>CM045570.1:19476857-20759946 GCA_024721245.1 Mitragyna speciosa
TTGCTGGAAGATTAGCCCTAGATGGAAATATTCCAGAAAAGAAAAGATCAAAACGATTGGAGCATTCAAACATTTACGATTTACCCCCAAAATAAATAAAAAAAATCTTCGTAGAAATAAAGAAAAACCTAATCAATCAGTAAGATTAAAAAAAAAAAGGAGATAGACTAAAAAAATTGAATTTCACCTGAGACTCGAGAGAGCTTCGATTCGTAAAAACTGGGCAGAGAGGGCGGGGAAAATTTTACTTGCTTGGCTAAGCGAGATGCGTTGATTTGAGTGTTAGGGCTTACCGGGCTGTCGTGCTATGTACCTGTATATACATATATATCAGTACTCCCTTGTGGTATAAATGAAAGGGTTAAATCCCATTTACTTGGGGTGGGCCGATAAACCACTCGAAACCCAGCCACTCCGGCCTAACATGATTTGAAAATAAGGTACTCAAATACTTTTTTTCCTGCCCAGAGGACCCAATACTTGAAAATTTTAAATTCAATATAGATGAAAAAAATAAAAATTTGTAATTATTCGATCCGATTTGAGAATATATTATATAAATATTATAAATACAGGACCATCTTATAATTTTATTCAAATTATTACAAATCATAAAAGAAGAGTTTGAGCTGATATTAAAAGTTAAACATAGGACAAAAATTAGCTTAATAGAATACTACTGTGATTCTATATTCATTGTGAGTTTGTGTTGTAAGGGTTGTGAGTTTATTGTAAATAGTTTATGCAAATGCACCAGCTAAACCATCCACAGTAATAATTGAATTTTGAAAAAGTAATGACCGATTCAATGTCTCAAAAGATTGTTGTGCTAATTACAAATTATTCTAGCTGCATGCAGCTTTCTTGTATGAATAATAAAATTAATGTTCATTTGAATAATTACATTAGGATTGTTCAGTTGACCTGATCAGATATTGATTTTGTAGCTAAATTGTATATGTTGTTGTGCCAGGATGATGGAATAAACAATATAATGTATAAGGGTTTAGCAATATTATGAATATTGGCAGGAACTCATTGAAATAAAAACATAAACGCAAAGATCATGTTGCTGTATGAATCAACAGAAATAACCATATCCAACTTAAATACCAATGACCAAAATCTACCGTCTTCATAAATATTTTTAATAAAATTGCATACAATTTTTGTTAAAAATCTAATTTAGATAAATTGCAAATCTAATTAGTTACTATATATTTTGAGTTCTTAAAAAAAATAGATGAGGATTGTAATTTTATAATGGCTGAAATAATTTTATAAAAAGCAAAAACTAGACAATTTTTCGAATTTCAATATCAACCTTCTTTCATTCTCTCCTCAAACAAAAAGCAACTCTCTACACAATTCATTAATTTTGGTCACCAAATCTATATTCTGTCTATTAGATATTGTGATTATAATGCGCATTGAATATTTGAGATTGGCATGTCCTAAGGTGTTTTCTTTGTAAGTATGTACTAAAGTATTGGATGTAATGCTTAAAAAAATTGATACTTGATTTTTTGTATGGAGATTGTGATCTTTTTTTTATTTAGGGTGTTGATTTTATGCATATTAATTTGGCAGCCAGGTCAGGTACCTTGAAACCCGTCCAAATTTTATTAGGCTATCCGAAAACAAGTATCGGAATGTTAACGGGCGAGTCAAGGTCACAAAATTATTGATCCGAAATGGTTGGGTCCAAGTCAACCCAAATCCCTTTTTGAGGGCAGGTACCCGACTCGTACCTACCCCTAGCGTTTATCAGGGCTACTAGTAATTCACTTTATCCACAATTTTCATGGGTTAATAACACTTTGCCTTTAAAGTTAGAGAGAAGTCACATTCGCCTTCTAAACTTTAAATATGTACGTTTTTGCCCCTTAATATGTTAGGTGAGAGAAAATGTAGTTAAAAGAAATAGTCAAATGACACAAATATCTTTGACTTGGTAGAGAGGAAAAACTTCGAGAAAACAAAACTCAGCCGTTATAATATTTTTTTAAAAACATTTTTTGAAAAATTTTCCCAAATAAAGCAACCTACTGAATTTTAGATGAACTAAATATGAAAAATAGCTAATACGAAATGTGACAATGTAATCATAAAGATTATACTTCTTGTTTGAGACTTTTGATTTTTTTTTTCCTTAGTTTGATGAAAATTCTTAACATACAACATTAAAAATCTTGGTTTTAGCTTTGCATTCATAACAATACAATTCTCATTTGGTAAGAAATTAATAGAGATCCTCTCTAATAGTACAAGAAGTATAATCTTTTATGATATCATTGTCACATTTATATTAGCTATTTTTCGTATTTACTTCATCTAAAATTCAAAAGTTTATTTTATTTAGAAATTTTCTAGAATATTTTTAAAAGTATTGTAATGGCTGAGTTTTTTTCTCAAATTTTTTTCTTTTCCAAGTTAAGGTATTTGTATTATTTGACTATTTTTTTAAACTGCATTTTCTCTCACATAACATATTAAGGGGGGCAAAATGTATATATTTAAAGGTTAGGGGGGAAAATGTGACTTCCCTATACCTTTAGGGGACAAAGTGTTATTAACCCAATTTTCATTGACACACGCCTAATATGTCTGCAAATATCAAAAATTAAAGTTATTTGTAGACATTAACTTTTATAAAAATCTATTTTATATTTTAAGATTTAATATATAAAAATGTTATGAAATAAAAATATGATAATAAGATTTTTAGTTACTTATAATTATTGATAGTCACTAATATGTTTGAATATTTTTTTTAAATATTTAAAAATAAAGATTAAAAACGAGACACCACAGACAAAGTAATGCTCCTCGTTTATCAACACAAATGATTAAGGTGCATTCAATATTTGTGCAAATAATACAAAGATTTTTTGTGGAAGTTAATTTTCATCTATGTTACATTTTAAGAGTAAATATGTAAAAATTTTATGATATAAAAATATCATGTTTTAAGAATAAATATTTAAAAAAATTAGAGAATAAACATATGATAATAAATAATTAGCCATGGTTGTAGATAATTTGGCCAGTTTGGATAAGTTTGTTCTGAAGTTTTTTTGGAAATATTTTTTCAAAGTCTGTTTGGTTTAGTAGAAAATTTTTCCACCAAAAGTCAAGAAAATAACTGTAGTTTTTATTTTTGAACTAAATGGTTGACAAGACCAATGGATAGAACTGAACAAATAAAACGTTCTTCATGTTAGAAATGAAGAAAACAAAAACAAGCACAGTGAGGGCTCATTTATTTTGCTCCACCTGTCTTTCTCCTTCATCCAAACCTCCCATAGTTGACTTAACTATTATGAACAAAATGCTTTCCAGATCCAGCTCCATTCATCACAGATCGAGTGAATCATTGTGCTCACTAGAGTGGGCTTGCTAAGATTTAAACACAACCACATGTTTATAGTGAGAGTACATGTAAGTCTCCTACTTTTGATTGTGAAAATGGTGGTGGAGAAGGTGTATCCGAAGAGAGGAAGTAGAGCAGCCAAAGTGGGTTGAAGAATACAGTTCCCCTTAGTTATCAACCAATATTTTCATTATACCCATGGTTATGCTCCACAGTTATAGAGTCAATTTGTTTGTAAACATCCTCTTTGGAACTGGATATCCAAGGTCAATGATACTTTATTACTTGAGCTCTCTCTTTAGTAATCTATAATGAAAGATTGTAATGGGCTACATTTATTTGTATGAATTACATATTAAAATTATGATTTATTTGAATGATATCATGTATATGTAAATGTACACAGTCAGGCCAATAAAGTGATACTTGTACTACTTACTAGGGTGAGATTTGACTCACCCTTGTTTTTATGTGCAGAGAAGGATGTTTTGGAATCAAAGATTTGGATTAGCTCTTGAAGCTAGGATTGAATGATGATGGGCTTGGTTAATGGAGCATATGTGTAGGTATTGTTAGAATTTGTTAGAATAATGCTTTGAAACTCTAGCATTTGTATTTGAAAAGTCGATTGTAATATGAAGTTTTTTATGAAAATTTATATTGGTGTTTATCTTTAGTGTGATATTTGGGATGATTTTGTTTAGATACTTTGATCATTTGAGCCTTGTGTCTTAACGTAATTTAGGCACGACAGTGTTATGTTTCGGAGTACGAGGCGTGACACCTACTTTCTATTGGATCATGGGCCCTCTTTACAGAGCAACCCACATGAAGCATTGCAATCCCATGAGTACATATTGCTTCCACAACTACCTTGATCTTCAGCTTGGATTACTTCACAATACCCACAGCATCCCAAATCATCTTCACAGGGACTACCCGTCAATATGGAGCTTGACATTGTTCATATGGAGATAGATGTCAAGATATCTTTCATGACGCCATATCTTGATGAGACACATACTTTAATTCTGTCTAGTCACATGGATAACAAGGAATCGCTTCAGCTCCTAGAATGGGCTAAGTGTTTACACGGCAAAAGAGCTTACCTCAACATGAATATGAGAGCTTACCACTTGTTATGGAATCATAGAAAGTTCCACATCAACTACACAGCCACAAGTACAATCCATGCCATTCCATTCCCACCACCTATTAGATAGAAGCAACCACAGAGAAATGCTAGCACACCTTGCAAAACACAATTTAGGGTACTTGTGTAAGAAATTTGTACGAAACTGACCCTAACGCTATCCTTAATAGAATCTTGTGTATATTGCCTATTCTATTTGTGAAAGTAATTCATTTTTAACTTCAAATTTCTCGTAGTTTTCTAAAACAATCACTTGCTCACCTCCTTCCCAATAAATGTAAGTCGTCAATATTGATGGCACATATTTTGAAGTCCATATATTCTTTGTCCTCATTTTTAGAAACTTTGCTATATCTTGCAAAAGGTCTAAAATTTTGAATCTTGGTTTCTTTCCAACAATAATCATGTAGACATCTCATTCTTGATAAACGCGGGTCATAAGAATTGACAGCGTGATAATTGGAGCCTAATATGACATTTGTCATTGTTTTTAGGAACTTTCATATTTATCGATTTCATAGTAACTCATACGCTCAAATTTTTCAATCTTGAATATTTTCTATCAGCAATAAATATTGATACCTCATTCTTGCTAAGTGTGTAATAAACGCATCAATTAGAGGCCTAATATAATGTTTATTGTCATTTTTAGAATCTTTTATATCCGTCATTTCATCATTCAGAATTTCATAAGCTGTTCGAACATTTACTGTCTTCAAAAAAAATTTACATGAATAACATAACATTAATGAGTGTGAGTCAAAAAAAAAAAAATTAGCGACTCGTCGATTAAGATTTTGAATAAAGTTTTGTAGCTAATTGCGACTTGTTGCACTACTGCACGGTGTTGCAACAAAGAAGTCGAGAAGTCAATATTGAGAGACTCAAGTTTAAAGTTGCAAATGGCAATCTTGACTTCTTTCAATATTTGAAGTCAAATTTGTGTATTGCGATCTTAAATTGAACTCAATTTTGGAAAGTTTGATTTAATTTAAACTCAATTTCAATTTATGACATCAACTTTCATTTCTCAGTGAAATCGAAAATGGTAAATTCGACTGTAAAGTCACGTATCTTGATTTCGTTAGTTAAACAATCTAACTAAAACATTAATATTTCTTTAATTTTGAATTTTTTTTATAAATGAAAATATGAACAACCTACTAAAACCACCAACCTACAATTTTATGAAAATCAAGACGGCAATAGAATCAATAAGAAAACAACAGCAACCCCACCTTGGCTTGCTTCTTAGTTTTCCTACGTTAAAAAAATAATAATAAAACAATTTTGACAACGAAACGCAACTTAGTTATTAAGATGCTCCACCTAAATCTATAAGATCTAAATTCAAATCACCAAAGGAATAGATAAAATCCGACCCTTGATCCTCGGTTTTTTTTTTTTTTTAAATCACACCTTTTGACAATATCACAACATGTACGCTTGTTATAAACAAGTTACTGCAAAAGATCCTTCTCAGTTTGCATATGTAAAAAGGTAAACGAACCTGAAAACCAGACAGGCGTACACAAACACTGGTACTTCTATTGTTCTTCAATAATACTTCTATTGTTCTTCAATAAAAAGGGTATTTCAATTCTTAAAGAAGTAAAATGCGATCATATTCGCCAGGTGGAGCTAAAGATACAGCAAACCAAAGGGCTAGATTGTTGTGCGCTACAGAAATAAGAGCTTATATATACCACGTACCGAACCACAGATGCATGAAGGTAAGATCTCATTAACCAATTGATTGCTCCAAAACTTCTTGCACGATCACAAAAATTGTTTGTCTACTAAAAAGTAGACAGTAGAAGAAATTTTCCCTTGACCTAAAATTCATCCTTTGGCATAACAATTGCTACAAAAAGATATCATATTTCCACAAATACAAATGCAACATTTAGCTCTTGAACCTAATACTGCGGCTAATTGCTGCATTAATACCAGAAGCTTCACCACCATAAGTACCAGTTGGCTTCCTGATCTCTCGTACTTGTCCTTTCCTACGCACCACTGCTTTTTGGTGCTTCAACTGTCACAGAGAGAGAGAGAGAGAGAGAGAGAGAGAGGGATATCAGCAATGTGTTAAAAGTTTACTTTGTTTACTGAGAAACATCAGCAGTTATCGCCATATACCTTGTACTTCTTCCTTGGGTTTTTTGTTAGCTTCTTCCGTGCACGAGTTAACCCTGTATTTTTCTCCATCTGATAATTGCAAGCAGAAATTTTAGAACTGTATAAATGCATTCCTGAAAACTGACACCAAAACAAACCTAACCCCACAACCCCCTCCTCCCCCAAAAAAAAAAAAAAAAAGGGCAGGTAAATGAGATGTTCTCACCTGATAAGAAATCTGGCGCTTCCCATCTATGAGAGTTTCTGTCAAAGGTGTGAGTTTTGTGGATCTGTAGAAAGGAGCAGATAGCAAACATTCAGCAATCTAAAAGTCTTGAAACACACTGAATGCACAATAATAAGGCATTCGACTAACAAGATTCTTTTGCATGCACGCACACGCATTTTAATGTGTAACAGAAATACAAAGAGAATCTCTTCACCACGGCCACGAATTACTTCATACTTAAAAGCATCCTACCAATGTGAAATGAAAAAAATGCTGATACTGGTCTAAAGAGACAATCGTTACTTCTCATTCTTTGAGCAAACAAAAACTTGTACAATCCACCAGCACAAATTGTTCACATTTGTTATTGTTTCTTGTCCTTTTTCTTTGCTAAACCCAAAACCTACTATAACTGAAGTTACCCCACCCCCCATCCCACTGTGAGAGAGAGAGAGAGAGAGGGTCTGTGTGTGTCCAGGCTTACACAGTTTGAAAAAGAGAAAGAGCTATAGCTATGATAGGGGAAAAAAATGGAAGATGCAAGCAAGTGAAAAATTAACAGCTGTTGGATCCAGTCTTTAGAATGCTATGGAAGTTTTGACTAATGTGGTTAACAGAGACAGATATGAAAGCTGTCTGAAGAAAACTCGTTAATTACTTTAGAAGAGTTAGTCCAATACAAGGTAAACTAAACTAACCACAACGAGTGCAAAACTGGGAGACTGCATGTTTATCACATCAGCAATCAGAAGAAAAGCTAAAGCCTGAAAAGTTGGAATTGAGCTCTAGATAATAGACGAATATACTTGAAAGGCCATTCCCAGATTCTCCATAGTTGTATTTATGCTTTACATAAAGGTCAAATGGCTAAGTCCAGGAGGAAGCTAATTTAAGTGGAACCATTGCCCTTTAAGATTCCCCAATTTCTGCAACTTCAGGTTAACTAGTGTTTCTGCTCATGAATAAATTATAGACGCCAAATTCCAGCCTGCTGCTCCATCAGGCAACTAATATCAAGTTCAGACTGCTCGGTGTCCCAATAATTGTGAAAAAGTTAACTGCCTTAATTTTTAATTCAAAAACAAGTTAGTTTGACAGTTGAATTTGAACCAGATACAGACCTAGAATATATCTCTGCCTTGGCTGCAAGCTTTGCAGCATGTTCTTGTTCTGCCTGCTTGTAGAATTCCAAATCTGATTCTGTATTACCATCCAATTCAACGTCAGACACTCCGTCGTTCACTAAAGTTCCAGATTCATCATCCACATTATCAAGAGTTTTTATTCCAGCCCGAGCCAAAACTCTCAGTTCATGCTTTCTTCGTCTTTCTCCTATGTCATCCCTTTTTGGTAGATCATCATCACCAGAAACAACCTGCCAAGAAAAGACATTACCCTAAATGTGTGAAAACCTGATAAAAATAAGACATCTGAAATGACTAAACCGCAGATCCCCATCAAACCAGCAACAAACAAATAATCGTAGATCAATTATGGTTGCTTACGATAGTGCACAACTCCAAACTGTTTAAGCAAGAAATTGCACAAATATTAATGTCTAGAGAACTTAGACAAACAACTACTTATACAAAGTTTTAACATATGTACTTCCTAAAAAAAAAAAAAGGGTAGAGAATGCAAGGGGGACATTCTAACATACAGATGAAGATATGAAGGAAAAGAACATTTTTTTTTCCATCCTTGCAGGACTTGAAAGAGGAACAAAATCTGACATGTAAGTTACTTTAGAGAAGCAAACTGCATTAAAAACTACTTGGCATTCATCACCTTATAGAAGATGCGTCAAGTACCAAAAAATTCAGAAGCTCCACATGCCTAATAAACTAATAGAGAATCTAAGAGTGGCATAACTAGATAGTATTGACAATATACATAATTGCTGACATTTCAAAATCATTTATCTACAACTAGACAATGGTCAACTATGAAGTCACAAGGCTTAGATCCATGTAGGTCAAATGTCTTCGCCGTTGCTAGGATTGAAAATTGTCTTGTGGGTAGCCTTTCTGCAACTGCAAAGGTGGCTCCGTTTTGAGCTAGGGGTTACAGGTCAGACACAAAAAACTAACCCTGCTTCCCGGGGTGAGACCAGATAAACATAGTGTGCTCCAGAACCCAGCAGGAGACTCCTTGTTAATGGTTGGTCATCCATTTCTGTTACTTGTTAAAAAAAACAGCCAAAAAAAAAAAAAAAGAAAAAAAATTCCCTTCTCTTGAAGCAAAAATAAGAGGAGTCCTGAATGCATACTATTATCTTCGGCAGTCCAACACACAGTGACACAGGAAAGTCTGACATTCTTTTTAGCAGCTACATCCCTTAGCCTGCCCAATTCTTATGCATCTCAAACCTCCTCCCCACCACCCTCATCAATTAAATAATTGAAAAAAAAATCTTAACCTCCTAAAACTTAAGGTGCTAAAAGTATGAAATACAAAGCCTTAAATAACAAGAAAAAAAATGTTTACCACCATGAATGCCATAGCTAGCCTGCAATTCCCCGACTACCTCTGTCATTTTTCTACCACCACGCTCTCACACTTCCAAAAGATATATTTAATTAACAACACCAAATCAGTGTCCATTACCTTTAGCTTATTTGCCCAAGGAGTAACCAGCTTGGCAAGTTTATGGGGATGCAAAAGACTTCCGTTCCCGATATCAGTTCGATGATTGACCTTTTCTACCTCAATAGCATCATCATCAAAGTCATCTAATGTCTCAAGTTGTCTGTTGGATTTCAAGTTTGAACATCTTTTTCAGTATCTTCATTTTTTCTTTCAATGCTCCCTATAGTATAAAAGAATATGTAAATTTAACGACTCTTTGATATTGAACTAAAGATGCCTTTCTGCTTCAGTTTCTCCATGCTCTGCTTACCAACTTGATCGTCCTGCAATTTTAGAAAAAGAGAAAGGGGGGGGGGGGGGGGGAAGAGGTTACAGCTCAGCTAATATTTTAATGTGGAATGAACAGTTATGCTGCCCAGCAAATCTATATTAGTATGCTAACTTAGATATTAATCAAGCTTCAGCGATGATCATGCCTGTGAAAAATGAAAGCAACAGTAGCAGCAAACAAACGAAAACTCAAAAACACATTAGCCTGGACACTCCATGTGCATTACTAACCTGATGCTTGGATTTTGATTTCTTCACCTTGTATTCTTTGATAGAATACTCTTCTACTAAAGGAGATACTTCAAGAGCCTACAATAATTGCATACACTTATATCTGGTTGGATTATGTCAAATAATTAATGTGGACTAAACAAGTCCAACCAAAAAAATGAATGAACAGGAAAGTACCAAGAGATAACCAAGAGAACATTGGAGCATAAATTCAATGCAGAAGATACCTCAGCTTTCTCTGTTATCTCAACTGGGACAACAACCGGCTTGTGAACCTCCAAATGACAACCAGAATTTATTGCAGGATTCTCTTGAATCAGCTTCTCCACTATCAGAGCAGTTTCATTCTTGTTCAGAATGCCATCAAGCTCAGGCGGAAGATTGTCATCGAGTTCCTTCATCTACAATTAGAGAGAAAGGGGGAAGGGCGACTTGATTGTTACTATTTTCAGGAATTCCAACATTACATACATATTAAGATGCCAGTAACCATAACAAAGAAGTTTCCGGAAGAAGAGTAGTTGTCGAGAACTAGGAACCACAGATATCGCTTAAAAAGCAAAAACAATTAAAAAACGACTAAAACAGATTAAAGCCAAGCCAAATACAACTAACTGAGCAACCTCAAACAATCAAAAGAAGACATCCAAGCGAATAGCATCCAGAGCAATAATTAGTGTAGAAACCCTTCAGTGTATAAACTATTGTAACCTTATGCACAGACAATCTTAAGCTCTTCTGTTCTTGCACAATAAGATACAAAGCTACTCTACTGACTAATATAGAACAACCTAAATCCAGATAAATGATGTACCATATGATGCAGCACTAGAAGCTATTGGTAGGCAAAGGTTGTAGGCAGTTGTTTGAAGCTTAAAACTTGCAAGATATTGGCAGAAATTTTGCAGAAATAAGTTGGACGAAAATTTAGCAATAAAATAAACAATAAACTGCTGGGAGTTCAAGATTGAGGATAAGAAGATTTAGGAAACTCTAGGAATCACTCCTAGGCACCTTTAGGTATCACACCCAAGGCTAGATTGTATCTCACAATCCTTAAAATAAGCTTGCAAAATCTGCAGGAATTTTTATTGACTGAAATCTGATTTCTCTTGTAGGAGAAACACCTATTTATAGACTCTAAAGACAAATCCTATTGTGACAAGGATTCATCTTTTATTCCCTATTGGAATAACCTTCAATTCCTAATCCTATTGGTAATAACAAACTAAAAACTATTTCCTAAAATTAACTAGGACACAAAAATAGAAAATACTCAAACCAGAAATTCCTGCAAAACAGCCAAATTACCAAAATACCCTTAACTACTAAAATCTAAAAAACACCTAAAACACTTAATATAAAATTCCCTACTTATAAAACTAAAATAAAGACACCTAAACCAACTCCCAAGTCGGCTCCTTGTCTTCCAAAGAATGCCAAATCAATGCTTGGGAGTTTGAAACACCTTTACCCCGTCTTCTATAAACCTTAGTGTCTTGTTGCCACTTGTCTCTATCACCATATCAACCAAAAAAAAAAACCCTAAATGTCACGAGAAACAGTTAACAGAGTTTCCTAAGAAGCAGCAATAACATGTGTGGATTATCAAGTAGCAACTACTTACTTCTTGCTACCTTCCCTGCAAATAACATAAAATAGACAACAACGACCAGAGTCCTAAATTTCTCTGTCAACAATGACAAAAGATGAAGTCCTTCAATCACAAAACATATAGCTTGCCGAACACAACCCGAAATAAAAAATCATGCCCATGACATCTAGATACATCCATATGCCCAAATAAATACATAAAAGTATAGGTAGAATGAAATTCAAACCCACAACTCCAGGAAGCTTTAATGAGGGTTACCATGCTTTTTAACTTGTTTGAATTAGGCTCACAAATAACCTCACTCACTGATGACAGTACAATTTCTGGAAAAATCAAGAATTTTAGACAGAGACTTAATAATAAATACTATTTTAACAGGCCCGGCTATATGAACTACAGTAAGGCACTTGTACAGTCATACAGAAACAACGGACAGATTTTCATTAGCAGTACGGCACAAAAGCTCAAACTTTTAAGGTTAGCATCTAACTAGAAACACAATAAGTGGACTATCATTTGCACCTAATAATCCTACTTCTATTCTAAAGAAGGAATCATTGCCCAAAAAAAAAAAAGAAAAAAAAAAAGAAGGAAACAGAAATAAAAATAAATGCTAAGAACAACAACTTGACTTGCAGTTACTAATCAGACTTTTTAACAATCTGTGAATATCCCATTCCAAAGATGGGCAACATCAAACAATCAAAAGATGCATACACAAACCCAACAGTGATCTTGGAACATGAACTATTCATGAAATGATATATCAAAAAACACGGGAGTCTTCCATTCTCTTAAATACTAAAAAAGAAATAACCTTGTCCAACAAATTCTTGATCTCCACAACCCGAGAAATCACAGGATGATCACAAACTGGTTGCCCTTCTGTCTTGAGAAGAAGATACAACGTAATAGCTTGGCAATAGGAGAGTAGAAGTAGTTGTTTGATCTCCATATAACGCATCCCTCCTTTGATTGCATTCTCTCCATCTCTGATCTTCACAGAGCACAAAAGCTTTCTCAATATGTTAAATGTTTTTCAACATTATGCTGATCACTACATCCTCAACAAGAGTGCACAAAGTTTCACAAGAGATAAAGTGGAAAGGTAACTAGAGCATAATACAATCAGAGCAGATAGGAGTTGGCTAAATTTCGTTGTCAAGCTTTGTATCATTGAAAGTCAAAAGGTCTTTGTCGATCCTACATGGATAAAAAACTCTTGTCTGTCCTGTATTTCGTAAACTTGGTTACCAAACAGCATAACCAAAGGCTAAAGCTAGAATAACCACAGCTGAGTCAAGTCATCCACTTAAACTTGGGATTCTTAGAACAGATTCACCAACCAAGAAATTGGAGGTCAAGTACATTTAGCAAACATTAAGTTGATAACATTACAATGTAATATATGCAAAAGAAGATAACATTACAATGTAACATATGCAAAAGTACAAAATCTGGCCCATCCATCTTCCCAAACAATCTTAGCATACAATTTGTTTGTCATGAAATGGTTTAATTATACTTCAAAAAAAATTGCAGTAAATTCTAGCTAATCATGGTTTGTCTGCATAATACATGTTAATTTACTCCAGACAACCTTTAATTTTAAAAGTTTCCAGAAACCACAGGTTTCCATCTTCATCTTTATAGCAGGGAGGTAGGGGAAAGCTTTATCAAAATTTAATAAATCATTGGGAATTATTAGTCATATGCTGCAAAGTAAATAGATATAATATATGCCTAACAGAAAAGTGAGTGTACCTTGCTTAAAAGTGGATTCACCTTGTTTTCTAGCTGCTGAAGTGCATCATCAAGCTCTGACAGTAAACCAACCAACTCAGGTGCAGCACTGTACCAAAAAAAATAATAATAATAATAATTAATTGAGGTGAGAACCAGAAACTTGAAAACTGCAATTCACACCTTACAAAAACAATTAATTGAGGTGAGAAACACAAAGTACTCATGGAAACCTGAAAACTGCAAGAACACAACATCTACGAGCAAGAGGATGCTTTCGAATAATAGAACATCATGGATTTGCAATTTAAAATGCAAATCAAACTTCAACCAACAAGACTTTGCTTTTAAGTCTTTCCAAAATTACACCTGGCAATTATGGAATGATCTGCTTGGGAACAATGCAGTGAACTCAATAAAAACTTTCACAAATCTAGAAAGCTCAAGAATCATTTAGTGAACCCACATTGCATGGATTCCTAGAAGGAAAGGTGCTGCAAATATCAAAGATTGTAGAGCCTTCAGTTTTAAAGGGCGATTATTAACTTTTACCAAATATTAGCCTTAAATGGAAAAGGGACCCATGAACAAAGTTTTGAGAGTATTAAAGCATTTCCAAAGGGGGAACTGCTGATGCAGGACAAGGTTGGGGTAATCTTGCCTACTAGCGCAAGCAAAAAATAGAGAGATCTTGAAGGAAGAATAGACAGATTTTGGGGCTGTTCTAAGACTATGAACAGTACTCATGGACGGTATCAAGGGAAACGACGGGAAGAATAAAGAGGAAGTTTGGGGAAATTTGAGGGAGGATAACTAAGAAACTAAAAATAAATAAATAAACTGTTCATCAATCTCTCTTTCTCTACCTAGAAAAAACTATTAACAAGAGTATTGACAAACATATAGCTTTCTTGAAAGATGGAATTATATTAGGAATAGAATTCCTGCTTCCTATTATAAATAAACAAACAAAATACTTATAGAACTTTCTTACAACAATCATGACTCTAACTAGTTGCCTAATATAGTTAGATAACTAAATAATAATCAACACGATTGCTGCAAATTTACTGCGAACAATTGAAAAGACCAAAACATTCTGAGACCCAAAGTTCAAAATAAACAATTCCCAAGACAACTAATATCAAACTGACGATACAAGCCTTGGAGACGATTGTGAAAGCTTTAATTTTTCTTTTCCTCGAGCATTTTGTTGACTAATTGTCCTCTAATTGGAAAAAAACTGGACCTTGAGTTTGAAAATAGTGGAGAATAAAAAGCCAAACAGTCTAAAATTTTGACCATGAGTTGGAAGAAGAATCGTAATCCCTGAAACTTCTTGTGTCTTTTACTTGATGTAGCAACAAGCAAATCTGGGAGTTCATGGGCTGGACAAATACAATATGCTGTGTAATAATTCTAGTAAAAAAACTTGTTAAACTTTCTTTTTTACACGGTCAGCAAATATTTAACAGAGTGGAGAATTAAAATGGGATCAATTGTAACAGAAAGACACTCACCTATTCAGAACATCCATTTGCTCTTCCCTGGTCAAAGCATTTATGTCTTTCTTCACTTCCACATAAGCAGTGACATTATCTTCATCACCTTCTTTGCTCAGATAAGTTTTAGATGCAGGCTTTCCATGGACTAAAATTTCCTAAAATAGGTAAAAGAAAGATGAATTAATCTGCAAAATTCTCCTACAACAACCAGTCCATAAGGCATAAATTCTTCATAATATACGAAGGAGAACCCACCTCGAATGTGGGTTTCTTGTCACTCTCATTGTCAGTGACATCCTCAAGACCAAAATCTTCTGCTGTCAAAGATTTCACCTTTTCCTTCTGCAATCTAAGAACCTCTGCCTCCTCTTCAGCAGGAAGCTCCTCATCACTTGATTGTATCTGAAATTTTAATGTCGCTTTAATTCTCGATTAATGGTAAGCTTGTAAGAAACAAAAAATTCACATGTCACATTAATTCAAATTTAAAATAATAGCTTTTGTGGATAATGAAGTTTGCCTAACCTCATAGTCAATGTTGTCATTATTGTAGAAAATATTCTTTGCTCTGCCCCAGACAGCCCTTGCTGTTTCTTCTTCCTCTTCAGCATCGTCATCCATTTTCTCCTCAACCCCCACCAATCTTAGCTCATAAATACTTTTGTTGTCTCGCAACTGCAAACATTAATCAAACTTTTCAAGTAAGACGACATGAAATCTTTTTCCGATAGAAAATTATGTAAAGCAACGTTTCATTAAGAAAAAAGAATGTGAAAGATCCAAATATTTATACCACTTAAATCAAGAAATGCTAGAAATAATAAAAGCAAAGAGGCCAACCATGGTGTCCTACAGTATATAATAATGTATGTACAGTCCTGACCCATCGTTTAAAATATAGAAATGAAACGGGAAACTCTGGATTAACAACTCTTTTTAGGTGTCATTGTCATTGAGAACTAAAATATCAGTGTCTTCTGTCGTATTTTTCAGTGTTTCTAAGAAATTGATACCATATCACTCTTCCAGAAAAAGGCTCACAAAAATAAGAAGTTAAGAATAAAAGAAGAAAAAATAAATTTCAACAAGGACACATTTTCCTTGCCTGGATACACATCGAAAATATCATAAAAAGTTGTGTGGAATTGTCAAGATTTAAAAACTCGAAGCTTCCAACTATGATGTTTTTGAATTTTGAAATTCATCCAACATAGCTGAGGAAAAGTTGTTGTTCATCAAATAAAAGTCAGCCCAAAATTTGTCAAAGCCACACAACAATCTCTCGTGTGTTATTCAACAAAAACTTTTTGCAGCAAGGCCAGTAAGTCGAGAGTCGTCTTCAATGTCGTCGTCATCGTCTTCGTCCCCATCCTCATCCTCATCCATACCATACTCATCACCCTACAAACAAATACAGAAAAAATCAAATTATAAATACTCATCAAGATACAATAATGTGAAACTTCCAATGGAACTGAAAATCAAAATATACCTCAAAATCAAGAACTGGATGCTCAAGATCTTCATCAGAATCCTCTGAATCTTCATTTATATCTAAAGGAATGATGTCTCTTTGTTTGTGAACTTCCAATCACCAGAAAAGAGAATTATGGGATCAATAAATTACAAATAAATAAATAAAACATCGTGACATTCCTTTCTTCTTTTCTTTTCTCATGGAAAAATTTGAGAAGCAAAGTCAACCGAAATAGGAAAATGAAAACATAATCGAGAGACAAAGAAAGCTTACAAGCATCTATTTCATCGTTCATCATGTCACCATCGTCGTACGTTGCCTTTTTCTTTGGGGCATTATTCTCTTTCTTCTTGTACTTGCCTGATTTTCTTCCCAGTGTTCTTCTAGCTAAGGCTCTCTGTGGTTGTTAGAAACCATCAGTTTCCATATCAAATAACAAGAGTGCTCATTCATAGAACAATCATATAAATTCAAGTTTAAAAACACAAAATTCTTTTAATCATTACAGGAAAAGTATTCCATTTCTTGCAATACAACATTGTCCAGCAACAATTCCTTTTTACAGTTTGCTATTTTCTTTCACCTTTGTGACCTCAAAATCTATGATACTCGAACTCATCACTTTGCATATCCATGTCAAAATCTTCATTTTTTTTGCACTGGCATACCCGAATCCAAGTAATATAGCTTAAAATTACTCCACCAAGAATTTCCTATCCACTGAACTTCAAAATTGTTTATCTAATTGCTTGAACCCCAAGCTGAAATCCACCCTTATTTATAATTTATTTCATTCCAATTCTCAACTTCCAATTCAAAATTCTTAAAGAATTCTTAAAGCCGGTAAAACCTCCAAAATTCAGAAAAAATTTACAGCAAAAATTTAGAAACAAATTAAATAAACAATACATCCAGTTTCTTTGCATAAACCAGCCTATAAAAATTAATATACTTTTGTTTAACTATGGTACTATCAATCAGAGCTGTAAACGAGCCGAGTTGAGCTGAGTATCTCCTTGTATTCAAAACAAGCTGTAAATGGGTTCACATAGTACCACAGTGAAAGATGTAATTTATAGTGAAAGATGTAATTTATAGTGCAAGATGTAATTTATGTAAACGAACCTATAAAAATGGGCTAGTTCGACTCGACTCGTTTTGAATACAAAAATTAATATAATTTTGTGGTAAACGAGCCAGGTATCTCCTTGTATTTTTATAGGCTAGTTTATACAAATTCAAAAATAAGAAGATAAAACATGTAATTTATGTAAGGAATAGAAATATTTCGCTAATTTTACATATAAAATAATGCATATGCAGACAAAAACTTGAAAAGCTCGGCGAGCTTTCGAGTGGAGTAATGTTAGACTCAAATTCGACTCGAGAATCGTGTTGAACTACTCGAACTCAGCTCGAGTTCGGAGTTGACTGAACTCAAGCCGAGCTTTTGACCGAGCTGCTCGCGATCTGTGCTCGATTTATTTACACCTCTAGTCATGTCTAATACTTATATTACTAAATTGTGTATAATGTATATTAAATTATTATTCATTTCTTATACCATTTATATTTATATTTCTTTTCTTAAAAGGATTTACTATATGGGTCAAAAAATATTCTCCCAATAATTTAAACATTCTAATTTTGGACTACAGACTTCTTCAGAACCTAACTGATCCTTCCAGAGTTATAAATTGTTTTTTCTTTTTTTTTTCCTTTCTTTCTATAAATTAAATTTCTCTTTCTTTTCTTTTGGGAAAAAATATAAATTCATGTTTCCTAGTGGGTAAAGTCGATGAATTTCGATTTGCGACAACGGTATATGCACGCAGGAGAATTACTCTTGTGTACTAAATAGGAGTCTATTCCCTGTCGACACCCGCCAGGTAAGCTTCCATCTTTCCACCGTTCCCTCTCCTCCTTCGTCTTCTCCTGCCCACTGCTCCACCTTCCTTCGCCTCTCATTTTTTTTCCTTTTCTTTTTGTATTCGCAGTTCTCTTTTACAATTTTATACCCTAGCTTGATATGTAAGTGGTTCATTTTTTTCCTTTTTTTTATTTTTTGTATATTTATTTTGGGTTGTGCATTTACTTTCTTTTGTTATATTTAATTCGTGGCTTAATATAATTTACTTGAGCTTCTTCAAAGCCTAATTGATAGTACCATAGTTAAACAAAATTATATTAATTTTTATAGGCTGATTTATGCAAAGAAACTGGATGTATTGTTTATTTAATTTGTTTCTAAATTTTTGCTGTAAATTTTTTCTGAATTTTGGAGGTTTTACCGGCTTTAAGAATTCTTTAAGAATTTTGAACTGGAAGTTGAGAATTGGAATGAAATAAATTATGAATAAAGGAGGATTTCAGCTGGGGGTTCAAGCAATTAGGAAAACAATTTTGAAGTTCAGCAGATAGAAAATTCTTGATGGAGTAATTTTAAGCTATATTACTTGGATTCGGGTATGCCAGTGCAAAAAAAATGAAGATTTCTACATGGACATGTTATGCAAAGTGATGAGTTTGAGTATCATAGATTTTGAGGTCACAAAGGTGAAATACAATAGCAAACTGTAAAAAGGAATTGTTGCTGGACAATGTTGTATTGCAAGAACTGGAATACTTTTCCAGTAATCATTAAAGGAATTTTGTGTTTTTAAACTTGAGTTTATATGATTGTTCTATGAATGAGCACTCTTGTTATTTAGAGCCTTAGCTAGAAGAACAATGGGAAGAAAATTAGTCAAGTACAAGAAGAAAGAGAATAATGCCCCAAAGAAAAAGGCAATGTCTGACGATGGTGACATGATGAACGATGAAATAGACGCTTGTAAGCTTTCTTTGCCTCTCGATTTATGTTTTCATTTTCCTTTTTTGGTTGACTTTGCTTCTCAAAATTTTCCATGAGAAAAGAAAAGAAGAAAGGAATGTCACGATGTTTTATTTATTTATTTATTTTTTTGTAATTTATTGATCCCATAATTCTCTTTTCTTGTGATTGAAGTTCATAAACAGAGAGACATCATTCCTTTAGATATAAATGAAGATTCAGAGGATTCTTATGAAGATCTTGAGCATCCAGTTCTTGATTTTGAGGTATATTTTGATTTTCAAGTAAATTATGTTAAGCCACGAATTAAATACAAAAAAGAAAGTAAATGCACAACCCAAAACAAATATTCAAAAAATAAAAAAAGGAAAAAAATGAACCACTTACATATCAAGCTAGGGTATAAAATTGCAAAAGAGAACTGCGAACACAAAATGAAAAGGAAAAAAAAAAAAGAGAGGCGAAGGAAGGTGGAGCAGTGGGCAGGAGAAGACGAAGGAGGAGAGGGAAAGGGAATAGCGGAGAGATGGAAGCTTACCTGGCAGGTGGCGGCGGGGAACAAACTCCTATTTAGTACACGAGAATAATTCCCCTGCGTGCATATATCGTTGTCACAACTCGAAATTCATCGACTTTACCTATTGGGAAACATGAATTTATAGTTTTCCCCAAAAAAAAAATAGAAAAGAAAGAGAAATTTAATTTACAGAAAGAAAGGAAAAAAAAGAAAAAACAATTTATAACTATGGAAGTATCAGTTCAGTTCTCAAGAAGTTTGCAGTCCAAAATTAGAATGTTTAAATTATTGAAAAATATTTTTGACCCATATAGTAAATCCTTTTAAGAAAAGAAATATAAATATAAATGGTATAAGAAATGAAAAATTAGTGGAAAGAGAACAAAGTTAGATAATATTAAATTTTTTATATTTTTTTATTAAGGGGTTCGTGTAATAGATGCAGAGCATGGTATATTTTTGTACATGAATAGTGTATTTTCATTGTTTATGTCTTTCATAATAATTTAATATACATTATACACAATTCAGCAATATAAGTATTAGACATGACTAGGGGTGTAAATAAATCAAGCGCAGATCGCGAGCAGCTCGGTCAAAAGCTCGGCTTGAGTTCGGTCAACTCCAAACTCGAGCTGAGCTCGAATAGTTCGACACGATCCTCGAGTCGAATTCGAGTCTAACATTACTCCACTCGAAAGCTCCCCGAGCTTTTCGAGCTTTTGTCTGTATATGTATTATTTTATTATTTTATATGTAAAATTACCGAAATATTTCTATTCCTTACATAAATTACATCTTTTATCTTTTTAGTTTTGAATTAGTATAAACCAGCCTATAAAAATACAAGGAGATGCCCGGCTCGTTTGCCACAAAATTATATTAATTTTTGTATTCAAAACAAGCTGAGTCGAGCCGGCTCATTTTTATAGGCTCGTTTACATAAATTACATCTTTCACTATGGTACTATGTGAACCCATTTATAGCTCGTTTTGAATTAGAGCAGTAAACGAGCCGAGTCAAGCCGGGTATCTCCTTGTACCACAAAATTATATTAATTTTTATAGGCTGGTACTATGTGAACCCATTTTTAGTAGACTCGTTTACATAAATTACATCTTTCACTATGGTACTATGTGAACCCATTTTTCTCCTTGTATTCTTAATTGGAAAGCTACAAGAATTGATATGAACAATTCATCTTTTCCATTCCTTTTAATCCCAACATATATTATGCATAGGTAATTCTAGATAGGATAAAAAAATCTAGCAAATAGATGTAAAGGAAGACAGATGCACATCCTAATGTATTTGTTCTCTTGGGGGTCTATTTTGACCTTACGCAATAGAATGGACAAGTCCAACTAAAATGACAGCAACTACTTTTCTGCATTGATCAAACTATTTTTCGAAATAATTCATTTTAGGTTTGGAAAATGGAATTATTTTATCCATTCATCTTTTTATACTCGAGAAAGCAATAAGTACTTTCAATTAGGTTTGGAACATGGAATTATTTTATCCATTCATCTTTTTATACTCGAGAAAGCAATAAGTACTTTCAATTAAGAATATTGTAATCGACCTCATTAGCTACTATGTTTTCGGACCATCAAGGGCTTGGATCTTGATTGCTGAACTTATATTTGAAAGGAGTAAACTCCAGCATAAAATTGGGTGTTGGGTGTTGAAATTGAGTCCCAAGTCACTTCCTATATCCATATCTAATACAATGTCTTGATTGATTGTCACAACAGATGGTATAATGCTAATCACTAGGGGTGTAATCGAACTGGGCCAAGCCCGAATACTGGTATGATCGAATTCGTGCTCGATAATGTAATTAATGCTCGAGCTCGAGCTCGAGAGCTCGAGCTCGATCAAGTTTATTATTCGAAACTCGAGCTTGACTTGTTAACTTTACGAAGAGATCGAATTAAGCTCGAGATCGCTCGTGAAAATGTTGTCGAGCTCAAACTTGATTTCGAGCTCGTTCAAGTTCGACAAGCTAGAAAACTCGAGCTTGCTTGAATAACCTGTTCACAATTTTTTTTTTTTTTTGACAAAAATACTAAAAACCTGTGCACAAAAATAATTTGAACAAACAAATCATATATAAATAGTCAAATTACTAGAATTTTCACTTCTAATAATACAACAATCAATTTGGAACCTATATAAATATGATTCATAACTTAAAATAAAAAAAGATCAAGTTATTATGTAGTGATTAGCCTATATATTCAACACGCCTGCATTGCTTTATACAAGAGAAGATAGAAAAAGTGGAAAGAGACCCAAGAAAAAGAACCATAGCTTAACGCTTTAACAGAGAGTGGTATTACCATTGTTAGCCAATTATGAAATGGACTTCCAACGCTTGCATAGATTATGAAAATGGCAAAAATGGATCTTTTTGTTTCATTCGAACATGTCTGAACTAAACTAATTGATGATAAAGATTCCACCGGAACCTGCTAGCTTGTCTCTTGGACCAAAAAAATTTTTTTTTAAAATTTGCAATTTGCCCCACTAATTTTCACCATCCATATCCAAATTAAAAAGGTTGCACAAGCAAATCAGGTAACATAACAATTATCTAAGAACCTTTTCACATCTTTACGAGGACACACATCTTTACGAGGACAGATATAAAGATTAGCCCATCATTTTTTTATTGTAGCTCAAACTTAATCTAATAATAGTCCAACATCTTAGATATCAATACAGAATTATGCAAAAAAAAAAAAAAAAAAGATATCAATACAGAATCAAATCTATTCAACCCACCATTGTAGTAGGTTCGACAAGTATCACCATCAAGGTAATGCCCACTCAAACGTCACATAGAAATAATTCACTTCAATTTTTGTATCTTTATTTTATGTTTCATCTCCAAATTGCAAATCAACTTTAATCCCATTCACATCGAATAAAAAACTTAATTCAAGTTTTAACAAAGCCGCACCAATACTCATGTAGTTGAAATTCCTTTTTCTCTTCCTGTTAGTTTCCGGTAGAATGTAGCTGCCTTCAATAAAAATTGAATTCTAGTACAATTTTTATGACTGAATTTTCCCTAAACAAATAAAAGTATATAAGTTTCCCTTCAATAAAAATTCCTTGTTTTTTCTTTTTTTTTTTGGGGGGGGGGGGGGGGGGGATCACAAAAGAAAAAGATAAAACCAACACAGAAATGTAGAGAGATTTAAAGAGACCGACATGGGCAGCTGATCATCATTTGCCTGCCCGATCAGGTGCTATCATTATCAGAAAACACTACAAACAAAATTGCCAAAACAATCATAGACACTAACAGGGAATATGATTAGAAGGATGTTCAAATATTTTTCAGGCACACAGTATCCAGTATAGTAACACACAGTATTTCATTCATTTAAAAGCGTTAAAGTATAGTTTCTTATACCTTACTAGTTAAAAGTTAAAGTATCCACTTCCTTTTTTTTTTTTTAATGCCTGGTAACTTCCATTTGTTTTGGTTTCGGGATTCATTATATGCCTGTTTTACTTTTCAACCATGTCAAATTACTTTCATCTCTGCCTCCACGCTTCCTATCCTCCCTCTCACGTTGCCTTTTCCTTATTATTTGGGGGATCCAGAAGTTTTTGGATCTTAAATGGACTGGATTAACTAATAAGGCATAAGAAACTATACTTTAACAAACATTGCGCCACCACAAGCACAAACAACATGACACAAATGTAATAGTAGGCAAATTTTAAGGTCCAAGCAATACAAGTAATTGTATAAAAACCAGAAACTAGACCTGTATGCAATCAAAAACATCCATTTATTTCTCGAGGAAAAAGAAACTTTTACAAAGAGAACTCTGATGAGCCTAACGACTAAAATATCACCATAATGAATCCTATGTTCTGCAATCGAGCGAGCAATCAATCAATCAGCACGATGTACTTAGATTCATCATATCAATATGACTACTTGCTGGAAGATTAGCCCTAGATGGAAATATTCCAGAAAAGAAAAGATCAAAACGATTGAAGCATTCAAACATTTACGATTTACCCCCAAATTAAAAATAAAATCTTCGTAGAAATAAAAGAACCTAATCAATCAGTAAGATTAAAAAAAAAAAAAAGGAGATAGACTAAAAAAAATTGAATTTCAGCTGAGACTCGAGAGAGCTTCGATTCGTAAAACTTGGCAGTGAGGACGGGGAAAATTTTACTTGCTTGTCTAATCGAGATGCGTTGATTTGAGTGTTAGGGCTTACCGCGCTGTCGTAGCATGTATCTGTATCTACCTGCATCTATCTATCAATTATATACAAAGGTATTACCCTGCACCACCAGAACTCGGCACGTGTCTCCCGATTTTATTGACTATTCGCATTTTGTTTATAATAGTAAAGGGTGGCCAGACGTTTGTGTCCTTCCAACAAAACTGCAGGTGATGAATAGTTTCAAACTATTGGAACCTTTTCTTGTAAATTCATCTTCAATTTTTCAATTTTTTCCTATTCTTTTACTCAAATTACTTTTTCATCCTGACAGAAACAATTGGGTATGCTAACAGTGTCGTACTGTTGAGGGGTTAATTTGCCATTTAACAGTCTCCCCTTACACAGCAAAGCCTTTGCAAAACACTGTTCTCCTATATCTCTGTACGACTCCTAAGCACGTTGTCTCACCCTCGGGTTTAGATCTCCTTTCAGATTTTTACCTTGCGTGTGCCGGCTATGCATCTGCGATTTCAGTAGATTTCTAGTTCACGTTCTCTTGCCTTTCTTCTTTTCACCAAAAATTGTACTCGCGTCAGACTTTGGTGTTTATCCCAAAATCACTAACATTTTTTACCAAATCCTAACCTTTGGACGGGTTGGGTTGCTCCTTCAATCCCACTCTACCATTGGATTATGTCGAATTCTTGAGATTTTTTCTTTTGATCTGACATTTTTTTTGACCAAATTTTACCCGTTTGCAATTTTATGTGCCTCATGTACATAAAGCCTTTGACCTACCCTTTTTACTGCATATTTTGCTTTAGGTTTCACTGCTTGGTTTATGAGGTAAGAAAAATTATCAATTTTTCTATATCAACTTCCTTTTTTGAATTTTATTTCGTTTTCGTTTTTAATCAGTATTTTAAGATGTGCATTTTTTTTCTGTGTTGTCAAATTTGTTGAGAAATTATGGTATGTATTTTAACTATTTTTTAAATGAGGAAATAACTAGGAAACTAGAGATGAATTCCTACAATATTATTGGCCTGCTTAGAAAATATTCACAAAATTAATGGGTTAAATTATTTCCAGTAGTATATCTATATCTTTGTGTGTATTTGTGTCTGTGTGTGGTGTTTGCAATGATATGAGTTTGTGTTCTTATGTGTAATTCCAGTGTGTGCTCTCTATGGTGTTTTTATGTCCTGTGCAGATATGCAAGGAGTCTAGGCAGCTTGCTTGCAGTAGAAAATGATGCAGTTGGCTCTTTCTGGTGTGTAGAGTGTTTGGTGGTAAGAGGCTTGTGGTGTGAAGTGCAGGTACAGGTGAAATACAGTATGAGATTGAGTTAATCTTCTTTTGGTTTTGTTGTAAATATTGAGAATCATTCTTTATGGTCTTTTTTCCTTCTAAATACTTTTTTTTAATAGCTCAAATTTGTTCTTTTTTTCTCGTGAATCAAGAAGTCGCTACTGTGGAATTGAATGGTGTGAATTGCTACTGTGGAATTGAATGGTGTGAAGGATAATTTTTCTTCTTTGCTTTATCGAGGTAATTTTCACCCTCACACGTGTTACCATATTTTGCTAGAATGCTTTCCAGTATTAATGCATCTATCTGTTATGTTTGCTCTTGTTTTGGGTTAATAGCTTTCCTCCTCTGTTCCCAAGCCATCAATAAATGTTTGAGCTGTGTTCTCTTTCAACTTTTTTCTTCTTGGATAAAAATTTATATGTCCATCTATTATGGTTACGAAGGTTGGTTCTCTAAGCAGTGTTTAATTCTTGATGTATTGTCAACTTGCATTTCGATCATTAGTACATCCAACAAGTTCCTATGTTATGGGGATTGTTATTTAATAATCATGTGGGCCTTCTGGAATTATGAATGTGGATAAAAAGACTTTGTTGAATTTCCTCACTACATATCTTCATTTAGTTGATCATTCTTTTTTGGTTAAGTTCAGTTAGTGGATTTGACTTCGGAGTAGGTTGCAAGACTCAATGAACTTGAAATATTTTTTTCAAACCTGTTGTTTGTATAATAAAAAAGAAATATTGAAATTCTCCATTTACAATTAGTTAAAATTTAAATTGATAACATCTTCTTTGCATATAGCTCTTCACTTCTTCATTTCTAGGGATCTGAATACATCCACCTTGAGTAACCCAGATGCATGAAATGAGTTGTGTGAAAAAATCTAAATTCGAATGGTCCTCTACATAATTGAATTGGATGAATTAATTGGGATGTGTACATGTCTAAATGTATGCATCCATGCCTGTAACTTGAAACAATCAAGAATTAAAGTATTTTGGTTATCTCACTGTGAAATAGGCCCAGCATTCTGTAAAGTTCTTTCGAACACAAACATTTAATTATCGAGTTAAGAGTGAAATCAATTATAATCAAAATGTATAGTCAATCTTCATCAGAATGTTAAATAGCACTACGACTTGCTTGAGCTAAGGCATGTTTTTAAAACTATGATACTAATAACTTCCTAATGAGACACTATGGGATGTGTATGATGCATCTGGATTACAAGTCATAGGCATTTTAAGGTTCATTTTGAAACATGTTTCCTCCACATTAAAATGAAAATTTAATAAGGGTCCTCGCTTGTATGCTATGAGCCTATGAGAATATGATCATAGGTGTATATCAGGTTTCCATACACATTTTATCTGCTGCAAATGGTAATTAAACACCATTATAGTAGCTATATTAATTTCCTTTCATATGGTCTGAATTCTTAGACTTGAAATAATTTGTCATTGTTTTTTTTTCCTGTTCAGAAAAATAGTCTATGTTTTTCAATTGTAGCCCTTCATTAGTATAACTAAATAAATCTATACCAATTATCCCCAAGATTGTCAAACAATTGGTCCCAAGGTATTTGAGTTTGAATCTTTCCTTTTATGAGTACCAAAATAACCTTCATAAGGTGATATCTTCTATCTTCTTAATTGCACCAGTTTGATTTCTTCCTATGTGCAGCAAAAAAGATCCTAAGATTGCACCTTCAGCTGTTCAACTAACCTTTTCTGCAGACAAAAAAAAAAAAAGCAGACCACTCACCCCCAGCTTGCCTCTATAGCTTTAGTATTATCTGATAAAGACATAGAAGAAAGCCCTTCAAAAACACCAAGACCAGTCAGCCAGCTGAAATCATGTAAACCTAGAGCATGCTTTTGTTTATTAATGGTTTAACTGACTTAAAATTTCTTTTGACAACATGTTGTGGCTTGTTAAATTTGCTAATTAGCTATAATTTAAAGAGTCATTACATGTGTCTTGTGTTTGCTAATGAATTTGTATAAAAGTAAGCAGTGATGAACACTTTACGTGATGAACGTAAAAATACTTGTGCTTGAAAACATGTATATGGATAGACTTTCATAATGCCTTTCTGAATCTTTAGAACAATAGAATCCGCATGGTTGGATCTTTTAATTCAAGTTTTTGCTTTAGTTTAATAATACCAACATAATGGTATTGTTTTTATAACATTATGCACTGGTTAAACACCTGTAGGCACCATCACTATTGGTATTTGTCTGACTGGAGAACAAAATAAGATTTGCGTTATAAAATATGTTGTTTTATTGCTATTTGTGTATGTTTACATACATTTTCTTGTGACAAGTTTGTAAATAGCCTGATGTGCCAGATTCCAAGTTATGCGAACAGCCTAACAATTACGCTGATGTATTTGTAGTGCAGCCACAAATGCAGAAACGTTTTGCTTTTTTCAAATTTTATGCCATTCTTGGTTTAACTTAAGGTTTGTTTAACTGTCTTCCACTTTTGGTCATTGACGTTGCAGTGTGCTTGCTTAAAATTTCAGCCACTTTTGGTCATTGACGTTGCAGTGTGCTTGCTTAAAATTTCAGCCAAAAATTTTATGTCTTACCTTGCACATTTAACTAAAACAATGATAATTTGGTTCAACATAATTGGTGGCCTTTAGCTTATTAGCTTCCAGATTTAATAGACACGTGCTTCAATATATCTTCTGACTTTTTTAGCATGACATTTTACTAGGTCAAATTTGCTAGGCAGTGGGCAATGGCTGTGCATAGCACAGCCAACCCCACCTAGTACTATACTATAAGAAGGTAAAACTCGGCTTACACAGCCTCTCACGTGTCAGCATTTGATTGGTTCTTGTGAACAGATTAACATTATTTGGCCCTTTTCTGTAAATTTGTTTTGCCTTGCCGCACCGTTTTCTACTTTTTGCGCTTTATTTACTACTCAACCCTTGAACAAACTGTTGCTTATGTCAATAGTGCACAACTATGAAGGTCAGACATAGTTTTTTTTTTTCCTTTTTTTGTCATTTTATGATTCTTTTCCTTTGTCATTTCCATTTAGCGTGTAACGTCCTGCCTTTCAAAACATTGCTGTTAACTATTTACTACTGTTGGGGGACTTTTTTTTTAATTCTAATTTCCTTCTCTGAACTTCATTTCAAAGTCTAATCAGAAATCCACTGTCATATAATTATGATGACTTCCGTCCTTCTTTTCCCAAAAATTCTATCAACCATACTTTCACCTGTTTTTGACAAAAAATAAAATAAAACTTTCGCCTGTTGATCCATTCTCTTTTGCTACATTTTGCTCAGCCATTTGAGATTTGATTCACCAAATGTCCTTATTTCTTGCTGAACTCAAACACATTAGCCATTTCTTTTCCTCCTTACAGACTGTTAAAAGGTACCGTGGTCAGCTGACAATGTGTGTGGGATGGAGTGCGTAAGTTTTTTCTATTTGAGGACTTTTTGTGCCTTTGTAGCTGAATGTTCATTGATTCATTTAGTACTCGTACTATTTGCAGACTCACTTAACTAATTTACACTTTTACCCCACATTTAAAGATAAGGTTGATATGGTTTGTGAATAAAATCTCAAATTTTCAGGTATGTTGTTGAATCTATCCCTGATGATTTCTTTTACCATTCATCAAGATTTTTGAGCCTTTAGTCTCTTCTTCGTTTCTTTTTGTATCCCTTACTTCTCTCGTGTTCTCCTTTTCTACTTTTGGCTCTCTTCTTCTTTTCTTTTCCTTCCATTTGTTTTGAACTTTTGATTGTAAATTGTGTTCCTTTACTTGTATTTATTTTGTTTTTTTGAGTTAATAGTCTGCATGCTTTATTCTTTTGTAAATGTTCTACATTAGATCGGGATCTTTGGTTTAGTCAAGAAAAATCTTTAAACTTCTTTGAGCATTACTTATTACTTCAAAGTTTATTTTGTAGTATTAATTTTAATCTAATCGTCTTTATTGTGGCCTAAGTAGTATTTTCTCGGTATTTTTTTTTTGCAGGAAGATCTAACTACACTTAAGTGTCGTTTGGTAAAACTAAAGTCTGAAGTCTGAAATCTAAAATCTGAAATTTAAGTACTGAAAATATTAAGTTAATAAATTGATAAAATTATACTTGTTTGATAACTAACTGAATTTATACACTGAATTCAAATATTTTACCTTATTAATGTAATTATTTTATCTTAAAAAGTTGCAATAATTTATTGATAATATGCATGAGAAAAGAAGATAGTATTTGTTTGTGAGAGATAATTGATAAGTGCATATGTGTGTGAGAATGTGAGTGAGAGAAAGTATATGTATATGCGTAACAGTGTAAAAGTGTAAAAATGTATATATATATATATATATATATATATATATAAGTGTATGCAAGTATGTGAGAAAGAAAATATATGTGTGGAAGTGAGAAAAAAATGATATACTAATGTGTGTGTGTGTATGTGTGAAAGTGCATATATGAGAAAATATGTGGGTGAGAGAAATTTCGTATGGAGGAGAGTATGTGCATTCATGCTTGCGTGCATGCGTGGTGTATGTTTGCATGTCACAGATTGTGTAAAAGTGTGTGTATGTATGTGTGTGAGAGAGATTGTGTGTGTGAGAAGGAGTGTGTATATGTGATAAAAAGATAGCTTATGTTATTGCATGTGTGTGAGAAAAAAAAAAAAAGAATGTGTGCACTTGTAGTGGTGATTGTGTGGGTGTTTGCGTGTGTTGAGTGTGTGTGTGTGCATGCAAAAAAATGTGTGTGAAAGAATATGTTTGTATATGTGTGTGTATCAGTGAGTATGTGAGAGTGGTGTGTGAAGGGGAAAGAGAGAGAATAATTCATGTATATAAAATTCAGCAAATTAAGTGAAAAATTTTAACTTAAAATTTTGTATACAAATTAAAAAGTGCTTAATTTATTAAATGATAAAGAAATTTTGTTATCAAACACAATGAATTCAAAAAGCTCTTAATGCATTAATTTTTAGCATTAAGTAGTTGTTGCATCCTAAAATCGTAAAAGTAAAAAGTGTAAAAGGGTGCTAGTGGGGTCGTAACTGTCGCCCGAAAAGACGGTCTAGTCTAATAATGACCCTTTTGAAAAAGCAAGTTTTTAGGAAAAATCGTGCGTATGTGTGAAAAATCGGGTTTTTATTGAAAAAGTGTATTTTAAGAAAAATGGTATTTTAAAAGAAAACAAGGTCGGGACTAAAAGTGCGACAGGTTTGGCCAACTAATTTTGAAAAAGGGTTTTATTTTATTTTAAAAAAATGGAGTCGCCACTTGGTACTGAGTTAGGGTGTACCAAGTCACCCGAAAAACCGTTTAATAAAAATAAAAATTAAAAAAAAACATTTTAAAACCCTTTTTCGACTCTGGTCTACGAAAAACGAGAAAAAAGGGTCCGGGAGTCACATTTGAAGAAAGGGAAGGCAAAGGCTTTCGCCTAAGGCACCCTTTCAACCTAGCCGAGGCTAGTTGCGAGGTTTAATCAAATTTTCCTAAATTAACCCTAAATTCTATCGCATTCAGATGTGTCTAAATGAATGCAAAATCCTAAGTCTAAATGTGAACATAGGGAGGGTCGGTATGTCCCGTCGAGACTTGGTCGGAATTATCGCATTAATTACGAAACTCAAATCGAGATCTCAAGGGAGTCACGAGTGTGAATGCAAAATGAAATGCAAAAAGAAAAAGAAAATAATAATATATAGTAAATGAAGAAAGAAAGTAGTATGCAACATGACGGGTACGGGGGACTAATATCTCGTGACTGAATATTTCTACTCACGGAGGGGGGAACGGCCTGTACGCCACCACTTCCCACGTGAGTAGACGACTATTTCTAGTCGAGTCACACAAATGTCCTAAAGTCTAAGTGAAATGCAACCTAAATGTCATGTATTTTAAAAATGTGTCAAAATAATAATAATATAAATAATAGTAATAATAATAAAAACCATGTAGAATGGAAAGAAAACTAAAGTGTGTGAAGTGGGATGTAAAAATGCACATGAGTGTTCCTAATACTAAAATGTCCTAAAGGTCTAGCGTTGAACTAGCCCGTTCTAAAAAATCTCACTAGCGTTGGACTAGCGAGAGAAAATAAAGCCACAACTAGCGTGGGACTAGTGTGGTGACGAAATACCATAAATCATGAATTAAATATTAAAACATGAATTAAAAGCAAATTAAACATATAAAAACATATAAAGTCAAATGAGAGCACGTAACACATAAACATGATATCTAGATGCAAAACCCTAATGAAAGCGGTAAAACAAATAAACACATAAGCACGCAAAAGCAAATGAATCCTAACTATTACACTGGGGGGCTTGATTTACAATTTAAAGGGAAAAATTAAAAACACCCTATCTATTACACTTTCTATCTAATTACACAATTCTTGCTAAAATACGAGAAAAATAGCCTAACTATTACATTGACTAGCTAAATACAAAAATATTACATTTTTTTGTTTGTCAAAATAATAAAATTTGAAGTTAAATAACATAAAATAAATAAATATGCAAAAAAAAAGTGCATAAAATAAGAAACGCATAAAAACTTGCATAAAATATCACATTAGAGCACGTAAAAGAAGAATAATAATAGATCGGGATATCTCTTTGAAGACTCGATACCAATGCTTAAAAAAACGAACACACAAGTTAAGGTACCATTATTTAAGGAAATAAAGCATAAAATACAAAATACTAACACATTAGAAGAACGTAAATTATAGCAAGTTAGAGGGGGGAAAATAAAAGTAGAGTAAATTGGGGCTAAATAGTAAATTTAAACTAATTGGGACCAAAATTAAAAATCTATACAAGTCTAGGAGCAAAAATATAAATTAACGCACATTGGGGGGGGGGGGGGAAATAGTAAATTCCAACAAAAGAGGAGCACAAAATTAATATTAAAGCAACTACTGGAGTTTAAATCGAATTTTTCAAACAACTTTAATAGTCTAATTTGAAATTTTCAGCAATATATGAACGATAATATGCACAAATAAGGGCAAATCAAAAAGGGGTTAAGAGCTAGAGGGGTTAACGACATAATGTATAAATTCCAGAACAATAATAAAAAAAAATGAACTTTTGAAACAAAACTATATTAATGAACTAAATGAACTTAATTAGAATAAATAATTAACTAAATTAGTTATTAAAACTGAAATAAACCTAAAAACAAAAACTGATTAAAAATTAATTAAACTAAAAAAAAATGCGATAGAAGCACACAATGTTAGGTTAGCCCCAATTAGTTCTCAATGGGTTTCATTTTCTTTGTCTTTATTTTTTCCTTTTCTTTATCTTTTCTCTCATCTTCTCTCCCGTCTCTTTCTTTGTTGTCTTTTTTTTTCTATTTTCTTTCTTTTCTCTCTTCATCTCTAACTCTATTTCTCTCCTGTGATATCCCCCCCTCTTCGTTCTTCTTCAGATTTCTCTCTCACTTTCCTCTAACATCTTCTCTCTTCTTTCTTCCCTCACCCCTAATTTCCTGCCTTCCGTTCTATTCTCCTTCTTCTTCTCCGATCGATTCTATGTTTTTCTCTTTGTTTCTATTCTGTTCTATTCTCCTTCTTCTTCTCTGGTTGCTATCTCTTTCTTTCCCCTCTTTTTATTTTATTTTCCCCCTCTCTTCTCTCCAGTTATCTTTCTCTCTCGTTCTCTGGTTTCTCTCGTTTCTGTCCTCTTCGATTTCCTCTCCTCTCTCAATTTCTTCTATTTCCTTCACCTTCTTCCTCCCTAATTCCCCTGCTTCTTTTTCGCTCTCTCCCCTCCCCCCACCTCTGTTCTCTTTGATTGCCGTCTGCTCTCTCCCTACTTCTCTCACACCCCCTTTAATTTCTCTATTTTGTGTGGTAAGGCTGAAGTTTGACTTTGTGGTGTGTGTGAAGTGCGTGTGTAATTGAATTTGTGGATTGTGTGTGTCTGTGTGTGTAATTGAATCTGTGGATTGTGTGCTGTCTATGCTTGTTGGTTGTATGGAGTGTTTATGTTCCTGCTGCCTGTGGTGTGTGATTTGTGTGTGATTGTGGGGGGAAATTGTCTGCTATGTCTGATGGATGGTGGCAGGGGTTGATGAGTGGTGGTTTACGAGGCGGTTGGGCTGTGACTTGGCTGTGTTCTTGCAGAGGTTAGGGGGAAATGGTGAAGGTTAGGGACGGTGACTGGGTTGAGGGTGGTATTGGGTGGCGATTTTGAAGGTGAGAAACAGAGACTTGGTTGTTGTATTTTGCTGCAGGTCGTGAGGGTTTGGGAATTGGGAATTGTTTTGGTTGAAATTGGATTCTGATGTGTTATGTGTGAGTCTGTACGTGTGTGTGTGTGCTGTGATTCTGATGGTTGTGAGTCGAGTGATAGGGGAGTGAACGTGTGTATGAATGTGATGGGGTTGTATTTGTGAAACGTGTGTGTGTGAATGGACTGTGTGCAGTTTGTGTTTCAGTGTGTGTTTCTGTGTGAATTGCTGTTTCTGGTAATTGCTGGTGGTATTGGGCATGTTTATTCTTATTTGTTTCCTTTCTATAGATTGTAGTTCATCAGGAGGGAGGTGGTGGTGATTACTGACGAAAATTCTGGTGATTTGGGTTATGTCCGGTGGTCTTGGTTTGGTGGTTCTGGTTTTGAGATGGCAGAAGTATGGAGGGAGACGGTGAGGGAGATAGAGAACAAAAGAATTGAGAGATGAACCCAGAAAAAGAACCAGATGAATTCAGCAGGAACAAAACCCAAATAAATTCAGCAAGAACAAAACCCAGAAATAGAAACAGATAAATTCAGCAGGAACAAAACCCAAAAATAGAAAGGCTAAAAAAAATAAATTTAACCCAAAATCTCAAATAAATGAATACACAATCAGATTCATGTAGAGAAATGAAAGAAAAATAAATTAAACTAAGAAAGAAAATAAAGAACTTACCTTCTCAGCTTGAACAGTAAGAGATGAACAGTAGCAGCAATTTTGAAAGACGATAAACAGTGAATGAAAAATGAAGATGAACAGTAGTGGCGGCTTAGGTTTTTTTTAGTGTGTGTTTTTTGGTGTTTTGTGTATGTTTTGATCTAAAAAAACACAAAAGAAGAAGTGTTTTAGGGTTTCCTATTTTTTCCTCCTCCTTTTTTTTTTTTTTTGCTGATTAGGGAGAGTATTTATAGGCCACTTGTCTTGTTGGCCAAGAATGCTGTAAAATTACGAAAATGCCACCGGTATTAAAAAATGTTAATTTTATTAAAAAATATATATTTTTAAACCTAAAATTAAAAAATTAATACAAGAAATATGACAGCGATTCCTAAATTTTTTAAAAGAATTTACAGTAAATTTCAAAAAATAAAAACTAGAGCTTAAATCTGGGGCGTCAAATGACGATTTTGCCCCTAGACAACACAAATACACAAAAAAAATAGCTATTAACATAAAAAAATTACCAAAAAATAAGAGTAGGCTTAAAACACCTGAAAGTGCATTTACGACTCAAAATTTGACAAAAAATGAATTTAAACTGTAAAATGACGATTTTGCCCTTGGGCAATGAAAATTCGCAGAAAAATAACTATTGATCTCGAAAAATTACCAAAAATTAAAAATAATCTTAAAACACTGGAAAATGCCTTTTCGACTAAAAAATTTGACAAAAATGAATTTAATCTGTAAAATGACAATTTTGCCCTTGGGCAATGAAAATTTGCAGAAAATAGCTATTGACCTCAAAAAATTACCAAAAATTAAAAATAATCTTAAAACACTGGAAAATACATATTTGACTCAAAATTAGTAAAAATAAATTTAATTTGTAAAATGACGATTTTACCCTTAGCTGGTACAAAAAAAAATAAAAAAATAAAAAATATATATAAAATACTAATTAAATCCAGAAAAATCATAAGAAATTAACAAATTCACATAAAAGTAAAAATATGAATTTAAAACCCCCAAAAGTTGATAAAAAATATTTACAGATAAAATTACTATTTTACCCCCCAAATTATTGAAAAATTAAAATTCGTCACAAAAGTGCAAACATGCCCCTCCATGTTTGAAAATAAATAGTGTGTCAAAATTTGGTGTCTACAGTAGTGTTATCAAACACCCCCTTACTGACCAAGTATGTCCTCCATTCATTTTCCAGTTTATATAGTTTTTTTATGTAGTTAAGTTGAATTTTTTACTTTTTCTTTATTTTCAATACTTATTTTGCTCTCTTAGGGTGGAAATATTGCCAATGTTCTTCTTCATTATCCAAAGTTTATCATTTTGCTCTCGTTATAGTTGGAGCGACGGTGGGAGCATTTGTCAAATTTCCAATATGGACTACATTATCATGAGAAAGTACTAAAAGACCTACTAGATACTTCTTGCCTTTACAAATTGCATCATACTAAAATTTTCTCTTAAAAAGCGAAAACAAATTGAATTCTTAGTACAATAGGAAATTGCTGAATTAGCTTGCCTTAAAATATCTCCCCCAATGTTGACTGCCTGTATAGGTTCTAAATATTTCTTGTTAATCCTTAACTATTCTACCATATCTAATCCTTAGCACTTTCCTTGACTTGGAAGACTTTTTTATTTTCAAGCTTTCTTGATAAAATATGACTTCCAAAGAAAAAAAAATTAATACCACAAGATGAAACTTAAAATTCTACACGTTTGTATTTAGAATATAGATTTTTGAGAAGTTTAAGAAAAAGAGAAGCAACATAGTACATGTATACATGTGATATGTCTTGCAGAATTAGCATTATCAAAATTGTATGCATTTTATACTCATATCATAATCAGCTTGAAAGAAATATAGGCATGTGGTATATTAGTGGTTTCTTGTTCAAAATATTTTCCCAATGACATAATAAGAAAGGTTTAGTAAATTAATCATCATGACTAAATGTTTGATCAATAATTTTTGCTTGTGTGCCTGCATTATGGGTACACTAATTAACATGAATAGAGTTATGATGCATTGGCATGATTTTGAAGATGTTAAATAAGGAAAGCACAAATAAGATAGGAAGGATAAATCATAGTATTCAAATTACTTATCGAGTTCTTCTAGAAATGAATAATGAAGTTTATATAGTAATAGGAAATGAAGTGATTTCTATTCCGTGTTACTAAGTTTCAATGCATTTTTTTAGTATTTGAAATCAAGTTAGTTTCCTCTTCTAAAATTTTTATTATGGAATAAAAATGTGTGATGTTGTACTTTGACTTATAGCTCTCAATGATCAAATTTTTATTGTTGTAGATGTTTCTAACTTTTGAAGCCAACTACAGTCCATTGAACTTAAGTATACGTTTTATTTGTTTTTTGTTTTTCTTGGTAGGAATTCGGTGATCCTGTAAATATTCATGGTTACGACATAGACTATGGGATGAGAATGATTGGTTATTTGTTTAGTGTTTAGATGATGAGTTAATGTCTTCTAAATGTTGTACAATAACTCTTTTAATTTGGCAGAATGAGGTTTGCTCTTACTTCTGTAAGATATATCGATGAGGGATGGATTTTCACTATATGACAATTAATATTATTTCAGCACTTTTTTCGTTTTGGTTAATAGATAATTATTCTTTTCACTAATTTGTTTGGCATTCCTCGAAATTCTCTCATTCAATTTGTCGCGCCCCATTTTTAGAAAAAGATAATAAATGGGTGTTAGATGTTTGGAAAAAAGAAAAGGAAGTGTTAAATGTGGTTGTGTTTATTTTATTGGAAAAAGAGAAGCGTGTAAATTTTCGTAAAAATAATTTTTAGAAAATGTGCTTTGTAAAAGATAATTCGATAAAATGTGACAAACAAATACTTTATTTCGAAAACAAAAGAAAAAAAAGGCCTAAAATGGGACTTTGAAAATGCGACGGTTTTTGGGCCCGAAAATAGATTCTAAAAAGGGTTTTTTAGTGAAAAAGGAGTCGCCACTTGGTATTGAGTTTTGGTGTGCCAAGTCACCCGAAAATATTTTATAAAAGGTAAGAAAATTAAGAATGATTTTTTAAGGAAATGATTTTTGAAAAAAATATAGGAAAAAACAAGAAAACCCTTTTAGATGACTCCAGGTCTTTGAAAACAAGAGAAAAAGGTTCGGGAGTCACAGTTGAAGAAAGGGAAGGCAAAGGCTTGCGCCCAAGGCACCCTTTCAACCTAGCCGAAACTAGTTGCGAGGTTTAGTCTAAATTTTCCTAATATAACCCTAAGATTTTATCGCATTTGAATGTAACTATATGCATGCAAATCTAGTCCTAAAAATGGATATCGTTAAGGGACAAAATGTTCCATTGAGGTTTAGTCGGAATTACCGCATTAATTGCGAAATCCGAATGTAGACCTCGACGGAGTCACGAGTATATGTGCAAAAATGGAATGTAAGAGAAAAGGAAAATAGCAGTATAGATAATACGTGAACAAAGAAAGTGAAAATGCAAACATAACGGGAACGGGGGACTAATGGACTCGTGACTAACTGTTCCTACTCACGGAGGGGAGAACGACATGTACGCCATCGCTTCCCACGTGAGTAGATGACTATTTTCTAGTCAAATCACACAAATGACTTAAGGTTCTATGTGTGGTGGAATCTAAATATTATGCACTAAAATAAATGTTAAAATAGATGATAAATGATAAAATATATATAGAAAATTATGTAAAAAATGGAAAAGGCCTAAAAAGAGTAAATGTGTGTGTAATGATCATGAAATGCACGCAAGAAATGATTCTATCACTAAAATGACCTAAAGGTCTAGTATTGGACTAACCTATTTTTCTAAAAATTCTCCGCTAGCGTTGGACTAGTGAAGAAACCGAAATTAGCCACAACTAGCGTTGGACTAGTGTGGTGACGATACATATATGGAACAATAAAGCAAATAAGTAATTGAATAAAGCCTAGATTAGAGCAATAATCATGTAAAAGCAAATATTAGCACATAGGAGCACATAACACATAGGCATAATATTCTAGATGCAAAATCCTAGGAAAAATGAATAAAACACATAAGCACATAGCACACATAGCACACAAAACCTAACTATTACACCGGAGAAGCCTAATTACAATCTAAAATGGAAAAGATGATCAAAGTAGCCTATCTAACCTATCTATTACATTTTCTAACTAAAATACAAAAGTTTTTGTTAACTAGATATAAACTATCTATTACATTAACTATCTAAATACAGAAATTTTGCTAAATAGAACATTAACTATCTATTACATTTCTTTGAATAATCAAAAATTATATTCAAATAAATAATATGACATAAATAAATACTCACACATGAATAATAATTGGAAGCACAAAGAGATACATAAAAAAAAAACATATAGCAAAACACATAGGAGCACGTAAGAGCACATAAAGAAAAATAAAAGGGTAATAGAGGTACCTCCCATTTGTAAACCCGGTACAAATTGCTAAGAAAATCGACAAACATGTCAAGGTACCACTATTTAAAGTATAAATATGGGAAATACTTAAAATTGAGAATAAAAATGTAAGTTCGAACAAATTAGGGATTTAGAATAAAATTTCAACAAGTATCTAGGGCTTAAAACTAAGATTTCAACAAGTATAAGGACTTAAACTAAAATTTCAGCAATGTTGGGAGGGATAAAAATGAAATTCCAGCAAGTATTGGGGGCAAAAATGCAAAATTTCAGCAATATTCTAAGACAAAATAGAATTTCCAGCAATGTAGGGGTACAAAATAAAATTCCAGCAAGGTTTGGGGGCAAAAATACAAAATTCCAGCAATATTCTAGGGCAAAAATAAAATTTCTAGTAATGTTGGGGTACGAAATAAAATTCCAGCAAGGTTTGGGGGCAAATATGCAAAATTCCAGCAATGTTCTAAGACAAAATAGAATTTCCAGCAATGTAGGGGTACAAAATAAAATTCCAGCAAGGTTTGGGGGTAAAAATACAAAATTTCAGCAATATTTTAGGGCAAAAATAAAATTTCCAGCAATGTTGGGGTACGAAATAAAATTCCAGCAAGGTTTGGGGTCAAAAATGCAAAATTCCAGCAATGTTCTAAGACAAAAATAAAATTTTCAGCAATGTAGGGGTACAAAATAAAATTCCAGCAAAATTTAAGGGTCAAAAATACAATTCCAGCAATGCATAATAACAAAAATAAAATTTCAGCAAGATTGGGGACAAAAATGCAATTTTCAGCAACATGAGAGGTATAGAATTATAATTTCTAGACATATTAGAACATATTGTAATTAACTTAGATATAATTGAAAGAAACTACAAAATTCTAGGGGCTAACCAAAATAAAATGAGGATTTAAATAAAGTAAACTAAGGTATTGAACGGCATAATTAAACAATTAAGCATTTAAGGGGAGCAAAATGTAATATAATCAGATGAAGATAATGAAAATAAATAACTAAAGGAAAAAAATTAAGTTTCGGCTATAATTTCCCTTTTTTATCCTCGGTTTCCCCCTCTTCGGATTTTTCTCTTCGGCCATTTCTCTTCGGTTTTCTCTATTCGGTCATTCTCCTCGGATTTTTCTTTCTTCACTCTTTGTCCTCGAGTTTTTCTCTTCGGCCATTCTCCTCGAATTTTTCTCTTCGGCCATTCTTCTCGGATTTTTCTCTTCGGCCACTTCTCCTCGACCGTTTCTCTTCGGCCATTTCTCTTCGGCCACTCACTCACTCTCTTCTTCGGATTTTTCTTTTCGGTCATTTCTCTTCCGCCATTTCTCTTCGGCTACTTCTCCTCGGCCGTTTCTCTTCGGCCATTTCTCTTCGGCCATTCACTCACTCTCTTCTTTGGATTTTTCTTTTCGGCCATTTCTCTTCGGCCATTTCTCTTCGGCTACTTCTCCTCGGCCGTTTCTCTTCGGCCACTCACTCACTCTCTTCTTTGGATTTTTCTCCTCGGCCGTTTCTCTTCGGCCATTTCTCCTCGGCCGTTTCTCCTCGGCCATTTCTCTTCGGCCATTTCTCCTCGGCCATTCCTTTTCGGCCACTCACTCACTCTTCTTCTTCTCTTCGGTCTGCTCACTCTCACTTTCCAGCTCCTCTTCTCTTCGGACTATACTCTAGTTTTTTCTTTCTCTCTCTCAGCTTCTCTCTCTCCGTTCTTCCTAGTTAACTTTCCTTTTTCTCACCCGAAATTTTTTTTTTTTAAATCAATCTTGAATTTCTTCATGAAACATGATTGTCTAAACCCAAACAGCAAGGTTATCGAAATTATGGATTAAGCGGCAATAATTCAGAAATTTTAAGTAGGAACATCATGAAATTTATGGTACGCAAAATCAGTTTAAAAGGGTCGAGAACCTTACCTGGTTTGGCTGTGAAATTGGTGGAACTTGGCAACGCTGGTGGATTGATTTTGGCAGCTGGTGGTGGTGCAATGCGTGTATATGCAGTGAGAGCCGAGAGGGAGAAAAGAAGAAAAAAGTGTCTGTGTTTTTTAGAGAAAAAAATGGAACTGATGGTTGAGTGTGTGTGTTGTCTTGTGTAATGCAGGTGTGAAGTGCGTGTGTGTTTATGGTGAGGCAGAGGGAGCGAGGGAGAATGGAAGAGTGTGTGCAATGTGTGTTTTTGTTTTTGAGTTGGGAGGAGGAGGCAGAGAGAGTTGAGGGGAGGTGCGTGTGAGGTGTGTTTTGTGATTGTCATGATGAAAGTGGATAGGGAAGAAAGAAAAATCTCCCCAAAATCCCTTCAAATCTGCTGATTTGCATGGGAGTTGGGGGAGTTAGGAGAGTTGTGATGATGGTGAAGTTGGTCTAATGGCTGCAGTAGCCATACTGCTACAGCAGCAGGCTGCAAAACGCAGCCTGCTCTGCTTCTCCCTTTTTTTTTTTTTGGAAAGAGAAGAAAATAAAGAGACTGAAAATAAAATAAAACTACTTGAAATTTTTTTTAAATTATATATATAAAATAAAAATAAAAATAAATAAATGAGAATAATAATAATAATAAATAAAATACAATATTATAAAAAGAAAAAGATAAATTTTAATGTAATAAATGAAAGGTTAATTCAACATTAGAAGAATACAACTTAAAATAAATACCAAATGGTTTTTAAAATAATAAAAAATAAAAATAATTTTTTTTTTAATTTTTTTTAATTTTTTTAACATGAAAATTTATAAAATGCTTGTAGACAAAATTCTCATAAAGAAAATCTTAAATAAAAAGTGCATTGGAAAGCGTGACCTAAGTATGACAAAATTATAAAATTTATAAAAATTAATAAATGACATCACAAAAATTTTACACAACATATATTATCACATAAAGCACATATTATAATTTTCACTCAAAAATTTTGAAATTAATGCATTCTTGAGAAACGTGCCCTTAATAAACAAAAAGATAAAAATTAAATAAATACTAAACGACCTCTAAAAATTATGAGATTTTTACAGAAAATTTATGAGTATTCAAAATGCATATATAAAATTTTTCACTTGAAAATCCTCATAAAAATAGCGCATTGAAAAACGTGCCGTTGAATTAAAAATACTAAAATTTTAAATAAATAATGAATGACTCCTAAAAATCATTAAAATCATAAAGAAATTATAAAAATAGTAAAATTATGTATTTAGAAAAATAAAATAAAATAAAATAATCTAATATGTACCTGGCGAAATTACCATTTTGCCCCTAGTACGACAAATTAGACATAATATGCGAGAATTGTACTCGACCCCCCGAAAAATGAAAAATACCTCCTCAAATAAAGTAACACACATATTTTTACCAAAGGTATGTCAAAATTTGGTGTCTACACAATTTTGAGCTATATTTCCTGGGCAGTGGTTGGGCGTAGCACAGCCAGCCCATTCTAGTATACATATATATCAGTACTCCCTTATGGTATAAATGAAAGGGTTAAATCCCAGTTACTTGGGGTGGGCCAATAAACCACTCGAAGCCCACCCACTCTGAACTTACATGATTTGAAAATAAGGTACTCAAATACAGTCTTTTTTTCAATGGCCCAGATGAGGATCGAATACATGTAAAATTTAAATTGGATATGGATGAGAAAAATAAAAATTCACAATTACTTGATCCGACTTGAGGATATATTATATAAATATTAAAAATACAGGGACCATCTTATAATTTTATTCAAATTATTACAAATCATAAAAGAAGAGTTTGAGCTGATATTAAAAGTTAAACATGGGACAAAAATTAGTTTAATAGAATACTACTATGATTTTATATTCATTGTGAGTTTGTGTTGTAGGGGTTGTGAGTTTATTGTAAATAGTTTATGCAAATGCACTAGGTAAACCATCCATAGTAATAATTGAATTTTGAAAAAGTAATGCCCGATTCAATGTCTCAAAAAGACTATTGTGCTAATTACAAATTATTCTAATTGCATGCAGCTTCTTTGTATGAATAATAAAATTAATGCTCATTTGAATAATTACATTAGGATTGTTCAGTTGGCCTAATCGGATATTGATTTTGTAGCTAAATTGTATTTGTTGTTGTGCCAGGATTGTCGCGTCCTAAAAAATCGTGGGTAAAGGGTACTAGTGGGGTCGTTGACTGTCGCATCTCGAAAAGGACGATCCGGTCCGAGATCCTTTTTGAAAAGAGAAAAATGGTGCGTGTGTGATAAAAAATCGTATTTTAGTAAAAAAAGTGTTCTTTAGTAGAAAATGGTATTTTAAAAGAAAATAAGGCCGAGACCAAAAAATGCGATAGTTTTGGCCAACTAATTTTGAAAAAGGGTTTTATTTTAACAGAAAATGGAGTCGCCATTTGGTACTGAATTAGGGTGTACCAAGTCACCCGAAAAAAATCGTTTAAACAAAACAAAAAGTAAAATTTTAGAAAAATTATTTAAAATCCTTTTCCGACTCTGGTCTACAAAAAATGAGAGAAAAAGGTCCGGAGTCACATTTGAATAAAGGGAAGGCAAAGGCTTGCGTCTAAGGCACCCTTTCAACTTAGTTGAGGCTAGTTGCGAGGTTTAGTCAAAAGTTCCTAAATTAACTCTAAGTTTTATCGCGTTTTAGATGTATCTAAATGAATGTAAATTCTAAATTTAAATGTGGGTATCGGGAGGGTTGGAATGTTCCGTCGAGACTTGGTCGGGATTATCACATTGATTGCGAAACCCGAGTCGAGACCTCGAGGGAGTCATGAGTTTTTATGCAAAATGTGATGCAAAAAAAAAAGAAAATAATAATATATAATAAGTGAAGAAAGAAAGTGGGTATGCAACATGACGGGTACGGGGACTAATAACTCGTAACTGAATGTTTCTACTCACGGAGGGAGGAACGGCCTGTACGCCACCACTTCCCATGTGAGTAGGCGACTATTTCTAGTCAAAACACACAAATGTCCTAATTTCTAAGTGAGATGCAACCTAAATGTCATGTAGTTGAATATGTGTAAAAAATAATAGTAATAATAGTAATAAATAATAAGAATAAAATCACGCCAAATGGAAAGAAAACTAAAAGTGTGTGAAATGTGAAATGTACATGAGTGCTCCTAATGCTAAAATGTCCTAAAGGTCAAAATTTGGTGTCTACAAGGATGATGGAATAAACAATATAATGTATAAGTTTTAAAAATTTTGGCAGGAAATCATTGAAATAAAAATGTAAGGCATAAGTGCAAAGATCATGTTGTTATATGAATCAAACAGAAATAACCGGGTTTGAATACGATGACCAAAATCGGTTTTCGTCAAAAATATTTTAATAAAATTGCATAAGAATTTTGTTAAAAATTAATTTAGATAAATTGCAAATCCAATTAGTTGCTATATGTTTTGACTTCTAGAAATAGGCAGATGAGAATTTAAAACTATTATAATTTTATAATGGCATCTTGAAGAAATAATTTTATAAAAAGCAAAAACTAGATAATTTTTTAAATCTCAACATCATCATTTTTTTGTTCTTTCCTCAAACAAAACAACTCTCTATACAGTTCATTAATTTTGGTCACCAAAAATATATTTTGTTTATTAGATACTGTGATTTTAATGTCTACATAATATTTGAGATTGGCATGTACTAGTGTGTTTCTTGGGTAAGTATGTACTAAGGTGTTGGATGTAATGCTTGAAAAAATTAATACTGGATATATTGCATGAAGATTGTGATCTTTTTTTTTTTTTTAATTTAGGGTGTTGATTTTTATGCATATTAATTACGGGCCAAGTCAGGTACCTTGAAACCCGCCCTAATTTTATTGGGTATCCGTAGAACAAGTATCCGAAAATGCTAGGGGCGAGTCGGGGTCACAAAATTATTGATCTAAAATGGTTAGGTCAAGTCAGCCTAATCCCTTTTGGGACAGGTACTCGACTCGTGCCTACCCCTATCGTTTATCAAGGCTACTAGTAATTCACTTTATCCACAATTTTCATGGGTTAATAACACTTTGCCTTTAAAGGTATAGAAAAGTCACATTTCATCCCCTAAACTTTAAATATGTACGTTTTGCCCCTTAATCTGTTAGGTGAGAGAAAATGTAGTTAAAAGAAATAGTCAAATGATACAAATATCTTTGACTTGGTAGAGAGGAAAATCTTGAGAAAAAAACTCAGTCGTTATAATATTTTCTAAAAATATTTTTCAAAAATTTTCCAAATAAAGCAACCTACTAAATTTTAGATGAACTAAATATGAAAAATAGCTAATACGAAATGTGACAACGTATTCATAAAAGATTATACTTCTTATTTGAGACTTTTGATTTTTTTTTCCTTAGTTTAATGAAAATTCTTCACTTACAACATTAAAAATCTTGGTTCTATCTTTGTATTCATAATAATACAATTCTCATTTGGTAAGAAATTAATAAAGTTCCTCTCTAATAGTACAAGAAGTATAATCTTTTATGATATCATTGTCATATTTTATATTAGCTATTTTTTGTATTTACTTCATATAAAATTCAATAGTTTATTTTATTTAGAAGTTTTCTAGAATATTTTTAAAAAATATTGTAACGGCTGAGTTTTTTTTCTCGAAATTTTTCTCTCTGCCAAGTTAAAAGTATTTGTATCATTTGACTATTTCTTTAAACTGCATTTTCTCTCACATAACATATTAAGGGGGGCAAAATGTATATATTTAAAGGTTAAGGGGAAAAATGTGACTTCCCTATACATTTAGGGGACAAAGTGTTATCAACCCAATTTTCATTGACACACGTCTGATATGTGTGCAAATATCAAAAATTAAAGTTATTTGTAGACATTAACTTTTATACAAATCTATTTTACATTTTAAGATTTAATATATAGAAATGTTATGAAATAAAAATATGATAATAACAATTTTTAAAGTTACTTATAATTATTGATAGTCACTAATATGTTTGAATATTTTTTTAAAATATTTAAAAATAAAGATTAAAAAAGTAGACACCACAGACAAAGTAATGCTTCTCGTTTATCAACACAAGTGATTAAGGTCCATTCAATATTTGTGCAAATAATACAACGATTGTTTGTGGAAGTTAATTTTCATCTATATTACATTTTAAGAGTATATATGTAAAAATTCTATGATATAAAAATATCATGTTTTAAGAATAAATATTTAAAAAATAGAGAATAAACATATGATAATAAATAATTAGCCATAGTTGTAGATAATTTGGCCTGTTTGGATAAGTTTGTTTTGAAGTTTTTTGGAAATATTCTTTCAAAGTCCGTTTGGTTTAGTAGAAAAATTTTCCACCAAAAGTCAAGAAAATAACTGTAATTTTTATTTTTGAACTAAATGGTTGACAAGACCAATGGATAGAACTGAACAAATTAAATGTTCTTCATGTTAGAAATGAAGAAAACAAAATAAGCACAGTGAGGGCTCATTTGTTTTGCTCCACCCCTCTTTCTCCTTTATCCCAACCTCTCATAGTTGACTCAACTATTATGGAAAAACGCTCTCCAGATTTGGCTCCATTCATCACAAATCAAGTGAATCATTGTGCTCATTAGAGTGGGCTTGCTAAGGATTAAACATAGCAACTATATGTGGTCTCCTACTTTTGACTGCAAAAATGATGGTGGAGAAGGTGCAGCTAAAGAGGAAGCAGAGCAGCTGAGATGGGTTGAAGAATACAATTCTCCTTAGTCATCAGCCAATATTTTCATTATACCCATGGTTATGCTCCACAGTTATAGAGTTAATTTGTTTGTAAACATCATCTTTGGGTGTTAATGCCTATAATTTGTTCAGGTACTTACTCTGTGAAAGTGAAATTTTATAGTTGTTAAATTGGGGATCCAAGGACAGAATGTAACAAACGTTGGGTTTAGTGATCAGCATCCATTAAGAATGATCGATCCAAATTTCATCTTCCAAATTAGCCTCATATTCAAAATTGGTACTCTAGTGACAGCCAATTCAGTGGAAAACATCAAGCTGATGATTAAAAGCGTACATTGTGCTGTTTTCACAACATATATAAGCATTACAGATTTTTTCACTTTTGTTATGATTGTTGTATGACGGTTTAGGTTAAGTAGTTTTTTATTCTAACCAAACTAGTGTGTAATTATTTTTATTTTGTTGTAATATTCAGAATGCAGTGACTTACATGCCAAATAAATGGCACAGATTATCTGGCGATTCATGTTTCTACGAAATTGGCCAACAACCTCTAGTTCTATATTTTGCTATTAAAAAATAGATTACGAATGTTATACCCGATTCAAGGAAGCCTATTGCGACATCCTTATCTAGCGTCCATTCATTTTCAGACTCAAACAATTTGAAGGCATGTATGCAAAATTACTTCCTAATATGACTATTCCAATTGCATTGCAGAAAAATATTTTAAAACTCATAGTTGCAAATATGTAATGATTAAGAAGTTGTGCACATTATTTATATTTTTGCAACCATAAATTTCATATTTTGCTAAATTGTTTTAAGTTGGATTTAGATGAGTGAAAGGCTAACTAGAGTGATAAAAATGAGAAAATATTTGTCAGAACATTAGTTGACTAAAAAAGGGATGGCTCTTGGAATGGGCGTTCTAGTAGTAAGATAATTGAATTGTCATGAAAAATTATTTAAACGCCATGGTTGACTTCAATGTCACCGATGACCAGCTAAGTTCAAAATACTATCAGCTAGTTAGACTTTGGTATTATTATAATAAGTTGCAAGGCTAGAGTTGAAAACTTGAAATGGAAATCGGTTGGGCTGAGCAACAATGTTGCTTCAAAGCAGACGAAAAGCATTAAGACCATTTAATCATAGTATTGTTTCAAACTTGCTATTTAAACCTTTATTTATTGTATTAAAACAACGACGTTGCATTTTTTACATAATTGTTCCACGCATTTGACATTATTTTTTTATTCAATTAGATAAACAATAATTACAAATGGTTCAAGAATGACAACTTATGTCATTTTTATGTGTTATTGACACCAGTTGTACAAAGGAGGACGATAACTGAAAGGCACGCGCAATCTTCAATCTAGGGACCCCTAAGCAGCAGGCATGGATGTGTTAGACATTTTGATGCTAGTAACAGTCAAATGGGGGATGCATCGGCATCAACTCCATTAGCAGATCATCGTAAAAACACCATCACTGCGGACAATGATGTTATTCTTACACCAAATATGTCCTACAAGCGATCTAGTTCTAACTGAGATAATATTGATTTGCAAAATGTGCATAGGGGTTCTAAGTTAGCTAAGAGTGGGAGGGAATTTTATATGGAGGCCATCAATAGTTTCAGCAGATTCACTAACATTGAGATCCAAGAGGATGAGCGTATGTCGATATTTTGCATTACATGGGTGTGGAAAGTAGTGAATGATTGCAAAAATGTTTACCTTAATTGTCTGCTGATGTTAAATTTGATCTTTTTGAGCAACTGCTTGATGACAAGTATAGGGAAATGTTCTTTGGATTTAGCGAGGGACATGTGGGCTAGGGTAATAGGTTGATATGAAAAAAGTCTAACATGTAGTACTTCCTTAGAGCATATTGTTTTATTGTTAATTTAATAGAATTTATTACCCTATTTTTATTGTTACTGTCTTATGTTTGTTCTTTGTAATGCTTGAGTTGTACGATTAAGTTTTTAATATAGTGCTTGGTAAATTAAAATGTGATGTTGTAGGCTCAATTTTTATCCTGCTGGATGTGATAGCAATGTCTCGATTTTTTAATATACATACACGTGATGCAAATAAACATTATGACAATCTTTTGACGATGCATGTTTAGATATGATCAAGTTATATCTTCGACATCTAATCAAACAGATGATGACTTGCTTCTACTGCATGGAGCTCAATTGCTGTTGTTGGACAAGTATAAACAGGAATATGCTAGCCCACTCATTAGAGTTTCTTATTGCACATCTGCATTTCGCGCCCTATAATGGGTTGAAGAACTGATCCATGGCCATTAGGCCCAATTGATGAAGAATTGTAGAATTGCAGTCGATAATTTTTTGTGATTGTATAAAATTCTCGTAGTGAATGGATATGTTCCACAAAACCCCCCACAAACATGTAATGATTGAGGAAGCACATGTTATGACTCTAGTTATGCTAAGTCATAATATTCGATTTCGATGCCTAACCAAAATATTTCATGGGTTTTCTGAGATGATGTGGCAAAATGTGTATGAGACAATTGAGGGACTTTGCTGCTTTGGTAATGTAATTATAAGACCTCACAACGTTGATGAAGTGCATTCTTAAATTTTGCATGATCCGTGCTTCTATCCGTAGTTTAACATAATACAAAACAAAATACAACTTTTTACTTCTACCACGCCTCGTTATCCTCTTTCTTATATAATTCATTTTTTTAAGATGCCGTCAGGATAATGGACAACACTCATATTCCAGCTTACGTATCGAAAGACCAACAGGTAGCGTTTACAAATCGTCATGGGTACAATTGCATAATGTTTTAGTCATCTATAATCTTCAATTTGTACTTATATATGCTGGTTGGGAAAACAGTGCACGTGATGCACGAGTGTTTGAGCCTACTATGAATATTCCAACATAGTTTCTAATGCCACTTGTAGGTATGTCGATTGTGTTTTCAGTATGTTACAATTTGCTAAATAATGTTGTTAAAATATATGACTAATATATTTGGAATGTGACAAATAGGCAAGTATTACCTTGTTAATTTTGCATTTCGGATGGCTCTAGGGTGTACAAGAGAACAATTGTGCAAAACTAAGGCCATGGAAAAGGCCATGTAAGCAATGTAGCGGAGATGCTCAACAGACAGCATTTAGTATTGCGAAATGTAAGATAATGATATTTTGGAACATTGAATAGACGTTTTGCATTTCTAAAAGGGCCTATCAAACTTTTTAATGATTAAATAGTTAATATTGTCATCACATGTTGTGCTTTGTATAATTTTCATAGAGAATCATAGTCATATGATCACATATTCGTTCATGGTGAGTTTAAAGGTATAGAACGTAATGATAACACAAGTCAAATGCCACCATATAATGTATTGCCCATTTGGCATGCTATCCCACTCGAGATGCACCAATGGAAGGCTATGAAGGATGAAATTGCCAATGCTATGTTTGCATTATCGTTTTCTACATCAGTGTAATTGTTCTTAAGACATTGTAATTTAAGAACCACATTTTTTTTAACTCACTGTAATGTAAAAATGGTTTAAGTTCAATGCAAATACTACTGAGTACTAGTATCAGACGCTGGCTAAAAGAAACTGAGCATTTGTTTTTTATTTAAAAGTCCATTTTGACCATCATTTTTAGTCAATACTTTCTTCCCCAATTGTTTGCTGACCCTTAAACCCACACAACCCAAAACCACACAAATCCCTATATTTAGATTGAGTTATAGACTCTAAATAAGTCCTAGATTTGCTATGGCATGCAATATTAAAGGTGTGATGGTTGTCAATCTGCTATGATTGAGATGAAAATGAGATCTTCCAGCCCCAAGGACTTAATCGACGACAACTTTTTTATAGTTAGAGAGACCAAGCCGAAAGGCCAAATCGACGGTCTTCTACCCCTCGCTTTAAAGCTGTATTATCTTGTCATGGAAGGGTGTCTATACAATCATTTAGTGTGGGCTACATTTATTGGTTAACTAGTGACTTGGTTGACTTGGTTTAAAATGGTCAGATGCAGGATAAGGATAGCTAGGTCCGATAGCCCTAAGAGAGGCAGGAGTAGTTCGCCTTCAAGTGACGACATGCTGCATAACAAAATGAAATTAACTTTGTAAAGATTGGTAAATGTCGATGACATGAAAAAGTGTAATTTGAGTTGGATTGTAGAAAAATTTAGATTTCAGAGCTTAAAAACCCTGTACTGTCATTTGGGGACGATCGTTATTTTTTCTGTAAATACCGCATTCAGGGGCAAAATTGTCATTTCACATTTCAAACGCATTTTTCATCAATTTTTGAGTATTAAATTCATTTTCTAGGATTTTAAACTCATTTTTAATTTTGGTAATTTTTCAAACCTAATTGATATTTTTCATATATTTTGACAGCATAGGAGCAAAATAGTCATTTCGCCTCTTGAACATTTTTTGCCATTTTTTAGTCCCAAATTTATTTTTAGGTCTTTTAAGCATGTTTTTAAGTTTTTTAAACTTTTTTTAGGGTGAATTGCTATTAATAAATTTATTATTTACGTTTTTTTAATTTATTTATTTTTGTGTTTTTGGGAGAGAATATAAATTTTAATTTTTGGTAGGGGTAAAGTTGTAATTTTGGTCGTCAAGGGTGTTTTGGTTTGTATTCATTTTTTGAAAGATAAGTCTTTTATTGCACTATAAATACTTCCACTTGAGGGTTAAAAAAAAAGTGTAGAGAGAGTTTTTTAGTTTTTAGCTTTCAATTTTATCTATTACAGTAAGAACACTAAAAACACATACTTTTTCCTACATTCATGTTCAATTTTTCACCAAGAACAGGAAGAACACCTATTAGGTTTTAGTGTATCTTCAAGTATACACCTAGAACACATACTAATACATCTTCAACCCACACCTAGAACACCTAGAACACACACTAGAACTTCACATTCATTTTCAAGCCTACACCTAGAACACCAAGAACACACATTTTTCCAAATCACATATTACACACATTACACACATTCTCTTACACACTTCTCTCTCACATACTTCACGCACATTCAAACACTCATACTCTCTCTCACACACTAACACACACTCATAAACGTACAACACACACATAACTCTCACCCAATATATTCACATTCTCCCACACATAATTTCACAAATTCTCACACCATTTACGCACACAAATTTACATGCACAATACACACAGTATATTCACGCACACACTGGCACACACATCATACACGACATTCACTACACACACAACATTAAAACACTCAGGTGCACACAGTAAACACACACAGAAACATACAAACTCACACACCAGTCACAATACTACCCTCTATCCAATTTTTCTTCACCATCCCAGCCTGATCCCCACTCAAACTCCACCAAAGCATCACTAACAGTCATCTGTCGCGTCCCATTTTTCGAAAAGAAAATAATAAGTGTGTGAGGTCGGGAAAAAGAAAAAGGAAGAATTAAATATGATTTTATTTATTGGAAAAAGAAGCGTGTAAATTTTTGTAAAAAATAATTTTTTAGGGGATAGTCGGAAAAAGGAAAGATTAAATGTGATTTTATTTATTGGAAAAAGAAGCGTGTAAATTTTTGTAAAAAATAAATTTTTAGAAAATGCTTTGTAAAAGATGATTCGATAAAAATGTGACAAACAAATGCTTTATTTTAAAAATAAAAGAAAAAGGGCCTAAAATGAGACTTTAAAAATGCGACGGTTTTTGGACCCGAAAATAGAGTCTAAAAAGGGTTTTTATGGAATCGCCACTTGGTATTGAGTTTTGGTGTACCAAGTCACCAGAAAATATTTTTTATCAAAGGTAAGAAATCAAGAATTATTTGTTTTAAAAAATGATTTTTTGAGAAAAATTTAAGAAAAATAAGAAAAACTCTTTTAGACAACTCCAGGTTTTTGAAAAACAAGAGAAAATAGTTCGGGAGTCACATTTGAAGAAAGGGAAGGCAAAGGCTTGCACTTAAGACACCCTTTCAACCTAGCCGAAACTAGTTGCGAGGTTTAGTCTAAATTTTCCTAATATAACCCTAAGATTTTATCACATTTGGATGCAACTATATGAATGCAAATCTAGTCCTAAAAATGGATATCGTTAAGGGACAAAATATTCCATTGAGGTTTGGTTGCGATTATCGCATTAATTACGAAACCCGAGTCTAGACCTCGATGGAGTCACGAGTATAGATGCAAAATAGAATGCAAAAGAAAAGGAAAATAGTATTATAGATAGTAAGTGAACAAAGAAAGTGGGGATGCAACACAACGGGTACGGGAGGCTAATAGACTTGTGACTAACTATTTCTACTCACGGAGGGGGGGAACGACACGTTCGCCATCGCTTCCCACCTAGATAGATGACTATTTCTAGTCAAATCACACAAATGACCTAAGATTCTATGTGCAGTGGAGTCTAAATGTTATGTACTAAACGTTTGTTAAAAAATAGATAATAAGTGATAAAAAAATATATAAAATATGTAAAAATGGAAAAGGCCTAAAAAGAGAAAATGTGCGTGTAATGGTCATGAAATGCACACAAAAAATGATTCTATCACTAAAATGACCTAAAGGTTTAGTATTGGACTAGCCTATTTTTCTACAAATTCTCCGCTAGCGTTGGACTAGCGAAGAAACCGGAATTAGCCACAACTAGCGTTGGACTAGTGTGGCGACGATACACATATATAATAATAAAGCAAGTAAATAAATAAAGCATAGATTGAAGTAATAATCACATAAAAGCACACAATAGCACATAGGGGCACATAACACATAAGCATGATATCCTAGATGCAAAGTCCTAAAGAAAGCAAATAAAACACATAAGCACATAGCACACAAAAGCCCTAACTATTACACTGGAGAAGCCTAATTACAATCTAAAAATAAAAATAAAAGGTAACCTATCTAGCCTATCTATTACATTTTCTATCTAAAATACATAAGATTTTGTTAAATAGATAACACATAAACTATCTATTACATTAACTATCTAAATACAAATTTTTTTTGCTAAATAGAATATTACCTATCTATTACATTTCTTTGAATAATCAAAAATTAAATTCAAGTAAATAATATGACATAAATAAATAAACACTCACACATGGATAAAAATTATAAGCACAAAGATACATGAAAACACATAGAACATAGGAGCACGTAAGAGCACACAAAGAAGTATTGGAAGGGTAATAGGGATACCTCCCATTCGAAGATTCGGTACAAATACTAACAACATGAACAAACTTATCAAGGTACAATTATTTAAATAAATAAAATAAATAAAATAAATAAAAATAACATTAATTAAATAATTTTTAGCTTAATCACTATAAACACATCACAATAATTCAAAATAATTATAGCAATAATAAACAAGAATCAAAGAAAAGTAATAATTAAGTATTTAGGAAGAAGAATGAAAATTATTTAAGTAAACTAAATAAATAAATAAAATAAAATAAAATAATAAAACAAAATAAAATAATACGTAATTAAGTTTTCCACACACAAATAAGAATTACTAAAATAACTAAAAGAGAAGTAAAGAAACTAATTGGAGCAATTAATTAGGCTAACAAAACCGAATTTTAGAACATTAATCATAAATAAAATAAAATAAAATAGAATGTGAAAAGCAATAATTACAAGCTTTGAGGACTTATCTAATTTTAATTTTTCTTTTTTTTTGCACAAATAAAATATTATAAGGTTTGGATTAAAAATGGAAATTTAGGCGACATTCTAGAGTGAAAATGTAATTTACAACAAACAAAATGGTAAAATTATAATTTTAAACCCTAATTAAGGTAATGACATAGTTTACAACAAATTTAAAGGCTGAAATATAATTTTCAGCAAGTATAATGCCCAAAAATAAAAATTTCCAGCAATACTTAAGGCCAAGAATATAATTTCAGCAAAGTCATTAAATAATACATAATTTACATCAATGTATAGGGTCAAATTGTAATTTTCAGCTATATAAAAGGGCTAAAATAAAAAAATTCCAGCAGCTATAAGTATTAGAATATAAGTTCCAATCAACAAATAAAAGACTAAAATACAATTTCTAACAGTTAATGGAGGTTTTAAAACAAATTTCAGCAACATAAAGGACTAAAATATAAATTCCAGCAACAATAGGGGGCCAAAAATAAAATTCCAGCAAGTATAGTGACTTAAATAAAATTCCAGCAAGGTTGGGGGGACAAAAATAAAATTCCAGCAAGCATTCTAGGGCAAAAATAGAATTTTCAGCAATGTTGGGGGGACAAAAATAAAATTCCAGCAGGTTAAAATATGAAAAATACAATTTCCAACAAGTTTTAAAACCAAATTGCAAGTTTAAGCAACATTCAAGGTTCAATTTGTAAATTATAGCCACATTAAACACCAATTTGTAATATCCAACAATAAAAGGGGGTAAAACGAAATTTCAGAAATATTTAAGGGTAAAAATGTAATTTCAGAAAAGTATAGGGGTCACAATATAATTTTATAAAAATATAGGGGTCAAAATAGAAAATTAAAAATGTTGGGGCCAAAATTATAATTATATAAAAGTCGGGAGACCTGAATGCAATTAATTGGGACCTAATTGAAAAGAAAACCAAATTATGGGGGTCAATCTATAAAAAACAGAAACTTAAATGCAGAAATAAGAAATGTTCAGGGCTACAGTAACATTAATAAAAGTATAAAGACTATAAAATAAATATATATTATTAATTAAAGATCAAATTAAAAACTAAACCAACAAAACGACGTAGTTTTGAGTGAAACTACGTCAAAACGACGTAGTTTCACTAAAACTCTTTTTTTTTTAGCCGGTTTTCTCTTCTTTTTTTTTTCTTTCTTTTCTTTCTTCTTTCTTTTTCTTCTTCTTTTCCTACTTTTCCAGATTTCTCTCCTTTCTTTTTTTCTTCTTCCTTTTTCTCTTTTTCTTTTCCTTCTTCTTCTTTTCCCTCTTCCCCCTTTTCTTCTTCCCTGGTTCCTCGATCTCTCTCTCTCTCATTCGACTGCCTTTGTCCAGTTCTCTTCTCTTCTCTCTCTCTCTCTCTCTCTCTCTCTCTCTCTCTCTCTCTCTCTCTCTCTCCGGACTTCTCTCTCTGTCTCTCCGCCCCTAATTTCTAATTCAATCTTTCAATCAACACCCAAAAACTCAAATCCCTCAACTTTCCAAGCAAATTTTGTTGCCAATAAAATGGAAGTTCTATACTAGCGAATGAATTTGAGGGAGGGTTGAGATTCATACCTGGGCCAAGGAAGGGGTGGTTTGACGGTGGCTCGTCGGTGATTTTGCTGTGGTTGTAACTCCAGCGATGGCCTGCGGGTTATGCGATTGATTTTGAGTGATTGTGGGGCTAATTTTTGGCTACTGTGTGTGCGATGTGCGACTGAATCCCCCTCTTTGTGTGTGTGCTTTGTGTGTCTTTGTATAATTTGTTTGCTGGTGTGTTTGATTGTATAGGTGAACTGGTGTTGTGGTGTGTGTGTTTGTGATTTATGTATGTGAAACTGATGTTTTGTGCGTGATTGTGACTCTGTGTGTGTGTATATGTGTGAAGTGGTGTGAGTGAAATTGTGTGTTCTGTGCGTGTGTCTCGTGATTGTTGCAGGTGTGTTGTGAAGCCGGTGTGTGAGTGTGCGTGAGGGGGCCTGTGTTTGTGAATTGTGCAGAGAGGAAGAGAGGTGTGCTTTGGGAGCCTATGATTTGTGTGCAAGCTTGTGTATGTGTGTGTGGTGTGTGATGTATTGTGGAGGGGTGAACTGTATGCCTGTGTGCCGTGCGTTGTGTGTGTTTGTGCAAGGGTGTGTGAGTGAGTGAGTGCAAATGAGGGAGCCGAGAGAGGAGGGAATCGTGTGTGTGCAGGGATGATGTGTGTGAATGTGTGCAAACGAGTGTGTGCTGTGTGTGAAATCTGTGTGGGTGAGCTTTTCTGCATGTGTGATGTGTGTGTGTGTGTGCGAACTGGTGTGGTGAGGGCTGTGAGAGAGGTAAGTTGTGAGAGAGTGTGTATGTGCTATTGAGTTTATGAAAGTGAGGATGAAGCTATCCTTCTGTGTGTCTGTAAAAAAAATGTAGGTGTGTGAACTTGTGAATTGAATATGCAGAGAGAAAGTAAGGATCGAAGGGGAGGGAGAGTGAATTGGTGATGTTGTGCATGTGTGTGTTTAAATGTTGTGAGGTGTGAGTTGTGTGTGTGTGCCTGATGTGTTCTGGGTGTGCAGGTGATGGAAATTGGGAGAAAGGTGGGTGATGTGAGTGCAACGTCTGCAAGGGAAAGGGATTGAGAGAAAAGAGGGTGAAAATGGTGAGTGAAAAGCAAGCAAAAATCTCCAAAAATCTGCTGAATTGCAGGGGGGTTGGAAGGTGATGATGAGGAGGCATGGTTTGAAGTATGGCCATAAGGCTGCTCAGCCATGCTGCTACTGTAGTAGGTTGCAAAACGCAGCCTGCTCCAGCCTTGTCTTTTTTTTTTTTTTTTTAATTTGTAAAGAAAAAAGAAGAAGAAAAAGAGAAGAAAAAAAATGTAGGAAAATGAAGAAAATTGGAATAAAATAAAAATCCTATGGACTTGTTAGAATAAAAAAATAAATAGAATAACAAGTAAATAAAATAAAATAATAAAATAAAACTAAAATTAAAATTAAAATTCAGCATTACTAGAAAAAGAAAATTCAATAATAAGAAAAAATTAAATATTTAAAGTTAATTCACCATTGAAAGACATGTCATAGACAAAAGATACAATTTGAAATAAATACCAAATGGTTTTTTTTAATTATAAAAAAAAATTTCATAAAAATTTGCAAATATTAAATGCACATATAAAATATTTCACACACAAAAATTCTTAAATAAAGGTGCATTGGAAAACGTGCCGTTAAAAAAAATACTAAAATTTTAAATAAATAATAAATGATTCCCAAAAATCATTAAAATCATAAATAATGATAAAAATAGTAAAATTATGTATTTAGGAAATAAAAATAAAATAAATTAATATTTACGTGGTGAAATTACCATTTTGCCCCTGACGTGACGAATTAGACATAATACGCGAAAATCGTACTCGACCCCCGAAAAATGAAAAATATCCCATAAAATAAAGTAACACACCTATTTTTACAAAAAGTGTGTCAAAATTTGGTGTCTACATCATCTATTTGGCTAAATCAAAACTAGAAATAATCATCAGTAGCCAAATTTCACCACCACCTTCAATCCTAAAAGAAAACAGCAACAAAGCACAACCAAATCAGCCACAGACTATTCACCAACAAGCCCCAACTATTCCATTCTTTGATTCGCTCATAACTTGCAAATAAACAAAATCAGGACCATCACCCACAACAACCTTCACCCCACCGCCACCATTTTTTCAAACTTGCAAAAGCCCTTCCACCACCAAAACAATCACCTAATAGCCCCCTTTACTGTTAAAATTTCCATCATCCTCAGCCCCAAATCAACTCTACAATTAAAGCCATTCACTATCATCCATCTTTGTTCAACCACTAATTCCACCAACTGTATCACCGTAGTTGCCCTCACTTCAATCTTCATTGCAATTCATCACCTGCAAAGAACAACAGTCACAAATCACCTTCCAAACAACAGCCATTACTCAATTTCATAGCCAGTTGAACAACCATGCAACTTACTCAATTCCAACCAAAATCAACCATCCAACCACCACCTCTCCAAGAAAATCACCCACTCCAATCCCAGCCACACTTCCATCATCACAGCAACAACCCAACCACCAACTACAACTCACAGTTGCCTCTATCACTCCCAAAATCAACAAGCCAACTCAAATCTCCTGACAACAAACCATCACACAACCAATCCCATAATCACCAGAACCACCTATCCAAGCCACTCTGCGCTACCTCCTTAAACAATCCCTCACTAGTGGCATCAATTGAATCGCAACACCAATTGGAACCCAACTCAACCTCTCGTCACCACAGACCACAATCTACCCCAAATCCAATTGGAGGACAACTTCAACTAACGGTGAGAATTCACCACGGTAGTCTGCTTCACCGCCTCTTTTCCGTCGTACCATTCCCATAAGTAATCACAATCACCTGCGACACCCACAGTTAGGCCTCTTCTCACAGTCGCATCATCACCATTGTCAATTTCTTCACGCAAATCCCGGTATGCTCTTTGCTTTTCCCTTTAAATTTTGTTCAGTTAATGTCCAACTAAGCAAAATTTATAGTAAAATCTACCTTGATTTGGGTTGTATAGCTCATGGATTTGAAGTTTTGAGTGGCGTGAGTAGTGAATTTTCGAATTAGCTCAAGAAATGCCTTGAGGGATGTTTCTGCCAAGAAGTGAGAGAGATGGAGAGAATCAGAAACAAAAACAAAACATAGAGAAGAGAGAAAGCGAGTGAAAGTAGAGGAAGAGAAAATCAGAGAGTGAACAAGAAAGAATCGAAAAAGAGAGAGTGAGAGAACTAGAGTAAGAGAAGAACCAGAGAGATGGCTGAGAGAAACGAAAGAGAGAAACAGGGAGAGATCAAAGAGAGAAAATCAAAAGGAGAGGAAAGAATGAGAGAGGAGAGGAAAGAGAACGGTGAGCAAGAGGAAGATAAAAGAAAGAGAAATAGAGAAGCAAGGAAATCAGATATATATATATAGAGAGAGAGAGAGTCGGCTAGAAGAAGACGATGGGGGGGGCTGGGTTTTGTTTGTTTTTATTTATTCATTTTATTTTTATTCTAAGCTTTATTCTTTCTTCTTTTTCTTGGTTCTAGTTTAATTTATGGTTTATTTCCGATTGAGTTTTCTCCTTCAACTTTAAATATAAAAATAAAAGTTGCACTTAAGTCCTTGATTTTTATTAGTATTTAGTCATGTCCCTTTGCCACCTTTTTTATTTCTGTAATTTAATCCCTATTATTTGTAAATTGACCCTCTTAGATTTTATGTTCTCTCAATTAGGTCCTCCAATTTATGTTTTGGCCCCACGCTTGCTGAAATTTTATTCTTTGCCCCTTTCCACTTAGCTTTAATTTACAATTGTGTCCCATACTTGCTTAAATTTGCGATTGGGCCCCTAGTTTTGCTTGAGACTCCATTTTATTCCCCTACCTTGATAGGACTTGTATTTTACACCCCAATTTTTGCCTTAATTTTCAATTGTATTTTTATCCGCTAGACTTGTGTAAATTTTAATTTTTACCCATTTGGTTAGTTGAATTTTCAATTTTACCCTTGAGACCCTTAGAGTTTACAATTTTTCTTTTAGCCCCTTAGGGTAATAGTATTTACATTCTATCATAATTTGTTAGAATTTTATATTTTATGACTTCTTAAATAGTAGTACTGTTAACGTATTTGCTCTTGCTCTTTGCATTTTATACCGAGTCTTTAAGAGGTATCCCTATTCCTCGTTAATCTCTCTTTATGTGCTTCAATATGCCATTGTGTGACTTTTATGCATTTTTCTTCATATATTTCTTATTTTACATGTTTTTTTTTGCACATTTATTTACTTTATGTTATTTAGTTTTGAATTTTATTATTTCGGCAAAAAGTGTAATATTTTTGTATTTAGCTAGTCAATGTAATAATTAGGTTACATTTCGTATTTTTACAAATATTTGTGTATTTTAGATAGTAAGTGTAATAGATAGGTTATTTACTTTCCCTCCTTGAATTGTAAGCCAAGTTTCCCGATATAATAATTAGGGCTTGTGTGCTTTTGCGTGCTTACATGCTTAATTGCTTTACTACTTTCTTTAGGATTTTCGCATCTAGATATTATGTTTACGTGTTAGTTGCTCCTATGTGTTTTTTATATACTTTCATATGTTTATTTATTTATATGCTTTATCAGCTTTATTATTCCGTCACCACACTAGTCCAACGCTAGTTGTGACCTTATCACTTTCCCGCTAGTCCAACGCTAGTAGAGGTTTCCTAGAAAGGGCTAGTCCAACGCTAGACTCTTAGGGCATTTTAGTGCTAGTTTCACTTGCATACATTTCATTTCATTTCACAACACACTCTCCTTTTTAGATTTTTCCATATTTGCATGATTTTTTGTATATATTATTATAATCATTATCTATTTTTAGCATTTGACAATGCATGACATTTAGATTGCATTTTACTTAGAAGTTAAGCCATTTGTGTGATCCAACTAAAAATAGTTGTCTACTCACGTGGGAAGCAGTGTATTGACAAGTTGTCCCCCCCTCCGTGAGTAGAAAAATATCAGTCACGAGTTATTAGTTTCCCGTACCCATTATGTCGCATCCCCACTTTATTCAACCACTTATTATCTATATTACTATTTTTCTTTTCTTTTTGCATATCATTTTGCATAGACTCTCGTGACTCCTTCGAGGTCTCGACTCGGGTTTCGTAATTAATGCGATAATTTTGGCCAAGCCTTACAGAACATTTTGACCATCTTGATACTCACATTTAGATGTAGGACTTGCATTCATTTAGACACATTCAAACGCGATAGAACTTAGGGTTAATTTAGAAAAATTTAATTAAATCTCACAACTAGCCTTGGCTAGGTGGAAAGGGTGCTTTAGGCGCGAGCCTTTGCTTTCCCTTTCTTCAAATTTGACTCCCGGACCTTTTTCTTTCGTTTTTTCATAGACCGGAGTCGAAAAAAATTTTAAACATTTTTTTTAAATTTTCATTTTTTTTTGTCAAATGATTTTTTGGGTGATTTGGTACACCCTAACTCAATACCAAGTGGTAACTCCATTTTAAAATAAAACCCTTTTTCAAAATTAGTTGGCCAAAACTATAGCACTTTCAGTCCCGACCTTATTTTCTTTTAAAATACCATTTTTTTTAAATAACACTTTTTCAATAAAAACTCAATTTTTTCTCACACACGCACAATTTTTTCAAAACTTTCTTTTCGAAAAGGGTCATTGGACCGGACCTCCTTTTTGGGCGCGACAGTCAACGTCCCCACCGCACTTTATCGATTTTGGGATGTGACGATGCCAATTTGAGACGAAATGAGCATGAAGAACTAGTCAATAGAATAAATAGTAGGAATCTAGTGATTTCAATTGAATTTTTTAACATTTTGTTGCATTGTTATTTGCATGAACTGGACGAGTAGAGGTTAATTGAGTTTTTTGCTTATGATGAGTGACCTACTAGGGTTCATGAGTTTGATTTGGATGATTTACAGGCTAACATTTTTAAGTCTGAATTTAACAAGCCTGCTGATGCCCTGTTAGATAATCTTAGCCCCGATCACCGCACTTTTCTCCACATGGCCTCAAACATTATTGTTCTTACTAGAGGTCACAGAACAACTCCAAATAGAATGAATTTATATGTTTTCTACTACTTGCTTAGGGATTTATGCATTGATATTGAGTACATTGTGTCTATATATATGCTTAAATATGGTAGGGATGATCGTTGCAGTCTTCTACATGGTCAATTGCTTATGTTGATATTTAGGTGATTGAACTTTCAGTTTAGTGGCATCGTAATCCCAATCCCCTGTTCAATTTTATAATGCAAGTTTGTTTGCACATATGAAACTGAAGTTCCATGACGACTAATAGATGTGCAACCATGAATATGTACTCCGATTTAGTAATATCGATGCCTCATCGAGGAAGCTACAACAGGTTCCATCTTCTAATATTAGTGATGAAGGGGGTACTGGATGTGCACACACTGGTGCAAGCATTGGAGTTGATTTGCTGCAAGTACATCAACTGACTATGAGACTAGTTCAAGAATGGATAGCTCGAACAAGTTGATGGCACTGCTTAAAGATTTGAGTGCATAGTTTGAGTGCTTTGCAAATGATACATTCAGGGTAACTTGCTCAATTGCATATCCAATTGTAGCACGTTAAACGTGGTGTCAGGTTTGTGATGACTGAGGCTCAAAGGGAGGCATTTGAGGCATAGAAGTCAAATGAAACATGACAACTAGGCTGGAATCTTTTTCCTTTTATGTCTTATTGACTGATGTTGACAGTAGTTTTTTGGCATTTTAGGACAAAAGTATGACCTTTGTATTATTTGAAGTTGATAAGATAAATGTGGATGGCCGACAGTGGGTGAATGGTGTTGTTGATGATTAGTTTTTTTCATTTGGATGGCTTAAGCAAGTGTGTCAAACTCCAAACTGTCAATGTAAAGGTGTATTTGTCAGTGTACACGATTGTTGGTTATGTTATTTTGCTAAATTGTGTTGTTGATATTGGTTTTGTTGTAAATTGACAATTGGGATGTTGACTACTGTTTCTCACGGGGCATAGATGTTGGGTTTTCTTTCCATCTTCCATGCCTAGTGCTAGCTATTTTTTTAGTAACATGGATTGGATCTTAATTTAATTGTCACTTTTTTTTCTAATTTTAATGATTAACAAACTAATGATAATGTTTACTAATATTTTATCAAGTTAATCTTGCAGTAAAAGAGTTTGGGCATCAAAAGAAATCAAAAAGAGAAAAAATTACAAGGTGGATTTGGGATGCAAAAGTTTGGATGAACAATAATTGGAAGTTTGGATGAACAATAATCGTGCCTAGATGAATAGTGTCGTAAACAATAGCTTGGACAGTAACCAAGATGAATAGTACCATGAGGAGTAGTATCGGATGAACATTAGCGTCCAGATGAATAGTATTTGGACATTTGGATATTTTGGACAGAATGTATGTAGACGAGCAATCAGATGAGCATGCGAACGTCCCAATGAACAATAGCGGACATTCGGACCTCAAATTTACTGTCTAACAACTAGTTTATGCAGAAAGTTGAATTTGATTGCTAGAAGCCATCTTTAGCTATTTTCTCACCCCTATAATACCATTATGTATAGATTTATAGGAGACTTTTGCCTACAAAGTTTACAAGTGTTTTAGAGTGATTTTAGGAGAAAATACTCTTGTTTGGAGTGTATTTGTAGTTCTTTGGTAGGTAGATTGTTGGGGTTTTGTATGCTTTTCAATTGGGTGAGTAAAATCATTCAATTGTAGCATAGTGTAGGGGTTATAAGTAATTGTAAAACTCTTGGCTAGTCTCGGTAGAGTTTAGTATGAGTAAAGTGAGGACTTTGGCTCAACTAGAGCTAGGAAGAGAGAGCAAGAGTGATCCTCCCTTATGTACAAGTTGGTTTGCTTCACCAACAATCGAAAAAGCTACTAGTGGATTGAATTCCAAGTGATTATACTTGGAAGTGGATGTAGATATCGAGTTTAGTGTCGAACTACTATAAAAATTTTGTGTTCTCTATTTATTTCTTTTACTTTACTTATTGTTTATTTGTGAACTTGTTTTGCTATATCTTTATCATTATTATTGCAAATTCATTTATCTCTATATTGGTTGCACTATTTTTAGGGCCAACACTATCCAAATAGTTTTCCACAATAATTATTAACTTTTCAAACCATATCATTTCAAAAAATTCTTTACATTCCAAACACTTTTTCACTTTTAAAAAAAAAGTCAACAAAAACACTCCAAATGATTTTTTCAAATAATTCTCCAAAAACCCTTCAAATATTGCTATCCAAATGGATGTGGTTAGATATTTTTAAAATTAATAAAAATAAGAAGAGGGAAACCACATGATAAGTGGTTCCCCGATATTTTTAAGATGTTTGACATTAATGAGTGTTCTCACTTTGTTAATAACATGTGAAAAGGCATACCCTAGACGTGTGCAAATTTAAAGAAAAATAATAAGAAAGAAAAATGATGTGGTGTAAATTAGGACAGCAAAATATGAACAAATACACAACTCAAGTAATAAAAACCTAATCTCCTAACTTAGTTCTCAAGTGTACGGGTCTATTGTAATACTTAGAGTATTAAATGTCGAATCCCACTAGAAATCAAATATGTGCAATTACTGAGACTTTTCACGTACTTTTAGCATCTAAACAAAATTAAAATAAGAGTGATATAGGTTCCCTTCAATAGAATAGGTAAATGATTTAAAATTTTTTGTAGAATCCAAGCAAAGAAGCCTAAAACATAGAATCCCTTAATAAATCATGCATGAATGACTTGCTAAGTTTTACCTTGCCTTGTTTAGAATCCAATTCCATAAATATCATAACTAGATCTCTCTATGAAATGACAAAATTTCAACTATTCTCATGATGAAACCTTATGAAAAATATGAATTGTAGTGATTCACTTAAGCATCTATTATTCTCATATGAACTACTTAAGCATTAGTTGTTTATTTTCCATTGTTACATGCATTTCTCAATGTCAAGTAACAACTAAATTACTTGTTTAAATTGGCCAAGAAAAAACCTTGAACAAGTAAACAAACAAATGCAAGCTTAGTAAGTACAAATAAATTAAGTCATATTTATTGATTCATTAGCTTCATCTATATTTTAGAAGAAGCTTTTAGTTCAACATGGTTAGTGAAACAACTAGAAGTTCAACTTCAAAGCAAGAATTCATGGCAACAAATGAGAGTAAAAGAAATAAAATTTAGGAATTGCTCAACCAAATTGGCATAAGCTTCTCTTTTTATTCACCTTCCAAAGTTGCACTACAAGGTTCTCTTACAATGATCCTCACTATTCTGTTGAAAGATGAAGAGAATTCTAGTAATTCTCTACTAAGTTTTAGTGTAAAACTAATCTAACTACTATTTTCTACTACAAAGACTTGTTACAAATGCATTACAAATGACTTTTATTTATAGAAAAATGTTCTTCAAATCATTTTGCGACTTACAATTGCATTTAATGCAGGGAAATGATGAAGATTTGCTTGGAGATTCTAAATGAGCACAAAAGTATTCATTTATGTTTCCAAAGAAATCTCCAAGTTGTAAAATCCTATCTCTATCTAAAAATATTTGCAAAAACAGCTGGTGAAAGATGCAAGTTGAAATCCTAAAAACTGCTTGGCCGACATCGATTCGCGGGTTGGATTTGCAGGTGACAACCCATCGATCATGACCCGCGGATCACTCCTTGTGGTCCCGGGTTGATTTTCTAATTTTTCTGATTTGGAATCCATGTGTGCAAACTTTATTCAAAAATTTTCACATATTTTTAGGTCTTCCAAATATTTTTGCATAATTATCTTTCAAATTTCTCTCTAATTTGTTTATCAAAGTTTAACCCTTTGAATCACTTTTGAATTTGATTTTCCTTGACTTCATTTGTTCCAAAATGAGTTTAAGTATAATGAACCTGCAAATATACACAAGAATTGCGCATTAAATGTTCAAAATAAAAATTCTGCCTCAAAAACCTTAATTTCGGGAGAAAACTCTAATTATATAAAATGTTAAAAAATGAGCCATTTGCATCCAAAATTACTATAATTGTGCTAAAATAACATCTAAAACATATACTAATATATATAATAATATTAGTAAATTTATTACTTATCAAAAAGAAGTAATAAGTAGTTAGGATGTGTTAGTAGTTTATTCTTTGTAGCTATATTATACAAAGGATAATGGTAATGCTAGAGCGATAAGTTTCTTGCAGAATAATATTTTACAATATGACAATAGTACCCTTAATTAGTCAATGCTGTTATCTCAAGATCCATCTTAATTAGTTTGTCTTCTCTGTCGCGTATCTCCTTCCATCCTCCTTTACCCTATCTTTCTGGTTTATTAACCTCTGTCCCCGTCCCCTCTCTACCTCCAATTCCCTCTCCCAAACCCCCCTTAAATTCTCCTAAATTTTCCTAACCTACAACAACTATAGCAACCCTTCTCTAGGAGCAGCACCTATAGTTTCCTTCCATACCTTATTACATTCATCCTAATTTCCACAATCCTTTGCTTGTTGCCGTTTATACCCTACTATGTTGATCCAAATGCTAGATGATATTGATATTAGGTAATGATAATTGATGTGAAAAGTTCTAGGAGGATTCATATCTTGAAATAATTGGGAATTTTAACAAGATTGGATAGAATTGGGGTTGCCTATAATGAAGAGTTTTGATTTTATTGCTTCCATATAAACCAGTTTTCTCAATATATTTAGTCTCTAGATTCAAGATCCTTATCCATTTTATGAGAATTTGTGAAATCCCATTCTAGTGGTTTTAATTATACAAAATTTTCCCATCACGGTTTACCAATAATAGAGAAGAAATTATGATCATAAATGGTGGCATAAAGCTTTCCTTTTGTTAATAAGAAAAAATGATTCATTTTATTGTATTATTCCCTAGCTATTCAGATAGATGGTGCTACCGGATTCTTGAATAATAGTTGTCAAGCGATTTTAGTTCTTTGTTACTGCTTGATTTTATGGAGTAAGAAGAATGAGGAAGAGAGATTATTTTATGGAATAAGAAGGATGAGGAGGAGAGATTACGGAAGACAAGCAACACAGATGGGGTGGACTCAAAGTAAAACTGACGAAGACCAAAAATTCTACTTTATTTTGACTTCTTTGAGGGTATTATAGTGATTTGGGTATAATTTGCTTTGATCGGAAATTTATTGCTCTGACAATAATGCTAGCCTTATACAAAAAGGACAAAAAAGAAAAAAAAAGCATTATCAAAGGCTGTAACTAGATATTTAGTTACAAACAGATCTTGACCATATAAAAGTCATTATTAACTACAAATTCTTATCCTTATCCAATCTGCAACCTATATTACTGGTTTCTTACATAAGTATTTATTTGTTCGTATTTAGTTTTTTTTTATTGCAGCATAGACTCTAGGGAAAAAAAAAACCTTTACTGACATTTTTATTACTAGATTTTATATTTCTTTTTGAATTAGGTTTTAAGATTAAGGATTTAGGGTTGAGGGTGTAGGGTATTATTTTAAGATTTAGGGTTTTAATTAGATTAAGAAAACAGTGGTAACTCTGGCTTTTTGTTTGTTAAGGAAATTTACGATTAAATTTTTAATTGTTGAGAGTTATTTTAGATTTTTTTTTGTAAGTTAGGATAATATGGGGTTCTTTCAAAATTAAATTAAATTAGTATTAATTTAGAGGAGTACTTTTTTAGTAAGTTGGGATAATATAGGACTCTTTTGAAATTATGTTAAATTAGTATTAATCTAGAGGTAACGGCTATTGTAACATCGAGTATCACAACGTCATTGACACTACTATTGTTCAAAAATAAATATAAAAGATGACATAAAATGTAACACCAAAGCTATTCTCACACTTTATACACAACAACAGATATGATGATTAAACTTTTAGCTAAATAAACAAATTTATATTCAAAATTTCTAAGAACTAATGGCTTGATTTATAAATGAAGTTACAAGGATATTCATCTCTAGATACGGGAATGGAAGGCACATGGGAAAAGCTAGATAAAGTTCTCTTCTCCAATGTATGGGAGCAACAATTCGTTGATCTTATAGTTTGTCAATAAAACCGGGCTATTTTGGATCATTCGTCATTGTTTTGCCAGTTTGGAGATTGGAGAATAGTAGGTTCGAGGTTCTTCAAATTTCCAAGATTGTGGACTAATCATGATTCCTTCACGAAGCTTGTCAATTAGAGTTGGAGTAAACCAATTGAAGGTTATGGGATGTAAGCATTATCCCAAAAATAGAAAAGGTTGAGAAGGTGTCATCAAGAATGGAATAAATTAGTCTTTGGCAACATTTTTTATAAAATTGCTCAAGTTCAAGATTGTGTACATTAGATAGAGATCAGAATGGAAATTGATCAAACAGATGCAGCTCGTGTTGAGGGAGGCAATGCTAAAGCAAAATTACTACAAGCATTGGCTAATGAAGAGTTGTTTTAGAAGCAAAAGGTAAGGGTGAAATGGCTTAAGGAGGGTGATTCTAACACCAAATTTTTCCACTTGTTGTTGAAAGATAAGCAAGCTAAGCTAAAAATTCACAAAATAAAGAATTCTCAAGAACACTGAATAGAAGATGAGGCAAATATTGCACAAGAAGCTATTTAATTCTTTCGCACTTTGTTTTCAAACAATGAATATACGAATGAAGTAGTCATGCAGCAGCTTCTAGATTATATCCCTTCACTTGTTTCGGCTCAGCAAAATGAAAATTTGATTTATCAAATTAACTATAGATAAGAAGCACAAAGCGGTACCTAAATTAGATCCAGAAAGTGTTGCTAGTTCAGATGGCTTTTCTTTTCTTTTTTTTTTTTTCGGTTTTGTTGGGATGTTGTACCAATAGATGTTTTTGCAATAATATAGGAATTCTTTATTGGTATCCCGATTCTGAAATCTATTATGAGTATGATAATAGTTCTCATTCCAAAGAAATGAATTTCACATCTTTTGAGGATTTTAGGCCAATCAGGCTGTGCACCTCTGTGAAATTTTTTTTTACGAAGGTCATATGTAATCAATCAAAGTGCTTGCTACCATTTTTAATATCTAATGAACAGCAACTTTTTTGAAGGCGAGAAATAGCTGATAACATTTTACTTGCTTAGAAAATGGTAGGTTCTTTAGTTAAAAGATTTCATGATCATAGTCTCTTGCTTAAGTTAGACATGATGAAAGCCTTCAACTGTGTCTCATGGCCCTTCTTATGCCTTTTATTTCGAAGATTTTGCTTCCATAGCCATTTTTTTTCATTGATTCCTTTCTTCTAGCGAATTCTCAATTCTTATTGATGTGAACCTCATGGTTAGATAGGATGCGTAATCCATGATTAAAATGCAACTAAACATTGGATGATATAGAGTTAGTAATCCGATCTCATGTTTTCCCATAAACTAAATGCACACTAAAAAGAACCTAAATTCATCAATTAACTCTAAAAACACACTAAAACTAACTACTAAAGGACACTAGATATACTCCAACTAGACAGTTTTTACCATTCAGGGCTCTATCTTGATACCATTCATGTCAACAACTTCTCTAATTTTGTGGTAATGCTTCAATACATGTTTGGATTACAATTGATACCTTATTTCCTTTGCTTGTGTAATGGCTCTATCTTAATCCTATAACAACATAAGATTAATAATTGAAAGAAGCACTTTTAGCTCTATGATGAATTTCATGATTCAATTGGCTTCCTTGGTTACATCTGAGATTGCAATTTTGCCAAAGTATAACTAACTCGATTACATATCCTTCTAATAAAAATAAAGCTAGTGTTCCTGAATGAAGTTTGAAGATTGATGGTGTCCTCTATGAATACATCCAGCAGATAGCTATTCTTATTCTCTGCATTCATTTTATCCATTAGTTGCTTTCAATCAGATTCAAACACTACTAAACTCCAACCCTTCAATTGCTTTTTGCATAGCAATCTTTATGGCCCAAGCTTCAACAATGGCAACATCTTTTTCTAATTCAAAGAAACAGCCCAAATAGCTAAATTTATTGTGAATATCTCACAACAACTCCTAGTGTAATTTAATTTTCGTTGCAGCTATAGTTGCATCCATGTTGACTTTGGGAAATCCATTTCTAGGAGTTTTCCACCTTTGCTCCACCTTTGTAGCAAATTTTGCTTCCATTCTCAGCATTTGAGTCTACTTTCTAAGCTTCGTTGAATTCCCACTACTCTCACTATCACTATATGTGGATAAGTCTTGATTTTCTCATTGAATTTTTAATTAATTCTGTCCTTCCAGAGTTGCCAAAAGAGAATAATTGTCAGTTTATTGCATTCTTTAACCCGACTCTTGCCATAGTAATTGTCAATTTATTGCATTATTCAACCTGACTCTTGCCACAGCTTAATGCAGGTGTTCCACCATTTCCAAAAATTCTTTCTTTGTTATTCTAAACCATCCCATTGAATTGGGATAGCCTTCCATGCATCTTGCCCTTCACTCCAAAAATAATAAGAAGTGCTCAATAGTTTCTACTACTTCCTCACATCTTTGAAAAGAACTGCAGCATTTGCCTACCCTACCATGTACAACTTCATTGGTTGGGAGGATGTTGTTTAGATGTTTCCACCAAGAAAAAAAAATGAGATTGCTTAGGTTGATGTTCCATAAAAATTTCCATACCCATATATTCTAGTGGTTGCTGTTGGATTCCCATTCCACCTGCTATTAGCATACTTTATTTTTCCTTAGACATTTAACCAAAGCATAACTTATCTTAACAATATAGATACTAGTAGATGATTCTATTCAGTAAAGACAGTCTTTTTCTCTAGATAAGCTCAACAGAGTTTGTAGACGATTTGGCATTCTTCTTTTGACAAAGATACCTAAGTATTTCTTTACTCCAATGTCTTTCTTGTATGAGATTCTAACAACATAATTCCAGGTCTTCTGTTACACCCTTTATGTTACACTTTGTGTTACACACTTAAATAAATTAACATGTTGTTGTGGCTGTTGGGATCAACCATAAATAGCAGCATTAATGGGAACCAATCATGCATTCTTATCTCTTAGTATTTCTGTTTTTTTAATTTGTTATTATCATGTCTTATCGTTATCATTTAAGAGAAGCATTATCACTTCTTATATAGGGATGGGCATTATCATTGTTGCAGGTCCTTTTTTTTTTTTAAAAGGATTATTATCCTCTTGGAGTTGCAATCCTTGCCTATTTTAAGCAAAGATCGTATTTAATAAAATTTTTGATAATTTTAGTTGAGAAGAGTGAAATGAAGGAGTTTGTGATCTCTTACAAATCACCATTTAGAGTTTTTCTTTAAAAAAAATAAGTTCCTGAAAGAAAGGGAGGAACAAGGAAAATCAAGAATATTTTCTCGTTAATCAATATATGACAAGGTCCTATTTGCGGGCCCTTAACAATTGGTGTAAGAGCCTGGCGTCATGGGTGATTTTGAGCAATTGACAACTAGGGTGCTTGATTTGTAGCATAAGCTTGCTGAGAACAACAAAGAAGTGCGTGAGATCAAGGACGACATTAGAGAATTGAGGCATTTGATGGAGTTACAAATTTCAACAAGAGATCAAAAGAGGCTGCAACCACAGGCAGCTACCAACCAGCCCATACAAAGTCATCTGGCAAGCATCAGGTCGTTGCGTAGCGAGCTGCAATCATTCCCAAATACAGTAGGCTGGAATTTCCTTCCTATAATGGAATTGGAGATCCATTGGGATGGATTTACAGATGTGAACAATTTTTCATCAACCAACGAATAAAGGAAAGAGACAAGGTGGGATTAGCTACATTCCAGAAGAGGCACAACTTTGGTACTACATATTGGAACAGGAGGAACCCAGGCTTAGTTGGGTACAATTCAAGTCCTACTACCTTCTTAGGTTTGGGCACCCACTAACAAACAATCCATTAGGAGAACTAATCAACCTTAAACAAAATGGAACTGTGGAGGAGTATCAATGCCAATTTCAAACTCTCTTTGTAAGAGCAACTTCTATATGCACAGACCAACAATTGACATGTTCACTACAGGATTATTAGAAACCTTGAGGGTGGATGTGGAAATGCAAAATCCCCCTAATCTGGTTACTGCTATGAATTTAGCTCGAGCTTTTGAAAGGAAAATATAGCTCAATCATGGAAATATCAATATAGAGACGATCTCAAATAACATGGGCAGCTATAAAACCACTCGAAACCATGCCATCTTCAGCAACTAGCCAAGAACAGAAAAAGCAAACAACTAGCAATTCCAAACCAACACCCAATGTCGGAAGCAATGTTATTGCACCTCCTATAAGGCGTTTGTCCAAGTCTGAGATGTCCGAATGAAGGACAAAGGGACAATGTTTTAATTGTGATGAGCTTTACTCATCGGGACATAAGTGTAAGAGACTTTTCTGCCTTTTGATGGATGAACTGGAGGATGATTAAGATGAACCCACTTAGTCCGAGAGTCCTATCCTGAGTTCAAGCTTGAGGACAAGCTCTTAGTCCAAGAGGGGAATGTTGTGGCTACTGGGATCAACCGTAAATTACAGCATTAATGGGAACCAATCATGCATTCTTATCTCTTACTATTTCTGTTTCTTTAATTTTTTATTATCATGTCTTATCGTTATCATTTAAGAGTAGCGTTGTCACTCCTTATCCTTATCATTTAGGAGCATTATCACTTCTTATATAGGGATGAGCATTATCATTATTGTAGGCCTTTTTTCTTTTTCTTTTTTTGAAAAAAAAAAAGGATTATTATCCTCTTCTAATTGCAATCCTTGCCTATTTTAAGGAAGGATCGTATTCAATAAAATCATTGATAATTTCAGTCAAGAAAAGTGAAACGAGGGAGTTGGTGATATCTTACAAATCACATTTAGAGTTTTTCTTAAAAAAAAAAAAGGTTCCTCAAAGAAATGGAGGAACAAGGAAAATCAAGAAGATTTTCCTGTTAATCGGCTTGTGACGAGATCCTATTTGTTGGCCCTTAACACATGTGTCCTTTGTGGTGAGAGGTTATAGAAAAATTAGATTCTAATTAATGATGTATCACCTTATTAAGGAGTGTTACAAAGAGTGCAACCGAAAAAAAAAAATGTAGACGATATTTTGCCTAACAACGTCTGAAGAGCAGTGAGGGAGAGTGGGGGAAGGGGATTTTGCCATTTTGATCTTCCCCGCTTGATACTTTGGCAACCATCTTTCTTCCCCTAGTTTAGTGCTCTCCCCATCACCCACTTTTTTCCTCAACCCCATTTTTAACATCTTCATAGGGCTCAATAGACTTTACCAAATCCACAAGGTGTTAGACTTCTATTTTACTTCCAAGATTGATAAGTGAGTGAAGTTCCTAGTTGACAAACAAAGGAAGTACCGAGTACCCAGTTAACAAGCGAAGGAAGTACTCAGTTTTTAATATACTTTTGCATTTTTTCCTTTAATGATATGGCCATTGGAATGAAAAATTTTACATGGATCTAGTTCATGGCTCCATTCGTGAAACTTGTGGTATAAAAAAGAGTCACATGGGTATTATTGTATCACTTTTTTATATCTGTATGTATTATTATGCTTAAATAGTACTTTTTAAGATAACAAAGTTCACAGGTAAAACTGTATATCCAAATCCATCTAAGAATCTCCGGAATGAACATTGGATTTTACATATGTTACACCCAAACGTCAATCTGTAACACATTACTACAAAAATGCCCGCAGTTTGGATTTCCATGCAGTCATTCTAGATCTAGATCTCTAAACTCTCTTACCAGGAAATTTGTCCTTGATTCTACAGTTTCAGATTAATTCGGGCCTTATCATTAGAGAAGAGAGGGGGGGGGGGGGGGGGGGGGAACAAACCAAAGAGTTAAACATACGAGAAAATAAAATTTATTTGTCATATGAAATACATTAGCAATATTTGACCTGTAGTAAATCAAATTTTTTATTCCTTACGTTTTCTTCAATACAAACCGTCCATGCCACTTAGCGTTAAAGAAGATTTAAAAATTTTAATCATGTGTATATAACAATCTAAAGCTAATACTTCATACACAAAACAGAATGTTACCAACAACAATAGATCGATATTCTCCCTTCATAAATGCATTAACTTCTACTGCGTGTATTCGTTTACTTTTGATCTACACGTGAGTACTACAATTTCATGCACTTAGAGCCGTCCGATCTGCTTCTTTCTGCGAGCCCCTGTATGAAGACAATGAAAATTACAAAATGAAGGATAAAGACTTGGATGAAAGCCATAGATTATCGCAAGACGCACAACAACGTACACTTGATGAAAGTATTTTTCATAAGATGAAACATATAATTTTGGGAGTTTGGAAAAATTAGCAGACACAAGAGAGAGAAAGAGAGAGAGGAACGGGGGAGAGAGAGAGAGAGGGAGAGAGGGAGACGTTGACAGCTAAAGCGCACACATTCCATGAAAAATAGAACCAATGTTAATATCAGCCACATTTTTTCTAACTGCATGCGGGCCGCTGCACCTCTGAAACGTGCTGCAGTTAAACATGCTAAAAATGGTAGAAGTTTCTTCTTTACTGTGCCAAAAGGAACAAGGAAAATTAAGTAAGCCTTCAAACATTATTTAAATGTTTAGGAAAAGGGGCAATTCAAGAAGAGAAAAGAGGTTTGCCAAAAAAAAAACAGAAGAGAAAAGAGGGAACGGGGAAAGCGGGAACTGAAATTACCCTCTAATCATATCGTAAACAACTTGCTTGGAATTTACAACATAAGGAATATTGCAAAATCTGACCATTTCTTTCTTCTATTTGTTTGTTTATTTATTTTCTCCCTTTACCTTTCTTTTCTTTTCCATCAAATTAGGGGGATGGTTATCTTTTTGTCAAAGAGAAATAAAGTCACCAGAAACAGAAGCCTACCCATTTTGCTCCAAAGCACTTGACCATCAATTGCAGTGAGGTGCTCGTCATCAAGCCGCTTCCATGTTTTGATGGACTTGACATCTCCCCAAACTCCCTTATCTGTTCTCTCAAGAGATGCTACCACCATCCTTGTTCTTCTTGACCATCCAGCCTTGCCATATGCATGATATCCAAAGCCTCCAGCATAACAAAGATGTATACCTCTCAAATCACCACAGAAGTCATTGAGGTGATCATGCCCTGTGAAAACTGCTTTCACATCCCCTGCTTCTGCCATAGTTGCAAAAAACCCTGAATTTACAGATGCAGAGCTGATGCCTTCCTGTTTCACACCAGTGAAGTTTGATGAATCAAACCTTGCATACTCAGGCAAGGGAATGTGAAAGTACACAAGCCCAGGAGCAGGAGATTTTTGAGCCTCTGGTTTGTTCATGTAAGCTCTCTGCATTTGAAAGTTGGGGGGAAAAAAATCAATTGCAAAATTCCAAATTTTAAAGGAAAAATGAAGTGAATACAATGTTTGTCAACTACAAGGCAGTACAAATATATGGAAGGACTGCCAGATTGGTACCTGAAGCTTTCTAGAAGTGTGTTGAAACCAAACCTGCTGAGAGGGTTTGATCCAGTCATAGCCAGGGATAGAGGGAACCTTCGAATAATCACCACTGTCAAGAAAGTAGTGGTTGAGAAGTGACTTATTCACCAATCGAGAATTTTCAACACCGTGGACTTCTATGTTGTAATTCCCATAACCATCAATCTCATGGGCTTCAGGAGGATTCAATTGAGATAGAGTGTTCTTCATGCCAACAATACATTTCATGACACCTTCCCGTGATAGTGTCGACTCTTGGTCATGATTTCCAAGAACAGCTGCCCATGGGATATTTGACGATATTGCAGGGGCAAAAGCAGCATTCATAGATTTCACAGGATCGGTTGTGTCAAAACCAAATATATTATCGCCTAAATCAAGCATTTACAAATGAAGTTATAATTTCTTGGGATTACCAGTTCAAAATATGTAAATGGTGGCAGATAAAAAAAAGTGGTTCATTACCATACATCAACAGTGAGAGCAACGGATACCAGCTAGACCTTGAATTGAGCAGATGCAGAAACAAAACATACAACTTATAACTGCGGTTGTTCTTTAATTCTTTGAGATCATGCACTTCCCTTTAGAATTTAAAATGAGGCAAAATTAATAAACTACAAGATATTTTGCCTCTAGGCTGCATTGAGTAAAAAATTCTCAGGACAGGAAATAATTTATTGTATTTATTGACCAGGGTAATGCAAAGGCTTCAAGTCTGCGACTCTATTGTATATGATAATTAACCAATACACAGCCTCAGTTCACAAAAACTGAGTGAACGAATTTGTAGAATCATCTTTCTTATTCAATAAGAAACATGTTCCAACAGCAATGGATCAACACTTGAAGGAAACAAGAGTCTCTAAATAAATCCAACACACAAAGATATGCATCAAAGAAACAAGAAAGTCAAAGAAAAAGAAAAATGTTACATACTCTAACATCTTGATCTTCTACGCCACATTTACTAACATAAGCATCTATTCAAATTATATCATATGAAAAGGTCCGAAACTATCTTTTTCAGTTATTGACTATGTACTAATTCCTTGACACCCACACTGCCCTTTCTGTGAAAGTTTGTTTGCTCTCCAAAAATCAACATAAGGCTATTTTACACTAATACTTTTTCTCTTGATAACCGAACAATAACCAATTAATTTGAATTAATACATTTGGATAATATTTGTGTTGCTTAGCTTTCTTTTTGGATGTGCAAAATATCAAAGTTTAGCATAGATAAAGTCTTGTGCATCCTCTCTCCAGTCAGTGAACCTTTTCAATAGTTGGTTCCTTAAACAAGAGCAAAATGCAGCATTGATGCAATATCTGTTCTATGACTAGAAATGAAGCTTTTCAATAGTTGGTGCCTTAAAGAAGAGCAAAATGCAGCATTGATGCAACATCTGTTCTATGACTAGAAACGGCTACGCCTCCTAGGAAATCTAAGACTAATAATGCATCCTTTGCCAGAAACCTTTAGACCAGAGGGAGGCGTCCTTTATCTTTTTTTTTTTTTTTTTGAGTGTGCATAATTGCGGGATCAAACTCCGTGACTCTCTTTCATATGCTGATGCACCATTTACACAGCGAATGAATTTGTAGAATCATCTGTCTTATTCAACAAGGAAAATGTTCCAACAGCAATGGGCCAACACTTGAAGGAAACAAGAGTCTCTAAATAAATTCAAAACACAGACATGCATCAAAACTTCACTCTTCTTCAGAAAGAAACAAGAAAATTTAAGGATTTCCCTCATCTCCTATTCCCCCACCCCATCCCAATATAAATTACTTACATAAACTAATATTTTGATCTTCTACTCTGTATCTATTAACATAAGCATCTATAAAATTTATATTCTACGGGAAGGTCTGAAAATATCTTTCCCAATGGTTGACTATGCACTAATTCCTCAACATCCACTCTGGCATTTTATAAGAGTTTGTTTGCACCCCAAAAATTAACCTAAGGCTATTTCACACTACTACTCTTTCTCTTTACAATAAGCAATTAATTTAATTTAATACATCTGGATCATGTTTATGTTATTTAGCTTTCTTCTTGGATGGCCATAATGTCAAAATTTCACATAGATCGAGAATTATGCATCCTTTATCTGGTCAGTTAATCTTTTCAATAGTTGGTTCCTTACAAAAGAGCTACACGCATCATTGATGCAGCATCTGTTACTCTGGAAAAGGCTCCGCCTACTAGGAAAGCCAATTTATCCTGGAAGGTAAAAGGGGATAAAGGAACCATGTGTTGATTATTCTCTAAATGTGAGTTTTCTTCTTCCTAACAGTGCATCATTTGTCAAAAACTTTCGGTCTAGGGGAAAGTGTCCGTCACTTATTGTGTTTCTGAGAGTGCATTATATATGCATATATTGAAATGAAAATTGTATTATTGAGCTGAAACTCATAAGAAAATTGCCAAGTACTCCTTTCCTCTTCTTTTCTTTATATCTTACAGAATCCTTACAGCAGCAATTTGCCATCATTAGATTTTATAGTTTCTACCACTAGGAATCCTTAAATCCATCTTTTTAGCGATCTCTTGTTTGGTTCCGCAAGAACATCTGTCTAGCAATAAATTGTCTTACTCTGATAAACAAAATTTTGAATTAACTGGTTCCAACGGAGTTAATTTTTTGTCATGTTAAAACTTAAATTGTATGTCCCTTTTTTTACTGTGGTTTGATAGTCCATAAATTAATTTTCCACATTCAGCAGTAGATATGTTCTTAAAGTTTTGTTTTAGCCTGGGAATTAAGCCTAACCTACTAAGCCATTTGTCTAACGCTGAAGGCTGCACAGTCCAAACAAACACCCTCAGTATTTTGGAATTGAAAGGAGAAAGACACTTCAGATACACAATGTTTGTTCTTTTTTCTTTTTTACAGACATCATACCTTTTTTCAGTTAAGATTTGCTATGATAAGTTGCACAGAAATTTACAGCCAGTACTCACTCATCCGTGTTTTCTTAATTCCAGATCAAAAGAACAAAGCACAATACTAACTAGATAGTTTGCCCTTAGTCCTCTTTGCAGACCCATCCTCTTCTGAACCATGTTTAACACCAACAGAAAAAGACATATATTACATCAACATATTCTTTGGCAAATATGAATTTTTTATTGATCTGCCAGCAATTCTGTCTTCTTTTGCCTTTTCTGAATAATTGGTAACATGGGTTTAGAATTATGAGACATTTCTTTTTGGGTGGTTTGTGTGTTCAAATTGTTCTTGTTCAAAAATGCTGAATGTTCATTAGTTATTCTGAGAGTATCTTTAGTAACTGCCTTATCTAGTTTAAGAGCACACATCATGTTACTTACCACATGATGTTAAGGCATTGTACTGGGGATCTAGTATAAAACAATGACTAACCTTTCTTTCCTATGTCCTGATGGTTTTCTGCACATATTTTCATAGTACTAACTTGCACGCAATCAATCCTGAATCTGGACTGAAATAAACCTACTTCATAGTTCATAGCCTTGCTGAGATTTACCATCATTGCAGAAATCCTTTGCACCTGTTTAGATTTCTTACCCTCACTCTTTTGTTGTCTTCATGGATGGTAACATCCTCATTTTGATTTGTAAAGATGTCAGACATAAACATTCTAAGATATTGGTTATATAATCAGTCGTTCGAATAACATACAGCTATATCTGCAAGAGCTATTTTATTCACACTGACACGCTTTGATGTTCTTATAGGTTTTCCTAAACTCCCATCACAACCAATTATCTCCCATTGTATATGTCAAATCTTAAGGATGTTCTATGCATAATATATACGAACACACCAAGGCTTTTACAGGGTTGCAAAATAAAATTGTTCTTGTTGTTGCTTTCATTTCCACAAAATTCTCTATTTTATGTAGCCAATCATCAAGTACAAATGATCACACAAATTGATGATAAGCATCATACAACTTCCCTAGTTCTATTCTACTTGAGATAAAAAATATAAAAAACTGTTTTTCGATTATAAAGAAGATTTGGACAGGAAGAATAAAAGATGCAAAGGAGAAAGCAATAAAGGATCAAGAAAGTACCAGTGAAAACAATGAGGTGAGGCTTCTCAGCAAGAATAAGACGGCGCATAAAAGCAGTAGTATTCAAGTCCGAGCAGGAGGCAACTTGGCGAGGCAATACATTCAGGCAAGGAGTTGTTTTGCCATTGGCATAGTGCATATCAGCCACTTGCAGAATCCTGAACTCACCATTCTTATCGAACCTTAACTGCTGCACCGCATGGATTGGAACACAGCAGAGCAACGCGAGAAGCAAGGCCAATATAAGCTTTCCCATCCACACCACCACCACCAATTCAGGGAAAAACCGTTCCACCAGTTTGAACTAGTCCTAAAAGAACCAAATATCAAACAAAATATTTGATTTTAAAGAATTTCACAAAAGCAAAATAAAATTATGGGGAAAAAAAACCATTATTTACACGCTAGAACATCAAACCAAAACAAACACATTCTTCTTTTCATTTTTTTTGTGTGCATATTTCCTGCAAATTGAGACCCCAAAAGGCCCAATATAACCAACAAATCTACTTACATGGATACCATACAAAATCTAAAACCTGAAAAAAGTTCGAAAAATAAGCAAATCTCAGGCAGAACATACGATGCAGAAAAGTTTAACAGTAAACTTGAGCTGCATAACATTCATTCTTTCTTGATTTCAATCAAAATAAAAACAGCCAAAAAACAGAGACAAACAAATGACAATATCTTTTCACGGGAATTTCTGTCCCAAATGTCTTAGCCAAATGGACTCACCAGCAAGATTTTCTCTCTCCGTCTTGAGGTTGACGGACAATATATAGGAGGCTTATATTCTAGTACGATGTTGAGAATGTGGGAAGATTTCAGATATCCCTTTCTTCAATTATTATACTCCCTGTGAGTGAGGGCGTTTACAATTCCAGCGGGGGTTGGAACGAAGTATTTGATGTGAAGAAGATAAGGTGTGAATAATGTTGGAAAAACGAGAAAAACAAAAGAGCCAGCGGACAAAGACTGGAATCACGGGCTTAGATATTATTAAAGCAGACAGTTGGGAATTAAGTGCTACAAAGACTGCTGCGTAGTTTGCGGTTGGAATGGTACAGAGTATTGGTATCTCTTTATTTATGACGTTAGTTATTTAGTATGGTATGGACATATATGATTATGACTCGTGGCCTTCTTGAAATTATTGTTGTTATTTTTGGATCATTTCGTAAACTTTTCCTTAAATATCTGACAATTGTGGACCAATGCTATATTAGTTAGATAACTGCGTGTTCTCTCTTTTTTTTTTTTTTTTTTTTTTTTTTTTGAAGAAATTGGATTTGTAGGTCTCTTGCATTCTTAGAATTCAGTGTTCTTTTGTACCAAATTACTAGAAGTGAAATTTCTAAGAATTTTATTATCACTTGATTAATCAATGGGATTCTTAGATCTACTCGTAAATGGCGTCATATCAAATTTTCATAATAATTTATTGATCTTGTCCTATCTTGCAATGACTTTGACAACCGATACAAAATCTTATTTTGATAAGAGCAATGAAATTTAAAATCCCATATTTTTATTTTCTTGGATTTTCAATTTCTATATTTTTAGAGTTCCTGATTCTAAATTTCTATGACAAGAACACATCAAAATGAAGAAATTTACGTAACATGGGAAGAGGATAAATTTAAAAAAAAAAAGAAGTAATTTATACACTACACTTTTTTTATTCATGCACTTCACTTTTCATTTTTTAGATCAAAAAATATTTATTATGTGAACTTATAACTCAAAAAATAAGTTAGGAACTAAATTGTTGTTTTCTATTATTGCACTTCCACAAACTGATAGCCCAATTGGAGTAGTCAATAGGACAACTCACTACTTTATTGCATGCAATCATACAATGTAACTTAAAGAATTGGAAAAAGTGCTTACCACACATTGAGTTTGTATACAATCGTGTTGTCCATTCTATTAATTTTTATTTATCTTTTGAGATTGCTTATGGATTTAATCATTTGAATTTTTTGGATATTTTGCCGTTGCCTACTAACGAATGTGCAGACTTAGATGGCAAAAGAAAAAGATGAATTTATTAGGGAGTTGCATGCTAAGGTGTGGGCTAATATTGAGAAGAAGAAAGAGCATTACGCACGTATAGCAAACAAAGTGCGTGTAAATGTTGTATGTGAGCATGGCGATTGAGTGTGAATGTACATGAGAAAAGAAAGCTTTCCTAACTAAAAGAGATCCAAGTTAAACCCACATGAAGATGGTCTCCTACAAGTGTTTGAGAGAATTGGGGACAATACCTTTAAAATCGACTTACCAAGTGAGTGTAGAAATATAAGTGCTACTTTTAATGTTTTTTATCTTTTTTTATTTGATGTAGGTGATTTGAGGGCGAATTCTTTGGAGAGAGAAGGGAATAATAAGGACCAAGGAATTTCCAAGGATAGTTCAATCGCTAAGGAAATTCTAAAACACTCCATGTAAGCCTATATAAAGGCCTTTAGCGTTTCAAAGAATTTATAGATTATTCCTCATAAAATTTTGTGTTCTTTATTGATAGTTTCTTGGTTTCTTACTAATTAAGAGCTATCATTGGTCTTATCAAGTTTATCTTGTGATGACCAAAACCTAGCTTAGAGTTTCTCTTCTTGTTTTGATCAAGTTCTTAGAGTTGTTAGGTTAGACATATTGAGCTTGCTAAAATTGGTCTAATTGGTCTTCTCTTAGTTCAAGATTCTTCTCAAGGGACAAATTCAAAGCAAAATAACTCCACTTCTTGGTTGTTTTGATTCACGAATCAAAGTTGGTTAAGAGTTTAACGAGTTGCTACTTGGACTTTCAAGCGATCTTGGCAATTCACCAACACTGTGTGCACCAATGGGTCACTTAGGGGTTTGGAAGAATTAATTAATTAATTATAGTTTGATTAGTTATTTTTTTATATATATAATTTAAATTTGACAATTATAATTAACAGAAATAACTTATCAATTTATTTTTGTTGATCGAATTGTTAATGTGTTCCTTCATCCTAATGCAAAGAGGTGCCTTTTGTCTTTAATTAAATATCTAGACTTCTCAAAATTTTAGTAATTAGCAATTATGGTTTCTTTTGACTTTGTTGTGTTCTAGAGGTAATTTGATTGTGATTGGTAAAGGGCAAATAACACCTTGAGAATAGTGAAATGATGCCTCAAAGTATTATTTTATCATTCCAATTATCTATATTTCCGTTAAAGAATAGAAGTGTCACGACCCGAACCTAAAGGCCATGACCGGCACAGTAGCTTGAGGTGGAATAAACCGGCCCAAACCCCGTAAGTCTTAAACTTTCCTCTAAATTCTACCGAAATTTTGGCAGCATCTCCTCTATATTTGGACCTTTCCCAAAAATTTAAAAATACATGCACAAAAATTTCAGCCAACCCAAGGATTTTCAATATATTCACAATACACCATATCGTCTCATTCACAACTTTTACACAATATTTCCATAGGTTTATAACCTACTAACACAAATCATCAATCATTCATTTCAACCATAAAGTAAATGCTCATAAGAACTTCATCTATTTCTATATAAACATTCCCAAGATTCATAATTTACAACCAACGGAACAACTATGCCAAAAATAATATTTACAATATCAAATATTGCATCACATGGCCATAAGTGCAAAATAATACTTATACTATACTATCCTGTACCCGGAACGACAAAATAACTGGGTAATACCTTTGATTTCAAATGGCTCTGAGATTCTCCTCTTGGTTCTAACTCCTGCACTTTCTACAAAATACTGAAAAAAATATTGAGGGGTGAGTTTTCACACTCAGTAAGCATAATACATATTATAACCATTTTAAACAATTTTACTCAAAATCCCCACTTTTCGTATAAAATCTATATAGTCATCACATATGACATAAAACAATTAGTAAAATCACATTTTTAGTTTCATAAACAACTTTTGTTATTTTTCGAAGTGCCTACTATGCAGAACCTACTATCCCCTGAAAAGTAACTATCCCTCGAAGGGTACTCTGTCCCCGAAGGGCTATCCCCCGAAGGGTATCTGTCTCTGTTCCCCGAAGGGCTATCCCCCGAAGGGTATACTATCCCGCGAAGGGAGGGAATCACTGCGGACATTCCCTAGCCGGCATATACTAGGTGCACCCAGACTAACAATAACCCTGTTAGTTTTAGTTAGCTCTGCATAGAGTTACTTTCAAATCATTTCACAACTAAATTCTTTCAACTTTATTTGACAAAAATCATTGTCACAAACAATCATTCACTTTTTCATTCTTTAATGTTAAAACTTTAACAATATATAAAACATACTTTGAAAACAAAACGTCAAATGTATTATCTTATACACTCAACGTAAATCATTCACCGTTAAATGCTTTGCAAGTTCATTTAAACTTTCATATTCCAAACAAACCACTTTGTATACAAAATAAACCACTTTGTATGCATTTTTCCAACGTACATCTATTTAACAACATATATGTATGTCAATTTCAATTTATACATATAGCACACTTTAAAATATTCACAAAATGCTTTGCAAACAACATATAGTACTAGTGATTCATAATATGTATTACACTTACCTCAAATTAGGCTATGGACAAAAATCTCAACTCGATCACCCCCTTAGACGGCTTCCTCCGCCAAATGCTCTCTTGAATCTATTATATAACATAACGATCAAAATTAACAACTAAAATACTTTAGAAAAATAATACTCTAACTTTAATCTAACCCCAAGGCTTAACTCAATTACATACCCATCTTACATGGCCTAACTATAATCAAATCTCAACTTTAATTTCTCAAACCAACTCTTTCATCTTCTAATTGGTAATTAACACCCTAACAAAACTATTAACTCTAAATAATACCAAGAAATCATTTTCTCCAAATTTCCTAAAATTTCCTAAACTCTAAAATTCTATCTACTCAATTTCTACTCCATGCATGCTATCATTTCCACCAAAATATCATATACTATATCATAACTTACTTAATAGACAAAATTTAAGCATAAAAATTACCTTATTTAGCTTAATCCAAAATTTTCCCCTTTTTCCCCTTTTTTTTTTCTTCCCTATTTCTCTTCTTCCTCTCTCTCTCTCTCTCTCTCTCTCTCTCTCTCTCTCCCCTGCTGGCCGGACTTCTCTCTCTCTTTCTCCCCTTTCTTCTTCTTCTTCTTCTTCTTCTTCTTCTTCTTCTTCTTCTTCTTCTTCTCTCTTCCCTTTTCTTTCTTCTCTCTTTTCTTCTCTTTCTTTCTTCTCTCTTTTCTTTTCTTTCTCGCTGCTTTTCTCTTCTAACTTGCAGAAAGTTCTGCTGCCTTCTTGTGGGAAAAATCCCACCGACTGCCCTTTTTTTTTTTTTTTTTAAGGCCAAATGACCTTTTTGCCCTTTACTTATATTGGGTATTACAAGAAGTCTGCTCGTGATTATGTCACTTGCCTCCTCAGCCTCATAATCAATCGAAGTATGCACTTGAATATTCATTTTAGGCTTTAACCTCACGTTTGGTATGCGAGAATGGGTTGAAATGAAAAGGCTTTTCCAACTTATCCTTTTCAATTTTATTTTTGGTATGAACATTTTAAGTTAGAAAGCCTTTTCCTATTGGAATGTCCACTAACTTTTCCTTGAACTCATAGCTCATGTTTGGTATGCAAGAATGGGATAGAATTGAAAGACTTTTTCACCCTGAATGCCTTTCTACCCTGAATGAACTGGAAAAAATTTTCTGTCCAATATTTGGTAACTCAGTAAGAATGGAATGCCTATTCCTTTTCTAATGTTTGATAAGATCACATTTAGGTATCATAATGGTATAAAATATATATATATATATATATATATTAATTTGACTTAATTACCCCTAATTTTTGTACTAGTATATATCATATTTTTATTTTGTTTGTTTGTGATCCTAAGCCTACAAAAGATTTTTAATATTTTTAATTTTATAATTCTTAATATTGTTGTTAAAATTAAACTAATTATACTCTTTAATTAATTTAAAAATTTTAATAATTATTAGTATTATAATTAAAAATGTGAAAAATTTAATAGTGAAAATACGAAGTTTAGTTTTTACACATTTGCATAAAGTTAAAAATAATATTTTAAACATTTTTATTGCAAAAAGAAAAATATTCTAAGCACATATTAAACTAGTTGTGATTTCAAAATTATTAAAAATATTAATGAAAATTATAAAATAGCCTAATATTTTTTAATTTTATAGATAAAAAATTAGTGAATATATTTTGGGTTAAAAAGAATGAGCTAAAAAAAATATATGGGGATAAAATTGACTCCTAAATTTTAGAACTTTTCAAGATGAAGTTGGAATGACCTTTCCCTAGATTTTGTTGAGGAATGAGATTCCATGAAAAAGTTAGAATGGGCATTCTTGTGGGAATGGCCTTTCCAACTTAAAATGTCCATACCAAACATGAGAATGGAATGAATAAATTGGAAAGGCCTTTTCATTTCACCCTCTTCCCGTGTACCAAACATAGGGATATTCCTTAACAAAACCTAAGAAAAGGGCCAAAATTATAGGAGTCAGTTTTATCCTTACACATTTTTCTTTCCACAATTTTTTTTAAACTCATGACATATCAATATTTTTTATTTTTAAAATTTTAAAAAATGTTAGGCTATTTATAACATTAGTTAATAGTTATTTATTATTTTTTAGATAGCAATAAATTTAATATATTCTTAGAATATTTTTTTCCCTTTTTGCTATAACAATATTTAAGATACTATTTTTAACTTTTATGCAAATATATAAAAAGTAATCTTCCTATAATCTAAATGTAAATAGAATAAATAGAGAATATGAACATTTGGTTTCATTACTAATTTTTTTAAATTTTAAAACTAATTAAATGGTACAATTAATTTAATTTTAACAAAAATATCAAGAATTTCAAAATAAAGAGTTAAACTTTCTTGTAGGCATAAAAATAATGCACACTATAAACAAACAAAATAAAAATATGCTATATTCTAGTACAAAGAATTTATGGCAATTAAGTCAAATAATATAGATTTTATTTCATTCTGACATCTAAATATGATTATACCTAACATTGGAAAATGAATAAGTATTCCATTCTAACTTGGGTTACTAACAATGGATTAAAAAAATTTTCCAATCCATTCTGGGTGGAAAGATCTTTTCATTTTGAATTATTCTAGTCTACCAAACACGGGGCAAGTGCTTTGGCTTTGGTTTCTTTCTAGTAACATCTTTTATTTAGTGATTAGTCTTGGATTAGTTGTCCTACTTGTCCACAGTTGAAACTGTAAAGAAATAAAGAAGGCTGAAAATAAAAAATTTAAAAATTTATTTTGTCAATCATGGAACTCTTTGGTTAACCTTTATTAACAAATGAAATTGTAGATTTACCTTATCACCACGGTAAATTCTCCAATTAAGAATGCTAGGGTTTGTAGTTGATCTACAAAACTATCAAATTGTTTAGCATCTAACAGTAATCCACATGAAGTTCAGGATGCTATTGTAAGGATATATAAATACATCCACTGTAAAAATATAAAACTTTATATCCCCAACCATTAATCTATTTTGATTCAAACCTATAGATTATCAAGAGAGAATTGAAGAATATCTCTCAATAGATAGTGAAACATTTTTATCCAAGTAAAGCTGAACTTTTGAAAGCGAAATCAACCACATGAAACTCCACAAGTGTTGAAACCTTGACAGTATATACAGGAACAATTTTTGGAATTCCCTTACAATTAATTAGCCCAAACTATTTTCTATCTTAAAGTTTATCAACCAAAGATGAGGAAGGGAGGAAGGAGGAGAGGGGAAGAGAGAGAGAGAATCTTCAAGTCTTTCTAAACCCTAAAATTGATGAGAGAGATCGGAAAAATGCATTTTTTTCTTTCTCTCTCATCAGTTTCTTACTTTTATTTTCTCTTATAAAATTCTAGTTAATTGTTTTCTAAGAGTTTGGTTCTAAGTGGCGTTGTAGACTATTCATCTCATGTCAAAAAAGTTTGGGAAACCTATTCACAAGTCACTTGTGTTGCAAGACATAATTAATTACGCTTTTGCCTCTAGAATTAATTTATCTCATAAATTAATATAAATATCTCTCTTATCAAAATTCAATTTGATCTCAAATAATTGTTATTAATGTGTGTAACCCATTGTGCTAGACTAGGTGTGGGAAAAAATAGTTGAAATTTTGAAAAACCGCAAAAAACTAGTCCATTCTAGACCAAAAAATGAGGATAAACTAACTGAATTCTTAAAGCAATTATGTTAATCAAACCGAATTTGCAAAAGTGATTCCGGTTCCTAGTATCAATTTCTAAAAAATGCAATTAACTGAACTAATCTACAAATATACCTTAGAGACTATTATGTATGAATTTTATAGAGGAATTGAGGAGTATTAAATCATTTTGTTTTCAAGCCTAATATAACTCAAAAACCTAAATATCGTATTTGATTTTTCTTTGAATTTATTTATTTATTTTTATTTGTATATTGTCCTTTGTTTTAATGCTATGATTATGATATGTTTTCCTAATACTAACTAAAAAATTACTTTCATATAACTTAGATGCGCAATATGGAAGATAGCACAAGTATATTTCATACTTGTTTTGTGAAAAGTTTGATTTTTGAAAAAGTGGATGCAAGAGTTTCAATTTGTAATTTTATTGCTTATTTTGCAAAGTAATTGAAATTGTATAAGTACTTTTTTTTTTAAAAATTTGAACGAGTATTGGTGTTGTAATATTTGTTATCTAAATTAACTTAATATTAAATGGTTCCAGTTACCTGTCGGACTTGATTCTCACTTATAAGTAAATAATCGACTAATGAGAGTTAGATACGGTTAACAAATTAGGAGAACTGGTACAACCCACTCTAATTAGGATTAGAGCCGTTATTCGAACCGAGCTGTTCGCGAACACAGCTCGGTTCGGCTCGTGAAAGCTCGAGTTCGGCTCGTTCGTGTAGCTAAACGAGCCGAGCTCGAACAAGAAATTGAGCTCGTTTATTAAACGAGCGAACACGAGCCTTGTTCGCGAACGCTCGTTTATGTTCGCGAACAAGGGGCAATAATGTCTTTTCACTCCTATTCTTCATACTTTATTTTATTAAACGAGCTCGTTTGTGTTCGCGAACGCTCTTTTCACTTCTTGTGTTAAACGAGCCGAGCTTATATGAGCTCGTTCGAGCTCGGTTTGTTGGTGTTAAACGAACCGAGCTCATTCGAGCTCGTTCGAGCTTGGCTCTTTAATGTTAATCGAGCCGAACTCGAGCTCGATCTCGAGCTTCTTATTTTTTTAACGAGCCGAGCTCGAACAAAAAATTTGGCTCATTTAATAAACGAGCCGAGCCGAGCCTGTTCGTTTATTAAACGAGCTCGAGTTCGAACACCAATCGGTGTCCACCCCTATATTAGACAAATTAAATATGAATTATAAGGCTTATTGGAGAGTTAGACAAATTAAATAACTTTAATTGTCATTACTTTAACTAATTAATTACCTCATGCATCGTCCTTGGGATGATCTCGTAGACGGGGTGGAGATGATAGGCTCAAAAAGATCTTATGAAAATTGAACATTTTCACGTAGAAGATGTAAAACAAATATTGGGTATTCTAGAAAAACAAAAAATATTTGGTAATTTGTTTACCAAAAAATAATTTTTAAATCTATTGAATTTCTTTCACCTTTTTTTTAAAGGTGAAAATATGTTATTTGGCACATTCTATTCCAGAAAGGGAGTTGAGTGAAATTTCATGTGATTCAGTAAATAGAATATAATTCCATCTTTGCTTGATCATCTATATAATTAAATAACTTTACTTATCATTACTTTAACTAATTAATTACCTCATATTTGTATAGATAAGTCATGTCTATGCAGAAACGGATACCCAAGAGAAAAGTCAAATGGCATGACTTCAATAAAATACCATGATATATTTTTATCCTTCAACCATATTAAACTCTCATTAGTCTAAATGTACGGAGTAAATGCCCATTCTTATTAGACCAATCACAACTTTAGAAGGATCTTTTGTAGAAAGCCCGAGCAGCAAAATTGTTTGCCCCAGGTACTGCTGCACAATTGAGTTTCAAGTACACGTTCAATTGGGCTCAAATAGTTGTCTACGAATTATGTAGTCCAAACCAAAAATATGTATGTATATGCATACATATCTACATATATACATATATACATACAAATATATATGTGTGTATGCGTGTGCACATATCTATATGTATGTATAGTGAAAAGTTAACTTTTGGAATTGAAATGAGTGAATCCGGAAAGAGATCGTAACGGTTGTTCGCCCTAGAACAATGAGGTCACTTGCAACAAAGAAGATATGAGAAACAGGTGGAGGTTTGTCCCCTTAATGTGCCTCCGATGCTTAAGTTAGTGAATATCTGAGGAAGATAAATAGATTAAAGTGATTGGGAGGCTTTTAATGCTTATAAGAGAGCGTAACCATTTGAAAACAAGTGAGGGTTAAGAAAGAAAGGAGGGATCTTGGGGTTGATGTCCTTGGTTTAATACCTTAGGGTTGGTACCCCTCATTTGACACCATAGGATACCTGTTGCAGTTGTAAGTTGGCAGATGCAGGAGTATCCTTAATATTTGTAGGTGCTCAAGCAATGTTATGTCTTGTCATGTCTAATCAAGTTATTCAAGTGGTACCTGCTATGTCATGTTCAATCATGTGAGGTAGATCTTAAAATGAACCTTGGCAATTTTTAGTTCAACGGCTTCATGTCCAACTTTATCCACCTAATCTCTGGAGACGACGCGAAAAGAAGCCAAGGTGGCCCTAATTATCAAGTCTTTCTGTCTAATCTATAATTGGGATTAGGGTGGTATTTCGGCTGGAACCGGGGTGATGAAAAATAGGAAAGACCGAACCAGAGCAGGATTGAGATGTACTGGGTGCGAGATGATCAAGGCCTTTAATAACCATGGCCCCGATATAGGCTAGATTGAAAATATCATAAGGTTGCGTTTAGACAATTACGGGCCCAAATTAAAATGAGCTCAACATCACAGAACTCTGGCCTGTCTAAATCTATTTTCCAGAAGAATCAAATACAAACAAATGCCAACGTAATAAGAAAACGAATTGTTGATTCTATCATTTTCTTTTCTTTAATTCTATCAAGCGGGTAGGTAGCCAAGAAGCAGACAGCCAGTGTCGACGATGATGATTGAACCACACGATGGCTCTTCAAATTACGGTTTCTTTTGCACGTGCCTCCCCATCAACATCACGTGTTACCTCCAGATGCCGGTCACAGCGAGCAATTGAAAGAAGAACCAGATAACCTTCTCGAACAAACTGCCCCTTTCTCTTAATTGTGAATATGGAAAGCCCAATTTCCTCAATAAAATGTATTTGAAGTAGATAATATGGTTGGGAAGAAAATTCTGAAAAAAATGAAAAATAGAAAAAGAACCAATCTATCTTGAACTGAAATGAGAATAATTGAACCAAATTCTGAAAGCGGGTAAAATAACCTAACGTCATCTATAAAAGTGATTCCAGTTCCAATTTGATATTAATTTTAAAAAAAAATGAAGATTTAGTCTACATATATGCTAGCTCTTAAAGTTAGTATTGATAAAGATCACATAGAAGTTGAGTACTATTAGGTTATTTCATACTCAGGTCTAAGGCAAGTCAAAGGACATAAAAATCATATTTAATTTTTCTTTTCATTTTATTTTTTAATTTGTATGTTATCATATGTTTTTCATGTTGATTATGTTGTATTTCTTTTAACTCAAAAAGGAATCACTTCCAATTGTCCTAGCTATAGAGTATGAGAGACAACATAAGTATTTTTCTTACTCGTGCTAATAGTGTTGATGATTGTAATTTATTATTTGTGTTGCAATATATATAGACTTTATGGATTAGATTCATATACACTTTTTTTTTTGGTCCATTTAGACAAATCAACTTAACATTACACAGTTATAATTATTCTTGATACCTAACCCACTTTATTTGTGAAAACAGTTAAGCAGTTACCAGTTAATATGGGTTGAATATAGTTATCATATTAGGTAAATTGATAAAACTAGTTTCATTTAGTACATTGGGTACACGAACTATTTAACTTGTATTGATAGCTAATGACTTCGCAACATTTTCCTATAAAAAAGGAAAAAAAAGCGATGACAATGAAAAATCAGGAGTGCTTCGTTTGGTCAAACACTAAAATTATTTGGCTGGTAATTACAACAGTAAAATTATTTGCCTGGTAATTACATTTGCGGAAACTGAGACGTTAAAAGATGAGAAGTAAAAAATTTACCAAGTAAAACAATGACCCGACCTATACAAGGTAAGACTCATACAGGGTATAAGACTTGTACAGGATAAGGCATGTCTTAATTTTCCAATATCATTTTCTTGTTATATGCAAATTAAATAAGGAGTAATCATTATGTAGCAGTCAGGGCTTGACAAATAATATGAATGATGAATTATTTGCTCGTATAAAATTATTAGTAAGTAAATAAATTATATAATAATTATTATAATTATACATTAAAATTTTCAAAAAAAGGGTGCATGACTTTACAAAATGTCGCATATATTATATATGTGACGCCAGAATTCATGACTTAAGAACTTTTGAAGGCTAAATCCCATTATATGAAGTTAAATTCGCATAGAAATGTCTCTTGTTTAAGTTAGAACACATGGAATAGTGCATGGTATTTTTTTTTTGGGGGGGGGGGGGGGGTTTCTTGTTCTTGTAACTTCGGCATAAACAAATAAACGAGTAAATGGAGAAAATAAATAGATTACAATAATATATCTGTTTTAAATTCAAAAAGTTGAAACTTTTTTCTGTAACGACATACAAACAAATATGCCAATTTAGTTGGAAAACGGCCTTCATCAGTGGAGCAACATTAATGCAGCGTCTCCCCACCCTCCCACCTTCCCCACCAAAAAAAGAATAAAGAAAACAAATCAGAATGCTATATAAGTAGAAAGTACAATTGTACAAATTGGAAAATCGTAACAGTCTCTACAGAATTCCAACACCATTAATCCTATGATTTCTATCCAAAAATCCATCTAAAACCACCTTCTTCTTGTGCTCTTCTGAGTTTATATCTAGATCACAAGACTTTGAACCATTTCTTATTGCATCTTTTGGTTCAACTTTTTTGGCTTTAATTAGAGGGTAGCAATATAACCATGCAGACGTGCACAAAATGGCACATAACTTACCCCAAACTATCATAATTATTAGGGTCACCACTACAATGGACATCCCAATGTATGGGTCAAATTTGCCAGCACATGTGTCGTTTTCTCCGGGGGGCTTGTCTTTCTTGACGTGGCGATCTCCGTGGCCACTGTTCTCCAACTGTTTCTTCCGTATTGATGGTGGCGGCATAGAGGCCGAGTGTGATAGCACCACCGCCGGCCGCCGGCTAACCTCGTGCTTGTCCTCCGGGGAACTAGTTTGACTTGAAGAATTTTTCTTAGAGACACCTTTCTTACACGTGGCCGTCTCCATGATGGACTCTAAATGATTTAAGCTTTTGGTATTCTCGATGATGATCTTTTGAGCATTCTCGTACCTCGTCTAATGCACAAAAAAAGTCCAATCAAAGTTCAGTCATGCCAATATTTGCCTCAAAAGAAAAAGTAGAATCGAGAGCCGACAAATCCAACCTAAGATTAAAAGGTCAACTCATGAGCAAATATAGATATGAAACTTTTCCTAGCTACCTGTGATTAGCTTAGATTAATTTTCTAGCCAAAATTAACTTTTTTGACTATGACAATGGAAGTTTAACTAATCTTAGACAAGATAATTAAGGTCCTCACTTTGTAACAAATGAAATTAGGGTCCATGAATTATAAACATAACTGGAATTATCCATACTAATTGCACATAAATCATACCTTATTTTTTTTGCCACGGACAGGTGTATCATCAACAGCAGCCGGATTCTGACCAGGGAGGGCGCTGTCTGCCGGAAGTTTTTGAGATTTAGTTGAGACTTTCTTGCTCGATTTCGCCATCGAAAAACTCTCTTTTCTTTGATGGAGGTTTTCAGTGGTGGCAGTATCGACTGGAACAGTCTTCTTAGGAGATTTCTTCGACCAAGAATACCATGAAATAGCAGTAATCTTTTTCTTGTTGCTATTCTCTTTGACTTTAAGGTGGGAAACAAATGATGATCCGAAACAGCCGAGAAAAAGTCTACGTCTTCCGGGGTGCTGCTGCAGCTGCTGATTTTTGTTGGTGGTGGTGTTATCTTGGATTTGAGCCATGGAAGAGGAAGACAAGAGCAGCCGGCATGGAAGAAGAAAGATATGGCAGCTCCTGGTTTTTCTTTGGTTGTGGAGTTGAAGTCATGGCTACTTTTCCATTGGGGGAAAACTGGAGATTTATAAAAACTATATATAATAGTGGAAGTTTGTAATTAGTTTTCAATAGTTGTTTTCTATTGTACGTTTTAATTTTTATTTTTTTTTCCAAATTTTGTTAAAATCTTTTTTTTTTTTTTTTTCTCTTTCTTTATACATTCAGTAGGAATAGAATATAGTTTAGTTGGGTGGATAACTTGGACTTCGTGGCTGAGTCGTTCTACTTACACGTTTTTTCCTATCCTTACGTTTTCTTGCCTAGCAATTCAATGAATTAAGCACATCAGCATCGTATATTACACTTAATGTTCTTGGTCTATACATTAATATTCAACGAAATAAAACTTTTTCTTTTTCTTTTTTTTTTGTGGGTACAAAAGATGAAGTACTATAAATTGAACAGGTATCTTTTCATTCTATTTTATTTTTCCTTCTAACAGTTTGAGTGGTCATCTTTCAATTGCGATAATGAGAACCGTTCCAAATCTAGGGAAAGAAGGAACCAACGTTGAGTTGTTGTTATTAAAAAGTTTCAAGTAGTACTAGTACATGTATAGAATAGTCATTTTCCAATTGAGACATCGATTGATTCCTAATCTAGGGAAACAAGCAACTAACTAATAATAACGTTCAATACTCGAATGTCAAAGCAAGTTTATTTATTAAGTTTGAAATTACGTTCAAATTTAACTTGTTTATTTATGATCCAAATTAGAATTAGCTTTTATCGAGCTTAACTTGTGTCCAACGCTAATATATCAATTTTTTTACGTTTAAATTTCAAATTTTATACTAATCCAATTGAGCTCAAGGCAAGTTTAAAATTTCAACAAATATTAAATGCTGTTCATATTTGTCTTGATTAGTTAACGAACCAAATTCGAACGGCTTGATTTGAATATTAAATAGTTTGGTTCAACTTTTAGCCATACAACCAATTTTCACTTCTTGAGACTAAGAAGTTCCAATACAAGTCGTGGGCCATAAAACTCTAAGTACGCGAATGAATACTTTGTGCTCTTACTACATTGTGGTTAACAGTATTTTTAATAGATAAATTTGCTTACTTAGTATCTTTTTGGATATAGTGTGCTAGTAGTGGTCACCAAACTTTTCTAAGCTCTTATTTTATCTATTTAGCTAATTTTTGTTTCAAATCACCAATTAATCCTCAAATAGTGTATTATTTGCCAATTAGTTCCTTTATCTTAGTTATCTATGTGGGTATTTTTGCCATTTTGCCATAATTCCACCCTCTAATATTTTTTAGAATTTTGTAAACTTTAAAAAAAAAAAAAGGCCTGGGTGGAAAAAAAAAAAGGACAAAACCCCTTTTTGTTTTTAAGTCTATAATAATTTTAGAAAAAAAAATTAGAGGATGGAATTAGAGTGAAATAAGAAAAATGTCTCTACAGATAACCACGATAATGTAGTTAACCAATTTAATATTAAACAGTATACTTTTAGAGTTCAATAGGTAAATTGATATGAAAAATAGTTCACTGAGACCTTGACAAAATGTAGTGACTTTGCCCTGTCTTCTTCTTCTAATAGTTACTAATCAGGCATATACTGAAATACTACAATATTCAGGTAGGTTTCTCCTCCTTGAATCTCTTAAGGCTTGTCATTGTTTTTCCTCTGTGTCTGGTTATTATCGTACAAATATTTGACGTGGGGTTGAGTATTGTTACAAATTCATCCTCTTATCTTCTATTCTCTCTATACTTCATATGAAGTGGCTCAAATTCTTACCTTGTCAATGCATAATATACAAGTTATGGTTGTATCCTGCAGGGGTAATTCTAAAAACTCCCCCTCACGTTTGATCAAAGTTGCAATTTGTTAATTCTATAAACTCCCTCTCACGTTTGATCAAAGTTGCAGTTTACTCCCTAACTTTTAATTTTTTTCACTTTGTCCCCCATTTTAGTCCACATCATCAATTTAATATTTAAAATATTATGAATTGACAAAAATGCCACCTTCTAAATAATTCATCCTCTTATCTTCTATTCTCTCTATACTTCTTATGGAGTGGCTCAAATTCTTACCTTGTCAGTGCACAATAGGGAGTAGACTACAACTTTGATCAAATATTAGGAAGAGTTTTTGGAATTAACCCTATCCTGTAGAGTAATTCTAAAACCTTACCTCACTAGTGTACGCGATCAAGGCTGTCCACTTATCGTTGTACCCACAAGAGTGACTGAATAGAGAACCATATAGCACCGTAACCACAATCACGTTCTTGTACGACTGAAATAACTCTAATGGTACGTAGCATGTATCCTGTGCATGGGCCAGCTGCCTTCATTCTTTGAAAAGCCATCCTCTTCGTTTGGTCTATCAGGATTCTAACAAAATCACGAGTTACTCATGATGATAAGACTCGTCAAAGAACTATAAGACTAATCATCTAACCACGAGTGACTGCAGCTGCATGTGAATTTTTATTTTTTCACTGCGTTAAAGACCGTGATTTTGCCTCAACGAAATATGAACAAAGCTTTCGAGTGCCTACACTTTGTTTGGGTTATTACGAGCATCTTGTGTACAAGATATATTCAAATCAATTGTGGAACGAAAATAGGAATTTCGAAGTCATCTGAACCTGGATAAATGAAGACAAGAGTCCATATTTGTTCCTATTTTCGATTTATTTGGAACTACTACAGCAAATTTGTTTCATTTCTTGATCATGATGCAGTGATTCTTCTTTGCTATTAAATGTCTCGGATTATTTGAGGTAAAAAAATGTTTATGGTTCATATTGAGTAAGCCCCGGTTTTTAATCAGTTAATTTGCTTTCAATGACTTCTGTCAATTTAAGTTATCTATGTTGAAAGTCTTACCATAAAAAGGTAAAAGTCCTAGTACTTGAGTCATTTCTGTCAATTGATTCCTGGCTCAGTGGCTGCATATATAAACTTGTGTTGTCTTACCAAGTCTGATCTTCTTTTGGAGTTAGCATTTTGGTGTAAATCGATTGACATCGTGCGTATAAATTGTGCTATGTTTAGCATGTATATTATTAAGGCTAGTATAATATTGAAGCTTTACTCCAATGCCATGAATCTATATATAAAAGGAGAAGAGAAAACAAACAAACAAACATTCTAAAAACCTTCTGAAGGTGACCGTAAATGTAATTTTTGTTAAAGATGTAGATCACTCTCTATTGGAAGTTGTTTGTAAAAGTAAGGGTGTAAATGAGCCTAATTGAGTTAAACATAGAATTTCAAGATTGTTTATTTTGATGAATCAGAAATTGCTTTCAACATTGGCTTAATTATATTTTAATCCTATTTCAAATGAGTCTGATCTTGTTTAAATTTAATTTTTATATAGCGATTTTATTAAGTCGAACTTGTATCAGTAGCTTTGTTAATTTTTTAACGATACATAAATATAATTTGGAAATTACTAAAGATATTTAGTGATTCATGGTGGTGTCTTTATCGTTATAGATTAATTATGCACGTATAATATTAGGACTTGCATGAGTTTCCTTGATAAAATTTTAAGTCATGTGAGAGATTGTTGAAATTATGTATTTTTAATTGAGTGGTTAATTCGACGGAACATCTGTCTCCTAAAAATACTTCTACTACCATTTCCTATATTGATTCTGTTAACAATTTAATTACTTTTAATCGAAGTTATATCATCGTTTCATCATCTCTAAGTCGGATTTTATCTATAAATTGGTAATGTAGTGTTGAGTCATAGATAAGTGTTTATCCTCTTATCTTCCATTCATTCATTCTATTTATACATTTATATTACACCACCTACATTTCTGTGGGAACAAAATCGCTTTTAAAATCAGTGGGTATCCATGGTCTTCCTTCATTTTTCAAATAAGTCTACCTAATAATTACTTAACTGGAAAAAAAAAACAAAGATTTTGGCTTATCTGTTTCAGTGCTCGTAACTAGACTTTAATGGAAAAGAAGTTCTATTAATTCTTTTTGTGCAACCTTAATGTACAAACTAATAAACTTAATCTGCGATGAGTAACAACTCATATGTAGATCTTGCAGTCAATGAATACGTATGATAGTCTAAAAGAGATTAATTTCCACTCATCTAATTGGAATAGCACGCATTTCTAGTCTAGATTTTACACCAATTTAATTCTTTGGTGAATTGTTTTGAACATTTGTTTCATATATGATTATACATTCTAAGGGTGGAAGAATTGGCCACGGCAGAGACTTGGACCACTGACTTTGAGGATGAAGAATGCTTCGAGTATTGGACAAGAATCTGCCCGATTAATGCGTTTAACGTTGCCGAATATGACACGGTAGTGGCCCTTGTACGCAAATTAAGCAAATCAAAAGGTTTCAACAAGCTTTTCTTTTTCTTTTTTATTTTTAATTTTTTTAAACATTTTTAATTTTTTTAATTTTTTGTTTAATCTGGTTTAAATAAGTTTGATATACAACGAAGTTTAATAACGGGATTACTTTTCTCTCTACATTGCAATATCTTTTCAATCCCTCTTAACTAAAACTATTTGTTTTTGTATTTTATGCTTACTATCTTCTAAAATTTATGTCATCTTCTAATAAATTTGAGTTATATCTAACTTTTTTTTTTTTACAAAGAAAAAGTTTAATGATGATAATTACGGAGAAGAAGCAAAATCTTGAAACAACGATTTATAAACCAGTATATCATATTTTAAAAATTTAGGTCAGTTTTGACCACCTAGAACCATAATACATAAACAATATTCGCCATACTTCATTATTTTTAATATTAAAATAAACCCCCTTTTCTAATCTTGTTTTTGTGCCGCTAATAACTTAGTTTATCAGCTAATCTCTATTTTACTAACAAGCAGTTCCACAAGGACAAAGTCTGTCAGCAATTTATGAAAATTGAATTGGTTATAAAGTAATTTCATTCCTTTTAAGGCCAACAAGACAATTTGACACAGACGATTCTACTTTTTGTCACCAAAAGAAAAAAAAAAGAATTGAACAAATAAAAAAGACAATTTCAGAGATTTTTTAATGTTATTTGTGGCATAAAAGTTTATAGTAATATTTAAGCGCTCAACGTGCAATTTCAAAGATTTTTGAATGGTATTTGTGGCATAAATATTTATAGTAATATTTAAGTGCCCAACGTGCACCGCATTCGATGATTATGATGTTTATATTTACATGGCCGTCGTAATCCACAAAATTGAAAATGGATGCAATGGTTGTTTAATATTGTAGACGGATGCATCAATTGTTGTTGTCATGTTCTTAATTTGAATGCATGAGTTGGTCATGGCTAATGTCTTTGATGCTTTCTCACATTATCAAGAAGGATTTTATATTGATTTTCAAGCAATACTTGGTCCAATATCGTGTTACACACGCTTAAGTCTTGAATATATATATTCGAGACTTAAGAGTGTTACAGTTTACTATTAATTGATTTAAAATAATCTAATTTTAATTTCTTTTTAATAAAAGTTACTTTTAAGGCATGTTTTGTTTATTCTTAACAACTAATTTTAGCTTATTTTAAGAATAAAAAGTTGATTATAGAAAATCACTTTGGGGTGAAAACATATTTTAGCTTTCAAAATATTTACACTTTTCGTGAAGATGTTACTAAAATGTAAAGCAAATAATAATTCCTTAGCATTTCAATACATAAGTATTTATTCCAATACATTTGGATCTGACAATTATTATACACTTATTTTTCCTACAAAGAAACTAAAGATATTATCATGGAAAAATAAAATGCCTTACATTAATGATTTTCTTCTGGTCCTTTTAATTTTCATTATTTGGATAAAGTCATACATGTATTGATGTGCTCATTCAATTGAGAAGTTTGAATTGAAGCAACTTGGGTTAAAGTAATAATAGAATGACTATCAAAGCAATTTTGTGACATAACAAATTGGAATTAATTTTCAATTAAAAATAATCAACGATAATGACATGCTAATGTTATTCAAACTTTTTACAACCCGTTTTCCTTCCAGCCGTGGTGGGAAAGTCTTGACTGTAGAAAAATGGAGAAGAAAAGCCTAAAACGGACAAAAAACTTTATTCTATCTAGAATGCTTTTGAAAGAAATTTTTCAAATCTTCTATTCTGAAAATTAATGGAAATGCAGTAGAAATCAAAGCATAGTTTCAAAATAGTTTCGCGTCCTTGATTTCGAATATTCATACTTCTGAAAGGGAATTTCTCCATAATCAACTTAAAATTAAAAGAAACTCACTAATTCGTATATTATGGGATGCAAATAATATGAAATTTTATATCTAAGCGTATTATATGATTTTTCAAAGTTACAATTAAAAGGTCCGCAAAAAATACTATTGTAAATGAAATTTACAGAACAAGAGACTTTTTTTTTTTTTTTTAAATTTGCCTCACTTCACTAATACAAGATTTAAAGAAAAATAATAATTTAAAATTTAAGATATATTTCATAAATTTTATGAATTTTACAAAATAGCTATTCCAATTTGATTAGTGTTTGGACCCTACTCGAAATTTAGATTTTTTTTGGACGCAGAATTTTGGTTCAGCTTTATCCACTATACAGTTTACTGTATCAACTGCCCATACCTGTCTTGGGCCCCGTATTACCTTTCCAATGGATCTGGGCGTTGATGTGCTTTAGCTTTTCAACTAACAAAAACTTTTTGTGGTATAAAAGGCAAGGAAATCTTGTCAAGAAAGAAATGAACTAAAACCGAGTTAAAAGCCAATTATATTTCTTACGTATTATATTTAACACTTTTATGGGTTAGTTAAGAACAAAATTTGTGCCTCGAGGGGCCCATAGGACTCTGAGTCTTTTCCCTTTGCACATCTTTACGATAATAAGAGCAAATGCTTGCAGGGATTGACAAAATCAAGTTTGAAGTCCAAGCAGAAAGTACTTTCGAAGTAATTACAAAGTGTAATCTTTTTGGAAGGAATTCTTGTATAGACCGGTTCTCAACATTGCTCATGGACTTTGTAGTTTAAGAAAGAGTCGAGTGAGTTAAATGATGTATATTGAAGTAAAAATAATGATGTTGTGACTCTTGCTCACGTATAAGGTCTAGATTATTTCGTGTAACAATATTCCTTTATTTAAGGCTATTTATACCGCGCTATAAATTTAAGCAACTAGATTTGCTTGGTCAAGAGCTTTTGGTGTAAAATATCCGCAAGACAAAGAGTAAAACAACCAAATCCGGAGTTAAGCTCCGGATGGCCACTTTTATGCTTAAGTCAGTCTTTTTTTTTTAATCTATAAATATAAATTAAACAGGTGGTAGTTATACCAAGTCAGTCTTTTTTTGGCCTACATGGGCGAACCAATTCAAAAAATATTTCTTAAAAAAACTTGATTAACACATTTGCATGTTTTGGAGGGATCCAAATTAACCTCTCTTTAGTCAACATTACAGAAGAGAACAAAGAAAGTAAGGTACAACATCAGAATGCGTTAATTCAAATAAACTAATCCTAAAGTTTGAGGATGTTGTTCAGACCTTCTGCCATCGTGATAGTCACTGTCACAATTGTCGTTTATTATTCAATTCTTGTTGGTTGTCTGCTGTTTCTATAGAGAGACTGCAAATTGCATTACGCAAGAATTTTGCTTCGCAAGTTGGGTAACCTATACTCAAAATAAATGTGAAGAACATTTGCTTAAAGCTTAGGTTAATTAGGGGTTTATAGTTTATTGGATCAGCAAATAAAAGTAGAACTATTAGCACATTTTTTTACTTTGAAATAGTAGAGTTGACAAGATTAAGTTATAACAAAAGTATCACATCATAATAGACAATTTTTAATTCAAAATTATTGCATAACATTATAAATTTTACTAAATTAGCTCAAAACGTGAAGAAACTTTAGATTAAAATTAGAATAAGAATAGTTTATATGCTTGTTAAAAACATGGTACATTAAATTTAAATAAAAATGGCATAAATAATCATCATACTTAATATGGATCGATTCGATGAATCCACTATTAACTTTAAGTGGTAAAATGTTGTTAAAGTCTTCGAAGAATATTATATGGGGCTGTATTAGGATTACAAGCACCAGCAATCTATGCAATCCACTATAATATGATTTTGTTTCGTTGTCATCACGTATCATAGTATTGACAATTTGTGTGACGGAAAGGGGAAAGGATTTTTATCGCATGGAATGACAAATTAATGTGTATAATATTAAAGGAAAGAAATGTACTTAATGGAGATTGTCATTACTTATAAACCAATTAAGTCCTTCATCATTAAAAAACATGTCATTTACATTGATAGTGATTCTGTATTATCTATTAGGTAATGAACATGCAAGCATAGTGGAAGAGGTCAATAAAATATAGCTCAATTTAAGGTAAAATTTCACAAACTGGTTGTTGGAGAGAAATTGAATTGTTAGATCTCAAACACAAGAATTTTTGTAAGTCGAGACTCTAGCAATGTCCAAGTGAATAAAAACTTCAAAATCCTTTGACTAGCCCAAGCTCTGCTAGCTTGTTTGAGATTAATCAACTAAAGTAGGTATACAGAAATTGTTCGAACAGTTTGTATATGAAATAACCCCACATTGGTACGCAAGAATAGGTTGGAATGGAAATACCTTCCCAACTTGTATGTCCATTCTAGCTTTTTTCTAAAATCTCATTTCTCAACAAAACTTAAGAAAAGCTTTTTCCAGCTTCATCTTGGAAATGCCAAAATAATAGGAGCAATTTTGTACCTTTGCATTTTTTTAACTAATTATCTTTAATTCATGATACATTTATTAATTTTTTTATTTCTAAAATTTCAAAAAATGTTACATTATTTAAACTTTAATTAATAATTATTTATTATTTTTTGATTTAAAATCAATTTAATATGCTTAAAATAAATTTTTTCCTTTTTGTTATAACAATGTTTAAGATACTGTTTTTAACTTTTATGCAAATATGTAAAAACTACCTTCATATAAATTAAATGTAAATAAAATATATAGAAAATATGAACATTTGATATCATTACATTTTTACAAAAAATTTTAAAATTAATTAAATGGTACAATTAATTTAATTTTAACAAAAATATCAAGAATTATAAAATAAAAAATGTTGAATTTTCTTGTAGGCATAAAGATAATGCATATCACAGATAAAACCCAAAAATATGATATATTCTAGTATAAAAAATTCAGGGCAATTAAGTCAAATTAATATAGATTTTATTCCATTCTAACATCGATATATAATTATGCCAAATATTGGAAAAGGAATAGGCATTCTATTCTGACTTATGTAACCAAATACTGGATTAAAATTTTTTTTTTGTCCATTTTGGTGAAAAGATCTTTTCATTTTGGACCATTTTAGTATACCAAACGTGGTAAAAGTACTAAAAACTTGTCAAAACCAACTATAAAAGCATGAAATATTCATGAAGAGCTAAAGGCGAACTCAGCTGCGGACATTGTGGTAACTCCCTGGACGAAATTCTAGAAAGATGCTGCGGGGGATAGCGGCGGACAAGGAGTTTGCAACTCAGCCCGCGGCAAATCATTGGTTAGTAGTAGTGAGGGCAGCTGCGGACTTCGTGAAGACAAGGAGTTTGCAGCTCATCCTATTGCAAATCTCTGGTTACTAGTTGTGGGGCAAGTAACGTCTGCAGCTTAGCCTACAACTGACTGGTAACGTTCAAATTTCTGAACGTTTGTGGTGCCTTTTCACTTGCAGTTTGCCACCTTTTTTGGAGTTAAAAGGTATGGTAATCATATCTGTACGAAGTTAAAAGGGTGAAAAGGTAACCATGGTTATATAAAACAACAAGGCTTCAATGACAATAACTAACTTTATTTTTTATCAATTCTTTGAAGAGAAACAAGTGATTTGCTGTCTTGTTTTCTCATACTCTTGTTATATCCTAGAAGTGAACAGCCTAAAGCCTGTAACAAATATTTTGTGTAGCAGGGCACTATTTAGACTTTGAGGATAGCGAATAATCTTCACGCATCAAGAGTGTTTAATTCTCTTTTTTATTCGCAATCTTAAAACATCATTGATAATACAACTTTCACCAACATTCGTAAGGTCTAAATATGAAGATAGTCTTATGAATGGACTCTCAAAGTGAAAATGCCCTTAAAGCTATCAATCATCGGGTCACCAAACTTGATAGATTGAATGGCACGAGAATGAATTTCAGTCGTTGGGAAGACAAAATTTTGTGTTTCCTCACTGCAATCAGGGTTGCTTATATTCTTAATCTTAATTTTCCACCCCTTTCGAAGCCCAAGGACGATGAATTTGATGAAGTTAGCAACAGTGCATGAAAAGGCAAGAAGATGAGATTCTCTGATGAGGACATATCCTAGATACAATTTCAGATTGTCTCTATGATGTCTACAAATCCATGAAGACAACAAAGCAAATCTGGGATGCTTTGGAATACAAGTGCACTACACAAAAGGTGTAGATAAATTTTTAATAAAAAAGGACTTTGATTTTACTATTACTGAATCTTCTTCTCTTTTGAATCAAATACATGATTGCAAGTACTAGTTTCAAAACTGAAAGCTCTAGGTGTCAAAATTCCTAAATCGTTGCAAGTGGGGGGCAATCATAGCCAAATTTACCCTTTGGTTGGAACGATTATCGGAAGAAATTGTTGCACACTACGGAATCATTCTCTGTAGATCAAATTTTGAAACATCTTCGTATAGAAGATGATGCAAGAATCATTCAAAGAAGAGAGACTGAAGCTAGAGTAAGAGCAAATAATGTTGAAGAAAGGAATGGCCATCATGGTGGGAAGTCTAGAAAAAGAAATTTTTTTGGACAAAATGCAAATATCAAGGACAAGATGAAGAATAGGACATGCTACAACTATGGAAAAAAGGGGCATTACAAGAAAGAGTGTACACAAAACAAGAAGCAAAAGAAGAATAAAGCCCAAGCTTGACCAGTGGAGAACAAAGATATTGCAGAAATCATAGCCATGGTTTCTGAATGGAAAGTATCCATAATTTGGAATTGAATGTGACATTATCTAAACTTAATTATGATGATTGATGGTATAACTCTAGTGCTTGAGTCCATATTTGCAATGACAACTTCCAAGACTTATGAAGTTATTCTTGAAGGACATGTAGTCATTATGGGTAATTAAGACACCGCCAAAATACACAATATTTGGATAGTGGGATCTTCAATTCAAATGTGAGAAGAAGTTGCTGCTCACAAATGTACTATATTTACCATATATGATGAAAAACTCAGTATTAGCTGATAAGTTGTACAAATATGGTCTTAAGGTTGTAATTGAGTCTAATAAGACAATCTTGTCCAAAAATGGAGACTTTGTCGCACAAGATTATTCATGCGATGAAATATTTATACTTAGTATTAATAAAGTGATAAACTTTATTTATTTGATTGGCTCTTTCTCTTGTAATTTATGACATAGTAAATTAGAGGATGTGAAGTAGAACTTTATATTTTATGTCCAAATATGGCATGATTTCTTATGATGATAAAGAAGAATAAAAACGTGGAATATGTGTTCAAGCAAAAATGACTAAATCCGTGTAAGAAAAATTTTTACATGGATTTAGTTTATGGCTCCACTCATGAAACTTGTGGTGTAAAAAAAAGTCACATGAACATTATTACATCACTTGTTTATATTTGTATGTATTATTATGCTTAAATATCACTTTTTAAGATAACAAATTTCATAGAGAGAGCCATGAGTCCGAATTCATCTAAGAATCTAGCGGAACGACAATTAGAACTTGCATATGTTATACCCAAACGTCAATCTGAAACACATTACTACAAAAATGTCCACAGTTTGGATTTTCATGCTGTCAGTCTAGATCTAGATCTCTAAACTCTCTTACCAGGAAATTTGTACTTGATTCTATAGTTTCAGATTAATTCGGGCCTTATCATTAGGGAAAAACAAAAGAAAAAAAAAAAAAACAAAGAGTTAAACATACGAGAAAATAAAATTTATTTCTCATATGAAATACATTAGCAATATTTGACCTGTAGTAAATCAAAATTTTTATTCCTTACATTTTATTCAATATAAACTGTCCATGCTATTAACGTTAAAGAAGACTTAAGAATTTAATCATGTGTATTTAACAATCTAAAGCTAATACTTCATACATAAAACAGAATGTTACCAATAACAATAGATCGATATTCTTCCTTTATAAATGCATTAACTTCCACTACGTGTCTTCGTTTACTTTTCATCTACACGTGAGTACTACAATTTCAAGCACTTACAGGCGTCCAATCTGCTTCTTTCAGCGAGCACCTGTATGAAGACAATGAAAATTAAAAAATGAAGGACAAAGACTTGGATGAAAGCCATAGATTATCGCAAGACGCATAACAACGTACACTTGATGAAAGTATTTTTCATAAGGTGAAACATATAATTCTTGCGACTTTGGAAAAATTAGCAGACGCATGAGAGAGAGAGAGAGAGAGAGAGAGAGAGAGAGAGAGAGAGAGGGAGACGTTGACAGCTAAAGCACACACATTCCATGAAAAATAGAACCAATGTTAATATCAGCCAGATTTTTTCTAACTGCTTGCGGGCCGCTGCACCTCTGAAACGTGCTGCAGTTAAACATGCTAAAAATGGTAGAAGTTTCTTCTTTATTGTGCCAAAAGGAACAAGGAAAATTAAGTAAGCCTTCAAACATTATTTAAATGTTTAGGAAAAGGGGCAATTCAAGAAGAGAAAAGAGGGAACGGGGAAAGCGGGAACTGAAATTACCCTCTAATCATATCGTAAACAACTTGCTTGGAATTTACAACATAAGGAATATTGCAAAATCTGACCATTTCTTTCTTCTATTTGTTTGTTTATTTATTTTCTCCCTTTACCTTTCTTTTCTTTTCCATCAAATTAGGGGGATGGTTATCTTTTTGTCAAAGAGAAATAAAGTCACCAGAAACAGAAGCCTACCCATTTTGCTCCAAAGCACTTGACCATCAATTGCAGTGAGGTGCTCGTCATCAAGCCGCTTCCATGTTTTGATAGACTTGACATCTCCCCAAACTCCCTTATCTGTTCTCTCAAGAGATGCTACCACCATCCTTGTTCTTCTTGACCATCCTGCCTTGCCATATGCATGATATCCAAAGCCTCCAGCATAACAAAGATGTATACCACTCAAATCACCACAGAAGTCATTGAGGTGATCATGCCCTGTGAAAACTGCTTTCACATCCCCTGCTTCTGCCATAGTTGCAAAAAACCCTGAATTTACAGATGCAGAGCTGATGCCTTCCTGTTTCACACCAGTGAAGTTTGATGAATCAAACCTTGCATACTCAGGCAAGGGAATGTGAAAGTACACAAGCCCAGGAGCAGGAGATTTTTGAGCCTCTGATTTGTTCATGTAAGCTCTCTGCATTTGAAAGTGGGGAAAAAAAGATCAATTGCAAAATTCCAAATTTTAAAGAAAAAATAAAGTGAATACAATGTTTGTCAACTACCAGGCAGTACAAATATATGGAAGGACTGCAAGATTGGTACCTGAAGCTTTCTAGAAGTGTGTTGAAACCAAACCTGCTGAGAGGGTTTGATCCAGTCATAGCCAGGGATAGAGGGAACCTTCGAATAATCACCACTGTCAAGAAAGTAGAGGTTGAGAAGTGACTTATTCACCAATCGAGAATTTTCAACACCATGGACTTCTATGTTGTAATTCCCATAACCATCAATCGCATGGGCTTCAGGAGGATTCAATTGAGATAGAGTGTTCTTCATGCCAACAATATATTTCATGACACCTTCCCGTGATAGTGTCGACTGTTGGTCATGATTTCCAAGCACAGCTGCCCATGGGATATTTGACAATATTGCAGGGGCAAAGGCAGCATTCATAGATTTCACAGGATCGGTTGTGTCACGACCAAATATATTATCGCCTAAATGAAGCATATATAAATGGAGTTATAATTTCTTGGGATTACCAGTTCAAAATATGTAAATGGTGGCAGATCAAAGAAAGTGGGTCATTACCATACATCAACAGTGAGAGCAACGGATACCAACTAGACCTTAAATTGAGCAGATGCAGAAACAAAAAAAAAAAAAACAACTTATAACCGTGGTTGTTTTTTAATTCTTTGGGATCATGCACTTCCCTTTAGAATTTAAAATGAGGCAAAATTAATAAACTACAAGATATTTTGCCTCTAGGCTGCATTGAGTCAATAATTCTCAGAACAGGAAATAATTTATTGTATTTATTGACCAGGGTAATGCAAAGGCTTCAAGTCTGCGACTCTATTGTATATGATAATTAACCAATACACAGCCTCAGTTCACAAAAACTGAGTGAACGAATGTGTAGAATCATCTTTCTCATTCAATAAGAAAAATGTTCCAACAGCAATGGATCAACACTTGAAGGAAACAAGAGTCTCTAAATAAATCCAACACACCAAGATATGCATCAAAGAAACAAGAAAGTCAGAGAAAAAGAAAAATGTTACATACTCTAACATCTTGATCTTCTACGCCACATTTACTAACATAAGCATCTATTCAAATTATATCATATGAAAAGGTCCGAAACTATCTTTTTCAGCTATTGACTATGTACTAATTCCTTGACACCCACACTGCCCTTTCTGTGAAAGTTTGTTTGCTCTCCAAAAATCAACATAAGGCTATTTTACGCTAATACTTTTTCTCTTGATAACTGAACAATAACCAATTAATTTGAATTAATACATTTGGATAATATTTGTGTTGCTTAGCTTTCTTTTTGGATGTGCAAAATATCAAAGTTTCGCTTAGATAAAGCCTTGTGCATCCTCTCTCCAGTCAGTGAACCTTTTCAATAATTGGTTGCTTAAACAAGAGCTAAATGCAGCATTGGTGCAACATCTGTTCTATGACTAGAAACAGCTACGCCTCCTAGGAAATCTAAGACTAATAATGCATCCTTTGTCAGAAACCTTGAGTCCGGAGGGAAGCGTCCTTTATCTTTTTTTTTTTTTTTTAGTGTGCATTATTGCGGGATCAAATTCCGCGACTCTCTTTCTATGCCGATGCACCATTTACACAGCGAATGAATTTGTAGAATCATCTGTCTTATTCAACAAGGAAAATGTTCCAACAGCAATGGGCCAACACTTGAAGGAAACAAAAGTCTCTAAATAAATTCAAAACACAGATGCATCAAAACTTTTCTCTTCTTCAGAAAGAAACAAGAAAATTTAAGGATTTCCCTCACCTCCTATTCCCTCACCCCATCCCAATATAAATTACTTACATAAACTAATATTTTGATCTTCTACTCCGTATCTATTAACATATGCATCTATACAACTTATATTCTACGAAAAGGTCTGAAAATATCTTCCCCAATGGTTGACTAGACACTAATTCCTCAACATTCACTCTGCCATTTTATAAGAGTTTGTTTGCACCCCAAAATTAACCTAAGGCTATTTCACACTACTACTCTTTCTCTTTACAATAACCAATTAATTTAATTTAATACATCTGGATCATGTTTATGTTATCTAGCTTTGTTTTTGGATGGCCATAATATCAAAATTTCACATAGATCAAGAATTATGCATCCTTTCTCCACTCAGTTAATCTTTTCAATAGTTGGTTACTTAGAAAAGAGCTAAACGCATCATTGATGCAGCATCTACTGAGGAAAAGGCTCCGCCTACTAGGAAAGCCAATTTATCCTGGAAGGTAAAAGGGGGAAAGGAACCATGTGTTGATTGTTCTCTAAACGTGAGTTTTCTTCTTCCTAACAGTGCATCATTTGTAAAAAATTTCGTTCCAGGGGAAAGTGTCCATCACGTATTGTGTTTCTGAGAGTGCATTATATATGCATATATTGAAATGAGAATTGTGTTATTGAGCTGAAACTCATAAGAAAATTGCCAAGTACTCTTTTTCTCTTCTTTTCTTGATATCTTGCAGAATCCTTACAGCAGCAATTTCCCATCATTAGATTTTATAGTTTCCACCACTAGGAATCCTTAAATCCATCTTTTTTGCAATCTCTTAGTTTGGTTCTGCAAGAACATCTGTCTAGTAATAAATTGTCTTACTCTGATAAACAAAATTTTGAATTAACTGGTTGATGTAGGACAAGATTGAAGTGATCTTTCCTACAAACTCAAGCGGAAGGTCAAAAGGGATTGGCACTGTTCACAGACGAACAGTACGTGAAGAGTAGCGCTACAGTAGCGTGAACAGTAACGAGAGGGAAGAAGAAAGAGGAAATTTGGAAAATCTCAAGAAACAAAACAAACTAAAACAATAAATTAAAAATTTATGAATCAATCTCTCTTTCTCTCTACTAGAATAGGCTAATAACAAAGGTATTTATAAACTTATGACTTACCTAAAAAAAAGAAATCTATTATAAATAAAATTCCTATTTCCTAAGAAAACAAAACACTTATAGAATATTCCTATAACAACTCTAACTCTAATTAGTTACCTAACATCATTGAATAACTAAATAAAGGAAAAAACACAGTTGCTGGAAAAATTCCTGCGAACATGTAAAAGACTAAAATACCTAAAATACCCTTAGATCTAAATTTCAAAATAACACTTCTAAGACAATTAATACAATACAAAGTTGAAGACAATTATGAAAAGCTTTAATATTGTTTTTCCAGCCTTTTGTTGACTGCATCACTGGTTCTAACTGAATTAATTTTTCGTCATGTTAAAACTTAAATTGTATGTCCCTTTATTTATTGTGGTTTGATACTCCATAAATTAATTTTCCAGATTCAGCAGTAGATATGTTCTTAAAGTTTTGTTTTAGCCTGGGAATTAAGCCTAAACTACTACGCCATTTGTCTAATGCTGAAGGCTGCACAGTCCAAAAGAACAGCCTCAATATTTTGGAATTGAAAGGAGAAAGACTCCTCAGATACACAATGTTTGTTCTTTTTTCTTTTTCACAGACATCATATCTTTTTTTGGTTAAGATTTGCTATGACAAGTGGCACAGAAATTTACAAGCCAGTACTCACTCATCCATGTTTTCTTAATTACAGGTCATAAGAACAAAGCTCAATACTAACTAGATAGTTTACCTTTAATCCTCTTTGCAGACCCATTTTCCCCTTCTGAACCATGTTTAACACCAACAGAAAAAGCCATATATTACATCAACATATTCTTTGACAAATATGATTTTTTTTCTTGATCTGACAGCAATTTAGTCTTCTTTTGCCTTGTCTGGTTAATTGGTAAAAGTGGTTTAGCATTACGAGACATTTCTTTTTGGATTGCTTGTGTGTTTCAATTATTCTAGTTCGAAAATGTTGAATGTTCGTTAATTATTTCTGAGAGTATCTCTAGTAAGTCTAGTTTAAGAGCACACATCATGTTGCTTACCACATGATGTTAAATCATTGTACTGGGGATCTATTAGAAAATAATTACTAACCTTTCTTTTCTCTATCCTGATGCTTTCTTACACATATTTTCATAGTACTAACTTGCACACAATCAATCCTGAATCTGGACTGAAATAAACCTACTTCATAGTTCATAGCCTTACTGAGATTTACTATCATTGCAGAACTCCTTTGCACCTGTTTAGATTTCTTACCGTCACTCTTTTGTTGTCTTCATGGTTGGTAACATCCTCATTTTGATTTGTAAAGATGTCAGACATAAACATTCTGAGATATTGGTTATATAATCAGTCGTTCGACTAACATACAGCTATATCTGCAAGAGGTATTTTATTCACACTGACACGCATTTATGTTCTTATAGGTTTTCCTAAACTCCCATTACAACCAATTATCTCCCATTGTATCTGTCAAAACTTAAGGATGCTCTATGCATAATATATACTAACATACCAAGGCTTTTACAAAGTTGTAAAATAAGATTGCTCGTGTTTTTGCTTTCATTTCCATAAAATTCTCTATTTTAGGTGGCCAATCATCAAGCACAAATGATCACACAAATTGATGATAAGCATCATACAACCTGCCTGGTTCTATTCTACTTGAGATAAAAAATGCAAAAAACTGTTTCTAGATTATAAAGAAGATTCGGACAGGAAGAATAAAAGACGCAAAGGAGAAGGCAATAAAGGATGAAGAAAGTACCAGTGAAAACAATGAGGTGAGGCTTCTCAGCAAGAATAAGACGGCGAATAAAAGCAGTAGTATTCAAGTCCGAGCAGGAGGCAACTTGGCGAGGCAATACATTCAGGCAAGGAGTTGTTTTGCCATTGGCATAGTGCATATCAGCCACTTGCAGAATCCTGAACTCCCCATTCTTATCGAACCTTAACTGCTGCACCGCATGGATTGGAACACAGCAGAGCAAGGCGAGAAGCAAGGCCAATATAAGCTTTCCCATCCACACCACCACCACCAATTCAGGGAAAAACCGTTCCACCAATTTGAACTAGTCCTAAAAGAACCAAAATATCAAACATAGTATTTGATTTTAAAGAATTTCACAAAAGCACAATAAAATTATGGGGCAAAAAAACCATTATTAACACGCTTGAACATCAAACGAAAACCATCACATTCTTCTTTTCAGTGTCTTTGTGTGTATATTTCCTGCAAATTGAGACCCTGAAAGGCCTAATATAACCAAAAAATCTACTTTCATGGATACCATAGAAAATCTAAAACCTGAAAAAAGTTTGAAAAATAAGCAAATCCCAGGCAGAACATACGATGCAGAAAAGTGTCTTTCTTTTTATTTCATATACATATCTTTCAAGAAAAATTTTAAAACAACTGCAGTAACGTTCATTCTTTCTTGATTTCAATCAAAATAAAAACAGCCAAAAAACAGAGACAAACAAATGACAATATCTTTTCACGGGAATTTCTGTCCCAAATGTCTTATCCAAAATGGACTTACCAGCAAGATTTTCTCTCTCCTTCTTGAGGTTGACGGACAATATATAGAAGTCTTATATTGTAGTACGATGTTGAGAATGTGGGAAGATTTCAGATATCCCTTTCTTCAATTATTGTACTCCCTGTGAGTGAGGGCGTTCACAATTTCAGCGGGGATTGGAACGAAGTATTTGATGTGAACAAGATAAGGTGTGAATAATGTTGGAAAAACGAGAAAAACAAAAGAGCCAATGGACAAAGACTGGAATCACTGGCTTAGATATTATTGAAGCAGAGAGTTGGGAATTAAGTTCTCCTACCAGGACTGCTGAGTAGATTGCGGGTGGAATGGTACAGAATATTAGTCAGTTTGGTAGGCGCATATATAATTATGACTCGTGGCATTCTTGAAATTATTACTGTTTTTTTTTTGGATCATTTCGTAAACTTCTCCTTAAATATCTGACAATTGGGAACGAATGCTATATTACTTAGATAAGTGCGTGTTCTTTTTTTTTTTTTTTTTTTTTTTGAAGAAATTGGATTTGTAAGTCTCTTGCGTTCTTAGAATTCAATGTTCTTTTGTACCAAATTACTAGAATTGAAAATTCTAAGAATTTTAATATCACTTGATTAATCAATGGGATTGTTAGATCTACTCGTAAATATAATTTGGAAATTACTAAAGATATTTGGTAATTCATGGAGGTGTATTTTATTGTAATAGATTAATTATGTACGTATAATACTAGGACTTGATTGAGTTTCTTGATAAAATTTTAAGTCATGTGAGAGATTGTTGAAATTATGTATTTTAATTGAGTGCTTAATTTGACGGAACATCTACCTCCTAAAAAAATACTTATATTACCATTTCCTATATAAATTCTGTTACTAATTTAATTACTTTTTAATCGAAGTTATATCATTGTTTCATCATCTCTAAGTCAGATTTTATATCTATAAACAGGTAATATAGGGTTGAGTCATAAAGCAATGTTCATCCTCTTATCTTCCATTCATTCATTCTACTTGTACATTTTTATTACACCATCTACATTTTGTGGGAACAAAATCGCTTTAAAAAACAGTGGGTATCTTACGCCATGGTTTTCCTTCATTTTTCAAATAAGTCTGCCTAATAATTACTTAATTGGAAAAAAAAAAAAAGATTTTGGCTCATCTGTTTCACTGCTCGTGGCTAGACTTTAATGGAAAATAAGGATAATGGTCCTTCTATTAATATTATCTTTTTGTACAACCTTAACATTCAAGCTAATCAACTCAATCTGCGAGGAGGAACAACTCATATGTAGATCTTGGGGCCAATGAATACGTATGATGGCTTAAAGGAGATTAATTTCCAGTCATCTAATTGGAATAGCACGCGCTTCAAGTCTAGATTTTACACCTATTTAATTCTTCGGTTTGACCATTTGTTTACACACACATTCTCTGGTCCGTTGGAAGGGTGGAAGAAGAGTGAGTATTGCGTGCACCACGCGCGCCACGTGGTGCACTAAAACCAATCACACATCGTCAAATAATACAAGGTATGACCCATCATTGTCACATGGCGATAAATTATTGGTTCTAGTACACCACGTGACAATGCACGTGGTGTATTGTATACTTTTCCGTGGAAGAATGGAGACTTAGACCGACGACTTTGACGATGAACTATGACGCGGACATTGGACAAGAATCTGCCGGATTCAAGCGTTCAACGTTGGCGACTATGACACGGTAGTGGCCCTTGTACACAAATTAAGCGCGTCAAAAGGTTTCAACAAGTTTTTCTTTTTATTTTTATTTTTATTTGCTTTAAGCTGGTTTCAATAAGTTTGATATACAATGAAGTTTAATAACGGGATTGCTTCTCTCTCTACATTGCAATGTCTTTTCAATCCCTCTTAACTAAAACTATTCGTTTTTGCATGTTATGCTTACTATCTTCTAAAATCTATGTCATCTTCTAATAAATTTGAGTTATATCTAACTTTTTTTTTGTTTTTTAACAAAGAAAAAGTTTAGTGACGATAATTACGGAGAAGAAGCAAAATCTTGAAACAACGATTTATAAACCAGTATATCATATTTTAAAAATTTAGATAAGTTGTGACCACCTAGAACCATAATATGTAAACAATATCGCCACACTTCGTTATTTTTAATACTAAAATAAACCCCCTCTTCTAATCTCGTTTTTTAATTTTCACTATTTGGATAAAGTCATACAGGTATTGATGTGCTCCTTCAATTGAGAAGTTTGAATTGAAGCAACTTGGGTTAAAGTAATAATAGAATGACTATCAAAGCAATTTTGTGACATAACAAATTGGAATTAATTTTCAATTAAAAATAATCAACGATAATGACATTCTAATGTTATTCAAACTTTGTACACCCTGTTTTACTTCCAGCCGAGGTGGGAGAGTCTTGACTATAGAAAAATAGAGAAGAAAAGCCTAAAACGGACAAAAAACTGTATTCTATCTGGAATGCTTTTGACAGAAATGAACTAAAACCGAGTAAGCCAATTATATTTCTTACGTATTGTATCCAACACTTTTATGCGTTAGTTAATAACAAAATTTGTGCCTTAGAGTGCCCATAGGACTGAGTCTTTTCCCTTTACACACCTTCACGATAATAAGACAAAATGCTTGCAGGGATTGACAAAATCAAGTTTGAGGTCCAAGCAGAATGTACTTTTGAAGTAATTACCAAGTGTAATCTTTTTGGAAGGAATTCTTGTAAATGTATAGAACGGTTCTCAATATTGCTCATGGACTTTGCGGTTTAAAAAAGAGTCGAGCGAGTTAAATGATATATATTGAAGTAAAAATAATGATGTTGTGACTGTTTAAGTACAAGGTCTAGATTACTTCGTGTAACAATATTCCTTTGTTCAATGTTTTTATATCGCGCTCTAAATTTAAACAACTAGATTTGCTTGGTCAAGAGGTTTTGGTGTAAAATATCTGCAAGACAAAGAATAAAACAACCAAATCCGGAGTCAAGCTCCGGATGACCGTTTTTATGCTTAAGTCAGTCTTTTCTTTTTATTTATAAATATAAATTAAACAGGTGGTAGTTATACTAAGTCAATCTTTTTTTGATCTACATGGGCGAACCAATTCAAAAGATATTTCTTAAAAAAGATTGATTAACACATTTGCATGTTTTGGAGGGATCCAAATTAACCTCTCTTTAGTCAACATTACAGAAGAGAACAAAGAAAGAAAGGTGCAATACAATATCAGAAGGGTTAATTCAAATAAACTAAACCCTAAGGTTTGAGGATGTTGTTCAGACCTTCTGCCATTGCGCTAGTAACTGTCACAATTGTCGTTATTTTTCAGTTCTTGTTGGCTGTCTGCTGTTTTCAAAGAGAGCGTGCAGATTGCATTACGAAAGAATTTTGCTTGGCTAGTTGGGTAACCTATACTCAAAATAAATGTGAAGAACATTTGCTTAGAGCTTTGGTTAATTATGAGTTTATAGTTTATTAGATTCAACAAGTCAAAGTAGAACTATTTGCACATTTTTTTTTACTTTTAAATAGTAGATTTGACAAGATTAAGTTATAATAAAATTATCACATCATATTAGACAACTTTTAATTCAAAATTATTGCGTAAATTTCACTATATTATCCCAAGACGTGGAGAAATTTTAGCTCAAAATTAGGTTAACAGTAATTTATATGTTTGTTAGGCCTTTAATTTTCCTTTTTATTCCCCCAAAATCAACTCAGTTACTGTATTTTACAAACACATAGTACATTAAACTTAAATAAAAATGGCATAAATATTCATCAAACTTAATATGAATCGATTCGATGAATCCACTATTAACTTTAAGTGGTAAAATGTTGTTAAAGTCTTCGAAGAATATTATTTGGGGCTGTATTAGGACTAGAAGCAACAACAATCTATGCAATCTCAAGAACAAAATAATATGATTTTGTTTCGTTGTCATCATGTATCATAGTATTGACAAATTGTGTGACAGAAAGGGGAAAGGATTTTAATCGCATGGAATGACGAATTAATGTGTATAATATTAAAGGAAAGAAATGTACTTAATGGAGATTATCATTACTTATAAACCATCTAAGTCCTTCACTATTAAAAAACATGTCATTAATGTTGGCAGTGATTATGTATTATCTATTAGGTAATGACCATGCAAGCATAGCGGAAGAGATCAATAAAATATAGCTCAATTTAAGGTAAAATTTCACAAACTAGTTGTTGGAGAGAAATTGAATTGTTAGATCTCAAACAAAAAAAATTTTGTAAGTCGAGACTCTAGCAATATCCAGGTGAATAAGACCTTCAAAATCCTTTGACTAGCCCAAGCTCTGCTAGCTTGTTTGAGATTAATCAACTAAAGTAGGTATACAGAAATTGTTCGAATAGTTTGTATATGAAATAACCCCATGTCGGTATGCAAGAATAGGTTGGAATGAAAATACCTTTCCAACTTGTATGCCCACTCCAGCTTTTTTCTAAAGTTTCATTTCTCAACAAAACTTAAGAAAAGCTTTTTCCAACTTCATCTTGGAAATGCCAAAATAATAGGAGCAATTTTGCACCTTTGCATTTTTTTAACTAATTATTTTTAACTCATGATACATTTATTAATTTTTTTATTTATAAAATTTCAAAAAATGTTAGATTATTAAACTTTAATTAATAATTAATTATTATTTTTTGATTTACAATCAATTTAATATGCTTAAAATAATTTTTTTCCTTTTTGTTATAACAATGTTTAAGATACTATTTTTAACTTTTATGCAAATATGTAAAAACTATACTTTGTATAAATTAAATGTAAATCAAATAAATAGAGAATATGAACATTTGATTTCATTACTATTTTTTTAAAAAAATTTAAAATTGATTAAAAAGTACAATTAATTTAATTTAACAAGAATATTAAGAATTATAAAATAAAAATGTTAAATTTTCTTGTAGGCAGAAAGATAATGCATATCATAAATAAAACATAAAAATATGATATATTCTAGTATAAAAAATTCACGGCAATTAAGTCAAGTTAATATAGATTTTATTCCATTCTAACATCGATATATAATTATGCCAAATATTGGAAAATGAATAGGCATTCCATTCTGACTTATGTTACCAAATACTAGATTGAAAAATTTTATTCTTATCCATTCTGGATGAAAAGATCTTTTCATTTTGGACCATTCTAGTGCACTAAACGTGGTAAAAGTAACAAAGACTTGTCAAAACCAACTATAAAAGCATGAAATATTCATGAAAAGCTAGGGGTGAACTCAGCTGCGGGCATCTTGGCAACTCCCTGGACGAAATTCTAGAAAGATGCTGTGGGGCATAGCGGCGGACAAGGAGTTCGCAACTCAACCCGCGGCAAATCATTGGTTAGTAGTAGCGAGAGCAGCTGCGGACTCTGTGCAAACAAAGAGTCCATGGCTCAACCTACTGCAAATATCTGGTTAGTAGTTGTGGGGCAAGTAACGTCCACAGCTCAGCTCGTGACTGACTTGTAACGTTCAAACTTCTGAACGTTTGTGGTGCCTTTTCACCTGCAATTTGCCACCTTCTGGAGTTAAAAGGTATGGTCGTCATATCTATACGAAGTTAAAAGGGTGAAAAGATAACTATGGTTATACAAAACAACAAGTCTTCAATGAAAATAACTAACTTTTATTTTTTATCAATTCGATGAAGAGAAACAAGTGATTTGTTGTCTTGTTTTCTCATACTCTTATTATATCCTAGAAGTGAACAGCCTAAACCCTATAACAAATACTTTGTGTAGCAGGGCACTATTTAGACCTTGAGGATAATGAATAATCTTCACGCATGAAGAGTGTTTAATTCTCTTTTTTATTCGCAATCTTAACATGTCACTAATAATACAATTTTCACCAACATTCGTAAGGTCTAAATAGGAAGATAGTCTTATCAATGGACTCTTAAAGTGAAAATGCACTTAAAGCTATCAATCATAAGGTCACCAAACTTGATAGATTGAATGGCACAAGAATGAATTTCTATAGATACCAAATTTTGACACACCATTTATTTTCAAACATTGGAAGGGCATGTTTGCACTTTTTGGGACAAATTTTAATTTTTCAATAATTTGGGGGGTAAAATAGTAGTTTTATCTGTAAATATTTTTCTATCAGCTTTTGGGGGTTTTAAATTCATATTTTTACTTTTATGTGAATTTGTTAATTTCTTATGATTTGTCTAGATTTAATTAGTATTCTTTGTATTTTTACCATCACAAGGGCAAAATGGTAATTTCTCCCCGCGAATACCATTTTAGCTCATTTTTAGTTCCAAATTCATTTTTCTAATTCTTTAAACATGTTTCTTAATTTCCTTGATTTTTTCAGAGACGATTACTATTTTTTATGTAAATTTTCATTGCCCAAGGGCAAAATCGTCATTTTACAAATTAAATTCATTTTTCACCAATTTTGAGTCAAAAATGCATTTTCAAGTGTTTTAAGCTTATTTGTAATTTTTGATAATTTTTTGAGGCCAATATTTATTTTTCTGTGAATTTTCATTTTCTAAGGGCAAAATCGTCATTTTACAAATTAAATTCATTTTTCATCAATTTTGAGTCAAAAATGCATTTTCTAGTGTTTTAAGCTTATTTGTAATTTTGATAATTTTCTGAGGATAATAACTATTTTTCTGTGAATTTTCATTGCCCAAGGGCAAAATCGTCATTTTACAAATTAAATTCATTTTTCATCAATTTTGAGTCAAAAATGCATTTTATAGTGTTTTAAGCTTATTTGTAATTTTTGATAATTTTCTGAGGAGAATAACTATTTTTCTGTGAATTTTCATTGCCCAAGGGCAAAATCGTCATTTTACAAATTAAATTCATTTTTCATCAATTTTGAGTCAAAAATGCATTTTCTAATGTTTTAAGCTTATTTGTAATTTTTGATAATTTTTCTAAGGACAATAACTATTTTTCTGTGAATTTTCATTGCCCAAGGGCAAAATCATCATTTTACAAATTAAATTCATTTTTCATCAATTTTGAGTCAAAAATGCATTTTCTAATGTTTTAAGCTTATTTGTAATTTTTGATAATTTTTCTAAGGACAATAACTATTTTTCTGTGAATTTTTGTCATCCAAGGGCAAAATTGTCATTTCACATTCCAAACTCATTTTTCACCAGTATTTTGGTCCCAAATTCTTTTTTAGATTTTAAACATGTTTCTAAGTTTCTAATTTTTTTTCGGAGTGAATTAGTGTTAATGAATTTATTATTTACATTTTTCTTGATTTTTTTTATTATTATTGTGAAAGAATAAACTTTTAAATGATAAAGTTGTAATTTTTATAGTCAAGGGTATTTTGGTCTTTTAATCATTTCTTGAAGGTTAAGACTTGTGCAGTATAAATACCTCACTTAGGAATTTTAAAAAGAGGAGAAAAAATCGACAACCCTAAAAAACATCTTTAGTTTTATGATTTAAAGGATCAAACACACAAATTCCACACCTTAAAAAACACACTCCATCTTCTTCGGTTACTATTTATCGATTCCAGCGGTCACTGTTCATTGACTCCGGTCACTGTTCAGCGTCAAGCTTCAACAACTCATCATCCACCATATTTCTAAGGTATTTTCTTAGTCTTTATTTATTCTATTTTCCTTTAAATTGGATCTGATTATCAATTTTGTATTTTTTTATTTTTGTTTTTGTTTTTTCTTGATTTTATTCTTTTTGTTTTGTTCTTTATGCTTCTGGGTTTTGTTTTTTGGGTTTCTCTACCTCGTTTCTTAATCCCCTCCTCAATCACCGGATTCCCTCCACCATCAACGCCCCTCAATCTCAGCAAAACCAACTCCACCTCTGTTTGATAAATCATCACCATTACCATTGCAAATCCCTCCCCTACCACTGCTACTACTTCCCCTGTCACCAACATCACGTTCTCCATCATCCCATCCCCAAACCTGCAGAAGACAGCAATTACTATAAACAGCTTCTCTCAACTCACATCAATTCAATTTCACCATTACAACTCGCATCAAAAGCCACCACCAATAAGCTCCTCCATCACTGCCACCAATCACCCGCAAAAGCAACAAAATAACACAAATGCATCCTCCAATCTTCTTACACCACCACTATCAAAATCCAAACACTGTAACAAACCCAGTCAATACCATCACAGCCCTTTCATCAACTGCCTCACTTCATTACTAGAACCATTCCGTCACAGCCAACTGCCACCAAAATCCCAATCTCAAAGCCTCAAATCCCAACCACGCCATCCAGCAAACCCCCACCCAGCAAGTTCAAATCAGTCGCACACACATACACATACAGAGGACATCCGCACACATACACACACCAGCATGCAATTGATCAAAACCCCACTAGAACAACCCAAAACTGTCATCCCAAGACCACCAGAAATTGTACAAAATCAACCCACCAGCACCGCCAATATACAAACCTGCAAAAAAAAATAGATTAATCACAGCAGCCCACCAAACAAGAAAAATAGCGAGCAAACTTAAGAGAGATGAGAGGGAGTTTGAGAAACCGAAATCAATAGAGGGACGAAATAGAGAGGGAAAAGCCAGGTGCCAGCTAAAGAGAAGGACAGAAAATGCGCGAGAGAGAAAAATCAGAGCGAGAAAGAGGGCTCATAAATTTGGAGAAAGAAATCGCAAGAAACAGATTGAGAATGAAGAAAGAAAGTAACGAAAAAAAAAACAGAAAGATCTGGAAACGAAAGAACTGGGGAAAGAAAGAAAGGGGGGGGCAACGAGAGAACAAAGCTAAAAAAGAAAGAGGGGCTGCCAGAGAGAAAGTGAGAGAGAAGGGAAAATCTGGGAAGACAGCAATGAGAAAGAGGGTAATTGTCTAGAGAAAACAGAGGGCTGGAGGAAAGAAATTACAAAGGCAGAGAAGAAGGAAGAAGAGAACAGGGGGGGTGCGAAGAAGAAGAGAGAGGGGAGGATGAGTGAAAGAAACGGCGAGACATTAAAGAGAAAAGAGAGAAAAGAAAAAACAGAAAAATTAAATAAAAGAAAGGAAAAACCGAGAAAGAAATGGGCTTGGGAAATTTTAGTGTGTTTATTATTATTATTATTATTTATTTATTTTATTTATTTCTTCTGTCATTCATACCTGATTGATTTCAGTTTGACCTCATTTGTTTTATTCGCAAGTTTAAATTGGTTAATTAGTTAATCTAGTTTATTAATTTTGGTCTAATTTAGTCAACTAACTTAGTTTAGTGTAGCTTTTTTCTGGTTGTTTAGTATAAGGTGAATATTTATATTTTAGTCTCTAGATTTCTCGCCAATGTCATTAAAATCCCTAAGTGTTTTATTTTGGTTCATTTTGAATTCTCCATAATTGCAAACTGTTCCCCTCCAGATTTTATATTCTTTCAATTAGACCCCCCTAAATTGCATGTAATTTCAATCGAGTCTTGAATAATTACAATTATGCCCTTTAAATTGCTAGAATTACTATTTTAGCCCTTAATTTGCTCTACCTCTATTTTTGCCCCCCCTAATTTGCTATAATTTTTATTTCCCCAACTTGTTAGTTTTTTTTTTTTTACTTTTTATTATTTTAAATAGTGGTACCTTAACGCGTGTATTCATTTTTTAAGCTTTGGTACCGGGTCTCTAAAGAGGTATCCCGACTTCTTGTTATTTTCCTTTATGTGCTCCAATGTGCTCTAATGTGATATTTTATGCATTTTTTATGTGTTTCTTATTTTATGCACTTTTTGTATATTTATTTATTTTGTGTTATTTAATTTTAAATTTTATTATTTTTGACGAAAAATGTAATATTCTTGTATTTAGCTAGTCAATGTAATAGTTATATTATTTTTCTCGTATTTTAGCAAAAATTGTGTAATTAGATAGAAAGTTTAATAGATAGGGCATTTTTAATTTCCCCCTTTAAATTGTAAATCAAGTTCCCCCGGTGTAATAGTTAGAGTTTATTTGCTTTTGTGTGCTTATATGTTTATTGCTTTTACCACTTTCCTTAGAAATTTTGCATTTAAAATATTATTCTTATGTGTGTATGTGCTCCTATGTGATCTTATATGTTTTTATATGTTTAATTTGCTTTTAATTCATGCTTAAATGTTTAATTTATGATTTATGGTATTCCGTCACCACACTAGCCCAACGCTAGTTGTGGCTTCTTCCTTTCCTGCTAGTCCAACGCTAGTAGGACTTTTTAGAACGGGCTAGTCCAACGCTAGACCCTTAGGACATTTAGTATTAGGTGCATTTGTGTGAGTTTCACATCTCATTTCACACACTTCTAGTTTTCTTTCCATTTGACATAATTTTATTATTACTATTATTATTATTATTTACTATTATTATTATTTTGACAACGTTTTCAAAATGCATGACATTTAGGTTGCATCTCACTTAGAAATTAGGACATTTGCGTGATTCGACTAGAAATAGTTGCCTACTCACGTGGGAAGCGGTGGCGTACATGTCGTTCCCCCCTCCGTGAGTAGAAACATCTACTCACAAGATATTAGTCCCCCGTACCCGTCATGTTACATACCCATCTTCTTTCTTCACTTACTATACATTATTATTTTCTTTCTTTTTGCATCACATTTTGCATAAAAACTCGTGACTCCCTCGAGGTCTCGACTCGGGTTTTGCAATTAATACAATAAATCCGACCAAGCCTCGACGGAATATTCCGACCCTCCAGATACCCGCATTTAGACTTAGGATTTGCATTCATATAGATACATCCGAACGCGATAGAATCTAGGGTTAATTTAGGAAAATTTGATTAAACCTCACAACTAGCCTCAGCTAGGTTGAAAGGATGCCTTAGGCGCAAGCCTTTGCCTTCCCTTTCTTCAAATGTGACTCCCGGACCTTTTTCTCTCGTTTTTTCGTAGACGAGAGTCGAAAAGGGTTTTTAAAATGTTTTTTTTTTTAAATTTTATTTTTATTTTTATTTTTTTTAAATGATTTTTCGAGTGACTTGGTACATCCTAACTCAGTACCAAGTGGCGACTCCATTTTTCAAATAAAACCCTTTTTCAAAAATTATTTGGCTAAACCTGTCGTATTTTTAGTCCCGGCCTTGTTTTTCTTTTAAAACACCATTTTTCTCAAAATACACTTTTTCTACTAAAATTTGATTTTTCTCACACACGCACGGTTTTCCAAAAAAATCTTTATTTTCGAAAGGGTCATTAGACCGGACTATCCTTTCCGGGACGCGACAGTCAACGACCCCACTTACACCCTTTCACCACGATTTTGGGACGCGACAATTTCAATCATTGGAAAGACAAAATTTTGTGTTTCCTCTTCGCAATCAGGGTTGCTTATGTTCTTAATATTAATTTTCCACACCTTTCGAAGCCCAAGGATAATGAATTTGATGAAGTTAGCAACAATGCATGAAAGGCAAGAAGATGAGATTCTCTGACGAGGACTTATCTTAGATACACTTTTAGATTGTCTCTATGATGTCTACAAATCCATGAAGATAGCAAAGGAAATCTAGAATGCCTTGGAATACAAGTACACTACACAAAAGGTGCAGATAAATTTTTAATAAAAAAAGACTTTGATTTACTATTACTAAATCTTCTTCTCTTCTGGATCAAATGCACGATTTGCAAGTACTAGTTTGAAAACTGAAAGATCTAGGTGTCAAAATACTTGAATCGTTACAAGTGGGGGCAATCATAGCCAAATTTACCCCTTGTTTGGAATGATTATCATAAGAAATTGTTGCACACTACGGAATCATTCTCTATAGATCAAATTCTGAAACATCGTATAGAAGATGATGCAAGAATCATTTAGAGAAGAGAGACTGAAGCTTGTGTTAGAGCAAATAATGTTGAAGAAAGGAATGGCCATCACGGTGGGAAGTCTAAAAAGAGAAATTTTTCTGGACAAAATGCAAATACCAAGGACAAGATGAAGAATAGGACGTGCTAAAACTATGGCAAAAGGGGGCATTACAAGAACAAGTGTGCACAAAACAAGAAGCAAAAGAAGAATAACGCCAAAGCTTGCCTAGTGGAGAACAAAGATATTGCAAAAATCGTTGCCATGGTTTCTGAATGGAAAGTATCCATGATTCAGAATTGAATGTGGCATTATCTAAACTTAATTATGATGATTGATGGTATAACTCTAGTGCTTGAGTCCATATTTGCAATGACAACTTTCAAGACTTATGAAGTTGTTCTCGAAGGACATGTAGTCATTATGGGTAATTAAGACACAGCCAAAATGCACAACATTTGGATAGGATCTTCAATTCACATGTGTAAAGAAGTTGGTGCTCACAAATGTACTATATTTACCATATATGAGGAAAAACTTAGTATCAGCCGATAGGTTGAACAAATATGGTCTTAAGGTTATGATTGAGTCTAACAAGACAATCTTGTCCAAAAATGGAGTCTTTGTAGCACAAGATTATTCATGTGATGAAATGTTTAAACTTAGTATTAATAAAGTGATAAACTTTATTTATTTAATTGGCTCTTTCTCTTGTAATATATGGCATGGTAAATTAGAGCATGTGAATAGTAGAACTTTACATTTTATGTCCAAATATGGCATGATTTCTGATGATGATAAAGAAGAATAAAAATGTGGAATATGTATTCAAGCAAAAATGACTAGGCTATCATTTCCTAAAAATAAAAGGAGTTGTAATTTGCTTGAAATAATTCACTCAAATATTTTTGAGTTGAATGGTTTTGTAACTAAAGCTGGTTATGGATATTTTGTTATTTTTATTGATGATTGTTCAAGATTTGTACATGTTTATCTTATGAAAAATAAAGATAAATGTTTCAATATGTTTAAATCCCATAAATTGCTTGTTGAAAATCAATTAGGTAAGAAAATAAAATTATTGAGAAGTGATAGAGTAGGCGAATACTTTCCTACTGAATTCTCAATATTTGTCAACAAAATAGAATTATACACCAATATAGTGCACTATATACTCCACAACAAAATGGTTTAGTTGAAAGAAAGAATAGAACTTTGCAAGATATAGTAAATTCTATTTTAGTTAGTTCTAGATTACCTAAAAACTTGTGGGCTGAAACTCTATTTGGTGTTAGTCATCTTCGTAATAGGATTCATTCTCTAAAAACAAAGGTCTCTTCATGTGAATTATGGAAAAGGAGAAAACCAAACCTAAGTTATTTTAGGGTTTGGGAGTGCATTGTCTACTATAGAGTCCTGGATTATAAGAGAACCAAGTTAGGACCAATGGCACTTAAAAGTTGTTTATAGGCTACTCAATAATGCTAAGGCCTATATGTTTCTTAATCTTGATTCAAATATAATTGTTGAATCAAGATATGTGCAATTCTTTGAGAATAAATTTCTTAAAGATAAATAATATCTAGTGGATCCTTCAATTAGTTTGGAACCACTCCAAAATGTTGGGATCTTCTCTAGTAATAAAACGAAGGAAAATGTCACTCCTAATGAACCAAGAAGAAGTCAAAGACCAAGGACAGGAAAACATTTGTCATCTGATTTCATATCTTTACAATCAATAGTCTTCTTAGTTGAAAGAGACAGTAATACTCTACATAATAAAACGCCTACCACACTTAATGTCGAGTATGATTTTAAAACATTTACTAAAGCTATGTCAACAAGAGATGTTGCATTTTGGAGGGAAGCAGTAAACGATGAAATGGACTCATTATTGTCTAATAATACTTGGGTCATAGTTGATTTAACACAAGGTTCTAAACCAATAGGTTGCAAGTGGGCATTTAGAAAGAAAAATGAAACAAATGGATCCATATTAACCTTTAAAGCTAGGGTAGTAGCTAACGGATTCAAACACAAGGAAGGAATTGACTATTTTGATACATATGCACCAGTAGCTAGAATAATCGCTATTAGAGGATTAATGTCAATTGCATCTTTGTGTAATTTATTTATACATCAAATGGATGTAAAGATGGCCTTTCCAAATGGTGATTTAGATGAAGAGGTGTATATAAAACAACATAAAGGATTTGTATTGTTTGAAAATGAGAAGAAAATCTACAAATTAGTTAAATAATTATATGCTTTGAGACATGCACTTAAGCAAAGTCACGAAAAATTTGAGACTGTAATTCTCTCGAATGGTTTTAAATACAATAATGCTGATAAGTGCATTTATAATAAATTCACACAAGAGTATAGTGTAATTATTTGTTTGAATGTTGATGACATGCTTATTGTAAGTTCTTCAACGGAAGGTATTAATGATACTAAGAAGTATTTATCTTCTAGATTAAAATGAAAGATCTAGGTGAAGTAGATACTATGTTAATATCAAAGTTAGTTATCTTATGCTTTTTGCCAAACTCATTATATTGATAAGATGTTAAATAAGCTTCAAACCTCTTAAGACAAAAAAAAAAAAAAGTGAATATTCCTTTTGATCCTAGCTTGAAACTTAATGAGAATTCAAGTAAATCAATTGCACAACTTGAGTATGCTAATGCAATTAGAAGTTTAATGTGTGCTGCGAAATGTAATCGACTAGTTATCTCATATGCAATTTGCAGACTTGTTAGATACAATAACCTTGGAATTGTTCACTGGAAATCAATTGAGAGAGTTCTTGGATATTTCAGAAAAACAAATAGCATAGGGCTCTTCTATAATAAATTTCCAGCGGTGGTTAAAAGTTATTTTGATGCTAGTTGGTTTACTAGTGTGAGTGACAATAACTTCACAATTGGGTGGATTTTTAAATTGGTGGCAGTGCAATATCATAGGCTTCAAAGAAGCAAACTGTGATTGACCATGAAGGCTGAATTCATCACCTTGGCTTCAACATGTAAAGATGCGGAGTAGCTTAGGGATTTGTTACTTGATATCAAGTTGTGGTTATAACCTATGGCTCCAATTTCTTTATATTGCATAGCAAAATTACAATGTCTAGAGCCTTGAATAAGGTATATAATGTAAATCTAGGCACATTAGTCTAAGACTTGAGTATCTTAAACCAATGCTAAAAGATGGCGTTGTAAATGCTGTGTTTGTAAGAACATTGAATAATTTAGCAGATCTATTGATTAAGCAATTATCAAGGGACTCAGTGAATCAATGTCATCTGGAGTGGGATTAAAGGAATTTGACTAAAATCACTCACAATGGGCACCCTACCTTGATTCTAGTGCTACAAATAGATGAAAAGGTTTAAAGGGTAATAACAACTTGTATAATGGTTGTGAACACTAGTATTTAATGTACGTACCACTAGTGTATAAAATGATAGGTTAAGTATGTGTAAATTTATACTCTTAATGAAATGTAATTTCTCTTAATCTATCTTTAAGCTCTGATTCAAGAGTGACTTCACCTATGTGATCATAAAAGTGGGTCCGCTTCTAAGCAAAGTATAATTTACTTGTCACATGATCACGAATCTAGGATGGAATACATGGTTGGTGATAATGCTAGTGAATTGAACAAAATCAGTGATACTATGTGTTTAATATTTCTTGATTAACTTTAAACCTTGGTTTAGTGCTATAAGCCACCAAGGTTTGGTTAATTCTAGTGATATATTAATACTAAAAGAAAAATTTAAATTGAACGATACTTTTCTATATGCATAGTACTGTGTAAGTGTTACTTTGCTATTTCACTGTGAGAACGAAGTGGGAGATTGTTGGAATAGTTTGTATATGAAATAAATGTAATAAAGACTTGTCAAAATCAAGTGCAAAAGCATGAAATAGTCATGAAAATCTAGATGCAGACACAACACAGATAACTCTCTAAACGAAATTCTAGAAAGATGTCGCGGGGGATGGCCGCTGACAAGGAGTCTGCGACTTAGCCCACAACAAATCTCTAGTTAGTAGCCACAAATACAAGCATAGAAAAGGAGGCTGCTGCTCAACCTACGACAAATTTTTTATTAGTAGCCGTGGGGCTAGCCGCGGATATTATGTCCTCATTGTCATTTATTATTCAATTCTTGTTGGCTGTCTACTGTTTTCATAGAAAAAGTGCAAATTGCATTTCAAAAGGATTTTGCTTAACAAGTTGTGTAACCTATACTCAAAATAAATGTGAACAACATTTGCTTAAAGCTTTGGTTGATTATGAGTTTATGGTTTATTGGATTTAGTGAATTAAAGTAGAACTATTAGCACATCTTTTTTATTTTGTATTAGTAGAGTTGATAGGATCAAGTTATAATGAAAGCATCACATCATACCAGACAAATTTAAATTCAAAGTTATTACATATCATTATAAATTTCACTATATTAGCTCAAAACGTGTGGAAATATTAGCTTAAAATTAGAATAACAATAGTTTATATATCTATTAGGCCTTTAATTTTCCTGTTTTGTTCTTCCAAAATCTACTCTGTTACTATATTACTATATTTTACAAACATACTACATTAAACCTAACTAAAAATGGTAAAAGTAAGTATTATGCTTTTAAGAGTAATCGATTCAAACATCTCAAGTAATCTCTACCATGTGATTGGACCAATAAGAGTAATTGATCCAAACATAATATTCCATAATGAAAATATTATAGGGATCTCAAGTTCAAAGATTACTTACACTATTATGATAGATAGAATAAAACTATTACTACTCAAATAGTTATTCATATGGTGGTATTTCTTAGTAGAACAACTCAATGAATTTGTTTTCAGGCAAGCATCCATATATAAATTTAGATATTCCTACAACATAGTTAATAAGATCAATTCCGAACTATAATGGGTAGAGAAAAAATATATGTAAGGTTATCCGTATTAACAATATTGAATCTTGATGGTACTTTGACTACGACTATTAAAAAATATAATTTCAAGCATATATATGATAAGAATCTTATTATTATATCTCATATAATTTTTTTACATGGTGAAAATTGTACCCACTTGGTAAATTAATACATGCACAAAATAACAAGCATTAAAAAGATAACAAATGCTACAAGTGTTGCATAAATATAAAGGTGAAAGAACAACTAAAACTACTAAGGGTGTGCAAGTTGATTCGATAATTTGAAAACTTGGTCGATCCGACTCAGACTCGATTTGAAAAATACGGATATCTAACCTGTCGAGTTTTTATATTAAGCAAGATCATATACGAATCAAGATTTTCAAAACCCACCGGGTATCCGACTCAACCCCACATATAAGGGCAATGAAGTAATTTTACAAGGTTTCTCCATTAGGGACCCTAATTTAGGGTTTATGATTACTGTATACCCATTATCCCATTCATCATTGATCAATCGCTTCTTTCTTTGTTGCTTTCCCCTTTCCCATTTCTAGAATTTCCAACATTTTCAATCTTCAAGTTCCAATGATTTTCTCACTTTCAAGCTCTTTGTTATTAGATATTATATGTAGTATTTGTTATTTTTTTATTAATATCAATATTAATAGCTTTTATTCTTATTTTGTAGAACTCTCAAGCAGTGAAGAGCACCACATTATCAATATTGAAATGTGAAGAATTGAAAATGATGTGCTACAATATCCAGCTATAATAGTTGTCTTATATTGTTTTTTTTTTCACTCTTTGTCTCAAAAACATGGCTTGTGTTTTTGTTATAAGACTTGTGATGTATAGTGTTTCTTTGTTTTAAACAATTGAAAGTTTCTTTAGTGACTGCGATGAATTCATAGCTTGGAAGACTTGATTTAATAGATATTATTTAAGTTTATATTTGTCATAAATGGTGCTTTGATCATTATTAGATTATCTAGGATTTGAAATAGGTTTAACAATATCCATATATGAGTCAGATAATACGGATATCCGACCCGAAAAATGGGGATATCCGACACGCCGGATATCTCTACATGTAGATAAAATACAAATCACAATTTTGCTTGACCTACTAAATGTGGGTCGGATAAAAAAATACCCCTTGCAGGTCGAATATTCAGCTTGTGTGCACTCCTAAAAACTTGGCTTTAGAGTGTATAATAACAATCTCCCACTTACACAAAAACCAATTATTTGTATGCTTAACACCAGATTTATTTACATGATTATCATGTTTCTTCTGGGACTATCTCTAAGGAATATTTACACCAATAAATGGGTTAACAATGCTAACAGCTGCGAGGACTATTTCTATTTTGACAAAATTCCTACTAATGATCAAGGTGGTATTGCCTTAGTATATGTTTGAATCGCTGATGAGAGTTTAGTTCCTTTACTAATGCAGTGGCTTCATTATTGTTACTATAATACGAAGGTACAACATTAACAGTGGAAGGAGCCTTTTCTAACTCAGTAATGAACCTTTTTATACAAAGGCTTCGTTAATTGCTACTAAAACTACAATATCTTCTATATTAATTGTAGAATCTACAGTCATATTTTGCTTGGAACTCTTTTGGCTCAAAAATATTACTAATAAAGTAAAATATAGCTAGATCACTTGCTAAGGCCTTTGTCAGATCAAAAGTTCGCATTTGTAAATACACAAATGATTAATTCCTGATCTTTATATATCAAAAATAATTCTTTAATCCTTCTTCAATATGCAACTTTCACTTGAATTAGTTCAATACCTGTTCATAATGCTTAGATATATCCAGAAACATATGGAATGTTTTGCATCCTATAACATCTAGCATTTGTTTTGTTCATATATCTTTAGAAAGGCTTGTCACATGAGACATGAGTGAGAAACTTTTCTTTGACTTGATTATGCTAATCCTCTTTATTATCTTGTTTATGTGCATAGACTAAGAAAGATCATTCAATTATTTTCTTTAGATCTTAATTTACAGAATGTAGGTTGATTCTCCTAATTCTTTTTATTGAAAAATTATTGGACAATTATATCTTTATAGTTTGGAACATAGATATGTCATTTATCATTAATAATATGTAATTTACATAAATTATCAATACATCTATTGCAATTTTATAACTTTCTTGCATACATGAGTCTTTTATGTATCTTTTTTTATATGTATCTTGCAATACACCTAATTCTTTTTCTGTATCTTTTATGTGTTTATTATTTTATTTATGTGTGAGTCTTTATTTACATCATTTTATTATTTGAATTTAATTTTATTTATTTGGAGGAATGTAATAGATAGTTGATATTTTACTTAATAAAATTTGTATTTAGATAGGCATTGTAATAGATAGGTTATATTTTTTCCTTTCATTTAACAAAACAATTTTGCATTTTAGATAGGAAATGTAATAGATAGGTTAGATAGTTTATTTTTCTTATCCTTGCCTTGTCTATATTGTAATTAGGCCTTCCTGGTGTAATAGTTAAGACTTTTGCATGCTACGTGTCTATGTGCTTATGTGTTTTTCTCGCTTTCCTTAGGACTTTGCATCTAAAATATTATGCTTACATGATATGTGCTCATATATGCTTATTGCTTTAATTTATATTTTTATTTGCTTTATTATAATATGTGTATATTGCCACTACATTAGTTCAACGCTGGTTGTGGTTTTCCACGCTTCCTGGTTTTCCACGCTTCCTCATTAGTCTAATATTGGTGAGGAATTTATAAAAATGGACGTCCAATGCTAGACCCTTAGGCACTTCATATGTAGTTTCAACACTTGTGTGCAATTCATTCCATTATATGCATTTTTCCATTTTTAGCCTATTTTTCTCTTTTGCATATTATTTTCCCTGATATTATCCCTTTCCTCGTAAATTTATAATGCACGGTATTTAGATTGCATTTCATATAGAACTTTAGGATAAATAGGTCATTTGCTTGTTTAGATTAGAAGAGACCCTTCAAACACAGAAATAGCAAATATGGTTTTCATAGCTTTAGCATATTATTTATCCCTCTATAAGAAGGAATATTTGGTCACGAACTTTTGTTCTTCGTATTTGTTATGTTGCATTCACTTCCTTGGTCACTTATATCTATACAAACTCTATTTTATTTTATTTTATTTTGAGTCTCATTTTGCATCACTTGTGACCCCTTCGAGATTTCTTTTTAAGTTCCGCAATTAATGCAATAATTCCAAGTTAACTTCGAAGGGATATTTTGCCCCTTCTCGATATCTCTTTTAGGTCTAGGTTTGCATTCATATAGTTACATCTAAATGTGATAAAATCTAGGGTCATATTAGGAAAACTTCAACTAAACCTCACAACTAGCTCCGGTTAAGTTGAAAAGGTAACTTAGATGTAAGCTTTTACCTTCCCTGTCTTCAACAGTGACTCAGAACTCATTTTTCTCTTGTTTTCAAACACCTGGAGCCACTACAAGAAAATAGAGCTATAAGGACACCCTAAACTATCAGTATAGAAGTTTTATTTCGACACTTTTTTTTCCCGACAGTTAGGTCAAATATTGTCCATCCTCGCATGGGGTTAGGTCTATAACACATACATGTGTCAAGAAAAAGGTTTAACATGACAATAAAATCGTTAAGAAAACCAATTTAGCCTGTCAAACAAAAGTGCCAAGAAAAAGTGGATTTTAAATTATGATCTTTGGAGTAACTAGACATTTACGACTGCTAGATAAACAAGCCTCTTATGACACCTACGGGTGCCATTACACATTTTCGTTGACACTTTTATGTGTGATTTATTATTTATTTTGATGCATTTGGCAATGGCTATTCTAACACTTTTAGAGTGTCAAAATTAATTTTTTTTTGTTTTTTTCAAAATGTAGTTGAATGTCTATAGCCCACACTAGCAATTGAACACAATAACAATTCAACAATTGAATACAACACACAACACATCTACAATTGAACTTAACACACAACAGACCTACAATTAAACACAAGTTGGCATTTCTCAATTCAGCCAACTCATAGTCAAACACTAACAACAATAAAGATTAATTGGAAACAAGAACAACAAACCATAGACTAATGGATACCATTCATAAACAAAGAAAGATTGCACTCACCAATTGTGTTCCAGTAGTAGCTATCCAAAAAAGAATGCAATCACAAAGTTGTCCTAACATCAAGATATCACTGGTAGTAACATATGTACCAAAGTCATCAAAAAGCAAAAAATCATCACAACATCAATATAGCTAATGCTAGCAACTTATCTACAAAAGTAAGATCACCAATCGAACACAAGTTTGCCAGTAGCCAATTTACCAAACAAAAGAGCTAACTAATATGAAGTTCTAGTGAATCAAATAGCAAGACTTGATAGGCAACACCCATCCATATCATCAGCCTTCAATAAACTTCTGGAAACAAGATCTATAAACATAAACCATCACAACATGAAAGAAGACTCAAAATGGTCTGTGCAACAACATATCTACATCTCTCATGTAGTCATTATATTTATATATGAGCTCTTGAAGTAAATCTTTTAAGGTGAACAAAGCAATAAACAATACCTTTCAAAATCATTAACATAAGAGAAGGTTCCCACTCAAAGTAAATAAGCTAACAGACATACATTTACAAAATCTGTTGCTTCTTTCTTAACAATTTCTAGGTTTAATTATGATTATATCTTCATTCACTAACTCTTTACGTTCATTTTATCTTCATGAAACTTGCAAGAATGATGTAAATCTATTTTCATTACTTGTAAGCTTATATAGTTTATGCTATCAACGAGAACACATTGTAGATAAGTTTAAAATAATGATGAATACTATGCATGTTCTTAAGAGACAATCATGCAAAAAAAAAAAAAAAAAAAAAAAAAAAGAAGAAGAAGAAGAAGAAGAAGGAGAAGGAGAAAACAACGCTAAGCATTCCATGCAATATGAACCTTCATTTCAAATGTTATAATAGACAAAACCATTATTGAGACCGTTTCAAACATCTTTAATACACAAGTGAATGCTAATTCATCCACCAACCAAATACCAATTGCCTTCTCTAACCAAAAAAAGAAAATCCCTCCTTCACATTTATACCTAATAAATTCTCCCTTCAAAAATCTTAAATTCTTTCTAAAAGACCTATAGACAAAACACAAGCCCAATAAGCAAAATTAGCTAGCACAGAAGTCTCAAACCTTCAATAATGACATGTACTACTCGTCAGTCTTTGTTGGATCTACAGTAGTAGCATTTTTTCAGTTGGTTTCTCCTTAGCAACATGATGTACTATGATTCATTAAAATGCATGAGAAGAGGAAAGACAGAATATAATCAATATATGAACCACCAAAACCAACTGGAATCATATCCCTTCAGCCAATATATGAATTGCCGAAAATAAGTAAAAGGATCTCAGTTGTTGAATCTTATCCCTTCGGCCAATTATATTTTATAATGCTTAAACTAAGAAATATTCACTGGCCATCAAACTGGCTTTCTTGACAATGAAATCCTAACCAAGAAATTAAATTAAAGTTCATTAATGAAACATTATTAAAAAATATTAATGAAGCATTATAGAAAAATATATTTTAGACCTTTTAACAAACACTTGGAATACAAATTATTTTTACACCATTTTGATACTTGAGAAATAGAAGTCATAAAAACCCGTTTCAACATTCCTGTCTGAACAGCCTCTAACTACTACAACAACTAAAAAGCTCAATTAGATTCTCTTGATAATAAAGCACAACAAGAAGAATAGACTAAAACAACATATATTCCTAAAACCCCTAACAAAAATTGTCTTTTGGATCACTCAAAATCTCTATCTAAAATCACAAACAATACATTCTTTCAATCAAAATCAAAGAAATTCGCAATAGTAAGATTAATTAAAAATGAAAATTCACCTCTACTAGCTCATAAAATTAGGCATAATAATATATATGAGGGCAAAAACTTGAGGAAAAAAAACAAATGACAAATATTCTTAAATAAGAAGAGGAGAAAAGGAAAAGAACTAGCTAATATTGGATACCTTCTTGGCCTTCAATTTAGTGAAACAATTGAGACCAAGGAGGAGAGTGGAGGGATGGACTACGGCGACGTTGGGAAGGGGAAAAAAATCAAGAAAGGGAAACCCAAATCTACATGATTCTTCTCTTCCCCTAGTCAATTACCTAAATCTCATCCCAGATGATGCATTTTTGGTAGAAAGAGAAAAGGTGGGGATTATAAAACTCAAAGTAGAAAGAGAAAGGCTGGGGATTAGAGAACGGCTAATGGATTTCATGAATAGGGTTTAGATTTGGTGAAAAAGATCTGGAGGAATGGTGGATATTTTTTGGCTAATTGTTTAAGTGGAAGAAATTCACAGAGAATTGTATACCAAAGACAAAAGAATGTAGCTTAGTCAAATGCCAAAATTTCCTAGGAGTGTTCTTTTTACTCCTACCGCGCTTTCTCATCCCATTTTTTAATATGCCAAAGAAACAACTATGTTGTTACCACATCATCTTCTTATTAGTTTTTGTGACACTCACTCCAAATGTCCTAATAGCTACTCTAATTTGAAATATCAAAATTTTCAATTTAAAAATAATATAAAATAAAAGCAATGGTATTTAGTTTATTTTGTTTTATCATGACACTCACTTTTTTTTGTCTGCACAAAAGATATATAATGGCACTCATAACAATGTATCATTATAAATGTGTCATAATAATCCCTTTTTCTTGTAGTGAGTTTTCTAAAAGGGTTTTCTCGCTTTTTTTACATTTTTCTCAAAGAACATTTTCCAAAGAAATCATTCTTGATTTTCTTTCATTTTTATAATAAAATATTTTCTGGTGGCTTAGTACACCAAAACTCAATACCAAGTAACGACTCCCTTTTTCATAAAAACCTTTTCAGACTTTGTTTTTGGCCAAAACTATCACAATTTTTAAAAGTCCCAGCCTTTTTTTTTTTTTTTTTTGCTTTAAAAAAAGTTAAAATCGTTTTCTAAAAGCCATTTTTTAAAAGACCACTTATTTCCTCTTGTTTATTTCTGTTTCTTTTCAAAATGGGGCACGGCAGTGTAAGTACAATGAAATATTATGACACTTTTGTAGTATAAGTAAATTAGGTTATTATGACAATTCTTTATATAAGTTAAGTGAAATATTATGACACTTTTGAGGTGTAAGTAAATTAAGTTATTATGACACTTCTTAATTTGAAAATGTATGGATATTATGATTGTTGTGTTGGGCAATTAAAAATACAATCATCAAAATTGGTAAAAAGCACATCATTCAAACAAATTGTTGTAATAACATTGTCAATACATATCACTTTTACAAAAGTCATGAGTATTGCAGTACAATCTCAATGCATAGAACTTCATTTAAAAAGCATTGACAATGTTTTCAAAAAACAACCATTCGATCGAAAGATTCTTTAATTTCCTTCAAGATTCACTTGCAAGTGTCATAAACCAAACAATACGAATTAGAATTCACACAAATCTCCTTTCATAATTTTAATTTAGAAAAAAAAAAAGAGAAAAGCAAAGCAATATGGAAAGAAAGAAAGGGATAAAAAGATAAAATATAGGAGCAGCAAATAAAAGATTCAAGAATGTATTGATGAAAAAGTGAAATAGTAGCCGGCACTGATGGAATGTGATTAGAGTAGCTAGTGAATTGATGAGAATGCCGGGATTTCTGATATTTGGATTACGTGAAACATAGACAAGTGGTGGACAGAGAGATATAGAGAGGGGAAAGGAGATAAAGACAGAGATGGAGATAAAGATAGATAGTTTAAAAACACATCGTTTCTTTTTTTGTTTTGTTAACTTACCACTTTTTCTTTTTTAACTTCCTACCTTTTTTAAAGGCTTCTCACTATATTTTTAAGGATTTTATTAAAAAAACTACTAGGGTGTGCATGTTGATTCGATAACTCGAAAATCCAGTCGATCCAACCCGAACCCGATTCAAAAAATACAGATATCCGACCCGTCGGGATTTTCGGAATACAGGTCATATGTGAGTTTCTCTATTAAGCGGGGTCGGATACCGATCATGATTTTAAAAAGCCGGCAGGTATCTGACTCAACCCGCGTATAAGGGCAATGAAACAATTTTACAAGGTTTCTCCATTAGGGACCCTAATTTCGGGTATACGATTACTGTATACCCATTATCCCATTAATCACTTATCAAGCGGTTCTTTTTTTGCTGCTTTTCCCTTTTCATTTCCAGAATTTTCACCATTTTCAATCTTCAATTTCCAATAATTTTCTCATTTTCAAGCTCTTTGTTATTAGATATTATATGTAGTATTTGTTATATTTGATTAATATTAATATCAATAGATTTTATTCTTATTTTGTAGAAATCTCAAGCAGTGAAGAGTACCGCATTATCAACATTGAAATGTGAAAAAATGAAAATGATGTGCTACAATATCTAGTTATAATTGTTGTCTTATATTTTTTTTCTCATTCTTAGCCTAAAAAACATGGCTTGTGTTTCTATTATAAGACTTGTGATGCATGGTGTTTTATTGTTTTAAACAACTGAAAATTTCTTTACTAATTGTGATGAATTCATAACTTGGAAGACTTGATTTAATATATATATTATTTAAGTTTATATTTGTCATAATGGTGCTTTGATTATTATTAGATTATCCAGGATTTGAAATGGGTTCAATAATATCTGGATACGAGTTGGACAATGCGGATATTCTACTCAGAAAATGCGGATATCTGACACATCAGATATCTCTACATCTAGATATGAATACGGATTACAATTTTACCTGACCCGCTAAATGCAAGTGGTGTCAAAAAATGCCCCTTACGGGTTGTATATCTTACCTATATGCACTCTTAAAAACTTCTTGGCTCTAGAGTGTATAATAACAATCTCCTACTTGCACAAAAACCAATTATGCGTGTGCTTAACACCAAATTTATTTATATGATTATCATGTTTCTTCTGGGACCATTTCTGAGGACTATTTACACCAATAAACAAGTTAGCAATGTTAACATCTATGAGGACTATTTCTATCTTGATAAAATTCCTATTGATGATCAAGGTGGTAGTGCCTTAGTATATGTTTGAATCGCTGATGAGAGTTTAGTTCCTTTACTAATGCAGTGGCTAAATTATTATTATTATTATTACTACTATTATACTACAAAGGTACAACATTAACAGTCGAAGGAGCCTTTTTTAACTTAGTAATGAACTTTTTTATCCAAAGGCTTCTTCAATTGCTACTAAAGCTACAATATATTCTATATTAATTGTAGAATCTATGGTCGCATTTTGCTTGGAACTCTTTTAGCTCATAAATATCACCAATAAAGTAAAATATAGCTAGATCACTTGTTAATGCCTTTGTCAGATTAAAAGTTTGCATCTATAAATACACGAATGATTAATTCCTAATCTTTATAAATAAAAAATAATTCTTTAGTCCTTCTTCAATATGCAACTTTCACTTGAATTAGTTTGATTGATACCTATTCGTAATGCTTAGATAGATCTAGAACCATATGGAATCTTTTGCATCCTATAACATCCAACATCTGTTCTGTGCATATATGTTTAGAAAGGCTTATCACATGAGACATGAGTAAGAAACTTTTCTTTGATTTGATTATGCTAATTGTCTTGACCATCTTATTTGTGTATGTAGACCAAGAAAGATCATTCAATTGTTTTCTTTAGATCTTAATTTACAGAATATAGGTTGCTTCTCCTAATTCTTTTTATTGAAAAATTATTGGACAATTATATCTTTATAGTTTGGAACATAGATATGTTGTTTGTCATTAATAATATGTAATTTAAATAATTATCAATAAATCTATTGCAATTTTATAACTTTCTAGCATAGATGAGATCCGATCTCAATTCATAGGAAACCAAATTCTTTAATTCTCTCATAAAAAGGGAATATTCAAACTCTTAAAAACAAAAGTAACAATTTCTGAGATGACAAGATACAAATGCAAAAAGAAATTAAAATCGAATACAATATGAAATTAACAAGTGTAGAACCCACAAAATTTATGGGTTCAAATGTCTACTCACAGTATTACAGAATTGAGAAAATTTAATCACAAGAAAATATATGGGAGAAGAAAATAAAAACTGACAATATTTTTAATATCTCAAACAACGAAGAAAAAACTCTGTAGATTCTATGGAGTCTCTCTCTAGACTCTTTGGAACTCTCCAACAAATAAGACCAACAAATAACCTATTTATAACCAACTAAACTTAATAGACAAGAAATACCAAAAACAATTAATTACTAAATAAACTATTTTATTACAAATAGAAAACTACTAAAAATCAAATAGGAAACTGCCAAGCTTGATTTAATTACTCCAACATTGCCTCCCTTAAAAAAAATCAAGCTCTCTATTGAATCAGTTCCAATTCTATCATGACTATAAATCTCCATTGAAATTTCTATCGCAATATGCATGATGTGTAAGACCTTGTAATTGACCTTCGTCTTCACACATGGCAGTGGACAAACTTTATACTTCACAAATAATTTTTCAGCTAATTCTTTTGATAAAAAAATTCACTAATACACACCCATTAATCAACATATTCACCATATTTAATTTCAAGAAAAATTACCAACAAAATTGCTCGAAAAATCATAACATTCTTTCTTGACAAAATTTCCACCATCAAATTCAAATACTCCACTACCACAATCTTCATATAATTTATCCACTCCAAAAATAAATTCTTATCATTGTTCAAATCTCTATCTTCAAATAATTTCTCAATCCCTATAAAATTCACATTATCAATCCAATCAACATTGTCGTGGATTTGATAATTTGGAATCTTCAACCCATCATCACCAATTTCAACATTAATTTTTCTTTTACTATTGAGAGAATCTGAGTCACCCAAAAAATTTCATCTACAATTTTTTCTTTTTCTTCTTCTAACAAATTAGCCACTTCCTCTTCCTCAGTAAAAAATTCTTCGTCCTTAATCACCCCAAAAATTGTATCCACATCAAAACTTTCAACCAAATCAAAATTTTCAAGATCAACTTTAGTAAATTTATCCTCATCAAAATTTACTTCCAACTAGAAACCAAATTTAGGCTTTGAAAAAATTGGCAGAATTTGTCTTGTTTTAAAGTCAATATTGCTCCAAATTTTGAGGTAACTGAGAATAAAGAAAAAATTTTTTATAAACTTTCCCACAAATTGATTTGTTCATAATTTTCCAAAACATTTTTTTCTTCTATTCCTAAATTTTCTAGGGTAAACGAAGGGCTAATTTTACATCAATAATATCACCTAAATCACATTGTTTAAAATAGTGTTCCATTATTTGAATTCATTATGTTCTCCCTTGGATGCTAATATAACCATGCAAAATTTTAAAATTTTCACCATTAACAACTCTCTTTTCATCTTAAGAATACAAAACAAAATTGTTTACCTAGATGAATAAATTCTTCTTCCTTTACTCTACAATTTATTCAATATCCTTGCTTGATAACTAAATCAAACTCTTCAATTCTGTAACTTTGCAGCATCAATAATTCTGATAGGATACTTCACCGATCTCTGTCCCAACAGTCACAACCAATCACAATCTATGATTTATTCCTCAATAACAGAATATCTCAAGACCAACCTTGTGATCTAACTCTGATAACTGAAAACTTCAAGGCAAAGTTTGTGACTTCACTTCAACAACTAAAAACTCTAAGACTAACCTTTTAGCCTGGTTTCTATCTCCAACGAGAAAATTCAAGAAGACTGTTTCCACTGGCTCTAATACCAATTGTAAAGAAAATATATAGGAAAAGAAAATAAAAACTCAAAATATTATTAATATCTCAAACAATGAAGAAAAAACTACGTAGACTCTATGGAGTCACTCTTTAGGCTCTTTGGAACTCTCCAACAAATAAGACCAACAAATAACCTATTTATAATCAACTAAACTTAATAGACAAGAAATACCAACCACAATCAATTACTAAATAAACTATTTTATTACAAATAGAAAACTACTAAAAATCAAATAGGAAACTACCAAGCTTGATTTAATTACTTTAACAACAAGTGTTGACACAATAGTAATCTAATTCGGATATTAATAGATCATTTATAATACAAAGTTGAATGAAATGAATGAAGTCAACTCCGCATTGACACGGTAACACTGACATGTTAACGTGTCATGTCAAGTTAGTTGTTTTACTAATAAAACTCGTACTGCATGCGTGGCGGTAAATACACGAGTTATCCAGATATGCCCAATTGCGCAACAAAATGTGAGAATATTTCTATATGAAATGAAAATAAAGAATAACATTGTGATTTCAAAAACTCAATTAACTGAGTAAGAGTTGTTAATGACAAAAACAAAATCCTAACTTCCTTTAAAAAAAATCTTTTAAATAGAAAAAAATTTCTTTGCATCATAGATTCATCACGTGAGCAAATATTTAAATGCTATAACATATTCAAATGATAACATTTTAAATTCTCGTAATCTATAATATTGCATAAATCATGGAACATAAGCAAAAGGGACCTTCCAATATTCAACAACAATACATATAACTTTACATCAGAAGAAACTGTAACAGAACTACACCTACAAGGCTGTAACATATCATGAAAATGGCCTAAAAGATAGATTTATTCACTCCATTAACAATGAGAAACAAAATCTTGGTATCATAGGGGAGAGAAGAAGAGTTTTCTTTCAGCCTTCTATTTTCTTGAAATATTTACCTCCATTGCAAGAAAAAAACAATGTTGAGCAAACAAATAGTACTGCAACAATTTTAAAGACTTTTCTTGATAAATATGTCTGTGAGATAGAAAGTTAGTTGAGAAACATATTTGAAATTTTTAAAAAAATATGTCTTTGAATAACACGACCAAACAAACATAGCAATGCCACTAAGATCATTTTCTAGACATCTTCACGTAGTAAAGGAACCATAGAGTTGTTCAGTCAATAATACCTGCAGAGGTTTGTTATCTTATTGTTCTGGTAATGCTAATCCAGAATCTTACATTTTTGGACATTAATTTCCAGATCGCCATAGATAACTTAGAGAAAGAGTAGGCATGGCTTCACGTTGTAGTAGTTGTTATGTTCTATTTTGTGAGTTTCTATTGCTTTGTTAATTGGTCATTAATAATCCATGAAGCCTTTCTCGAAAGGTATATTCAATATAATAAGTGCTTATATAGCTAAATATTCCGAACAGAATTATGCAAAAAAGGGACTGCATATAAAGCTAAAAGTTTTCCAAGTAGTATTACGATAATACACACTAATAAAAGTTGCATATTTATCCAGTAAAGGAACATCATTAAACTCTAATTAAAGTTCAAGTTTTAATAGCATATAAATACATTTTGGGTAGATCCATATGTAGTGTGCAAATTAGAAGGAGAAGTCAAACATTTTCACAATAAAAGTCATGAGGCACAAATATTTCAAATAAATTTGTAGCTGAATTTCCAGCTAATTAATTACATCAAAAGTTTACATGAGATTAAAGGAATACTATCTAAAATGAAAAATCTGAAAAATAAATGAATGGAAACCGAAACCTTATTATCGGTTGCTAAACTTGTAACTGTGCCATAATCTGGGTATATAACCGAGCCAGTTGAATTCATTGACTTTAAGGCCTTGTTTTTAATAGTTTCTGATTTTTATAAAAACTAATTTTAGAAAAGTTAAAAATTAGTTGCTCTTGATTTTAGTTTAAAAAATTCAAAAACATAATAAAAAAATCAGTCGAGAATATCACAAAATAAATTTTTCAAAAATTAGAAACTAAAATCAGGTAAAAAAGAGCTATGAGAAAACTATTGATTACTTGCTGGCTTACTTTGACATTAACTTGTGAAGAACATGACCTATGGCACTTAAAAGAGTTTTTGGCTCTTGGTACATTTCTTTATAATAAATTGCAAATCCTTTTCATCGTCAGTTCATTGTTCATCGTTGTTCTCGGCTTCACTAGTGGCACCAGCCACAGCAGTTTCTCAGCTTCTCATGACCTGTGTCATAGTTCAAACAAGCACCATGCGTCCACTTTGACAAAGCCTCAAAGGTTTAATTCAACTATTCCAAAATTTGCCCTAATTATTTTTTTTTTCCAATTTTAAGTGATTGCTTTATCAATCGAATCTCATCCCTAGTCAAAGTATAATAATTTCCCTAGTGAAGTATAATAATTCAAACTCAAAATACAATGGTGATATCAAGTCCAAGGACCACTTACACTATTGTCACAAACTAATTAAACTATTTAGCTCTCAAATAATTATCTATATGGGATCTCTGAAATAATTCAAAGAACTTAGACGCATCCATGTACAAGCTTAAGTGCGTCACTAGAGCATAGTTAATGGGATCAACTATTACGAGGCAAAATATTTGGTTATGAGGCAAATATTTGGTAGTCTATCGGCATTAAAAATTGGCTCCGTTTGGATAGTGTTATTTGGAGTGTTTTTGAGAATTATTTGAAAAAATTATTTGGATTGTTTTTTGTTGACTTTTTTGGAAAGTTGAAAAAGTGTTTGAATGTGAAATTTTTTTTGATGTGATATAGTAGTGGTTTGAAAAAAGTGGATGTCTGCTTAAAGAAGCGGACGTCAGCTAAACACATTTCTGTGTCTTAGCAGACGTCCACTTACAGAAGCGAACGTCCGCTTTGTCGTCCGCTTCATCGTCCGCTTCGTCGTCCAACCTCAAAACCTACCGACAATGGATCTCATTTTGTCACTCGTAATTTTTTCAGTTTTTCTAAACAAATTTTAAACATAAAATGCTTGCTTTTGTGAATAATTGTGTAAAAAGTCTCTAAAGTTCGTTTGAAATTTAGAATGAAAATTTGGTGAAAAAGTTCGACCAAAAAATTTTTTACTTTTTGACCAAATAATTTACATCAATCCAAACGGGATTGGGAAAAAATTTTCCAAAAAATGGCTCAAATAATGTAACCAAACAGAGCCGTTATTATTAGTACTATGAGCAAAGATACTTAAGAATATAATTTATATGTGATAAGAATCTCATTAATATAACTCATTACAATTTCTTTCCATTGTTAATATTTTATGCATTTTATCTATTAACTTGTCTAAATAGCAACAAGCATTAAAGGATAAAAACTGCCACCTTTATTGCATAAATATAAAACAGAAAGTAAAATTAAAGCTACTTGGTTTCAAGATATATACCAACATTATTTTAATGCTATCATAATAAAATTTGTGTTTTCATGCTAATTGAGTTTATGTACCTTAATGGCTCATGCATATGCATATGACTAACGATCAGTATACACCATATCCATTCTTTTTTTTTTTTTTAAAATCAAACCTAAACTATTACGATGGGGGAAAGGGAATTGATATTGGTAGGATTTAAGCCTCCAACCTCTGAGATGGAGTTGTAGAGCTTTAATTGCTCAGGCATTAATTTAATAGTTTAAGAAGTTAATGGAGAACAGAGGGTGGTCTATCTTAGTAACCAATTGAGACGTAAAGAGATAGTAGAGAATATCTAGAACCAATTGCATTTGTAGAGTTTAATTTTTTTCATTTATGAAAAGTAAATATTATTTTAAGATGGATAAAAAAAAAAAGACACCTGACTTTTTGGATGAATTATATAAAAAACTACTAATTGGAAAGTGGACAATAGAATTTCACTACATATTGATAGATATGCTAATACAATCAATTTTCAACTCTAATTTGAATTTGTCAAACAGAATGGAGAATTAGATGAGTCTGAAATTTTCAATTGAATCAAGTCAAAAGGTGTTGATACTTGTGGCGGGTTTGGTTCACGCTCGAAAATGAAAATCGGAATCAGAATCGAAATCATTTTTCTTGGGTTTGGAATGAATTCGCCTATTTCAATACATGTGTTTGGTTTGATACCTAGAATGGGTATCATTATTGTAATTTTTGTTTGGTTTGTTAGTAATCGGAATCATATCCACAAGTTATCCGGACTTACACATGGACCATTCGGATATCTCCATGCTTGGAACATGCAGAATTGTCGTAGACGATATCTGGATGAGGTTTCAGACGTTTGGATAATCCATGCAGACATCAAGATATAGGAATCAATTTTTGGCCAAAACCCACCAATTTGGTGGGGTTTCACAAAACCTACCAATTGAGAGCTTGATTCCAATTCTTGATTACCAAACACCAACTATGAGTTGATTATTAGGATTGATTCCGATACCCGCGAACCAAATGCCTCCATCTTAATCCTTTGGTCACTCAAATGGATAAAATGGTAAATTGGCCTGAAGATGTTTGGAATATATGTATTTAAATCAAATGAGAACCTACAGTCTGGTCAAGCGTGCAATCCACATTAAAATTTTGCCAAATACAAAGGTTTAGGTAACACGGATAGACTACCTCTAATTTTTTTTTTTTGGGGGGAAATCAATGCTCGTTATAATATTAATTACAAGATATTTGCTACATACAATTTGGGTAAGATTTTCAAGTTTTTTGCCTTTCATAATTGACTTACAACATAACTAACTAAACTAAAACTCACCCGCTCCCCCTCCGAATTTGAACTCCAAACCTTTGGCAAGGAGCACCTTACCAATTGGCAACTCCCTCAAAATTTCAAAACAATGGGGGATTGAGGTAAAAGTATCCAAGAGGCTCTGTAAAAGCTAGCCGAAAGGATTGAGGACAATGGGTAGGGGAAAAGAGAAAATAAATTCTCTTGGAAATTATTTCTAAATGGAAACTATATTCCTATCTTTGTATTTGCCAAGTCCATACATTTTTACTTTGTCTTTTTTTTTATTTTTATTTCATTGATATCGTTGCACTAATATTTTTTTATGTCTCTTGATTAACAAAGGTACTTTCCTTAAAGGGGAACGTAACTAATAGTTGATTTATATTAAGGGTGCGTTTGGTTCCCTAGAATTGGCTAACTATTCCTATTGAATTAGAATTGAATTTTAATTCCACAGCTCTCAATTCCACGATTCCAATTCTCCAGTTGAACTAAAAAATTTCAATTCAATCCTACACAAAATACTCCCACCCCACCAAAAACACGCGGCTAACCACACCCTCCCTCTCCCGCTGTGGAAAAAAAATCTCCTCTCTTCTCTCCACTCTTCCTGATTCTCTCTCTCTCTCTCTCTCTCTCTCTCTTCGATCCTCTCCTCCTGCCTCCCATCTTCCAACTCCTATCTTCCGCCTCCACCTCCGCCTCCCATCATAAGAAGAAAAAGTGCCACTGGCAAAGGCTCTTGAGTATCAAGAGAAACCACGGTAAATCTTGGCTTTGGCTTTGGCTTTTAAGATTCTAGCTCTAACCCTAGATTACGAATTCCCTTCTTCTACTAGTTCTGCAGTCAAAGTAAGATTTGTTTCCCCAGCTTTTACATTTTTTGTTTGCCTTGATTAGGGTAAAGAAATTTAATAATAAAGTCAGATTTTTTTAGATATTTATTTAAGATTTTTTTGGAGATATTTATTTATTTTTATTATTCCTAATGTGTGATTATAAGCATTAGAAGAATAAATTTTAAGAAATTTATTTACGTCGGTGTATATTGAAATTCGAATATAATATTTTGGATTGGGAATTACTGGAATTATTTCTTGTTAATAATTAAAGTACACCTGAAAGTTATTTCTAATTTTGACATTTTATGGAAAACATTTGGAGATTATGCCTTGTTGTTCTAATAATTCTTTTCATAATATATGAACGCTACAGTAATTAATTTTCACTTGATAAACGTTAATTTTGTCCAATTGACCTCTCAAATTATGCAAATGGTATAAGAAATGACTGCAATTAGAGTATTAGTTGTGTGTTGGGTTTTTAAATCTTGTTCAATGTGTATTTGGCTCGAACATTAGAAAGAAAGAAGGTGCTTGAAACCTCTCTGAGAACAACTGTCGATACTGTATTGTCCGCAGATGGCCATTTTACAGGGATTGGCTTTGTGCTGAATTGTTTGGAACAGGACAATTGAGCCCTTGAAAAGAGATTCGTACCATATGTTCTTGTTTGTATCTTTTGCTACTTCTTGTTGTGATTTTTTGAGCTTAAATTCAGACCAAATTGGATATGGATCTTTTTAAAACACAAGGAAAATAATGAGTCTTGTTATGTCACAATATTTGAATGCATACTGAAATATCCCATGCCTTACCACTTGTTTTTCTGGTTTACATTTATCCAGATGCTGGATATGTGGAGGCCTGGAGAGAGGTTATTTTTTTGTTGAAAGTGATGTTTTGGTCCTCATTGAATTAACTTTGTTACCGGATACCTTGTTGTACTTTCTGATTGAAGAATTATGGATGTCTTGACGATTTGGATGATGTTATGTTTGATTGGAAAAGCTTTTATTTTTTTACATGAGGTATATAAGCTTGGAAGGAGATGCTGAGATGCATAAAAGTGCTTACAAATATGGTTATACTTGTAATGATTTTATATTTCAAAAATTTCCCGCAGCATACAGCCTTAACCTAGGATCAAGGATTTTTGTCGATTTAAACTTCTTCAGCAACAGATATCTGGTCAGTAAATTCACTTCTTTGTGATATTAATGTGGAGATTTATTTGTTTTTTCAATAATTTTGCCAGCTTTCAAAATTTGCTTTAAGCCTTTTGCTTTAGAGTCAGCCATTACATTGAATATATACTCATTTGGAATGGGGGCCCCTCAAGATTCATCATGAATGTGTGATGCTCATCCATGACCAAGTCTTGTCTTTAAAGTCTAGTTTGTTATCTTTGGTATCTTGTGACTTGTAAGTTGTATAGCTTTAGTTTGTGCTTAGGGTCTGCTCTGTAGGTGTTTTTGTGTGAGCACGGAGTCCTAAAGCAACTGGTATTATGTTTGTGTTTCACCAATAAGTTCATTATTTCCCCACTCCCATTATGGATTGCAAAGTAAATGTAGTGAGATATTTTTTGATTAACTCCAGCGACATCTACTGTTGTTTGTTATCCTTTTTATACGTGTGTTCTTATCAATGGGGCCTGAGAGGAAATGATACATAACCATCTATTGTCCTCTGTGTTGCCAAGTCATTTTGATCTATTATTGTATCCATTGGCAGGGATGAACATTTTGTTTGTCATTAAAATAATAACCTCATTTTCTTTAGTTATTTTCTTTAATCAAAGTGAGGGTTTTGTGGTTAATGATTTTGGCTTGTGAGTTTAGTAAATGGTATATAATTTGATCCCAAGATATTCGAGGCTAAGCAAACTGGTAAATCATCTTCTGTTGCTATTTTTACTATTATTCAAAAGCATACTACGACAATAGGAGTACAACAATCTGTATACAAACTGTATATATTAATTGAATACTTGACTTTTGAAGATAATATACAAACTGGCACAAACAATTAGTTTGACTTTTGAAGACTAGTAGTCAACTATTTGTATTAATGTAGGCTTGAGCAGTAGAAGTACTACTACTGCTCATCTGAATTGAAATTCCATCAAATCCTCCAAAATCAGGGAAGTTATGTTTAACTTGGTCTGCAGTTTGGCTGAATGGCGGTGACTTTTAAGTCCATGAGATGCGCTAATCCTCACTTGTCAAAAATTAACAAATTTGTCCAATGGGATATACACCTTTCTTGTTGCTTCTCTTGATGTCCTGTTTCCATATTTTATCATGCATTAACCCTCTTGATGTTTCTAGCAAATTTCTCAGTGATCAGAGATTAAATTTGCTTCAGTTCGGGGATGGCTTGCTGTTTGATTCAATGCAGTCAAACAAGCTGGTGCATTGGAACCAAAGTGGAGACTGTTGCAGTTGGGATAGAGTACCATGTCACAATTTCGGCCGTGTTATTAGCCTAGAACTATATAATGAGACATTATTAGTAAAAAAATGAGGATTGGAGAAGTCTTTTCAGTCTCTAGCACCTTGAGAGATTGAATCTTGGTAATAATAATTTCAGTTCTGTCAAGATTCCACAGGAGCTTTCCAATCTCACGAAATTGAAGTATCTAAACTTGTCAGATGCTCGTTTCATAGGGAAAATTCCAATTGGTTTGTCGAGAATGAAAAGCTTGGTTAGTCTTGATTTAGCTGGTCAATATTATGATTTAAGTTCTCATTGAATAGTCTCAAGTTTCATAGGGCAAAATTGTTTAGTTGTGACAGATCATTGAATGTAAGATTCAATTGCAGTAGCTAGGATTTGGTGGTGAAAAATTAAATACAATAGTTTTGTTTTTCTAGTCTTAATAAATATCTTTTTGATATATAATTTTAGCTGATAATAATATTTAATAATTACTAATTAAAAATTTATTTTTTAATTTTGGTTGAAATTTTGATAGGATAATTCGGTGACTAAACAATCTTAGCAAATGCATTAGTTCATTTTCAACCTCAAACATTGAATGTAAAAGATATGTAAAAAGACAAAAATTAATAAGTTTGTGTAGACTTTATTTTTTTAAAAAAATCTACTGGTAATTAATAATAGCTTTATTATTTTAAAGAAAATCTTTTTTAGCAATTCCAAATATAAACAATTCCAATTCTTGATGAATTCTTCCTCATCCAAACAGCAAATTTGGAATTCCAAATGAATTCCATTTCAATTCTACATATTTGCCAAACAAAGGAATTTTAATAGTTTAAAATTACAAATTATAGAGTTACAATTCTACAAAATTATAATTCCAATTCAATTCCATTTCGAAGGAAACAAACGCATGAATTTGGCCCGTCAAAATAGACAAATTTTTTAGCATACCCAACGCAACATACACCCATCTTTTCAAGGGATATACAAAAATTTTCTTGAAAAAAGATACCGTTAATGACAAAAACAAAATCCTAATTGCTTTAAAAAAATCTTTTAAATAGAAAAAAAATTTCTTTGCGTCATAGATTCATCACGTGAGCAAATAGTTAAAAGCCATAACATATTCAAATGACAATATTTTAAATTCTTGTAATCTATAATATTGGCATAAATCATGGAACAGAAGCAAAAAGGACCTTCCGATATTCAACAGCAATACGAATAACTTTACATCAGAAGAAACTATAACGGAACTACACCTACAAGGCTGTAATAGATCACGAAAATGGCCTAAAAGATAGATTTATTCACTATTCACTCCATTAACAATGAGAAACAAAATCTTGGTATCATAGGGGAGAGAAGAAGAGTTTTCTCTCAGTCTTCTATTTTCTTGAAATATTTACCTGCATTGCAAGAAAATAACAATGTTGAGCAAACAGATATTACCGTAGCAGTTTTAAAAACTATTCTCAATAAATGTGTTTGTGAGATAGAAATTTAGTTGAAAAACGTATTTAAAGTTTTTAAAAAATATGTCTTTTAAAAAAACAGAACCAAACAAACATAGCATGGCGCTAAAATCATTTTCTAGACATCTTCATGTCATAAAGGAACCATAGAGTTGTTCAGTCAATAATACTTGCAAAGGTTTGATATCTTATTGTCTTGGTAATGCTAATTCAGAATCTTACATTTTTGGACATTAATTTCTAGATCACCATATAGCTAACTTAGAGCAAGATTAGGCATTGCTTCACGTTGTATTAGTTGTTATGTTCAATTTTGTGAGTTTCCATTGCTTTGTTAATTGGTGACTAATAATCCGTGAAGCCTTTCTCGAAAAGCTTATTCTGACATAATAAGTGCTTATATGGCTAAATTTTTCAATTAGAATTATGCAAAAAAAGAAACTGCTTATAAAGCTAAAAATTTTTCCAAATAGTATTACGATAATACAAACTAATAAAAAGTTGCATATATATAGTAAAGGAACATCATTAAACTCTAATTGAAGTTCAGGTTTTAAAGGCATATAAATACATTTTGGGAAGATCCATATGTAGTGTGCAAAATTAGAAGGAGAAGTGGAAAAATTTCACAATAAAAGTCATGAGGCATAAATATTTCAAATGAATTTGTAGCCGAATTTCCAGCTGGTTAGTTATATCAAAAGTTTACACAAGATTAAAGGAATATTATCTAAGGTGAAAAATCTGAAAAATAAATGAATGGAAACCGAAACCTTATTATTAGTTGCTAAACTTGTAATAGTGCCACAATCTGAGTATATAACTAAGCCAGTTGAATTCATTGACTTTAAAACTATTTGAGCACTTACTGGCTTACTTTGACATTAACTTGTGAAGAACATGACCTTTGGTGCTTAAAAGAGTTTTTCACTCTTGGTACATTTCTTTATAACAAATTTTAGATCCTTTTCATCGTCGGTTCGTCAGTTCATCATGTTCTCGGTTTCACCAGCGGCACCAGGCAAAGCAGTTTCTCAGCTTCTCATGACCTACGTCATAGTTCAAACAAGCACCATGCGTCCATTCCGACAAAGCTTCAAAGGTATAATTCAGCTATATAAAAATGCCCTTTTATGACATTTAAGTGTCATTAAAGGTCCATTTGATGGCATTCTAGCTATAATGACACTTCCTGTGAGCGTTTTTCATCTATAAGTATTATGACAGTTCTACGTGTCCTAATTTGTAATTCCTTTGGCACTTATAAACGTCACTATCTAATCCTATTATTACACTTTTTAACCGACAAGAAATGATTTAGTTTATATGAATTTAAAGTGATACTCGTAAGTGTCATATTTTGAAGTTATCTTGGCACTTTACAATATAAGGACAATGAGATATTATGACACTTTATAGTGTAAGTACAATGAAATATTATGACACTTTTGCAGTATAAGTAAATTAGGTTATTATGACACTTCTTTATATAAGTGAGTGAAATATTATGACACTTTTGAGCTGTAAGTAAATTAAGTTATTGTGACACTTTTTAATTTGAAACTATGTAAATATTATGATAGTTGTATTGGGCAATAAAAAATAAAATGGTGACACTTTCAAATGTTAATACAGCAATATGCATTAAGTCTAATCCCAATTGCTATACACCATTCAGGTTTTTATAACAAGACCACATTTCTATTGTCGTCATCATAGTGCAATACAATTATCAAAATTGGTAAAAAGTACATCATTCAAACAAATTGTTGCAATAACATTGTCAATACGTATCACTTTTACACAAGTCATGAGTATTGCAGTAGCAATCTCAATACGTAGAACTCCATTTAAAAAGCATTGACAATGTCTTCAAAAAACAACCATTTGATCAAAAGATTCTTTAATTTCCTTCAAGATTCACTTGCTAGTGTCATAAACCAAACAATATGAATTATAATTCACAAAACTCTCTTTTTATAGTTTTAATTTAGAAAACAAAAGAGAAATGCAAAGCAATAGTGAAAGAAAGAAAGGGATAAAAAAATAAAATATAGGAGTAGCAGATAAAAGATTTGAGGATGTATTGATGAAAAAATGAAATAGTAGCTGGCATTGATGGAATGTGATTAGAGTTGCTGGTGAATTGGTGAGAATGCTAAGATTTCTGATGTTTGGATTAAGTGAAGCTGGGAGGAGTGGTGGATAGAGAGATATAGAAAGGGGAAAGGAGATGGAGATAGAGATGGAGATGGAGATAAAGATAGAGAGTTAAAAAGCATCATTTATTTATTTATTTTTTGTTATCTTATCACCTTTTCTTTTTTTAACTTCCCACCTTTTTTAAAGGCTTCCTGCTATATTTTTTAGGATTTTATCAAAAAAAATATTTCTTTCTAATACAACGTAATTTTAATCAATTTTTCAACATTTTTAATGACACTTTTTTACTATGTGTTACAATAAACTACGATTCAGAGAAATGTGTCATGTTATGAACATTTTATTAAAAATTTTTTTTCTAATACGACGTAGTTTTGATATTTTTTTTCAACCTTTTTAATGACACTCCTTACTGAATATTACAATAAACTCCTATGGTGGCATTTGGGAAAAAGTGTCAGAATAGGTGTGTGACTATTGACTTCTTTTTTAGTTCCTAATTTTGCTATAATTATTTTTTTTCTCGATTCTTCCCTAATTAAAAAGTATTTATAGAAGATAATTGTTGGCTTAGAAACAAAACTTAATCGGCCAGTGGAAATTCTGGGTTGTATTATGGTACTGTACCGGACTGGAATGGATTTTGTATTGAAGGCAGTAGTTATGTAGTTTTTTCTCTTTTTTTTGGGGTAACCGAATTCAAATTCTGAATTTGGAAGCGCAATTAGTTCGGTATAAAGTGAATACGAAATTGAATTTGGTCAGATGTTCTAGCAAAAAATATTAAAATTACAAATTTAAGTGATCGATTTATCAATCGAATCTCATCCCTAGTCAAAGTATAATAATTTCCCTAGTAAAGTATAATAGTTCAAACTTATAATACTATGGTGAGCTCAAATCCAAGGATCACCTACACTATTGTCACAAACAAATTAAACTCTTTAGCACTCAAATAATTATCCATATGGGATCTCTTAAATAAATTCAAAGAACTTGGAGGCATCAATGTACAAGCTTAAGTGCGTCGCTAGACCATAGTTAATGGGATCAACTATTACAAGGCAAAATATTTGGTAGTCTATCGGCATTGAAAATGTTATTATTAGTACAATGAGCAAAGATACTTAAGAATATAATTTATATGTGATAAGGATCTCATTAATACAACTCATTACAATTTCATTCCACTGTTAATATTTTATGCATTTTATCAATTAATTTGTCTAAATAGCAACAAGCATTAAAGGATAAATATTGCCACCTTTATTGCATAAACTAACATTATTTTGATGCTATCATAATAAAATTTGTGTTTTCATGCTAATTGAGTTTATGCATCTTAATGGCTCATGTATATGCATATGACTAAGGATTAACATACACCATATCCATTCTTTTTTTTTTTTTTTTATCAAACCTACACTATTATGATGAGGAAAGGGGAATTGATGTTGGTGTGATTTAAACCTCCAACCTTTGAGGTAGAATTGTAGAGCTCTAACCGCTCGAAGGTTGATTTAATAGTTTGAGAAGTTAATGGAGAACATAGGATGGTCTATCTCAATAACTAGTTGAGATGTAAAGAGATAGTAGAGAACATCTAGGACCACCTACATTTGTTGTGTATCAAAATATATAAATAGAACGAGTACTTTAGAGTTTAATTTTTTTCATTTATGAAAAGTAAATATTATTTTAAGATGGATAAAAAAAACAAGTAAGACACCCGTCTTTTTGGTTGAATTATATAAAAATCTACTAATTGGAAAGTGGACAATAGAATTTCACTACATATTGATATTGATAGATGTGCTAACACACAATCAATTTTCAACTCTAATTTGAATTTGTCAAACAGAATGGAGAATTAGATGACTTTGGATTTTTCACGGGAATCAAAGTCAAAAGCTATTGATATTTACGGGGGTGTTTGGTTCGCACTTGGGAATCAAAATCATTCCTCTGGGATTTGAAATGAATCTACCGATTCCAATACATGTATCTTGTTCAATACTTGGAATGGGTATTAATACTATAATTATTGTTTGATTTGTTGGGAATCAGAATCATATCCGCAAGTCACTCAGACGTCTGTATGGACCATCCAGACGTTTGCATGCTTAGAACAAGCGGAATTGATGTAGACGACATCCAGATGAGATTCCCAACGTCCAGATGATCCATGCGGACGTTCGGATGCGGGAATCATTGGTGGGTTTTGGCCAAAACCCACCAATTTGCTAGGATTTTACAAAACCCACCAATTAAGGGTTTGATTCCTCTTTTCAATTCTGATTTCTGATTACCAAACACCAACTATGGAGTTAATTCCTGGGATTGATTCCAATACTCGTGAACCAAACGCTTCCCTATCTTAATCCTTTTGCCACTCAAATGGACAAAATGGTAAATTGGCCAGAAGACGTTTGGAATATATGTATTTAAATCAAATGAGAAGCTAGAGTCTTTCCAAGTGTGCAATCCACATTAAAATTTTGCCAAATACAAAGGTTTGTGTAACACGGATAGACTACCTCTATTTTTTTTTTTTTTTTGGGAAATCAATGCTTGTTGCAATATTAATTACAAGATATTTCTCACATATAATTTGGGCAAGACTCTTAAATTTTTGTCACTCATAATTTAGGGTATGGCTCACAATATAACTAACTAAACTAAAACCCATCCACTCCCACTCCGGGTTTGAACTGTCTGAACCTTAACCAATCGGCAACTACCTCAAAATTTCAAAACAATGGGGGTTGACGTAAACGTAGCCAAGAGGCTCTATAAAAGCTAGCTGAAAAGGACCGATGAAAACGGGAGGGGAAATGGGGAAAAAAAAAAAAAGGAGAGAGAGAGAAAGAGTTATATTCTCTTAGTTTTGCATTTTATTAATATAAAAAAAGAGCAAATAAATTCTCTTGGAAATTATTTCTAAATGGAAACTATATATTCCAATCTTTGTATTTGCCAAGTCCATACATTTGCAAAGGCATTAATAGAAGCACTAACTTGTTTACTTTGTCTTTTTTTTTTTTTTTATGTCTCTTGATTAACAGAGGTACTTTCCTTAAATGGGAAAGTAACTGATATTTGATTTATATTAAATGAATTTGGCCGGTCAAAATAGACAAATTTTCTAGCACACCCAACGCAGCATACACCCATCTTTTCAATGGATATACAAAAAATTTTTTGAAAAAAAAAGTGTTAATGACTTGTATATTTCAAGCTTCTATTTTTTTTTTTTTTGGGTCAAATTATCATAGGGGAAGGGGGAATGGATATAGAAGTTGATGGATACTTTAAAAGGGATCCGACCTTTTAAAGTTTCCTTGTCAAAATAAATATCCATATTTCAAGCTTCTATGAATTACATATTTCATGGTAAATTGCGAAGTGGTCAACAAAATTTTCAAAGTCTTTTTTTTTTTCCTTGAGCAAATTTTATCATGTCAATTTTCCACCTATAATTCTAAGATATACTGCTTTGACAATTTTGTTAATTAGCTCAGTTGTCTTAGTTTAGGCGCATTTTTGGTATTTTGTCTTAATCCCACTCTTCAATATTTTCTTAAAATTTTTGTAAACTAAAAAAACAAGCTTGGGAGATGGGTTCTTATTTTCCAAAAAATAAGGCCAAAATCACCTACTTTTTTCAAAGAAATATTGAAAGGTTTAATTACGGTGAAATGGTTAAAATGTCCTCGTAGATAACTAACATAATAGATTTAACTAACGGAATGGTCAACAATATACTTTTTGCAATTCAATAAGTAAATGGACATGAAAAATAGCTCAATTGGCAAAATAGAACCTTGAAAAATTTAGTGACTACTGATGTACTTTATCCTATATATCATGTGCAAATATAACATACCTCTATTCTCCTCGGCCTAGTCCTACCAATGACTTCTCACGTAGAAAAATTCAAAAAAAAAAAAATGTCGGATTATATTTGCACGAATCTGGATCTCGATGTTAAAATGCACGAACAGATGTGTAGTTCAATGCTTCCATTTATTTATTTATTTTTTAAATGGAGTTGAAGCCATGTCTAGAAATTTAAATACACAGCGTCAGAAATTAAAGAATATGGCTCTTTGAATTATAATCTGTTTGTTTGGCTCTATTTTCATTAAACATGATTTTTAAAAACTTTGTACACGTTTTTCAATTAATTTTTTATCATAAAAATACATTTATCGAGAAGAATCTTTAAAATTCCTACAATAATGTTTTCTGAAAAACATATCAAAAAACAAGCATCCAGACGGAGCCTTTTATACATCAACAAGATATTAAAATCCACAAGCTACTTGTTCAAGAGCTTTTAAAGACAAAATCAACTATGAAATCCTACAAGCATTAACCTTTAATGACATTCGCATGAACAACTTTTGAGATCTTGGAAAGACTAATTAATCGAAACTTTGAGTACTAGCTATCTTGAAAATTCATTAACCAAATATGAGGGAGGGGGAGGGTGAGGGAAGGGGGAAGGGGGACGGGGGAATAGGGAAGAGGCTTGGTTTACAAATTGCAAGAGTAGATTTGTTTTTCCTTCTCTATCTAAAAATCTAATTTAATTAGGTTGTGAACAAATAGAATTGCTTGCAAGTAACGTGGTCAAAAGTTAGACTTGAGTTCAAAGTTGACCAAATTCAAACAATTTGACTCCATTGTCATGTCACGTTCAAACATATAAATATTCTTTTTGGAAGTTAATCGAGTTATTCGAGTGTATGTATTACACACACACAAACACATAGACACATACATAAATATATACATACATATATGTATAAAATTACTCAAATATTTGTATTATTAGACAAATTACATCTTTACATTTCCTCATTTTGAATAAAAGTAATTTTGTTATTTTATTAATTAGTAATAGAAAATTAAGAAAATATTTGAATTATGATTCATACTTAAAGGTCAGACCTTGTATCGTATCTAGACTTAAAAAATCTTCAAAGAATTCGAATTAAGGAATATAAATAAAAAAATTCTTTTATTTATATTTTGATAAAAGAAAAATTTTATTTGAAATTTTAGTCATTATATCTATTTATGCAATAAGTGATGGTCCAAAGGTTCTTACTTGGGAATCCTTGACTTAACTTCGAATTATTCTATATCGAAATTCTAATATGAATATGAGGTTTTAAGTCGTAGGGTTCTTAACTAGAAGATTTCTATTGATACAATTAAAAAAATAATAAACATTATATATAAAAAAAGAAATAAAAAATGACATAGAATAAAAGAAGAATCAAGAAGCTCATAAGGATCAACATAAACACTTTTGTTATTTTATTAATTAGTAATAGAATATTAAGAAAATATTTGAACTATGATTCATACTTAATGGCCAGACCTCGTATCGTATTCGAACTTAATAATTTTTCAAAGAACTCGAATTAAGAAATATGTATCAAAATATTTTTCTTCTATTTGTATTTTGATACAAAGAAAAAAATTATTTGAATTTTTAGTTATTCTATCCACTCATGGAATAAGTGATGGTCCAAAGGTTATTACTCGAGAAATCCTTGACTTAATTTAGAATCCATTGAATCATCACGATTCTAGTATGAATATGAGGTTTTAATCAGTTCATAGGGCTCTTAATAAGAAAATTTCTATCAATACAATTAAAAAAAAAATTATATATTAAAAAAGAAATTAAAATGAAATATGAAAAAAGAGGATTCAAAAGCTTGTAAAGATCGACATAAAGACTGAGCCAAAAAGAATAAAAATCTAGGCATTCAGTTCGATCTTGAGTATGACTGAAGTTGAGCTCTAACTCTTTTTTTTTTTTTTTAAAACCAAATATCATTAATATTAACATGTCACCATTACAAAGTAGTTAAAGACACAGCAAGATTATGAGCTTGCTGTATACTAGACCTAGATACTTTCATAATAGTGCAATAATTGAAATAAGATGAAACCACTAAAATATCCTTAAAAACAGTAGGCATAGCAGAAGGGATAAACTTAGGATTCATAAAACACTGAATAAGACGTAAGCAATATGTTTGCAACTTGATGTTTTGAAATCCTTGGTTCAGAGCAATTAATACGGAATGAAGGCATGCTGTAGTTTTAGCTTTTGCTTGAATTAGGAATGCCTTGCTGATGACTTGCTGTCCCTCTTGATTTTTACCCTTAATTCCCACTACAGCTTTTTGAGAAGATGCATTATAGGATACATCAAAGATGAATTGAACTATCTTAGGAAGATGATAATCATTTGATGATTGAGAAGAACATTGATGTATCAAATCATAAGAGAATGATTGAGTGAGAGCGGATTGCTTTTGAATTGTGTCAAAAACGCCCGTGCATTTCATAGAGTTGATAACTTGTGAGTAGGTAGAATTTGCTTGCTTGATCACCCAATTCGGTTCGAAGTCAAAAGACTCCCATATGAAACTATTCCTAGCCAACCATATATGCCATAAAATGATAATAGAGTGTATGACAATATTAGGATCAGATACATTGTCAAACCAATTTTCAGCCCATTTGTAGAAATTAACTTTTTGACCAATATCAAAGTTAAGTCCCAATGGTGATAGTCTCCAGTGTCACTTTAGAAAGAGGACATTCAAAAAATAAGTGCTCAACCGTTTCATCTTGTAGTCCACATCTAAGACAAATGGGTAACTGAACAATTCTTCTTTTGAACAAGGAAGCACTTGTTGGACAGATATTTTGCACTAATCTCTAGAAGAAGAATTGAAACTTTGATGGCATATTTAACAACCATAATCTTTTAAATAATGGAATAGGTTGAGTAGGTAGAACTTGCTTACTTGTCATTGGTTTCTGCTATAGCTTGGGACTTCAGAGCAAGTGTATAAGCTGACTTGATTGAATACAAACCGTTGGGTTCAAGATCCCAAATGCGTTCATCTTCTTGCCAATTAAAAGAATATGTATAGAAGTAATTGCCTTCACTGCCTGTGGGGAAATAGTAGTGACAACAAAGGCCTTCTCCAATTTCTTGAAGAGTCGTAAAGATCACTAACCTTTAAGGATAAATAATTAATGGAGGTAGTATTGAAACTAATTGGATTATGCATTCCAGGAATCCAATCATTCATGAGATGTGAATACTTCCCACCATTTCCCATTTTCCATTTTAAACCTTTGAGGAGAAGATCCCGACCCCATAAAATACTTTTCCATCCCCACTGTTGCGGTAGAAGGTGGCTTCGCTAATAGTAAGGGTGACTTTGAGCAATATTTGTGAAGAAAGAATTTAGAAATAAGTAATTGAAGGTTGCGTTAAAATTCTCCACGCTATCTTTCCTAAAAAAGCCGTGATTCAACTGCTGGGGTGGATCTAAAGGCCCAAGCCTCCCACAAATTTGGATCTACAGATTGAATTCCAGGATTTCCAATGAATACCTTTTCCATCTGTAATCTCCATTCCAAATAAAATTGGCCATACGATGATCTATTTGACAAGCAACTGAAATAGGCAATTTGAAAATACCTAGTGTGTATTGAGACATCGTTGATAAGACATGTTTTGCAAGAGTTACCTCTTCCCATAATTGAAAGAGAATCTGTCTTAAAATTGAAAATTTTAGTAGAGATCCTATTCTTGATGTTCCCAAATAGAATTTTCTTCGATTGCGAGAAGTCAAGATCAAGCCCCAAATAAGTACCTGATTTTTGAACTAATGTTGAGACGAAGTATGGAAGCAATACTTTCCTTAAGGGTGAGCTCCGAATTTGGAGAGAAAACCAAAAGTGACTTTGAGTAATTTATATGTTGTCCATGAAAGAAGGGAATAATCTGAAAAGATTTGAGATAAAACCTTGGGCATTTTGAATGGTTGCTTCCATAAATAGAATGCAATCATCTGCAAACATTAGATGGGAAATCTGTGGTCCTCCTCTGGATATAGCAATACCTTTAAAGGTATTTAGAAAGTCATTTTGCATAATACTGCTGAAAGTGCCTGCTGACAAATTATGAACTAGAGATGGTGAAAGTGGACAACCTTGTCAGAGTCCTCTCTTCATACCGAAAAAAGGAGTAAGAATTCCATTAACTAAAATTGACATAGAAGCTGAGGATATGCAATTTGCAATTAAAGAAATTCACTTATCTGAAAATCCCATCTTATGCAATATCTTCAGAAGAAAGTCCCAAGATACTCTATCAAATGCTTTACTCATATCCAGTTTAAGTGCCGCAAAACCCCTTTGTCCTTTCTTCTTTCTTCTTATAAATTCCAACAATTCATGGGCAATCAATACATTATCCGAAATAGATCTATTTGAAACAAAAGCATTCTGAAATCCAGATATTAAATTCGAAGTAACCAATTTAAGCCTATTCGCAATCACCTTACTAACAATCTTGTAAATAACATTGTATAAACTAATAGGCCGAGAAGTGCGAGATTTTAGAAGGGTTAGCAATTTTAGGAATCAGAATAACCTTTGTATCATTGAACTTGTTCATAGGCGCTGTAAAATTCAAACATTTGAGGACTTCTTCCGAAATAGAATCTCCCACAATATCCCAATAAGATTGATAAAATCCTGCTGGAAAACCATCTGGTCCTGGTGCTTTCCACTTACCCATCATGAAGACTGCTTCTTTTACCTCTTCTTTTGAGAAAGGACAATTTAATTTCATTTGTTGAGATTCTGACAATTGTACTTCCAGGTTTTGTAAGAAAAGATTTTGGTCCACCTGTGTTACATCGTCACATGTAGGCTTGGAATATAAGTCTTGAAAATAATCAAAAACATACCCGAGTATATCTTGTTGCTCAGTAAGCCATAATCCCTCTTCAGTCTGTAACTGTGTTATATAGTTTGTAGCTTGTTTTCTAGAAGGCCATGAGTGGAAAAATTTTGTGTTTCCTGTCTCCTTGTCTAAACCAAGTTACTTTGGATCTTTGTTTCCAATAATCATCTTGACATTGAAGTAAATAATCCAAATGGTGTCGTAAAATACTTTCCCATTTCAGATAATCTTGATTAAAGTATGGATTTCTGAAGGACTTCCAATTGTTGAGTTATAAGCTTTATTTTGCTTTCTAAATGACCATAAGTTTGAAGATTCCACTTACTCAAATGTAACATTAGAGTACGAAGCATTTGAGTAATCTCTGGCCGATCATCCGGATTATCATTTAGAAGCTTCCAAACTTTATCCACTATTTGTCTAGCAAGCTTGGTCATTTGCCCAAAAAGATTCAAAGATGGGTTTTTTTTGTCGACATTGGAAGGAAAAATTAGTGTCTACAAGTATTGGTCCATGGATCGGATCTCATAATTGGTAAGTTCCTTAGTTTTGATTTTGGAAATGACTCCAACCATAATTGATTTGCGAAAGCCCTGTCTAAATGTTCAAAAACAATATCCGAGTTTCTTCTATTGTTTGTCCAAGTGAATCAGTTTCCTAGCATAGATAGTTCTGTCAATCCTAGGTTGTTTATAAGGTTGTGGAACTGAGAAGAACCAGGTATGGAAGTTGTAGTTTTGGAAAACTTGTCGCTTAAATTCAGAACTTGATTAAAGTCCCCTTGCAATTAGCGCTAGCTTTGGAGAATTTAACAAGTTAGTAGAAATAGAATCCCAAACCAAACTTCTGTATTTAAAGATCGGACTTGCCATAAACCATAAAAGAGATACCACAGAAAGCCATTTTTTTTCCATTACTTGCAAACAAAAGTAGTTTTTGGATTTGAGCAAAACAGTAACTGAAACAGAGTTCGACCAAGCCACGCAAAGTCCACCTCGCCTTTCCTACTGGAGAAACCATATCCCAAAATCTAAAAGTTGAAGTTTGAAGCCATTTTACCATGTTTGAATCCGGCACCTTAGTTTCCATGAGGAACAAAATGTCTGGCTTCTGAGAGCGGGTCAAATGATTGACAGTTCGGATTGTAAGGGGGTGACCCATCTCCCTACAATTCCAACATAGAAGCCTCATGGCTGATTTAGGGGATTGTTTAGGTACAATCCCCTTGTAAACCATCCGAAGCAATGCATAAATTCACTATTTCGCAAACCTCTTAGCCAAAAAAGAGGTTTCTAACAGCATCAGTTGTTCTCCATCTTCTTCTTCCAGTTGCAAGGGTAAGTAGATGTTCATTGAAATTCTGTGAAGAAGAACATTCATCTTCTGATGAAAGCTTTCTTTTTCTGAAAGATAGGACATCAATTTGGTTCATAATTTTCCTCTTTGTAGTTTTAGTCATCCCAGATGCAATCATACCAGATTTTCGGGCCGCCCCCCATTATATTGCCTTACAATAGATTATAGATTGTAATTCTAGGTTTCTAGCCACTGCTAGGAGAGAAAAATCTTCATCGTCATCAGAAGATGAACTTTCTGAGGCCAAATAATAATCCAAGGTGCTAGATTGAGATTGTTGCTCATCAAAGATAAAAAATCTAGGCCTTTTTTTAATAGGAAGATGGTCTAACTCAGCACTCCTTTTGAGTCGAGAAAGTGATCTGCGAGAGTAGTAAGGAAACAGTAGAAGGAGTCATGCATAGTAATATGATTCTGCATAGAAAATTTATAGCTCCCAATTCTCTTGGAATAAATATGATTTGAAGACCCAAACGTCTGAGGGAAGACAAGATTCCACCGGATAAGTCAATAGGATCCTGCATAAAGAAGACATAGAGTTAGCAAAATTTGTAGCCCAAGATAGATCATGAATTCCTGCTTCGTAGCTTATAGAAGACCCATTAAGTAATGGAGTTGGCTGATTTGTTGTCCTCTGCATCAATATATTTGTAAACAAATTGTGAGCCCAATTCAGAAAGCCAATAAATTGGGACCAAGCAGATTGTTAAGATGTTGTCCAAATATTAGAAGCCTGTGATCTATGATGCGAACTTTGGAAGTTCAGAAGAAGCCCAGTAAATAAATTAACAATATTACGAAATAGCGGCCCATAAGATCTAGGATGCAAAGTCTGAGAGTTCAAAAGAAGCCCAATAAATGAATCCATCACATTAGCAAAATGCGTCCCATAAGATAAATGACTACGCGTCAAATTCAACGAAGTCAACTGGCTTTGAGTTATCTGGTTCAGATGCAATTGCTGGTTGGCCGCCGACATAGCAGAATGTGAAATGGAGTCTACTTCTTCTGGAATAACTAACACACTAATTCGTCCATCCAAGTCTTGCACAACCAGAGTCAATTGAAAGTCAAAGTAGTCAGATGATGTGGAGCTCGAGAACATTGAATGTGATGTGCCTTCTGTTAGTAATGTATTAAAGCCAATTCTAAGATTAATATTTATATTTATTATCAAGTGATTAAGAATCTAAAGGGTCATACACAAAAGAATTAATTTTTAGGTTAAATTGATTAAGGAATTAATTTGTGAAATAATTAATCCTAAGGGCTTGTTAATAAATAGAGCAATTTAGTAGTGGAATAATTTCCTTTTGAAGGAAATTAAAACCTACTAAATATCTTATTTAGTAAGATATTCATATCATATTAGAAAAAGGTAATTTACCGAATTCTCATAGGACAAGATATCCCATTTGTTGCTCTATAAATAAGTTCCTAGACACCAAAACTTGACACACAAGAAAACAAGAAAATGTTCCTAAAGGTTAGAGAGAGAAAAATAGCTAAAATAGTTTTTCTATATTCTCTTGCCTTGGTGTTGCTCAATCTTACCGAAGATCCCAAGAAAGTGTTCGTGTAAATATCTTAGAGTCCGGATACATGTGCGGCTGTGGTTGACATTGCGACATCGTTAAATTTCCTGGCCAATTTGATTGCAAATTACGCCACCAAGAGATACGTCTTATTACTATACGGATAATCAATTATCTTGGTTAAAAATCAAATTTTAAATTCTACTACGTCAATTAAATATTGGTATGTTGTTTGTCTTACACCTTCATCTTCAGAAACTAGCCTAGCATTTGTCACAAAAGGTCCGGATAGCCATGCCGGAATATTCCCTTCCGGCGATGGAACCACTGCTTGATTTTGTCCATTTATATTAATATACTGTTGATGTTCAATTTCACCCAATCCAAGTTGAAAAACTTGCATAGGAATATGTTGTTGTACTGCTTCATCAACGTTGAACTCTTCAGTCTCCATAAAATTCTCCTCGTCGCCATTGTCTTCCGTTGGAGTGGCATTATTTTGTTGGACATTGAAAATCTCTTGTTCCTCGGCATTTTGAGCTTGAGCTTCTGTCCAAAAAGTTAGAGTTTCTGAAGAGAGATGATCTTCTGATCTCTGGATAAATTTATATCCATTTGGAAACGATTTCTATGTTGGAACACAAATTGCCTGTTAATAGAATCCCAGAAAGATGACGGTATGCTTGTATTCCTTAGATGACTGCAATTGTAATGTGCTCTTATAGACTTGTAATATAATTCTTTCGTAATGTCCCAGCTCAAAGGAAATCCTAACGTCTGAGATAACTCCTAAAAATGATTTGTCAAAAAATCTTCCAGAGCTTCATCTTCATCTAAGAAACGACACAAAGGCAGAGTATGCCCAATCATTCCGCACCTCCGGCATATTTTATGCACTCTTTCATATTCGAAGGAAACCCATGAAGTAGTTCCATTCGGAAGAGTTAAGTAAAAACCTGCAACTAACGGAGATTTAATTTTGATCCATATTCTAGCTCGTATACATGAAAGGTTCCTGGCATCATACATGCTTGTTTCAACTTCTTCAAGATCACCAGCAATGGAAGCAAATCTTCAAGCAGTATCATGATTAAAACTTTCCGGAGGAAAACCACATATACGAACCCATAACAAAGCATATGTTGGAATTATATTACTAAAGATCATACCTGGTTGCCAACGACTTAGAAGTAGAAGAGCCCCATCAATACAATAAGGGCCATTATCCATCACTACAAGCATTTCTTCAAGAGAGTCAAATTTGATGATATAGAACTTTCCATCACGGCCAGAAAGCCAAGCTTTATCCTCCCATCGTGCATGTATGTACTGCTGCACTCTACTAAAACTAAAAGTTCTATAATCTAGCAAATAACCCACCAGACAGTTCTGATATCTTCCTTCCCCTCCTTCCATGTCCGCTTGAGAAAATAGGTAGTTTGAAGCCCTTCTTACCGGCGTATAAATTCTGGCCAAATTTGATGATGTATGGTGAAATCTCTTTCCTCTTCAGAGTACTCGTTACCTAGATGAGAATCAGTACCCTCATCCGACCAGTAAGTTTCTTGAAACCTGTTAATAATATCCATAGATAAACAGTAAATATCCACCCATCAACTGTTGATGCTTCCAAAAGCTGACTATCCTTGGTACAATCACTGGTACGAGACCAGTAGCTACGAGAAGAAAGCTAAAATATTAAACTGTGAAGTAAGATGAGCTAATAAGAGTTTGGTTATTATAAGGGAAAAAGAAAGAGTCAAGGAGAACGATAAGTCAACGATATCAAACTCAAGTTCGAACATACCATGTAAAAGTCGAGTCGAGATCAAACATAATAACATTTGATAGCGACTCCACTCGTTTATACTGCTAGATTTAATATTCTTGAAGTTTCAACTCTTGTTATTTTAAAAATTATAAGATTTTTTCTTTTCAAAAAAGGAAAATTATAAGATTTTTCAATTCATATGAAAAGAACACATCATCAAGCTACGTTGAAGTTCTGGAAATAGGAAAAACCTTGAAATTCAAAATTGAAGGAAGTTTTGTAAGACAAATATATACATACAGTAATTCAATGTTCGCGAATCCAATGAAAACTATCTACAATATTTACAAATGGTACATATCAAGTAAAAGAACCAAAAAACTATATCTAAGATCAAACCGATGAAGAGGTAGATAAAGAATTAAAAAGTATTTTCCTTCAATGCAAAAACCCAAAGCAAGTGATTCACATTGTCAAGGCCGGAAAATTCTGATTGTTTTGGAGACTTGCAGACGACAGAAAGGACACCTTGAAACTGCAGATGAGCATCTGCGACATAATACATGGCCACACGGAACCATTGTCACGTCAACTTCATTGCTCAAGCAGACCCGACATGACCATGCTGATTTAGCTGTATCAGCTTCTTTAGCAGCCATATCAGATTTTTCCTGCAGTATTCGTAGAAAAAGAAGTCATCGTAGATATCAAAACAGGCCGATATCAAAACATTCAAAAGAGGCTCTCAATATATGACCCGTTCACCGAATTTCTTGCCATAAGTTGACAGTGACAAAATATGCAGCCTAATTCACCTCAGTCCAGTACTTATTTATATCTATAAACATCAAAAGATACAGAGAATTCAAGTATTCTTATAATCTATATCTGAATTCTAGAACACAGCAAAAAAATTTTGAATGTTACATGGACCAGTTGAGCAATGTGACCGTGTTATGAAGTTCAAAGAGCATAAAGATGATTCCATTCCTCATATTCTAATCCATCCCTTTGCATGAACCTCATCCACAGTGCAAATGTTGAGAGCAATGGGCAGAAAGATATGATCGAAGTCTTCCTTTCTCGGATTCTAATCCATCTTAAAATGGGTTTCCTTTTTTCTTCCTTTTACGCAGGTGCGTGAACAAAACAATTGCATACCGTCTTTATTCACCAGTACATGATGTTACTAGAAGGACGGGATGTAGAAATAGAAACCATGGCACTAGAAACCCTGGTAATTTCCTAAATCAAGCTGCTTTAAAATATAATCCACAAAGCAGTGGCAGATCAAAACCCTTTGATCAATCAATGCAATTTGAGGTGTTGAATAGTATTTTTGAACTATACCTCTATTGCACTAAGCATCCTCTGACAACAACAGGAGTTAAAAGTATGAAGAACAAAGTTCCATCCCATACTGTCATCATATAAAATGAACAAAAGTCATATTGACTGGGATCAACTTTATTGTCAAGAGCAACAATTTATATTAAGCCACACATCTTACACGTTCTCTGACAAGATTCCAAGTTAGTTTTTGATTTAACCATGTCTTCTTTTCTTTCTTCATTACAAGCACTTAGAAAGCTTCCAAGTTGAAAATGCCTGTAGAGTTAAGGCAAATAAATGTAACATTTCTCAGGCTCCATATTGGTGGAAGCCTCGTGCACTACGTACACCCCCCAGCCCTTCTCTCTCTTTCTCTCCCTTTTCCATAACCTTTTCATAGAGGATATGAAAGATGTTTGGCTAATTGCATAATTAAAAGGAGGCATTGCAGAGTCGAAAGATGTTTGACTCATTGCCTAATTAAAAGAAGGCATTGCGGAGTCGAAGGGCCCAGGTATTAGCATCCCAATGCAACTTGCTGAAGTTGGTGAATTGTCCAAACTCATACAGACATTATATCTTGAAAAATAAATATGCATCGGAAACCATGTGTAGCAACTATTCAAAAATGAATATATCACCCACAAAATTGAAGTCAATTCTAAAAGGATATCACTGAAACATTTGGGTAAGTGAAGCAAAAAGCATGCATAGGATCCACAAAAAATTACTTGAGGAAGAAGAACCCAGCTATTTTCAGCCAAATATTAACTACATTTAACTCCATTACGATTTCACCTACTAACCTTTAGAACCCCTAAGATTTCTAAAAACTACTCTAAATTCCCTGAATTTGACTTGTCCAAAAGTTAGTCTTAAACCACATCTGTTGAATCAGGGGGGAAAAAGTCCTTAAAAATGCACCTAAGCTTCCATGTTAATTCTAAATTAATAGTTTTTGAAGAATTAAAGAATAGATACTCAATCACACACCATACAATAACTTTTGTTTCTAACCAAAAAAAGAAAATTTATTAATCAGAAGAACATATACAAACAAGAAGATGGAAAATCCTCATGGAACTATTTTCAACACAGAGCATAAAAGCCAGCAGTTTAAGTTGACAAACGAAAATCAATCCCAAGTCAAACTCGTACACATAATTCTTAGTGCTTTATTACATTTCTGTCTTTAGTCACTCCCGGTAGAAATTTGTCAACAACTTAAATCATTTTCAAGAATGAATTCATTACCAAAAGAAAAAAGTGAATAAAGTTTCTAACTGTGATATCAACCACCAGACTTCCTAAGATATCTACTGTCTTCACTTTTCTTTCTTCTTGTTATTCGCATTCCCAACAAACTCTACAGAACAGCCAGAAACCCACTTTCGCAGTTGGTGATGCTCCTCAACACAAAACACAACTAATTGCGTCCACACACAAGCCATACCGTGTACACAAAGCATCCAGCTGAAAGTCCAAACAATCGTGTTACCTCAATATTAACTGATTGAATTCATTAGCAATTTTAGAACAGAAAGAGGTGGTAGTTGGTTCCAGAGGAAAAGATGGCAGTGCCTGAATTTGAGATGCGATAGTTTCAGTAGCAGTCTATGGGTCCACTGAGATGTGGGGAGTTTATGCACTCAGGAGGCCAGTAACAGGAAGTTGAGTGGATTAATTGGTGGAGAACTCCTGGGATGGAAGGAAAACAAAATTGGCTGGGCTGAGATTGAGGCAGCGAAAGAAGAAGGCTGCCGTGATCGACGATGAATTTCTGGGTTTGCTGATGTTACAGGTTGGGTGGGGATAAAGAGGTAACCGGAGAAACAGTCAAGAAGAAGGAAAATGGGGCTAGCACACTTCTGATCATTAATAGAGTACTGGTTGAGCATGCGCAAGGGCGTAGCTGGGATGCAATTAATTTGCTCATATTTTACTTTGGTTTTTATTTTTATTTTCTGATGATATCTATCTTTGTCATAACGTGGAAGTTAGTCACATCATCTCATTTAGCTATGTTAGGAGGTCATTTCTACCAAGAGGGATGTAATTAACCCTTTAATAGATACATGAACTAACAAAACAAATAATCCCCAAACTGACAACTTTTTAATCTGTTTTCTCTGTCTGATTCACTCATAGGACAGATCACTCAATAGGAACCTTCATAATCTTTGGTAACAAAATAGAAGATCTGTAACCACCCTGAAGCAACTCACCATTCAAGAATAATATTTCCTACTCATTATTGTGATCGAGTACCATCAAGCTAGGAAGAGAAGGGAAACAGAGGGGGAGGGGAAGGCAGATTCTTGGAGTTGTTTAATTGTAAGCCTCAAGATACCAACCTGCTCAAGCAAAAGAGCCGCTTGAGACTCCTTCAATTGCTCTTGCAGTGTCAATGTCATCTGCAGTAGTGACTGCTTCTCCACATCCATATTGATTCCAGCTGCAGATAGCATCTCATGAACAGCCTGAACAACTTCAGCAGCTGACACTCGGCCATGCTGGAGATCTTGAACTGGCCGCTGTTGCACACAACAAAATCACTACTCAATTTCGTGCATGGTCAAAATAAGAATCTATATGATCAGAAAAGAAAAATTAATAAGCATGAATGAATGCTTGTTTTTGATCCACAGGATAGGCATGGCATAAAGATATGTAATAATGCAAGCCATCCAGCCAACTCAGTCATGTAAAACAATTTAACAAAGCGATTGAAATATAACTAACCCAAAGTCTAAGGGAAGGATGTATACATAACCTCTAGGAACAGAGAGAAACCCTAAACTAGGTAAGGCCACTCACAATTTACAATTACGCTTTAGCTATTCGAATTCCATGCAAAACAAACTACACCTCTGCTGATGCAATTACATCACAAATAAGACATAGTTAAACATTTTCGAAAGCACATGCAAATGGTCATTCCTTTTTGCATGTGCTTCTCTTTTTATATAAATCTTGGGGATGAATAACTAAGATAATAAATTGAAAACATCTGTAAATGCTGTTATCTGTGTCTTCTATGGCCTTTTTAAGTATTTGTGTCCATACCGTTCTAAAATGTCAAGCCAGAGTGTCTTAGAACAAAGAAATTGATGAAATAACAACTTAGCTAGTAAGTTCAACCATAGAGTTTGTATTGATTCTTCTGATCCATAAAATCTTTGTACTTAGAAATTTACATCCATCAAATTGATAGCACTCAAAACAAACACCTAAATGCCTAAACAAATTGAATATATATGGATTATCAACCAACATAGCCGCTAGTTTTTGGGTGCCTAAGGATAACAGAAATTGTTAGCAAAAGAATGTGCATAAAAGCAGTAGATACCAGAGACCTAAATCTGAAATATTCAGCACATAGACATGCATAAATGCAAACTCTGAGACAACAAAATACATAAACTACAAACCCCCAGGTATGCCAGATCTCTATCAGCAACCAAACTAGTTAACTTCGACAGTACAAAACTAGGTTCATAAATGCTGTATTTCTTAGTTGACTGCCTTCATGGTTTAGCCAGAAAATTGTATGATTTGTGGCCAGATAACTCATCAAGTCATGTTCTATGTCAAATTCTGTTCCAAAAAGCAATTACATTACTGTTGAAATTAAATAAATAGTTAATATTACGAAGATTAATATTAATGCAACTGAGTATATTTTTTCATTGAACTCCTAAGGAAATGATGCAGTTTTTCTGACACAAAAACGAAATCTAATCATGCTAGAAAACAAAACCACCACTGTCTAAAAAAAATGCTTATTGAGCAGCGACCAGGAACTATGTCTACTGTGCATAAGTAAGAAGTTTACTTGTTTACAACAACCAGCAGTTTCAATTTGTAGTATTTCTTGCTATGTGATGCATAAAACTTGGGCCCAGTGACTCGTTTGTCTATATTCTGTTTAAACTAGCTATATTCTGATGCATAAAATTTGGGCTGAGTATCATCTAGTACAAATGAGAAATGTTCCCAGGTCAAAGGCACAAGGCATGCCGATTTGATAAATACCATAGAATAGGATTATGACCAAGTTTAATTGTTACCAAATCTTCTGGTTTTGCTAAGGGGTGAACTGCTTTAAATTGGTCTGAAACTGCCCTTTTGCCTCAGCCAACAAGAGATTAAACAAGTAGTAGTATGTTTTGGTATCCCTGTCCCACTTCTACAGCTATCATCATTTTATCATCTATTCTGGGAAATTTGCAAAACCAACAGTTTCATAAATGGCAATGCAAGTGTATTTACTATCTTTGACCCTCCGTATTCCTCTATGCAAAGAGTACAGAAATGGCATCCATTCACCAAAACCAAGTGCAGTCAACGAATCACACTTAGCTATGTTTGCTCAATGAGTGACTATCTTAAACTTTAAAGGGCAGCTTTATCAAATCAAGGAACTCATATTTAATGTGCAAAGATGTAAGAAGTCCCATACCGCATCAGATTGTGAAATGGCTCTGTTAGAAACTTCAAGAATACCACTTTCACTGTCTGCCTGATTATTCTCCAGACTAGTGCCTGAATAAACCTCACTACTGACTGACACACTCCTAAATGAGAAAACGTGTGAAGAAAGAATAAGATCAGTTATCCCCGGTGACGTTTCCACATTAAATCTGTAAAGTGCTTGGCCTGCCGATGGTTTGACATCCTCAGCAACCCTGCCATATTTCAATTTTTCTCCATTTTGAGATCGCCATGCCACTACTTCTCCCCTGTAGAAAGGCCTTAATGGGAGAAATTGCACCTGAAGTGCATCCTGGGGCAATATATCATTCCCCATTAATCGATGAATTCCTCCCCATTGAGCAGTCACTTTCTTTTGAGAGCAAAAATTCAAGGCATTGATTAATGTGATCTCAGAGCCCTCAGGACAGAGAAATAGAGATCCAATAGGTAGTGCAATTGGTGAATCCAAAACCTGGCTAACAACAATCCCGATGATGTCAGGAACCGAAACAAAACTTGGCGGTTCAGCAACTAAGACACTAGTTTTAAACTGGTCTACAAAATAAAGAGCCCGGTGCAGTGATGTTTCCTCCCATTCTGGAACAATTGATTCCAGAGTGACACATGTAATATCTAATGATTTTGGAAGGAGCAAAAAGCGAGTGTATATGCATTGAACAAACTTTAATTTTTCTGCCACCATTTCTAGGGACCTCTTTACATTCTCAAAAACAGGATCATAGGCAGGAACTTCGCTTGCAACACTACTAAGAACGCTCCACAAGGCAGCTTGGAATGAATTACTCAATAACCTGCGTCTTACTGCTGCTAGATGAATTGATCTAATGCATTGCAAAGTCTTTATACTTTCCCTAGTATCTAGTTCCTTCATAAAGACGAAAGAAAAAAATCATTAGAGAGGAAAAACTCTGCATATATCTACATTAGAGATCCTATTGTTGTTCTCGAGTAAATATACGAAATAGAAGATGCAGACTAAATTGGCACAAAGTGAATTTCGGAGAATTTTTCATACCTCAACAACCACATCAGATAGCTTTTTAATGGCTAAGGCCATGCATATTCTCTCAGGAAGGTCACTGTGAACAAATCTTAGCCTGGAAATGTCAATATATTTAAGATAACGTGAACCATAAGAATCAACATAGACACATGACTTTGCATGAACAAGCCTGCAGCCATCATCAGGGACAATTGCATTGGATGCCCAGCTACATGTGTCTGACATTACTGCCTCATCACACACATAATGTAAAATTTCCATCACAGCACGGAATTCATTTGGATTTAAACGTTGATACCCACAAGCTTTTTGAAGATTCATAAGAAGATCCCTAGCAGAAGCAACAGAGAATGCGTCCTGAAGTCCCAAGTCCTTCAATATCTTTACAAATGGAAGATATAATGCAGGAAGTTCAAATGCAAATGGGGAAAGGTTAATTGTCAGTCGCGCAAAAAGGGCCCTAGCTGTTACCAAACGTGTGCCATTTGCAGCCGGAACAAATGCTAGCTGTTGCAATTCTGAAATTTCTGGCAAGGAAACAGAAAAAGGATATTAAAAAAAATTATTCAGAAATAAAAATAAAATACAACTCCAGTTCTTCCCAGACCTCAGAACTACTAATAAAAAGAAAACAGAAAAAAAAAAAGCCATAGAAAGCTATCAAGTCTATTACTAGAAGAGTAATTTGCTATCTCAAAATCATTGTGACACTAATTTGAAAGAGAAGCTAAAATGCCTCATAAAAAAGACATGTTTAGACGAACAACGGAATATCTGCCATTTTTTAAGTCAAATAAGCAAATCCAGAACTCCATCTTGGAGAGACTTAACTATAAATTTCAATAGGTTTTGGCTGCAATAAACTTCTAGTTTCAGTTTCTAGAAAGAAGCTTTGTTCATTTGACCATATAGATTAAACATGAAATTCTTGTCTTCACAGTGCTCACCTTTTCTTAAGTCAAAATGTTTCTCTTATATTAAGCTAATGCTCATACTTAAGCATGGTGTTGGTGTCAATTAGTAATGAAGCAATTTGGTCCCTTTTTTGATCGATTTTTGTTTTGCCTAACCATTGCCAGCATCATTTTTCTTTCTTTAATTCTTCTTGCTGACATATCCCTTTTCTTCAGCGCCCTGGAGGAGGGAGATGTCCTTCACTTGTTTAAGAATCAATAGTGCTTCCAGTTTTATCAAGCCTCTTGTATACAAAATATCTCACAAATAGTCTTGTTGTAAAAGTACCTTAAATTTATATTAGAACATATTGCAGCATCTGGTCATCCATAGTCCCGTATGAAGAAATATAACTTCGCAAGGCCATTAATTGTTCTTTACTTCATTAGCTTAACCCAATACCAAGCAAACACTATCTAAAACAAATTATTCTCCTCTTGCACATAAGAAAGTTTTCAGCAACATTATGTAGAACGAGGTGATGTGAAAAAGTCACTTTTAAGTGTCATCTGACTGGTGGGACTAGAGTCAGGCAACAACGTACATCTTTTTGTAGCCTCAGGTGTGATGAACAAGAAAGGCCGGTGACCAATCAACCCAAAACTAAATGGAGTCATATGCTAAAAAAATGATGGGAATCATAAATCCATTTTGGCAGTGAATGAGTGAAGCTCAAAACTTTTGGCAATTTACAATAAATATGAGAATTTCTGGTGCACAATGAAAGAAGTGCAGACACCAAAAATGAGGAAGTGGATTGGAATTTGGAAAAGAAAAAATCTAGAAAAATCAAGTCACTTGGAAAATTTTGAAGCCAAATTTTGAAAACTCTATATCATTACCCATTTTTCTGCAAGAAGATGGAGTTTCCTTTTTTTTTTTTTTTTGGGTTCTCTTAGGAATCCTAATGAGCAACTAATTGGTTGCAGATATCACACAATCGGTGAGAAGAATCAAGAAGAGAACAAACTAATCTATCCCGGATGAAGCTTCCCCAACCCCCCCCCCCCCCCCTTCTTAGAAGTTGAAAGGTCAAAATCACACAAATTGCATAAGAAAGAGAATATGGGAAAAACCTAAATAAGGAAGATGATCACAGACTTAATGAAATACAGAACAAGAAGAGGAAATATAAAACTGGAGAGCTGCGTGTATGCTGGATAGCAAAGGCCATGGGTTTTTTAATCACCATATACATGCAGCATAGGCTTGGTGTAGAATAAGATAAGAAGAATCACAGGTAACTACCTGAAGAAGATAAAGAACCCCAGACTTTTTCCAAATATTTCAAAACCTCAAAAGAAGCTTCCTCAATTGTCTTTGAACCAGATGCAGCTGGCCAATGAGCAAGAGTGTCTTCACCATTATTTTTTCCAATGACCTGAAGTAGAAGTGGCAAAGACGTGATATGATCCTTGAAAAGGAATAGCAATAGATAGCACGAGACTAAGGTAATAAGCATATGATAACATTACCTGAAGGTGCCTTAAGACTGTTGGGAAAGATGGAGGACTCCTCAAATGGAGTGCATTCCAGGAGTACTCAGGTGGAATGACACTCTGCCTAGAAAGAATGGGAGCACAACTCCAAGCAAGAGGCCAGTCTTTCAATACAATAGCTTCACTATATGAACAAAGCACTCTTTTCCCATTTCTTTTTCCACTAATGTTTGGAAATCCCATTTCAGCAGGAATACATGCAATTTTACCAAGGAGATTACAGAAATTATTGCTATAAAGAACTGCAAAGTTTGAGAAGACAGCTTTGGCTAGATTTTCAGCCATTAACCAAATTTCAAAAGAAACTTCATTTTGCCCATTTGAAACATCTGTCTCAAGGTCATCAACAGCTCCTGTACTTCTCATGCATTCAACTCCAAGAAACTCCACCCTTTTTGCACATTCAAGTATTATATCAGCTTCGGTTGAAGTTCGAAGTCCCACTTTCCTTAAAATGCGAAGCCATCCATCAGAAATAAATCTTTCCCCTGGGAATTTGTTTCTTACCCCAGAAAAAACAGATGTCAGCAAAGCGTCACTGGGATCAAACATATCTTTGGGTTTATACAGGTTTATTGAAAGTTCATCTGCCGTCTTAACGAAATTAGTCTCCTTAAGTGCTTCAATGACAGAGGAATCCTGTTGAAGATCTTGCCAATTCATATAAAGGTATATCAAAATATCCTCCTGTTCAGATTGAGGTTTTGATTCAAACCCTGGCAATCCAAATTTTACAAAAATTTGTTGATCATGCAGCTCAGGCACTCCAAGGGCTCGCAGTAAAGAACTCCCAATAGAATCTGTGGTGTGAAAAAGGCAATGTTCATCATATGGCTTTAAAAATGTATTTGAAGCAATCATACACAAATCTCGGGTTAGCAATCTGGTATATGTCCCAATAGCTGTCTTGTATATAGGTAGCTCACGTAATACTTCAAGCTCCTCTCTTCCATACTCTGATCCATTCAAAGAGAACTCAGAAGCAAATAAACTGAAAAGCTCGTCACAGTCCGAAGCCAGAAAGGAAGTAAGTTCAGGAAAATAGCCTGCTTGTTTAGCTGCAACAAGTTTAGACGCAATAACTTTCCCTAATGATTGGGCATCTCCAGGTAAACAATTACATGAAGAAGCACAATCCATGAAAGTAGGATCAAATACTGGTATACTGCATTGGTTCAGCAATGACAATAACCAAGGATACTTCTTCTCCATAATTTCAAAAGCTAAAGTATAGGATTTAGCCAGATCAGCTTCAAATGATAATCCAGATGTGCCACTTTCAGTTGTGACCATTTCTTCGGTAACATTGTCAGGGTTTGTATCAGAGATTGGGGGTGGAATGAACACAAGGTGGCGCTCTCTTACACGGCAAAGAACTGGTTGACCAAGAAAAGCAGGAACAAGAGGCCAGTCAGAGAAAAGAGAAAGGTCTTCAGATGAAGCACTAAAAGTTTTCCAGAACAGTCTAATCCATTCAGGAGAAGGGCCCCACTCATTACCAGAGCTTGCAGTGTTTTTCCATGAGAACCAGGGTGCCATGTTTGAGTCAATTACATGATTCACCCAGTTTTCATGAAAAAGATAATGCATATTACTTGCCAGTAGGCGAAAAGAGAAACTCTGCAGTTTCAAAAGTGACTGCAGATTGCAATTAGAGAAAATATTGAACAGGATCGATCTCTCTAATACTTTCAAATGGATAAATTTTGCTGCCAAAGAACTCATTAATACCTGTTCCTCCTTGTTTCCAACCCAAACTTCAGTAACACCTAGTATAATTAAATGGTTAGTTGCGGTAGGACAGGGCAAGCCTTCCAGTTCAGCAGCTACAGATCGAAACTTGTGTTCTTGATCGTCAGGAACCTGAAAGTTTATGATGCGGTTCCTTTCAGACAAAGGACCACCTGTCCTTCCAATATCTTCAACAACTCCGCGACCAAAATCAAATAATGCCTTTCCAATACTTGTCATCATCTCAATAGCATCTCCTCCTGAACTGCTTCCACTTGAAGAAGACGTTTTATATAGGCCCCGCACATTTGGATTCAATGCAGAGAGAGAACTGCTATCCTCTCCTTTAATGGTGGCAAAAGAAGAACCAGTGCTATGGATTCCCGCAAATGAATTCTGCTCACAAGACTCAGGTGAACCTAAAGGCTGGATATCAGATAAGCAGTAATCAAGGACGTCTATGAAAGTATCGAGTGAACGCAGAAGAATTGATGTGGAAGAAGCCCGAAGAAGCTCTCTCACCATTTTAGGCTTGATTTCTCGAACAGTAATACCCACTGCCTGAATTTCAGTAACCAATTCCCATGGAACTGAAAAAACTGGATAATGTTCTTTTACAAATGCACAAACAGTGGCTGGTACCAAGCTACCACCCACTCCAGTTCCAGGTTGTGAAAGAAACATTCCCTCTTCAGCCTTGACAAGATTCCCAGAATAAAGTTGCCACAAGGAAAGATTGATAACGTGCTTGTAGAAAGGCCTTATTACTTTTTGAATCAAACATTCCCAGTCTGCTTTAGGAAATTTCACAGAAGCTGAATTACTTTCATCGGTGCATTGGTCAATACATGTGTTCCCAATGGACCTAGGCCAGAATGAGTAGATTTGATCCCCATAAGTATTCAAAATATGACCAACTGCCTGGCTCAAACTTGAATCAAGACTAGAAGTGAAAGGTTCTCTCCTTAACTTCTGCATTTCTACGACCAACTTGACATAAGAATCAAGAACACATGACATCAGTTCCCTGTTCCAAGTTTCAATAAGTCGACTTCCAGCATCAGCATGAGCAGTTTCAAATGGTTTGTCTTGATATTTAAATAAGTAGCGGCCCTGATTATGACGCACCAAGAAATATCCAAGAATTGTAACAGGGGTGTCTATAGCAGCAGACAGAGGAAGAGGGGACATAATACAACTTGAACAAGTCTCGGCAGGACAGCCATCTCGCGAGATGTGTGCTGCAACTCCAGCAACAGGTGTCAAGTTGTATGCCATATACCGCCTGCAAGAAATGACCAGCAAGTCATTTAGCGCAATTTACCAAATACTCTAAAACAGAGAAAATAGGTTAATTATGCATGAGAGATATAAAACTCAGGGCATCATTAAAACGATTGCTGAGGATTACTATCTGCAAATAAAAATGGAAAAGCAAATGATCGTGGGGGAGTCAAGACCTGTGGTCAGTTTGGGAAGTTAATCATGTTCAAATTCAGGTAATTGCTTATTAATGTGAATTTAGGATTATATGCTTATTCCCAGCATTTAGCTATAAAGTTTTAGAAATGATTTCTCCTTCAAATCATCTATATTTTATGTATAAACAAATCCAACAACTTCTCTTGCAAGGGATATTGTACAAATGTTGGCAAATGCCCACCTCCATGACGCATGAAAACCAACAATGGCCTGTCAGAAGATTCAATTGTCAATCAATCGCCCTGATCTAGCTATCAATCAATCCCCTTGATTTAGCTATCAATCAATCCCCTTGATTTAGCTGTCAATCAATCACCTTAATTTAGTTAACTTATTTGTTAATATAATTAATGTATTTTATGTGCTTTCCTAGTTAGATAGTTAATTAAATATGTTAATGTATATCTGTAGTCTATCAATTAGTCAATTAGCATAATTAGGGATTTTCTTATTGTAAAACTAGTCTAGATTCATTGTAACAGTTGTCTAGATTCGTCTTGTACTAAGCCTATAAATATAGGCCTAATTTCACAATAAGAACAACACAAGTTCAATTTCTCAAAATTCTCTGTGTTTAACATGGTATCAGAGCCCTTGATCTCTACATAGTCATAGTTCAGATTTTTTCCAGCTTCCTGTTCCTAGTTCTCTAGCAACCTCTTTACATAGTCAAAGTCCAATTCTTTCCTCCTAGTTCGTTCGTATCCTCATGTCTTCAGACAAGGAGTCCTTGATTCGTTTTAATGGCAAAAACTACTCAGCCTGGGCATTTCACTTCAGGATATATGTCAAAGGAAGAAATCTATGGGGTCATGTTGATGGTAGCAAACCTGTTCCTAAGCAAGGTACGGATGAATATGCCAAGTGGGAGGTCGCGGATGCACAAATCATGGCATGGATTCTGGGATCTGTAGAACCTAACATTGTTTTGAATCTCCGACCCTCCAAGACGGCTGCCGAGATGTGGAATTACCTAAAGAGAATCTATAGCCAGCAAAACGCAGCTCGTAGATTCCAGCTTGAACATGAATTATCCATGATTCATCAGGATAATCTCTCTATTTCTGAATTTTACTCTAGCTTTATGAATCTTTGGGCCGAATACACTGATATAATCTATGCTACCTTACCATCAGAAGGTCTTGATGCTGTTCAATCTGTTCATGAAATTGCAAAAAGGGATCAATTTCTCATGAAATTAAGATCTGAATTTGAGGGTACCAGATCCAATCTTATGAATCGAGATCCTGTTCCATCCTTGGATATATGTCTCAATGATCTACTACGAGAAGAACAACGAATTTTCACTCAAGCAGCCATTGAACAACGAAGATCCACATCAGTTCCAATGGCTTATGCAGCACAAGGGAAGCCAAGAGGTAAGGACACAAGGGCTGTTCAATGTTTTTGTTGCAAAGGATTTGGTCATTATGCTTCGAATTGTCCCAAAAAATTCTGCAACTATTGCAAAAGAGATGGTCATATTATCAAGGAATGCCCGATCCGACCTCCCAAGAAATCTGAAACGGCATTTATTACCTCGGTTGGCTCTTCTAGTAATGGTGGTTCCGCGGATATAGCACCGTCAACACAAAATATTCCTACTCCTGCTCAAACTTTAACACCTGAGATGGTACAACAAATGATTCTCTCTGCATTCTCTACCTTAGGACTCTCAGGTAAACTCTTGTCTACTTCATCCACTTGGTTTTGTGATTCCGGGGCATCCAATCACATGACAAATAATGCTCAAAACCTTACCAATGTCAAGAAATATTCTGGAAACCTTGAAATTCATACTGCTGATGGCAATTTGTTACCCATTACAGCCACTGGTGATATTTCTCCTTCTTTGACTAATGTTTATGTCTCTCCAAGCCTTGCCACTAACCTTGTTTCAGTTGGCCAGTTGGTTGACAATAATTGTAAAGTAGAATTTTCTAAATCTGGTTGTGTTGTGCAGGATCAACAGTCAGGGAAGATGATCACAAGGGGGCCTAAAGTAGGACGTGTTTTTCCTCTCCAATTTCCTTCCTCACCTTGTCTTTCAATTCCTTTTGTCACTTGTAATCTCGCACATGTTGATTATCGAGTGTGGCACAAACGTCTTGGACATCCAAACTCTAATGTACTCCATGATTTGCTAAATTCTGACTTACTGGGGAATAAAAAGCATGTTTCTATTAATGATGTCCAATTTGATTGTGATTCTTGTAAACTTGGTAAGAGTAAAACTTTGCCATTTCCTACTCACATGCCTAGTCCTGTTCAACCTTTCGAAATGATACATAGTGATTTGTGGGGTATGGCACCAATTACATCTCATGCTAATTACAAGTACTTTGTCACTTTTATTGATGACTATAGTCGTTTCACTTGGATTTATTTCTTGCATTCTAAAGATGAAGTACTTTCTGCATTTAAACTTTTTCATGCATATGTCCAAACACAATTTTCAGCCAAAATTAAGGTTTTACGTTCGGACAATGGGGGAGAATATATGTCTCATTTGCTTCAAGATTTCATGCAGGCTAATGGAATAATCTCTCAAAGATCATGTCCTCAAACCCCACAACAAAATGGAGTAGCCGAAAGAAAAAATGGCCACCTCCTTGATGTTGCTCGAACTCTTTTATTAGAATCCTCAGTGCCTACTCGATTTTGGTGTGAAGCTGTTTCCACTGCTGTCCATCTCATTAATAGGTTACCTTCTCCTTCATTGAATCATGTTTCTCCTTTCCATAAGTTATTTGGTCATCCCCCTAATTATTCTGATCTTCGTACTTTTGGTTGTGTATGTTATGTTCATCTTTCTGCACAAGAACGCACAAAATTCACAGCCCAATCAGTTAAATGTGCTTTTCTAGGATATTCAGTACATCACAAAGGGTTTTGCTGTTATGATCCTAATTTGCGTCGTGTTCGCATTTCTAGAAATGTAATCTTTTTTGAAAATCAGTGTTTTTTTTCCGATCATCAGGACTCTCTTTCTCCTTCATTTTCTATGTTGCCTCTATTTCCTAATCCTATTGCAGATCAAGAAACTTCTAAACCATTTTTGGTATATCAAAGACGTTCCAAAGCCACAATCAATCAGCCTTCTACTTCTTCTGCGCCCCCTCAAGCTCCTTCCCTTGCTGCGGATCCTCTCGCACTACCTGAATCTGACATTCCCAGACGTAGTACTCGAGTCAGTAAACCACCAGAAAGGTATGGCTTTTCTAATCCTGTCTCTTTGACAGCCACTTTGTCTTCTATTCCTATCCCTTCATCTTATAAACAGGCAATGGAACATGAGTGTTGGCGTCAGGCTATTGAAACAGAACTTCTTGCTCTTGAAGAAAACCAAACCTGGGATGTTGTACCACAACCTTCATCTATCAAGCCACTTGGCAGCAAATTTGTGTTTTCTGTCAAACTTCATTCTGATGGTTCCATAGACCGTTACAAGGCTCGGTTAGTGGTTCTTGGGAATAAACAAGAGTATGGTCTCGACTATGAAGAGACATTTGCACCGGTTGCTAAAATGACCACAGTGCGAACTATCCTAGCACTTGCAGCATCTCAATCATGGTCCTTACTTCAAATGGATGTTAAAAACGCGTTTCTACATGGTGATCTCAAAGAAGAAGTCTACATCAAACTTCCATCTGGTATGCCTACTTCTTCTCCTAATGATGTTTGCAAACTAAAACGCTCCTTATATGGCTTGAAGCAGGCACCGCGCGTGTGGTTTGAAAAGTTTAAATCCACTCTTCTTGATTTTTCCTTTACCCAGAGCCAATATGACTCTTCTATGTTTCTCCAACGAACATCCAAAGGTATAGTTGTTCTTCTTGTGTATGTGGATGACATTGTCATCACTGGATCTGATTCAGAGGCTATATCTAATCTTCAAAAAATGTTGCACACCACTTTCCATATGAAAGACCTTGGCCAACTTAACTATTTCTTGGGTTTGGAAGTTCATCATCGTCCCCAAGGTATTTTCTTGAATCAACACAAGTATACTCAAGATCTAGTTCAGTTGGCCAGGACTTGCGGGCAGTGCTTCTGTTGACACTCCAATGGAAGTCAATGTGAAATATCGACGAGATGAAGGGGAGCTCCTCAAGGATCCTACTTTATATCGTAAGTTGGTTGGTAGTCTTATCTATCTCACCATTACTCGACCAGACATCTCTTATGCTGTTCACACTGTTAGTAAATTTATGCAATCTCCTCGACATCTTCACCTCTCTGCTGTCCGACGCATCATCCGATATCTTCTTGGCACGCCTAATCGTGGCCTATTTTTTCCTATTGATTCTTTGCCTCAACTACAAGCCTACAGTGATGCAGACTGGGCTGGTTGCCCGGACACAAGGAAATCTACTACTGGTTGGTGTATGTTTCTTGGTAATGCTCTTATCTCTTGGAAATGCAAGAAACAAAACTATGTATCCAAGTCATCCACTGAGGCAGAATATCGTGCCATGTCTGCTGCCTGTTCTGAGATTATTTGGTTACGTGGTCTTCTCACTGAACTTGGTTTTCCGCAACTTCAACCAACTCCATTGCATGCTGACAACACTAGTGCTATTCAAATTGCTGCCAATCCCGTCTACCACGAACGTACCAAACATATAGAGGTTGACTGTCATTTCATCCGAGCAGCCTATGACCATCAGGTTATTACTTTGCCTCACATTGGTACCAATCTACAGCTTGCCGATATCTTCACCAAATCCATGACACGTCAGCGTCACAGTTTTTTGGTTGGCAAATTGATGCTTGTAGACTTTTACCAGCATCAATTTGAGGGGGGATGTCAGAAGATTCAATTGTCAATCAATCGCCCTGATCTAGCTATCAATCAATCCCCTTGATTTAGCTATCAATCAATCCCCTTGATTTAGCTGTCAATCAATCACCTTAATTTAGTTAACTTATTTGTTAATATAATTAATGTATTTTATGTGCTTTCCTAGTTAGATAGTTAATTAAATATGTTAATGTATATCTGTAGTCTATCAATTAGTCAATTAGCATAATTAGGGATTTTCTTATTGTAAAACTAGTCTAGATTCATTGTAACAGTTGTCTAGATTCGTCTTGTACTAAGCCTATAAATATAGGCCTAATTTCACAATAAGAACAACACAAGTTCAATTTCTCAAAATTCTCTGTGTTTAACATGGCCAACCATGTTTAATAGATAAAAATAACATCAAAGTATAAGATTACTTAGTCCACAATGAAATATACATTGGGAAGAGAATAATAATAATAATAATTTGTTCCCAAGAGCAATATGAATTGAGAAACCAGTAATAAAAAAAAAATATCAGATGTACAAGACGGCATTCAGCTCAATTGTTGTTAATTTTGTGATTCTTCAACAATTACAACTCCTGAAGTTGATGCAGCTAAAAAACCTGCTTAAAGGAAAACACAGAGAAGGGCTTTCATAATGCATGATTGTTGTTGATTTGTTATCTTATATTCTAAATCATATCAATGCTGACAAGTCTGAACCTATTTAAATTGACCTTCAAGCAATTATTGAAATAAGCATTTTAGTTCGCACACATATTCCATAGAATTCATAACCACATCATTTTCCAGTCAAAAACACTTTGATGTATTCGTTTAGAATCAATTAGTTAAATGATCAATTTAATTCATACATGTATTCCATAGAATGCATAACCACATGATTTTCTAGTCAAAAGCACTTTGTGTATTCATTTAGAGATCTTATAGAAGATTGAATCATATGCATGGTACATATACACATTCGTATATACCTAATAGTCTTTTATCTTGAATAAATTTTCACCCAGAAAAGAAAATGAAAAACACCCGTAAATTCACAGTTACAAATGTAAATATACACTCTAATCCTTTGCCAGTCACTTAAATAGGACTTAAAAGATAATGAGTGAAAGATATGCTCAAGAAGTTGTTCTATAACTCAGTATACAAATATGCAACTTCAATACATTTGAATACCGTATAACAAAAACTAAATTCAAGTGGTTTAATCAAGATATCATCTTGACATACCTATCAAGAGCCATATTTCTTGTTTGCCCCGAACCAAAAGTAAGCACAAGTAGCCATCGATCCACCATAGTAATTCCTTTAATGCGCAAGTTCAAATCAATAACTTGTAACTTGCTTGCTGCACTTGAGGTACCAAATAAACTTGAAAATTGAAACTTTTTCCACTTTTTTTCTGAGAAAGGATTTCTGACAATAGCACAGGATGGATCAATGCTAACTGAGTAGTCCTCACATGATTCCAAGCTTCCTTCCTCCCAAGTTGACAATGATACCTGACAAAGCCCAATTTTAGAATTCCTTGTAATCATTAGGATATTGTAGAATATAACAAGATTAAGAGTCAAACAAAAAACTTTGGAAGTAACTGTTACTAAGAAAAACAAAGATACATAAGCGCAGTATTAGAAGTCCATATTAATGCTTCATAGATTTTAGAACATTAACATAATAAGTGGTGAACAAAACAACCTGGAAATAATGATAAAAGTCCTGAGCAACGGTGATGCAGGACCAGGGAGCTATGGTGCATGAGATCTGATTTAGACCTCTTAGATATAGAAAGTTTAGGTTCTGGAGAAAGTACTAAGAATCTGAGATAGGAGAGTGGATAAGAGGAATGTAGGAGGAAGCAGGAAAGCAAGAGGAGCAAAAGTAAGAAATTTAATTCTAGGAATTCCACCTAGATTTTCCTTTAGCGTTAACCAAGTAAGTTGAGCCCTCTTTCACATCTGAAAGAAAGCACAGTACAACTTCATTTAACCCAATAAAACATACTTTCATTACATATCAACCTAAAGCTGTTACAGTAACATACAAAGAAAAAGAGCTAGTCTTGGAGGCCAAAACTTCTCAAGGACAAAAGAAAACATTGTAGCTAAGCGAATCTAGCAACTAAGAAACCTAAAAGTTAGACATCATAAGATCTCAGGTTCAATATGACTACCTCAAGATGCATCAAATTTGACTTTGAGACCTAAAAGCTTTGGACTCCAAACTCTACCTCCCAATAGAACAAAATAGTACACTCATAGCTTAAACAAAGATGGAAAATTCTATGGTCCCTGTATTGTTTTTGAGGAAACCATACGCTCAAATGAAATCCACTCAACAGTTGCCACAACATTTCACAAGACAATGTTGCACACATAATAACATTCCTATCATCGGCTTGGCAACCTGTCAGAAAGCCAAGGTAATTAACAGGATATTTTCATTTTCCTTTTCATGCTCTGAGTTGTATCAATTCTGAAAAGCTCTAATTTTCAATTAATGCAATAAGAAGGGATAATCACACAAACCTCCCTGAGGTTTATAGATAAAGCAGGCATCTCCCCTCAGGTATCAAAAATTACACTTGAATCCCTATTTTTACTGTTTACATAGCAATTTATCTATATATATATATGACATCAGCAGAAAATTCACATGAATATTCTAATTTACCCTTGTGATTCTTAGAAAAAGATTTTTTTTTTTAATTTTTACTAAAACCAGCAGTGCCTCATTTGTCAAAAAAATTGTAAAAAAAAGATCTATCTCCTTCACCAATTACCACCACCAGCATGCCAGTCGACAGTTAAAAAAGTAGAAGAACTCTCCCCTCCCCACCATGACTGCCTTTTGCTCAAGTATCCGTTAAAGGCTGCATTTACTCAAACTTCCACTAAGGGCTCCCCTCTCTCTGTCAATCCTATCTACTAAGGGCACCTATTCTGTGTCACTCCTCTCTCAAACTCTCAAAGATCAATCATCAACAACAGCATGAAGGAGATCAGTAAGCTTTTGCTTAATTCACGGGGCATGAGGTATTAAATACTCAAACTAGTATTGTTGGATTTCTCTTAATTTGGTCAAATAAGACTAAATTAAGAAACTTACCATCGGCATCAAAATTGGCCCTTAGGATTTTTCCCAACCATTTATTCCTTCTTAACCCTAAAAAGATAAAGAGGCATAACATACAAATAAAAAGCCAAACTATCACCATCAATCATCAGGAACCACCAAAAAAAAAAAAAATCACAAAGCAGTAATGATTTCCGTAATGGAAATTTCGGCTAGGCACAAATAGGCAAACCAATAGAAAACCCATGTATCAACAAAGATGTGGGTCACAAATTTAAAATTGGGAGGAGAAACTATGAGATGGAGGATAATAAGGGAGATGTTTTGGAAATTTTGGAGGGCTATTTCCTTTCTTTTTGTTGTGCCATGGGTTTAGAGAAGAAGGCAAGGTGTTGTGGCAGTGTCGTGGCGATGATTGCGGGAAGGATGGTGGCAGGTGGCAGAGGTGTTGTGGCAGTGTTGTGGCGATGATTGCGGGAAGGATGGTGGCAGGTGGCAGAGGTGTTGGCCGGTTATGGCAGGTGGATAAAGAGATGACTGATAATGGTGAGGGGACATGATGTATAATTGCCAAACGAAAAAATAAGTGGAGGTGGGGAGGAAAGTAGCGGCTGGTTGGGTTGGGGAGGGGTGGTGGCAGGTGGTGAACAGAGATGATAATGTTGGGGAGAGGGGGATCAGGAAAAATAAAGAATGGGAAGATGATTTTTTGGTGGGGGGGGGGGGGGGGTCAGGGAAAGGAGACTAACTTTTTCCCTTGAGGTTTCTGATAATGCTGTCTCAGACAGCTAAAGGAAAAAAATTGTTGTTGCAAGGGTACTACAGTCCTTTTATACAGTCAGGGGAGCTAAGTGTAATTTTTGAAACCTGAGGAGAGCTGCCTGCTATTATCATAAACCTCAAGGGAAGTTTAAGTAATTATCCCATGATAGAAAGATCGAACTTTTATGAATCCAAATTTTTCTTAGTTGGATGTTTCTATCACTAAGCTCCAACGTTTTATACTCAAGCAGAGAGAGAGGGGGGTGAAGAAAGGGGAAAAAAGTTGAGAATGAAATGGAGAAATATTCTTTTCACTTAAAGAGATAAAGCAGGGAAGTACTATCTTAACCTGAACATTGTAGTACTTTAGAATACCTGCATAATGGAGTTTAAAAACAGGATAGTTCTGGAAGCATGCTCCATAAATTTGTTGAATAACAGTGATATCTTCTTTGAAGCAGATTCAATTCCCTCTTCCATATATTCTGATGAAAGAGGAAGGCGTATGACTGTAGAATCTGACACTGACCATGGCGTCTTTTGGTCAATCAACAAAGCACTAAATTGATCATGAAACCTCTCCATCAAATTGGTGCCTGGAACCAAAATTATATTTAGCAAGCTTACCATAAAATCATGAATGGCAATTATGTGTCCCCATGATGCACGATATGTAGGTAGAAGACTCAGAATATATGTAAATGAGACACTAAGATGATGATAAGAGGAACGAAAAAAGTCTCAGCCTTATTCAATATAAACATTAGGTATCGCTGATCTTCAAAATCCCATTTTACTTTGGTTATGCTGAATTTCCAATTTTTTACAGCAAATACTCCCTCCTCCCTGCTGCAATACAATTTGGTCTTTTAATGATTTGCTTCATATATTGCATTTACCACTGAACCACACACAAAAGATAAAAAATTTATAAGTAAAATATTGGAAAAGATAGAAATAATAAACATATAATGCATCCGCCACATGTGCATACATAGGTAACTTGGCATGGCACATTAGCCTGATGACAATACTACTGATTAGCTAAAGGTAGAAATTTTCACGACCAACAAACGTGCAGATGTCCCACAATCAAGCTAACTAGATCCTAGAATCAAGCTAACCACATCAGTCTATAATCAATCCTACAATTACATAAAAATATGTGCTTACTATATTTAAAACATCTCCTGTCTCCATCCCCAATGTCCGGGGTGCTGGAGTCGCCACCCTCCCCTCCCTTGAAGCATATATGGCCTTTTTCTTTACAGGTTTACCCATGCAAGTATTCTTTTAGCTCGTAAAGGAAATCCAAATTTGAAATTGACATGGGAATACAATAAACTAGAATTGAAACGGGTACAAGCTATTACCCTGCATTCATTCAATTTCAAAATGGAAGCATGAGTCATAACTCCCTTATACTAGTGTTTTATTTTACATTGATCTGGAATTCTGTCTGATTATGAAATATCATAGTAAAATTAGTCTATTTTACTCTTTGGATGCTTTTAGCTTGATATACATTCTAAAGTTTAGATACACCATTAGCAAAGGAATATTTTAACCCTAACAGGATGACTTAAAAGCATCACATTTATGCTCTAGGACTAATCAGTAATGTTTGGCCACTGCACTCCACAAATGTTGCTGCTTACATGCTGATATGACGTACAATATCTCCAGTGCCATCTCTGCCGAAGATCCAATATTTTAACTAAAACCAAATCAATATCCCACCCTTACTGCCCAAAACCATGAAAGCACGTGGACGCATTTCTTTTTAGACTTTTGTCAAGAATTTCTTTTGTTATCACTACACATTCAAATTTCTTTTGTTATCACTACACCTTTTTTTTTTTAAACATTAATATAGAGTACTCATACATGTCTTTTAGTTTATTTACTGCCTCTTTGACACAAATAAACAACACCATTGATATCCAAACATTTTACCCCAACTTTTAGTTGTGCCTATTTCATGCCTAAACTTTCACAATTGTGTTTAATTGAATCCAGACTTAGATTGTGGCAGATATTGTTTCCCAGAGTTTGACACATATGCTCCAAATGTGACCAAAACAAGGGTCCTTTTTGGGTAAAATATTAAATAAATGTTATGCAGAAATTAAGCATCTCTTTCTCTGTCTCCCCCCTCCCCCAATTTAGTTTAATATAAAATGCTCACTATCTAGTTCCAAAATACCGCTGCTTTGACCACGCGGAGTGCAAACGTCTAACTCGAAGAAGCAATTTTTGTTGGAATTTAGACACAGGACCAATTAAACGTAATTCCAAATGTCTAGATAATAGGCAATTAAAAGTTGGAACACTAAAGTGACATTCATGAAAAGTTTTGGTACCAATAGCGCCATTTACTCAATATACGAATAAAGAACATAGACATGTAAAGTATAACAGGAACATAATATTTCAAATGTTCTATTGCATTATCACCAGATTCGGTCCTAATTGAATCAAAACAACAGGACCCAAATCAGGTTAAATGGGTGCAGAAGCCCAGGCCTAGACCTGCATCATCATGAGCCTACTTTCTGAGATGCCTTCAAATATAGACCAAAGAAAAATTGTACACAGGCAAATCTTCACTTGTTTTTGTTTTTCTGCAGTCTCTATTTATTTTTCATAAAAAATAATGAGCTGTGTAAAATGGTATTGTAGAAAATAACACGTCGCTGTGTAAATTCATGAAAGTATTAGGTTGACATAAAAAAAAAAAAAACATATATTTTTCCAACATAGACTTTTGACTCAAAAATAGCAAATATATAGCATCTATTACCGATTCTAATCAAATCAATTTTCGATGGGTACCATCCAAACAAGAAATTCGGAATTCCAAATGATGCCACACCAACTCAGTAATTTCACCAAACCAAGGAATTAAAACGATTTGGAAGTAGATTTTAAAGAATGATACAAGGAATTTTACTTCCAATTTCATGGAACCAACAAGACCTTAACATTGGAAAAATTGGGTGAAGGAACACTGAACCAATAAAGCCAATACCATTTAGCATTCTAGATAATCCAACATCATCAGAATATCTGTTAGGCACGAGCATTAAACCGTACCTATTATCTTAAAGCATGGTCCCATAGGCATCAATAACTACTGTTAAAAAATGAACATCCAAAAGGTACATCATTATCAAGGGCACATAGAAATGGCTAACATCCAAGAGCTTGAAGTTCTTCACCCTCAATTCCGTACAAAATGGTATATTCAAAACTCCTATCATCATTGACACATGGTAAACAGTCTGCTTATACATTATCAAGAAGAAAAGATTTGGGAACCAATTACCTTTCAGAGTGAAAACTTTTGCAGCAGGTGCACGATTTGAAGGCACCGCAAGAGCTAAACCTCGAGGATCAAGCATGTACAAGCAGCCATCAGAAACAACTGAAGGGAGATCGCTTATTGAAAAACCGCTAAGCAATCCTAAGCCATAGTTCAGAGTATCACCGCGAAGACTCCATGGCGGAAGAAACTGGAGGCTAGCCACTTCATCTCTGCTTAAGCTCGCCCCTTCCAGGATGGCTACAAGAGCAGGACCTTGAAATTCACCTGCAAATCACAGTTCAATGAGCAAGTGTGAAGCTGCAGGCAACTAGAGTAGTACTAGTTAAGCTACTCAATGGACCTAACCGAAGAGGTCCTTTAAAAAACCATGCTCATCAAATTAAATTCTATTCTGTGTAACACAGAAATGCAAGTCATACTTGCTTGTGACTTCTAATTTCTTGCAGCTGGCTTTTGTTTTAATAACAGAATGTCATTATTTTTCCATTGGCAATCCTAAAAACTTATAAACCTCACCTTTTAAAGGGTGCTATTTTTGGTTTATTAACATTTCATTTTTGCTGATCCCCCTTCTAATATTACATGAATAAAATCCAAATTTCTTTCCTTTAGCTGTGACAACCAACATCCCAGGCCAGTTGAGAGAAAGGAAATGGATTGATATATAGTATCACAGATTACATAATATCATGGATCAATTTAAATTCTATTCCGTTCACCACAGAACTGCAAGTAATTCTTGTGACTTCTAATATTTTGCAGCGTGCTTTTGCTTTAAAAACAAAATACCTTTCCAACAGGAATCCTAAAAGCTTAAAGAGTTCATACCTTTGAAAAGGGAACTATTTTTCTTCATTAACATTTCATTTTTTGCCAATCAACCTTCCAATATTACAAACAGGATCAAAATTTCTTTCCTTTAGCTGTAATATCCAACATCCCATGTAATTTAGGAGAAAGAAAATGGAATGGTGTACAATATCCTGAATCCTATGCTACTAATAACATGGCTTAAACGTTTAGGCCAGTGGTTTAAGTCCAAAAATTATTGGGCCAGAGTGACCTCGTGTGGTCTTTGCACAATAGGTGAGCGTGGGCCAACGGTTTTGGGTTGCGACCACAAAAGGTAGTCCGGATTATGGATCAGATGTTGCAAGGGCGCAAAGGTATAAAGGAGGGGTGAATGTGATATCCCACATCCCATGTCAGTTGGGGGAAAGGAAATTGACTGATATAGAATATCCTGGGTAGGTCATGGGCCACTCATGACTTGGATTAAGCACTTCAGCCAGTGGTGTAGGTCAAAAAATTATTGAGCAAATTCAGGCTCAGGTGTTACAATCGGCATCATAGTGAACCTCATGTGATCTTTGCACGAGGTGAGCGTGGACCGATGGTATTGGGTCATGACTATAGAAGGGTAGAATCTGATATCCCACATCATACATTAGTGAGGAGAAAGGAAATGGATTTGTGTACAATGTCCTAGGTAGGTCAGGGGCTACTAATAGCTTGGCTTAAGCATTTTGGGCCAGTGGTATAGGTCTAAAAGTTATTGGGCTAGCCAAGGTCCAGAGTGTACACTAGTAACCAAAGCCTCCAGTCAGTATAAAAAGGAAGCAAAACAAATTACTTAAAATGCACTGGGGTGTAACAGGCAAATAGTTTTGTATGACACTTTTTCAATATTTGTTGGCCAACTATTTTCCAGATGATAAATGAGCATAAACAGAATGATTAAGGATAAGGTGGTGAGGCAATCTTATAACACAATAGGCCACGCTCTTGTTGAAAAACAACCACCTTGTCAGTTCACTCTTGTTAAAAAGGTAGGATGACATAATTTGGAAAGGCAAAAGGTATTCGTAATTGATTTGTTTCAACACAGGGAAAAGGTATCTATCCCAAAACAAATGGAATACGAGAATTATAATCGCTTTGATTAAAACTTTGATTTAATTGAAAAGCAGAATATTTATAGAGTTCTTCCCTCTTTCATCATAGTTAATCTAACCAAGAGCATTAGCCTAAAAGAAATTAATATCCAATCCCTCGAATTCAACACTAGCATACCCTATTCCCTTACAGAATATTTAGCAACCAACTCCCCCAGAAAAAAGGAAAAAAAAAAAAAAAATTTGATTACCTAAATTATGCTGCAACAGGGATAGCCGTGGATGTTCTCTCTTGTCGAAAATTAGGTGAAGCTTTTTTGTTTTGCAGCAATCTGCCATCTCAAGGAGGTCAAATAGAAGGAAATCATTATTCCCATACAATTCTAGAAGTTCACATATTCTAGCATAATCCATGCATGGCAAATCTTTTGTCATTTCTTCACTGACTAAAGAAATGCAACGAAGAGATTGAATGCCTAATCTGCTAGACAAATCATGGCTGATACATGGATGTACAAAACGTTTCCCACCAAGACTGGCATTCTCCACCCATGGAGCATCATTATACACAAGATCCCCAGCACTTACAAGAACACCAGAAGAATCTGGAATGAATAGATCAATAGAAGCATCAATTTGAAGACCATCCAAATAACAGTCTGCAATAGCTTCAAGAACACAATGGACGAATCTTAGTTGATCAGTCGAGAGAGGAAAACCTTTCACATCAATTCTCAGCTTTTTTAAAACATTAAAGTAGTCAAAAACATCAAAATTAAGTCTAACGCCCAAGGCCAAAAGCAAATCCCGAAATTCAGATAACTCAGATGGTACAACATACAAGTACGGACTATATTTCACGGGGGAATCAAATGCAAGCGATGCCGACGATACAAAATCATCTCCAATCCACACCCAGCAAACTCCATCCAGTGAGGACTTAAGATTACTCAATTCAGCAGTGCCAACATACTCTTGCAATTGCAAATAAATTAACATTATATGCTTGTGCAGTTCTGCTTCAAAATTAGGTTCCACATTCAAATTTGACTTGAGCAGAGAATAAGACTTGGATAGCTCAACTAATTGAGCAGACAGAGTTCCTGCATCTAAGCGATCCATCCAACCAAGTTTATCTTGTAGGAAACTTGAACATTCGCCGTCAAGGACAAACATCTTAGAAGAAGACAGCCACATCTGGGATTTTGGTCGTACAGTAGTTGGAGTAGCTATTTTCTGATCTGGTGCTAACCATGGAAGTCCTCGTACAGGCGGCTCACCATGCACAGGACACCAACTTATGGACCTCAGTTCTGACCAAAATGATTCCCCAGGCATGTCCTCATTCAAATTTCTGAGGAACTGATCAATGTCCATGGCATCTCGAAGAATATTGTCAGAACCATCTGGGAAGTATCTTTCTCCTTCACCGGCAGCAAAATTGATGCCCTGACTTTCCATATGAGTTTCACATTCCCGAGAAGCACCTTCCTGTTCCACGGGTGAGAGGTTCTGTGCCACAATATCTAAACAACCCAGAAGCCTCTTGGCACATATTGTTGTTTCTGCATCTGCTAAGCTGTGCAAGATGGAAATTGACTTGGCACAGTCAAGCATACCTGTAAAGCTTAAGGCTTGCCTAAGTCCAAGTTTAACCAGAGTCTCCAGAATTTCAGGGCCAGAAAACTTGTCAGTAGGGAAAAAAGCCCCTCTGTGCAGCAATACTTGTAACTGTGGAACACGAGGATCATAAAGCCTGCAAAATGTGAGTATTCAGAACATCAGAATATTACCTACATGCACGCACGTGCATGAAACTGTAGCTTCTGGAGCATAGAATTATTTATATACAGTAGAATATCAAATATTTAAAACATCAAACAGCATGACCGAATGGTCCTATCTATTAGAGAGTAGTCTTCATATATACAAGACTAACCTTTTACTAGAAACAAGTGGGCTTACAAGTCTTTAGAACCATGACCACCTTCTCCTCCAAAGACAAACTTAAAACTTTCCCTACTTTGGTGCAGTTAATAAACTAAAACATTAACACTGCAGCCAATGACAGGCTATTCAGGAAAAGGGTTGCACAAACCACCTTTACTTCTTCTCCACAAGTTAAGTGGAAGCTGGTAAAAATGAATTTACGGGGTTTTTAATAACAACATTCTACTTTGAACATTTTAATGGAATGAGTTCTCACAAATATGATAACAGATATTGCCAGAACCAAGATAACATTATCCAAGAGCCTCTCTTAAGCAATTCAACATTTGAATATTGACAACCCTACAACACAGGCACATGAAACAAGGATCTAAGGTGCATCCCTTTACTCTCAAACTCCAGGCAAGTAGATAGGAAAAACATGTTACCCCTGAACCCTGAACCCCTCTCATTGGGTGCTCACACCAACTTCCTTCTTCAACCTCTTTAATCATAGGCTCAGCCTTTTTATGCCTTCAACCTTGCATAGCATCAAAAAGATGCAAGTATTGAAAAAAAAAATGTTAAACTCACATAATCATTTCTTAGACCTTCAAATTAAATCCACCTAAATACAGAAAATCCATTCAATTCGTTTTATACAAATTTGCTATTGGGCTCCCTAATTTTACAGATCATGTCAAGTCAGTCAGTTTACTTTCTTTCTTTCTTTCTTTCTTTCTTTCTTTCTTTTTTTTTTTTTTTTTTTTTTTGTCCCAGCTGTTATTATTTGCATCCAGAATATTTTCAAATGTTTCATTCCCATGGAAATAATCCTGGTGGCAACAGTTAATATATATCCACTTCCTGTGTCAGGGGAAAAAAAGAAAAAAGCAAATGCAAAATATAAATATTTCACCCCAAGCACCTGCCAATTAAAGGCTTTTATTTTCATCTATGAGAGACTTGTTTAGCAGGATCAAACATATTTAGGCCTCCAAGCTCTTCTTACATGGATGTATAGCATTATGAATAGCCACATTTCTGAGTTCAAGGAAGAAACAAGTCACCAGCACAGACAACCCAAATTGTGTGGACATTATGAAAACCAAAATAAATTACTGAAAAATAGAATAAGAAACAGACATCCACCTGAATGGCTCTTTCCAAGATCCATCATTTGCCATAACAAAAGGTATTTCAGAAAGGGCTTTTCTGAGGGACTTGTCCTCCTCAATCATATGCCCAATATCACATAAAATTGTTGTGAGAAATCCATCACGGTAATACTCTGGCATGTGATTGAATACATAATCTTTATAGAACTCCACCCTTGAGGGTTCTCTAATTTCCAGATACTTCTTCAAAATTACTTTTTCTTTATCTGAATCCACCCTCACAAAGCCATCACTCAAAAGATCCTCATGGATGCCATCTGGTTGAAGCCATTTGAAAGATTTGTTCAGGGATATAAACTTTCTAGTCTTATATGACTCAAACATAGGAATGCTTTTAATGATACTAACATGGGTACTATCCAATAAGTGTTCACTGAACCACTTAGACTGAAGAATATAACTTCTGAGTTCATGCAGTTCCCCCTCCGATGCACCACTAAGAAGTGCCTCAACATTATTTGGGTTACCAGCAACAGCTAGCAAGGCATTTAAGATACCCGCTGCAGTTGGAGACTGCACATAGTGTTTCAATTGTGCGTGATCTATCAGGAGGTCACGCCTCAGTATCAAGCAACCAACTCTGACCAGTAAAGTGCACATGTTCTCACTCCACCCACCGTCTTTGATCACATTGCAATTTTTAACGAGCTGCAAGAGATGATTGTTTTCAACTGGTAAAATGGGCCACTTGGAAAATAAAGAGAGATCATCACAATGTGACTTCAGATAGCTCCACAGATGGCCCATCCATGCCAGGCTAGGATGGCCTTGAGATCCGGGGATCCAAGTTACCTGTGCAACATACTGCCAATCTGCAGGAAGTAATCTCAAAAAGAGTTTCTCAAGCAATGGGCATGTTAAAAAAGATATATTAAAATCCTCACTTCGGGCTATATTACAGAGCTTTTTGTGAAGGGAATCAGGAATGCTGGAGTCCACGAGCTGATGAGGAACTGAATCCTTCAGAAGATCATACCCATCACCTTGTGCAACAAAAATCCGTTCACTCTGTCCCGTCTTCTCTAATTTCGTAAATGAACCATCAGAAAGAGGAATTAGTGGTAAACCATACAAACTGTCAGATTGAACAGGACATGTTAAATCCAGCAAGCAGTATTCAAGGACCAAGATCATTGCATTTCTATCTCTGAATTCTCGTCTCCTCTTTATTAGCAGTGTTCGTAGTAGTTGAGGCGTAAGAAAATGCAAAGATGAGCGAATCTCCATAAATTTCTCCACAAGTGCCTTAGGCATCGTTGCAACAGGTAAATCAGCATCTGACAACACATCCACAAGTTCACATGCTTTATCAAAAGTATAATCAGGAAAAATAGCTTGCTTCGTTGAGATCCACTGCCCCCCTCTAGCTCTTGTATACAGGACACGGAGTCCAAAATCTGAAATAAAGTCATATAGCCGCCGGACCAGTAACCCCCAAGGTTCAACTCCTGCTGTTGGCCAAAATGAAAAATACAAATCACAAGGGCCAATTTCTAATGCAACTCTTTCAAGTAAACGGCCATAGGCTGGAGCAACAACATCTTCAAGGAGATACATATTCCAATCCGAACGTTTCTTTCCACCCCCTGTCATGTCACTTCCAAACCATATATCCCTTCGATTCGAAGATAATTCAAAATATGCATTAACATGCACAGGAAGACCAGTATGTATTGGAAGAGGTAAAAAAGAGAAGGCACGGCCATCAGAATTCTTTCTATCCTGCATTGTACTCGTCGGAACCTGAAGCAAGTCAGGAGTGATGAAAAAATGTTCCCCAGGGTCTGTGGCATTTCCATTCAACTCTTTCTCAATTTTTACACTGTTTAATAAAGAAGCAACACAAGCCCATGGAACAAACTTACGAAACTTCTTGGTAAAGGTTGAAGAGTTACTAGCTAAGCATTCACTAGTTAACCACAACCGTAAACTGTGAGAAGATGAGCTCTGTTCTGAGATGACAATCTTCTGATACTTCCATGGCAATTCTGTTCCTATGGACTTGCTCAATTTGTTAAGGAACTGATCTCTATCAATTATGTTCTGCTGATTCCCGTCCATGGTACTAAATAATTCTTGAAATCGACTGCTTTCAACTTCAGGCTCATTGACATGATGCCTGCGAACACAATGCAGTAATTGCATTTCAGTACCCGATCCTTCTTTGATGAAAACGGATATTTTCTTCACATTGCGTAGAAAAAGCAAAGTCTCAGAAACAACTTCTGAGAATGAAGAAAAGAGTGACACTACATCATCAGGTGAATATTCTTCTTTCTTTATTTGGCTTCTGGAGGCATTACTAGCACTCCTTAGAGGAAAACGGAAGAGTGTGCCCGGAAATGATTGCTTCAGTTCACAACCAAAATGCTGAAATGGAGAAAATTGATCAGGAAATTGTTCCAAAATCCTTCTACCAACAAACTTAATCCGCAGACCAGGGTTAGTAGGAGATATTCCTGGCAAATTACAGGCATGAGGATCAAACATGACAATATTATCCCCTGAAACAAAAGATGGAACATCTGTGAAGTGATAAACACAATTAAATCCCAGTCCAAACCGTCCAATTGCAAATGGCTTCTCCAGCTTGCTCTCTTGACCAATACGTGAAATTGCATACAAATCTTGGGAACTGAAAACAGAGTCATTGAAACAGTACAAAGCAGGGCCCTGCCAGTCTGCCATTTCAGGAGAAAGAACAGATGAAGTCCCATATTGAGTTTTGTCCAACAGAAAAGTCACTTGGGAAGCTCTTGCATCCTCTGCATTTTGCACCAGCTCAAAGAGAATCCCAGGTCCATCAGCATACATTTCAAGTATATGTCTCAGCCTTGTTGTTAATGCTTCATGCTGCCCAAACGCTTCAGCAGCACCAGACAAACTCAAATTCATAGAGTCGGCACTCTCAGCAAGCAAAATTCTCCGAAGAGACCGCACTCCAAGCTTCTCGGCCACATCATTAGAAATGTTCCTATGCACAAATTTTTGGACATTTTGTTTACCATGTAAAGACATATTTAGTGCATTACTGCTGGAGCTGTCAGAATCTTCCGAGTCAAGTAACCAGGGAGCATCATTGAAGACCAAGTCAGTGGCACTAAACAGTCTGCATGACACATCTGGCAGATATAGTTTGATACGATCATCATAAAACCGACTATCAGCCAGCTGTTGCGCAATAAGTATAGCAGCCCTTATCTCCTGAGGATCAAGGGGAGAGGCCTCCTTCCTAGTAGCCATTCGGCACAAAATATTAGCATAATCACTAGGCTTCAAGAATTCTCGGATACCAAACTCCAAAAATAGGTCCCGGAAAACTGCCAAGTCAATAGGTATTATGCGTATATAAGGAGCCAAATGAAGAGGACCATCAAGTACAACCTCATCCAAGGTTGCAAAACCATCTCCAACCCAAACCCATCGGCTACCTTCTAGAATAGCTTTTACAATGTCCATCTCCTCTGAACCGATCATGCCACTTAATATTGAGTATATTCTAGGCATTGCTAAGGCCAATTCCTGCCGAAGCACCAGATCAGAAACAAGCTCATTATTTTTCCCAAGCTCAAGTAATTGTGCAGCAATTGCACTTCCCCCAGGTGAAGAAGACCAACCAAGATAATGTGATAAGGCTGAGGAAGAGCACTCTCCATCCAGTATCCTCATGCTGGCAGAAACAAGCCACAAGTCTGAGTACGGCCTTACAAGCTTAGGAGGAGCAACCATAGATGAGACAGCAGGCCATGGCAAAGACTGAAAAGGAGAAGAGACAAGAACAGGACACCAGCAAATCATCCGGAGATCATTCCAGAATTTTTCCAAGTCAGATGTCACATGACGGTGTCTAAATGCGGTAGTAGCTCTTGAGAACATTCGATTTATTGTTCCTAGGTCATTCTTGGTTGTCTCAGGTAACCATTTCACGGCATTCACCTCGAGATATGAAAGAAGCACTTTGCCTTTTGAATGAGCAGTTTGCGGGCTACTATGCATTGACCGTTCAACATTCCTAGCACTTTGTATTATTGTCTCAGCAGACACGGTTGTCCTAAGACCCAAACCCTGAAGCATATCTAAAACACCTGATTCCTGGAAAACACCATACGGAAAGCTTTCAGAGTCGTCCAGTAAAGCATATAATTCCTCATTCCTAGGATCATACAATATAGCTGGACTTCGCAAAGAGCCACTAGATGTAGGAACAAATTCCAAATTTCTTACACGTTCCCTGCATGATGGATCCTCTACACAGATTTGAGGCAGCTCTTTCAGAATTGAAAGCATAATGCTGTCACGAACATCAGTTTCCAGTTCCTTGATCCTATCTAGCACTTGCTGATTATAAAATTCTGCCTTACTCATTCTTTGAATACCATGATACCTATTTAGCACCTCCTCTTCTGTACTTAACGAACTACAAACAAATTCACTCGAAAGGAGGCATTCAGGACAATCCAGAGGTGGCAAGTATTTTTGAGGATTTAACAGATTCGAATACTGAAAATTTTCAGTGCATCCTCGACCATACACCCTATAAATAGGTAACCTCTTGCAATTCAATATATCAGAATCATCCATAAAGTTACCAATATACCATTTTGCATCTAGAAGAAAATTACGAAGCTCATCTCTCTCTTCTGCTACCAAAGATGAGAAGAATACTTGTTCAATATTATTGTTTGAAGAAAAAACATCAAATATTGAATTCAAAACACCGACTCCATCAGAATCATAGACATAATTAAATAAATCAGGATGCTCAATGCCATAACTGCTGTTTAGTATCTTACATCCTATCTTAACAAGAAGATTTCGCATCTTCTCAGACAATTTGTCTACATTCAACAATTTTGTCTCCCGACAAGGCCGATACAAATGCCCAGAGAGTGATGGCAAGATCGGCCAGTCACCAAATAAAGACAACTTTTCACATTGATCCTGAAGATAGTGCCAAAACAGCACAAACCATGATGTCGCTGGATGATTGGAGTTTGAACTTGGATTCCAGTGGACTTCCATTCTATATTTCCATCCAGCAGGTACAAATTTACAGAATAATGGAAGAAATTCATTGAGACTAAACACTTTTAAATTTGCCCCAGAAGCCCTAGCAATAGCAAACAATCTACTCAATATGCTGGGAGATATATTCTTATCAATCAGTCTGTCTGAGATACGTTGAAGAAGCAAATATTCTAACTCATTACAAATAAAATAAGAGATGCCGTTTGAAGCTTCAGACAAGGATCCAAATTCACCATTTGCCAAAGGAAGCAAAGGCAAATTTACTGTATGTTTACCGACATCATCATCAACCAGGTCCTCAAGGCAATACTCCAGCAGCATAAGCTTATAAGATTTTTCAATTGTACTTGTATATCCACCATCCCTAAGATAGTGGCGTACCGAATCAGGAGTAATCACTCTATGCTGCATGCCAGATGCAGAATTCAAGATCATAGTAAATAACTTACTTGGTAAATGAACAACAGGCATTCCGAGCTGCACAAGAGCCTCACTGAGTTGCTTACTTCTCGAAAACTCCACATCATGAAGAAAAGCTTCGGCTGGTGAAATCCATTTTCCTCCTTGTACCTCTGAATACATGACAGGAGAATCCCCAATACTTCTGTAGATGTGCTCAACTAAAATATTCCACGGCTCTTCAAAAAAACCAGTGGGCCACAATGAGTAATACAAGTTTGTTGGACCAAGTAGGTGCCGCACAACTAGCAGTAGATGAGCAAAAGTAGGGGCTACAACTTCCTCCAAGAGAAGCCTATTCCAGATGGAACGAATTCTCCCGGATCTGTCCATATCAGCTCCATACCAAATGCCACGACGATTAGATGACACCTCAAAGTATCCATTGATTTGCACATTTAATCCAGTTTTTACAGGCAAAGGCAGGAAACAAAATGCCCGACCCACTCTAAAAATGTCATCCTGAAAGATAACAAGTCAAAGGAAATCAAAATCAGCATTCAAAAAGGGGAAGCACAGGAGGAGTGGGTAATGCAAAATAAGGAAGAGAATTAGTTCCAATCAGCCATAAATTAAAATGCAAGTCTAGAATCAGAAAGTAACTCCTTCAATCAAACTGGGGGAAAAAAGGCACAAAATGCACTCACACAGATCTGTGCATTGAATAGAACAGGACACTACCATAGCCGGTCTTTGCACAAAAATGACAATGTCTTAATGGAGTTAATCCAACTTGGTTTTCACCAATGTACACTTTATGCCCCATTATAATAGATGAAAAGGCAGAAACTTCTTTACAAAACCACTATACCAAAGAAAATATCAAGGCATAATTATGCAGATCATGTAAAAACAAGAAAAACAGGTATAGATACTGCAAACAAAGCTCATCTAATCAATAAGCACTTCATTCTTTTCTTTTCCTTCTTTTTATTTCCTCGATATACAGAAAGCATGGGATATGGGAAAGGAAGAACTCAGGCGAGCATCCGCTTGATGTGCACCTATAGGGGAAAAAGGAGTGAAGGCAAACCATGGAAACAAGGATATTCTAAATTTAAAAACATGAGAGCAAGTATTACATTCGATAGATCATCTGACACACATGCAGCAACAGATGCCCAAGGCAATAGGTGAATGTCAAAATCCTTCAATGCAGTCGCAGCAAAAGAACCAATTCTACTGGATGTTGATGCCATTGTTTGCGCTATATAGAAAGTATGAGTTCTCCTCTGAGAATGACTCCCCTGTACTGCTTCACTCGAGAACTCCAGTGAGTATGCATCCATCTGATAATCACTACAGCTTGTTGAATTTGATAGTCTCAGTAGCGCCTGGCGGTGCCAAATTATATCATCAGTCACCGAGTTGATGGAGCAGGAATATATCTTCCTAGGTTCTGGCATGCCGTCATCCCAAATACACATTTCTATAGACAGAACACTTTTAAGAAAAAGTAGTGAGAGAATTCCCTCCTCATATAGTTGATCAAACATCAAAGTGATGTCATCTTCCCTATAAGCTTGCTTGGAGAGCTGACTGTTAGCTGCCTGATCTGCATTCCTCAAAGGGAAACGAAATAAAGTTCCATGGAAAGGTTTTCTCATATCACAACCAAAACCACAATATGGAAAAAACTGGTCATTGTACATTAAGATGGCTGAAGAACTAACAAAGTTGATTCTCTTTCCAGGGTTTGCAGTGGAAACATTCGGGAGGTAAACACCTTGAGGATCAAATATTACCACATATTTGCCACTTATAAAAGAGGGCAAATCAGTCAGATGGTACACTGAATTGAATCCAACCCTGGAAGAAAAAACACAATCCTAAGTCAAAAACCATACATGCTACAAGAAACACACAGCCAAGTTTAGAAAAAACAACCAATACATATGTCAAGTAGTTTCAAACTCAAAATATACCAAGTCGAGTGCCATTTAGAACTTTAGAACACGTTGAAAAAAATCAATTTCAAAAACTAATAATCAGCAACCATGAAAAAACAGCCAAAACAACTGAAATCATAGAAGAATTCATAAGCTTTAGAGCGATGATGGAACAAAAAAAAAAAACACTCAGGAAATCGCAAAAAATGGGATAAGAAAGAAGGAATGGAAGCAGGATTGAGAATTTATTTGAAAATAATTAGGTATATTGAAAAGAAAATTTTAATTAGGTTTCATAGAAGCAATACATTGGCCAAAATGTTGTGTAGTGCATCCTAAATTACATGGTCAGTACTTTCAGAACCATCACCAAAAAGAAATGGGATGTAAAATAAATGGAATAGGATAGGAAAAATTATCAAAAAAGAAAGGATTGTGAAAGAAACCAAACCTAATCAAGAAGGAGCCAGAGATAAGCTAAATAAATACTTTGAACCTTTATCTTTCAGCGTACATTATATAAATTATCTTGACTCATTCTGCTTAAATATATCCATCATAATTATACTCCTCAGATTATCTTGAATCTTACAACAGAACAGTGATATTCAACATCTGTGAATCTCAATAGTAATGATACAATCAACTGACAACTCTATTTGATACACAAATCTTTTCCACAGAAAAGCCAACTTTTCAAACTCCAAATATTACAAGAAAGTTCTGAATAATTACTGGGTCAGTTTCCAAAGTCAAAGCATGTGCATTTATGCACCAAAAAAATCATACAAAAAGAAACGGCATTTGCTAGAAAACTTAAAATCCATTGAAATACTTAAAATAAAACTAAGAAGATAATTAAGAATGATTATCTACCTAAGTTTCGCAAACATGTTCCACTTTCCAAGACTCATAATTATATTTCACTGGCTAATGCAACCAGAGGTCAAGCTGGGCTCCGTATATGGTACAACCACTGTCACTTAACAAATAACAGTTGACTGCAAAATCTTAGTTTTTCTTCTTTTGTTACAACGTCTCCAAATATTGTTACTAAGGTTGACATTTCAAATTTAATTTGAGACTGAAATAAGATCCATCGCATGAGTTTTTCCTATGTTTTGGGGTTATCTATGGTCAGGAGAGCACAGACATAAGTTTTATATATTCTCTTCCAAATGCAGTGCATATAATTTTCAAGTGTATCTACAAAGATACCATATGTATCTAGTAAATCTAAAGTGGTGCAGAATGCTTTGACAACAAGAGGGTATTTGAAAATTTCCAAACATGATAGATTTCTGGATTTTTTTAAGTTGTTTCAATGATGCATTTTGGGTTACTTAATGCCCTAGTATCATTACTAAGTTTTGTAAGGGGTATTACAGTTTTAAGGGGCTTTATTGCAATTTCACCAAGTGATGAAATTGGTCACACTATGTAGGGATAGAGGGCCCTAGCTCAGGTAAAGACTAGTGCTTTTGTTGGAGTCAGTGTTTTTTTTTATTTTGTTCTTCTTTTCCTTTTCTTTTCTTTTCTTTTTTTTTTTTTTTTTTTTTTTGGGGGGGGGGGGGGGGGGGAGGGGGGGAATTTAAAGCGACCTTATGGTTGGTACTTTAAGCCTAAGAAAATCCAGGTGAAAATTCTAGAATTTTTACTTCTAATTCTTCTTTTCCTATTCCTTCTTTCTTTTTCTAAAGTTCAATTTAGCACTCCTCTATCTACTGATCCACAAAGCTCCAACATCACTCATCTCCTAATATCTTCAACCCTGCAACAGCAGTATATATAGAGGAGATAAAGCAATAAGAGGTAACAGATAATACAAAAGAGTCGAAAGAGCAAGTACTTGGCAGAATGCATTATCTACCTTTGGAGGGATAATAGACAAAAGGCTCGGAATGCTCACCAATCCTACATTTTACCCCAGACAAGTTAAATAAAACTGTTAGGTATATTTTTGTGGTGTATGCTATGTTCAGATGCTCTATGGTTGGGATAGGGTAGCGTAAAAGCCCTGTACACTTTTGTCTAATATCACGCTCATATTCCCAACTCTATCAATAATGTTAATCTTTTTTAATGTCAAGTAGTTTCAACCAAAAAAACCTATAGACGTCGGAGACAAGCAATATGGTAGAATCAAAATTATTCTTGAAAAAAAAATACAAAATAAAACACTTTCTTCCTTCTTCAACACAAATTGACACACAAAGAAAAATATGAACTTCTCCTTAAGCCAAACATTTAACTCAGCCCCTCCATTACAGAGATGTGGAATTATGTCTCAATCAACTAAAACTCTAATAAAGTTTGGGAAATGATAAATTCACACCAAAGATAGCCTCTATCGCTCCATCTCTTCCATAGGAAAAGGCTATGTTACAAGTGAAGGAGTCTAATCTTTTCTGCAAATTCAACTTTCCACATTAACATACTAACATATATTTAGCCAAACCAAAAAAAAATGATTTTCGGTTGAAGATTCCACTTAAAAATTACATAATACATTCATCCCACATCAAATCAATAAAATGCATGATATTCACGAAAAAATAGTCAGACAATGTACTAACTTCATCTCAAGCTCGATATTGACTGACTACTCAGACTGCTGAATAGCAAATGCAAGACTATAAAAGCGTGAAAAAAAAAAAAGTTAGCATATAAAAATGAGTCCAAATTAACAAGATGATCACAAGGAGCCAAAAAAAAAATTAAAAAAAGGCTAAAAATATTCCTAAAATTAGGGATTACCCAAAGCGACCGGTTTTCCAAGCTTGGCCGTGCTTAGCACTCCCACCAATCCGGGAAATACTAACGAAATCCTCCTCGGTGAAAACGGCGTCGTTGTAAGCCAACAAGGCCGGGCCCTGCCACTGGGCGAGCTTATCGGAGAGCAAAGAGCGGGTGGGGTGGGAGCGGCGGTCGAGGCACAGAGAGACCTTAGTAGCTCCGGCATCGTCGGCGTTCTGAATAAGCTCTTTCAAGACGGTGGTGCCCTCAGGGTAATTCAAGAGAACCTCCCGAATCCGACGGGTTAGATCCACCTTTTGCCCGAAGTCTTCCAGAAGAAGAGAATCCGTTGACGACGACGATGATCGTATTGGAGAAACGACCTCCTCCTCCTCCATTTTCTGGATGATATGTTATTATTGGAAGATAATCTTCTTTTCTTCTTTTATATGATCAAGTCGTCGTCGTCGTCGTCGTAGTTTTTTTTGTACAGAAGGATAGAAGAATGTTCAAACACAAAGCTTCGCACAGCTACGGACATTTTTACTTACATGTACAAATACAAGTCATACACGGATCCCTGTAGATAGTTACTTGGGAGCCTTTTATAAAATTAGAAAGTAAACCCGTTTTTTCAGTTTCGCCAAACCCATTTTAAGAAATATACTAATAATATATATACACACACTTTTTTTTTTTTTAATTTGAGTTAACTTTCTATCTCAGACATCACATGTACTATATCACTATCATTCTCTTAAAACATGTTCGGATTTCTTAAAATTTTCATCTTAAAAAAATAATATAGACCGGAATACAAGTATGACTATGATACCAAAAGGAAAAAAGAAAAAAAATTACAGAACAAGAAAAGCATTGAAAAAGAAAAATAACACTAATACCATTTGTAATCAAAATTTATGACGGCTTTGTTCTCAATAGTTTTATTCTACGTAATTTTAGCTTTTGATTTTTTAAAAATCTATTTTGTGATGTTCTTAACTGCTTTTTTTTTATTATTATGTTTTTTGAATTTTTTAAGCTGAAATCAGGAACTACTTATTTTCAACTTTTTGAAAATTAATTTTTATAAAAATCAGAAGCTATTGAAAGTAAGCCCAATAAAACTTGAAAAGTTCAAATTTATAAAGAGAATATTCTGGGTATTTTTTTTAATCAATTTCCTTTAAGTCATTTTAAAACCTAGACTTGAACATTCAATCAAATGTACCAAATGGAGATTCTTCTTGTGATTTGGAAGTAAATGGAGGATTAAGAGTATTCACTATGCGGTTTTGAATTTTTTGTTTTGTAATAGAAAAATTCATTTTGAAAAATAACAAAGCGGAATCATATCATTGGAATTGATTTTTGTTGTTGTCAACCAATTTTTAAATTTATTTTTTATAGTGTCATCGACAAGCCATTATGATTTTATTCAAGTTTACAAAATATTTAGTGTGTATACTCAAATTTCACATTTACAAATAAAAGGCAAGAAAAAGATTGTACAAATATTAAATTTATTAATTTTAGAACAAAGATTACAACTTTTGGATGAATTTCTTAATCAAAAGAAAATAATTATTCGATTCTTCTCTTCAAAAGATATCAATCCAAGGGCTAGCAGCTTGATCTTGGATTGAAGATGATGTTTTCTACAGTTTTAGTACAAAAAACAATTGGTGTTATGACGTTGTCAATGGAGTTTTCGACGATTTAACAATTGTAAGTCCTAATGGTTGTAAATCTAATACAAATCTTACCATAAAGACTTACAACCATCAATTTTTTAATTGAAAAACCTTGTTAATGAAGTCCTAATGGCATTCAAATCAGAACAACTTTTGGCAAAAATCAGAAGTGTCCACTGGTTACTTTGTCATTGGCCTCAGCTGTCCACTGGTTCCTTTTTAAATGCTGATTGTTCTTTGGAGCATATAAATAAAACTAATATAGTAATTATTCCCAAAGTCAAAAATCCCACTTTTTTTACTGAATTTCGGCCAATTAGTTTATACAATGTGAGCTATAAAATCATAGCAAAGTCTCTAGCTCATAGATTACAAAGAGTTTTGGAGCACATCATAGATGAAGCACAAAGTGCTTGTGTGAAGGGTCATTTAATAACAGACAATATTATGGTTGCTTTTGAAATATTTTATTGACTACAAACTAGGGGTTTTACTGATGACAAATATTTTGCCCTCAAGCTTGATATGACAAAAGCTTTTGACAGAATAGAGTGGCACTTTTTGGATAACATACTGTGTGATTTTGGTTTCCCTAATAATTTTTGCAGGAAAATTTTGGAATGTGTGAGAACCGTGTCCTACTCCATCCTTATAAAAGGCAAAGAAACATTTTCTTTCAATCCCACCAGAGGCTTGAGGCAAAGGGATCCAATGTACCCCTACCTTTTCATAATTTGTGCTGAAGGCCTTTCTTCAATGATACGTAGATTAGAGGAACAAGGACTTTGGGGTGGGATCAGAATGGGAAAAAGTGGGCCTCTGATAAGTCATCTCCTTTTTGCTGATGATAGTATTCTTTTTGCGAAGTTGGATGATTGGGCCATTGGACAAATCATGGAAACTCTTAAGAACTATGAGAAAGTGTCTGGGCAGAAAGTGAATTTGCAAAAGTCTCGCATTTATTTCAGTAAAAATGTCCCTCAACAAGAAAAAGAAGAAATGGTAGAGCATGTAGGTGTCCAAGTCAATGATGGCACAGAGGTGTATCTTGGAATGCCATATATGATTGGAAGAACAAGGAAAAAGATTTTTACTTTCGTAAAAGATAGAGTTTGTAAAAAATTAAAGGGATGGAAAGAAAAGTGTTGTCACAAGCAGGCGGGGAAACACTTATCAAATCAGTAGCTCAGGCTATACCAACATATATCATGTCATGCTTCAAGCTCTCAAAGGGATTATGTGATGACATTAGATCAATGATTAGAAGTTTTTGGTGGGGACAGAAGGCAAATGAAAAGAAAATCAATTGCATGAAGTGGGAGAAACTATGCTGGAGAAAAGAGAAAGGTGGTATAGGCTTTAGAGACTTGGAGACTTTTAATCTTGCTATGCTAGCTAAGCAAGGATGGAGATTAATAAAAGATCAAAACTCACTTGCATCCAGGACCCTAAAGGCCAAATATTTTTCAAGTACAAATTTTAGAGACGCAAGGAAGGGGCAAAAGACATCATTTCTATGGAGGAGCATACTACAAGCAAAGGAGCTGTTATTAAAGGGTATCAGATGGAGAGTGGGGAACGGCAAATCAATAAACATGTGGGAAGAGCCATGGCTTCCACAGCCTTTCACTTTTAAAGTAGTTGGATTAAAAAAAAATGTGCTGGCCTCAAGCAACTATTAGTGATTTAATAGATTTTGAAGCAGGCAAATGGAAAAGTGAAATCTTGCAAAGCCTATTCTTGCCACATGAAGTTGAACTGATCATGAAGATTCCCCTAGCCCCGTCCTGGCCTCAAGATGAAATAGTTTGGCATTATACAAAAAGTGGAGAGTTCAAAGTTAATTCGGCTTATATTTAACTAGAACAAACAAACTGCAAATGAAGGCTCAACATCCATAGGGGACAGTCAAAAATCTTTTTGCAAGAAACTTTGGAGTTTGGAGATTCCATCGAGAACAAAAGTTTTCCTATGGAAGGCTTGCAATGGGATACTCCCAACTCGGCAAAATATGAGGAATAGAATGAAAACTGTAAATGGGGCTTGCAGAATATGTGGAAGTGAATTGGAAACTGATAAGCATTTGCTCTTCGAATATGCAGAAGTTAAAGAGGTCTTGAAAGGAACAAACTTAACAAAAGCACTCCAAGAAGGAAATGCAAGGAGTTTTAAAAACTGGTTTGAAGCAATCCTGCAATCTGGAGTAAAGGAAGATGTGGAATTAGCAGCAGTGGTTGCTTGGCAAATATGGTAACGCAGGAATGAATCAATCTTTGAAGGAGTTGATAGGGAAGTCAAACGTATAGTGGACTATAGCCAATCACTGATTAAAGACTTCCAAGCTGCACAACATAACCTATAAGTCTCTATGAACAATTCACCACAAAGGTGGAAGACCCTTATCCAGAGCTCATGAAAATTAATGTGGATGCATCGTTTTGTGAAGAAAAATCTGGGATGGGAGTGATTGTGAGAGATAGTAATGGAGAAGTGTAGGCAGTCATGATTGATAAGTTGGAACAGTGTTTTGACTCTAAACATGCAGAAACTTTGGCCTTCCTGCGAGCACTTCAACGGGCTAGGGATGTTGGTCTGACTCATTTCATTATAGAAGGGGATGCATTATGCGTAATAAGAAAAATCAACAGCAGACACAATGACCTATCGATGACAGGGCACATCACCAAAGCAATCAGAGATTTGCTTAGAGAGTTTCCAATGGCACGAGTTGATTATGTCCCAGGCAACGTAACAAACCAGCTTCTTTAACAGCAAGAATGGCTTTTTCTATACAAGATAGTTTTGTGTGTTTTTTTGTTTTTTCAAAAGCTGTGTTGGATGATGTAAAATTTGACTTGATTCAATGAATCATATTTCATTTCAAAAAAAAAAAAAAATTTCCAAGGATGTGAAATAAGTGGTATCCTTTATTTTACCATCAAAGACTCCACTAGGTCAATAACTATCTCAATTATAAATTTAGGATTCAATCTTAATAGGATTTCATAACATTCAAATATTTTATAATTTAATGATGGGAATTCACTTTACCATCTAAAGTATTTTCAAGATCCTACATTGCCATCTAAAGTAATAGTTGTCACCAATCGCCATCTAAAGTGTTTTCAAAAGCCCACATTATGATCTAAAGTAACATTTGTTTCTAATTGCCATCTTAAGTGAATTTAGTTTGTAAATTTAATTTCTTGTTGAAATATGAAATTACATAAATAGCAAGTTTTACCATCTTAATTTTATTTTATTCTAATTGCCATAAAAGTATGAAAATATTTAAATTTGCTATTTTTTCTCTTAAAACATAAAATACCGTGTAATTGGGTATTTGCTGACTTTTTTTAATTTATTTCATAAAATTTTGAGTTCGTTTTATTTTATTTATTGGCATAAGTGTTAAAATATTTTTCAAATATACAATTATATTTTTATAAAAAATTGAGCTGATTCGAGTTTAGCCCAAAACACAAATGAATAGCTATTTTTTAGATCTTATTATTTTCCTAGCTTACAATTTATTTTCTTATGATGTATGACTGCTAATTTAGAATTATTTGGAGTAAGAGATAAAAATAGCAAATTGAATTATTTTTCAAATGGGAAATACCTTGTAGTCGTGCATCGGTTTTTTCTTTTTTTTTTAGGCACAATTGTTTGATCACGATATATGTATATTCTAAAAACTTTTGTTTGCACTATTGTTTGGGCAAAAATAATTTTGTCATTGAAAATATTATCAATATCTCATATTGCCATCAAATAATTCTGAATTACTAGTCATACATTATGAGAGAACAAATTATAAACTAGGAAAATAATTGGGTTTGAAAAATATCTATCTATATGTGTTTGGACTGAACTAGAAATACTCAATTTTTTCAAAATATATATATTTTTATATTTTAAAATTATTTTTAGTAATTGTGCCAATAAATAAAATAAAATGAACTCAAAATTTTTATCAATTAAAGTAAAAATGTCAACAAATATCCAATCATAAGGTATTTTATATTTTAAGTTAAAAATAGCAAATTGAGTTTTTTTATATTTATATGGAAGATAGAAATAAAATAAAATTAAGATGCTAAATTTTGTATTTATTTGATTTTATATTTCAACTAGAAACTAAATTCACTCAAGATGGCAAATTTAGAAAATTTTTTAACTTTAAATGGCAATTAGAAACAAAGGTTACTTTAGGTGGCAATGTGGACTTTTGAAAACACTTCAGATGGCAATTGGAAACAATTATTACTTTAGATGGCAATTTGGGATTTTGAAAATACATTAGATGGCAAAGTGAATTTTGCCCTTCAACAACACACCCAGTTTCAAATTAACACATTGAATGTCTTGACCTCGTGTTTTCCTAACTCGCACAGCTAGTGCAAAATACTATTTCAGAAACGGTTCCCTTAAACCTCGCCTAGGTTAGTAGATAACTTAGTGGTGCCACCATTGTTGCTCTAACTTCTTGCCACTTTCAACTTTTTCAACTAGGAATTCAAGATCAATTTTCTACTATCACCTCCATGGTCCTAAAATTCTTTTCATTTGTGTTAACCACGTGTTAATTTGTCAAAATTCAGACTTTCATTGCAAATAGGATTGTCAACCTTGTTTATTTCCTTGACATGGACTTCACACTATTATGGTTATACTACAGTTGCTGTTAGTGATATTATTGTTGCTACGGTGAATATTTCACACTATTGGACTATGCTATAGTTTTGTGAATGATATTGTTATTGTTGCATTCCTTACATAAATTAATATAGCCTACTTGATCGATGAAACTCGTATAGTCACAACTCTTATCTACACCTCATCGATATGTGGTGTATGCTCTTGTTTCATCAATTGATCAGTGCTCGTTTGTGTTTCTTGAATTTATTCAAGTTTCTATTGTTATGATATATTTTTTTATTACTAAAAAACTAGTTAAATGTAAAAGTTTAACAATATTTTGTGCTTCTAAACAGCTTTTTAAGGGTTCCTTGAACTTAGCTTGAATTAAGTACTCTTCAAGCCCAAAACTCTCCTTAAGCTCACTGATACTCCTTGGACAGATTTCAATGCACTTTTAGGCCGATTGGGCTTGGTTTCCTTGAATATATGCTTGATCCATAACCAAAATACTAATTCTAGGCCTAAATTGGCAACTTAAACATCATGTTCTCCTAGCCCAAATCTCCATCTAAACTTAGGACTCCATCTTGAAATAACATCATAATTAAAATCAGCTTACATGATTAGAGACTCTTGATGAGCTTGAATTGAATCCTTTTACTTAACTCCAGCCATTAAATCAATTCCATGCATGACTGCTCCAAAATATCTCAAATGCTTGATTTCTCCATTATCAAATTGTTTGGTGAGTGTAGATGCTCTTGGATTCCTATTAGAAGGTATAAAGTAGGAATTGTTATTATGGTAATTTATGGGTCCACTAATAATTCTATGAAGCTTTTATAAGAGAATTTGAAAGTCGTCACTTGATATTAAATTTTCTTTAAAAGATAATTTATCAAATAATTTACTATCTACTATTAAAAACCTTTATTATATGATTTCTCATCTATCAAAAATAAGAAACTAGGATTTGGGAACTCAATTGAGAGAAAAATAGTCGAGGTGTTAAACTCAAATATCTTCTTTTCCCCTGCAAACTAGTTGCAAGTTTACTTTCAATCCTTTCATTTTAATGCAAAAAATGAGTTGATTCAAGCTAGATGCAAAAGAAAAAATGCAACAAACAAACCAAATAAATACAAAAGAATATTATATGTTGGAATATCATTTAAAGAAATAGATTAATTTTACATCTATATTGAAAAAAATATAAAATAATACACTCTCAAATGATCACATTCTACAAATATAATTTGAAGTTAATATTAGAAAAAGCATGCAATGCCCTCTTTTCTAATATTAGGCTCACATGAATTCTAAGAGGAGAAACAAACAAATGAGAACTAAATAAACTTACTTTAACTAATCAACAAACATGACTAAGTTAACTAAACTAATGAAGCTAATATTACATAATCTAAGCTTATAAAACCTAACTAACTTAATTCTCTACTAATCAAAACCAATTGTGTCTTTTCTAACTCAGGGACTCAAACGAAAATATGAAATTAAAGTTTTAGGGGCAAAGCAAAACTTCTAAAAACTAGGTTTCAAAATAATAAAAGGAAAAGTAGAGGAACTAGAATTAAATTTTTTTAAAAATTTTCTTTTATTCTTGAACTTAACTACTGTGGTGCTACTCTATTTCTTGAAGATATGGTTGCTGCTTCTTTTCAAACACAATTCACAAATGGTAGCATAGGACATAGCCATCCTTTTTTACATGCACACAGGCAATCACACAACCGCGATTGTAAGATAAAATACAAGTAAAAGGACATAACAGAAAAATTAGTAAAAACAAAAAAAGAATTTTCTCAAAATAATTTTTAGGTTTTCCTTATCCTTCTTCATCGAACTCAAAGAAACTTTGCTGAGTTAGGTCGGCCAAAGCTCTAATACATGCACATATTAGCACACGCATATTGGAACTCACTAAAAAGGCAAAATAAAAGTCAAAAAATTTTGAAAATAAAAATTCAAGTTACTGTCTGCTCTATTTTTCTTTTTCAGAGGGAGCCAAAAATTTTGGCAGCAGCATATGGCTATAGTCTTCTTGTTTATTCACACAAGCAAAAGCACATGCACAAACAACATCTGGCTTCTTTCTCTTTTTACTTAAGTCTTTTATTAAACATGTTGATCACATGGTAAAAACAAGAGGTTTTTCCTATCTAATTTAAATGTGATCGGAGTAAAAAAGAGATTTGAACCCAACGATTTAGTAGCAACATAATTCAATATCAACATATTCCAACAAAAGTAGGCAGACTTGTTGAAAGAATGATTCAAAATGTTAATGGATGATTTTTTAGAGCATTTTTTTTCCTAGTTGATGGGTCTTAGATGCTTTCATTTTGTTAGTTGTGGGTTAGTGGTCAACTATATTTGACACTAAAGTAAGCTAGGGATTATATTCCTATTTTGTAGCATTTTCTATTGCTCTCTTAGCATTATTTAAGGGCTTGTGTTGGACCTTTTTTTTTTTAATCAAGCAATAAAGAATGAAAATTCCCAAAATTGAGTCATTGACTTACCTATCAATATTTCTTCCTTAACCAAAGTTTGTGGTATGAGCAAAAAAAAAAAAAAAAGCCCCAAAAGTGACCAAATCTCGATCCTTTTTTCACAAACACGAACCAACAGTAAGTTGTGAGGAAAATCCAAAATAAAAAGGAAGCTATGGCAAACAATGGAACCAACTCAGTAGCACAGCCCCTAATTCCAAATTTCAAAGTGAAAATATCACTATTGGAGTCTCATAATGAAGATGCTATTCAAATCTCAAAAAACATGGTATTTGGTGGAGATCAGGCATGAAGATGCAAATCCGCCACCGACTAAACTTGACCTAAGGTTGCAAGAAAATAGCAAAAAGGATGCAAAGGCTTTACTGCTCATTCAATCAGTCTTATGTTGAAACTGTGATTAATGAAACTACTATAACTAAGGTTTTAAGAAATTTAACCTCATCATGTTATTGCTACAATTAAAGAAACTAAGGACTTGTCTACTTATACTTTTGATGAAATGATGAGCTCATTTTTAACCCATGAAGCTAGACTTGGCAATTCCCATGAAAAGTCTGAGGAAAAGGCTTTTCAAATGAATGAGGAGTCTTCTAAGGGAAAGATAGAAAACACAAGAAACCATAGGAGTGGCAGAGGTGGATTTCATGGATAAGGTCGTGATGGCAGCAGAGGTAGAGGCCAACTTGGTGAACCACATTAGCGCAAGAGCTTAATCCAATGCAGATATAGCAGCAAATTGGGGCAAAAAGAAGCTAATTGTTGGACCAATCAGAGAGAGGAACAGAAACAAGCAAATTTTACAAAAAGGGTTAAAGTGGAATGCAAGCTATTCATGGCCTATTCTTCGAATCAAGATGATGTCAACAGCAAAGATGTACAGTATTTGGACAGTGGATGTTCCAACCACGCGTCAGGAACCAAGTCATTGTTCAAAGAGCTTAATGATTCATAAAAAAAGTGAGGTCTAACTTGGGGATAAAAAGCAAATAAAAGTTGAAGGGAAATATACATTTGTTGTCAAAACTGTGCAAGGTGATGTTAGGGGTGGCAATTTTTGACGCAACTCGAAAGCACGATAGAATCTAACATGAAAATAATGGGTTCAAGTTCGATTCGGGTCGGACTCGACTGACCCGCCAAATAAACAAGTCGGGTTTGGATTTGGAATCGGATTGACTTGTCTAACCCGAAAAAATCAAAAAATAGGTCAGGTTCGGGTCGACCCGTTTGACCTGAAAAAACTTCACATTAAGGAAGTTTTTTTAGGTCAAACTGGTTGGCGGGTCGACCTGTTTGACCCGAAAACTTCCTTAATAATGGCATGTGAAGTTTTTTTTATGGGTTCGCAGGTCGACTAGCCAACCTGTGACGGATCGTGTTTGGGTTGGCTCTTTTCGGGTTTGCTGGTCGAATTCGAGTTGGTAGGTTGGCTATTATACTTGGATCTCAAATCGATCAGCCAACCCAAAACTCAACCCGATTGCCACCTCTAGGTGATGTTAAACTTCTCTATAATGTCCAATTTGTGCTTAGTTTAGCTCACAACTTGTTGAGGATTAGATACTTGATGACTAGTGAATATTCTCTTGCGTTGGATAATGAATCATGTGTTATTCATGATAAAAAAATTTAGTCAGATCGTAGCAACTATTCATATAACACAAAATAGGATGTTTCCCTTTGATGTCTCAAATGTTTTGAGCAAAGCCTTTGTTGTTAGAAAGAATAATAAGGCAAATTTGTGGCATTTACATTGTAGGCATTTGAAGTTAATGGTTTAAAACTTCTAAGCCAAAAAGAAATGTTTTTTAGCTTGCCAAAAATTGGCAAACTTGAATTTTTTTTTTTAGGGATGTGTTTATGTGAAGCAAAAGATGAAGACATTTCCTTTTGGAAGTTTTCCATGGAGGCCTTCTAATTGTCTTGAACTTGTGCATGCTAATTTGTATGGGCTTATGAAAACACAGTCACTTGATAGAAGTCGCTATTTTCTGCTATTTATGGATGATTATAGCCATATGAGTTGGGTTTATTTCTTGAAATTCAAATCTAAAACCTTTGAGAGTTTCAAAAATTTGAGGCACTCGTGGAGAATCAAAGTCAGAAAGCATAAAAGCACTTCAAACTGATCATGGCGGTGAATTCCTATCCAATGATTTTCACCAATTTTTGTGATAAGAATTGTATTCGTAAAAAACTTATAGCACCATACACACCAGACCAAAATGGCATCTTGGAGAAAAACAAAAATCAAATGGTGGTGGAAATGGTTAGAAGCTTGTTGGAAAAAAAAAGGCTTCCAAACCAATTTTGGAAAGAAGCAGTTTCAATAGCATTGTACTCCTGAACATCTCACCAACAAAGGTAGTTCTGAATCTAACACCTTATGAATTTTGGATGGGTAAGAATCCTCGACTAAGCAACTTAAAAGTTTTCAATTGTATAGCATATACTTTGGTTAATTCACGTTCTAAGTTTGATGAAAAATCTGAGAAATACATTTTCATTGGCTATAGTCCTCAATCCAAAACTTATCGTCTATATAATCCTATAAGTGGCAAGGTGATAATTAGTAGTGATGATGTGTTCAATGAAGAAACAAACTGGAAGTAGAATTTTGACAAGGAAGGCATAAAAAAGTCAGTTCTAGTAGATTCAAAAAGTTGGAGTACAAGCAAGTTCAAACCAACATCACCTACAAGTTCAATAGCTTCCTCACCTAGTGAAAACAACACTTCAAATCCTACTAGTTCAATTTCTCCAGCATCTATCTCCTCTAACAGTAGTGGAACATCGACGAGAAAGTTTAGATGTCTTAGAGAAATTTATGAGTAAGGTGGCATTGCTTTATTAGTCGCTGACCCAACTTCTTTTGGAGAAGTTGCAGAATAACTTGAATGGCAAATTGCTATGACAAAAGAGATGGAGAACATTAAAAGAAATTCAACATTGGAGTTGTTTGATGTTCCAGAAGGTAAGAATGTTGTAGGGCTCGAGTGGGTGTTTTGAATAAAGTATAATGCTAGCATAAGCATTCAAAAATACAAAGCTTGTTTTGTGGCAAAGGGATATTCATAACAACAAGGTATAGATATTGAAGAAACTATTTCTCTAGTTGCTTGATTTGAAACTATAAGAATTGCTTTGGCATTGGCTGCTCAGTTGCAATTACTTGTGTATCAATTTGACGTGAAATCCATTTTTTGAATGGTGATTTTGAAGCATAGGTTTATGCAACCTTCATACTTTGCTATCAATAACAATGAAAACAAAGTTTACAAGTTAAGAAAAGCTTATTACAAGCTAAATCAAGCTCTGGGACCTAGTATAGTTAGATTAATTCATTTTTCCATTAATTCATTCATTGCCACTAGCAGCCGCCCACAACTTCTCTTTAAAGTATCCCTAGTTTCTCTTCACTAGTAAAAATCAGGGATTTTTGCTTGGTGTTGCCATGCCTAGCTTCTGTAGCAACAATTCTTTATCGAGCTATCGTGGTTTTAGTTGTGGGCGGCAACTTTCCAAAGAGTTTGCCACGGTTTCTTTAGATCTTTTTACTTGGAAACCTTGATTCTTTAACACCATTTAAGCTCAATCCACTCTCAACTTTATCTGTCCTCAAAATCAATTTCTATAGTCTTTCATTACACTTCCAGTTGATCCAACTTGATAATGCTCCATCGTTTGGCTTGGTTTGGTTATCTAGCTCCTTCCTAAGCTTGAATGGCACCAAATATGACTCCACTCCATGGATGACTTGCGTGACTAGTGTAGGCATCTTGGGACTCCTATCATTATTGATGCGCGCGGGTTTGTAAATGACCAAGATCGTTTGATGATTCTAAGTAGAAGTCTCGAATATTCTTCAACGAAGAATAAAGAATCCTAGGGTTCTAATTTAGGTCGAAATGAGTGAGTTCATTCACCTAAACTATGGCTCTATGAATTTTGATCAAATGCGAAAGAATTACTCTAAGCAGGTATTTTGGTCGCCACAAGCATAGGCTTGATAAGACCGAGAACGATTCTAATCCAAGAACTAAAAAAGCGCTTTGAAAGAGTTCTCAAGAACACACCTTTAGGGTGAATAATGATCCAAAATCTCATAATCTAATATTAAACGAATCAAGTCAGCCTTTAAATAGGCTTAGTTGCATAATGCAAATATAGAAAGTAAATCACTAATAAAACTCTAGATAAGTACGATTACTAATCATAGTCTATCATGCCTAATTATTAGGAACAAATTACAACTATGGAATAAATAAAATACTAAGAGAAACCCTAAACTAAGACGAAGTCGCACGTTTTGGGAGAGGCCGCGGGGCGGCCTTAGGCACGGCCTCGGTCAGAAACTTTGCTGCCCTACTTCAACCCTTCTGATGAAGGCCGTTTGAGGAGGCCGCGGCACAGTCTAATGCACGGCCTTGGTCAGAAGTTGCGTTCCTCCATCTTCTTGTGCGATTTGAACACTTTGTCCAATCCCATGGTCAACCATGGCTTTCCCCAATGATCCATCTTCCAGTGAAGCTCCATCCTTGACCAAAATTAGTGTAACAAGTCTTGGTAACTGTGAAGAGTCATCCCACATAGCGTCATCCCCAAGCATATCCATAACCAATCCATGCAAATTTCTTGTCCTTGAACACCAACATAGAGTTGCTTGATAGATGATCCTTGGCTTTCTCAACTCAAATGTGAGAAGCTCATCTCCATGGACACTATCGTGAACCGTGCTCACATTAGACTCCCTCTCTTTAAAACGATTCGTTCTCGAATCGTCACCTACATCATAAAAATGCGCATGAGTAACAATGGCAATATTAGTTATGTTAGTAGACTCACCTTACAAAATTAAACCATAAATGTTCCCAAGAAACTTGAACTCCCTTAAGCAATTATTATCACAAACAAACCTAAAATCAATATTTCTTTAGTTAACACTATAAAACTCACATATAAGCAACAAAGATGCATAGATGGGTTTATGTCTTAGAGCAATAAATTTTCCTTGATGAGAATCATCCCTAAAAACATGAACAAAAACTAACACATAGGGACACAAAGCAACATAACTACCATAAGATAAATACTCCAAAATAGCAACACAATAAAAAGAACCAACCAATAAAACAAGTGGACAATGTGCATAAGTAGACCTGCTAAGCTCACAATGCAATATAAACTCAAGATCACAAATAACAAAATCTAAAAGAGTAATTAAACGGTCTAAACACACATATGCTTTAGCTTGAGAGTAACAATGAAAACTAGCATGCACAGAGTATTCAAGAATAACTAAGCCATGAACAATGAAAATCCTAAAATGCATATCACATGAAGAATCATGTAACAAAAATTTCAAAGTATCAAACATAGAATGAATTAACAAGAATAAATTCCTAAAACAAAATGCAACATATAAATCGTCACATCTTAGATGCAAAACACAATTGTTTAGGCTAAAATGAACATACAAAGTAAAACTAAGATGCATGTTAAAAACACTTAAACGAAATAAAGACAAAAAATCTTGCCACCAAGAAAATGAAGTAAGCAAGTAAGGAATAATGGTGATGGTGTTATGAATCCTCCCATATCCTTTGCCTTTGATGAACACCACTTGACCAACTCCATCCTCATGGAATCGTCCCTTTATGAAAGGCGTATTTCTTGCTAATTCAAACTGCAAAAAAGACACAAAAGTACTAGACCAAGAAAACAAAAATGTATCAACTAGCTTAATCAAAGTATAGTAAACAGCTTCATGCATGCCATCTTTGTAAACCCTATTCAAGCTCAAATAGCACTTAAACATGGTAGCACAAGATATTTCACCTAAACTCATCACAACATAAAAATCACGATCCATAATAGGTGATTCCTCAACAAGGTCTCGCACAAGATGATCATGCAAAAGACTAGACTCGTACATACTACCAATGCTCAAATGAAGTATGCCATAATAGTTAGACTCACTATGCAAGAATATATCATGAAACCAAACACTTAAATTATACATAGAAATAGTAAAGACGAAATTACCAAAAGTAATGATACTACAGTATTGAGACCCAAATGTAACTCATGCAATAATGCATACTCACTCATACTAAAAACAGAATAAGCACAATCACTCAAGGTTAATCTAAAATGTAAAACACACTTAAACCTAATGTTTGGATACCAATGTACGCCATACCACCAATCAAACACATAATCCAGCAACCAATTGCTATTGATGGCACAAGATGACAAATTTGCCAGAATATGTCCTTGCTTCACCAAACTTCTCCCTCGAACTCTTTCCACCTTTTTATGTGTTGTATGAGTAACATCTGATTGCATGTGAACAACGTTAGGAGAATATATAGCTTGTGGCATACTCCCTTGAAGGGTTACTCCATGATTCTGCACAAAGGGAACAAACACACTAGGAAAATAAAAGTGAAGAGAGTTAGTGAATAAACAATCTTATTTGTACATGGGTACAAGAAGTTTTGGTCTCACAATCATAGCACTTGTTTCCTCACTTATGCTATCTTCCCCTCCCCTACTTTCTTCTTTTATCTCAAAATTTTCTCACTCAATTTGTTTCACATTGCACTCAATTTGTTTTCCCTCAATACTCACACTCTTTTCTTGCACACACTCTTCTTTTTCTTCACTCTTTTCTTTTGATTGTGTGCTCAATGATCTTTCTCTATCTTGACACTCTTTTGCAATTCTCTCTTGATTTTCATGAAGTCTCTCTTCTTTTTGTGCAGCAACATGGGCTTCATATAGACTCATGACCCTAGTTCCAAATTCTTTCATAACATCATCAAGGTGCTTCCTCCGATCCTCTTTCTTTGAAAAATCATAACCCTTGAAAAACTTCTTAGAGGATTGATTTTTCTCTTGTGTATTTGAAGAGAGGTTTCATAATTCTCCCTTCTTATACATTGGAGGTAATTTTCAAAACCTGCAAGAAAAACGTTAGTGACAAAAGAAATGTAGAACCTCACATACTCCCTTACGTATTTACACTCAAATCTCTTGTGTGTCACTCAAGCTTTAAGGTTTTTTCCCGACACTGTACTTTCCCCTCAGCCTTTTTCCACTCTAAAGTACTTTTGTATTGGCCCTTTGATGAAGAACCACTCAATCACTCTTATCAAGTACTAATGGATACCCGAATGTAAGATTAATGGTGAGAGTAGACAAAAGCGAAAGCTTAGAGTAGAGTTTGATCAGTAGGAAATCAAGAAAATAATGCAGATAAGATTGGACTCAAGAAAGACACAAATTAGAAGTCCTAATGTGTGGTATGAAAAATCTTGATTGTTTATTGTTCTTTTGAAAGGAAACAATATTCTTGTGCAAAACAAAAACTATTTTTAAAAAAAAAAGAACAATCACATACAAGAAATCAACTTTCCTTATTTAAAAACCACCACACTTTCCTTCTTTTTTTCTCTTGCAACCAGTTAGTCTTCTAAAATTTAGGATAACTTCTTCTTTTTAGTAAGCAAGAGATGCTTCTCTCCTAAAATTTCTCCAAGATTACACAGCACCTTCCCTTCTTAAAATTTCTCTCCAAATTACCCAATGAAGCTCCTAATTTTTCTCTTCCAAATTGATATGGCTATTAATAACAATGATTGGATAGATTATATTCTCTCCCTCAAGAATTTCGTTCATGATACGATGGGCGTCCCCTTTTGTATATCACAGGAATATCACCCCAAAGATCGTCTTGAAGAATCAGGCGACAATTTAATCCAAATCCTCCCGCTGAATTGGACTAAATTATCTTCAAAAGAAACAATCTCGTTGAACTTTAGATCCACTTTGATTCGTAAACCAAAGTAACCTAAACGTGAAGATTGATCGCCTTGAATTTTACCCTTGTAGAAATCTTGAACCAAAGGATAAACTTTGCTAGACCGATATGAGCGAGTTCATTCGTCTAACCAAATTTTATTCTAAGGACTTAATCAAAACAAGAAGAAAATTCTAAGCTAGGAGAATGGTCGCCATGGAATCACTCCAATAAGACCAAGAGTTGGTTCTAATCCAAGAACCCAAGACAAAGCTCTCTAAAAGAGAAAATTCAAATTTTATTAATCACAAAAATCATCATCAAATTCGTAACACATTTTTGGCCTATTTATAGGCTTACAAAAGTAACCTAAAAATATGCTAGAATAGTCTAGAAAGTTAACTTATGTTGTATCCTAACACAATAGGTAATTACTTAAGGATTACAACTTGTAAACTACTTAGGAAACTGAATAAAAGCTAAACTTCTAAAAAAATAAAAAGAAATTCGCCATAAAATAATAAATGGGCTGGGTCATTCCTTCTTGGACTCCATTGGGCTTCAATCTTGTATTTTTAAGACCTTCAACTTGGGTCCATCAAATCTAGCCAACTTGTGTGCATCATCTTTGGACCATATGCTATTTTTTGGGTCTTTTTTTGAATGCATGTTTAATCCAAAACTAAAACTCAATCTTCAAGTCTAATTTTCTCGATTGGTCCACGGATTCTCCAAACTCAAGAATGGTTGGAAACACAAGATTCCTTGTAAAATCAATCAAATCACACAGATTGACAAATATCATTGATGAAGCTTCCAAGTTTAAAACGGGTTCTACCACGCACGTATCAAACTCCCTCTCTTCGAAACGATTCGTCATCGAATCGTCGCCCAAGGTAAATGAAGAATAGGGCACGATCTCAAGATGTGGTGGTTCAACACTTGGTGGCTCATCTTCAATTGACTCCTCCAATGGTGCTTCATATGGATCCTCAATATGCTCCTCCATTGGTGACTCCTGAAGGTTAGGCTTCTCCATAGGTAGCACTTCTTCCTTTTCAATTTTACAAGCTTTCTCTTTCTTTTGTTGTGCGACCAAAGCTTCATAGTCTGCCATCCACTTTTCTACAAATTCACTCGTAGTAGTATTGCCATGCTTCTTTAAATCTTCCTCTTTCAATTCAACATGTGGTTTTCGAGTGGGTTTTGAAGGCGATGGACGCTCCATCTTCTTTGAAGAAACACTTTTAGAACCATAGCCATCATAAACAAACTTCTTGGAAGAGGTAAAATTGGAACTTCTCTTTTTGCGAATCAATCCTTCAGCTTCCCAACGATCAAATAGAGAATCCATGGTTATATTGAATTCCTGCTTAAATTCTTTAAGAAATTCCTCCATGATGCAACCTACAAAAATTGTTAGAAATAATACAAAATATTTTTTTACTCAATTTAGGTTTTTACTATCTCTAACAACACTTGCCTTTTTTCTCTCCTTCCTTTTTTTTTTCCTCTTTTTCCTTTTTTCTCCTTTTTCCTTTTTTTTTTCCTCTCTTTCCTTTTTTTTTTCTCCTTCCCTTCCTTTTTCTCTTCTTTCCCTTTTTCACCTTTTTCCTTCTTTTTCCTTCTCTTTCCTTTTTTTTTTTCAACTAACACAAAATAACTCACAAAAAAAAAAAACAAAAAAATGGAAAAAAAATTCGGATGAACAGTACCGCCGTGAACAGTAAACCCTAGCGTGAACAGTGACGATGAATAGTACGACTTTTTTTTTTTTTTTTGACAATCAACCCACAAAAGAACACAACTTTGATTCAAGAAAAATCAGATCTTGAACCACGGACAACAAAATAAAATTTAAAAACATATATCCAAGTGGATTGACAATAAAAAGAAAAGGATATACCCAAGTGGGTTAAACAAAAAAATCTGATTTTTTCAAGATGCCTAAAGCTCTGATACCACTTGATACAATCGGGGGCGTCCCTTTTTGTATATCACAGGAATATCACCCCAAAGATCGTCTTGAAGAATCAGGCGACAATTTAATCCAAATCCTCCCGCTGAATTGGACTAAATTATCTTCAAAAGAAACAATCTCGTTGAACTTTAGACCCACTTTGATTCTTAAACCAAAGAAACCTAAACGTGGAGATTGGTCGTCTTGAATTTTACCCTTGTAAAAATCTTGAACCAAAGGATAAACTTTGCTAAACCGATATGAGCGAGTTCATTCGTCTAACCAAATTTTATTCTAAGGACTTAATCAAAACAAGAAGAAAATTCTAAGTTAGGAGAATGGTCGCCATGGAATCACTCCAATAAGACCAAGAGTTGGTTCTAATCCAAGAACCCAAGACAAAGCTCTCTAAAAGAGAAAATTCAAATTTTATTAATCACAAAAATCATCATCAAATTCGTAACACATTTTTTGCCTATTTATAGGCTTACAAAAGTAACCTCAAAACATGCTAGAATAGTCTAGAAAGTTAACTTAAATTGTATCCTAACACAATAGGTAATTACTTAAGGATTACAACTTGTAAACTACTTAGGAAACTGAATAAAAGCTAAACTTTTAAAAAAATAAAAAGAAATTCGCTATAAAATAATAAATGGGCTGGGTCATTCCTTCTTGGACTCCATTGGGTTTCAATCTTGTATTTTTAAGACCTTCAACTTGGGTCCATCAAATCTAGCCAACTTGTGTGCATCATCTTTGGACCATATGCTATTTTTTGGGCCTTTTTTTGAATGCATGTTTAATCCAAAACCAAAACTCAATCTTCAAGTCTAATTTTCTCGATTGGTCCACAGATTCTCCAAATTCAAGAATGGTTGGAAACACAAGATTCTTTGTAAAATCAATCAAATCACAAAGATTGACAAATATCATTAATGAAGCTTCCAAGTTTAAAACGGGTTCTACCACGCACGTATCAGTTCAAATTGGAAAAAGATCAAAATCAAGATTTAGTTAATCAAGATACAATATCTAGCAAGGAATTTTTCGAGAAACCCAATCTATCAGTCAAATTATTCAAGATCAACAAAATTTCCAACAACCAAATCGCAAGAACCCTATCAAAGAAACATACCAAAACTCACAAGAACCAAATTTCCAGCAATCAAGATTTCAAGAAAGTTAACTCTTTTCAATCAAGAAACTCAATAACCCCCAAGATTCTTTCAAGAAACTACCCAAGACTTTCAAGAAGTTCAAGAACTGATCAAGAACGTCAAGAAATCCATCAAGAAGGCTGGACAAACTCAAGAAACTCACAAACTTGTTTTCTTAAATTCAAGAACTAAAAGGTAAGCCTTGAAACACAACATAAACTTCAAGGAACATCAAGAAACACTTCCAAAATACCAAGAAACAGACCTGGACAGATTAGTGCAAGGCTTTTTCCACACCTTCTTTGCACGCCTCTTTCCTTCTCTACTTTTTTTGGTGCACGACTCTTTAACTTGTGCACGACTCTTTTTTTCTTCTTTTTTTTTTTTTTAAATCAAACACCAAAACAACTCACAAATCCAAAGAACTCACAAGAAACTAACAAATTTAGACAAAATTCTCGGTGAACAGTAACATGGGATGAACAGTCGCGTGAACAGTATCACTACAGTAATTCGCTACAGTACCTTTTTTTTTTTTTTTTTTTTTTTTTTTCCAAAACAACCAACAACAGAATCACACAAAACTTCAATTTTCTAGAAGATTTCAGTCCCCTTAAAAATTGTTTCTATACAAGAACACAAGAAAACAAGAAAACAACAAGATTTATCAAATATACCACACAAGACCTAGAATTCTTGATTCAAGAAAATCAAGAACGGCCCTAAACCCTAAGGAATTTCAAGAAAACATGAAAAAAAACTAGAAACACAAGAATCAAAACAAAAGCAGATCTGGACGGAATAAAGAAGAAACATGGAACACAAGAAAAGACAAGAAAACACACAAGTTGTTGTTTAGGCACGAAACACTTGACAAACAACAATTAAACAACAAGAATAAAGCGATACATCCGATCTTTCGAAGGAAAAATACGGGTTGAAAATCTGGAAAAATCAAGAATAAGGCTCTGACACCAATTGATGCGCACAGGTTTGTAAACGACAAAGATCGCTTGATGATTCTAAGTAAAAGCCTCGAATATTCTTTAACGAATAATGAAGAATCCTAGGGTTCTAATTTAGGTCGAGATGAGTGAGTTCATTCACCTAAACTATGGCTCTATGAATCTTAATCAAACGCGAAAGAATTACTCTATGCGGTAATTGGGTCACCACAAGCATAGGCTTGATAAGACTGAGAACGGTTCTAATCCAAGAACCAAGAAAGCACTCTGAAAGAGCTCTCGAGAACACACCTTTAGGGTGAATAATGATCCAAATCTCATAATCTGTTATTAAATGAATGAAGTCAGCCTTTAAATAGGCTTAGTTGCATAATACAAATATGGAAAGTAAATCACTAATAAAACTCTAGATAAGTACGATTACTAATCATAGTCTATTATGCCTGACTATTAGGAACATATTACAACTATGGAATAAATAAAATACTAAGAGAAACCCTAAACTAAGACGAAGTCACACGTTTTGGGAAAGGCCGCGGGGAAGGCCGTGGGGCAGCCTTAGGCACGGCCTCGGTCAGAAACTTTGCTGCCCTACTTCAACCCTTCTGATGAAGGCCGTTTGAGGAGGCCGCGGCACGGCCTGGTGTGCGGCCTTAGTCAGAAGCTGCGTTCCTCCATCTTCTTGTGCGACTTGAACACTTTGCCCAATCCCTTGGTCAACCATGGCTTTCCCCAATGATCCATCTTCCAGTGAAGCTCCATCCTTGACCAAAATTAGTGTAACAAATCTTGGTGATTGTGAAGAGTCATCCCACATAGCTTCATCCTCAAGCGTATCCACAACCAATCCATGCAAATTCTTTGTCCTTGAACACCAACATAGGGTTGCTTGATAGATGATCCTTGGCTCCCTCAGCTCAAATGTGAGAAGCTCATCTCCATGGACACCATCGTGAACCATGCTCACATCATATAGTATTTCATTACACTTCCAGTTGATCCAACTTGATAACAAAGTAAAATAAAATCCTACAAAAGCAAGAGAATAACATAATTAAACCAATTGTACTCTAATTAACTATCAATTGAAAATAAGGAGAAATAACATATAATTGGAACAAAAATTCATCAAACATACATAAAAACTAACCTCAATCCCTACTAGATTCTCTCAATACAAATCTATTTTAGCACTTATCAGTTGGTTCCCTAGAAGTGAAAATGAGCCCGCTCTTTATTTGAAGAAACAAGCTAATGGATATCTTTTGGTGGTTTGCTTTTATGTGGATATGGGTTCCTCAAAGTCTTTAATTGATTATTTAAAGTACACGTTGATAAAAGTTGAGATGACAAATTTGTACCTTTCCCAACAATGATGTTTTAGTATCATTGTTGGAGAATCAAAAATTTGAGAAGATCATGTACTTTTCCAAGAATGATGTTCTTGTGTTAATAATAAAATCAAAATGCTTCTTAATAAGGAACTTATGCGTACCTTATTTCTGTGTTGTGTACTTTTGTTCCAAAGCCATCCAATTCTTCCTTGGTGTGTTGATGTAGTTGTACACATTATATAGATGATTTGAGAGGGTCTCAAGTATATGCCCACAACATGCCACTTCATCATCTTCCCTCTTGCGACGTGGATCCTTAATTGCCTCGATATCATCTTCCTTGGCTGCAGGAATTGATGGCAATAATGGATTAAGGACGTATGCCACCTTCGAAGTAGTGAGAAAGCACATCATTCTGCCCTTCAATCAGTTGAAATTGGTACACATTCCATCAAGCTTGTCTAGTTTGTTAACCTTTTGGCTAATGGTATTCCAACTCAGTAGGAGTCTCCATTGCACTCAAGACTTTCAATAACACATTAAGAATGTTGGTATTTAAGGGATTTGTTTGTGAATTGTTGGTGTTTGAGGGATTGTTTGTGAAGAAACTAATGTAAATAAACAAATGAAAAGCAAAAATAGAGACATTTTGGAGGCATGATAACGCTATCCTTAAGGTGTTATTGTCCCCATCACACCAAGTAGTTTGCTTTTAAGTTATAGCATTGCACCTATAGGATATAACAAAAGTGAGACTTTTGATTGCAAAATCAAAGAACTTTCTAAAAGAATTGATTAAATTTTGTGAAAAGTTAGTTAAATTCACTTGAGACTTGTTTATTTATAGTCATAGGTGTGTTTTTCACTTTCATTTTCGTGCATTAACGAGTTCCTTTTCTATGTTAATGTTTTAATTTATGCATTCGTGCTATTCTTGCTTAAATTTCTTTTTATAGCCCTCAATTATTTGCATTTTCACGTCAAATTTTGAGCGCCACATTTATCTCACCCCTAAACAAATTTTTTTTTCTGTTCATATACATAGATTGAAATACATAATCAAATAAAGTCATTAAATTTTAGAAATCAAATTCCCTAAAATTCAAATTTAAAAATTCTTTTGTGTAAATAATATACCTTTAAAATTTGATAGACTATGTAAATGGATTTCCCAATTAAATAAACTAAATAAGCAAACAATAAAAATTTATGGACAAAAAAACATACAACATGTCGTGAGTTTCTGTTGGTTTTGTACTAAAGCCAATTAATTCTAAAATTATGATTTATATTTATTGCCAAGTAATTAAGAACCTAAAGGGTCACAAACAAAAGAACTAATTCTTGGGTTACATTGATTTAAATAATTATGTGATAATTATAAGATTAGTTTCTGAAATAATTAATCCTAAGGACTTATTGATAAATAGAAGAATTATAATAGTGGAAGAATTTCCTTTTGAAGGAAATTAAAACCTACTATATATCTTATTTGGTAAGATATCCTAATAGGTAAGCATTACCTATTACCGAATTCTTGTTAGACAATATGTCTTAATTATTACTCTATAAATAAGTCTTAAACACCAAGACTTGATATGAGATTCAATACAACATAAGAAACGTTAGAAAATTAGAGAGAGAAAAATAGTTTTTCTTTATTCAATTTTCTTCGTGTTGCGACGTGTAAAGTGGATCTAGCATATTTACTTGGTGTTAATCAATTCTTATGAGGATCCCAAGAAGGTATTCGTATGGATACCTTAGAGGCCGGACACGTATGTGGCTGTGGTTGACATCACGTATCTTTGATCAGGTTAATGCATTTAATTACGCCATCAAAAGGTACGTTTTCGATTTTGTATAGATAATCAATGATCCCGCTTAGAAATCAATTTTAAATTCTGCTACATCAATTGTTTATTGGCAAATTGATTTCCTAACAGTGGTATTAGAGCAGCGTGTTTTAAGTATCTGTGCATTATATGCAGTCATGAATATTTAATCATATGTATATGTGATTAAATTGAATAAATTTGAGAAGTTTTATTTTGAAAATTTGTTTCAAAATAAATAGACCATTTAACGAAATTTGCTTGAAAAAGTAGTCTTCAAAACTTTCGTTTGGACACAAAAACAAAGCAATTTATAAAATTCTTGAAAATTGTTTCTGGAATTTCACTTTGGTTACTGTTCATAATCATTTAAAAAAAATTCTTGAAAATCTTTTGTTTTCTGGAATTTTGGATTAAAATAAAATTTAAAAAAAGGGCCGTTTGACTTCCTAGAAATTGTTCTGGCAAATCGATCAAACATTGGGGATTCAATTGCTGGAAAAAGTTTCCGGTAGAATTGTAAAGCAAAACAAAGCCCAGCGAAATTGTTGGCGGCATCTTGTCAGAAGTGCATCCCACCAAGTGACCAGAACACGTTTGGCCGTGGCCAAAGCAAATCCCAACGTTGAGGCAATGGTTTGCAACTAGAAAAATTTGGTCATCTGGTTTGGGCAAACTACAAGGTGACTAGAACGGTTCTGATCGTTGCGTGGGTGATGCTACCTACTCGCGATGGACCAGATCTGGCAGGATGTTGACCAGCTTCGATACATTGCTAGACCGCAACAACTGCTGGAGGAAAGAGTTTGTTGCTGATATTTCTGGTCACGAGTGGAAGGAGACCGGCCGGATAAATGCCAAGATAGCCTCTAGAAGGCCAGATTTGTCACCGAAAAAAAAGGAAGAAGATGAGGTTTACAGCGCAAATTAGGATTGGAAACAAAAGCCCCAAAATGACATCGTCTGAAGACATCAAAATATTAAAAAAAAAGAAAAAGAAAAAAGGGTCAACTAGTGTGGTTTGACCACACTAGAAGCAACAACTGGTGTGGTTTGACCACACCACTAGAAAATCGACATCGTTTGGTCTATAAAAAAAAATCCTGCGGTTTGACCATACGATTTGACCATGTGGTTCGACCGCATGGTTCACTCAATGGGCGTGGTCTAACCAAAAGCGTGTTTTGACCACGCCTGGAAAGGAGGATTTTTCCTTTTTGCCATTAAGCCCTTAGTTTTCTTTCTTCCTTTGTTTTGTTGGCCCAAATAATTTTATTTAATTATTTTTTACCCAAACTAATTATTTAATTAGTTTATTTATTATGATTAGAATAATATACATATAGCTCATGACTGAATTTTATCTATTCTTTTAATGTGATTATTTGAATAATATATGTGATTATATTTAATAAAATAATGAGATTTATTTTATTTGAATGAGATATCATATGTGAATTTTATATTTTTTCAAATAATGTGATTTATTTTATGGCATATTGTATGCTTTATTTGATCAAATATTTATTTTCATATATGATATATGTGCACGATGGGACCATAATTTATCTCTCAATAAAAAAATTAATTTAGATCACTTCCGTTATCATTGTATAAATAATTCTTGTTAGGATAACTTGTTGAACTAACTCAAGGTTATTACTATGAGATATAATCTCTGAATAATGGTTTTGATTTAAATAAAAGAAATATATCACATCTATTATTATACTTTAAACAATTCTGGTTAGAATAACTTGTTGAGCTAACTCAAGGTTATTCTACCTAGAATATATTTACGATGAGATATGATCTCTAAATAATAGTTTTAATTTAATTAAAATATTGTATCATGAATAGTTGTTTTCCATTATTATAGTTTAAATAATTCTTGTTAGAATAACTTGTTGAGCTAACTCAAGGTTATTTTACCAATAATATGTATCTACTATGAAATGTGATCTTTGAATAACGGGTTTGATTTAACAAAGAATCATGGCTTGTTGAGCCAACTCAAAGTCATGTATCTTTGAAGTAAGGAGTTAGGAGATATATGTGATATGTGTATCAAAGGTTGCTACCTAATTATTTAAGAGTTACAAAAGTTGTAATTGGTAATTGTTACCTACCTGTTGAAATTATTTTTGATTTGTTGAGCTAACTCAAGATTAAAAATAATTCAAATTGGATCCTAGTCCACTAAGAATTTTATGAAAATTCTTGAATCAATTTTGAGGGATATTGATTTGGATAAAATAGTGGGAGCAAAACTAAAATTTTCTATCCATATAAATTTATTTTAGTTTTGTTTATTGCATAAATATAAAGTCATATTCTATCTTTATTTTCTAGTTGTAGAATGTATAATCACGTGAACACATAACCTTTTTTTTAGAGGACTCCATTTTAATTGAATTTTTTGGACTAATATAAAATTTGAGAATGGTTCTCAAGTATATGAATATAGGCTATGTTATTGACAACTTGATTCCACACGTCTCGAGTCACAATGATAGCTAGGAAATAAAAAATGCATATGAGATGCATAAATTACGATAATGATACTGTTGCTTGTACCATAAAATCGTGTATAATTCCTAAACTACAAAAGCAACATAATATGATGGATGCTTTCTCCATAATTGTGCATCTTCCCATTGTTAATTGATACACGATGTAAGATTAATAGATATAAGATATCTAAAGTGTACTCTATTAAGGAATCAAGAGACATCTTATTACTTGTCAAGGGGAAACCCAAGGCTAGTGTTGAAAAAGCCCAAATAGCCATGACAAAGTATAAAAGTGTAATTAAAGTGGACAAATATATAGGCATATGTTTCCAATCCAAAACAATTGTTATTGGAAAGCATACTGTATGGCTCATCTTAAGACTTAGAAGTCGATAAGTCTTGGTTAGACTTTGACATCTATAATTTTTATGATTGAGATAATTATATCTACTCATCAAGACTTTTGTGTATTAGATATTGGATGTTGATCCCATATTTGCATAAATGTGTAAGGTCTTAAGAATAGTGGATTATTGGCAAAGAGAAAAGTTGAACCACATCTAGGAATAGAGCAATAGTTGTTGCATTTATTATAGGGACTTATACACTTACTTTTCCAAATGGGCTTATTCTAGAAGTAAATGATTGCTAGTATATTCTAGTGCTTACAAATAACATAATATCTATATTTGCATTAGATGTGGATATATTTACCATTACTAAAAAGAATAAATGTTGTTCTTTTTGCGTAATGGCGTTCTAAGTAGTACTAATTTATTAAACAATGGCTCAACATAGACATTAAGAGACAAAACTTGATATTTTAAAGCAATTTTATTTTTGGCATTTTAGATTTGGTCATGTAAATAAGAAACGTATATTCAAATTACATAAAGATATATACTTGAACTCATTCGATTATGAATTTTAGGAGACATGTAAATCTTATTTACTTGTTTAAATGACCAAGACATCTTTTATTGAAAAAGTGAATGTGCTAGTGATCGTTTTGGGTTTATACACACTGATGTTTGTAAACCAATATCGATATATGCTAAAAGTAGTTTCTTATACTTCATCACTTTCTCGAATAAACATTTTAGATATGGTTATGTGTATATTATGAAACACAAATCCAAGAAATTTGAAAAGCTTAAGACTTTTAGACTTGAAGTAGAGAAACAAATTGACAAGAGTATTCAATCACTGAGATCTGATCGAGGTAGAGAATATTTGAGTCATGAATTTCGAAATATCTAGAGAAGAATGAGATTCTTCCTCCATGGACTCCATTATATACACTATAATTGAATGGTGTGTCTGAAAGAGGAGAATTGTAACCTATTGGATATGGTACGTTCTGTGATGAGCCATGTTAGACTTCTAATATAGTTTTAGAAATTTTCCTTAAAATCGTTTCCCATACACTCAGTTGAGTTCCAACTAAAATTGATTGCTATCATCCCATATAAGATATGGTTAGGTAAGAAACTAATTCTTAGTCACATAAGAATTTGGAGATATTTTACTTATGTGTAGTGGATCACATCAGACAAGTTTGAGACTAAGTTTTATAAATATTTATTTTGTGGGTATTCTAAAGAAAGTTTAAGATACTACTTCTAAATTTGCCTTGAACAAAATCGTTTATCTCAAGACATGCTATTTTTCTAGAAAAAGTGTTTGTTCTTTAAAACGACAGTGGGAGTAAAGTAGAATTTGAAGAAATTTAAAAATTACAAAGTAACAACTATCAACAGTTGGAACCTGAACTTAAGCTACATACTGATTGGAAGCTCAAATTACACAAAATCTTTGTAGATCTAGTGGAGTACATCATACTCTTGAGAAATATGGATTTCTCATAATGGAGAGGAATGATGTGCTATTCATAATGGATGATGATTTTACTTGCTACGAAGAGATTATGTCTAATGTAGACTCGTTGATATGCATGAAGCCATAAAATTTGAAATAGATTCCATGTACAACAACAAGCTATTGACATTGGTTGAATCACCTAAAGGAGTAAAATTCGTAGGGTGCAAGAGGATCTTTAAAAGAAGACGACATGGATGGTAATATGATTACTTATAAATCAAGGAGTTAGATGATTCTTTTTGATAAGATGATTAAAGAGTTTGATTTTCTCAAAAATGAAAACGAGCCTTGTGTATACAAGAAGATGAGTGAGAGCACTATGATTTTTTTTTTATACTTTATGTACATGACATATTGCTGTTGAGAAATCATATATTTAAACTTTAAAAGGTAAAAACATAGTTGTCCAAGAAATACTCCATGAAGATTTAGGAGAGGCAACCTAAATATTGGGAATTAGGATCTATAGAGATAAATCCGAGAGGTTGCTTTTTCTCTTTAATCCACGCACATAGAAAGGATGCTAAAGAGTTTTAGCATGTAGCATTCAAAGAAGAGGTTCTTATATGTGTGATATGAGATTACCCTTTTGAGAGACATGTATCTTAAGACATGTGTCGAAATTGTAGCATACAAAATATCCCTATGCTTCTGCGATAGGATCTATAGCATATGCTATGTTATGTACGAGACCTAATGTCTCCTATACTCAAAGTGTTATAAACAAATATCAACCTAATTCTGGTGAGTGTCACTATATAATTGTCAAGAATATTCTAAAGTACTTAAAAAAGAACTAATGGATTATTCTTGATTTATGGAATTCACACTTTAGAAGTGTATAGGTTTATAGATGTAAATATTTAATTCTTTAAGAATGATAATAGATTGCACTCTGTACTCGTATTCATGTTGAATAGTAATGTTGTTAGTTAGAAAAATTCTGAGCTAGACACTACAACAAATTTTACAACAAAGGCCAAGTGCTTTGTAGCTTTAGAAGCTAAGTTTGATCTAGAAGTTCATTATTGAACTTACGGTCTCATTTATGATCCATACAAGTATTTTGGCTATACCATTTATTTAAAGAAATAATTGGTAAAAACGATGTAAAGATATATGAGATTCTCACTGAGGATAATGTAGTTGATCTATTGATTAAACTATTATCCCAAAAGAAACATGATAGCCATGTATATTCATTCAATAAAGAGTAATGAATGATTAGTTTTAGTCAAAGTGAGAGAGTGACTTATAATTTCATAAATATGTTATATTTGATTGTTATTTATGTGATAATAATGATATGGCATTTTATCATTTTGAAATTTATTTATTTTCTTAATGATAAGTCCTTAGAATAATATTTATTATTCTTAAAGCATCCCTAATCTTAGTATTAACAATATCAAGGACATTGCTAATGCAGACATATTAGCATATATGATGATTTATAGGTGGATTGTTGGAGAACAAATTCATTGGATTGATCGGCTTAGAGATTTCCATAAGGTTAACTATTTGAGTGCCAATGGTATAATCTCTACATGACAGTAGTGTAAGTGATCCTTTGACTTGAGATCATAAGAGTATCTTTAGTATGGATTGTTGTACTTTAACTCTATTAGTCCATAATATGTAATTGGTTATGTGTACGATAGAAGTTGAGTATAATAAAAAACACGAATTGATAGTTTATGATAAATATAGGATTCACCACTCCTAATAGTAGGAGAGTATATCCCCATATGTGGCCACACTTGTTGAAATATTTACTCAGAAATGTTTGCAAACGAGTCAATAATTTAGAAAAGTTCTAAATTTATTAAAAAGGGAGTTGAATTTCGGGAACAAGAAAAAGAACAATTAGTACATTAAGAGTTGGCACCCATATCTTACTCTTGTACTAATTTGGGATATAATATGGTGAAAGGATAATAATTACATGGAATCTGGTTCATGGATAGGTGAAATCAATCACTTGACTTTTCTAACACTTAGGTGGTCATGATGCCTGGCTACATGCCAATCTTGATCTATAAACATAAATTAATTAATTTTAATTAATAATAAATTAAAGTTGTTTAATTTTTCTAGTCTTAGAATCCTTGTAACTAAATTGACTTTAGTCCAAGTGGGAGTTTGCTGGTTTTGTACTAAAGCCAATTAATTCTAAGATTATAATTTATATTTATTGCCAAGTGATCAGGAACCTAAAGAGTCACACACAAAAAACTAATTATTGGGTTAAATTGATTTAAATAATTATATGATAATTATAGGATTAATTTGTGAAATAATTAATCCTAATGACTTATTGATAAATAAAGGAATTATAATAGTGGAAGAATTTCCTTTTGAAGGATATTAACACCTACTAAATATCTTATTTGGTAAGATATCCTAACATGTAAAGGTTACCTATTACTAAATTCTTCTTGGACAAGATGTCTTAATTATTACTCTATAAATAAGTCTTAAACACCAAAATTTGATATGGGATTCAATACAACTAAGAAACGTTAGAAAATTAGCGAGAGAAAAATAATTTTTCTTTATTCAATTTTCTTCGTGTTACGACGTGTAAAGTGGATTAAGCATATTCACTTGGTGTTAATCAATCTTGATAAGGATCCCAAGAAGATGTTCGTGTGGATATCTCAGAGGCTGGACACGTGTGCAGCTGTGGTTGACATTGTGTATTTTTTATCAGGTTAATGCGTTTAATTACGTCATCAAAATGTACGTTTTCGATTTTGTATAAATAATCAATGATCCTACTTAGAAATCAATTTTAAATTTCACTGCATCAATTGTTTATTGGCATATTGATTACCTAACAGTTTCTGCTAAACTTGCTTTTGTTTTAGTATATAGTGTGCATATAGTATAGATGTCCCAAAAAAAAAAGAGAAGTATAATAAGAAAATTCCCTCTATTTTATTGGAATGGATCCAGATTTAACATAATTTCTATTGTAACTAGTGTTTTGAGAACCGGACAAGACTGGCTGGTTCGATCGGTTGAATCACGGACCGCCCCTGACTCTGGTCCGATTCTCTATAAAAGTCGAAGGATGCCAACGAACCATCCGAACCGAAATGAACCGTGGAAACCGGAATGAACCGTTTAAACCGCGAATCGTCGGTTTTTTTATTTGGACTTTGAAAAAAGACTTTGCTTAGGTGCAAATGGCAGGTCTTGAACCTATGACCTCCCACTTGTGCTCCTAAATGCCCAACCACCCAACCAATCTTGCTTGATGTAATTGCATATTTCCAATCATTTTATTTCTTCTTTGTTTTAGATTTCCTTTATTAATCATTTTTAATGAAATTAATTGATTCTTACTTTTTTAGTTTGACATGCAAATTCATGATGAAATCTCGAATTTACTTTTACTAAAATCGCTCATACGAAGACTAGTCTTTTTACCAAAATTGTTCAATTATTCATTTATGACTAAAATATTTTCCTAATTAAAAGTTTAGCATTTGGCTCCTTGAAGTTAAAATGTAAATTTAAACTCAAAATTCCAATATATTTTTTGTATTGACTGCCACGTCGCATGCATGTGACTAGGTTATGTTTTTTGTATTAATTGCATGTAACTACATTATATTTGCAATTGTTAAAATTTTGTTAGTCGTCCCATTTTGCCTAATATCAAAAATTTTAAGAACCATATTTGTTTTAATGAAAGCATTAAGCGACCAATTTCATGCACAACCAAATATTGGAGACCAAAATTAGAACTTTTTCCTTAAATATTAATGATATTTTAATTTTTTACATGATGAAACATCTATCTTTTACATGGCGGTATTCTTTTTCATTTTTGCCAACGTTAACTAGAGTAAAGCCTATTTGATCTCCTCAGCATTTTTTTACCCTTTTTCCTTTTTACTTTTTAGTGGTGAATTACCATCAAATCATAAAATTTCTACACTGGGGAAAGTATTGATTTGAAAGTATTTTAATATAGCCGTCTCTTGGATAGTGGTGAAGATAATGATTGATAATTCTACTATTTTAACTATAAGTGATGATTAGTAGCAATAAAATTTTTAGGTATTTAATTGTATTCTTTTCTCTTTTAATTTTTTTTTGTGTTTGTTTATTTTGTTAGTTAATTTTTTTTTTGAGTTTGATGATCAGACTTCTATCTTTGTGTTGAACTTTTTGACTTTTTAAGGTTAAATTGAATAAGTTATCAACATAGTGATATTCAAATGGGTGTTGTTGCCTTGTGGTGATAATGAAAGAATTTTGTCATTAAAATTATTTGTCTTTAACATTAGTTATAAATTTGATGATAAATATGATATAATTAGTTGTTAGACTCCGTGGTATTTTTTTATGAACCTCTCTAATACATGAAAGAAAAATAAGCATGTACTTTAATTAATATTTGGATTATGCTTATTAATATTATTTATATTTGTAATGAATTTATAAAAAAACTTGTGATGATGTGTACGAGTCTCTAGATTTCAAGTATGAGTTTTAAGAATTTTCTTATACAATTGTAAAAAAACGGTTGAACCGTCGGTCCCACTAGTTCGACTGGTCGGACCTTGAACCGGACCTTCTTCGATTCATTGGTTGGTCCGGTTCTAAAAACATTGATTGTAACACGATAGAAATTGATAGAAATTGAGAATCTTGAAAAAATTTAGCGCTAAAAAATATGGTAATAATGCTGGGATTGGATTTGGATATTCTATTCAATTTCTTATACATTTTTCTGGTTCTTTCCCCACTTGTAATTTTACTTGTAATACAATTTTTTTTTTTTTTTGGTAAGGTGCAAATTTTATTGAGCTTGTTTTAGCATTAACGTGCATACACAGCAGGGGTTGTTCCGTCAACTATTACATCCATAATACATCTATCTTTACAGCCTACTACTCATGTTTACATTTCTACATTTAATTCTCTACACAAATTCCTGTTTTCTATAGTTTTTCCTACAAGTTTCCACCCTGTTACGGCCTCCTTACATCTTGTATTATTCTAGCAACTGCTTCTTCAGCACTTATTAGTTCTGGTACAAATAGAGGCCGATAATAGGGATTTCTGCTACAATAGTGGCTCGAGATCATTATGCTGCCATCCATATTGGTCAAAAGTGATGTATAGTTATCCACATATTCTTCCGTTTCTCTCTCAAATTATGATTTTTTTTAAAACTTTTTTCTTTTGAACGAATCTCCCTAAGTAAGTCGTTGACCAATTTTAGCACATATTTGCCCGTGTTATATTATAGGCACATTTTTCAATCATAAAGATACCGTGGATCCCAGCTGAATTGTCAAACATTTCAACCAATTGACCAAAAGGATAACTTTCTTTTTTGAAATCCATTTATATAAAGGGACCTTAACAGTCAAGTTTAACCTTTGAAAAGTCCAATCTTGTCAATTATTGCAATTATTTTAGACAACAAACACACGATGTGATGTGACAAATCCTTTTGATCATGGAAGCACAATCTTCCAAAACCGATATTTATAAAATGCCATGGAATTAATGAAAAGGTATGCTTTTTATCCTTTTATTTTCTTCAAATGTTTTGTCTAAGTAAAGCCTAAAAAATAAAAAGCGACAATACATATAATACTTGCTTGTCTTTCAGCGACTTGTTATATATACACACAAACCAAACAGCCTTTGGCCCATCAAAAAGTTCAGCAAAGAATAGACAGGGTAGGATACTAGCAGTAGCCTAAGAAAGATGCTTTCTTCTGGGCACATTTCCTTTCTTCTTCTTCTTCTTCTTCCTCTTCTGGTGCTGCTGACTACTGGTTTAGCACCGGTGCAATCTACTAGAGTCCAGGCTGCAGAACTCAGCAGTGATGTGTTGCAGCGGCAGGCGGCCGACCGGGTAACTCGGCTTCCGGGCCAGCCACAGGTGAATTTCAGGCAGTATGCAGGGTATGTTACTGTGAATGAAACTCATGGAAGAGCACTGTTTTATTGGTTCTTTGAAGCCACAAAAGATCCTGAACACAAGCCTCTTTTGTTGTGGCTAAATGGAGGTAATGCTACCACCAATTCTTGAATTTTTACATATGGAATTAATGGGATTTTCTGTATAACTATATTTGCTTGTCTTTCTTTTTATGATTAGTATCTTAGTCTCATTTTGTGGCATTTTATAACACGTTTAACCACAAGTTATTTGCCATTGTCTCTCACCTAATAGCTTTTGAGTACACAGAATTTTCTTTTTGGTGATATGTTGTTTCTGACTTAACTGATAATGACATGAAGATGAGGAAAATTTTCCTCCTTATCCTAAAAAGAAAAAACAAAACACAAAAGGAAAAAGTATAATTACCGAAGAGTTATAATTTTTATTTGACGTGAAATTTAGCACCTTCAACATGTAAATTCAGAGCAGGGACAATTAGTTGAATATTGGAAATTATATGGGATAAAATAGAGGTATTGTTTTAAAAGATTTATATTATACAGGGATTAAAAATTGCATTTTACATAATAAATATTTACTTGTCATCCTCTAACATCTCCCCCCCCACACCCCTCCACCCCAAAAAAAAAAAAAAAAAAAACCAATTAAGTGACTCCAATTTGAGAACACATCTACTCATTATGTGCCAGCAAATTACAGTTAATGAGATTGACCCTACGTGAATTTTAGTACACACACACACACACACAAAAATATACACACGTACTGGTAGTTTGAACCACAATTCTTCATAATGGTCCACAATCTTTGATCGGTGGCCTTCGTTACAAATCACTGGTTTCAGAAAAAGAATAAAAAAGACTGGTAGGTAAGGTAATTTAGCTTTCTTTCTATCCATTAAGCCGCCAATATCTATGATGCTAATAATTGTCCCATGGGAAATGGCCATGTATATTCTTCTAACGAGAGACATCATTCATGAGAAATTGTTTACCTTCTTACATTTTCCCCTCAAAATTCTTGAAGAAATATGAAAATGCCTCTTAAGCTTTCAGTCACTCCTAACTGCCTAATTCAGAGCCATTGTTGAACATGTGACAAAAACCTTTCCAGTTTGAGCATTGATGGCGAGCTCTCACAAGTTCACAACTCAGCCCTCTCCATTTTTTTGGAAAGAAAGAAAAATACGTATAAATTCGATTGAAATTGGCTATTCATGAATTTGTATATCAATAATGTCCGTCTTCAGTCAAAAAAACCTATGTCAAACATGTCATTTGTCACTTTCTCTTGCGTTTTTGGTCAAACAAGTCATTTTCTATGGAGTTTTATTTTTACTCATAAGTTTTCTTGTGGCAACCACTTTGCTTGGAAACCAATTAAAAAATGCATCTCCTTCCAAGAGACGTTTACCGGAGTGAAAATATATTTAATGGTATTATGCAAATATTACGTAATATTTGCATGATAAAAGCCAGCAGAAAATGTTCTATTTACTCAAGTAAAAAAATGTAACCCAAAAAAAAAAAAAAACAAAAAGAACAGATATCGTGAGAAAAACTAAATGCTACTTTGAAATATAACAAGGGATAATTTCAGAAGCCTTTCTCAGGTTTCTGATAATATCACTGAGCCCCCTCAAATTTGAAATATACACCAACTTCCCTTGGTTACCTAAATTGACTATAATATCTTTGCCAAAATACTTAAATTACAACTTAAAAGAAGAAGAAAAAATTTCTTCAGAAATATAAAGACGAATTTTTTTCCTTTTCTTATCAATTAGTTCATTATGCTTGTGTTTATGAATTTTTTGGGTGGTTTGCAAGGCTTGCTTCAATTTTTTGATCAATTATAATATGTGAAAAATATTTAATAGCAATTTTTTTTTATCAATTTCTTCATTATGCTTAAATTTATGAAACTGTCGGTAAATTGAATTGTTATGGCATGTAAGAATATAATGGATTATGTAGAGATAGAAAAAAGGGAATGGATAGTTTGATAAAGTAGTAGGCATTTTATTTTGGTAGAAGAGTAACGCTCCAGCCCCAAAATTCAATTGTCATGATATTTACTGGATAAATCGGTATTTGCTTTTATTATACAATTTTACTTTGTAAGAGTCCGTTTTCTAATAAATAAGTTGAGACTCTTTCCTGATGCCTGTCATAATGGCAAGTTGAGTATAAAATTTTACATTTTAAATTAGAGAGGTATTCGACGAAATTGTCATAAACCTCAAGGGATGTTGGTGAAATTATCCCATGTAACAAAAATAGATACACTTTTATCTCTTTCACAACTTTTTATTTTTGTTTCTTTTTATTGGTGGAAAGAAGTGGGTTATTGGTGGGAAATGAAGTAAACAAGAATTAAAATAGTCCATTTATAGAAATATATATAGCTTTAGTGACATAATGATTAAATATCCAAAAATAACAATAATAACTGCTACTAACTTTTCAGTTTCTTTAAGCAGAAGGAAAGTTCCATGCCCTTAACTAAAGGGAACCATGTGGGAGTGGTTAGTTGGGGCCTTGCCAGCTCTTTGTCATACTATGACTTCATTCACAACAACCATAACTACTCTGTTATTTTTGGTGTCTTTTGAGCAAATCAATGGATATCTAAAGCAATCTTTTCTTCCCCATCCATGTTTTTTTTTTTTTTTTTGGGAAATATTAACTTAAAACCCCTCAAATCTCTTCTATCAGATGGGAATGTAAAATAGAAAACATAAACAAACACTTGTATAAACATCAACTGGAAGAGGGAAAATTGATTCTATTAAGAAATTATACCAACAAAAGTGATTTCTTTTCATGTAGATGATTTGCATTTTGATTGTCTCGCTACTAGACAAAATTTATTCATTGATCAAAAAATATTTTCCTTTTGCAATCAAGATCGTTTCATATCTCAAGCAATATTTTGCCCCATCCATATTTGTTTGGAAATTCTTATCTAGATCCCAACTTTTTAAGGAATGTTGCTTTCTTCCCTTACTTATACCAAAGGATACATCCTTTAGTATTTCTGAAAAAAAGAAGTAGATATAGTTAATCGGAAGCTGAGGAATTCTTGCGTTAATCCGCTCCGCCATTCTTGATTTAGTATGGAATATAGTAAGGGATGACTGTTCATTCATCATATTTTATGAGTAAAAGAACTCTGCCCTATAGGCCTGTTCTCAATAGCAATTTTTTTATTTGATTTTAGCTTTTCATTTTTAAAAAAAAATTATTTTGTGATTTTTAACTTTTCTAAAATCAGTTTTTATAAAAATCAGAAGTTATTGATAATAAACCCTATAACTATTAGCCGAAAGCCTTTTGACTCTTATAGTCTACAACTTCCAAAACAGGAACAAACTCTTTTATAAACATTAGGGGTGGGCAAAAATAAGTGGAAAACCAAAAAATCGCAATAGTCGGTCCATTCCGAACCGAAAAATGAGGATAACCGAACCGAATTCTAAAAGCAGTTAGGTTAACCGAACCTTGTTTACAAAAGTGGTTCTGGTTCTGGGTATAAATTTTTAAAAATCGCAGTTAACCGAACCAGTTCACATCTCTGTCTTAGAGCTTAATATTTATGAATATTATAGAGAAATAAGAAATATTAAATCATTTCATTTTTAAGTTTAAGTTAACTCAAAAACTTAAATATCATATTAGATTGTCTTCCAATTTAATTTTTTTAATTTTATTTTATTTTTTCTTTTTATACTCCGATTATCATATATATTCTTGATAGTAAATAAAAAAAAAAATACTTTCATAAAACTTATATACAAAATATGGAAATAACACAAATATTTTTTACTTGTATTGTGAAAAATTTTGATTTCTAACTTTTTTTAATTTTAAAAAGAGCGAATGCAAGAGTTTGAAATTATATAAGTATTTTTTTTTGTTTGAAAAATTATTTATGTTGTAATATTTTTTATTTATTTTGTCAAATTAACTTAATACCATACGGTTCCAGTTACCCGCGGTACCCGACCCTCTTTAGCCGGGTAACCGCTAAGTGGTTAACCGACTAATAAGGGTCGGATAAGGTTAGCAAATTAGGCGAAGCGCTATTAGCGGTTCCGGTTAGGATATTAGGTGAATGGATTGGTTAATTGATCTATGCCTACCCCTAATAAACATATACAATAGTTAAAAATGATTACGAGCAATTATTTCTTCAAAATTGATTCCTGTCAATACAAAATGAAAATTTAATGAAAGAAATTTAATTTCCCTTTTAAATGAAAATTTAATGAATGGATTTCACAAACTTAAGATAAAATCTGAAAAGCATATAATTTACAAGATCAAAATGAAAAACTGATTTAAGTATAGTATCAGATGGGGTAAAAATGTTGAGAATTCAAGCCCGATATCAATTAGATATTGGCAAATTTCTCTAATTATTGTTATTTTATAAAAAAAGTCCCCATTTTGGGGTTATTTTTTTTTATTCCAGGTTTATAGTCGCCGCACACACCATGTGCGGCGACTGCTTAATTTTGTTTTTTTTTTTTTTTACGTGTGCAAGTGTGCAGGTGTTTGTCAGGAAGGCTATTGTGCAATTTTTGGGCAATTGTGAGAGTCATCGCACAAGCTTTGTGCGGTGACTTTCACAATTGCCTAATCATTGCAACCTGAAATTTTTTTTTTTTTTTAGTTGAGGGGGCCTTTTGTGCAATTTTGGGCAATTGTGACAATCACCGCACAAGCTTTGTGCGGTAACTCTCACAATTGCCCAATCATTGCAAGCTGAAAATTTTTTTTTTCAATTGAGGGGTCTTTTGTGCAATTTTTGGGCAATTGTGAGAGTCACCGTACAAGCTTCATGCGGTGACTCTCACAATTGCCCAATTATTGCAACCTGAACTTTTTTTTTTTTAGTTGAGGGGGCCTTTTGTGCAATTTTTGGGCAATTTGCACAAAAATTTGGACAATTTCAACGGGAGACCCTTAGTACAAGAGATTACTATGTACCCTTATTGAACGCTGAATACGTAATTTGCTAATCAACAGTCACAAGGTGATATGATAATTTTGGTATTTTTCATAAACCATCCGTAACCTCTTATTGACCTTTTGCTTTATGAAGGTCACAAAATTTGAATAAAACAGAAGAAGCCACAATTGTTATGCTATCCAATGCCACCAACAATATATTTCAGATCATTTTATTTCTACCCCAAAATTAATAAAACGAAGTCATTGATATCATTGATGGAAAATGGTAAATATATTTCTATCCCAAAATTAAATGGTAAATATCATTGATAGAAAATGTTATGCAATTTTGACGAAGTCATTTCACTTTAAAGCACGTAAAGGTGACTATAAATGTATAAGTAACCATTCTCAAAAAAAAAGAAAAAAAAAAAGAAAAGCAAAATAGAATCATCACATCCTTTTTTTACCATACAACTATATAAAATAAAACAAATCCCCTGGTTCGTTAACTTATTTTGAAGTGGTCATCAATTAATTAGGTTAATAATAAATAGTAAATTTTACCTTGGATTCGGTAAATAGTGGATAGTTGAGACTTGGGAGGTGAGCATAGTGGAATCATTAATTTGTGCATGTTCAAAGATTCATAATTCTCTCCACTTCTCTTGCACACTTCGAAATATGCAATTGAACTTAATCCCGTGTGGTTTCTGATTCTTCCTGCCAATTCAAAGTGACTTTCATGCACTTATATGCGAAACCTATATAACAATTGTGAGAGTCACCGCACAAAGCTTGTGCGGTGACTCTCACAATTACCCAAAAATTGCACCAAAGGCCCCCTTAATGAAAAAAAAAATAAAAATTTCAGGTTGCAATTTTTGTGCAATTGTGAGAGTCACCGCACAAAGCTTGTGCGGTAACTCTCACAATTGCCCAATTATTACACAAAAGCTCTTTTGACACACACTTGCACACCTGCACACGTGGAATAAAAAAAAAAATTAAGTAGTCGCCGCACACACCATGTGCGACAACTATAAACCTGGAACAAAAAAAAAAAAAGTAACCCAAAATGGGGACTTTTTTTAAAATAACAATAATTAGAAAAATTTGCCATTAGATATTCCATGTATATATAAAAGATTTTGAATTCTGTGGATCTCATCAATAAATGCATGTCTATAATTACCATTTGCAGCTTGCAACAGTGAAGTTTAGTGCATAAAAAATATGCACAGCACACATTTATGCACAACACACTTTATCAGATTGCAGGATTTATATGATTAAATGTATACAAGTTTTCTGGATATAAATTATTCTGAGTTCAAGTTCTCCTGTTATTGAAGAGAGAATTTTTTTCGAAAGCATTTATTAAAAAAATCAATAGATATATAAATGTAGGATTTTGCTGGAATTCCTCAAGTACAAGATATAAATAGAGTGTGAGAGAACCTTTTAAAAAATGTATATCATAATATATTTCTGTTCTTGTCAGTGTTTTTTATTTTCTTTCTTTTTTGATCATAAGAGCACTAGTACAGTAACTCAAATTGGAAAACACACAACTAGCATATTATTTAACTACTACTAACTCCCAAACTTGTGAGATTTGAAGGCAGGACCCCTTAATCTTTGAACATCATACGTCAATATTTTCAGTACTAGAGCAAGGTTTCATTGACATTTTTATCAATGAATTCAAGCATAAAGAATAACACCAGAGATCAAGGAATTCAAATCATACAAATTCAACTGAAAAGAACGTTAATTTGTTTAGTGGCTGAGAGATTTGCAATTCAAATTCTTCTCGTTGAAATTCAAGATACTGTGATTTAGAATTATTGAATCTAACATAATTTGCAGTTCAGACTAGACTTAACGATAAGCCAGTCCTATATTAATCCCATGGTAGTATTATAAAGTGGCAATGAATTGAACCTCTCAGGTCCAGGGTGCTCATCAATTGGATTTGGTGCAATGGAGGAGTTAGGTCCATTCTTAAGTCAGAAAGGCAAACCAGAGCTCAGGTTCAACAAGAACTCCTGGAATCGTGGTATGACACGAAATTTTCATTCACCAACAAGTAGATATATGCCATTTCTTAGTCTCTCTTTCATCTATTAATTCAATCTGTAGAAATTTCTATCAACTATTTCAATGATTGAAAATGTATAAATCTTGTCCAAAGCTTAAAAAAGCAAGATTACTAATTATATCATTCATTTTGTACAGTTGCGAATTTGCTTTTTTTGGAATCCCCTGTTGGAGTTGGATTCTCCTACACAAACACTACTAAGGATATCAAGCAGCTTGGTGACACAATTACGGGTAACCTTTTTTTGGTTAAATTTATCTCATGGAATTGTATGTTTTTCGGTAACTTTTTTTTTGGCCCTGACATACTTTCCATTTTATCAGCTAAGGATTCGTACCATTTCTTGGTCAACTGGTTTAAAAGATTTCCACAATATAAAGCTCATGACTTCTATATTGCTGGGGAAAGTTATGCAGGTACATGGATCAAGTTGTTACCAGAAAATAAAAGAAAACAAGCACGCACAAACACTCCTATTATACATGCAAAATGCATACAAACATTATGTTAGAATTCTTTCATCATATGGGTGCAAAAAACATTTGCACTCCGTGCTTGACAATTATTTATCTAAAATAACGTCTGGAATAGATAGGATATGTTTTTCCTAATTAAACTTGTCATTTCAAAGATCTGTTAACCTCTGAATTCTTGTTGAAAATTATAAACTCAAAATAAATGTCACAATTAATTTCTTTTATTTTTGTCACATAGGATTGCTTTTTTGCTTTTGTGTCTTCTGTGCAGTCAAAGGTCCTAATCTTGTTCTCTTACTATTTCTGTTTTAACTTTAGGGCACTATGTTCCCCAACTATCAGAACTCATTTTTGATAGCAACAAAAAGGTCTTTCAGGACAGCTACATAAACTTTAAAGGATTCATGGTGAGTTTTCCTTTTTTTTTTTGCCCCCTTGATGATTTTATTTTTTTGTGCATAGTGAAATAGGTAATCCTAAGTCATTCCTACTTCTTTTGTCAGATTTTGTTATGCTTTATATTGGCGACCCCTTTTTTCAATAGTGCTATAGTGCCTTTTCACTGACACTTGAACATATACTCAATTGCAGGTAGGAAATGCATTGTTGGACGATGAAACAGATCAAAGAGGAATGATTGATTACGCTTATGATCATGCTGTTATATCTGATAAATTGTACAAAGACATTAAAACTAAATGCAACTTCAGCGTAGAACATCTGCCAAAAGATTGCAATGACGAACTGGAGAAGTACTTTGCTGTCTATAAAATCATAGACATGTACAGTTTATATGTTCCAACCTGCATCAGCAACTCTACTAGCGAGAGAAATCTTCCAGTGATCCGAGGGGCCGCTCCCAAGTTATTTTCCCAAATTGTAAGTTCACTATTTAGTTATCACATGGACTAATACTACTTTGCATGGTAATATTATGGTTGTCACCATTACCTAAAATTTTCACTTAAGATATTTCAGTACCTAAACTTCTAGTTTTTAAACCATTTTGAATATTGGTGGCTTGAACTTCAATTCTGGGCGAAAGGTGGACCCTTGAGCAGTGCTTAAGATCCTAGATAACGATTAAAGTCCAAGAATTAGTGTTCAAGAAACCAGTTTCTTGAAAGTGGTTCAACCTGAAAGTTAACAAAGTGAGCTGTCATAGATTAAACTTTAGGATACGATGAAGCAAAGTGAAATTAGGATGTTTTTAAATAACGTCTACAAACTAAGATTAGTCAATCTGCAGGTAGAGTTTTTAAATTTCTCCAATTGACTTTTAGGACGGATGGCACAAGAAACCAACTGGTTATGATCCTTGTATATCAGAATACACGGAGGTATATATGAACAGGCCAGATGTTCAAGAAGCTCTTCACGCAAATGTTACTAAAATCCCTTATCCATGGACTCACTGCAGGTATAAATGACAAGTACTGCTTTGGACTTTATGCTTAATTATATTTAACGTTACCCATGAAATTTATGACAGATATTTATTATATCCTCTGTGTATCAAACTTCCTATCGCCCTGCCGACTAAACGAGGATAGATCTAATTTTGAGAGGTTCTTCTATATGCAGTGACAATATAACATTTTGGGGTGATGCCCCAGCTTCAATACTTCCCATCATTCAGAAACTTGTTGATGGAGGTATACGAGCATGGGTGTTCAGGTAATCAAGAATGGGTTTGTTAGATTAATTTCTCAGTTCTGTTGTTAGAATTACTTCATTCTTTACTGTGTACAGAATTCCACCCTACGATAATTCTCCATGTCTCACAAAAGCATTTATATTCTTGCATTCAACGCCAAAGAAATATCATGCAATAGTCCCTTCTTTTGTTATAGCCAGTGTCTTGTGTGAATAGACTAGGGGAAATTTCCTTCGGTTAGTTTGACAGTATCAGAATGTGTGACGTGCTTATCAACTTTTTTGTTTTTTTTTTTCCTTTTTCAATCTTTGTGATATAGCGGAGATACCGACGGTAGAGTTCCAGTAACAGGAACAAGATACACATTAAAAAAGCTTGGTTTAAACATCACTCAAGATTGGACACGTTGGTACACTTTTCATAAACAGGTATTTTTGTTATACTTTTCTCAAAATTTATGAAATATATTTCTATTTTTATTCCTCTTGTTGAAAATCGAGTTCTTCGATATATTTGAATGTAATAGGTTGGTGGATGGACTGTAGAATATGATGGGTTGATGTTTGCCACAGTAAGAGGAGCTGGCCATCAGGTTCCTACATTCAAACCAAAGGAAGCACTTCAGATTGTTAGCCATTTCTTGGCCAATAGCAAATTACCATCTGCACCATTTTAACATTTGATTTTCTGTTCTTTCAGATATAGTACAAGAAAAAGAAACACATTCATTGAATTGGAATACTACCACCAGACAATTAAATGGTCAATCATAGTTCAAATTTACAGTGTACGTCTTTTTCTTCTTCCATCTTCATCTGATCCTTTGACGTAAAGAAGCGTATAAGCTCTGGTTTGCAATTTCAAGAAAAGGCGAAATATAACATAACTGGTTACACAAATTTAAACAAAGTGCACGTGTTGGGGAATAATGCAATCAACCTCGGATCAACCAGAAAATGTCAAAAGGGGAATTTAGAATCTTGACTTGGTCAAAGGTAGTTAAAAGGATTTTGGGACTCCACGATTGGGATTGGCCCATGGCGAGGGAAGTTACACATATAGAGCAAGAATGACTAAGTGGGGCCAGCAAATATGGGAAAATGGTTGAACATGACGTGGAGGCCCAATCAACTATCGTTTTGGAGAGAGATTATGCTTATAAATAGTCCAAGATGTATTGAAGAAAGACATGAGAAGAAATGCTCATAAATACATCTAGACTTTAAAATTTCCTTCTTTTAGTCCATATTTCCGTTTAGTTTTCATAGATTAAGTCTTCCAGTTTTAGTTTGCTTAGGTTTTTAGCTTTTTTCGCATTAGGATCGTTCAACTTTCATTAGAAATCTTAGCGTAGTTATGTAGTTTCAGTGTTCAAATGATGTACATATTTCCTTTCAATGCATTTCCCAATTTCCATGCCTTGTGTTTTTCTTGTTAAAAATAATTAGATTGTAGCTTTTTGGCCATTCGTAACAACTCATAAAGCAAACATTTAAGTCCTTGGAACTGTCCAAGACGAGACGAACAGCAATCGACCTAGAGGTTAGGATCGACCATTGCACTATTTCAACTATTTCCATCTAATACACATCGCATTCTCGATATCGACCGAGTGGCACGTCTTAAACACAACGGCCATGCCAATTGACCAGAGGGATTGCTCTGCTGCATATTTTGTGTGCAAACATCTTTTTGGTATGCCTGGTCGGACTTTGAGTTGTTGCAACAGGAGATACGAGAGGCCTCTGTATAGCAAAGGACAAAGAACAGGTCAAGGGCAGGACCCTCAACTTTGAAAAAATCACTCCACCTATGCCCAAAGGTGAACATGCAAAAACCGAGGGACCTTCCGGCCAGGCAACGCCTGGTGCATCGGCGCAACCCATGACTCCGACGAGATCTGGGAAAACTAATCTCACAGTTGAGACGCTAGACCAGTTGATGCGTAGGTTGATAAATGTTCAGGAGGACCTTATGAATGAGATGCAATCCCAGAACAATTCGGTGAAAGGGACTATGTAGAAGATTGCCGTGGACTTGCAGAATTTGGAGCGAGAAGCTGGAGTGATGGGACTCGCCATCGACACGGTGGGATCGAAGTTTGATGTGAACACAGACTTGCTAGACACAGATTTGAAGAAGTTAGAAACGTCGGTTGCAACGCACACAAGGGGCAGATCCCGTTAATCTCTACCCAATCACAAATTTAGCCACCCACTAAGGGTGAAGGCGACCTTAAAGCAAAAGTAGACCTTTTTGCGACGCTACAGGATCAGCAAGCAAAGCCACGACCCAACGAAACTTGGAAGGGAAAAGCTGTGTTTGGAGAGTTATCCAAAATAGATGACCCAATGTCTGGCTGTTTGGAAAAGAACTTGTCAGGACCCGGTGTGATCAAGATTCCTGAAGGGATTTACTTGCGAGGGTCCTTAGGGGGACAACATCTGCAAGGAACGTTTAATGGGGACTCTGGCAAAGAAATTTCTTTAGGTCCGATTACTGGCGAAAGGCCAAAGGGGGCTAAACAAATGTGTTCGGTTCAGTTTTCGGCCTTAAAGCCAAGGCAAGGACACGCAACTTAAGTCCCACCTGCATTGAGAGCTGAAGCTGGGGGAAGTTCGTGTCGGTCCGTGACCAATCATTGGCCGCTGGGAGGCGGAGATTATTCTAAGGGCACACGGTCAAATGTTTGTCCTATCAAGAGAAATACTTATCCTTTCGATGGTCATGATGCGATCCTTGCATAGCGCATGCCATTATGAACAGACTGGGATTGCTCCCACAAAAATAATGGGAGGGAATCCTTTAGAACCTATGATGGTATAGAGATCACACAAGCAGACTTTTGACAGTTGGTGAGTAATATCTTCTAGGGCCCAGCCGAAGAGCGTGAGCGGCTAGCTTATAGGAAACCTTATCCTAATTGGATTGACCGTACATATGCTTTCTTTCGCGAATTTAAGTTCCTAAAGTTCATTAAGTTCTCTGGGAAAGATCGCCAATCCACGATCGAACACATCAGGCGCTTTGTCATCCAGTGCGGCCAGGTAGCCCAAAATGACTTTCTAAAGTTTTTTTTGTTTCTTCATTCTCTTACGGGGGTGGCCTTTGAGTGGTACACTCATTTGCCACTGAATACAGTTGAAGAGTGAGACCAGATGGAGGAGCTTTTTCATCAACAATTTCACTCACCTCTACTTGAGTTGAGATTCACCCATGTCACCTACATGACACAAAAGGTTAGTGAAACAACCAATAATTTCTAAAGCATTTAGGGCTACTCGGATGAGGTGTAATTCTTGGGTCCTTGAGGAAGAGTTTGCCGATGCAGCCATGATGGGGATGAGAAATTTTGAGGCAGTCAAGTATTTTGAAGGAAAGAAATTTCACGATCTTACTAAGCCTATTGGAAGGGTCCAGCGATACGAGCGCATACAAGAGTGCGAGGTGGAGGTTACAAGAGGAGAATCACGAGGTCTAGCTATGAGAGACCCTAATTACAACATTTCAATGGTACATAGTAGAATGCCCGATGGTATTGAGACTCGGGAGGTCAATATAGCAGAAATAATAAGCGACAGGGTGTTTACATGCCAGGCGTTGATCCCTCCTTCGACACATCAGCCGTTGTTGACTGCAGCCTTTCCAAACACTAAGAAAAAAGCGTTGGATTCTCCAAGGAAGTATAGCTTTGATGGCTCAAAGTTGAAAGAGATATTTGACTACTGACAACAAGATGGCTGAGTGAAATATCCAAAAAGATACCATCATCCGAAGGTAGAGGAATTGGCTGAAAAAGAGTTTTGCAAGTATCACGGATCTTTTTCCCATTCGACTAACAATTGCCTAGTATTCAGGAATTATGTCCAGCGGTCTATTGAAAAAGGGGTGTACAAGTTTGCTGAATAGCCAAAGCCGCTGATGGAGATAGAGAAGAACCCATTCCAGCATATGACAGATGTGAACATGATTAATATTGGCAGAGTTTTGAATGCCGGTGTGGAACTCGGACATATAGTGACTTTACGGCTGGTTAAGAAGTGCTTTGAAGTACAAAGGTGTGAAAACTGTGTCCGCCAAATGTGTCATATTGATTGATTATCGGCGAAAATCAATGAGTGCAAGAATGAAGTTGTGCTTGGTGGGAGCTGTAGACCTTTTCAGGTAGAAGGTATGACTATAATGGTAGATAAGGAATCTCAGATATTAGTGCGCTGTAAACAAGCAGGAATTGGTTTCTTTATAGCAGAGGCGAAACAACAATAGGTGGCCTTAATTCCAGACGAACAAAGGCAGAGGCAGTCACTACCTAGACGAAGTGTTAAGGATAGACTTGGTGAGCGAAGCACGCCTTTTGTTGAGGGACTAGTGATGACCCCAGCTGGCGGGCCTACCATGAGACGAAAATTTAATTTGGGGGACAAAGAATCAATTAGCCAAGGTCACCGGGTGAGAGCAATGAAGCCAATGCCTGTTAATTCCACTTGTTTTCAAGTAGCTAAGCACCTAAAGTTTCCAGATCGTGCTGATTCGCGCCAGATGACAAGAACACAAAAGTGGCATTGGCAAAGACGCAACAATGTGGCACAATAGTTGACTAGGGCAGAAGACCTATGGAAGATATGGAAGGCAAAAGGGGGGAAGTTGCATGCGAAGCCAACCAGCTGTCTATGAAGGTTAATATGGTTATAGTATTGCTTGCATCGTTTTTGCCACAGAAAGACCAACAATTAGAGTTTGAACCCGAAACCGACGAGGATTAAGAACACGACGTTATGGAGATAAAACTGGCTGACTCAGTATCGCAGCCACAGTTGGCTCAAAGTGAGATTCGTGTTGTAAAAAGCCTGAGAGGTCCGGATGAGATTGTGATAACCAAACCAGATGATGCAATGACTCGTCATTTGCGTCCACTTTTCATTCAGGCGTACATTGAAGGTATACCAATGGCACGCATTTTTGTAAATAATGGAGCCGAAATGAATATCTTACCGGTTTCTATGTTGAGAAAGATTAACAAAAGTGACGACTTAATTCCTACAGGGGTCACTGTCAGCAATTTCACTGGTAGTACTACGATACCTGGGAAATCTTGCCCTTAAAAGTAACGGTGGGCCTGAGCACGATTACTACCTTATTCTTTGTTGTGGATACATATCGACATATAATGCTTTGCTTGGGAGGAATTGGATTCACTCGTCAAAATGTATCCCATCCACTTTGCACTAAATTCTTTTCATATGGAATGGTGGTGATGTTGAGGTGGTTCGTGCAGATGTCAAGCCTTTTGCTATCAAGAAAAGTACGGTAGACGTTGTGTATTATTGTGACAATGTTGCTCCAACCTTTTTTGGCCGAGCCAGGTCGATCAAAGGAGGAAATGAGGCTAAGAAACTAACACTGTGGATATTTTCAACCCAACTCCTTACAGCTAGATAGACAAGCCGTGTAATATTGATAAACGGCCTAAAGGCAAAACTGGTAGTGTCTATCTTGCATAGAGCAGCTCAAAGTGACAAGGCTGAGGCAGATCTATTAATTGGCCATTCACGAGGGAAGGAACAAAGCTGCCATAAGTTGCTGCAACGAATAACAAAGTATGTACAAGACCAATCACTGTCAGTGGAGGAAAACAAGGTGATTGAACGGGCGAATGCAATTGCTGAAGAGGATGTACCAAAGACATTTCAACTCGCTAGTTTAGCTGAGCTGTTGAATACTTCTGTAAGAATGGATGACATTAGAATTGAGACTAAAGATCCAGTCGTAAAAATAAACCTTGGGACTCCTACACAGTCGAGACCTATATATATAAGCGAGCATTTAACTCCGTTGCAGCAAGACTAGTTGTTAGGTGTTTTAAGGGAGTTTAAAGACTGTTTTGCCTGGAAATATTTCGAAATGCCTGGATTAAGCCATCATACAGTTGAACACCGTATCCTATTGAGGCAGGGATATCAACCATACCATCATATCATGATCAAGCTGGAGGCTTAGGGGTTTGTAATCTCAACATAGAAGAAGAGAAAGATTGGAGACAACCAATTAAGCTCTTCTTAGAAAATTCAAGTGCAATTGCCTCTAGAAAAGTGAGGATGAGCGTAATACACCACTGGCTGCTCGATAGTATTTTATACAGGATGGATAGATCTGAATTATAACTCAAGTGTTTAAATAAGCGAGAGGCTTACTTAACAATGTTGGAGGTACATGAAGGCACATGTGGTGCTCATCAAACTGGACGAAAAATATTTTGGATTTTACGCAGGCATGGATTCTATTGGTTGACGATGATGAAGGATTGTGTAGCATTTGCAAAGGGTTGCAAAGAGTACAAGGTAAATGGACTTGTACAATGATCTCCGGCCCAAGATATGGAGGTTATAGTGAAATCATGGCCATTCCGATGTTGGGGATTTGATATAATTGGCACGATTATGCTACCTTCATCGAAACAACATTCATATATAATTATAGCCATGGATTATTTCACGAAGTGGGTCGAAAGGGTCCCGTTCAGGGAGATAGATCAAAAGACGATTACTTGTTTTGTCAAAGAAATTATTGTCCATAGATTCAGAATTTCTGAGATAATTATCACTGACCAAACTCTTTATTTATCGAAATGAGAGTTGGTTGCCTTTGTAGAAAGTTGCAAGTTTAGGGTAATGCATTTGACCCCTTATTTCACTCAAAGTAATAGCCAAGTGAAGTCAACTAATAAAGTTCTTAAAGAACTCATAGCGAAAATTATCGAAGATAAGCTTAGGGCGTGGCATGAACATTTGTCAGAAGCAATGTAGGCTTATCAGTTGTCACATAAAATCAGCATTGGGATGACCCTGTATGAATTAGTATATGGTCAAGAGGCTGTGATACCAGCCAAAATAGCTGTTAGGGCACTCCGTTTAGTTAGACAACATGGGTTAGAAGCGAAAGAATATCAACAGGCAATGATGGCGAAATTAGATGATTTGAAAGAGAGAAGTCTGCAAGCTTTAAATCATATTGAAGCCAACATGAGGCGAATAGCAGCTATGTACAATAAGAGGGTGCACTAGAAGAGTTTCAATCTAGGCGAGAAGGTGTTAAAAGTGATTCTCCCAATTGGCAAAAAACATCACAAGTTTGGAAAGTAGAGCCCAAACTGGGAAGGATCTTTTGTAGTGCACGAGGACTTAGGTAAGAGGACTTGTAGGTTAAGCAGCTTGCAGGAAGAAGTCTTCAATAAGCCTATCAATGGTATCTTTCTTAAGAAGTTTAATGTTTCGCAATATGATACTATGACCTCGGAGGAATAAGAAATCATTTTTTAAACTGCTCAACTAAGGCAGAATTAAAACAATGAGTACCTATAGGGTCGCATACAAAGCTGGCCAATGTTAAATTATTACAGAAAAGAAAGAAAATTGTTTGAAAGCCAAAACAAATCGGCTGGCAACACAAATATTTAGAGAGAAGAGGTTCCTTCTCTGGAACCTAAAATAAAAATACTATGAGCAACTGTAAATGGCCCTTCAGAGGATGCCAGACCAGTATAAGTGACTAGTAAAAGGTAAAGGATACGTCGCATACGACTAACAGATTCATCCATCCCACTAAGATTGCTTTCAAGGGAGAACTTGCGTAATGATATGCGTTCTTCTTGAGCATTAAGTCCTTCCATCTTAGTCAACAGTTGAGTAGTGGCAGTAACCAGTGAATCCCTATTTCCCTTTTCAGTCAATCAGTTGATCCCCTAACTTTTGACATTCATTGTTCTTGGCCTCACTATTTTCCTGAAATTCTTTGCAGCTGGCCAACCTAGCATGAAACTCAAAAAAGGACCTAGCTCTCCTGGAAAGAGAGTTCATAAAGTGATTAGCAGCTCGCAGATTCAAGGAGGACAGTTTGGCCACTTCAGCTTTTAGAAAAATATTGAAGGCCAATTTGAGATCTATGGGGTTGCAACCAAATATTCCCTCCAGGGGACCAAACAAAGAGGTATGGATAATGTGTTTGCTATGGACCACTATGGAGGGAGTTACTGAAATTCTTCTAGATTCAGCAGGAGCTAGAAGAGGTTTGGATGCAGAGGCTCGTCTGATGCGAGCAAGCAGTTTAGACACTGAAATGGAAGAAGAACCGTTGTCAAGAGATCCTTACAAAGGAGAAACAGAAAATATTAGGTCAGCAGGACGTTAGGAGTTCAATTCAAGGAGAGAGATTGACTAGCAAGACAAACTGATTCAGTTGCGATTTTAACGGGTGGCTGAGAAGTAGGTGTCTCTTCAAGTGTTGAAACAGCTAGAATTGAGGAACTAGCTGGAATGCCCTTCTGAGCAGGTGAGTGAGCGATGAATTTGTCTGGAGTTTTCTGTTTTGGGACATTGGGTGGATTGTCATCAGAATTATTTGGAGAAGGAGACAATGGAGGATTATACGGCCAGCTGCGCTTCACGGCCACATGTTTAAACCTTTTAAGATACGATTGCACTAGTGGAAGAGCTTCACGGTGGAGTCTAGTGAGGGGCATCTGGTCTGTCTCCTCTTCCTCGCTATTTGGGTTAATGGCAATGGGCTCTTTAAGTATTAAGGTCTCAGTTGTTCCAAAAAAAATTAAGTTAAGACAACCGAAGAGGTAGCTAAAAAGAGAAAATTCAAATGCCTCGAGACTCAACAAGACCGTCGACAAAGCACAAGATGCCTAGAGGGCGTTGGCGATAGTCAGCAGTTGCGAAATAGGCGGTTTAGGTTATTGGATTAGATACATTTTGTTTATATGAAACATACAAGTCAGAAATAGCAAAGTTGGTCGATGATGCAGGTGGTGGAGGTCTTGTATGAAGTTTGAAATATTGCTCAAAGGGAATTATACTGGAATTTTTAGGTTGATACTTTTGAAAGTATTGCCGCAGGTGATGTTCGCATTTGGCTTCCTCTTTCTGTTGATCGATATTGGCGGCTTCCCGTAGGATCTCGACACGTTGACGAGGGTCCTATTTTAGTCGATAATACTTCTCGAAAGCAAGAATTTCAGAATAGTGTTTACTCCGCAACGGGATCGGCATCTTTCTTTTGGCATTGCCCTGAGGAGTCAAAAGGGTATCAATTAGAATGTCAATAGAAAGAAAAAAAAAATAAAGGTTCTTGTAATCAGCCATCCATGCAATGAAGTCATCATGAACAGCGATTGAGAGAGTAAAGTTTGTCATCTGGAACACAGTTAGCAAGGTATGCACCTTTTTTGCGGTGGGATTCATATTCAGCAATTTCACTGCACACCATCTTTTTCAAAACCTAATGGCTTGGCCCAAGGAGGTTCTCCAGAGGAATGGTCACTCTGGGAATAGCTTGGAGAAGCCCAAATTGGCGGGCGACGAATTGCGGGCAGTAAATCTCTACTCTTACATTTGTTGACTTTAGACTGGTGGCAGGGATATGTTGGGTGCTAAAACTCAGGTGACGATGCATCCGATATGAACCCTATACTGCTTGTCTTTTTTTGGCTTTAGTAGGGGTAAGGATAGTAGCTTCGGGAGTGGGGTGGAAACAGTGAGGAGCCAATCGGCGACTCCATATGACAACAAAATCTGGAGCCTCGCTATCGTCATAGAATATCCGAAAGTATTGACCAAAGAGTAATATTGGTGTTGGTTGGTTAGTAAAGAAAGGGCCAAGGATTGACAGATTATCTGCAAGAACTAGCCCAGGCAACATTGGTGTTGGTTGGTTAGTAAAGAAAGGGCCAAGGATTGACAGATCATCTGCAAGAACTAGCCCAGGCAGGCGTAGCGAGGGGAAATAGCATTGCAGCCAGATCTGCAAAATCCAGAGAGGACCTCTAGGGCATGGTTGGATGCACAGCTTAGACAGGCCCAAGTAAATAATGGATAGCATAGCGGGGCCCAGGGCCAATTCTTCTCTGGCGGCCAAAGCAGCAAAAATGTGCAGGTATTCTTAGGTGACCTAAAGAGACGGAGACCAAAAAATGTATCGACACAACCAGAACAAGAGAAAATTCTTGTGCTTTGAGTCGTTTATAGATTGTTTCAAGCGAGAGATAAAAGAAAGGTCAAGAAAACATCCGAAGGGTTTGGAGCGACGGCTATTTGGACCAAAATTTGCTTGGTCTTGAATCAGACTAAGGAGAAATTAATAGGAACCCCATGCTGCTGAAGACTAGTGATGGCATTGATGTCCATGATTGTAGGAGTCATGGGCCTGGCAGAGAAAAGAAAGCAATTGATGATGGCACTCCAGAAACAACGCGCAACAAAGAGCAGTTCAAAGTTAGCAGAGATAGGGTTTTGACAGAATTCTATCGCATCTGAGATTCCTACTTTCATCTAGACTGACTGATAGTGAGAGCGTAGTTTGGTAGTTCAAGCAACAAAACGAGAATGAACAGTCATACGTTCATTCCAAAGCCATGAACGAAGATGGCTAACCACCCCCTTGAACGAGGAGGGATCTTCCAACGGGATCAACTTCCGAGGGAATTCATCGTCGATGCGGTCAATGAGGTAGACTCTGATGAGGTAGGAGTCGTATTTGGGGAAGCAGGGACTCAATGCAATGGAAGGAAAGTGGTGAAGAGGAAGTACCTGGTCTATGAGAGCCAGTGACACTGAGAATTTGGCAACGGAAGAAAAAGGTTTGGGCGCCATGTCAGAAGTGCCCGGAGATAGAGAGGGTTTATCAGACGCTTGCAGAAAGAAGAATGGAGTTTCGAAAATTGCAAATGCCAAAATGAGTTGTTGGGGTAAAAGTTGAGGCTAAAAGACGCGTCAGTTTTCAAAAAATGAAAGTAATGATGATCAGCTAAAAGGTTTAGAGTTGAAAATGGGAACGATAATTCTTGGGAAAAGAGAACAATGATGATCAGTTACAAGAGAAAATCCCAGAGATCATTGACAGTTGTAATTAGACGAGTCGTCAGGCAAAAAACTAGGTAAGTTAGTGCTTTGAAATTTGAAAAGGGGAAAGGAAACGTAAGACAGTTCAAGATTTGAACAAGGACTGACACCACCAAGAATGAATTGATGGCAAACTATTTAGTGGTTGATTTGGAATCAAGCAATCCATCGATTCTAATCATCGACGCATCGCTTAAGGGGGGCCGATATTGGGGAATAATACAATCGACCTTTGATCAACCAGAAAATGTCAAAAGGGGAATTCAAAATCTTGACCTAGTCAAAGGCAGTTAAAAGGTTTTTGGTACTCCATGATTGGGATTGGCTTATGACAAGGGAAGTTACACATGTAGAGCGAGACCGACTAAGTGGGACAGCAAACATGGGAAAATGGTTGAACATGACATGGAGGCTCCAATCAATTGTCGTTTTGGAGGGAGATTCTGCTTATAAATAGTCCAAGATGTATTGAAGAAAGACACAAGAAGAACTGCTCAGAAATACATCTAGACTCTAAAATTTCCTTCTTTTAGTCCATATTTCCATTTAGTTTTTATAGATTAAGTCTTCCAATTTTAGTTTGCTTAGGTTTTTAGCTTTCTTCGCAAGATCGTTCAACTTTCATTAGGAATCTTAGCGTAGTTATGCAGTTTTAGTGTTCAAATGATGTACATATTTCCTTTTAATGCATTTTCCAATTTCCATGCCTTGTGTTTTTCTTGTTAAAAATAATTAGATTGTAGCTTTTTGGCCATTCGTAACAAACTCGTAAAGTAAACATTTAAGTCCTTAGAGTTGTTCAAGGCGGGACGAACAGCAATCGACCTAGAGGTCTGGATTGACCGGCGCACTATTTTAACTATTTCCATCTAATACACATCGCATTCTTAGCATCGACCGAGTGGCACACCTTCAAACACAACGACCAGGCCAATCGACAGGAGGGATTGCTTTGCTGCATATTTTGTGCGCAAACAGCACCCTATACCATTCTGTAATAATTCATATAATGAACAAAACCTCAAAAAAAAACTGAGGATTCTAAGAATGAAAATAGTAAATCGGTTTTGACACTTTCAAATTCTTTTGAATTGGTTAGAATCAAGGGTCTGGATGAGAGTTGGTTTTCTCATGTGGTAGCCTAAGTTTAAAAACAGATATAAAACTCAACACTTAAATACAAAACATTACAGCAAAATTACAAATTATGGGATGCTAAAAAGAGACATTGAGTAACAAAATTAGAGTAAAACTCACTAACACTATCATTTTGGGTGGTTAGGAGCAGGGTTCAAAGTCGTGATCGAGGCGTGTACCGTTTCACATCATTCGCGGTCTCGGCGAGACGCACATTTTAAAATAAATTTTATTCTAAAAATTATGAATAATCTTTCAAAATATAAAAAAATGTGCTAAACAAAAATTAAAAAAATTTTCTAAAGAAAATCTCTAGAATCTATTATTTTTCCGATATAAAAAATGGTACATATCCTGATGCATTGAATGTAATGCTATTACAAATAAAATCAAAATAATACTTTTTTTTAAACCATCAACAAATGCCAAAATGCTAATTAACTTTAAGAAGTATTTAGTGTCTTAAACACTATATTTGATAGCTCTTACGAAATTCTTAGAGTCAACAAACACGGTTACATCCCTAAGGCATCATACTCAAAAATTATGTTTGAACGCTAACTTTTTGAAAAAATAAAATAATTTATTAAATACTTGTTTAGATAGAAAGAAAATTTATTTTAAAAATACTATTCAATTTTTTATGTTATCCTAAAAAATATCCTCCCCTCTCTCATTTAGAAGACCTTTCCATTATTATTAAAAAAAAAAGACCTTTCATCGCTCTTCCTAGCCCCCTTCCAATCTTATCCTCCCATTCCTCTCTCCTCTTCTCCTCATTCTCCCCCATGTTGCCTCCTCACCCTCATCCTTTCTGCCTTGTCCTCCTCCCCTTTCCCTCCCCTCTTCTCAGCTCTCTATCTCTGGCCCTTCCTCTTTCCCCTCTACTTTCCCTTCCCCTGCCTGCCCTTGTCCCCCTCCCTTTCCTTTTCTTCTTCTCCTCCCCTCTCCACCTCTCTCATTTCCTGGTTTTCATCCCCTTTGGCCCCTCCTCTACCCCTATTTTCCCCTTTTATCTTCTACCTTCTCTTTCCCCACTCTCTGAGATCTATTATTTACACTTGTTTTGGCAGCCTTTGTCATCTATCTCCCACTCAACTAAAAGAAATTGGTCTGGAATTAGAAGCCTCTGTCCGCTCATTAATTTGGATCCAAGGATTAACAATCATATTGGCATTAGATGCTTCCTTTCTGCACCAGCTGCAGTTCACCATTGCCCTCGTGTTTTTTTTTATTTTTTTATCATTTGGTTGTCTGGCCTGGGTTGACTCGAACGGATCAGCTAGGAACTGGCCTCTTTGCATTGACTCAGAGATAACTCGGGCCAAGTTGACTGAGTTCAGGTAATTTCACGATGAGTCTGCCATCTCCGAGTAAAATCGGAATGGTATCAGACCGTCGTCCTCCGTTCCATTAACGACTTGATGACTCGGCCGAGTCTTCGAACCATGGTTAGGAGACGTACCACTTGCTTCTCAAAAAAAACATTGAAGACTTATTTACAAGCACATTGAAGAGTTATTTACAAGTATAATAGATAGACAACAAAAGATTTGGAAAGAGAAATAATATGTAAAATATTCCTAAAACTATCTAGAAAGAAGTTATCTTTACATATCTAGACTACATAAGAGAATTTTAGAAATAACCTTGTGAAAACAAAAAGTTAGCTAAGATTCTCTAAAAACTTGCTAGAACATAGAGAATAGTTAATACAATTCTAATACTCTCCCTTATCAAGTACTCTCTTTTGCTTGGGTTGATAAAATCTTCTTCTTCCTTCTCGACTTGTCTCCACTCTAAATTCTTGATGCTTCCTTCAAATTCTTCAATTTCTTTAGCTTAAGGATAGCTACATTTGCTACTTCATATTTGATTTCCTTTCCTGAATTGATCTTTGAAATCGTTACTCCGTATCTTCATTCAGCTCTGGATGTTTATTCTACCGAGAACTCTTAGATTTCTCTTGGACTTCTGCAAGTTTTGGTTCAAAAATATCAGGCAGACGTTGATTATTATGCTTCATTTCCATTTTTTCTTATTCCTCATCTTCTTAGAAGACCACCAAAATGACTTCTCATCAAAAAATTTTGTTCCTTTTTTCCTCCACATAGACTTTATGAGCTGGCATCTTATCACTGGTCACTCCATGGTTGAGAAAACTCATTTGCACAGTTCAAATCTTGCCGCACCTCTCGAATGGTTTATATCAGTCACGACCCAATTTCATTTTCAACATCTTCACATTGATATAGAGGTATCTCTTCAATGCTAGACTCAACTACCATGACACATGAGATGAAACACTCTCTTTCTTGAACTGTATTTGGATACGTTTTCTTAGTTATAAGAGGATGCTCCAAATGACACCGTCATTGGTTTGGCCATCATCCCAATTAGATGCTTCTTCTTTAAGAAATGAATGTATTGCTTGCACATCTTCCAAGGCAAACAAAAGCTTAGAGATCCCCTTCTTTATTCCTTTTTTGTTGAAATTGTAATATTAATCATTTTGCCGTCGATCATAGCAACATCATTTTACTCTTGTTTTGTTTTCCCTTGGTAAGAACTTCTACATTACTTTCTTCTCGAGCCTTGTTGCTTTCTATTATATTTTCCAATTTTATCTATATCTATATATATATATATATATAGATCACGGCTCTCAACCTTGATTCTTTAAATTCTTCGTTCTTGCTTAAGAGAAAATCTTTCCCATTTTTCATCGTGATTTTAGACATTTTGTCATGTAAAGTCTTTTCATTTGGTAACAAATCCACAAACTCTACTAAATTTAGGAGTAGCAATTTCTGACACGACAAGATAACACGATTTGAACACGATCTAAAATTAACAAGTATTAACACGATCCGTATTTAAGTGGGTCATTATTGGGTCAACCTATAAAAGATACGACAAAAGTTGGGTCGGGTTGAGTTAACCTGTAGGTTGACATGTCAGCCTGACAAAGACTATACATATATATATTTATATGTGTATGTATGTGTATATATACACACATATATACACATATATATGTATATATAGACACATACATATTTGTGTAGACACGCACGCACATATACATATACATACACACACGTATATACACACAGGTGTGTGTGTGTGTGTGTTTGTGTCCATATATGTGTGTGTGTCCATACACAACACAGAGACACACATATATGCATACATACAGTATGTACAGTACATACATGTGTATATATAGATATATACATACATATGTATGTATGTACGTACGTATACATGTACATACATTTTTATGTATATATACGTACATACGTACACACACACACGTTGGAATCAATTTTCAATATTGGAGGATGAATTCTTGATCAATATAATTATTGTCTTAAATCAGATGTTGTGAGAGCTTTAATTTATTTTCAAAATTGGCTATTTGAATATAAATGCATTGATTACAAACTCTCTTTCCTTCATCTTCTATTTTTATTTAATATTTTTTTAGACTTAATAATTAAAATATCGACGATATCGTCGTAGATACTATAGAATTGGATTTAGATGATCTCATTGAAAATATCATGATGTTGGACATTTAATTTATGAACTTCTAAGTTAATTCAGGATTCTAACACAACCACCATTACATGAGGGAACTAGATTTTTTAACGTTTTCATCTTTTATGTGTTTGGGCATTTGTAATTTGTATTTAAAGATTAAATTATTTTTTCCACTGTGCTAATTTGGCAGATTGAAATAGTGATTGAAAAAACTCAAACCTATTAGCTTGATTGTTGCAAAGTCTTACAAATTTTGCTTGAAGGTTGGAACTAGAATATTTAAAAACTCATGTTTAATTTTGTGTGGTTATTAGACTTTGTTTTGGTTGGAAAATATAGGTTCAAGTTGGCTTTTTATATTGAAATTTTATATGTATTATGTTTAAAACAATTGAAAATTTTTAATTTAAAATTAATAATTTAATTCCATAAATAAGTTTACTCGTATTATAAATTATTATTATGACATAAATTATTAATGGGTTAAGCAGGTTGGGTCAGGTGAACTCATTAATAAGCAAGTCGTGACATGACATAGGTTGGGTTAAGGTTGCGATTTTTTGATACGGACATGATAATGATACGACCCATTGCCATCCCTAGCTAAACTTTATGCCATTGATGAGTTATAGTAACTTCAATGTTTATTAAAATTGATTTTAATTCCAAATTGAATGCAATTAATGTGTGTGATTAATTAGGTTCTCAAGGATTTGACAATAAGCAATAATTATAATGATTAGAAATATATACATTAAACAACTTTAATTTATCATTTAACTAATTGATCAATTTATATTTATAGATTAATATTGACATTTAACCGTGCATCATGACCACTTCAGTGTTATAAAAAACATCAAGTGACTCAACTTGATCTACAAGTTGCCATGTGATTATTATCCTTTCAAAAGTTATATGCCAATTGCCAACTCTTATAAAACTAATTACTAATTTCTTGTTAACAAAATATAACTCTTTGGAAGTGGAATATGAAGGCATTTTCTAATTCCCTTCTTTACTTAGCACTAGTTCATGAGCCAATGTTTCTAACAAATGGTCATAACGAGATGTATTTTCCTACTGTTAGGAGTAATGAATCCTATATTAAACCCTTTTTATTCTTTGGTGTTTCATGTTATACTCACTATCTACCATGAGATAAGAGTAACAACTAACGAAGTTAGACTTTAGTAATTCACACTTAATATACTATGGTGAAATCAAATCTAAAAACTAACATTACTTTCTGTGAAAAGATTAATTCATTGGCACTCAAATAGTTATTCATATGGAAATTCTCAGTAGATCAATCTAATAAATTTATTCTAAATGAGCATTGGCATATAAACTTAGGTGTCATCACTACTTATCACAACTACAGGCAAAATATGTGTTAGTTTGTATGTACTAAAATCTCCAATTTTATTAATATTATGATGAGTGGTATTTAGGAATAACAACAAAAATACTAAAAGAATCTGACCTTCATAATTCTTAATGATTTTCTTAACATGATTAATTGTTCTAAGAACTTTACGAGATAAAAGTGCAGAAACTATAAAATTTAAATCATAAAGAAAGCCACATATTATAGCATAAATATAAAAATTATTTACAACCCTAACCACAATTGTATTTAGGGCATAACAATAATAATTACACACAGAAAAGAGAAACAATGAGAGACAATTATATAAGATTTTATAATACAGCACCCTTCACTCTGTGCCCTTGAGGTATAGGATAAAAGGTGTGCAAGTGTCAATTCTTTTGCGAAAAGATAAATTTTTTCGGATGAGTAATTACGGTTCAGGGTAGATTACAATTTTATAGTCTAATGGTGACTAGTCCATTTGTTTATGCTTTATCCTATTTCTTTACACACAAAATAAGAAAAAACTATTATGATATTTAAAATAAAATTTGTCGATAGGCGTTGCAACATAATACAGGAGTATTACTGATTTGAAAGGTCGCATATTTCGATTGAAGCTCAGCTTTGACTTGTGCCTGCACAAAAAGCACTTAGTTTTGTATTTTCTAGTGGCTGAAAAATGATACCTAATAGTAAAACTGAAAAATATCATTGCACTATACATTCCTTCATATTTACTTTGAATTCATTTCTTTTCTTTTTTATGTCTCATATAATTAAAATGCCAATTTTATCACGCACATGTGAGTTAACTATCACATGTATATCTGCCTCTTACAATTTAAGGCGAGATTCATAATTTAGAAACAAATATTTAAAATGCGCACAACTCTATAGGTATACTAATCGCGTATATATTACCTAGTAAGGTAGAAATTTGAACTCCTAAATTTGACCATGGACAAATTACGGTGAGCCCCTAAAGTTCTTTCAATTAATCAGCGGGATTCACCAAAAGTTCAATTCCTTTCTATCTCAAATTATCCGATGTTGGACAAGGAAACAGTAGCAAAAATCGCCTTGGGAGACATCCCGTGAAATGCTATGTGCTAGTTATCCTAGATTACCTGTCCTGGTAAGTAATGGTGGAAAATTCCATGTGAGTCTATTACTAAATCGATTAGGTAATTCTCTTCAAAAATTAAAGAAAAAAGAAATTCGATTAGGTATTAAGCTAAAAGAAAGGTTTTCATACTGGTACAATTTTAATTGGATGATAATATAGATTTTCAATACTTATGTTTTGAACCAAACCATGGACCAAAAAACCTATATCAGACAACCTTTTACGTAGGAGGGTAACGTTTTCCAAGGGTACAATGGAATGTTTGTAAGTTGACCAAAATTCTACCATCTAAACATCAGACGTGGAGAAGGTAGGGTGGACCAAACTGCCAAGAAACGGCAGCCTAATTTTTCCATTAGTCATTAACACAAATAAATTGTTGGTAATCATCCCACTAAATAGTATACTACAAGCAAACATAAAATAACTTTACCTCATATTTTAATATAGCCAATATATTAGTGCGTGGTTAATAACCAAAGAAACAAAAGCCACAAGGAAGCGTGTGTTGAGGAATGTAGAATTTGGTGGTCTTAGGTTAACCGTCACTAACAACTTGCTAATCCCTCTTGCAAGCCAAAAAAGAGAGAAATTCACATATTTTCAACATTTACTGTGTGAAGAAACAATGCCATATACCAGTCTTCGCACCCAAAAAGGAATAAAACCTCACAAAACCCTAGTCCAAGAAAGTCCCATTTTCGTTTAGCAAGTTGAATAGAAGTTGCCTTTTACTTATATTTCAGCTCAACAAATCAAACCACTGTGGTAACTCATGCACGTCAAGAAATACAAGGGATAAACCGCACACAGACACATACATGCAATATAACTCATGACTTGCAAGCCAACTAATCATACAATGCGCAACAGCACTTTCTGTCATCCCAAAATCATGAACTTGAATCTGAAAAACATGACTTCCTTCTCTTCTTCTTTTGCACCCTCTGATAGCGCTTTTGGCAGAAAATTTCTTTCTCAGGGTCTCTTATTCTTCATTCCAGCAGAGATTCAAATGCAGGAGCTTTTGCTTGCCTTCCTTGTTTTCATAGTTATACATTCTTTGAGGAAGCAAAAGCGTCAAGGACTACCAAACTGGCCTTTTGTGGGGATGTTACCTTCCTTGATCCTTGGTCTTCAAGGAGACATGTATGAGTGGATTTCTGAAGTTATTTGTCGCCAAAATGGAACTTTCATATTCAAAGGTCCTTGGTTTACAAACCTCAACTGTGTAGTAACATCTGATCCTCGTAATATTGAGTATCTTCTCAAGACCAAGTTCTCCAATTTCCCTAAAGGAGAATACTTTCAGAACACTGTCAGAGATCTCCTTGGAGATGGAATATTCAGTGCAGACAACGAAATCTGGCAGCAACAAAGGAAGACAGCAAGCCTTGAGTTCCATTCCGCCAAGTTCCGAAACCTGACCACTGAATCATTGCTAGAGCTGGTTCACTCTAGGCTCTTACCTGTTTTGGAGGATTCAGTTAAACAATCTTTGCCTGTTGATTTGCAGGATATCCTCCTCAGACTCACATTCGACAATGTCTGCATGATAGCTTTTGGGGTTGATCCTGGTTGTTTGCAACCTGGATTGCCAGATATACCATTTGCTCAAGCCTTTGAGTCTGCAACTGAAACAACCCTGTTTCGATTTGTCACTCCAACACTTATTTGGAAGGCTATGAAATCTCTAAACATTGGAACAGAGAAGAAACTGAATGATTCAATCTTGGAAGTGGATAAATTCGCTGAAGAAGTCATTCAGACGAGGAAGAAAGAACTTAATTTGGCATCTAAATATGAAAATCAAAGATCAGACCTCTTAACTGTGTTCATGGGATTGAAAGATGAACAAGGACAGCCATTTTCGGACAAATTCTTGCGCGATATCTGTGTGAATTTCATACTAGCTGGAAGAGACACATCTTCGGTGGCCCTTAGTTGGTTCTTCTGGCTGCTCAATCGGCATCCAGAAGTAGAAGAAAAAATTCTGACTGAAATTTGTCAAATTCTGAATGAAAGACAAGATGCCAAGGAAAAAGAGGATCTTCAGAATCCGATTTTCAAGCCGGAGGAGGTGAAGAAGATGGAATATTTGCAAGCAGCTCTATCGGAGGCTCTGAGGCTGCATCCTTCGGTGCCAGTGGATCACAAAGAGGTAATTACAATATTTTTGCCATTGTTTGAGATTTTAATTGCTTCATGAAATGAATATTGCCGTTTCTTAAGGTGGAAATTAAACTGTTATTTCCTGTCTTTGCTTGAAGGGAAAATGAATAAACGATTTTCTTAAGGTGTAAATTAAACTGGTCATCCCTGTCTTTACTTGAAGGGAAAATGAATGAACGATTTTCTTTTCAGGCTCAAAATGGTCGTATCTTTTCTTATCCCTTCATGCAAATGTTGGTTTACACCCTAAACTTTTTCTTCAAAATCTCAATCCGCAACCTCAATTAAAGTTTTTCTGAATTTGCAACCTGGATTCGAGATTTACTGTTCTCAAACCCGGTTTTTCTTTTCTTCAAATTGTTAGGTGGACAACCAATTTGCAAGTTGAAAAGATCACATCTTCCAATTACTTGGTTTATCGGACAAAAAATAGAAATAAAAAAAAAACATAATATTTCACCCAACAGCTATTTAGTTTTTAACATAACGTTAATACTAGTTGAAAACTAGCAGAAAGAATATATTTGTGTTCGAATAAAATGTCACGGGAAAGAATATATTTGTGTTCGAATAAAATGTCACGGGAAGCTTAGGTTGCCAAGTTTTGGTTGACCTTATATCAATCGTTCCTTAAGATCACGTTCTGCACAGTGCTTGCTTGGTACTAGTTAAAAAAAGGCAGAAAGGATTTATTTGGATTTCATATAAAATATCCTTATAGGTTACCAAGATTTCGTTGACCATATCTCAATTATTCTTAAATTCACGTTCTGCTTAGTGCTAAGGTTGTTGATCTACTGACAGCTCAGTCTTTTCTCCCACCAATTGACATGAAACATCTGAAAATTAACAACTTTTGTAACAAACTAATGAATCAGCACTTAATCTTTTAAGTCATAGGTAGGTAGAGCAGACACAACATATGATTTAATATATTCATTAGACATTGCCAACTTCTGGGATTCACTCAAGTCCGTGAAAAGAGCGCTGGCATGCCGACTTTTCTATTCTAAGTCTAGTAAGAAAAGTACGATACGCATCATTTGTATTGACATGTTTACATTCTACAATGGATAAAGATTTGGAATTGTAGTTCGTCCATTTTACTCTTTTCGTGCTTTTGGTCAGTTTTATTCACATCAGAATTGCACAATTTTGTGTAGGTTCGTGAAGATGATGTTTTCCCAGATGGGACGTTGTTAAAGAAGGGAACGAAAGTGGTGTACGCGATTTATACCATGGGAAGAATGGAGGGGATATGGGGAAAGGATTGCAGAGACTATAAACCAGAGAGATGGATGAGAGATGGGAGATTCATGAGTGAATCCGCCTACAAATTTACAGCTTTCAATGGAGGACCCCGCCTATGTTTAGGCAAAGATTTTGCTTATTACCAAATGAAGTTTGCTGCAGCATCCATCTTATACCGCTACAATGTGGAGGTTGTAAAGGGCCATCCTGTACTACCAAAGATGGCTTTGACCATGTACATGAAGTATGGACTCAAAGTGAGGCTATCAAGGAGAAACGAGTCTGAATTGCACAAATATTTGAATTCTAAGAAGTAAAAGATTAACATAAAACCATGAGAGATGAGTGCTATTCATTATGTCTTTTTTTTTTTCTGTTCTTTTGGGGTGTAATTAGCAGACTGCAGTATAAGAAGCATGTTGTACTATGAATACATTTGTTTATGAACTGAAGGATTCGTAAAGAAAATGATATAGGAAAAGAGCATACAATTGATAGGAAAAGGAGTGAGATATGAATAATGAATTTACATGTTGATTGCACATTTTATTATTTAAATGTCATTTATTTATTCATCTATCTCAGACTCTCATTACTGCTTATCACTCACTAAGCATCGAGTATGCTTCACTTCGATGTTACCAATGGGGCCGTTTAATCTCCATGAGAAATCAAAGGAGTTTGGCGTGACCCATAGGGCTGTTCAAAGTCGATAAAATGTTGATTTCTCTTCTTCTAACCAACCAGCTAATAGCCTACCTGAATTTCAAATATTCCTACTCGCTCTCCGGTTAGAAATGACTATATCTTACACGGTTTTAGCAAACTATGGCCAGAAAATCAACAGTATGATTAAATAAACGATCAATTGCAAGTTTAACTAACACAATAGAATAATCAACATAGTTATAGTAAAATAATTTATAATCTCGCATTGTTACTATTTTTACCACATACACTGCCCTCTGGTATTGCAATATATTTAGTGGAAGGAATCTAACACCCATATCAGCACTCTTAGTTTCATATCAAACATTACTTCTCCCCACAATTCACCAAATCAAATCCCTTCACACCAAACATTAACCCCTCCCCACAGTTGACCAAACCAAATCCCAATTTCCCCCTTGTCCTCACAATCTAGGCCACTCATCTCTACATTCATTGGCCACCCCAGTTTCAGCTGCAAGCCCAACCGACTCACCCCCTGTAGGCTACTATCCTCCCAATTATTCACTTAAACAAATTGAAGAAAAGTCAAGAATCAAAACTTGATATGAAAACTGAATGGACTGCAACTGATGGACTGTTTAGTCCTTTCACACAATAAAGATATTAAAGAGTGTTGCATGTGATTAAAATTGAGTGTATAAATAATATCCCCAGATATAAAGTTGATTTTATTCCCGTGAATACCCAAATGAAGCCATAACAAAGTGGTAAATTTAACTTGGTTGAAGCTAAGCAAGGAGAAAGAAGCCATAAGAAATCGGCAAATCTAACTTGGTTGAAACTAGCCAGGAGAAAGAATCCATAACAAATCGGCCAATATAACGTGGTTAAAACTAGCAAGGAGAGTCAAGTTCAGGCCTTGAAAATATATGATGGATCCATAGACTGGCAAAATTTTATTAGGCATGAAAGCACCATGAAAGCACTCAATCAACCATCTAGATTCTTTTAGAGATAAAGATCACAAACAATATTATATTGCAAATCTTTCAAGAGCAAGAGTGTATCTCCCTAGACTTCCACCAATATCAGAGACTAAAACATACTCTTTCGGACAGAAGTTTTGCTTCCTGCATTCATTTCTCTTTCAAATAAATTTTGGTAATCCAAAGATATGAAACAGTCTCTTGGCCACCCTGCCAGTCCAGTGAGCAGTTTGGCCAATGTTGTATTTTCTGCAAAATAAATAGAGGTATAGGCAGAATACTTAATCAAGAAACTGAAGTTATATTATACAGCTGAATGACTCTGTAAATAAGACAATTAACCTTCTGATCAAATTGTTCCAATTATTGTTAAGACATCTGGGAACAACAAAAACAAGGAAATTGACCCCCAGAGACAAAAAGGAGTTGGTCCTACAAATATTATGACTGGATTACCTATTCAATCTCAAACATGCTTATCCCTAATGTTGGTTTGTCATGTATATAAAATGGCAGGATCATTAATTTTGTACTTGAATTTGTATCTAGTATTGCCTTTCAAATTACAAGGGAAAAAAAGCAACAGCTCAAAAAGAATTTCATAGCCAAAAAGTATCAATGTTAAGAAAGCAGACCTTCTTCATGCCCTTCCATCCCACTCCTCATAGAATTCTTCCAAAAATTCCTTCATGAACTTGTGCCTTCTTTCAGCCCTTCTCTGCCCAGCCTGACATTTGCATAACAATTCTTCAGTTGTCAATATTGCAAAGGTTAAAATATTTGATCCAAGAAATTAGGAAAAGAGAAGCAAAAGTTGAAAACGTCCCTGCATGATTCCGCTCCTTCAAGTATTATAAAACCACAACATGCTCGGACAAATATTTATGCAAGTGCAAGTATGAACATGACAAAAAGAAATGGAAGGTTCAGAATGTATGCAAGTCAGTGCTCTTTTTATCTTGATAAGCAACATAAAGTTCCACAAAATTAAGTTTTAACCTTTGTTTTCATCAAGTCCTTTAACTTTAGAAGCTTCTCATGAAAATGATTTATAGTTGTCTGCTCATCTTTCTTCATGTATTGATCCTTTGACAAATCTGAACGAGGTGGAATGCTAGGGTCATGGAGAACTCGGTGTCTACTCCCACCAAATGTAAAACAACGAGCAATGCCTGACAAAAAAAGTGAGGAATTTCATGTCAGAACATTCAGATTCAAGATGGCTTGACTCAATATTCCTATCACTATTAAATGGAAGAATCATCAATAGGTAGACGTAAATGAGCAGTAGCAAAAGTTAATCCCACACATATTTCAATTTAGAAGTTCACTCAACTGGTTTGAAGACGCATTTTACTCTCACCATTATCTTTTCCTACATCATGCTTTAATAACAATAAATATGCAATAGATGAAGCCCCTGTTACTACAAATGCTTGCAACACTTGAAACTCTTTCAACTACCCAGGAAGGGTGAAGGAACCCAGAATAGGAAGAGGAAATTTTCAAATTTGAAATACATCCAGCTAACTGATGGCTTTAGTTAAATTGAAATAAGTACCGATAGCGCCAATTGCATCAAGTCTATCTGCATCTTGCACAACTCCAAATTCTAGTGAATCATATCCATTTTCAAGCCCTTGAACTTCCTCCTTAAACCCTGAAATTGAAAGCAATAATAGCCAGGTGTTCGTATTTTCTGTAACAGAATATAAATATATTCGGTACCAGAATATAAAATCTCTTGATAAAAATCAATGCTCCTTGGTTCTTAGGTCTTGTTCACAGAAATAAGTGAAGAAGAGATTGACTATTTATCCCAAAGGACACCTATTAATTGAGTCAAAGAAAAACAAAAATGAATGGGGAATTAAAAAAAACAGAAACCATCTCAACCCTGTGTCCGTTTCCACCTAGGTTCTTAGGTTGTGTTAACAGAATAAACAAAGAAGAGATTGACTATTCATGCCAAAGGACCTGTTAATTGAGACAAATCAAAAAGAAAATGCACGGGAATTTCCAAAACATAAACCAATCTCAATCCTATGTGCATTTCCACCAACAAAGTGATTTATACGTCTTCTGAGCAAAATGTAGCTAGAAATCATAAGTAGCCGAAACAAGTATTGACATTACATTGGGAATAGAAGATACTATAAGGAATGCAATTTTATTGCATTATCTACAAAAATAAACCACAGAGATTATATATATATTAGCTCAATTTTGCAACTTCTCCTTTTCCCTTTTTGGTAGGACTGACAAAGGAAGTTAATAGTAAAAAATCAATATGTCTCCATTTTGAGACAATTCCAGGAGCATATGAGATTCTTATTATATGGAAGCAATTTAGACAGGAAGTAAAATGTATAACAAGGAAAAGTACAAATGTCAAGGGAAATGATACTCAGTACAACAAAATTGAGGCCTGAATTAGGTTTGATATACAGACCTTGTTTATGCATCAAGTCACCAGAATTTAGGAGAAATGACAAAGAACTTGAGTTCTTAAAAATCATAGATAAATAATTTGAATAACAAACATCCAAACAAAAAAGGCACTCTTTTATTTAATTATTGTCTTGAAAGAAAAGCATAAATAAATTGCTGTTTTTGGTCTGCAGATAGCAGTGTAAGCAGATGATGAACTATTAGACAAGCTAGCAGAGGATTACACATGCAATTCAAGAGCCCAAAAGAAAGATGTTTATAATTATGGGTTCTAACCAAATGAAAAAAAAAAAAAAGAAAAGAGAGTAGAACGGGTTGCATGTATTTATGGTGCTCACACCTCACGTGGTATGATAAGCATATAGAATGGGAAACATAATACCAAGAAGACTAAAAAGTGGAAAAAAAACAGCAAGCAGGAGCTGGAGATAGTGAGTAATCAACTCTTGATAACTTCAGTATTCACTGGATTGTGCACCCCACTAAATCCCTCTCCCCCCCCCCCCCTCTCTCTTCGGCCCACCCTTTCCCCACAACTCTTCCACACTGATAAGAGATATGAAAGGATCCTAGAAGAAAACACACAGTATTCCATTCGTGCAAGATGCAACCACTAAGTACACATAAAGCAATCATGAAATACAGATAACTGGATGAGACAACCAGCAAGCCTTCAAACTCTTCTATGATTTAAAACCTAACATGTAACATCTATTACTGGGAGCAACAATATGCATACTTGGACAGCACTGTAGCAAAATCATTGTTGGAAACTAATTATTTCTTTATCCTGAAATCATAACTACAATTAAAAAAATGAGAAAATTAAAGTTGAACGTCATCTGTAGAATACAAGGTAAAGATTCAGAACGTGTCTTTCAAGGAGGCAGTGTACTCAGAGCAATGCATGTGCTAATGGGTAGAATACAGTAGTATATGTTCCTAGCAGATAATATAGATCACATAGCAAGAGAAAACTTTACCCATTCTTTTTATAATATTTAATATCGTTGTCTTCTTGCAGTCATCCACACCCTCACCCACAAGAAACTCTTCAACAACTCTCTCTTCTGATGGGTCTCTGGATGCCAGGAAAGTATCTAAAGGTTACACCAATGTAACAGAGCAGAGAGGTAGGAAACATTGGAAAAGAATGACTAAATTGCTGCACAAAAAATTGAAATGGACCACTGGGAAAGATTTAGAACATGACAAAACAAAACTCTTAGAGACAGTAATGCAAGGATAAAAATAATAAAAGGAGATAGAAACACCAACCTTTTATATTTGTAGTCCTCTGCGTTTAAGCAGCCAATGCAAAAGCCATGAGCAAAAGTGAACATGGAGAATAAAAAACAATCATCACACGTTAAAGTTCATGCATCATAATCATTTTAAATGGATTCAGAAGATCTATCACTATTAAAAGTGAACATGGAGAATAAAAAACAATCATCACACGTTAAAGTTCATGCATCATAATCATTTTAAATGGATTCAGAAGATCTATCAATATTGACAAGTTCCTACAAACAACTAATCAGCGATACATAAAATGAAAATATGTAAGACAGGAGCAAAATGCAGTTAGTTATTTCAAAAATAGAAAAAGCAAGAGCTTTGTGCTACTCCTGTGTATGAACAACTTTCAATAAATGCCATTGCACAGCTTCACCATTATCACACTGCCATTTTATAGCATGGTCGTCCCTTAAGGTAAAACAGTTAAGGCACTGAAACTTTGTATATGATATCAAATTAAATGTTATTCCTTGAATAAAGTAGACAGCACATTCAGAAAGTAGAAAGAGGACAAACGTGCACACCTATGTCATGGAGAAGTGCAGCCAGCTCCACCTGACAAGGCAATAAAATAAACTTTCAGCTGATGTTCCATTGGCTTAAATAAAAAAATTTAAAAAAAGCAAAAGAAGAAGGAAGTTATAAAAAAAATGTCAGAGGAATGTAGCTAATTGCAACTAGTTCAAGCATAGGCATTTATCAACACGATTCAAAGTGTCAATAATAAAGCACATGTGGGAATATTAAAAATATAAATGCTGCAATTAGGTCACAAATCCATGAATGACATACATAATCTTTGCAACTTTAGGTTATTCTGCGGGTAATACAGGAATTAGTTAACTCAGAAATTCAGGAGTTATTAAAGTAGAACAACTCTCATAAGCATTGTTATTAAAGTAGAACAACTCTCATAAGGATTGTTTTACTATTGCATTTGTGGCATTACCTTTCCCATAATCATTTTATACTTGATAAAAGATTTTGAGAAAATGCTCAGGAACATCATGGATAATAACCTAATAATCACGACCTTTACCACATTCATTACTGTTTCTCTCTATCAAAATGGTAATCAGTCCACATTCATTACTGTCAAAAGACTGAAGAAGCTTGCAAATTAGAATTCTAACTCTTGCCCTTAAGTTTTTGTTCATAAAGGAATGAGCTCACCATATGCAAAATAAAACTCTCATTCGTATCACTTCCAAAAAAATGTTTCACCGATAGTCTAGTGTAGAAAAGGAAACTAATTTAAGCCAAATAATAGAAACACCAAACTTTACAATACATTTTTGTTCAGTGGCTCAGAAATTGTCCCCAAGACATTTCCAAGTATGGGGAATAACATTGGAAATTTGTTGATGTAGTTTGAGAAGCCCATGTAATGGAACAATCAACAGATAGACTGACACCTAAATTTTCTTACTGCCAATACACACCCATCTTTTTGCTCTAAGATAAAAAAATTTTCGCATAGACTGTAAAGTTGCACTCTTCCATGATTTAATGCTGTAATTCAAAGATCTTTCCAAATGTACAGCCATTACTAGAAAATCAGTCCTCCAGGTTGCAGTTCATCCCTGAATGGCTGTCTTTATCGCTCCTTGTCCCATTCATTCCGAAGTTAAGAAAGTAAAGAGAATAAAAAAAATCCTTAAAACAAACTCTCCGCCTTCATCAAGATGCATTATGTACTACACATTTTATAAGTGGAGCGAATGTAATGACATTTTAACTAGTTAATGCAGAGAGTTAAATATGCTAGACCACCATCTACCATAGAGCTAAAATACAACCAACACAAGATGAAAGATACAGCTTAGGACCCGTTCTAAGGTGCTATATTACTCGGACTTGGGTACGAAAGTATGTGGACACAGGTATGAATAAAGAGTACGACACAAGTACAGCAAGCCAAATTAAAAAAATATAGTTAAAACACGCCACACACATATCCATAACTACACCCATGTTGACATGACACAAGACGGGTATGATGGGGGTGAGAGGAGAGTCCGAATAACATAACTAAGGTGCTTACGATCAGCTTGTACCAGCATTATTAAGCTAAAAAGCTAATTTTAGGTGTTCCTGGGCTCTTTGACTTCTATTTTTAGCTTACTGAAACTGAAGATGGGGAAAAAAATTCTGATTTCTAGAAGCAGCTCCTAAGGTAATTTTTGAAAATAGCCTTTAGATTTTGAAAACTTTTTAAACAGAAACATGCTTTCAATTTCTTCAGCAGATTTTTGAAAAGTCCTTATCCATAATCACCTTAAAACAAGCTGAAGAAACCAAGAATATGCCCTTATTTGAAGGCATAATCCATTTTAAGAACCAAATAAAATCAAACCAGTAAGCATAATTTAATTCTCAAGTCACCACTAAATATTTCAGAGTTCTGCTGGCTGACTTTCAATTTTTTCTTCTTTGATATAAATAGGTAATATAGAAAGAGTAATTGACAATAAGAATTTGAAATCAGTAATTCAAGGAGAAGCCACAGTCAAAAAGTGTTTGTCCCTGCAAACGTGTGTGAACTAGTACAAAACACAATTCATGTGTTAATCACGTCAACAAGAAATTGAAAGCATTTCCCAAAGCTCAATGAATGTGGGAAACAGAATCAATTCACAAAACAAACATTTGACAACTGAAAGAAATTTTTGCTCAGAAAACCTATTTTCCTAAATGCAAAAAGCAAACTAAAGAAGTAAATATTTCAAAGATTTAGTTAGAAGAACACACAAACAATCTTTCACAATGTGTGAATATAAATGGGAATCACTTTATACACAGGCATAGCTCTGCACTTTCATCATCAGTCAAGTTTAAAATTTTCCAAAAATTTCTCAAGGCCAAGACCCAATCTTGCTTAACTTTTTTCAGCTCTATTGTCCAATTTGTCGCTTTATTTCAGAGAAGGTTTCACAAATATTATGCCAAAATATACTTTAAAAAAGGAACTGAAGAAGGTACCCCATGAGGTAAAAATTTCATGTGTAATTCTGTAAGTAATGGTAACAATGGCCTGTCAATTTTCCAACTAGGAAGTCACTAGCTTATTTGCATTTTGCATAGGAGCTCAATGGGAAGAGGTCTTGTGTGCCAGATACATAACTAAAGGTGGAAAAGATAACTCCATTAACTAGAAAAAGGAAAACTTAACCTTGTATTTGCAAGTTCTTTTGAATTGCTTTATGCTATGAATGCCCTACTTTCTGCCAATAAAATCTACTTGACTCTAACATCAGAAAAGGTGAGAGATAAAAGTTAGTTATTTCAACAAAAGTGCATCCATTGACAAAGCTACAACAAAAAGTATAGTAACAAACAGATCCCCACTGGCCTCGTGCCCTTCTAAACTTCAACATTTGGAGCACATAAGAACAAGCTAGAAAATATGTGTCCTAGAATTTGAACCAAATGCATAAACAGTTCTACTTAGCTCCAAAATCAACATTTTCCAGGTCCGAAAATACAAATAAATACACATTTTAGAAAAGACATTGCCAAGAGAACATAATTAAGAAGGCCCAATGTCTGCCAGAGCTAGAAATAGAGCATAAAATCTAGTAATTCCTTAGAGATCCTGAAACTTTTGACTTTTACTGTGCTTTATCTATCGTTTTCTCCTAACTGTGGAAGGAAGGGGAGGTATTGCTGAGACAAACACTTTAAAGTCATGTTGTCATTTTTCATTCTATTTACTTTCCTGCCTATAGTATCCAAAACATGTGAACACAATAGTTGTGTTACATATCATTAAGCCTTTGTCTTCAGGAGAAAGTCCTTTCCCAATTTAACTAAAAATACAACTCTCTATTGTAATCATGTTCGTTTCAAAGGATGCCCCCATGGCAATCCACGCATTTCTAAATGTCTGCATACATTCTTATCAGAAATGCTGTGTCTGTTTATCTGTTTCTCCTGAGACCTATATCTAATCAATAATCTTTAGGTAAAGGGATTCACTAATGAATTACCACAAACTCCATTGGTATCTATGAACAAGCATGGAAAATTAAGCCATACTTCATTGCTACAATAACTAAATCATAAAGCACCTATATAAAAATCAAGAAAAGGTAAGTGGGTAAGATAAAAAGATGTTTACAATTTGGATGGAGTCAGAGGAATGATGAAGGCCTTCTTCATGGGCAAGAGAAAGAGCCAAATCTCTAACTCTGAAAGCGTGGGCTGCATCATGGGATGCGTCGTTTCCTTTCATCATAGCTTCCACTAGCTTTTCTGCATTTCTAATTATTTTACTCTCCAACTCCATCTCCGTCTTCCCCAAAGTCTCTTTCTATCTTCTGCGGCTCTGCGTTTTACGTCGGTGCGCGAGTACACCTACCAATGCTTGCCAGTCATCCAAGTCTCCTCTCTCGAGCCGTCAAAGGGAGACCAACTCGCAATTTTTTTTAAGGTAAACTGCAACAGAGGCCATCAAATTTTTGCGAAGTTTCAATCAAACCATGCAACTATCTAATTTCTCTAATTAGCCGATTCTGTCAATTTTGCAGTTAAAGTAGACAAAAAGTCAAGCGCATGCATTGCACGCCCCTAACTGGGGACAAAATAGACTTTTCTTGCTACGTCTTCCTCTATTATACAACTTTAATCTCTCAGAAACTCTCAAATTGACGTGATATAATAGAGAGGAATTAACTCCAAGAAAACCCTAAATTTCTTGCCTACATTTGAAATGTCAAGAAGGCAACTTCCAATTCTTGTAAACTACCAATGTAGAATCTCATATAGAATGAAAACCTCTTGGGCATCGTGGAATACAGGAAGGAGATATGGTGTTCACGGCATTGATGAGGTAAGATAATATTTTTCAAAAAAATATATGTTGCTATGAATTGAAACTTGAGATTTAAAAGGTAAGAATTTTGAATAGACTGAATAGCAAAAATTGCAGGATTTGGACTGCAAATTTTGGAAATGACTTGATAAAGAAATTTATCAATGAGCTAAAGATATCATCACTAGGCTGTTGAGAAGAATTAATTAAACGGAATTTGAGTTGGAAAGTGCTAATGGGAGAGGAAGGAGACTTGAAAAAAAGGTGGAGAAAGTAGATGTCGAAGTGACGCAATTGAGTGAAAAAGTTTGAATTGGTAAAATCAAAGAAAAATATATTGTGCATTGCTCTTAGGGGAACTTGGATATTCTTACCATCACGTATGATATTAAAAAGCCACTTTTAGTAGGCAAAGAATGGCTATTGAAGATCTATGATTCTATGATGCAGTATTGTTATTGAATGGCCATTTTGTATTGCTTATATGTGCCAATGAAACCTCTTTGCTTGATGAAATATATAATTTTTACAGTTGGTGTTAACATATTATTAGGAAAAAAATACTAATAAAAAAAGCAAGATCTAGATTCATTCAAATAAAATGGTTCAACTAGCAGAAAGTTTCAATAACCTCATTTGGCACTTTGCTTAATACAACTACAAAATCAACGCCATCGACAAAAAGCATGAGAAGCCGCAGTTCATAAAAGCCAAAACAGTAATAGCCACCAATTAAAGACCAAGTGTCTGTTCCAAAAAGCAACAAATTGGAAATCTAGACAAAGTAGTTAGTCTTATTTATCAAAAGCTATTGATATATGAGCCCGAAGCAAGAAGTGGTTGTGCAAGTTAAGGATGATCAAATGGTTAGGGTACCAACGAGTCTAGTCACTCAAGCTAAAACCCTTCATTATCTTGTGAATTTTCCTATTGAGTTTGGTGTTGTGCTTGAACAAACTTCTTGGATTGCTCGAATTTTACCAATTGATGTACTTGTGATTCATAGTTTAACAAAAAAGGAAAAGAAAAGAGGAATTACGTGAAAAAAAAAATGGATCAACAAAAAAAATGAATCAACAAAAAAAAATGGCAACTTCCTTAATTGAAGGGATTCAATTTTGGTAAATTGTAGTCATTCTAGAATACATTTGATCCTTTCTAATCCTAATTTAAACTGCAAATTATCATTCAAATTGATTGTAATTGACTACCTTGATTGAAGAAAATTTCTTATCTTTTCGAGTTTTACACATTTAATCTATTGAGATTGTATTCATTACTTCAATTCTATAACTATCTTTAGTTCCTTTCTAACTGTTGTTGCCTTTCTTGTTATTCTCATGTATTTGACATCATTATTAAGCTAATGTGTTGATTATTAGCTTTGACTCCTTGAAGAATTATCTAATTTCTTCAAGAGAGCCAGTGAAAAGCCTTTGAGAAAGGTGTGGAGAGCTATATATATTTCTTGAATAAAAACATTCGAGAGTGAATGATACACTTGGGGAGTGAAGTGAGGAATTTCTTCTTATTCCATTAACTTTTTTCTACAGCTACACTTTAGGAATGGCAAACGAAGGTAGTGCATCTATAATGGATGTTAAATTACTCATTGAGGCTTTGTTAGGGGAATTAGACTGTAGACTACGAGTCTCTTTGGAACCTTCGTATCAACGGATTGATCAGCTGGAGAACTCACAAAATAGTACTAGAACTGATCGTGAGAGGACTCCTATGCATGACATAAATGAATCTATGGGGGAGGAGGAAGGCTACACAAGAGACCGAGGCAAGAAAGAAGGCAAGAGGATCTGTTTAAAGGTGTTAAAATCACTATTCCTTCATTTTAAGGGAAATCTATCCTTAATGCCAATTTAGAGTGGGAACAAAAAATTGAAATGGTTTTTAATCGCAACAATCACACAGAAGAGCAGAAAGTGAAGTTGGCCACCTTGGAGTTCACTGATTATGCAATAGTATGGTAGAAACAAACTATAACCAACAAAACAAAATATGGTGATGACCCTATTACTACCTGGAGAGAGTTGAAAAAACTCATGAGAAAAAGATTTATCCCAGTGCACTATCAACGGGATTTGCATAGGAAGCTGCAATCCCTTACACAAGGCAATAAGAGTGCGGAGGATTATTATAAAGATATGAAAATCACCATGTTGCGAGCTCGAATAGAAGAGGACAGGGAAGCTACAGTAGCCCGTTTCTTGGATGGACTCAGACCCGAGATTGCTGAGAAAACTTAACTACAACCCTATATGGATGTAGAGGAATTGGTGGGCATTGCTTCCAAGATAGAGAGGAGAATAAAGGGGATGGGTAGTAGCAAATTCAATACCATACCACTATAGCAAAATTGGAGGACTCCACCACCAAAAAAGGATGACAAATCTGGTGGATCTCATGTATCAAGGGGGCCAAGATGTGAGACACCTAAGTCTAACCCTGCTACAACCGAGGCATCTAAAGGAAGGTTGAGGGACATTAAGTGTTTCAAATGCCATGGGACTGGACATGTGATGTCTCAATGTCCAAATTAAAGGGCTTTGATCATGTTAGAAAGTGGTGAAATAGTTTCAGATGATGAGAGTGAATATGAGGGTACACCACCACTCATTGAGAGAATGAAGATTCGAGTGAAGAGATTCCTACTAATGATTAAGGGGAGTTGGTTGTTTGAAGAGCTTTGACTACACAAGCGAAGGAAGATGAGAAGCTACAGAGAGAGAACATTTTTTTTACGAGATGCCACATCAAAGACAAGGAATGCAGCCTTATAATTGATGATAGGACCTGCTCAAATGTAGTTAGCAAGTTGATGGTTGAAAAATTAGCCTTGCCAACCGAAGACATCCAACTCCTTATTAGTTGCAATGGTTAAACAACGTTGGAGAAGTGCATGCTACAAGGCAAGTTAAAGTTCTTTTTCGCATTAGAATATACAAGGATGAGATACTCTGTGATGTGGTTCGAATGGTGCTTGTCACCTACTCCTTGGACAATCATGGTAGTACGGTAAGCAAGTGATTTTTGAAGGCAAATCCAACAAATATTCATTTGTTCATTGTAATAGAAAAATCATTTTAGTGTCTTTATCACCTAAGCAAGTTAGAGATGATCAAAAGAGGATACAAAAGGAGGTAGAGACCAAGCTGGAAAGGGGGGAAAAGAGAGAGAGTGGATCTGGTTTAGATAAGCAGAAAAAAAGGAGAAAAGCTAGAAATAGATATAGGTTTGAGAAAGAAGCAAAGTATACTAGCCACTCCTAGAGATGTTAGGAGAGCACTAGATAGGGGTCAACATATGGTCTTAATAATATATAAACTTTCATGTTCTAACATTAGTGATAACAAAAATTCTTTGCCTTATGATATTTCTTCTCTTTTGCAGGAATTTAAGGACGTGTTTCCTAAAGAGCTACCTAAGGGACTACCACCTATAAGAGGGATTAAGCATCAGATAGATCTCATTCCTAGATCTTCATTGCCAAATAAGCCAGCCTATAGGATGAGTCCTAAGGAGACAAAGGAACTCTTAATGAAGGTTGATAAATTGCTACAAAAGGGATGGGCAAGAGAGTGTCTTAGCCTGTGTGCTGTTCTTGTAATTTTGGTCCTAAGAAGAATGGTACATAGAGGATGTGTGTTAATTGCCTAGCTCTCTATACCATTATGGTAAAATATCGTCACCCTATCCCTAATTTAGATAATATGCTAGATAAGCTTTGTGAGGCAGTGATATTTACAAAAGTTAACTTAAAAAGTGGGTACTATCATATTAGAGTTAAGAAAGGAGATGAATGGAAAACAACCTTTAAAACAAAACATGATTTATATGAGTGGCTCGTTATGCCTTTCGAGCACACTAATGTACCAAGTACATTCATGAAAGTAATGAACCATGTTTTGAAACACTTCTTAGGAAATTTGTTATTGTCAATTCTGATAGCATCTGGATTTATAGTAATAATCTAGATGAACATATTGAGCATGTAAGACTTGTGTTGAAAGTACGTCGAAAGGAAAAGCTTGAAAGTACGTCAAAAGGAAAAGCTTGAAAGTACGTCAAAAGGAAAAGCTTTATGCTAATCCTAAAAGTGCTCAATTTGTACTAACCAAGTTGAGTTTCTAGACTTTGTTGTCAGTGCCAAAGGAAAGCATGTTGATGAAAACAAAATCAAAGTCATTCGAGAATGGGCAACACCCAAGTCAGTTGGGGAAGTGCAAAGTTTTCATGGTCTGGCAAGTTTCTACCATCAATTTGTTAAAGATTCAGTACCCTAGCAGCTCTGTTGACATCAATAATCAAGAAAAATAAGAAATTTCAATGGGAGGAAACAACAAGACAAGGCTTTCTAATTACTCAAGCAAAGCTCACATAAGCACCTGTTTTAGCTTTACTGATTTTAACAAAATGTTTGACATTAAATGTGATGCCTCAGGTGTTGGTATAAGTATAGTCTTAATGTAAGAAGAAGGACCTATCGCTTATTTCAGTGACAAGTTAGGAAGAGTAGCCTTAAACTGATCAATGTACGATGAAAAATTATGCGTATTAATTTGAGCTTTAGAGACATGGTAGCATTACCTATGATCCAAGGAGTTCATGATAAAAATTGACCGTGAATCATTGAAGTACCTCAAGGCTCAACACAAGTTGAGTAAACAACATGCCAAGTGGATAGCTTTTGTAGAGACTTTTTCATAGGTATTCAAGTATAAAACAAGTAAAACTAATATTGTTGTTGATGCCGTGTCACATAGGTATACTCTATTAACTTCTTTAAATGCTAAATTACTTTTTGAGTTGATTAAAGAGATTTATTCTAATGATTCTAATTTTGGTAAACTTTATGGGACTAGTATCAAAACTAGTCAATGCAAGATCTTCATTCATGATGGCTTCTTATTTTACGTGGATAAATTTTGCATACCTAGTTGCTCAATTCGTGAGTTGTTAGTGAAAGAAGCTCATTGATGAGGACTCATGGGATATTTTGGTGTATTCAAAACACTCTCCATTTTGCAAGAGCATTTCTTTTGGCAAAAAAATGAAGAGAGATGTGGAAAGACATACGAACAGATGCATTGCTCGTAGGAGGGCCAAATCCAAGATACAATCTTGTGGATTTTATATTCCACTTCCAATTGCCAAGGAATCATGGTGTGATCTTTTAATGGACTTTATCCTTAGGCTGCCACGTTCTAAAAGAGGTAATGGCTCTGTTTGTTTGGAGGTGTTTTTAAAAACACCATACATGTTTTTCTATTAACTTTTTATCTCAAAAACGCATTTATCAAGAAGAATATTTAAAACTGCTACAGTAATGTTTCCTAAAAACTACCTCAAAAAACATCTATCCAAATGGAGCCAATGATTCTATCTTGGTGATTATAGATAGATTTTCAAAAATTGCACATTTCATTCCATGCAATAAGACACATGATGCACTTCATATTCTAATTTATTTTTTAAAGAGATTGTTAGGTTGCATGGCATTCCTAAAACTATTGTGTTTGATAGGAATATAAGTTTCTAAGCTACTTTTGGAAAATTTTGTGGGGAAAGTTAGGAACTAAACTCTTATTTTCTATTGCTAGTCACCCCCAAACTAATGGCCAAACCGAAGTAATAAATAGAACTTTGCCTACTTTACTTTGTGCTGTAAGAAAAAAGAACATCAAAACTTAGAAAAGTGTCTGCCTCATGTTGAGTTTGCATATAATAGGACAGTACATAGTGCTACAAAATATTCTCCATTTGAGGTAACGTATGGATTTAACCCCTTAATTCCTTTGGATCTTTCACCTTTACCTTTGTCTGAGCGTGCTAGCTTAGACTAAAAGAAAAAGACAGAAATAGGGCAAAAGCTTCATCAAAGAATATAGAGAAGAGGACCATGCAATACGTGAAGCAGGCAAACCAAGAAAGATACCAAGTGGTGTTTAAATCAAGAGATTGGGCATGGCTTCATCTACATAAAGAAAGGTCTTCGGGTCAAAGAAGATGGATCATTTCAAATTGTGGAACCGATTAACAACAATGCTTACAAATTGGACCTGCCAGGTGACTATAATGTAAGTACAACGTTTAATGTGTCTGATTTGTCTCTTTTTTATATAAGTGACGAGTTGGATTTAAGGGCAAATCTTGATCAAGAGGAGAGGGACTGTGATAGAGAAACGGGGACCCTAAGAAGGTGACGCTCATAGAACCCTCGAATCTTCACACAGGAACATTCCCAAAAGACCGTCTTGAAAATCAGGCGATAACCCAATCCAATCCCTCCTGCAGAATTGGACCAAATTATCAAAATACATGAACTTCATGTTGAACAGTTTGACCCCAAACCAACCCGTGGAATGAGCCCAATCAATTTAATAAGTAGAAAACCCAAACCTTAATCAAACTTGTTGAATAGAACTTAAGGCATAAAGTAGACCTTACAAGAATCACTCACAACAGTTCTCATCCCAAAAACTAACCAAGACTCTCACACAGAGAGAAAATATCAATTGCCATGGACTAAATCATAATTCAACATTAACGATCATAATAAACAACAATAGTTAGCCTTTATACAGGCATTAAAACCCCAAAAAATAAAAATGAAAAGTCTAAACTGACTATAACTCTCTAAACTAACTAAAAAATAAAAAAAATAACAAAATCGTAAAGTTTCTGATCTAAGCCGTGAGGAAGGCCGCAGGATGGCCTTGGTCACGGCCTCCATCAGAAGCAAAGGTTTTCGATGGAAAATTTGGAGAATCAGGCCGTGGGGATGGACGTCGCAGCCTCCAACAGAATGCCTACGACTGGCTTCTGCTCTTGTCCATTGAAAATCCATCCTCGCACTTTGGATCTAAAACGTGACCACCAGCCCTTGACCCCTTGAGTGGATGCTAAATTAGCTATCTTCCATGCTCCATTGCCATAATGTAAGCTCTTTGACACCTCCAAAATGTGTAAATGCATGAAGAAATTCGGTGAAGCTTGAATAATAGGAATCATGGCCATAGGATTCGTATCAAACTGATATGAGCCCGAAGCAAGAAGTGGTTGTGCAAGCTAAGAATGATCAAATGGTTAGGGTACCAACGGGTCCAGTCATTCAAGTTAAAACCAAGAAGATAAAGGAAGCTCTTCAAGTATTGGTATTTGCAGTGCAAGAACCAGAAAAGGCAAAGAAGGTTGGACCGAATCCTTAAAGGGGGTGATTTGAGAAAATTTTTTGACATTGGGTGGTTTTTGGGTGGTTTACTACAAAGGGGCTAGCGCATGCACTAGTCCTTATGCGCATTCAATAAATGCGTTTTTCCTTATGCGTATTTAGCAAATGCGCTTATGTTTATTTTTTTCTGATAAATGCTACAAAAAAAAAAGTGCACTCATGGAATGCAGACTCATCACAAATGCGCACTTTTTCTGTTTTTTGAATGCCCATAAAGAGGGAGCTAAAAGAAAGCCCAGAAACAAAACTTCAGAAGCTAAAAACCCATCTGGCATCTATTTTGGCAACCATAAATCAATTCTTTCTACAATTTCGAATAAAAAGAAACCCAAAAATATAGAAACTTTATAGAAATATTATTTCTTATAGAAGGGAAAATATTACCCACTAGAGATCCTCTAATTATCTCCTATCTTCGTGAATCAAGAACTTAATCAATGATTAACAGGGAGATTAAGAAGTAAAGGAAAAAGATAAAGGCAATAAGCCTCCTTTCTTCTACATATCTCTGATTAATTACAGGAAAATGAATAAGCTTTAATTATTATTATTTGGTACGAGGGGAATAAAAGGTCAAGAGAATGTTGGTGGTTTTGGCCTCGGTTTGTGCATGGAATTTGGGAAATCTTTTAAGAAACGTGCCAGACTTAAAAACTATATATATATATATAGACACACATACACACATATATATTAGTATTTCAAAAAAAATTTAAGGATAATTACAACGTGCTTGTTGAGAGTTTTTGGATATGTAGTGGGAGTTTATTTTAATAATAATTATGAGGAGTTTCCAAATTTAATATTTATTGTACGTATATCTATATCTATAACTATACATATCCATTTTGTGAGAGTTGATGTAGGATGACTTGACAGCTTCTATTCAACTTATTTATAATATATAATATGGTAATAGTAAATTGTAAAGACACTTTCCCTAATTTTTGTCAAATATATTTGTTGATTACATTTTTATTTCAAATTATCACTGTACAAAAATGGTAGGTATTGTACAACTTATCTGAATAATAAATTAGCTATTAACATGTATAAAATTATTGTTAATTCGTATTTTTGTTATCAAACTATTAGTATGTATATACCAAGCCAACAAAACATTTTTAATTCATATCTATACATTGAACCATTATAATATATAGACCAAACAACAAGATATTTTTAAGTTTATGGAAAGTACAACTTGTTAACGGTTTAAAGAATTTGTGGAGAATTAGAATTTTGATCCTGCCTATTCACAAGTGACGAATTTATTATTTTTTCTTTTTTAATATGACTACTAAGGTTTAATAATCTTTCGTACTAGATGTATAAAAAAATATTAATTATTAAAATAATAAATCATCACCTCTACTTTTTCCCGTCATTTTCCTACAATAGTGGACGTAATATAGTATAAATTAGTAAGTTGTCAAGGGGAAAGCTGACCAAAATGATTTTGGTCAGCTTACAATGCGATGCGTGCAATGTTGTGGTTAGAAAAAAATAATCCACGCTTGTGCTTGATATTTAAAAAAAAATAAAAAGAAGCACATTTGCTGAATGTGCACAATGTAAAGCTCATTCAGTGAATGCGCGAAACCCTTTCCCATTACCACCCTCAAAACCACCCCCATGTTAGAAATATTTTCCAAATCATCCCCTTTAAGGATTTGCTTAGAAGATTGAATGATTGGGTGATGTAGATTGCAAGTTTGTTAATTTGCTTCAAGTGTGCTCAGATCCAGAGGAAAAAGCCATTTTGAGCGATTTAGAGGATTTCCACACATCATTCCTGTAGATGAGAATCAAGCAAGGGAACGACCAGAAAGTGGCAATAGGAAATCAAGCAGATTATGTCTTTGATAATTCACGAGCGGGAATGTTCAAAATGTCCGTGTTGATTCCCGCGGCTCATTCCCGTATAATTAATGCGTTCTGGATGAAATTTCAACGTTTTATCTGCTTTTAAAGCTGTAATTTTATAGTATATTGAGCGTTACAATTAGTATTAGAGTTTTGATAGGTATTAACTGCAGAATTATTTCTTTTTTCATTTTATTATTCTACTTGTGCCTATTAAAAAACTGATTATTTTTATGTGAAAGACAATCATTGATGAATAAAAATTGAGAGTTCTCTTTGGCTTTCTCCAAAGATTTTGTGATTATCTTGGGTTCATTCTTGAGATGTTCAAAGGTTTTATCAATCAAGTTTTGCTTGATTGTAGTGCCAAAAACAATCCAACCAAGGTTTGTTGGTGCAAGTCATCAACGATTGAGGTTCCCAAACTAGATACATTCCCAATTGATCATGAGTCCTTTGCATTGTGGTTTATGTACAAGTAAAGTGTAAGTCACATCAACTACAAATCACATTCTCTTCTTTTTTCCTTGGCTTTTTTTCCATCTTCTACTCCAACATAGAGTGATGTATTTTTCCCCAACCAAACATAATGAAAATTCAGCATGGGAGACATTTTTTTATCTCTAACGTTCTTTTATCTCTGTTATGAGCAGCATTTTGACTCGCTGAGATCTTAAGAAGCAGTGATCGTTCAACTCTAGAAGTAAGTGCAATAAGTTGTGAAAAACTTGTGCCTACTTCAGAAGATCATGCACCCAAAACAACAGCAATTTATACATCAATTAAACCTACCAGTCTATCTTGGCATCTGTATGGCAAATGTATACTTTCAATAATTGTACTCTAATATGAGAAGATAAGATATAATTGGCCTTGTGTAGGATTTTTCTTAGGTATCCTTGTTCTTCTGGGATTTGAAGCTATTGCCTCGATAGTTTTTTGTTGACCTGTCTAAGAAGATGCAGCAATATTCTTAGGTGTAAAATTTGGCCCCTTGAATGTAGACTTGTTGTTGCCTGTACCTTCGCATAAGATACAATGCATGACAACTACCTTTTTCAATGATATCTTTAATTCTAGGACAAGTTAATAGAGGATACTTCAAAATTGTACTTCTCATCTCTTGAATCCCTTTCATTAGTTTATCTGTAATTGTTTCCAACATGAAAATTACAAACATGTCTCTTGCTTCTAGAATAAAATTTTTAAATGACTCACAGATCAAATTTGGTGTGGTACGAAAAACAAGCCTTGCACCAATGTTGTATTGGCTTGGCCTTCGTTACCCAAGCATGAGGTTCTTTGTCTCACATGCTTTTGGCTCATCCAATGCTACAACTTCTTGTTGAATGGTTGAATTAGCAGTAATCTTTCATAACAATGTTTTCAAGGCTTTGCCAGGATGCTTATTCTTGAAGTTTGTGTACAAATGTTGTACACAATACCTGTGTGCACCATTAGGAAAAACCTCAGTAAATGTAGCATCCAACCCCTGCAATTTATTACGCATGTTAGCTAGTACAATACAACATGAAAAACAGAAAGTCAAATAACAACACAAGTACCTTCTGCTAATCAGAAATAGGTGCCAATGAAATTGGATATTAATGTTCAAACCTTGTTTGAGAAGCTCTAGAAACCACTTCTACTGCTCTATTGCCTCTCTGTCAATAACAACATAGGCAATTGGTCAAAAAATCATTGATAACATCAGTGCCAATTCCTATTAATGGCTATCCTGGATAAGGCTCTTTTATATGACATTTGGGATGCAATCGAGCTTAGTCGAACTCGAGTAGCCCCATGCTTGAGCTCGAGCTCGAGCTCAACCGTCATAGGTGTTACTTGAACTCAATTTGAGCTCGATCAAGTTGTAATTTTGGTTGCTCGAGCTCAACTCAAAAAGCTTTTTTTCTAAAACTTACGAGCTTACTCGAGCTCGAGTACTTAAAGATAATTTTAATAAATTTTACAACTTTTACATCTAAAATAGTAAATACATGATAAATAAATATATATATTTATTAAATAATTACATGCTCGATAAGGCACGACGATCTTTTGAGCTTAAAAATTTGGCACTCGAGCTCAACTCCTCTAGACCAATTGAGCTACTCAAACTTGGTCAACTCGAGTTCGAATAAAGTCGTTGACCAGCTGCTCGCAAGCGACTCAGTTCGACAATAGCCCTATATGACATCCATCAACTCCAATGATGGGTCCACATGCCTTTAGGAAGCTCATTTTCAAAGGTCCAAATCAACAATATAATAATTGAAATCTTGGAATGCTGCCATTCTTCCTTGGAGTGAATTCAATTTTGGTTATTGTATTTAGATGTGTTCTCTCTAAATCTGCACAATACTCCCATAGTTTTGCATATTTTTCTTCATATGATCAATTAATTGCTGAAATAGCCTTTGCCCGAGATCTGCAGTTTGTCTCAATTTAGCTGCTTGTGTATTGTTATTAGTTTTTATTCTCTCCATGTACCTTTTAGCCATTGAATCTATCGTTATGAACTTATTCTTCCAGGCATGTGTGCAATTAATATATTCTAAATTCGTTGAATTGACAACAAGGTTAGAAGTTCCAAGTCACTTGTAAATTGAAGCATAAAAAGACCACTTGCATGGTTCTTTGCAAATTGCCCTCATTCTATTTGTCTCGTTTGTATAAAATGTAATTGGTTTACTGTTAGCTATATAATAACTTTTTACTGCTACCTTAAATTCTTCAAAAGTTGTAAATTTCATTCTCAACTTAAATTCTCGCTCTTTTGCATCTTTTTCTACTTAAATCAACATAAATAACACTTGCTCTAGGATTATCATCATTTGTGGAGTCACAATTGATGTGAAGCTCCTCATTCAGCCCATCGTCATCAAAACACATGCATATATTCTCCATCTTCAAGGGTTAACTTATCTAGACTATTTTGTTGAACTAGATCTTCACTTATACTTCTATCCACATATGCATTAAAAAGCCATCATTATTGCCATAATCTTTATTATCTACAAATCTGTCACCATCATTTCTATTCTAAATGTCTCTTAAAATCTTAGTTTCAATACTTTTAAAAAATGAAACATCACCATCACCTACTAAGGACTTAATGTTATTGGTACCTTGACTACATGAAGCATCTCCATTACCACTGTAGAAACAGTCCTATCCAAATTCTCTATCGCACGACTAGATTTTTCATTGCATCTATCAAGATTTACTTTGTCAGCTAGCACTGTGGAATCAATAGCACAATAAACCACCAAAACTTTTAATGCACTGACACATTTACCAAATGTTCTTATATCATTGTCCTCTCTCAATTCTCTCAAGCCACTGCCTAAATCTTTTCTAGGAACAACAGAATAGTAGAAAAGGTGCTTTTGTAATCCAACTCCTTAATTATGATACCTAATTCCGCTACAAACATCCTATCACTCTTACACTAGTCCACACAATTAGCCTTACAACCCACATAGGCTTTTCTTTTTCCATTTTGAAAGTAACCACCATGGTGCGATTGTATGGTAAAGTTCTCATCATCAATAAATACAAAATTTAATTTAATATTTACATGGACATATAAATACAATGAAGAAAGTAGTTCATAGAATAAAAATATAATATATATATTTTGTAAATTATAACACGTTTCTTATCATTTTTTAAGGCTCACACATACACTTGCATTTAGTGGTCTCTTTGTCAACATAAAGCCAAACATCTTCAAAAAAAAAAAAAAAAGTAAAAAGCTCTAATAAAAAAAATTCCCTTTTGCAACAATCCAAGACAAAGTGCTAAATGGATAAATAGCGAGTGGCTCAATTAATTACTCGGCTCGAACTCAAGTTGACCAAGTTTGAGTAGCTCGATAAGCCAATTGAGTCAAGTTCGAGTATCGATTTTTGAAGCTCGAAAGGCTCATCGAGCCTTATCGAACACGTAATTATTTAATAGTTATATATTTATTTATTATGTATTTATTATTTTAGGTGTGAAAGTTATAAAATTTATCAAAATTGCCCTCAAGCAATCAAGCTCGAGTAGGCGCAAAAAAAAAAAAAAAAAGCTTATCGAGTCAAGCTCAATAAGCTTCAACTCCTCCTCTTTGTTTTCATATACAAGCTATATCTATCACATCATTCTTAATGTCTATCAATATAAGGCTAAAATAATATATATACTTGGAATTTTGTAAATCAAAGTTATTGATTCTTAATACCCAAACTTATTACTAACTTCCCTCGTAATAACTTTGATTTACAAAATTCCAAGTATATATATTATTTTAGCCTTGTATTGATAGACATTAAGAATGATGTGATAGATATAGCTTGTATATGAAAACAAAGAGGTGGAGTTGAAGTATATGTGGTGCATGACTTCCATCTCAAATTCCTAGATTGGAGGATTTGGGCTTAGAGAAAATGAAAATGATGATGACATAGCTGATGATGTTGAGGAACATGATAGTATAGATTCATAGGCAAATGAAAAGCTTTAATGATACTTATTATGATTTTTCTCGTAATGAAGATACTATAATTTTTGGTATCTGTGTGGATGTTGATGACAACAATTCTTGACTGAGAATGTGAGGCATATTAAGGGTGTAAATAGTGCAATGCAACTTGAGAATGCATAGGTGAATAATAGAGGCAAAGTTGACTCAGAAGTTAGCATTTATGCAGGAGAACCAATTTTTGTTGCTAAGGAATCAGATTCTATAAACTCTGAAGGTTAAATAGTATGTATAGCTCTTCAAATTATTATGGTAATAAAAGACAAAGCAATGGTTTTAGAGACTTATATCTGAAATGGATATGGATGACCCAAAATTTTGAATTGATATGATTTTCAGCTCAAAAAAAAAAAAAAGTGTTCAAGAATGTAGTAGATAATCATGGAATTAATGGGGATTTTGGTTGGAAAAAGAATAAGGCAATTTATAAAGATGAACATTGTGACTAGATTGTATTTGCTTCTAAAATACAAGATAGTGACACCTTCCCAATAAAGAGAATGCGTCTAAAATACCGACGTGGAAGGACTTTTTATCATAGGCATGGCATCACTCTTCTTAGCAAGAAGGTGCTTGGAGAACTTAATATTGAGTAGGACAGTGAAAGTTGGAGAATTTTAGGAAAAAGTTCACAGAGAGTTAAATGTGAATATCACAAGGCATTAGGTGTACAGAGCGTTTTAACAATGCAATGTAATGATACATGGGAGGCACAGAGATTAATATGAAAAACTATAGGACTGTTGTGATGAATTATTGAGGACAAATTCTGAATTAAACATTCATAGCAGACAGACAAGAAAAACATAGATTTTTTTTTGTGGTTATTTTTTTAGATCAGTTGTGTTTACTTGTGATTTCAATGATGTTTTACATGAAATATTTCCTGGCATTGAGCAAGGCATTTATATAACAACTTCAAGAATGCATTCAGGTAAATCTTTGAAAGATAAGGCATGGAGTTGTGTCAAGGCGACTAATGTACAAGAATTTCAAAATTAAATGGAACCTTTTAGGAATTGTGATGACCTGGCATATAAATGAGTTCTTGAGAAACACTTTGCCTACGCATTTGATAAGGTCACGTTTCAGCACCTCTCCCAAATGTGATATCGTCCTAAACAATCTTGGTGAGAGGTTCAACTTTGTGATGCTAGAAGAGAGAAGCCATTTAGTGGTACGTTTGAAGTATTAGACTGTACATAATAACAAGGCTTTAAACCAAGAGAGGTTGGATGAGAAAGGTAAACGAGGAAATTTGTCCCAAAACTATGAAAAAGTTTAAAAAGGCTAAGGATGAAGCTACATACATAAAATATTGCCTCTTTTTGGCGGTGATAAAAGATTTGAATTTAGGCACATGTATGCGGCCAAATTTGTGATTTGGAATAGAAAACTTGTACTCATAGAAGGTTGGAACTCATTGGATTCCCATGTTCTTATGTTGTTTAATGCACTTCAATAACAGGAGAAAAAGTAGAGGATTTTGTTCATTCTTATGACACAAAGACAACTTATATGAAGGCATATGTTTCAGTTTTTTGTCCTATTATTAATTTGTGGGTAAATCTGACAAGGCCCAAATTTCTCCACAAAAAGATGAGGCAAGGAAATCGAATGATCAACAAGTAGTTCTTAAGGGCCTCAAAGATCATACATGTCAGAGATAACTCATATGATTGGCTCAGCTCCCCACCATAGAAGACACACAATTGGAAGATCCATAAAGACTTGCACCTGAAAAGTTATCCGACGCAGTTGTTGCATAAGGGTCTCCAATTAACTGGTAGTAAGTAAAAAGCATATGGCCACAATCAAAGAAGGTGTCCAAAAATTGAGAACATTCTAACAAATCAAACTACGTTAGATTGCAATTTTCTTATACATTTGCCTCATTCTGCACTTTAAATGTATAATCTCTACTTTTTTACTGATGGCTTAATAATTTGTAGCCTTTACTATGATTGATGAACCAACGAAACTTCCAAAAGATCAGCTGGCTACTGCAACTTATGAATTGAATGCTAAAATAGATGACTGCTGCAACTATTGAACTGGGTTCATGTAGCTAGTTTACTTGATGTTTGTTAGAAATGAATATCCAAAATGGTCGCTAGAGTTGCGCAGATCAGAATGGTAAACAAGTGAATTATTTATAATTTTCTTTAGCTTTAACAATTTGACTGATTTGCATTGTTGTTCCATTGAATATATTAAATGTTTCTATGATTGTATTTGAACAAACATCAACTTTTGCTAGAGTCACACAATTAGAAAGAATAGTTATAGGTAATGATATTGGAACTAGCAAGCGGGGACTGAGGTGCCATTTTGTCTAATATGGTCACAAAAAGCAAACATGTCCATCTGAACAAGGTAAACATTGGACAAAAAAAAAAAGAAAAAGAAAGAAAAGCACAGTAATATCAAATCAAAGAAATATTTCTTACCTATTTGGTGTAGTGTTCTTATGTAGTTTTCTAACTTTTCTACACACGCAAAAGTAATTGTAGCAATTTAACTCAAATAATAAAGCCTTATATTACTCAAGAATTGAATTTCATACAACAAAAGGGCAACATTACATCCAGCTCCTACTTACACATTAACAGCTATGATAGCAAAAATCACAACTAAATCTCAACTGTAAATATACATACTGTGAACTACCGCAGCATTCATTTTCGCACCAGTTTGCATCTCTATTGCACTACTAATCATTATCAACAAAAACAATATCTAGTTGCAAACTAATGCCTAAGCATACTTTCTTTCTCTGGTTTTTACCTTACTAATTTCAATCTTCAGCTTTCTCTTTTCATCTTCCAATGCTTTAACCTTGCCAATTTCCTCAACTAGAAGTCTTTTTCCTCATCAAATTCATTTGCCTTGGATATTTCAGCCTCAAGCATTATATATCCATTATCAAATCTTCTAACTCTCATTAGTAATCCTGCAATTGCACCTCCTTACTACCTAAAAATAGATAGATCATATTAAGAAAAAAACCAACAAGACCCAAGAGTCTGCAAACGCAATTATGGGTTAGAATTGTTGGTTTTGTACTAAAGTCAATTAATTCTAAGATTATGATTTATATTTATTGCCAAGTAATTAGGAACTTAAAGGGTCACACATAATAGAACTAATTATTGGGTTAAATTGATTTAAATAATTATGTGATAACTATGGGATTAATTTGTGAGATAATTAATCCTAAGGACTTATTAATAAATAGAGGAATTATAGTAGTGGAAGAATTTCCTTTTAAAGGAAATTAAAACCTACTCAATGTATTATTTGGTAGGATATCGTAATAGGTAATGGTTGCCTATTATCGAATTCTTGTTGAACAAGATATCTTAATTATTGCTCTATAAATAAGTTATAAACACCAAGACTTGACATGAGATTCCACACAACGTAACAAACGTTAAAAAATTAGAGGAAGAAAAAATAGTTTTTCTATTATATAATTTTCTACGTGTTACAACGTGTCAAGTGGATCTAGCATATTCACTTAGTATTGATCAATCTTGATGAGAATCCCAAGAAGGTGTTGGTGTGGATACCTTAGAGGCAGTACATGTATGCGGCTATGGTTGATATCGTGTATTTTCGATCAGGTTAATTCGTTTAATTACATCATCAAAATGTACATTTTCGATTTTGTATAGATAATCAATGATCTTGGTTGGAAATCAATTTTAAATTTCACTGTGTCAATTGTTTATTAACATAATGATTTTCTAATAGTGGTATCAGAGCAATGTGTTTTGATTTATCTATACAAAATATATTGTCATGAATTATTTACATGTATATATGATTTATTTGATAAATTTGAGAAGTTATATTTTGAAAATTAGTTTTAAAATATTTAAACAAAATTTTCTTGAAATTTCGTTTGATTTTATTGGATAGAAAAATTTTAATGAAAATTTAGTTTTCTTAAAATTTTCGGAGTTACTGTTCACAAAATTTAAATTCTTGAAAATAGTTTTCTGGAATTTTAATTTTTATTCCTATTTAATTTGTAAAAAAATTATGGAAATTCGGTTACTGCTCAAAATTCTTGAAAACTATTTTTTGGAATTTTTTATTCATATTTCATAACAAAAATATTATTATGGGCCAAAGCTGCCGAAAATCTTTCCGGTATAACAATCGCCGGAAAAGTCTCCGGCATGACAAACCAAGAAGAACAGCTTGCAAGGCAAGAGGTGTGCGACCGATCCCGTCTGGCTGCATGTGCCAAATGAGATCTGGCCGTGATCGGACTAGGAACCAGGTCGCACAATTCCAGCGAACACAAAAGCAATAAAAAAAAGGGGTCTGAAAATTAATAGATGAGCATGAGGCCATCATTTCCAGCCGCGCATATCAGATGAGATCTGGGCCGCAGAGCAAAGCTTGGAGTAAGATCCGTAACGGAGGCAGCTGGATAATAACGACCGGAGAAACCTAGTTGCTAGTCAGCGTGGCCTCACGCGACTAGAATGGTTCTGGTCGTCGCATAGCTCGGCAAAGCCATTAGGACACCGGAATAGTTCTAGCAGCCGAGGACTTTGATGGACCAGATCTGTTATGGCTTGATGTTTGCTAGAATGCAGTGCCGTCGAAGAGAAAGAGAGAAACGCAAAGAAGACGATGACCATATTGAGATAAAGTAATCTACTAATCAAGATTCTTGGGTATTGGATACTAGATTTGGATCCCATATTTACACAAATATGCAAGATCTTGAGAATAGTAGATTTTTGGCAAAGGAAAAAGTTAAACTATATCTAAGGAATGAAGCAATAGTTGTTACATTAGCCGTAGGGATTTAAATACTCTCTTTGCCAACTGGGCTTATTCTAGAATTAAAGAATTACTAGTATATTCTAGTGCTCACAAAGAACATAATATCTATATTTGCATTAGATATGGACAGATTTACCATTACTCAAAAGAATAAATGTTGTTCTTTTTGCGTAATGGTGTTCTAAGTAATACTAGTTTATGAAACAATGGCTTAAATATTCTAGGTTTTGATAAGTCCATTCTCAACATAATGTCAAGAGACAAAACTTGATATTTTGAAACAATTTTATCTTTGGCATTTTAGACTTGGTCATGTAAATAAGAAACGTATATCTAAGTTATATAAAGATGTATACTTAGACTCTTTCGATTATGAATTCTATGAGATATGTGAATCTTATTTACTTGTTTAAATGACTAAGACACCTTTTATGGAAAATAAAAGGTGAATATGTTAGTGATTTTTCTTGGGCTTATTTTTGTAACCCAATATCGATCCATGCTAAAGGTAGTTTTTTTTTTTGCTTCATTACTTTCACGAATAACCATTTTAGATATGGTTGTGTGTATCTTATGAGATACAAATTTGAGATCTTTGAAAAGTTCAAGACCTTTAGAGTTGAAGTAGAGAAACAAATTGACAAGAGTATTAGAATACTGAGATCTAATTGAAGTAAAGAATACTTGAGTCACAAGTTTTGAAATATCTAGAGGAGAATGAGATTCTTCCTCAATGGACTCCATTATATACCCCATAATTGAATGGTGTGTCTAAAAGAGGAGAATTTTACCCTATTGGATATGGTATGTTCCGTGATAAGCCATGTTAGACTTCTAATCTAGTTTTAGAAATTTGCCTTAAAATCATGTCCCATACACTTAATCAAGTTCCAACTACAATTGATTGATACCACCTCATATAAGATATGCAATAGTAGACAATTAATTCTTAGTTATATGAGAATTTGGAGATATTTTGCTTATGTGAAGCATCACATCAGACAAGTTTGAGACTGAGTTTTATAAATGTTTGTTTGTGGGGGAATTCTAAAGAAAATTTAGAATGCTATTTCTACAATTATCTTGAGCAAAATCATTTGTCTTAAGACATGCTTTCTTTCTTGAAAAGTGTTTATTCTTGAAAGAGACAGTGGGAGTAAAGTAGAATTTAAAGAAATTCAGAAACCACAAAATAACAACTATCAACAGTTGGAACTTAAGCTTAAGCCACATACTGATGAGGCACAATCAAAAGCCCAAATTACATAAGATCTTCGTAGATCTAATAGAATATGTAATTCTCTTGAGAGATATGGATTTCTCTTAAATGTGCTCTTAATTTTAGACCAGCAATGGTATGCTTGTCATGAATGATGACGATCCTACTTGCTACGAAGAGGTTATATTTAGTGTAAACTCCTTGAAGTGGTGTGAAGTCATGCAATCCAAAATGGATCAATGTATGACAATAAGGTATAGACCTTGATCGAATCACCCAAAGGGGTAAAACTCATAGGGTGCAAGAAGATCTTTAAAAGAAAATTTGACATGGATAGTAATACGATTACTTACAAATCAAGGAGTTATTCGTTTTGATGAGATAATCAAAGAGTTTGATTTTCTCAAAAAACGCAAACTTGTGTATACAAGAAGGTGAGTGAGAGCACTGGTTTTTCTTAACACTTTATGTGCATGGCATGTTGTTGAGAAACCATATATCTATGCTTTAAAATAGTAAAAGGTATGACTGTCCAAGAATTTGTGCATGAAACATTAGGAGAAAAACAACCTATTTTTTGAAAATTAGATCTACAGAGATAAATCTAAGCAGTTGCTTGGTCTTTCAATTTACATACATTAAAAAGATGCTAAAGAAGTTTAACATAGAGCAATCAAAGGAAGGGTTTCTATACAACAAGGAATTACCCTTTTGAGAGACATGTGTCTTACGACACCTGTCGAGATTGTAGCATGCAAAAGATCCCTAAGCTTTTGCAATAAGATCTACAAAGTATGTTATGGTATGTACGAGACCTAATGTCTCCTATGCTCAAAGTTTTATGAGCAAATATATAGCTAATCTGGTGAGTGTCACTGGATAGTTGTCAAAAACATCCTAAAGTACTTAAAAAGGAACTAATGGATTATTCTTGGTTTATGGAGTTCACACTTTAGAAGTTTATGGGTTTATAGATGTAAATATTTAATTCTTTGAGAATGATAATATATTATAATCTATGTTCGTGTTCACATTGAATAGTGGTGTTGCTAGTTAGAAGCCTTCTAAGCTAGACACTACAATAGATTCTACAACAAAGGCCAAGTGCTTTGTAGCTTTAGACGCTAAGTTGGATCCAGAAGTTCATTATTGAACTTATAGTCTCATCTATGATCCTAACAAGTATTTTGGCTATACCATTTATTTAAAGAAATAATTAGTAAAAATGATGTAAAGATAGATGTGATTCTCACTGAGGATAATGTACTTGGTCCATTTAGTAAACCATTATCCCAAAAGAAACATGATAGTCATGTACATTCATTCAATATAGAGTATATGAATGATTGATTTTAGTCAAAGTGGGAGATTGACTTGTTATTTCACAAACTATTTGTTTGGTTGTTATTCATGCAATAATAATAATATGGCGTTTTTCATTTTGAAATTTATTTATTTTCTTAATGATAAAGTCCTTAGAATAATATTTATTATTCTTAAAACAACCCTAATCATAATATTAACAATATCAAGGACATTGTTAATGCAGATAGATTAGCATATATGATGATATATGGGTGGATTGTTGGAGAACAAATTCATTGGATTGATCCGCTTAGAGATTTCCATAAGGTTAACTATTTGAGTGCCAATGGTATAATCTCTATATGACAGTAGTGTAAGTGATCCTTTGACTTGAGATCATAAGAGTATCTTTAGTGTGGATTAAGGGGGGCAATTGGGTGGGTTGGGCGGTTTTTGGGCGGGTTGGTATTGGACTTTCATTTATATGGGTTATACCCAACCCACCCAACTATATATTGGATTAGGTCATATTGGGTTAACTCAAACCCATGACCCAAATATGACTCAACATATTATTTTATAAATTTTGGTACATAATACTTTTTTACACATATTTACACACAAAAAATGATTACAAAATGATTTTTTCACACATATAAACGTATCTTTTCATATATAAATATATTTTCACACACTATAATACTTTCCAAATACAAACACACACTTCTAATTAAGCATCTGTAAATTCTAATTGTAGAAGAGATAATTAACTCCAAGAGCGGTGACTATGCAGAGAATATACAGATAATTAGTTACCCTTATTAAGCATGCACATGATTCTAGTTTAATGGATTTTTGTTTTATACACTTTTATTATTATAACTACACGACATGTTTCAAAATTCCAATTGCTTCAGAAGATGATGTCATTTTAATATATCTTCTCCATATATATGCTTCTTAATTAAACTACTCTTTCCTCTTTAATTAAACTACTCCATGTGTATGTGTCAAAGAGCATAACTACTTGGGATTGAAAGTTGAAACCGTTGCATTATCAATCTGCTCAACCACCTCCAACTATGTTGATTTCTTCAACAAGTTTACACACCAAAATTTGGGAGGTTTTTTCAAATGTTTCTTTTATCAATAATTACTGCATTTTGTTGGAGTCTACAATTTGAAATTGATAGGACAACAATTACGTCGGAATCATCATTCGGCCGTTGTAAAGTATATCATCCAAAAGAAACATACTGCATTTTGATTGACTGTTAGAAGCAAATGTTAAAAAGTCGATGAAACAGGAAAATTATTTTCTACTTACAAAAAAAAAAAAAAAAAAGAAAGGAAGAAAAGAAAGAATATTTTTCTGCCCAATTTAAAAAGAAAAAAATTTATATACCTTATATTTATTTGGGTCGCATGCAAGTCAAAGCCAATTAATTAAGAAGCTATTGCTCTGATATTTGGCTGCAGCCAGCAAAGTTTGTATTGTGGCATTTACCAAGGGCTGGCATTTGAAATTTTTTAGAATATTATTAACCAGTGATATTGTAGCAATTTTTGAAATGTAATGTATGTGAAATAAAAATATTGTTAAAATTATAAAAGGTGATTGAAAACATGTTTAAAAAATTATTTCAACATAATTTTCTGCAAAATGCCTTTAACAAAATGGAGCCTTTTGATTTTTTTGTTAAATAGAAGTTGGGTAATGGGTACCCAAGTAAAAAACCCAACCCACCCAATAAATAAGTTAGGGTCTTCTTAACCCAACCCATCAAAACCCATAACCCTAACTGACCCAACCCATCATTTAAACTTAGTGGGCGGGTTGGGCGGGTTGTTGGGTTTTGAGTTTTTTTGCCAACTCTAGTGTGGATTGTTGTACTTTAACTCTATTAGTCCATAATTCGTAATTGGTTATGTGTATGATAGAAGTTGGGTATAATAAGAAACACGAATTGATAGTTTATGATCAATATAGGATTCACCACTCCTAATAGTGGGAGAGCATATCCCTATTGTGTCCACACTTGTTGACATATCAACTCAAAAAGTTTGCAAACGAATCAATAATTTAGAAAAGTTCTAAATTTATTGAAAAGGAAGTTGAATTTCGGGAACAAGAAATAGTAGTAATTAGTACATTAAGAGTTGGCACCAATACCTTACTCTTGTACTAATTTGGGATATAGTATGGTGAAAGGATAATAACTACACAGAATCTGGTTCATGGATAGGTGAAGTCAATTAGTTGACTTTCCTGACACTTGGGTGGTCATGATGCCTTGCTAGAGGCCAATTTTGATCTATAAATATAAATTAATTAATTTTGATTAATGATAAATTAAAGTTGTTTAATTTATCCATTCTTGGAATCCTTGTAACTAAATTGACTTTGGTCCATGTGGGAGTTTGTTGATTTTGTACTAAGGCCAATTAATTCTAAGATTATGATTCATATTTATTACCAAGTGATTAGGAACCTAAAGGGTCACACACAATAGAACTAATTCTTGGGTTAAACTGATTTAAATAATTATGGGATTAATTTGTGAGATAATTAATCCTAAGGACTTATTAATAAATAGAGGAATTATACTAGTGGAAAAATTTCCTTTTGAAGGAAATTAAAACCTACTAAATATCTTATTTGGTAAGATATCCTAATAGGTAACGGTTACCTATATATTACTGAATTCTTGTTGGACAAGATATCTTAATTATTGATCTATAAATAAGTCACAAACACCAAGACTTGACATGAGATTCCATACAACGTAACAAACATTAGAAAATTAGAGAGAGAAAAAATGGTTTTTCTATTATATAATTTTCTTTGTGTTACAACGTGTCAAGTATATCTAGCATATTCACTTGGTGTTGATCAATCCCAATGAGGATCCCAAGAAGGTGTTCATATGGATACCTTAGAGGCTGGACATGTGTGCGGTTGTAGTTAGTTGATATCGCGTATCTGTGATCAGGTTAATTCGTTTAATTACATCATCAAAAGATACGTTTTCGATTTTGTGTAGATAATCAATGATCTTGGTTAGAAATCAATTTTAAATTCTGCTACATCAATTGTTTATTGACATAATGATTTCCTAACAAGAATTAATTCACCAATTACACATGCATAAAAATATAAAATTTGAAGACTTCATATACTTCATATCTTCATGTACTTTATCTTCTACATTCATGAAACCTCTTAACTGGATTTGTTTCTGTATATGAAGTCACTACTTCGGATGTTATACTACGAGGCAAAAACACCACTGCATCTCCATTGTAATACTCTCGGTTTTCCTACTGATGCATTTGTGATTGCATATTTCTTGTTTCCTCTTTAGATTTAACTTCTTCTTCTTCTTACAAATGTTTAATATGGTGGTCAATTGTCTTCTCTCTTTGAACACCTCAATCCTTTGGAATTTTTCAGGATCAAGTCTCCGTTGGTACACTATATTTTTCCCCAATTTATCCATTCCATTTCTCCCCAGATGAGAGCTATATTGAAAATTCTAATTGTTTTGGTTTTCAATTTTTCTATATTGATTTTTGGATTCTGAATTTATTGTATGTTATAAATATAGGTTTTTTGTAGTTTGTAATTGAACAACATTTTTATCAATATACACCATTTTTTCCAAAATTTATTTATTATTGTAACATAGTTAATTTTTAGAAAATAACAGTGGGAAAACAGAAAATTTTGCTTCCACTAAGATAATGCAGCAACTTAAGGTAAAAAAGGAAAGAGAAGTAAATCCGCGGGGTGGGGGGGGGGGGGGGGGGCAGAAGGCATAGAGATAACCATTCAAAAAATTTCTCTTGTTCAACTCAAAACATCGTAAATAAAAGTTCTTCTAAATCTGGATTGCAATAATATGAGCATGATCTTTTTTAAATTAAAACACAAGTTTTTTTTTACTCATATTTCATTTTCCATCTTAAAAGAGCTTGTTATCTTGGATTTGATCTACAATGACAATCTATTAGAAGGAAATTTTTTTTGTAAAAACCCTTTTATAAAACGTTTTAGGAAAGTATAAGGAATAGAACCATTCAGGCAATCCACATCCTTCTTGCTCTACACATGTGAACGAATTAACAAACCTAAAACCTTTTGCCTTTCCCCATCCCTCCGACAGTTACAAGGTTGAAACAACTTCCACATCAAGATTCTTAAGTATAAATTTGTAAATGTTTCATCTTAGCCGTACCTTCTCCCTCTCTTCCTTATAGATTTGTACACATATCTTAAAAAAGAGCAAAGGATTTTTAATTCGTTAAATAACATTCAAAGTTAATACAAGTTAAAAGGGTTGACTCCTTTTGGATTGTGTTATTTAGAATATTATTGAGAGAATAATATTGTACCACTTTTTGTGGTGAAATAAAATGATAATTAAAAGTATAGAAGAATAATTAGAAATGTGATTAAAATATTTAAAAAAAATATTTAGAAAAATTGTCATCCAATGGAGTCGACATCCGTGTAGACAACACATGTTTCAAATTCATCAACCTACAAAATAATATAAACATGGACAAGGAAGAGAAAAGCGGATTTTTTAGATTTCATCTTCATGAATCACGTTCATATTGCGACATAACTTGAGTTGCAATTTTTTATATTCATATTTTAAAAATAGCTGAAAAATGAAATGGTAGCAAAATTTCTAGAGTTCAATGAATCACATTCATATTCAGGTGTAATTTAACGTGCAAGTCTTTGCATTTGAATTTTTAAACAAGAGATGTATTAGAGCTAGAGGTGACATGTCCAAATTTGATTTAGGCAGATGGACATAAAAAATATTGGGACTGGGAGATTTATTTGGAACTCTCATGAATTTAGAGAAAATAATTTATTCACTGTCTTCTTTCTCCTTTCCTAGAGTATGGATCATAAAACTTTCAATTTCACAGCTAATTTGGAGGTAACCTTCTTTATCATAGAATAAACACAGATACATAACAACCTCAAATAATCAATTTAAAAGTTCCGCAACAAAAATAATAAAATCAAGTATGTTAAAATTATACAACCAGGAAAAAGGAAAAGTTATATCAGAATTATGATATTTCTCACCTACAAATGGGTACATGACTGTAAGGGCACACTCAACTATAAATGCCTACATGAGTATAACAACACATTATATTGATGAGAGTTGGAATTTGAAAAAGAAATGATATATATCTTTTTGTGTTATAGGAGGGATCAATTGATTTAGTTTTTGAAAGAATGGGGAATTGAGTGAAAATTTTTTAGTGTGACATCAGATAATGCAAGTTATTAAGATGTGATAACATAAGTATTAAAGAATCATTTTAATAGATTATTTAATATGTAATGATAACCATATTCATGTACATTGTGGTGCACATATGTTAAAAGGTTTAGAGACAAGGAGTATGAAATTTGCTGAATGTGTAAAATATGTCTCGTTAGAAGTGAGCAAAAGGTGTAATTCTATCTATAGAACATTATATTGATGACAGTTGGAATTTGAAAAGAAAGGATATATATCTTTTTGTGTTATAGGAGGATCAGTTGATTTAGTTTTTTAAAGAATGGGGAATTGAGTGAAAAAATTTTAGTTTGACATCAGATAATGCAAGTTATTAAGATGTGATAACATAAGTATTAAAGAATCATTTTAATAGATTATTTAATATGTAATGATAACCATATTCATGTACATTGTGGTGCACATATATTAAAAGGTTTAGAGACGAGGAGTATGAAATTTGCTGGATGTGTAAAATATGTCTCCTTGGAAGCGAGCAAAAAGTGTAATTTTGTCTATAGAAAGGAGAAACTCTCCTTTTATTCTGATTTTGGTTTCTTAAAAATTAGAATCAATTTACAATACACTCTGATATGTTTATTTGTGAATTTCATATTTAACTGATTTTGTTTAGTCTGAAAATTTATCACATAACATACAAAGAAAGAACTGGAGAACTTTTACTAGGTTAAACCAAAAAAAATAAATGATATAATAAAAACAATATTGAGGTAAAACCAAAAAATCTAAATTATATAAAAAAGCAAAATTTGATTAATAAGAGTAGATAGTTAAAAAAATTATAAAATACAATGGAACTGTTTTGGTATAGTTCCAATTAAATCTCATCCAATTCATGTACATTCCATCATTTGCCATTTCTAATTAGAGCGTTATATGGAAAGTTCATACGTTTGATGGGAAGTTTTCTAAAGTACTTTATTTATTAAAGAACATAAAGTACAAAGAGAACACAGCGCCGAGAGTTACTGTCTATAAAAGTGAACATGCAATCGAGTTTTACAAAGCAATATTAAGTACTTTCCTGTCCGTTCAATTGAAATCCTACCAAATATATCTACTTTTTCCATGCATCTCGATTGCAGCGCTGCGTTGATAATTCTTAGTCTTTGCAGTATCCCATCAATTGCTCGAGTCAAAATCACTTGATTTCAAAAGTTTATATCCACAAAAAGCAACAGAGCAACCAATTTATATATAAACAAGGTAAACCTGCAGAGTTTTGAGATAAGATATCCCACTAATGAAATTCGGAAATTGAGGTTATGGCCTTTCGTAAAGGACTGCATCTTTGCATTAAATAGCACATGCCTTGAATGGTATGTAACAACAAATTTCGTTGTCCGTAAATAAAGACAAGAAAATAATTGCACAAATTAATATTTTATTGATTTGAATGAGAGTTACAATCTCTGGATTTGTTTCTTTATACAAGAAACCGTCCTCTGATTCTTCTCTTCAAGGATTTAATTCAAGGGCCAATAAAAAAACTTATTCTCGAATTAAATCTGGAGTATTCTACGATTTAGTGTAGAACACGGTTGATTTGATGATATTCCTTGAACACTTGAGGCTTTCGGTCTTCAAATCTTCAAGTTTTCAACACGAACGTGGTGATTCGGGGGTTTGGATTTGGATTTGAGGGGATTTGAAAGACTTAAGAGAAATCTCTTGAAAGACTTAAGAGAGAAATCTCTTTAGAGCTTCCTTTAGAGAGAAAAATCTCTTGAAAGTTTTTCTCTGAACTTTTGGGGAATGAACGTACTTCCGACTTGAGGGAGTAAACCCCCTATTTATAGCCAAAATTTAGTGAGTGATTGACTTGAGATAAACTCTCCAGAATGTTCCACTACTTGGGCTATTTGCAACTCTAAGAAAGCCCGTCTAAAGTAGAGCTTGATAATTGGGTAGGCCCAATTAGTCCAATGTGAATTAATTAAATTAATTCACTTAATTTAAATTGACTTTACAATTTATTTGAAGCCCACATGCATAGGTCCATTAATGAGGATTAATTACATTAACCCAACTTAACTTAAATGGACTTTGCACCTTATTTAATTTAGGGCCCAATTACAATTCATCCAACATGTAAGCCCGAACATGAATGGACTTGTAAGATGAATTTAGTTTAATTTAATTTAACCAAGATTAATTTAATTTATTTAATCTTGATTAATCAAATTTTAATTGACTACAAATGCCCCCACTTCAAGACTTGGTGAGGTATTGTATAGACAATTACTGGAAACAAGGCTTGAAGTATACTTCTTCGTTGTCACGTGCATGCTGACGATTTGGTAAAAAAATGTCACTCGAAATTGTGTCCACCTCTAAGCTGAAGTTATTCCTAAATTGAGGGTCGGGCGTTATTTTCTTAAAGTCAACCAGTAACAATTTCCCTTTAGTTTAGAAACTTTACGTGCCATAGAAATCAAACCCAACCTTCTTGGATGCACTTCCAAACTCGTGGCACAGTTTGAGACCAAATGTAATCTTATGGCATAATAGCTGGAATTCTATTCCCTGTGGAATTAAAATTGTGAAGCTTTAGGGAACCAACTTCTTGTCATTTTGCCATCCAAATTCCATGCAACGAATAGAAAATCATTACCACAATTCTTATCGGGTAATGGTTACACCTTGAAGTGGGCATCCCATAAGAATATACCAATTAGTAACTTTGTAGAATTTTTGAAGGGATGGGTTTTAGGCTTATCCACCGACTTGCCAGTTCTATTTAAAGTGAGAATGACACCTCTTTGGCTAAAACTTGACTGAAGCTTCGGATAGCAACCATTCTTTGTACCCAATCTGCAATATTCTTGTCCTTCTTGGCAAGATTCTTCACAGGTAAGTGCTTCTCTCTCTCTCTCCCCTCTTTTTTTTTTTTCTTAATTTACCCCAAAGCTGAAATCATATGCTGCAATTTTGCAGCAAGTTATCATTCGTTTGAGGAGAAACTTCTCGTCAACTTAATAATCAAGCAAGCTGCTTCTAGTTGAAGGGAGGAAAGAAAATCTTGACCCTCAGTAATTGGCTTTGTGAACACCCGTAAGTTCTCAAACCTTTATACTCCTTCAGCTATATTTTTTTTTCGAATATAATATGGCTTGCTAAATAATGTCATCACTTGCTGCAAAAATACTAGAGATCATGCCTACTTGTCGACTGTTACAAAAGTATCATGCATCTGCTATCTTGCTGAAATCTCCATCGTTTATTTCTTTTTCCATCACAATTGATTGACATGTTTACTCCACAAAAATTTCCTTATCAGAAAATAGCCATGCAAGTGATTCCTTGACTTCATATAGCGGAACAACAGATTCTTGATATAATTCAAAGCCCGCTATTTTGTACTAAGATTTTCAATATTGCATGTTAACCGCTTTACACTAGGAGCACCATATCTTGTCCCAAAACTTGTTTCTTTAATCTCCTTGCATGACCGAATTTGTCTTTGATGCCATGTTTCTTATGACAACCAAATTGCTCTTGAAGCCTACGTTGTGGGCCACACGATCTTGCACATGCGCATGAATGAATATATTTGAGAGGCATTGTTTATTGCTGAAATTTTGATGATGCCGTCTAGAATCAAATCTTTCCTAATTGCCATGTGCTTCTTTTCTTGCTTAATGCCACATGGATGAAACAATTTGTCAGCATATTAAGCATGCATGCCTATTGTTGTCGACATCACTCTAGGATTTAATATACTAATGCGAAAAACATCATCATCAACGGATTTTGTTTTTAGACATCATCGAACCATGAGCTATTTACCACCATCAGCATGCACGGCTTATTTGGACGTTATTACACGCACAGTTGCATCATATATATATTTTTTTAAGCTGACGGATGACATCTTATGATTCCACACATACATGCATTGACGTGGCACTTATCTTTCATGGCCGAATTCCGCATGTTTGCATGCATAAGCTTCTCAAAACTTATTCTTTTTGCATGCACCTTATTGTTTTCTTTCTTTTCGCTACTTATCATGCTCCCAAGTGTTTCAGTTTATCTCAATCCAAATTAATTCCCCTTTCCACGTGTGTTTGGTTTGCACCAGAGACATTCGTCGAGCAACGATCAGAAATTTTCACCAATTACATCCAATCTTCAGTAAGCACAGCCTTTCCTTTTTTTTTTTTGTCTTTTATAAGTGGAGAATAAACCTTTCGAGTTGACATCTTTCAATTTGTAGGCGAACAAACTGCAAATTGAAACCACTACTGGAAACGAACGTCGCATCCTATTCAAATCCAACCTCCAAAAATTGTAAGTAGTACATGTCCTACTTACTAAGCATTCTTCTTCTTCTCTTTTTTTTTTTTTGTACAAATATTCTCAAGGCAATATTGAATTTCGATGATGGCCTAATTTGGCTTAAGAAATCTCAAAAGGCGTATATTTCAATGATAGCCTAATTGGCTTGAGAAATCTCAAAGGCGTACATTTCGATGATAGCCTACTTGGTTTGAGAAATCCCAAAGGCGTACATTTCGATGATAGCCTACTTGGCTTGAGAAATTTCAAAAGGCGTATATAACATAGCATTTTTGAGCAAGTCTGCTATGGACTCATATGCACATCATGCTTGGGTGATAATTTCCATAGCACTTTTGAGCGAGTCTGATATGGACTCACATGCCCACCATGCTTGAAAATTTCTATTTTGATTTGCACTTCCATAGCGCTCCAAGTCTTACTTGTACACTGACGGTACATGAACAAGCCTTGTCTTGGTTTATTTGTTCATGTTACTTTGACGGCCCTTATGCCGGCTTGTTCGTCAGTGTGTCTTTCTGACTTGTGCACTGATGGCACATGAATGAATCCTTCTTTTTTTGGTTCATATGTTCATGTTGCTTTGACGGGCCTTATGCCGGCTTGTTCGTCAGTGAACATGGATGAGCTTTTATCCGAGCTCATATGTCCATGGCGCTTGGATGGACTTCGCTTTGACTTAATTGATGGCACATGGGTGAACTTTATCCGGTTCACACATCCATAGTGCTTTGATGAGCCTTATGCCGGCTTGTTCATCAATGAAAGTCACTAAGTGGGGCAATGCGAAGAAATAGCTCTTGCTGCTCCGTTACTTAAAAATTCTTCTCTTCTTCTTTTTTTTTTTTAACCAAACATGCTCACCCCTTTTTTTTTTTTTTCTTCTTTTTTTTTTTTTTTTTCACAGATTTAAGGCCACAACATGGTGACATTTAAAGATATTGATATCTCAGGCAAAAAATACTTGCTAATTGTTGACCACGCAGATGATGCTGAGGATAGTGGAACAAAATTATTGGTCCATACCCCTATCCATGGGAACTTCATTGGAACTTGGCCTTCTTACAACCACCCTCATCAAGATAGTTGGTCTTTGGAGATTTCGCAAGATGATGGCACGACAGTATATTCTTTGAAGTCTCTTATCCACAATAAGAAGCCGAGGACAACCCCTTTTCAGACTTTAGGCAGACGTATCATCTCTGGAGATACTCATTGGGGTAAGTACTTTGAAGATTAATGGAGAGTTTGGCTTCATCGAAAAATATTGGGAATGGCTTGAAGACGTTTTAGGGAGAAGCAAGCAAGTTCTTCGTGATGCATCTCTATACGATGCTCTCTTTGCGTCACTCTTCACCTTATGACAGAAATCCCAATATTGTTCGAGCATTTTGTGAAGCGTGGTGTCCAGAGACAAACACATTGCACACCTCAGCTGGAGAGTTGTCAATTTCACTCTGGGATTTATATCAACTGGGAGGGCTTCCCATAACTGGCGGCATGTACGAAGAGGTTATACCCTGCGCTGAAGAATTGACAGGCCTTGATGGAAGGAACGTTAGGTACATTCCTCATAGCTGTGAGTATTTATTCGCAGCCTTTCATTATCTACAAAAGGGTGAAACTAACAAGTCTGGAGTGCGAGTTAGTCAATGGATCGACTTTTGGTTTGATGGAAAGGCGAGATACTTGAAACCGAAACCTAGGAGGCTGAGGAAAGCATCTCGTCCACAGTCGACTCAAAACCCAACAGGGAGGATTGGTCAACCAGGCAAATTTTCAATTGGAAGGAATAGTGCATTTAGCATTCTTGGAGTCAAGGCTCATCTAAGAGAAGAAACTTATCTTGCAGCGTTCGTATCAACCTGGCTATGCGTTTTTGCTTTACCATGCAAGAACCTTAATTTCATCAGACCTACCACGTTTAAAGTTGCAAGTGCACTGGCCTTCGGACGCAAAACTTGCCTCGCGACACCAGTATTACTTAGCATCTATAAAGGTCTGAACAAGATTGCTAAGCTCACCAACTCCTGGGCATTCAAATGCTTCTTTCCCAGTACATTATGTTCATGCGTGGCTGGCGCACTATTTCTCCACACATTTCCTTGCTCCAAATGCATTACCTGCACCTATGATGACCAACTATTCTGGAGAAGGCGGAGCTCGATATTTTGATGAGGAGAAGGCACGCGATCTTATCCATAAGGGTGATAAGGCGAGATGGTCAGAACTTTCCCTCGTGACAAGTCAAAACGAAGTCTTCGTTGATAATGGGAGATTATTAGATTCAGAGCTCTATTATTTCTTTAGTGCACGCTCCAATTATTTAGTCCTTCATGTTGAAGACAAATTCTTGGTTGAGCCTTACAGCCCATACAGATTTGCCAGGCAATTTGGATTTTATCAGGATGTTCCCAAGGAACTTGGAGCTGACGTGCGTTCTACCAATTATGAATTGTGTAGAACATTGTGGCGTACTCTTACACGTCATAAATCTCATGAGAAATGCTCTTTCCTGCCCCTCCACCAGACTGCATATAAACATATTTCACCAAATTTTCAGACTTGGTGGTCAAAAACTCATGGCAAATATATGCTTGAAGGGCGAAATACATTGATAACCGGTCTTCAACCAACTGTGAGAAATAGGAGGTCAAAGGGTAAAGATCTCGCAAACTTGGTTGAAGCTTCCAAAGGAAATGATGCTCAAGAGACAACAAAGAAGACAACCAAACATACACGGGATGAGCAGAATGATTCGAAGGATAAAGAGGGTAAGACTTCTACACCCAGAGATCCTGTTTTTAAAGAAACACCTCCAAAGGCACTTCACGTCGTCTTTCGTCCATAGTTGTGAAAGCGAATGATCAAGGGGTTTCATCTCCTCATGAGAATAAGAGGGCTTAATCCTTTCATTGAAGATGATGAAGGCTCTCACAATAGCGATCAGAAACTGGAAGCGCAAAAAGCATAAGGTAATGACCTACGCTTTGGATTCAAATGATTTAGATCCTAAAAAGTTGTTTGAGGCCATTCCGGATATATCTGTACCCGATATTAGCCTCCCACATATTGTAAGAGTGCTTATGTCTCTCTTTTCTTTTTACACTATTCCAGATTCTATTAAAATGTCTTTATAATTGACTTTGACTTTCTATGGATGCAGTTGGATGATTTGCCTTTGGTGGTCATTGAAGATCAAGAAGCTAGCGAAGGCACAGTCGATGGGCCTACTGCTTATGAGCTTTTGGCGAGACAAGTAGCTTCGTCAACTCAACTTGAAGACACTGCTGATAGTGCGCAGCAAGTAGTGAGTGAAGAGGTTCGGTCTTTGGACTCGTCTTCTCAGAAACAAAGGTCAAATGTTCAACCAACTGTTGAAAAGAAGAAACTTAAAGTGTTTGATCCACCAACATGGCCGAGACAACCTCAAGCTTCTGAATTCTGCCCAGAGAACATAATTTTAGACTGTCGCCAACAATATATTCAAATGCTCTGGAATAATCTCAAGGTGCAGATATCTGGCAAGCCATTGGAACGTATGTCTTCTCTTGAGGCTAAGGCTAACAGTATTATGGCAGAGATGTGCAAGAATAATGCTATAGATCTTTCACCTTTGGAGGGCCTTCTAAAAACTTTCTTTGCAAATGTTACACATTATGATTCTACCAGATCCATACTTTCTCAGAAAGTTCCTGCTGAGTCATATGACAAAGAACTCGCTGCTACTGCGCGACGCCTCATTGATGCTGAGACTTTAGCGAAACAACAAACTGAAAAGATCTCATCTCATAAGACCAAGCTTGCAGATATTGATCGTGAAGAGGCAGACTTAAAGGCCCGACTTGAAGTTTTGGATACCCAAAGAAAGACAACTCTTTCACTGGTTGAAAAAGATGAAGATGAGCTTTCCTGCATGCAGTCTGACATTGAAGACTTGAAGGCAGAAGTGAACAGAATTGAGGCTTCAACTCCTTTACTTGCTGAAGAGAGTGAGACGTTGGAGAAGATGAAGGAGCTTTTAGAGACAAGCCGCAAGGAGCTAGTAGAGTTTAAACTCTAGATTTAGTAGCATTCCCTCTCTTTTTTTTTCTTCTATTCCTTCATTTGGTAGACTTTTGCAGTCAATTTACTTAGATTAGGATCAAACATGTAACTTGAGATATCGTATATTTGCTTTATCAATAAAGTTCTCAATTTACATATTTGTATTTTCTTCCCTTTTTATGCTTTATTCCATTTCTTTGCTTTAATAGCCATAATTTCAAGCTATCAAATATGAAAATTAAAGCACACAACTAAACTTTATCTAACACAAAAGAACACTTTTCACATATTGTCCAAATGTTATGAACAAAATGCATTTATTTTATGCATTCTATTTAGTTAGAATAAAGTTTAAATTTTCAAAGGGAACACATGACGTGTTTTGGATGGTGTAACTGAACTTAGAGTTGCCCCCTAAGCTGCCTACGTATCCCAAAAGGGAATCAAGTCACACGTAGTTCCTTGCCGTTCACAGTTTAACCTCGTGCGGGCCAGGAGTATCTATTTGTTTACCACCTTAGACTTGGTGGAGTGTTTCAGCAGTTTAACCACATACTACACTATTGGTGGTTGCCATCCACAGTTTTAGCTCATACGGGCCAGGAGCAACATGCAGTTTAGGCTCATGCGTCAAGGAGCATTTCACTTCCTTAGGGTAGATATTGCTTCAAAAATTTTCCATTTATTGGGCCAACCTTCACAGCCATCTTGGTCAACCAACTTGTAAGCACCATTTGTATAGACTTCTCGCACTACATATGGTCCATCCCACTTAGGCACGAATTTATCTTTAGAGCGATGTGTCATTACTATTGGTCTTCGTACAGCAAGAACCATGTCACCAACTTGGAAAGCGCGTCGACGAACTTTCTTGTTGAAAGCCTTAGAAAGGCGAGCTTGATAGCACTCAAGATTTTGTTGTGCTTCCAACCTTTTTCATCTAGAGCTTCCAATTCCTCCAAACGTAGGCGAAGCATTTTCTTCCTTCAGTGAGCCCCTCTTGGATAGCGATCCTTAGAGATGGGATTTGTTGCTCAAGAGGCAATACAGCTTCAACACCATACACCAGTGCATAAGGAGTAGCTTGCGTAGGAGTTCTATATGTAGTGCGATAAGCCCAAAGAGCTTCACCAATCCTCTCATGCCAATCTCGTTTTGATTTCGTGACAACCTTCTTTAGTAGATTGCAGAGAGTTTTGTTAAATGCCTCGGCGAGACCATTTGCTGGAGCATTGTACATGGAAGACTTGTGTTGCTTGAATTTGAACTTCTCGCATAATTTGTCCATCAAACTATTGGAGAAGGGCTTACCATTATCAGTTATGAGATATCGAGGTACTCCATAACGATAGATGATGTTAATACGGATGAAATTTACCACGTCTTCTTTTCTCACTTGTTTGAGTGCTAGCAGCCTCAGCCCATTTGGAGAAGTAGTCAGTAGCAGCCAATATGTACAAATGTTGAGCAGATGATTTTGGTAATGGCCCAACAACATCAAGTCCCCATGCGTCGAAAGGCCAAGAGGCAACAGTTGGGTGTAATGGCTCAGGAGGTTGATGTATATAATTTCGCATGAAATTGACAGGCTTGGCACCTTTTAGCATATTCCATGCAGTCTTTGACCATAGTAGGCCAGTAATAACCCATTCTTTTGATTCGAAAGTGCAACTTAGGACCAGATTGGTGTGCGCCACAAATTCCAGAATGAGCTTCTTCCATGACTTGAAAGGCTTCATCCTCTCCCAAACAACGCAAGAATACATTATCGAATGAACGTCGATATAATGTATCCTTGTAGAAAATGAATCGTGGGGAACGACGGACGAACATCAGTTCTTCTTCGTGCATCATCAGGCAACTTTTCCATATTTGAGATACTTCGATGAGCAATTGTCTCCAATCCTCTTTTTCAACTTCGTAGATGGAAACTGCATGAATTTCGACCTCGTCGACATCTTCATCAAATAATGGTGGAGCTACCCATTTTCGACACACGGGGACTTTTATCTCGTGACTTGGTAAAGTCAGTGTCGAAGCAAGCGTGGCCAACGCGTCAGCTTGCTTATTTTCGATTCTTGGTACGTGTTCAACGGTCACACCTCCAAGCCATCCAATGAGTTGTTTGGCATAATTATGATAGGGAATTAATTCTGGCTTCTTAACCTCATAATCTCCTTCTAGTTGGTTAATGACCAATTTTGAGTCACCATAAACTTGAAGCTCTAATTGTTTCATGTCGACCGCCATTTCGAGTCCTAGTATGAATGCTTGGTACTCAGCGACATTATTTGAACAACATTGAGTTAGAGCAAAAGAAAATGGTAGAACTTCTCCATCAGGTGTTATGAAAATAACTCCCGCGCCAGCTCCTCCACGATGAGCAGCACCATCAAAATACATCTTCCATGGTGGACGAATCTCAACAAAAGCACATCTTCGTCAGGAAGGTCATCACACAGTTCCCACTCAGCAGGAATCGGATGATCAGCTAGGAAGTCTGCAAGAACTTGTCCTTTGACAGCCTTTTGTGGGACATAGATAATTTCAAATTGTTGTAGTTGCAGATACCATCTAGCTAGGCGATCAGAGAGGACTGGCCTTACTCATCACGTATTTGATAGGATTTGCTTTGGAAATAAGGCGCACTGTATGAGCCTGAAAGTAGTGTTTCAGCTTTTGAATGGCGAATATAAGGGCTAGGCACAGCTTCTCAATGGGTGAGTAGTTGAGCTCATTCGGAGTCATCATTCTGCTCAAGTAGTACAAAGCTCACCTCTTTGCCTTCAACATTTTCTTGAGCAAGTAATGCCCCCACAGACCGCTCTTGTGCAGCAATGTAAAGAATTAATGGCTTTCCCATGTATCGGTGCAGTCAAGACAGGTGCTTTCATGAGATATGACTTGATGCTTTTAAATGCATTTGCACAAGCTTCATCCCACACAAAAGGTACTCCTTTCTTCATAAGCCGGCTAAATGGTTGGCATCTTCCAGCTAAATTTGAAATAAACCTTCGAATATAGGCTAACCTTCCTTGTAAGCTTTTCAAGTCATGAATATCTTGAGCTCAGGCATTTTTACTATAGCATCTATCTTGGCTTGATCAATTTCGATACCACGGCGACGAACCACAAAACCAAGAAATTTTCCAGATGTGACTCCAAAGGCACACTTGAGTGGATTCATCCTGAGTTGATATCTTCTCAGTCGATCAAATACTTGCCTTAAATCACCTAAATGATCACTTCTTTCTCTTGATTTGACAACCAAGTCATCCACATAGCACTCTACATTTTTATGGAGCATGTCATCAAAGATATTTTGCATGGCTCTTTGATACTGTTGCCCCAGCATTCTTTAGTCCAAATGGCATAACTTTATAACAGTATATGCCTTTAGGAGTACGGAACGCAGTGAGTTCTTCATCTTCAGGTGCCATGCGAATTTGGTTGTAACCAGAGGATCCATCCATAAATGACAATACCTCGTACCCAGTCGTAGCGTCAACCATGAGCTCAGTTATGGGAAGCGGAAAGTCATCCTTGGGACAAGCATTGTTGAGATCTCTAAAATCAACACAAACGCGAATTTGTCCATTCTTCTTCCGCACAGGCACAATGCTCGAAATCCATGTAGGATACTTGACTTCGCGAATAAACCCAACTTCGATGAGTTTGTTCACTTCAGTTTCGATTGATGGAATTATATCAGGTCTAAACCGCCTTTGAGCTTGTTTAATAGGACGTACCCCTCGTTTGACTGCCAAGTGATGTACTGCTACTTTTGGGTCTAAGCCAGGCATCTCTTTATAACTCCATGCAAAGACGTCGCAATATTCGTGCAAGAGTTTAGTATATGCTTCTTTGTCCTCGACACTCAACAGAGCACTAACATATATCGGACGTGGATTTTCAGGAGAGCCAAGATCAATTTCTTTTAATTGATCAACAGTAGTTTTCACTCCCTCCTCAAATTCAGGTGGAGCATCCTCGGCATCTTCTTCTTCAAGTGGTTCATCATCAACCATAGCTATATGGTTGCAGGAAGCTGTACTTTCTTTGTCGTCTTCCTCAGGTTGCATCATCAACAATAGTTTCCATCCTTATATTCAACAAATCGCCGTGATGAATAAAAAGATTGGTAACATCGTTTCTTTGACACCTCGTGTCTTTGAGTGATTTTATTGTCTTCTTTCTTGAAACTTTGCTTATTCGCCTTGGAAAATGTTAGTCTTTTATGAACAGAGCCCCTCACATTCTTTCCCTTTGAGCCAAGTCTGTCAAAGACAGATGTTCGAGATGGTGTCTTTCCCAATCGATCAAAAACTGATTGCCTCGGAGTTGTTAGTGCAACCTCTTTTGTGGTGACGCAATGAACGCTGGCTCTTTTAATTGCTATGCGTACCGGTGAAGATGGTCTATAGCCTAGACCCATCGAGGGATTGTCAACAACATACCCCTTTTCTCTCATCATCTTTTGAGTAGCATTAAGTCCGTGAACTTTTTCACCAATAATTTCAGGCGGCAATGTACTCAATGCAGTAGAAGTCCCAACATTATACCCAGCCTTAGCAAGAAGCTTATAGGCATTGGGATCGAAACCTTCAGTTCTTGTACTTGGCAAGGCAGCATGATCAACAGTTGATTCTTCGGATGGACGAACAAACCCTTGCAACAGAGGTTGAGATCTTTTGACGTCATCTAGTTTCGCAATAGGCAATGTTAGGCCTCTCAATAGCTTCACATTTGACTATAGGTGATTGCTCTTCTTTTACTTTTGTCTTCGGACATAGCGAAGAACAATAGGCTTATCACTTGGTGAAGTATTGCTAGTACCTTGAGTCTTGTTGCCAGCAACTTGTTTCTCCTTATCGACTGTAGAGTTGCTAATCCGAAGTCTGAAGATTTTGAATTTTGAGCCATACTTTTGTTTGGTTGCGAATCGTCGTCCTCCTTTGTATTCGCAAATCTTGAGATAAAATTTAGCATCAGCAAAATACTGCTTCAGTTTCAGTGAATGGCTTGTCGTCTGCTACTACTTTCTTCACGATACCGTCTTGATAGTATTTGAAACATTGGTGAAGAGTTGAAGGTACGACTCCATTTTCGTGAATCCAAGGTCTCCCAAGGAAGTATATTGTAGGTCGTCTTTGCATCTATCACATGGAGTAATGCCTTCGAGGACATACCATCAATGACTATATCAAGCTTTATTATCCAATGGCTCTTTGCCCCCCTTGATTGAAGCCTTGAATCATCAATCGACTAGTTAGAGAGATCATCGACGGAGATACCAATATCCTTCAAAGTTCGCAGTGGTAGAATATTGACGGCAGAACCTCCATCAATAAGGATCCTATTCACCTTTTGCTCTCGAGCATAGCCAGTTACAAATAATGGACGATTATGCAAGGTAGATCCCAACATCAGATCTTCATCATTGAAAATGATTGTTGTTGCGCACTCCATGAATGTTTTTGCAACAGTAACAGACTCCTCTTTATCATCAACTTGGCGAGTAGAAAAATCATCAGTGTTGATGACGTTGCAAGAACGGACATTTTCAATTTGAGAGGATGCGGTAAAAGATGATGGATTGCTTTCAGGCAGGGCTTCTCTTTTTGGGTTGGAATAGTAGACCAAAAAGTCATACTTTCCATATGGTTCAGAAAGTCTTCCCACAGAAGGAATCTCCAGCTTCGAGAAGTTCTTCTAGTCGTTTCTGATTTCGTGACTTGCTTTTCTTTGAATTCTTTTTTCGTGATGCTTCATCATCCTCGTACCAAGGCATCAAAAGCGGCTTGTTCACAAGGCGTCACAAGTCACATAATGGATCAAAATATTTGTGATCGCCATTACTGAAAGAATACACAGAATTTCCCGCTTCATCTAGGTGATCAATCGGAACACCTTTAAATAGCTCAAACTTTCGGACTGGTTGAACAACTTGTTGAAGATGTAGCAAATTTTCATTTTCAATTGGAGTTGCGCGTTCGACAGGCGTTTTGACAATAATAGAGGCATTTTTGTTGGACTCGTCAGCCAACTCTTCGTCTTGAAGATCCTCAGAATTGATGGTGTTACATGAGACACGAATATTATTACCAAAGAATTCCTTTGGTATGAAGTCCGCCAAAGTGATTGGACGACGAACCATTTGCATAAACTCGTGACTCGTTTGAGCCTTGGTGACATCTTGTTTTCTCACCCTTTTCTCCCTTTTCTTCCATACTACTCTACTTCTTATCAGTGAGTTGCTTGTCTTGCGAGATGCATGAGAGTTTCGCCTTCTCCTCCGAGTAACAAGAGTCCATTCTTCATCGTTGACATCATTCTGTCTTTGAGAATACGGATTCTAAATCCTCTTGACTTGAAGTCTCTCCAATGATCAGGGAAAGATAGTCGGCATAACTTCAATAGGAGGGAGTGATCCAAACCTTATAACATATGGCACAATGGCTTCTTGAATTTCCTCAATAGGCTTTCTAACTTCCACAGGTTTTGATAAAGCTAGAGCCAATACTAGTATGGTGTGCACTTGCTTTGTCCTCCTCAAGTAAGATCTTCCCTTGTTTAGGCCAACTCCATGACTTTATCTTTGAAGATGAAGCACTTTTGTATAGGATGCCCTACCAAGCGATGGTACTTGCAATAGTTGGGATCGTCTGTCCTTTTTGCTTCGTCAGGTCTCTTCATTTCAGGCAGCGTAATTAGGTTCAACTTCAACAGGTCATCAAACATACCAGGGACATCAGAATCAAGGAAAGGGTATTCCTTTTCTTGCATGTCCCTTAGGGTCGATTGTTTCTTCTTTTGTTCTTGTCGAGTTTTACCCTTCTCGTCTTCCTTCTTTGTCGCTTTAGAGAAAATCTTGAAGGGCGCCACACTTGCAGGTAGTGACTCTTTCTTTTCACCTTTAACAGGAGGCTTACCTCCTCTCCTTGCTTCTTGCTTCTCCTTGCCTTTCCGAGGATCAGGACACTGGCGGCTCTTGCCCTCCGAGATTGATTTCTAGATTGTGAGCTTTTCGTCGCCAACTTATCAAAAGTGTCTGGTTGTATCCCTTGCAGAATATAGCGGAGTCCCCAATGCATTCCTTGAATGCACATCTCAATAGCAGATGGCTCAGAGAGGCGATCTTTGCTATTGAGACTCAGATTTCGCCAACGATCAATGTAATCGACAACAGGCTCATCTTTCCATTGACGAGTATTTGAGAGTTCAGTCATACTAACAGTTCGCCTTGTGCTATAGAATCGATTGAGGAATTCTTGTTCCAGTTGTCCCCAACTATCGATAGAGCCAGGCTTCAAGATCAGTATACCAGTCAAACGCGTTGCCTTTCAGTGAACGGACAAACTGTTTGACCAGTAGGTCTCCATCAGTTCCAGCATTGTTGCACGTCTCCACAAAGTGTGCAACATGTTGTTTAGGGTTGCCCTTGCCATCAAACTGTTGAAATTTAGGAGGTTGATATCCAGCAGGCATCTTCAAGGCATCAACTCTCGCAGTGTATGGCTTTGGCGTAGGAGTGAAATGACTTTCGAAACTCCATCGAATTTGTTCTTGATTGTTCCTTCAATGAACTCCTTGAGATGGATCGATGTCAATAGTTCCTTCAGGAGAAACTGAGACGTTCTTCGTTGCATTCGACTTTGAGGGTTCTTTTGCCTTGAGAGAGGTTTCAGCATCATCGTGGGTTTCAGTCGCCTTGGGCACGAACGGACTACTTTCATCAGCATTTTCGATCTTGTCCATCAATTTGGCGATTTTGTCATCTTGACTTTGCACATGCGTAACAAGTCCTTCAACAAGTTTCGTCATGTGAGCAAGTTGCTCCTCCAATGTTGTGGCATTCGTCATCATGACAGGCATCACCATAGGAGTTATTGCATGGCTCATACTATCAACATATGCAGCACGAGCACTATGATCATCGTTCTTTGTTGGGATGGCAGATGTCTCCACCACAGCAGCAGCAGCAGCAGTATTCTCCATCGCCTTTTGCACCAACGCCTTCGTTTTGCTCCTTGTCATTGGCCCAAACATGTGCACTTCTTGACTTGCAGGAGGAGGAAAGATTGAATCTTTCACAGCATCAACTTTAGATCGGGCAGCAGAAGGACTCTTTTTGCTTGAATCCATCGTTGAATTCTTGAACAGGTCTTTTTGGAAGAAAAGAGATGAGAGGTAGAGATTGTCCCACCGGGCGTGCCAGAAATTTGTAACAACAAATTTCGTTGTCAAAAATAAAGACAAGAAAATAATTGCACAAATTAAGATTTTATTGATTTGAATGAGAGTTACAATCTCCGGATTTGTTTCTTTATACAAGAAACTGTCCTCTGATTCTTCTCTTCAAGGATTTAATTCAAGGGCCAAGAAAAAGGCTTATTCTTGAACTAAATCTGGAGTTTTCTACGATTTAGTGTAGAAAACAGTTGATTTGATGACGTTCCTTTGAATACTTGAGGCTTTTGATCTTCAAATCTTCAAGTCTTCAACACGAACGTAGTGATTTGGGGATTTTGATTTGGATTTGAGGGGATTTGAAAGACTTAAGAGAAATCTCTTGAAAGACTTAAGAGAGAAATCTCTTTAGAGCTTCTTTTAGAGAGAAAAATCTCTTGAGAGCTTTTAGAGTTTTTCTCTGAACTTTGGGGAATGAACGTACCTCTGACTTGAGGGAGTAGATCCCCTATTTATAGCTGAAATTTGGTGAGTGGTTGACTTGAGATAAACTCTCCAGAATGTTCCACCACTTGGGCTATTTGCAACTCCAAGAAAGCCCGTCTTAAATAGAGCTTGATAATTGGGTTGGCCCAAATTAGTCCAATGTGAATTAATTAATTAATTCACTTTAATTTAAATGGACTTTACAATTTAATTTGAAGCCCACATGCATTGGTCCATTAATGAGGATTAATTAAATTAACCCAACTTAACTTAAATGGACTTTGCACCTATGTTTAATTTAGGGCCCAATTACAATTCATCCAACATGTAAGCCCGAACATGAATGGACTTGTAAGATGAATTTAGTTTAATTTAATTTAACCAAGATTAATTTAATTTATTTAATCTTGATTAAACAAATTTTAATTGCCTACATGGTATTATTAACGCTCCACTGAAAGTTGATAATCATGTGTTACAACATAACATGTTTCAGTTTGAGGTCAATTTATGTCAAGTATTGTTATAGAGAAATTAACTTGTGGCAGACTTTTTAGTTAAGGATGGAGGTATCAAGAAGGTGTCCAAAACTTAAATGCCAAAGGCCTAGCTTTTTCAATAGATTACTTAGAGTAGATGCAAGGTTTACAGGTTATATTGGGTCATGTAATTGACCCTTTCTTTTACTGATTTTTGATTTAATAATATGGGTATGGGTCAAAGCCAAACTCCCACTTCTCCGGTGGTTTAACGAAAGATATCCAGCCTGATATGCAAAATGCTATGTGCAAACTTACAGGTAATCTAACAAAAATCTAATAGCTGAATGCAAAATAGACATAAGTAATGGCAAACAAAATGATTCTGCAACTTCAAGCTAAATAAACAATGACGGAAAAAATTTATGTGCTGTATGGTAAAATGGGTAGTTGACGTGAAATGAATAATGGTGAAAAACATAAAGCACAAAAATGAACTTACAGCTTCTTCCACTCGAGTATGGTTCCATTAAGAGCAGTGAGAGTTGTAATTACTAACTCCTCAAAGTCAAATTTGACAAATTCGTTCTTAAGGTCAGTAAATATTACTTTAAATGTAGTACAAATCTTGGCCACTAAAATAATTAGTAGAGTGTAAGAAGTATTGCCTTGTTGAACTTTCGTATAAAATTTACTGACTCATTACCGTGTAAATTACCTTGCCATTCAAGGGAAAGAAAAGTAAATAAAATCTAACAACGAGGATTTATTTAAATTTCTGTGTATCATTTACTGATGCAATTATAGCATTTTCTTGTTAGAATATTTAAGATAATTAGTGGATATTATAATCACACAAAAAAAATGTAACTCAAAGTAATTAGTGAAATGTGTAACTCTCAAACCACTACTGGTATTTCACCCTAAACCTTCATCTCATTACTCTTATGTAACTTTCATTCCACTACTTGGTGAATTACACTCCACTAATATAATTCTCATCCCTCTAACTAATTGATGAGTTACATGCCATTACTCATATGTATCATGTGTAACTCTTACTCCACTACTTGGCGGACTTTATGATCACGTTAGTGTTATGAATTTCTTACATCTATTCCATTATCTTGGCGATTTCATGAGCCCATTATTGCATGGTGGTTTCATGAATTCATTATAGGATTAAAGATGCATGTTACAATACTATGAGAGTAAGAAGACGAGTTATTTGTAGTGATGATTCATGATGGGAAGGATTCCTCTAGCTCACTATAAATAGGACTCTTGGTCTCTCTCTTCACTCACTTGTTCATTGTGAATTCTACCCATCATTTTATCACAATATTAGGAGAGTTAGAAGAGGGAAGATCAAGAGACTTGATCTTGAAGCTTAAAGGAAGAGAGGAGAGTTAGAGAAAGGAAGATCAAAAAGCTTGTCCAAGAAGGCTACTTGCAACCGGAATCATCATGGCTGAAGGTATATTTTATATTTTTTTATGCATAATGTTTTAGTGATTTACAAATAATAACCAAAGATCCTATTTATAATGCTAACATTTCTTTGATCTTACACTAATATGACCAATTTCAGGATGAAACTACTTTTACTATTCTCTTTTGTTTTCCAACTTGCTTTGAACGATCTCTACCAGTTCCACTACATACATACCAATTAGATACCACGTAACACCAGCTAGGATAACCTGTAACCAGTTGCTATTGACAATGTCCCGTATAAGAGAACCAGCAATATGCTCTTTCAATCCATCAGATGCCCCTTCCCCTAACTGTGACCTCACTATAACAGATGCTGCCGTAGCCAATGCCATTGGAACATACCGCAATAGGGGGTGGCTTTCAATATTTTGCTTTTGATCTGAAAAGTTCTCATAGTGTTTTGTTTCCTTGGCGGAAGAAAATTCTGATGATGCCACTTTGGGGTCGGAGTTGGACTTAGTTGACTCTGGAAGTACAAGTTTTGATGGAGCCCAATACTCAGCATCACTCATGCAATTTGACGAGCCTCCTTGAAAATGTTGTGTGGTCTCTCTTGCTTTCTTTCTAGCTTCTGCAACATCCCTAAGCTTTTTGATGCTGGGATCAGTGGACTGTTGTTTACCTGGTGTCAAATATTGATAATGTAGCAGTGTAGCTTCACTACCAGCAGGTGCTTGCCAGTAGAACCAATTTGAGAATGCTCTAATTGCTTGAATAGCTGACGCTCTTGCTTCCCTTTGAATATTTGATTCCTACAGTTACAATGTTAGCCGTGTTTCGAAGCATGGTCAGAGTAGTATGATTGAGTTATTTACACATCATACCAATGAAAAAAGGGGTAAAGGTAGTTTTACAATTCATGAATCTACAAATAATTGCTGGATCGATAATGACAAAATAATGGAATGAGATTTCAGTTCAGATTGTTTAGTTATTGTTAGGCACACCAAGAATTGTTGCTTGTACTCAGACATTGTTCTTGGAAGCGCAAGTTCCTCTTCTCTAGAACAAGTATACAATTTTATCCGATTATACATGAATTTTGGGTACAGAAGTGAAAAAAAATAAATTGAACTTTTCGAACAATAATACCCAGGATCTGAAACTCATACTATTTAGCTATAGAAAAACTTTGGCATGTGAGCTTAGAGACAGAAGTACACACCTTGCAGTTTTTTGAAGCAGCTCTATTCATGGCATATCTAGCTTGAAACTTCTCCAAATCATCAAAGATACTAGAGCTACGAGCACCAACTGTATTGCCTGTACCAATTCTAACTTTTCCACGTGGTTTCTTAGACATTAGGAATTCCAAGGCTGCCAAATTGGACCTCTCCACCATCCTATGCTCCAGCAGCAAGAAACAGAAAAGCCAAGAAAAGACAGAATAATACACAAGTGAACTATTGGTGGGAAAACATTTTAATAAGTTGATACCCCTTTTTACAGTTCACATTTATTGTTGTATGTTAATATAGAAGTTGAGATTTTGCTGACAACTGATGAAGTGCCAACTGGAAATGACAGAATAATTATCGAATTTAAGGTATTTTCTCTTGCACAGTAAATAAAAGAGTAACATTAATTTCAATATCCAAATGTGTAATTAAATGCTTACTTGGTAGTCTGACAAAGATGTAATCACTGGTGTTTGATGTCATAACAGAAAGGTCAAGAGAAATTTTCAGAATTTGAATTCAGAAAATTACTTATAAATTTGAATCCACAGTTTGGGAAGTTTCTAGATTGAAAATAGTACCCTGGATGAACGTTTAACTAATTTGAGCTGCGCTAAAAGAACGTATGCAATATGTACATCTAATTTGGAGTGCATCACAGTTGTAAATGCACCCATCTCAACTGATGAAGAATCTTTAAATAGAAAAGAGAAAAAAAAAAAAAAAAAAAAAATAGCTGCACCTATGAGCCTGACCTACCAACTATGGAACTGCAACCAGAAAGCTCTAGACTTGCCCCTGCATGTGGCCTTTCATTTGGATGAAATACAGGCTTTGGCATATTCAAAGTTTTTATTTTTTATTCTTTTTCCTCCTAAAGTTCATAAATGGTCTGATCAGAAAGAAAAATGCATCATTAATGCTATCCACTGTTGAGTTAAGGTTGTTTGAGTTCTGGATAATTAACCGAGCGGAGCTTGGAAAGTGGAGCTGAAAACTTTGAAGCCTAATATATTGTTTTAAGTATAGCAATGATTGGTCAATTGTACAATCCTACAGCAGAGATAAAAGAAGGGTTACAGAGATTACACTTACGAGATGCAATCAACTGGACATGTTTCTATGGCTGCTTGAATTTTATCTTCAGTATCTGCCCACTGAGCGACAACCCTGGCTCTTCCATAAACTGATTCAACAGCAAATGTTTTTTCAGCAAATAAGGCACACTTTAGGCAACCTACACACTTGACTTCATCTACAAAAACTGCTCTCTTTTCATTTTCTGAACCCAACCAAACAGAATACAATGGCTGTCCTGTGTAACCTCGAAAATCTGCAAATTTTGCATGCTCCTGAAAACTTTCCAGTATCAGATTTATTTCAAGAAGAAAGAGGTAAAGGTAGATGAAACAGTGGGCATGTTTAACAAAATAAATCCAACTTCGTTTGATGGACTTTACGTTCCCTTCTTGTCCAACATAAAATATCTATTTATAATTTCAAAAACTTAGTTGGCTTTTCACTTCTCATCATAAGCAAGCCAGTAATTCAGACAGGTTTTCATATGTGTGGACTGAACGTACGGCTTAACCACGTCTTACAAATTTGGGCAAGTTTGCAATTTTGGAGGCAAAAGCTGCCAATTTTAAGCCTATCTTGGGTAAACTGTTGGAGATGTAGCCGCAAATAGATGACCAATGTCCCTTCACTCATGCTATGAGTGCTCATTGAACTGGACGAGAAAGTTTATATGTTCTTCGGCAGAGAGCTGAAGATCAATCATTTATCCAAATTCTTCAATGAGTATAAATTTTGTTAGCTCTATACCAGTTTGCTATTATCATGAGTAAGAACATTCACTTAAAATGGTAGGGCCAGGAGATAAAAGCTCTAACTCATCATACAAACACACATACTGCTTATTGGGACAGCATATATTCTAGCATAGTAATTACAACCCCATCACTAGCTCTCTCAAGTAACAAGAACCAGATTTACCAGAGTCAGCATAGTAATTCCAGAAATTGTTTATCATAGTATCTGTTTCTGAAACAGCAGCTCTCAATGTTGTGCAAAACGTTTCATGCCCTCACGGTGTCATATTCTAGTTCCATATCAGCTAATTATTTTCAAGACAAAAATAATACTACCCATAGTCAAGCCTTCAATACCAAATTTAACAGTTTTCCAAAACTAGAATTTATCGTCATGAATAATTTCACAACAGTATCCTTGAAAGTCCAACAGTTCTCAAAATTTGCAACAAAACCTTGTTAGGCATAAGGGTTAGCCAATCACATATACAACACTTCGAATTAGGTCATAAGTGATTCCCCTGACAAAATTATATTTCGGGGAAGGACTTACCAAGGGGCCCATCTTCACCGCTAGATTTTTCAAAAAGTAGAGGCCTATCACAAAATGGTACGCCCCTTGATTTTGAAAAGATCTAATCATTGAGCTAGGGACTCTATATTGTGGAGTTATTAGGCTATAATATTTCTATATGTCCTACGACTACCAAGATGTTCCAAAGAAAATTAATCTTATCCTTTTTAAAGAGCCATTAATTGGTAAAATCCATTAATTTCTATCGTACACCTTCTTCTATACTGGAACTTTTGTCGGCTATTGCTATCCTGTCTTAAATTAAACACATGGATAGCACCATTACCAAAACAAAGCAACAGATAACACAATATATAGTAGCAGATGTCAAACAGGTTGGATAACGAATATGTTGCTTAATGAGAGTCAGAGAAAATTTATTTATAAATTAATCAATGAAAAAGCCTTCATCCCTTTACACTAAGACACCTTTATATCCGTCCAATAGAATACCCATAATAGCATAAACACAACCAAAAAAAAAAAAAAGGAAAGAAAGAAAGAAAGAAACTTAAAACTAACCTTATCGTAGGCCATGCGTGAGTTTGGATCAGAAAGAACAGCATATGCTTCATTGAGTATAATAGCTATATCATGGCCTGATGGACCAGCAATATCAGGATGGCATCTCTTCTGCAGTGCTCTATATGCAAGTTTTATCTGTGCTTGATCACAAGAGCTCTCTATGCCTAGAAGTTCATACAGGTCAAAATCTGTAATTGAAGAATTTGAAGATTTTGAAGATTTGCATGCAACAGAGCTGTGAAGGGATTTCCATGAAGTCCTAGAAGGGAAGCTTGATTTTCTTTGGATTGCATTACTGGAAATGAATGAAGGGTTGACAGCGTACAGAGATACAGCTGCACAATGCATATTTTCTTTGGAAATGAATAAGGTCAAGTTCTAAGTTTATAAGTTTTTTTTTTCCTGCGGTAGCTTGAAGATATTGTGGATGGAAAGTCGGAGATATTTGTATGATGCAAAATGGTCCTACAGTACAACTGACAACAGTAGTCCACATCGTAGCAAATATAAAGCTTGACCATAACCAACCCAACTTACTTTGGCAGCCCACCACCAAGCTTTTAAAGCTAATTGGGGATAAGTTGTCAAGAACTCGAACTTTATCTCTTATCAAAACTTTAAATAGATACATAATGCACCCGTTTGATTTTGTTTCAATTCTCATTGGTTACTTGAGGCCAGTTGGGACTCCCGTAGTTGGGACTCCCGTAGAGTAGGTTATGAATATTAATGAACTACTGTTGATGATTGAAAATATATGTGTGTGTGGAAGGAAACATGTGAATACTCAAGAAATAATCTAGCACCCTCGGTAAAAGCCAAAAATATCGAGTGTGATCTTCTAAAACATAACATATGAAGCCGAGGCAAACTCTAAATCAAGAAGGAAAAAGAGTTTGTAATTCATTTGAATTTATCGTTTTAGGTTGGGCACACAAGAATTTATCGTTCACAGACTACTCTGGATATTGTAGATATTGTGTGATGGTGGGACTAAATTATACGGCAAGCGAAAATTGGATGGTTCACAAATCATTCATACAGTCAGGTTGTCACAATATATTATTGTCACTTGTGAGAAATAGAAATTTAAGAATTATTTATTTATTTTAAGCAAATAGTTATAAGAATTATAATTTATTCAATCCGGACCTGAAATTGCACATATGGGTTCATGTATGATTTGGAAAAACATAAAAAACTGTTTCGTATTATTAATAATAACACAGGAAAGAATTAATTAGTTATTTCTTGTTGGATAAATTAATCCACTATACTATTGACGTTGTAAAATTTTGGATACTTGTGTAATTTTAGTTTAAAATCGCTCCATCAACTTGTAGAAGTGTAGGCTTTCTACCATCCTATTAGTTTTAGCTTGGGGTGGGGAAAAAATCGAAAAACTTAAAACCATCAGAAACCAATCCATCCGAAATCGAAAAATAAGGGTAATGAATTGAATTCTGAAAAATCAAACCTCATATATCAATTTCTAAAAATCTCAATTAACTAAAAACCTTTCCACATATATATCTCAGAGGCTAATATCAGTAAATAGTATAGAGAAGTTGAGGACTATTAAGTCATTTTATTTTCAAGTCTTAAATAATTTAAAAACCTAAATATTGTACTAGATTTTTTTCCATTTAAATTTTTTATTTGTATATTATTGATAAGTAATAAATTTACCAATATTATTATATGTTTTATTGTGTATTTTAGGTATTATTTTAGTAGTGTTATAGTAATTTTGGTTCCAAAAGACTCATTTTCCAACTTTTTATAGAATTAGAGTTTTTATTCCAAAATTAAGTTTTCGAGGTTGAATCTATAATTTGAGCAAATTAATGCACCATTCTTCTATATATTTGTAGGTTCATCATACTTAAACTCAATTTGGATCAATTGGAGTCAAGGAGAATCAAATTCAAAGGTGATTCATAGGGCTAAGTTTGGATGAATAACTTGAAGAAATAATTCTGCAAAAATAATTGAAAAATCCAATTCTACATCAAAATGCATAAGAATACATGAAAAATGCCTGCACACGTGGAATCCAACCTAGAAAAAAATAGAAAATCAAGGGGTCCACAAAGAGTGATCTGGGGGTTGCCACTGCAGATCGACATCGATAGGAGGCTTCTAAGGCTTGCAAGTCGCATCTTCTTCCAACTGTTTTTGCATACATTTTTAGATGAAGGTAGGGTTTTGCAAGTCGAAGAATTTCATTGGAAACATAAATAAAAACTTTTGAGCAAGTTTGGAATCTCCAAGCAAATCTTAATCACTTCTAGGTATTAAATGCTTTGGCAAGTTGAAAAATGACTTGAAAAACATTTGTCTATAAACATAGGTCATTCATAATGCATTTAGGGGAGTTAGAACTAGAGGTACTCGTGAGTAGCTCGGTGAACTACTCGAATCGAACTCAAGTTGATCGTGTCGAGTAGCTCGAGTGGTCAAGCGAGTCGAGTTTGAGCATTGATTTTCTAACTCATCGAGCTTAATCGAGCATAAAATTATTTAATAATTATATATTTATTTATTATGTATTTATTATTTTAGGTATGAAAACTATAAAATTTATCAAAATACCTCAAGTACTCGAGCTCGATCTCGAGCAAAAGAAAAAAAAGTGCAAATGAGTCGAGCTTGAGTACTCAAATGCTACTTCGAACTCGAGCTCGAGCTTGAGCTTCCCAATTTTTTGCTCGATTGAGCTCGAGTCGAGTTCGAGTAGCACCAATAGTGATCAAGTCGAGCTTAAGCATGGTGCTACTCGAGCTCGACTCGGCTCAATTATACTCCTAGTTAGAACTAGTTTATGTAGTAGAAAGTAGTAGTTAGCTTGATTTTGGTAGATAATTAGTAGAATTCTCTTCATCCTTCAATAGAATAGTGAGGAACATTGTAAAAGAACTCTTGTAGTGCAACTTTTGTAGGTGAATAAAAAGAGAAGCTTATTCCAATTTGGTTGAGCAATTCCTAAATTCTATCTCTTTTACTTTCATTTGTTGCCATGGATTCTTGTTTTGAATTAGAACTCTTAAGTGTTTCACTAGTCATGATTCACTAAAGGCTTCATCTAGAATATAGATGAAGCTAATGAATCCAAAAGCGTGACTTAAATTCTCAAAGCTGCTAAGCTTGCATTTGTTTGTTTACTTGTTCAAGCTTTAACTCTTGCTTTTGCTTGGCCAACTTAAACAAGTCATTTAGTTGCTACTTGACATTGAGAAATGCATGTAATAATGGAAAAAAAACAAGTAATGCTTAAGTGATTCATATGAGAATAACGGATGTTTAAGTGAATCAATAAAATTCATGTTTGCATAAGATTTCATCATGAGAGTAGTTGGAATCTTGTCATTTCATAGAGAGATCCAGTTTTGGCACTTATGGAATTGGATTCTAAACAAAGTAAGGTAAAACTTAGCAAGTCATTCATGCATGATTCATTAGTGGATTCTATATTCAAGGATTCTTTATATCGAATTCTACATTGGTTCTTTATCATTTACCTATTCTATTGAAGGGACCCTATATCACTCTTGTTTTAACTATGTTTAGATAATAAAAGTTAGTCATAAAGCTTTAGTAGTTGCGCATATTTGATTCCTTGTGAAATTCGACACCTAATAGTCCAAATACTACAATAGACCCATGCACTTGCGGTATAGCTAGGAGATTAGGTTTTTATTACTTGATTTATATGTATTTGTTCATAATTTCTATATCTAATCCACACCACGTCAATTACCCTTTGGTTTTATGCTTTGATTATCATATGTTTCTTGTTACTAACAAAAATTACTTTCATATAACTTAGATGTGGAGTATGAAAGATAACACGTGTACTTTTCTTGCTTATATTGTGAAAATTTTTGAATTGTAATTTTTTTTACATGTAAAATGTTAAATACAAAAATTTCAATCTGTAATTATATTACTAGTTTTGTAAAGTAATTGCAATTGTATAAGTAGTTTTTTTAATTTGAACAAATATTTATGTTGAAATATTTTTTAATCTATTTGGTCAAATCAATTTAATAAGATACAGTTTTAGTTACACATGGCATTCAATCCTCTTTAATCGGGTAATCGGCTAAGTGGTTAATCACTAATGAGGATTAGTTATAGTTAGCAAATTAGATGAACCACCTTGGGCATATGGACCGATTAACTGGTCTATGCCCACTCCTTATTTTGGTTGTTAAGTGCCCTTTAATGTGTTATATTCAAGGGTATACTTGTCAATATTTTTTTTTTTTTACATCTGTTTTGCTCTCTCTTCCCCACTCTCCCAGGCAACTGGCAACAGGCAACCTCCACACATCTATCTTCCCCCTCTAACAACTTTCATATCCAAACACCATGCAACCCTTGACTCTTCACCATTGAGCACATCGAAACTTTGTTTTTGAATATGTTAGGATTTAAAGACCTGAAAATTACTGAAATTCTTGATGGCTACATAAAATAACTAACAGACGAATACAAAAGATTATAAACAAAGAAATGCAACAAATTTAACTAGTCCGTCAAAATGACCTACATCTATAAGTGAAAGTACAAAATTCACTAACCAAACAAGATGACCTACATCCACGGGTGAAAGTGTAGAAATTGACTAACCAAACAAGAAGAATATAAAAGTTGGCAACACTCCACAAACTCACAAAATAAATTCAAAGACACAAGTGAAACTAAAATATACAAAAGGTCTAAAGAATCAAATGGCTCCTTGGTTAAAACAAAAGGAAACTTGAAAGACACAAGCAAGTTCAAAATACACTAAAAAGGCTAATGACTCAAAAAAATTTGTTGGTCTAGACACTCCAAAAACTCGAACAAAATAAAACAAGAGAAGCCAAATGAATTGTGGCTCAAAAGGCCCAAAAGTACCAAGCATCTCTCTTGGTAGATGTACCTCTCAAAAGCTTCATTAATTTGCCTCTAAAAAAAAAAAAGCTTCATTAATGATTTTTTTAAAAACGACTACTAAAAATAAAATTTATTTCTCTATCCGATGTATGAAAGATACAAGACATACTTAATAAAAATCCCTACCTTAGCTGATATCGTATAATAAATTCACAAAATTTTGCAAAAAAAAAAAAATCACTACTGTCTCCATAAAAGCCGAAATGCATCCAAATCAAATCCTTTGTGATATCCGCTAGCGCCATAGCCCAAAGTTGATGTTACAACAAACTTCTCATCAAACTTTAAATTGCCATCAAAGAATAGCCGAAAACTCTAGTATCAATTTGTTAGGATTTTAGGGTCCAGAAAATTACCGAAATTCTTGATAGCTATGCAAAACTATGAGAAGACAAAAATAAAATATTATAAAGAAAGCAATATAATTAATTTATGATTTGGTCAATATGTCCTACATTCACGAGTGAAAGTGTAGGAATCAACTAACCAAACAAGAGTAATACAAAAATAAAGAATACTCTACAGACCCACAAAATAAATCTGAAGACAAACTAGTGAGGCCAAATTATACAAAAGGCCTTAAAGACCTAAATGGCTTCTTTGTCAAAATACAAAGAAATCTGAAAGACCCAAGCAAACCCAAAATATACTAAATATGCTAAAGACCTAAATGGCTCCCCAAAATTCGAATGAAACAAAACAAGAAAACCAAATAAATTATGGCCCAGAAAGGCCAAAAGTCCTAAATGGCTCTCTCGGCAAGTGTCCTCTCAAAGACTCGACTAAAGATCATTTTGTAAAGACCACAAATAAGAAAAGTTATTTCTCCATTCAATGTGGGACAAAAGATATAAGGTACACCTAACAAAATGTATTACGTGACATTCATTCAATTGATAAAGATTAACGTATTAGACTTTGACTTTTGACAAAAAAAAAAAAAAAGAAAAAAATTAACGTACTAGAATCCTAGTGCCATTGGTATCCTATATGACTTTTAAAAGTTGTGTAAAAAGACAAATATAACCTTATCCTTCATTGCAAATACAACCTCATATATTTTTTTACCTCAAATTGTAATTATGATCAAGAGGGTATATTTACCTTTTCATATGATACCAATACCATCTCCCATTCATTACTGTTGATTTATGAATTCTTGGGATATATAGGTAATTGTATTGAATTCGCCTCGGATCTTAACATAAATTGATTGATTTCTAATTTTTAGAAGTTAAAATTAGTCGGAGACTTGGGGTGGGTGTAGTGCGATGGGGATTCCTGTTAATTTGGGTCAAGATTGCTGGAGACTTTTGGGGGATGGGGCTACATGACCAGTGGCTAGTGGAGCAGTAGGAAGGGAAATTTGAATAGTAAATATTCAAATGGTCATTAAATGAAGAATTGTTCTATGGCAGTGTGTTATTGGGTAAAGCTCGCTTTTGCTGAATGGAAGTCTGCACAATTTTAGTGAGATCGCTTTCGCGAGAGAGCGATCAACCCCTCCTTTTTTTTTTTTTTTACTAAGCTCGCATTCAACAAATCGTCGGCGACCAGCGTCGATTTTTGCCAGGATGCTCGATTTAGCATGAGGAGTCTAATGGTGTAATTCTTTGCTATTATTTCATCTTGATAGTGTATACGCTCTTTTTCTCGTAAAATTAGTGCCTACTGCTGTCAGTAAAGGTTTTTTTTAAGCTCATATGTAGAATATAGTGACCTCAAGCTTATAGTAAAAAATTCACTTCGTTGTATGCATTTTGCTCAATTGTTTTAATAGTTAGCTTTCAATCAATATAAATCATATTATTTCTAATTATTCCATTTTGTATATAAAGTAAAGTTTTTTATTAGAATTTCTTTTAATGACAAAAAGTGAGTGCGACGGGTGGAGGGTTGCTAGGTAGAAATAATATGGGGAATTTTGTTTGTTACGATTCATTCTTATTTGTGGAAAATGTTCAACCGAAATACCTTGATAGCGACACCATATTCATGGCTGCCTGCAGCAATTTTTTTTTTTTAATCAGCCATAACTGCTGATGAATTTTTAACTTTTGAGGCAAAATAAACACTTTTATTAAAAAAAAAAAAAAAATTTTTTTCCTTGATTTTCATTAACAGTCAGGTGACTATCACTTGACTTGTTCTATTAGCAATTATATAAAATTCGTCAATTGTCCTAATGGACTAAAATTGAAAACATTGGACACAACATTTGTTTTGGTCGATACCGGTTTGGAGTATTGGCCAAACATTAGAGATCAAAACTGATTTTCTTTTTTCCACAAAAATTCGGAAGAGCAATCTTAAAAGTTTACAAAAAATTATACAATGCAAAACCAAATTTTCAAGTTTGAAACAAGCTAAATTTAAAACAATTTTCTAAATAATAGCTAGTCCAAATAAAGCGTCAAATTTTCTAAAGAAATTCAACAAACATCCACCTTTCCAACTACTTGGGCCGTGCAAGAGTCAAAGGAGTTCAAACTCTAGTAATTATTTGAATTTACATCATATTAATATATCTAGAACTGGAGTCCTAATTTATTTGCCATATTTGATCTACATTATGCAAAACCTTATGATCCACATCAGATGGAAAATCATGATATGACGAACATTAGTTTAATTAAACTTTTTAATCACTAAGTTTGCCCAGCGAAGAAAAAAACAAAAAAAAAAAAAAAAACCTTTGCCCAGCACGCCTAAACATTTTAAGCTCCTCAGGAGGTAGAGAAGACGAACCACATCAGATCGAAAAGTTTATATGAAACATTTCAGCTGAATTGAACTTTTACTCGCTAACTTCACACATCGTGCCTAAATATTTTGAACTCCTCAAGAGTTTGAGTGGGGAGGGATTGGCTTTAGAACCTCCGGATGTGAGGTTAATCATTTTATCATTAATCCACCCATGTAATGTTTGCATCCTCCAACTCTTACAGGACCTTAATGGCTCAATTCTTAAAAAGCTTAAAAGAATTTCAAGCAGTCAACAACATTCCGAGACATCGGACTTCTGTGGTTTTTGTCTTCTTTTTCTTTTAACATCGGATTTCAGTCCACTACAATGGGAATACGAAATTAGAAAGTATAGACAGCACGTTTTTACGGCCAAAAAGAAAGATCTCCTGAACTGTATAATTCTTACCGGTAAATCGTCAGCAATTTGATTGTTGAGTCTCATTATTGTAAGCTAAAATAGCCTCGATAGCAAAAATTTTGGACTCGGACCTAAGTGACTTCAGAATCCATAACTTCATCTAAGACACAACACAAACCGCAATTCAAACCGATAAATGACAAAAGGTTAAAATTTTAAAGTGAGAGATTTCTGGAGTTTTTCTGCTGGTCATATAAACTCAATGCAGTTGCGAATATGATCAACGTCGTTATCAATCAGCTTGCATGTGTTTCAGGGATTACGAACATTCTTAATTTGTATTTCCGCTGAACAGTTCGATAATAAACCCATCCTGGCTCACACAAGACCCCTTTGTTTAAAGACATCAAATATTGCAGCTCCAATTTTGGCTGGTGACTCTACAACAGTAACACCAGCTTCCTTGAGGGTCTTGATTTTATCCTGCGCCGTACCCTTTCCCCCAGATACAATAGCTGCATATGTAAATAGAAGATAACTTAAATTCGAACAATTTTTACTAAATGAAACCACATAACGAATGCAGCAAAAATATATATAACTGCTAGAAAAGTTGAAAAGATTCAGCAATATTTACATGATGATGATTCACTATATTTAACTTGGTCAATAAGCACAAAAAAAAATGTTCACAGCATCTATAATCTAGAAAAGTTAGGCAGTATGTCATTATGAAACTTCAGCTTTTATCCTACCCAGTATCTGTCGAATGGTGGTCTTACCAAAGACCAACCACGTACAGAAGACTCATTTGCAGTTTCAGCTCAGATTAAGGTTATATTCTTTTTCATTACATTATGACAATCATCCAATAGTAAATAGCCAAAATTTTATAACATATTTGAACAGAAAATATGGACTTTGAAGACTTAAAACCATGACCCATTGAACATCATAGAGAGAGAGATAGATAGAGAGAGAGAGAGAGACCAGCTTATACTGAAAATCTACTAATACTTGAATAAAAAGAGGTATCACAAGCTCATGAGGGTGTCATATACCTGGAAATTGTTCATTAGATGTTGATGTTTAGTCATTCTAGTCTATAGGGCAACACATGATTAATCTACTAGCTAAAATTTTTACACGTGAAAACAATGGCCCCTTTTTAAATCCAGAATTCATTTGCCTTCATCTGAATCTAAATGAAGGGTGCCTCTTTGTCACACTGGACTTTTAAGACTTGCATTATCAATACCTGATTGTATAAAGCTTTTCTTCAAATTAACCATCAATCAAGACATATTCCTAAAAGTCTAATAAACAACTTTTTTGTTCTATAGCAGATTTGACTAAAAAGAAAAAAAAAATCAAGGCAGTATTCATCAAGCTCACAACGTTGGCAGTATTCATCAAGCTCACAACGTTGGCAGTATTCATATTCCTAAAAGCCCATATGCATTTATGCAAAGAACTATGTAAAAGTGGAAAGGTTGGCTTTCCGTAAACGTCTTTCCCGTTCAAAATTAAGAAACACAACTCCAATCTCGCTGGCCCTATCCTATAGGAACCGTTGAATCAATAGCACCTAATAATGTTGTTAGAAACCTTCAACATCGTTATAAGAACTGTCATGAATAAGATAACTATTTCACTATCTATTTTCTTGATTCTTGGTGCATAGAAATGTTCAGAAAGTTGTATTAATATCCATCCTGATTGAAAGCCACAACTTAAGTCACGACTGGAAGAACTTGAGCATGAAAAAGGAGGACATAACAAAGCATTAGGCATTTGGAGACAACCGAGAAAGTTGTATTAATATCCATCCTGACGATTATGATTGAAAGCCACAACTTAAGCCGCGACTGGAAGAACTTGAGCATGAAAAAGGACATAACAAAGCTTTAGGCATTTGGAGACAACCAAGACTGGATGTCTAGTAACTAATCAAATAGCTGTATCACATGACAATTACATTATGTAGGAAATTTGAAGCAAGTCTCCCTCGTATCCTAGATGCAGAATTCAAGACTTCGAAAATAGCAATGGACAAAATTAGTATAATTAATTGAATCTATAAGGTAGAGAAAGCAACAAAATCGACACTTTAGTCACTCCCAAGGATTACAAGTAATCCCCCTTATAAAAGGTCATACATAAAAAGGGGCAGTAAAATTGTACAACTATAATTAAAATTAGATCACAAACCCATATATATCTGCCAATGCAATTCGGAAAGAAGAATGATAGATGTAATAAGAAGTAAATTTGCTAGCTAAGCATAAAAGACAAAATTAACTAATCTCGTCTTTTATATACACTTGCCCAGGACAGACGGATGGTGAAATGCATAAGAATAAAGAATAACATGTGAAGAAAGTAAAAGCAAGAAAATACCTCCAGCATGACCCATTCGTCGACCAGGTGGAGCAGTGAGTCCAGCAATAAAAGCAACAACAGGCTTCTCAGTCCCACTTTCCTGTTTCAATTGATATGGATGAGATTTAAAACCTTGTTAAAGTCCAAACACGTCAAGGTGTATGGGAATTAAAAATTCACTCATTTGCTGAAGGAACTTAATTACAATCCTCAATATTCACAGTACAAATGGAAGATTATACAGAACCATATGAAACCAAGTGCACATAAATCAGTCAACAAAAAATTATCATACTTTTTTTATTCTCCTGACTTGTAGAAGTTTCAGTTTTTCCTTACCCATCCCCAACACCAATACACTCTGTTTTTAGCATTAGTCCTTGTTAAGATGTTGTCTTACCAATACACATTCCAGGAAAATCTTATTGATTTCTTGTTATACTTATTGGCATTCATTTACAACAAACACACAAACCATGGTCCTCAAGCTTGTCACCAATTAAAAAACAAAAAGCGAAAACTCTGAACGGGGCACAAGCAAACCTTTAATAGCAGGCCATGTAGCAAATAGAATTTCCACAGAAGCGTTGTTTTTGATGGACTAAAAAGCCAGTTCAACCTATTGCCATTCAGAATACCAGACAAATGTCATTATCATAAAACTGACTTCAAGCACTTGTTGGACTTCATTTTCTTCCCAAATAAATGTAATTTACAACGCATGGAGTTTAAACTCAAGGAGTTGCATTTCTTCCTCAAATTCAAAAAATCCAAATCGACCATTCTAAGCATAGACTACATAAGCTCCTCATTGTTGCTGAATTACTCCTTGAAAAAGTTTTATTTTGATTTTCTTTCTCTTCTTTTTCTTTGTAAAATTTTCTTTTTCCTGGTCTTATGAACCTTTAAGTTGTTTTTTAATTTTTTTTTTTGTCTCTTCTACTGCTTATTGCATCATCATTTCCCTATCCTCTATTTTTCAATCTTGTAATTATAAAAGTACTCTGACTAAATTAAAATTTTCCATTCCCAGCGCCAACATCCTGCTCTGTGTATTATATATCTGTCACTAATTGATTTTTTTTATGAGACCGGTTAAACTGATTTCACAATTTACTAAGCTAAGAGTTGATACCAGAACAAGTATTTTAGCAATTACTAATAGAAAGTGCACCAATGTGGGTCTCGATTAAATCTCATTCAAGCAACAGCAAGATGGTATAAAGAATTTGGGTGCAGAAATGAATGAATGACCAAATTCAAATACATGTATAATTCTTCAAAGCCAGTAATAGGTTTCCTGAAGACCTCACGTTTGTCAAAACAAAGCTGCCCTAGCAGCAATTATAAATTGTTATCCAAAAGTTATAGTTATTTGGCTTCAACTTCAACAACAAGAAAACACCCGTAACAAGATAAAAGTACCAAAAGTAATAATAACTGTCATTCCATATAGAAAAGGGAGAGAAAATAACATTAACACACCATTGGTCCATTAACAAGCTGGATACAGTTATAAACAATCAACCATTGACTAACAAACAAAGCCATGAAAATGCAACAAGAAGTACAGAAAGGACAAACCAGAATACAATGTCTACAATCCAGAATACAATCATTGTTCAGGTTGTCAGATTTACTTTTTCTTTGTACAGACAAGTCAATTTCTGTTAATCACCACATGCTTTCTCAATCGAAACCCTAGAAGTCCACCTCATAACTAGAATCGAAAATGCAAAAGCTTTTTCAGTAAATCAGAAAATGCAAGAGCATTCAGCTTATCAAATATCTATAGTCTCCAAAGATCATCTGTGGTATTAATGTATCATCATTAACCTTTATGAAGGCCGCAGCATCCTCTTCTGCTGTACCACCTATCTCTCCTATGAGAACAATACCTGAAATATAAAACACATTCATTAACTGATATGTAGCAAGTCCATTTGCTGTTCTACCAAATCCATAGATTGACATTTTTGCCCTTGTAATTCTATAAGAACATGGTCAACAGTAAAATATGAAACTGAAAACTCAGAAACAGGCTCAGATAATTAAACTGTTTGACAACATAAACTTAATACTTTTATCTTTTTCAATTTCTGTTCTTCGGCAGAAATGTTAGCAAACTGGACAGAGAATGTACAGTATGTAATAAGTTGGAAAGGTTTACACGAATTCAACATTGAAAGAAACATTGACAAGGGTTTCAAGGGCTGAAGAAGTTTAATGGGAATGAAAAGAGAAGTTCTCCTCTATATTTAACACGCATGAACATTGTCGATAATTTGAAGGTAGACACCTTAAAGTCTTACTTTTAAGCGACACTACCAGCCACCCTAGGCTTTTATAATCTTATAAAGCATTATACAATCATGCGTGCAAATCAAAAAACCTTATTCGTTTTTTTGACAGCTGCATTATCCATGCAAAAACTCAAAAAGATCTATTATGTTGCTAATTCTGAAGAACAACTAATACTTGCCTAATTCATGTCTGCATTTCTTGTCATTCGTGTAAAGCATAAGAAGAGCATGAGTAGTTTGTAGTTTCTCATTCATATTTAAGAGCATATCCGTAATAGGTGTTTAATTTTAGCATTTACATTCTGACTTATAAAAACTTATCAAAACCCTAAGAATATATATTCGGATGGACAACAATATTTAAATGCATAAACAATGAATTTTTGGAGAAAGATTAAGAGTCTAGTTCTTTCTGTTTTAAAAACATAACTATGAGTTTCAAATAAAATAAATTGAAGAACCAAACTCACATAATTCTTTTGTTAATAAATGAAAATACAAAATTGAAATCAGTGAGCAATCATAATTAAAGGAATGATCCTTCTTGTAGATGCACAATTCCCCCCTTCTGTTTTAGTCGATCCATAAAAGATTATAAAAGACAAAATTAGGAAAAGCAAGCATGGCAGACAACAAATGAACGACATACAAATCAAGTCATATTAATGCCATTGTCTTTTTGATGTGGGATATAGGGGTGGCAATCGAGTCAGGTAACGAGTTGGCAGGTCAGGTTGAGACCTAAGTATAACAAGAAACCTGCTGACCCGAACCCGATCTACCAACCCGAAACGGATCAACATACCTGACTTTAACACGACCTGTTTGACCGCGGGGGGAGGGAATTCTTACATGCCAAAGTACAGTTATGATTAATTATTGGCTTGGAACCTAAGAGAACTGGACTACTCCTTGCCATGAGCAAAGGGAAACATGTGTGTGCATACGGCCATGTTTGCATGTGCATATAGTATGCTTCAATAAAGATGTAGGGAAGCATAAGATTGCTTTAGCATACTGTCATGCGTATAATCAGCCTTAATTGAGATAGACGGAAAAGGAACAATGATTAACCTTATTTTGTGTCTTTGACAAAAGGGTCAGCGAACCAGACCTGTTTTTTCGGGTCAAACGGGTTGATCCGAACCTGACTTGTTTTTTTGCGGGTCAATCGAGTTCGACCAAATTCCAACCCGAACCCACCAAACCTTAACCGAAACCCATTATTTCCATGCCAGGTTCTTGTCATGTTTTCCAACCGTGTCGGAAATTGCCACCCCGGGTTGGGTAAGATGTACTAGTTCTCAAAAGAAAAAATCCTAGGGACAACATTTTTTTTTTCTTTTTTAGAACTCCACTCTATTATGTGAAATATTTTCTTAAACAAACCAAATTGTCAGCGTAGGCATAAATTTGCAGTCAGCACTCAATTTCCATTCTAATTAGATGCTATCCAGGAATGGCAATAGAAGCATAAACAACTGTTTTTAATGTAACTCTAAATGCTCTGCCAGAACATTCAATTTATATCAATCCCATTTTAAGGAAGTTGTACCTTCTGTTTGTGGATCAGTAACAAATTTCTCTAAGCAATCAACAAAATTGGTGCCATTGAAAGGATCTCCGCCAATACCTACACAAGTTGACTGCCCAAGACCAACAGCAGTTGTTTGGAAGACCTAATATTCATAGAGCAAACAAAGTCATTAATAGAAGTTGCCAACATATTATTTGCATTGAACAAGACACATGCTCCTAAGGTAGTAAACATATGTCTTTTAAGCATCATAATTAGCAAGAGATATATATAGGAAATCCGACCATCACCAAAAATATAATGCTCCTTGTATCCAGTCCAAATTTGCTAAAGCACCTAATTCCAGTCAAATGAACCACCTTTGTACAGCCCTCAAAGAAAATATTACTTTTAAGTCATTTAACTCCAAGCCATGCCTCCCATTCTAGAGATCAAGTGGAGACAAGGAGTGAAACTACGTGTTACTCCAAGTTCTATTAAGAAACTTATCAAAAAGAGACTCAATTTCGTCAAGACAAAATTTCTTCAATATGCAAAAAGCAGGTAGTTTTTTTCAGTGGATTATAATATAAACATTATGTTCATGCTATTATATTTTACTACTCATACTGGATTCTTTTTCCAGAGGATTCTACATTTAAATTTGTTACATGACCCTCTTGGCTCCTTTTCTTTCCCCTTATGTTACATGAACTCGGGTAAGAGTGTCCAGTGGGTATGGGTATGTGTTAGGATTCAGATTCGATAACTTTCTGAAATTAGGATGCGGTGACACCACCAAATATAGAGGCGCTTCTTGTATGCTCTTTTTTTAAGAAATACATTAAGCAAATATGATGACATTAAGCCAAATTAAATTTATCTATGGCTCATGTTTAAAACGAAACATACAGACATGCGTGTGTGTGTGCAAAGAATATTTTGAGTGGTGCATAGAGAGAAACAACATAAAAGAGAAGGAATGCAAACAGGATGCAGATATAACATAACAATCAAAATTGAAATCTAACTCATGCACGAAGTTGTTTCAACCACAATAAAAATGTTGCACCCTTTTCTCCCTTCTTGTGTTCATTAGCTTTGACACGTCCAAAACTTCAAACGAAGTGTTTAGACAGATCTAATACCAGAGGGGAGAAGAAGAGTCCATATATAATTCCCCACCTTATAGTATTTACTCAAACCAAATCAAAATCTAAGTTTGTATACAAAGCAGACAGCAGGATTCCAATAGAATAACAGTCAAGGAACTATCTAGCTGGGATTCATATAATGGACAAGTACACAAAACAGCGCATTGAAAATTAGTTGACATCATCATAATTTGTCAGAGAATACCATGTCCAGAAAAGAAAGTCTCACCGCTTCATAAGTCAGTGTACCAGATCTAGAGACAATACCAACACGCCCTGGTTTGTGAATGTATCCTGGCATAATTCCAATCTTGCACTCCCCCGGCTTAATAATACCAGGACAATTTGGTCCAATCAGCCGTGTTTTTGACTGCTTCTTAAGAGCAGCCTTCACCCGGACCTGCAGTTTATAGACAAAAATTAAACACTTGAACAAGGGGAACCGAATTTGGAGAAATGTGTACCAAAAATCAAATTAAACAGGGAAAACAACATCATCTAAGCCTTTATCCCACTATGTGGGGTTGGCTATGTGGATCGTATGTCACCATAGAGTTCAATTAAGATACATTCTCATTAAGGTTTAGACATAACATGTCTTTTTTAGATTCAGAGAAATACCTGAAAATAGAAATAAACAGGAAAAAAAAGGAAGCAGAGACAAAAGCGTTAAGGCAGAGAAATTATGCACACAGCAGAAACACTCGTTTTCTCACATTGATAGGTCAACAAAATATATCTACCCCTCCCTCAACAACAAAAAAGCGGAGAGAAAGACGCATTCATATTTTGTCACTATATGATTCATAAGCTCTTATATAGATAAGTGAATCTAATCAAGAGTGCATTGATCACTCCAAAATGCTGACTTAACTATTCAAAGTTTTATGTCTTTTGACAAAAAAAAAAATATTTGTTCAGTGATCATGAGGTGACAAAAAGGTCCCCTTCCAAAAGAAGTTAAACATTTGCAACATTTCAAGCTGACTAACTGAAATTACAAACATTTTCCCTCCAACAAAGCTTTCATTCTATGGAATCTAATACGACATCAAAAACACTTTCTGATCTCATTCAGACATTAAACCCATCAAGAGATAGTAATTGCTAAAATAAGATGCTCTCTAAAGTATAATAGATGATCAGAAATGTCAGCTCTAGGTATAATAAAGCCCTTCAAAAGGAACAATGGATAACATTTCAAAAACTTCTCCATCATCCCCAAAAAAAAAACCAAAAAAGGGGGAGAGAAAAAACCAAGAGAAAATAAACAATTACGACCAACTATATTGTAACACATTTTCAACAGTTTGAGTACTTAATGTTTTAGAAAATTAATACTAAATTAGATCATATATTACTTGGCAAGGCAAGAAAAAAAAAAAGATCAAATTAGTCTACCAAAAGGAAGAAAGAACATGCATAACACATAATGAGGTTAAATATCACCCCCTCAACAGAATCCAGACTAATGAGTGATATCTGCAATTATTGAACAACAAGAACCAGAAGACCTTTTGCAGGCAGAAGTGTGAAAAAAAGTAAAATTACTTTGATCCATGATCAGGTCAGTTTCTGGGGAGGTAGAACAAGTAGGAAACCTACTAAGGGGAGCTCCTAGCTCAAAACCACCCAGAAGTTCAATGAGAAGAGCTAAAAGATACGATAGCATTCAGAAAAGCAGAAATCAAGCTATGCAGCAGGATCTGATCTTAACTCAATCTAACTCTATCTTCCTTATCCTAATACTTAGAGCCTGATCCATCTCAAATTCTAATCTAGTGAGTACACCATACTCTGGACTTATCCTAATCCTACTCTAATAGATTTTGTCCTGCATCAACATTGCAGCTCTGAAACAAAATGCCTTCCCAACTTGGATATAATTCTCCTACATCTATTTATATACAGGGCTGTCAACCAATTTACAAAGTACAAATAATAATTCTGCTGTAAGCGAATCTAAATGCCATAAAAAGGAATATGCCAGAGTATGTAGAACTATTACACTTTCAACTTTCCAGACTCATAATAAAATAAACCTTCTGCAATTTTATTTTGTAAATTATGGGCTGTGCATATATCTTCATAATTACAACTACCTTGTCTCTGCTTATTGGAGCGACGCATGACTAAACTTACCTGTCACGGAATTTCCTCAATTAAGAATCAAAAACTAGGTTTTTCAGCATTATCTTACTTTTATGTTCATGCACAACTACATGATATGCACAAAATTTTGCCAACACGAAGACCAGAATTCTCCAGGATCCATATGCCGTATCTGAAGCAGGGTAATAAATTTATTTCAGCATTCTTTGAAGATGAGCTAATGAAGCTCTAGAACATTGTAATAATGACATGCTGAATGCATAATCTCACTCAAGCAAAAGAAGACATTCCTAGACTTCAAAAGGCCCTGAAAAACTTACTATCAATGTTTCATGATCTAGCAGTAAATACGTGCTACAGAAATTGATATATGCAGCGTCATCTTTACGTGTATATGCATTTGTATCGATCATCAACATATGAGCCAACAAATTTAGATTTGGCATTCCTAGCACAATTAGGTTGTACAAATTATAATCCTATGCCTTTTTTGGAACTTGTTAAGCCCAAATTATTGCCTTCAACTTGTATTACCACAGCAGGAATCATATCGTCCACATGCAGGCTAACGTTCCAACTGACTGACATGAACAACCAGCTTATTAGAATCAAATGATGCCAATCTGTTTCAAAATAAAATTGACCCATCTATAGTTCAAAACCAACCCTCTGATCTTGAAAGAGTAAATTGGCATAAAACTGAGAACAAGCAAAGACTGTCCAATGAATATCCATGATCAATATTCAAAGGAGTAAGATGATAATAATGATAACAGAACAATCTTTCTTACGCAATCTGTTCACCTAACAAACAACAAAACATAGTACGTGATTTCACTTGATACTACTAGGTAACAAATTAGTCAAGTGTTTTAGCTTAACATGTAACTTAGTCAAGAAGTTTCCAAACTGTTAACCTAAACTCCTTCGCTGTAAGCATTTGGAATAAGACTTGAACAGCATTAGCACAATATCCTAGTTTTTAGCGAGCTTTCTTTTTCCTTTAAGCTAAGCTTTTCCATTCTAAACTATACTTCACCCAAACCATCGACTCTGGCTCCGCTCTACAGTGCTCAATACAAAACTAATTGTGCCCATACCACTTAAAGGAGTCTAAGTTGAATTTTTCAATGGAGAAGAAAGCCCAATATTTGCTTTTAGTCAAGGTGGCTAAGAGTTCTTTAGTATAGCATAACATAATTGCTCTTCAGGGTCAGAGCCTGTTATTAAAAGGCTTAAAAGTACAATCTGAGAAGGTTTAGGTGCCTTTAATAGTATAGTTTCTTCTTCATCATCAAAGGAGAAAAGAGATACATGGACCATCAATCATTACAGATCTCGAAAGGGTTACTAGTTGTTTGCCAAATTAAATCTTGAGACAAAGTTTAAATCCTTTCATGCCTCGTTTTCCTTATGGTGAACAAAGGGACATAAAAAGTTTAGAGATCCAATAGTGGCTCTTCATTACATTAAAGCTATTAAAGAGCAAAATTATACAAACTCCAACTAATGTGATATATCAATCAAAAGTTATTCCGCAATTTACTTTTTCTTCATTTTCTGTGACCTTTGTCATATGTGATGGCATACAAAATTTGACATCATCCAAACCCCTGGATTACGAACAGATCCAACATTGTGTTAAAGTCATCACCCACAAGATCAAAAATTTTCATCTCATTCTCGAATTACTTGAAAATGAGGAACTGCTATAAAACAAATTGTAAATTACCATATCATGTTGTGGGATTCCCTCCGTGATGCACACAACCAAATCTAACTCAGCCTCCATTGCCTCCATGATAGCTGATGCAGCAAAAGGCGGAGGAACGTAAATCACTGATGCATTAGCCTTTGTTTCAGCTTTAGCTTCTGCGACAGAGTTAAAAACTGGAAGTCCCAAGTGTTCTGTTCCGCCCTTTTTTGGCGTCACCCCACCAACCTAATAGACCAAATAAGAAACAATGTGATAAACCAAGCAACAAAATACACTCTTTTAGTAAGCCCTCCACAAGCCCCCAAACTAAATGCCCACACATACACACGCACAGAGATACATACGTACATACATACATGTGTGTGTAATAAATGTTAGCAAAATTTTAATTTTATTCCTCGCTCACTCACTTACACACACAAACTAAACGGACAAAGGTGTAATGTATGTCTCATTTCAAAATATATTTAAAGATATTTCACAAAAACAATCAATAATAGGTTGCCAATATAGGGGGGCAATGTTGTATAATCAACGAAGCACAAGGTACATCGAGTGAGGCAAATCATTACTGAGAATTTCTTGATGGATCGATAACAACTAAAATTAACAAGAGCAAAATTGCGCGAAAATTACCATTTTGGTGCCGTATTCGATGGCTTGTTCGGTGTGGAAGGTTCCGTTTTTGCCGGTGATGCCCTGACAGATGACGCGAGTATTCTTGTCAACAAAGACGGCCGGAGGTGGCGGCGGCGATCCGAAATGGCGGAACTGCTGGGATTTCCCATTAGGGTTTTGCAGCAGCTTCGATGCCAAGTTTCCGATCAGCGATCTCGTTGCTTGACGAGCCATCTTATACACACAGTTCGCGTCTTTTGTGTGTGTATTTTCTTCAGCGTTTTGATTCAAGGAGTGTTGGAGCAGCAGCGCTATTTTATTTTGGAAAGCACGGTAAAATTTTAATAGAAAAATACCATCCAACGGATTTTTTGACAATTCGGGGAAAGGGGGACTCAAACTGAAAGTTAGAATGGGAGAGAACCTAAACTTTACCCTCACAAACCCACTCCAAAAGCCATGGTAACTTTTAGAGGGGCCACAGGAGCTTAAGTACTAACCCTAATAAGCAACTAGTACCGATGTGGGACGTTTTGTTTTACCATCCAACGGATTTGTTTGCCTCATTAAACATGGTCAAGTCAAATATTAGCCATGAAGATTGTGTTAATTTTAATGTTGGAGAACAACGTTAGCGTTATGCCTTAAACCCAAGGTTATGGTTGTAAATTTACTTTTATATTCATGCAATTTATAAATCGCACTATTTATCATTTAATTCTTGTTTATCGACTATGATATGGGGTTAACTAAAATAACATGTTGAAAACAAGTACATCAAAGTAACAAGCTAAAAAATTTCATATGTATAACTATTTAAGTGACAATGAATCAATTTCTATGTACGATGACACTGTCATTCAACTTGATATCAACATAGAAGTTTTAATGTGAATTAGTAAAAATATAGATAAATGACTAGATCCGCACATTCCACTTCAAAATAATTATGTTTAGATAATAAGGTGTATACATTAATTTTTAATATTTTGTTATTGCACTTATAATTTTAACTTGTCATTTAAGCCTAATTTTGAACATTTTGTTATTGCACATATAATTTTGACTTGTTGTTTAAGCATTGTGTTTCATTTTTATTATCACTGTTTTTTATATCTTGTAATTTTTTTTATTTATTGTTATTTTTAGGTTTTTCTTTAATTAAGGAAAATATGAAAAGGAAGACGAAAAAATTCAGCCCAAAAACAAAAGGAAAGTAAAGTTTAAGCCCAATGCCTTCAATCCAAGAAAGAACAAGCCTAAAAAAGCCTAACTTTACAAAACCTACTTCTCTCTGTCTTGATAGCCTCCTCCCCTTGCCCTCATTCTCTCACTCCAAACCGTATTGTTAATTCTCAGTTGTGATTTCCCACTTTTCTTTTCCATTCTTCTCTATCCAAATTGTCCATGGATACAAAACACGCATTTTTTACAAGTACTTTGGCACTCACATTACACACACTAAAAAAATCAAATCACACGTAAATCTGTAGTTCATTTACTTGCCTCAAAAGTTAAAAAGTTTTAATTGCTGCAAAAAGTTACAATTTCAATTTAAAGAATTTTGTAATTCATTTACAACTCCATGGCTTGATTCCAATTCAGATTCACTATCAATTCGAATACTTAGCAATCGTTTCAAAATGATTCAACCACAATTCTCATTTGGTACACAAGCATGGGTTAGAATGTGATGGCGCACATGGAGCTGTCCAAGAACAAGTTTCAAAGGAGTCAAGCTTGTTGGATTGCACTAGCCGAGTTTTCAAAGCGTCTCTTGGGTTCACGCAACCGTGTGCGTATCAGAATGGAAAGTCTTTTCCAACTTGTCTTTTTTATTTTCATATTTGGAATAGATATTTTAAGTTGGAAAGGTACTTTTCCACTAGAATGTCCGTTATATATTTTCTTGGAATCTCATCCCTCAACAAAACCTAAGGAAAGTCTTTCCAACTCTATCTTGAAAAAGGAAAGCCTTTCCAACTCTATCCTGAAAAGACCAAAATATTATGAATCAATTTTATCCCTGCACATATTTATTTCTACTAATTCTTTTTAACTCGTGATATATTTATTAATTTTTTATTTTTAAATTTAAAAAAATTGGTATATTTATAACTGTATTGATAATTATCTATTATTTTTAAATCATACTCAATTTAATATATGCTTAGAATATTCTTTTTCCTTTTTGCTATAACAATGTTTAAGATACTATTTTTAATTTTTACACAAATGTGTAAAAACTAAACTTCTTATAAATTAAATATAAATAAAATAAATAGAAAATCTTAAACAATTGGTTTCACTACTATTTTTTTTAAATTGTAAAATTAATTAAACAATACAATTAATTTAATTTCAACAAGAATATGAAGAATTTTAAAATAAAAAATGTTAAAGTTTCTTGTAGGTATAAAAATAATGCATATTATAAACAAACAAAATAAAAATATGATATATTCTAATACAACGAATTCAAGATAATTAAGTTAAATTAATATAGATTTTCATCCATTCTAAAATCTATACATGATTATACCAAATATTGAAAAAAAAAAAGCATTCTATTCTGACTTGGATTATCAAACACTGGATTGAAAAAAATTTTCCAATCCATTCATGTGGAAAGGCATTCTAGGTGAAATGACATTTTCATTTTAGATGATTCCAGTGTGCCAAACATGGAGAAGAAGTACAAATTCATAAGTGTTAAGCACTTGAAGAAAAAATAATAAACTTTTCATAAATTAAATTTTATTAAATTGTGAGTCACCCATCATAAATTTGAAATATTAATGTTTTTATTTGTATACCAAAATGTTTAAATTGATATTCAAAAAATTAATTTTAAATTGACTTTGGCAAAGTCAATTTTAGTAGAAATTCAAAAAGGAAGGTTCTCTTAGAATTATGCTTGAAGTAAGTGTCGCGTTCGAAAAAATCGTAAGTAAAAGGTACTAGTGGGGTCGTTGACTGTCGTGCCCTGAAAAGGCGGTCCGGTTTGGTGACCCTTTTGAAAATATAGGGTTTTGGAAAAAACCGTGCGTGTGTGAGAAAAGATCGTGTTTTAGTAAAAAAAGTGTTATTTAGTAAAAATGGTATTTTAAAAGAAAATAAGGCCAAAACTAAAAAAATGCGACAATTTTGGCCAAATAATTTTGAAAAAGGGTTTTATTTTGAAAAATGGAGTCGCCACTTGGTATTGAGTTAGGGTGTACCAAGTCATTCGGAAAATCGTCTAATAAAAAAAAATAAAATTTTAAAAAAATCATTTAAAACTCTTTTCCGACTCCGGTTTACAAAAAACGAGAGAAAAAGGTCCGGGAGTCACATTTGAAAAAAGAGAATGCAAAGACATGCGCCTAAGGCACCCTTTCAACCTAACCGAGGCTAGTTGCGAGGTTTAATCAAAAATTCCTAAATTAACCCTAAGTTCTATCGCATTCAGATGTTTCTAAATGAATGGAAATCCTAAGTCTAAATATGGGTATCGAGAGGGTCGAAATGTTCTGTCGACGCTTGGTCGGAATTATCGCATTAATTGCGAAACCAGAGTCGAGACCTCGAGGGAGTCACGAGTGTCTATGCAAAAATGTGATGCAGAAACGAAAATAATAATATGTATAGTAAGTGAAGGAAGAAAGTGGGTATGCAACATGACAGGTATGGGGAACTAATATCTTATGACTAAATGTTCCTATTCACGGAGGGAGGAACGGCATGTATACCACCGTTTTCCACGTGAGTAGGCGACTATTTCTAGTCGGATCACACAAATGTCCTAAAGTCTAAGTGAAATGCATCCTAGATGTCATGCATTTTAAAAATGTGTCAAAATAATAATAAGAATAAGAATAAGAATAATAAAAATCATACCAAATGGAAAGAAAACTAAAAGTGTGTGAAGTGGGATATAAAATGCACACGAATGCACCTAACACTAAAATGCCCTAAGGGTCTAGCATTGGACTTAGCCCTTTCTAGGGATTCCCACTAGCTTTGGACTAGTGGGGAAATGATGAAGCCACAACTAGCGTTGGACTAATGTGGTGACGGAAGAACATAAAACATGAATTAAATAGTAAAGCATGAATTAAAAGCAAATTAAATATATAAAGACATATAAAGTCAAGTAGGAGCACATAACACATAAGCATAATATCTAGATGCAAAATCCTAATGAAAGTGGTAAAACAAATAAGCATGTAAGCATGCAAAAGCAAATAAACCCTAACTATTACACCGGGGGCTTAATTTACAATTTAAAAAGGGGAAAATTAAAAATACCATATCTATTACACTTTCTATCTAATTACACAATTTTTGCTAAAATATGAGAAAAAAAGAAAAAAAATCTAATCTAACTATTACATTGACTAGCTAAATACAAAATATTATATTTTTTCAAAAATAATCAAAATTTAAAATTAAATAAATTAAATACGTAAATATGCAACAAGTATATAAAATAATAAATAAAAAATAATAATAAAAATAATGGATAAAATCACATTGGAGCATATTGGAGCACATAAAGAGGAAAATAACAAGAAGTCGAGATACCTCTTTGGAGACTCGGTACCAAAGCTTAAAAACGAACGCACAAGTCAATGTATCACAATATAAATAAATAAAGCCTAAAAATATGTAAATATTGACAAATTGAGGTAAAATGTAAATTCTATCAACTAAGGGGACTAAAAAAAAAATTCTATAATGCTCGGATGGTAAAATTGAAAATTCACGTAAGTCTAATGGGTGCAATTGAAAATTAAAGCAAAATTGGGGCAAGAATATAATTCCAGCAAATCTAGGGGTAAAAAATAAACTACAGCAATTATGGGGAGCCAAAAATGAAAATTACAGCAAGTTTTGGGCAAGAATATAATTTTCAGCAACTAATGGGGTCTAAAATAAAAATTCCAGCAATATGTGGGGACTAAAACACAATTCCAGCAAGTCTTAGGGACTAAATTGAACATTCCAGCAACACATGGCTAAAAAATGAATTTTCAGCAACTTAAAAAAAATCAAAAATGAATTCCCAGCAATTTAAAGGGGCCAAAATTGAATTTCCAGCAACTTATAAAGGTGAAATGAAATTTTCAGCAAACAATAAGGACTAAAAAAATGAATTTTAAGCAAACTATATAGGTAAAAATGAATTTTCAGCAACAATATGGGATTAAAAAAGACTCAATTCCAGCAGCAATAAAGACTAAAAAACAGCAATTTCAGCAATATGTAGGGGCTAAATTGAAAAATCAAGTCACAAATAAAGACAAAAATCAATTAAAGGATTCACGTCCAAATTAGATTAATTAACTCTCTTAATTAACTAAGTTGGAACTCAATTAGATTCAAGCACAAAAAGAAATTCGAATAAAAATTAGACTAAAAAAATTGATTAAAAGAATTAGCATTAGATTAATTAACAAGCACTTCAATGGAGAAAACAAAAAGTCCCTAAAAAAATAGCAATAATACTCAAAGCCCAAGGACTCCAATGCAATTGCCCCCTTTGATATCACAATCAGAATGAAACCACAAAAATGCCAATACATAAAGTGAAAGATACACTAATAATGCCGATCAAATCAATTGACTAGATTGTGGGTGTAGTTTGGATTTAACTCTCCTACGTGACCTCAGTTGTTTAATCTAACTCGTTAGGTTAGTTTCTTGTGAATACTAGAAAAAAAAAAATCAAATCAATTGACTAAATTAAAATAATAAAGAAAACCAAATGAAAACAGTACATAAATCAACTAAACTACATAAGAACAGACCGGACATGTCAAAATAGAATGAACCAACTCCCGAGACCCCAAAAATCAGGTATTTCTTCTCCAAACTATCAAATCTCTAAAATTTCAGCCCCAAGATCACAAATGAAGACAAGCCCATTTCTGCTCAATTCAACTGCAAATTGAATAACATCAGTTCGTGAAGGCAGTGAAAGTGATTTGCAGCCAATTGATTGGTGTCTCGCAGTGATAGAGATGGGTTGTGGGTTGAGCTGCCTGACTAGCTGATGATGATTATGCGGCTATTTTGGGGCTGGGCTGCGATGAAGTGGTGCGATGGTGAAAGCTAAATACTTGTGGTCCAATGAAGCTGGGTTTTTGATTGAAAATGGATGACGATTTTTTTGTTGTTGTTTCGGGTGATTTTGGGGAGGGGGGGGGGGCACGTTTGGGCTTCTTTGGAGGCTACGGTGTGGCTGTCTTCGTGAGATTATAGGTGGCTGTGAGGTGGGTTTTCTGATGAAATTGGAGCTGATTGCAGATGATGGCTAATGATGATTTTTCTGTTGTGCTTTTGCAGGTGGGAGGTGGGATTTTGGGTGATTGCTTAACTGAAATTGGTGGGGAGTTAATGACGGTGAGGTGGTGCTCTTGCGATTGACTGACGAAGCATGGGGAATTAGAGGGAAATAGGTAACTGATGGTAGGTGATTGGTTTGCAGTTACAGGGGTTTGTGACTGGTGTTAATTATGGATGGGCTTGAACAGCTAGTTGATTTTTCTTACAGGTTGCGGGAAGGACATTGCAGGGGAGGATTTGTGATTTTGGGTGATGGATTGAGCAGTGGACAGTAGGTGATTACTTTGGTTGTTCTGGGGAGAGAGGGGTGAGACTGGTCTGTAACTAGAGAACGATTGGAGACAGGGGAGGAGTTTGTTTCTAGGTTGATTGTGTGGTGTTGTGAGTGGCCATGGTTGGACTAGGGTCGTTGATGATTAGACAATGGTTCAGGGAAGGGACTATGGACTGATTGTGGGGGTTATGGGTCTATGGTAGTGAGATAGTGGTGGAACCTAGTGGTTGAGAGTAGAGGCAACGGTGGTTGAAGATGGTGAAGAGATAGAGAGAATAAAACCCAGAAATGGAAAAACAAAACCCAGAAAGAAAAGAAAAAAATAGAGCCCAGAAAGATTCAACTAAAATTACAAAAACTAATTGAGATTTTATGTAGTTTCTCTATTTATTCAATCAAATTATAATAGTAAAAGGAAAAACACGAATTAAAAAAAAAACAAAGATCTAGTTAAGATGTCACCTTTCTAAACCAGCTAATGATGAACAGTGAATGAAGCCCTTGAATGACGATGAACAATAAACTTCTTGAAAGAAACAGTTATGTGTGTATTTTTTGGTGTGTGAATGTGTGTTTTGATCTAAAAATGGAGGAACATGTATGTGTTTTTAGAGTTTGCCCTTTTTTCTCTCCCTTTTTTTTTAGCTGATTAAAGGGGTATTTATAAACCACTTGTCTTGTTGACCAAGAATGCTATAAAATAACAAAACACCACTGGTAATAAAAAATACTAATTTTATTTAAAAAATATTTTTTAACCCCAAAAATTAAAAATTAATACAAAGAAATGACAGCAATCTCTAAAATTTTCAAAAAGAATTCAAAGTAGATTTCAAAAATAAAAGCTAGAGCTTAAAGCTGATAAAAACGTACTCGGGGTATGAAATGATAATTTTGTCCTTGGACAACAAAAATACACAAAAAATGGCTATTAGCCTAAAAAAATTCCCAAAAATTAAAAATAAACTTAAAACACTAGAAAATGCTTTTATGACTCAAAATTTGACAAAAAATGAACTTAAATTGTAAAATGATGATTTTGCCCTTAAGCAATGAAAATTCATAGAAAAATAGCTATTAGCCTCAAAAAATTACCAAAAATAAAAAATAAGCTTAAAACACTAGAAAATGCATTTACGACTCAAAATTGACAAAAAAATGAACTTAAATTGTAAAATAACGATTTTGCCCTTGGGCAATGAAAATTCACAGAAAAAAATAGCAATCGTCTCCAAAAAAATCAAGAAAATTTAGAAACATGTTTAAAGAATTAGAAAAATAAATTTGGAACTAAAAATGAGCTAAAATGATATTTGCGAGGTGAAATTATCATTTTGCCTTTATGCTGGTAAAAATATAAAAGAATACCAATTAAATCCAGAAAAATCATAAAAAAAATTAACAAATTCACATGAAAGTAAAAATATATACTTAAAAACCCCCAAAAGCTGATAGAAAAATATTTATAGATAAAATTACTATTTTGCCCCCCCGAGATTATTAAAAAATTAGAATTTAACCCCCAAAGTATAGACACCTCCCCAATGTTTGAAAAGTAAATGGTGTGTCAAAATTTGGTATCTACAGTAAATCAAAAATCGAATTCACATATAAAGAGAAGAGGGAGTGAAACTTCAAAAGGGAAGGCTCCATTATAATTACGCTTGAAGTTGACATTAGAACCAATCTTGAAAAAATCGACCTTGCATGGAAAAATGTTAAAGGGCTGAGGGAGTTGATTTCCTTAACATGTTAAGTATTTTATGAATTTTATTAAATAAAGTACGAAAAGTAAAAGATCTAAATGATAAAATAGGTCAATATTATTGCATAGATATAAAAGTGAATTTACAACCTTTAGATTTAGGTCACAATACCAACAAACCAATTGAGTGACAATGATATAATCTCTTTATATTTGTAGTCTAAACAAGTGTTAGACTTGAGATTAGGGGTGGCAAAAATAATCAGAAAACTCAAAAACCACAATAACCGGTCCATTCCGAATCAAAAAATGAGGGTAACCGAACCAAATTCTAAAAGCGGTTAGGTTAACCAAACCTCATTTGCAAAAACGATTCCTGTTCAGGGTATCAATTTTTAAAAACCATTGTTAACCGAACCGATTCACATATATGTCTTAGAGGTTAATATTTATGAATATTATATAGAAATAAGAAGTATTAAATCTTTTCATTTTCAAGTTTAAGATAAAACTCAAAAAATTAAATATCATATTAGATTTTTCTTCCAATTTAATTTTTTGATTTGTGTATTATTTTTTGTTTTTATACTTTGATTATCATATATATTCTTGATACTAAATAAAAAAATTACTTTCATACAACTTATATACGAAATATGGAAATAATATAAATATTTTTTACTTGTATTGTGAAAATTTTTTATTTTAGAATTTTTTTAAAAATTTTAAAAAGAATGGATGCAAGAGTTTCAATTTGTAATTTTATTACTTGTTTTTTCAAAGTAATTGAAATTATATAAGTAGTTTTCTTATTTGAAAATTATTTATGTTGTAATGTTTTTCTCTATTTTGTCAAATTAACTTAATACCATACAGTTTCGTTTACTCGCGTTACGCAACCCTCTTTAACTAAGTAACCGCTAAACGATTAATCTACTAATGAGGGTCAGATACAATTAGCAAATTAAGTGAACTGCTACAAGCGGTTCTGATTAGAATATTAGGTGAATGGACTAATTAACCGGTCCATGCCCACCCCTACTTGAGATCACCATATTATCTGAGATGTAGCTTACTATATCTTAACTCTATTGGTTAATGTTTTAGCTTAGTTGCTTTTACAATATAGACCTGGTAAGATATAAAGTATCAAAGGATAGGTAAGTTATCAATACAAAATTTGTCATTCCCAAAAATAGGAAAGTGTATTCCCTCCTGGCCTCGTTTGGTTAACGGGAAAGTAAGAGAAAGTAATCTATGTGAAAAAGTAATTTGATTACTTAGTGTTTGGATACTTCTAGAAATGTTGGTAGGAAAATTGGTTACATTCTTATTACGATGTTTGGTTTGTAATAATATAACAAGTAATGTAATGTATATTTGTACTGTTTTGTCAAAAATGCCCTTGCAATTATAATATGTGAGATGTTTTGATTGAACAATGTTACTTCTGAATGAAAATCATTAATAAATCAATATTAATAAATATTATTTCTTCCTTTATCGTTTCTTTTATCTTCTAAAGATTTTAATTAATAAATTAATCTTATCAATATATTATATAAAACAATCAAAATCATTTTTATTATCATGGAAAGAAAATCTCAATTATAAATGTGACATTATTTTATTTGTAATTGAGTTATTATTAGTACAACAAAAAATTACCTGTTCTATTAAATTCAATCACAATTGAGTATTGCTTGGAGTTAAACCGTCTAAGTAAAAAAATAGTATTGTTATTGAACTCAAATAACGTATTATCAGCCAATTAAGAATTTATACTTTATCTAACATTTATGATCTGACTGGCAACCAATAGAGTACTCCAACCATGCATTTAAATGATAATAAATATTTATTGAAACAAAATCATTAAAACAAAATGTCAAACATTATTTATATTAAAATTATTTAAATGAATAAATACGACAACTCTTTTATAACTAATGCTAATTTAAAATTGCCCTTAGAAATTGTTCTTTTTCAGAGTCATGATAGTAAAAAAATAGTCTAATAAATCTGGATCACGCACAAGTTTCATTCCAAATGTGTGACGCTCAAGATCTGACAATCCATCCAATTTTCGAAGTTCTTCATTAAGCTTGTGCCTTTTGTCAACTTTCAATTGGTCTGAACTAGCAATCATTTCAGCAAGTTTAGCCATTTGCTTACTATTTTTATCCATGCGAGCACTTTGTACATTAGTCATACGCTCCAAACTTAAAACTAAATTGTCCGCACTTCTTCTCTTCTTACGATGCGTTTTTCTAGAACTTCCTTCTCCTTGAGGATCACCAGTTGGTAGTTGAGTATTTTGAGTCTTGGCATCATCTTCACCAGAATTTTCAACCTCCTCATTCCTATTATTTTCTCTATTTATTTCCTCCAATATATCTGCAGGTGCTGCAGCATTCCTTCCAGTAGCTCCATCTTGTCCCCAAACAATAGGTAATTGATAAGAATAGGGGAATGACTTGTTTCTCATAAATGAATTATCCGGATGACTTTGCAATTATTACATAAATTATTAGTATATAATTTTATAAAAATATTAATAACTATAAAACAATTACACACATTATTAGTGTTGAAGTTCAACAAATCATCATAAAAATTGTAGATGTAAATTAAAAATGACAAATTAATGCTTACCTTCGTATATGCATCCCATACGTTAGCGGGGGCTGTAACACATTTTTTTTCATTATTCCAACCAAAACCGCTTGCCTCTCCCCGATATCGCACTTCATAAATAGCATGATATTGTATTTTCAATAATTTGCATTGAGATTCAATATGTGGCTTTCCCCTGAGACCATGATCTGGTAACTTTTATTCTAATATTTTTTTCTAATTCTTTTTTATATCCTTTTCTTAATCCACTGCCATTTTCACCATCAAAATTTCCATTAATTTTCAACTCAACCATAGTTTCTACTAATTTTTCATCTTCGATAGCTATCCAAACATGATTACTCCCTTTACCTAGACAAAATCCAGAGCTACATTCCATGTCTATAATAAGTAGAAATGTTTCAATACTTTGATCAATATTAGATTCGATAAAATTAAATGCATACATAACATATTATATTTTACAAATTTTAGATACATAAAGCACCATGCAAAAACAATAAAAATATTACAATTTAATCTATGTAACATTGATATGAAGCAAATGAAAAATTATTAATTAGAAGTTAAAAACAATCTAAATTACGAAACAACTTTGTTACAAATAAAAAAAATCTACAAATAAAATACTATGTCAAATAATTTTATCAAAACCACCCCGTAAACTAATTGGATGAAAGCCTATAAAGAAAATTATACATCATTTTTATCCGTCGTTTCTATTTTGCATCCACTGGTTAAACATTTGAGTAGCTAAAGTTTGTCTCTAATTTGTCCATTCTTCAAAAGGCTCAACTGAAGTAATAGGTTCACCATCTAACTCAATAGGCTCTTCTTCTGCATCTATGCTAGATTCTTCATCCAAATCAACTTCTGCTAGATTAACAGGCATATTTCTTCTTATATGATTGTGAAGAAGACAGCACGCGATATAATTTTACTTTGTAGCTCGATTGGATACCAATTTGGATCCCTAAGAATCGCCCAACGTATTTTTCAACTAGTCCAAAACATCTTTCAATGACATTTCTAGCTGAAGAATGTTTCATATTAAAATATTCTTCAGGAGTATTTGGTTGATATCCTGTTGCCCATTCATTAAGGTGGTATTTTTTACCCCTAAATGGCGCAAGAAATCCTTTGCCATTTGTATAGCCCGCATCCACAAGATAATAATATCCTAAAATATTAAAAAATAGAAATAGTTTAAAACATAATCAATAAAACTAATCAAATTAAATTTCTTTTAATTATCCAATTTTTAATTTTCTAATTTGTATTACTTTAACTTACCATGCTTGATTGGCAGTCTATTTCTTCTACTCAATGCATCTTGAAGCACCCTCCCATCTGCAGCTGAGCCTTCCTACCCGGGGAGAACATAAATAAATTGCATGTCTGGTGAGCACACCCCTAAAACGTTTGTAGCTAGGTCACCTTTTCTATTGTGATACTTAGGCTTATCAACTTCAGGTATTCACACTTTTGTGTAAGTCCCATCTAAAGCTCCTAAACAATTCTGTAAAATAAAATATCATTATTATTTTTATCATATAACTAGAATTTTAATGAAAATATCAGTTATTTGTACCTTAAACCATTTCCATTTCTCGTCACTAGAATTCTAAAGGATAGATTCAGGTACTTTAAGCAACTCTCCTTGAAGCTTGAGGACTACATTTAGTACTTTATTGAAATGCGTACTAACCGGTTCCCCCGAGTGTAAGAAACCAGTTTTTATTGTATGATTTTTCTCATGATGTGCAAGTATGTATACAAACATTGCTACTTGTTCATCTATGATTGTATTCCTTGTCTCTTCTAATTGTCCAATACTTCGAAGCATATTTACTAGTTTTCTAAATGTGAATCTATCCCCGCGTAACTCCGAATGACATGTTGAATCACTAGCATAGATTAACCTATGAATATATCGGGATCGGTCATACTCATTAGCAGAATATGGAGCTTTCAAACAATATTTTCGATGGTGATGTAATACTGTGATGGAAATAATATGAAATATTACCCTTAATATGTTTAGTTGCTCCATTTGCATGTTTATTAATAAATAAATTAATGTTCTCTTTTTTGCCAAAGCCAGTCAAGCTATTCTTTAAACTATTAATCACCTATCAACAAATAAAAAATAATTACAAATAACAAAAATAAAAAAAGGATGCATAAATAGTCATACAAACAAAAAACCACCACCAAAACTTGATACCACCCAAATTTGTTTTCCCTGTACAGACTTCAATTGGATGTTTGCCATCAAATTTGTCCATTGGTCGCTCTAGTAATATCCTTGCTGGTTTCACATTGCTGTACTATCTTGTTTGTTAATTCTTTCTAAAACTATTATAAAGATCCACATTGCTGTACTTTCTTATTTTTCAAATTCTGGTATCAAAGGCCATTTTCTATGAACTCATCAGGCAAATGAACTAGATTTGTAAATGAAAATTATTATGATTTGGAGGCCTTTAGTTATGGAATTTTAAGTCTCGCTATAACCAAAAGCATTGAGCTTATTCAACCAGTAAGCTCATTTATTTAACCAAAATACAACCAAAAGGTTCAAAATTAGCATATACTTGTTTAAAAAAAAGTTAAAAAGTGGCTTAGGGGATTAAAAACTAAATTCTAGCAACAATAGGGGCTTAAAAACAAAATTTCAGCAACTTAGGGGACTAAAACAAGCAATTCCAGCAGCTTAAAGGGACTAAAACATAGATTTATTCTTTGTAGCAAAATAACTAGAAAAATTAGAAGTGAAAAAAAAAGTTAAAACTAAACCAGTTAGGAAAGATAAAAGCTAAATTAAAACTAATCCAAAAAAAAAAAAAAACTAAAGACAAAACCAAAATACTAAAACCCAATTTCATAACCTGTATTAACAACATAAAAAAATGGTCACTTTTTGAAAATATTACCTCAAAAATCTTTGTGCAACATAGAAGTGAACTAGAAAGCCTTTTTTAAATACTATTTTAGGGAAGTTATATTTCAAGTAATAAGAAATTAATAACTAATATACTAAAAATAATCACTTATGTCATACTCTTTGACTAATTGGAATATAATAATAACATAGTGAAAGAATGGAAATACATAGTAATTTTCCATACAAATGTTGAGGCCAACCACTTCACTTATATCTTTATTTAAGTGATCATGATACATTTCTAGATGTCAATCTTGATATATAAATATGAATTAACCTATTAGGTCACATACATTAAAGAACAATAATTCTTAATTAAAGTGAGTTTTGACAATTATGAGATATGTATAGGTTAATTTACAAGAAAAATAACTCAATCTGCTCATGTGAAAATATTTAAAAACTTGTACGATAAATGGTATATTCTACTTTTGATTGACATAAGATTATTGGTGTATAATTACCTCTGAGCATTAAACTCTTAATACAATTCATAGAGAGTTTCACGAAGAGAAAGAAAGAAAAGTTAAAAAAAAAAAGCAAAGACAAAATTTGATATCCTCTCTCTCTCTCTCTCTACACACACACACACACACACACACACACACATATATATTTGATAAATCCTATACTATTACAATGGGAATGGGGAATTGGTGTTGATAAGATTCGAAATCCACGACTTTTGGAGTATAATCATAGAGCTCTAACCGTTTGACCCTCTATTTTTCCCCTCTTTCTCTATACTTGATTTTTTTTAGGACTTCTAGAATCTAATTTGTTTTCCATCTCTCTTCCTTGCCCCACATTAGTATACTAGAATAGTCTGGAAAGACCTTTCTAATTAGAATGGCTTTCTACGTAGAATAGGTTAGAAATTTTTTTTCAATCCACTGTTTGATAATCCAAGCCAAAACGAAATACCTATTCCTTTTTCAATGTTTGTAAAATCATATATAGATGTTACAGTGGAAATAAATCCATATTGATTTGACTTAATTGCCTTGAATACTTTTATACTAGAATATACCATATTTTTTATTTTTTTGTTTTTAATTTTATGCCTACAAGAAACTTTAATATTCTTATTTTAAAATTCTTGATATTCTTATTAAAATTAAATTAATTGTACTCTTAGTTAATTTTAATTTTTTTTACAATTATTAGCATTATAACTAACAATGTGAAAAAGATTAGTAATAAAACCAGACATTCATATTCTTTATTTATTTGCATAAAATTTAAAAATAGCATCTTAAACCTTTTTATAGCAAAAAGCAAAAAATATTTTAGGCATATATTAAATTGATTGTGATTTAAAATCATGAATATTTATTAATTAAAGTTATAAATAATCTAAAATTTTTTAATTTTTAGAAATAAAAAATTAGTGAATGTATCTTCAGTTCAAAAAATTAGTAGACATAAATATGTGTGGAGTAAAAATTGACTCCTATTATTTTGACATTTCCAAGACAAGGATGGAAAGGGCTTTCCCTAAATTTTATTAAATAATATGTTTCTAGGAAAAAGTTGGAATGAACATTCTAGTAGGGAAGAGTTTCAATTTAAAATGTCCATACAAAATATAAAATTGGAATAGATAATTTGAAAAGACTTTTCCATCAACCTACTTTCGCATACCAAACGTGAAGTTATGTGATTTATTTTAAAGTTACAAGTATAAACCTATTTTCACGTACCAAACATGGGGTTATATGATTTATTTCAAAGTTACAAGCATTCAAAGTTTTGGGTTTGTTTTTTATGATCCCAATGAATTTGTTTGTATGGATACACATGCATAGTTTCTTGATTTGAATCATGCCTTTGAAAAACTCTTGGTTGCTTGACGAAATTCACCATTAGCTTGAGGAACATAATCCAATACGCCCTTCGCTTATCTATTGGTTTACTAAAAATATTCATAATTAGGAAGGATACACTTAAAATTTTCATTGCGCCTGCTCATGTAACTTCATTACAGTAATACCCAAATACCATAACCTAATTTAGTACTATTTAAATGTCAGTTCTCCTCGCTTCAACATCCCAGACAGAATAACCAAGTTTTGATTGGTAAATTGAATTATCACTTCTCCGTCTAAAACTTTGTATAATTATAATTTACCTTTAACAATATATTATTTTGATGACTAAACATACAAGTAGGGCTGTAAGTGAACCGAGCAACATGGTCTACTACTCGACTCGAGTTCGTGTTGACCAAGCTCGAGCAGCTCGTGTAATTAACGAGCTCTAATTCGAGCATTTAAAAGTAAATTCGAGCAGCTCGAAAAAATATATATAAATATATATTAAATATTTATATATGAAATTACTAACTTACCCGTACTTCTCTACAAAATTACAATTTTAATATCTATGGATTTTAGACAATGGGGTTAATTCTGGGAATTGAAATTACTCCAAATTTTATGCTAAACTAAATAAAAAAAATTAATAAAAAAATGAGAAACTAGAATAGAAAACAAAACAAAAGAATAACAAACAGCCCTAATTTTAAACATTTGGGTTTTCGTTCTTCTTCAACCAGCCCCTTTTCTAGCCGCCCTCCCCCTCTTCCAGCTGCTGCCCGCTTCAAGCCATCACTGCGTCACACCAGGTTGCCATCGCCGCTTCCCTCCGGGTTGCTGTCACTGCTATGTACAAGCTAGCATAGGTAAGTCCCATTTCCTTAGATGATCATATCTCGAAATGGCTAGACACAGATGGTATGAGTTGTTCATTTTTTCTAAACGCAAACAAGAAAGAAAATGACATTCAGTTGATTCTCCATGTGCCTACTTCTTTGATACTTTCATGGTTTAAACCGTTGTATTTATGGGCTTTATTTCTTTGGGGCTTCCAGACATGATTTAACATTCCAGTTGATCTACTTCATCTTATCTGTTTGTTTTAGGTGAAATTTTCAGTGAAAATTTCATTTCCAAACCAAATTATTAATCAATTAAAATTTTCACAACCCCTTTTCTTTCCTTTTTTGATTTCTGTCAAATTTCATATGGTGATTCATGATATAGTACTAGTATCTTTTAAGATGTAGAACAGTGATCCTTAGCTTCCGAACTAGAAAACATTTGTTCAAGTCTGGAATGAAGATTACATAATCATTCAAAATGAAACCGATGATTCCATTTACCATTTTTTTTTATTACGACTTTCGGATGTATAAAGATGCTGGTTTCGAAGCATGTCCCCTGAAATTTTAATTTCTCATAATCTTTGACGAATGCAATAACCGTTAAATCTGGCCCTCCTATTAAATTGCGAAAAATAATGTTTTCATTAAATCTGACCCTCCTATTATTGTGGTTAATAGGATTGCTTCCTTTCAAATGATTCACAATAATGATTGAATCTGCTACTTGCATCCATTATTCATTAACAATTTGAGAGAATTTCTAATATTATCCCATGGTTTTCCGTTTCCAATGGAATTGGGCAGCCATAAAGGACAGATATAATGAAATCTTTACAGTTCATCAAAACTCTAATTTGTAGCACCTAGTCATGTCTCTAAATTTCATTAATCTGAACACTATTTGATTTGGAGGCAACCCAAATCCTACCTGACCTTCCATTAGCCTCTATTACATTCATCTTATCAAACTGGAGTTTATTAAAAATTTGAGAATTACCAGCACTAACTAGGCACTTTTGGTTCCAAAATAATCACAATCACAAGATGATAGCCACAAATTAAGTCCTTTAGCACTCTCCTAAAGTCATCATTTCCAACTCCATGACAATTCTAGGCAAATATTTCCATAGAGAACAATAATAAAAATTAATGGATATTAATACTACATTCCAACTGCATACGCATTTCTTCACCTAGTTCTTTCGCTAATTGTTGCTCAAGACAATGGATATTAATATTACATTCATCTCCGTTGGTATGGAGAAACTTACAACATAATTTTGTGTTTTTGAGATAATTCTGCTGCATTAAAATCGATCTTCTTGCATTTATTTGATTAGATTCTTGTCAGTTTGTTCATTCTTGGTTGACATTTCTTGGCCCTAATGGTTGCGTCCGAATTTACTTTTAGTGAATTTTTCTATGTAATTAATGACTCGCTAGTAGTATAATGTGTCACTGGTTGGATTGAAAAATAGATTGGATGTGGCTGCTGTTTAAATTCAATTCAACTTGAACGGTTGTGCACCAATGAGTGAACCTTTTTCCTTATCATTGATCTATTAGGTGCACTATGCTTAATAGTCTTTTGTGCTTGTTTAAGTGACGCAATAGAGCGCCAAATTGGATTTAGAGAATTACTTTAGCACAACTATATAAGATATTACTTTTACTTGGCTGAAAAATATTCTTGAAATTTATGCTTTGGCACTAATGACCAACCATTTACCAAATTATAGTTGCATTATTTGGGATTTTTTGTTTTAGTTTCTCATGGCTTGAGTTTATAAATCTTCAAAGTTTATTAATCTTCAACCTTTTGTTTTTATTTGATAGACAAGATGAGCCCTCCGGAAGTTTCTTCAAATCCAATTATGTCGATAGAAGGCTCATCTAGTCAAATAGTCAAATGTGGTCCTATGTGTGGAAGTGTTGAGAATGAGGCTGATCATATACAAAATACAACTGAGAAAAATACTGAGACTAGAATGCCAACTAGCGGTGAAGTACCGAGCCATCTAATACTCAAAATGAAGCTGAAGAACTAGTAGCTGAGTTTCGTGTGAAAAAAAGAGCAAAACAATCATATGATTGGACAGAGTTTGAAACAGTTGAAGACGGTAAGAAGGTTCAATGCAAGCATTGTAAATCTAAATTAACAAAGAGCACTTCTGGGACCACTACAAGCATGAAACAACACCAAGATACCTGTATGATGAGGAAGAAACAGCTGGAAAAGCAAAAAAAGTTAAATTTTCTTCCTGTTAATGCTCCCTTACATCCCTTGACTCCTTTGCATTCGGGGAAATTTGACATGGAGAAAATGAGAGAAGCAGCAGCACATTAGGTACTAATGCATGAACATCCATTTAGTATTTTGGAGGAGGAGGGTTTCAACTACATGCAAAAGGTTGGGATGCCCGAATGGCAAAAAATTTCACGCACCACATGCAAAGCTGATTGTGTTTCAGTTTATGAGATAGAGAAAAAAAAATTGAAGAATCTCTTGAAAAATGTCAACAAAATATGTTTGACAACTGATTTGTAGAAATCCAAGAACCAGAAGATTGAATATATGGTCATCACAGGGCATTGGGTTGATTCTTCTTGGAAGTTACAAAAGAGAGTTTTAAGCTTCGTGCACGTTCCACCACTTCGACGCGGTATTGAGATTTCGGATGCCATATTCAATTGTCTAAAAGAATGGGGTATTGAGAACAAGATTTTCACAATCTTAGTAGACAATGCTTCAAATAATGACGTGGCTATTAGATTGTTGAAGGGAACATTTTCTCGGAGTAAGAGCTTGGTGTGTGATGGAAAATTATTTCACATTCGATGTTTCGCACATATTTTGAACCTTATGGTTCAAGATGATCTTAGTGAAATAATTGACATTATAGAGAATATAAGAGAAAGTGTGGAGTTTGTGAATCGTTCAGATGCAAGAATGCTGTTGTTTGCCCAAATTGTTCAACAAATGCAATTGCCGGAAAAAAGTTGATTCATAATTGCAGGACAAGGTGGAATTCAACATTTGAGATGTTGAGTTGCGCAGTCAAGTTCAAGGAAGTATTTCCACAATTTCGAGATCGCGAGCCACATTATGACTGTTGTCCGTCAGCGGAGGATTGGGCAAAAGTGAAAAAAGTTTGTTCAATTTTAGAGACATTTTGGGCAGCCACAAAAGTCATTTCGGGTAGTGATTATCCTACATCTAATTTATTCCTACAATAAGTTAGAAGAATAAAGTTAGTGTTGGATAACAAGGAAAATGATGTAGATGACTTCATAAGAGCAATGGTTAGGAAAATGAAGTTAAAATTCGATAAATATTGGGGTGAGTGTAATTTGATAATGGCCGTGGCAGCCATTTTAGATCCAAGGCAAAAAATGAAGGCTGTGGAGTTTTGTTTTTCTAGACTTTTTCCACCTCATGAAGCCCAAGACAAAATTTCAGCAGTTAAAAAAACTATGTTTGACTTATATGATGAATATGTGGCTACATTTGAGAATGGAGATTTTGGTAAAGGGAAAAGTTCTCAATCTCAAGGTGGTGATTCACATTCTAATGCTGAAATTAGTCATTCTATTTCTAGTTGGATTGATTTTGATGACTATATAAGAGAAGTAGAGACTAGTGAGCCTCAAAAATCAGAAATTGTTGACTATTTGGACAAGGCTCACCAAAAAAATCCACCAAATACAGATCCATTGCAATTTGATTGATTGGGCTGGTGGAAAATGAACAAGTTGACATACCTCATATTATCGAGAATGGCTTGTGACATCTTAGCTATTCCTGTTAGTACAGTTGCTTCTGAGGCTACGTTTAGTGCTAGAACGCGAGTGATTGATGCATACAAGGCTTCATTATCTCCTAAAACAGTGCAGGTATTGATGTGTGGGGGAGATTGGTGCTGTAACCTTCACGGAGTAAAAAAGAAGATGAAGGTAAGTTTATCTTTAATTAAATTAAAGTTGCTAATGAAATACGTTTCTTATTAATTTAGCATGTTTTTTGGTGCAGAATGTAAAAACTGCCAAGGATATTCCACTTCCTATTTCATGAGTTATTTAGTTAGAGAATTTGAGAAAGGTATGTTTGTAGATATAAAATAACTTTATTCACTTTCTTTCTTTATTTCTTTTTTTTTTTGTTTATTTTTTTTTATGGTATACTTGTTCTTGTTCTTTGTTGTTGAACAATTTTTCTATTTTTGACAGGTTTGTTGAACTATTTTGATAATTGCTCGATGAAATTGGATGGATTCACGAAATTGCCATGACTTCTTTTAGTGGTCTTGAGAATATCATACTTCTTATTATTGCTTTTGTGTAACTTTGGTGTTGAGATCTAGACAATTTGAGATTGTATTTTGTGACTTTTGATTGATGTTGGGGCTTTTATTTGGTATTTGGTTTTAATGAATTGTGACATGATGTAGTAAGTTATGCAGTGATGGATTGTAGTACTAAGATTTTTTTTATATATTTGGTGATATGGTTGATTATGTCTTGACAGGTTTTCATTATCTTAAGTGAATATGTTTGTGCTAAAATTCAATTTTAGCACTTTATTTATTAAAATATTGTGAAAATTTTGTTCTAGGTTATGAATCATATTTATACAGGTTCCAAATTTGTTGTTGGATTATTAGAAGTGAAAATTATAGTAATTTGGCTATTTATACAGGTTTTTGTGCATAGGTTTTTAGTATTTTTGCCAAAAAAAAAATGAATTAAACAGGTTATTCGAGTTTGAGCTCGAGCTCGAGCTCGAGGTCGAGCCCGAAATCGAGCTCGATCACATTTTCACGAGCGATCTTGAGTCGAGCTCGAGCTCTTTGTAAAATTAACGAGCCAAGCTCGAGTTTCGAATCATAAACTCGATTGAGCTCGAGCTCGAGCAGTAATAACATTAACGAGCTCGAATTCGAGCATAGTAGTATTTGAGCTCGACTTGGTTCGATTACACCCCTACATACAAGGGCATATACTGATTAATTGGTCCATACCCTCAATATCTTAACCGGAACCGATTATATCGGTTCACCTTAATTACTAATCATATCTCTCTCATTAATCACTTAACTGTTTATTCGATTACCCGATTAACTGATTAAAGAGAGTTGGATATATACCTTGATTAACCAGAACTATATAGTATTAATTTATTTTGACAAAATAGATAAAAAAGAATATTACAACGTAAATACTTGTTCAAATTTTACAAGTAAAACTATTTATATAATTTCAATTACCTTGCAAACAAGCATTAAAATTACCAATTATAACTCTTCCATCCAATTTTTTACAAGCAAGAGATTGTTACAAATCAAAAGTTTTGGAAACACAAGAAAGAAAAATACTCATGTTATTTTCCATACGCTACATCGAGGTTATGAGAGTAATTATTTAGTTAGTATCAAGAAAACATATGATAATCAAAACATAAAAACACATGATAATATTTGATAAAAAGACAATATAGAAAGAAAAATTAAGTATCATATTTAAGTTTTTGAATTATCTTAGACATAAAAGTGAAATGATAAGAGTCCTCAATTCCTCTATAATGTTCATGGATATTAACCTCTAAGATATATATAAACAAATTTCAATTAACCGTGATTTTTAAAAAATGATACCTGAATTCGAAACCACTTTTGTAAAAAAAGTTCGACTAATCAACTTCTTTTAAAATTTGATTCGATTACCTTCAATTTTTTTAGTTTGGAATGAACACAATTTTTTAATTTTTTCATTATTTTTCGCTCAATCCTACTTGTACATGTCAAATTCTAGTTCAAATAAGGAACTTAAACAGCTACACGCATTCATCTAGACGTTCTATAAAGAAAATGCTAGGGGAGCTCCATCTGATATTGTATGTTCATTTTAGTATTTAGTAGAGTAGAAATAACAATTGAGTGAAAATATTGAGAATGTATATTTTTATTTGTACTGTTGCTACAAAAACATTTTGTTAGAATTCCCGATTATATATGATAGTGAAGGCAGTAATACCATATTAAAGATGTAGCTTTGTAAAAGTTCTAACATATATATATATATATATATATATATATATATATCATAGCAAGCTTGTGATAATTTTTCCTATTCACCCTTTACATCATTCCATCAATAACATCACATGCGTTATATGGCAAAAAACTCCAAAAACTTAAACTTGTTCTTTTACACTATAAGCATAATACCAAAATATTGATTAAATCATAAGAAAATTTAAAATCATAAACCATCCATCAACAAAAATAATAAATTTCTTCACATGATTTGTGCAACACACATAAAGGCCTACCACCTTTTTTTTTGTATTTTCATTCATAAATTTTTAGTCAAGTGATATTGTATACATATTACTTGTTTAAAAAGATAATTATTTTTACTCAAATAAATAGTTTATTATTTAAAAACATTAAAAAATTAGAACAAAATTCTAAAAATTTTTTTAAAAGATCATGTCCAAATCCATTTTATAGTATTGTCAACATAGTTAAATATAATTAAGCCAAAAGGAGAAGAAACACAAATATAAGAACCACACATTAATTGTCTCTTAAATTGGGATCAAATCGATTAATTATATACCAAACGTATAGATCCATCATAAAATTTTTTAAAGCCTCATTAAAAGCCATTATCATAATACCTTACCATTCAAAGAATAATAAGTAAAATAAGTCACATAGTAAAACGATATACCATAAAGTAGCCTAGGGAAACTCTCCTGTCATTTTATAATACAATTAGATACCTTGCAAGTGTCAATAATAGGTATTATAAAAAGGATTTGCTTTTTATTTAAAAAAAAATTTACTCAAAAAAAAAAAAAAAAACCAAAAGGACTCGCTTTAAAAATAAAAAAGCAATTCATGAATAGTGGATGATGACATGAGTGCTGACATCAACTGTAATAAAGGTCCCTTGGTAAGTGCAAGCCAAATTGATTTATGAGGAGTGACATGAGCTTTTTACAAAGTTAAAAAAATAACACAAAATTGACCTAGCTTGATATCCTAATTCATTCAATTATCATTATTTAAAAAATTTTACTTTTCAAACATATTTTCTAAATAAATTACATTATTTTGAGCATTGTAATAATACTTTTTTTATTGAAACATATTGTAATAATACTTCAAAAAAAAAAATACAACAACAATTATTAAAAAAAAAAGAAGAACTTTTCAAAAAATGCCATTCAATAATCATCAACCCCACAATTCACGTTTCCAATCTACACACAGGATTCTAAAAGCCGCGTGGGCTTCTTTTAAAGCAGCCCCCAATTATTTGAATTTTCATAATGACCCCACCACGCCTATCATCCTTCGCTTTTATTAGTCTTATATATGAAAAAACTCCCCACTGCCTTCAATCGCTCGTCAAATTACTCTTTTATTTAAAAAAAAAAATGGGCCACCAACTAAACACCGCCGCGGCGGAAGAGCCACTGCCGCCGCCTCACGTCCTTATATTCCCGTTACCCATGCAAGGCCATGTAAACTCCATGCTAAAGCTCGCCGAGCTCTGCTGCCTTTCAGGCCTCCATGTAACGGTACTCCTCTCAGACTACAATCACGGCCGTCTCCTCCGCCACGCCGCCGTTAAATCCCGGTTTTCTCGGTACACCGGCTTCCAATTTGCTACCATTTCCGACGGGCTCCCCGACGATCATCCCCGGGTCGGGGAACGGACGATGGATATCATGATGAGTTTGAAGATTGTTGGGGAATCCCAGTTCAGAAATCTGATGGTTTCCACTGATCGGCTTAGCAAGAAGACGGGAACCGATGAGGATGAGGTGAAGAGGAGGCCGGTAACTTGTTTAATTATGGACGGAGTATTGAGCTTTGCTGCCATTGTTTCAGAAGAAATGGGCATCCCTTATATTTATTTCAGGACAGTTGGGGCTTGCTCTTTCTGGGCTAATTTTTCTATCCAAGAAGTCATTGACGCAGATCAAGTTCCACTCAGAGGTTTGGCTTTAACCGTTAAGTGTTCAACTTTGTTCTTGAAACATTCCTTGAATGAACTTTTTTGGTTTTTTTTTTTTTGCAGGAAAAGGTGAAGACAAAGTAACCTACAGAAATAAAAAGGAGATGGATTTGTCAGTAACTAGTGTTGCAGGAATGGAAGGATTTCTAAGGAGGCGAGACCTACCGGCATTTTTCAGGGTTGATGATGTGAATGATCCTGGATTTCAGACAATCAAAACAGAGACTAGAAGAAGCGTTAAAGCCAGGGCTCTTATACTGAACACCTTTGAAGACTTGGAAGGGCCGATTCTCAATCAGATTAGGAAACACATTCCCACTTTGTTTTCAATTGGTCCCCTCCATGCCCATCTCAAAGCCAGGTTTGCAGCAAAGCAGTCCACAACAGAGCAGTCAATGAGCCATTCTGGGAGTTTTTGGGAGGAAGACAGGAGCTGTGTTGAGTGGCTGAACTCACAGCCTCACAAATCTGTGATCTATGTGAGCTTTGGAAGTGTTACAATAATGACCAGGGATGAGCTTTTGGAGTTTTGGTTTGGTTTGGTGAACAGTGGGCAGAGGTTTCTGTGGGTCATGAGGCCTGATTCTATCATAGGAAAAGATGGGGAGAGTCAAATTCCTGTGGAGTTAGAGGAAGGCACAAAGGCCAGAGGATACATGGTGGCATGGGCACCCCAAGAAGAGGTCCTTGCACATCCAGCAATTGGTGGATTTCTGACTCACAGTGGTTGGAATTCAACTCTGGAGAGCATATTTGCAGGAGTGCCAATGATTTGCTGGCCTTACTTTGCAGACCAGACAATCAATGGCAGGTTCGTAGGTGAGGTTTGGAAGCTTGGATTGGATATGAAGGATACTTGTGATAGAGTCACAGTGGAGAACATGGTGAGGGACTTGATGGAAGTGAGGAAAGATGAGTTCTTGAAGAGGGCAGATGATATGGCTAATTTCGCTAGAAAGGCCATTAGTGATGGTGGATCATCTTATTGTAATTTGGATAGCCTAATTGAATTTATTAGATCAATGATTATGTGAATCAAGGGGCAAATTTGTTAAAATATTGGCCAAAAAAAAGAAAATTCGGCATTTATAGGTGTCAGAAAAAATTTTTTGGTATCTAAAGGCGCCGCGTTTCCCAAACGCGGCGCTGAAATTTTTTTTTCAAATTTGTCAGGCGCCGCGTTTCCCAAACGCGGCGCATGAACAGTAGTCAAGCGCCGCGTTTGGGAAACGCGGCGGTTACTGTTCACGGTATTTTTTACTGTTCACTTTTTTTTTTTTTTTTTTTTTTTTTTTTTTTTTTTTTTTTTTTTACAGAATAGGTAAGTGTTTAAGATTTTTTGTATTATTGTTTAGGTAGATTTATAGGATTTAAGTAAAAGTAATGAAGGTAATTCAATATTTGAATTGAAAAATTTTAGATTTAAAAATAATAAAGTTATAAACACCAAATTTTGATATACCACTAAATTTTCTAATATCTTGTGAGCCATTTTTTATTTTTCAGAATGGGAAATTTGGTTTTTAGAGAAAGTGTGCAAAAATCTTCCGGAAAATTATAATTTCAGCACGTAAATATATTTTTTGTCAATTTTTTATTTTTAAATTCATATTTATATCATCATACAAATTTCTAAATTTTGAAATTTTTCTAAATGAATCACTATTTTTTTAGGTATTACGTCAGTTCAAGGACAAAATAATCATTTCAATTTTTGAATACCTTTTTTTGGCTATTTTTGAATTCCAAACTCATATTTCATACTTTTACGTATATTCTAAATTTGTGATAATTTTTCGGGTTCAAAAACTATTTTTTCTATAATGCATACATATCTGAGGCAAAATCGTTTTTTTTTTACCTAAAAAATTATCAAAAATATAAAATGTGCTTAAAATTATGAAATATGAATTTAAGATTCTAAAAAAAATTAAAAATAACTATTTCGCCCTTGAATTGACGTGGTACACAAAAAAATAGTAGTTCATTTAAAAAAATTACAAAATTTAGAAATTTGTACAAGGGTATAAAATATGAATTTAAAAATAAAAAATTGACCAAAAAGGTATTTACGTGCTAAAATTATAATTTTACCAAAAGACTTTTGCACACTTTCTCTAAATACTAGATTTCACATTCGAAAAATAAAAAAATGACCTACAAGATATATTAAAAATTTAGTGGTATATCAAAATTTGGTATTTGTAGCTTTATTATTTTTAAATCTAAAATTTTTCAATTCAAATATTGAACTACCTCAATTACTTTTACTTAAATCTTATAAATCTACCTAAACAATAATACAAAAAATCTTAAATACTTACCTATTAAAAAAAAAAAAAAAAAAAAAAAGTGAACAGTAAAAAAGTACCGTGAACAGTAACCGCCGCGTTTCCCAAACGCGGCGCTTGACTACTGTTTATGCGCCGCGTTTGGGAAACGCGGTGCCTGACAAATTTGAAAAAAAAATTTCAGCGCCGCGTTTCCCAAACGCGGCGCCTTTAGATGTCAAAAAAAATTTTCTGACACCTATAAATGCCGAATTTTTCTTTTTTTGGGCAATATTTTAACAAATTTGCCGAATCAAGGTCTTGGAGTAGCAGTAATTCTAGTCCTTGTATATAGAGGACGATTGAAATGGGGTTTGAACTCATCACCCACCTTACGCTCCTCCACCCGACTCTAAAGCAATAAAAATTGAAGAATTGTCTGTATTGGTAAGTGATTCTTGAAAAATGATTTACTACATGTGATATTGACTATAGACATTGCTTGTTCAGATAGCTGAGACTGAAAATAAATCCAAACGGCATTTCAGAACTTCAGAGCATTTTTCATTTGTGTGGATGTTTGGTAACACATTATCAACTACACTGTAGCCATATGGCCTATGGACCACATTGTAAGGTGTGGTTCCTCCCATGCCACAATCCCTCCACGTTTGTCGTTTGCGTCCCAACTTTGGTAGTGCTCTCCTGGGGACAGTCTTTTTTTTTTTTTTTTGGGCAATCATGACAGCTTTTTACCCCTTTTTTTTTAACACTTCAAATCAGGTCGGGTTTTATTTTAGGGAAAATTTCTTACAAGAGCAGTGGAAGTTTAGCAATGAATAAAGCTGACGAAACTTTGATATAATTCTTATGAAGGGTGTTATTACTAAAAAATAAAATTTCGTATACAAAAATACAATATTATTTTTAAATATATAATTAAGTTAATTACCTAAATATTAGCATTTTTAATAAAAATGGGCATTATAATTTATCATCTCAATATAATAAAATAATTTTTTTATTCAAAAAGTGTTCACGTACACAGTTATGAAAGGGATGATTTTTGAAAGTGGACCTTTGTTGACTATCAGTACTAAGTAAGATCAAAATAAAATCAATTTTGTGAATTAGAGTTTTTAATCAAAAATAAAAATGTGTATTGGCATTTTCATTCATCATGTCAAAGTAGTAAAATTAATTTTTTCTAAATTTTGATCTAAAATATCAGGACAAAAATTATGAATGAGATGATTTTTTGAAATGGACCCTTTTTTACTGGTCAATTGCAATCAAAATCAAAATGAAATCATTTTTTTAAATTTCTAAATATTAGAGTCTTTAATAAAAAATAAAAGATATATTAGCATTTTCATTCATTTCTCGAAGTTATAAAATGAATTTCTTCTTAATTTTAATTCAAAAGTTTGGGCGAAGGTGGTGATTTTGTAAAGATGAACTTTTTTTTCGAATGATTAATTACTGCTGAAATTAAAATGAAATTGATTTTCTAAAATTGATTGAAGTAAAAATTTTAAAAAAATTTATTATTCTATTCTAAAAAAATGAATAAATTACCATCCTATTTTAACATTAATCGAAAAATTCTTATATTTAGGTCTGTTTTAATGATGCCCTTTATAAGAATTATACAAAAGTTTCACCCTCTTTATTCATTACAAAACTTCCATCACTCTTATAAGAAAATTTTCCTTATTTTATTTATTTAATTTTTTGCCAATAGTCAACTGTAAGCTATTCCCTAATTTAAGGTTCAAGAGAATTAATGAAGACTGAATCACCACCCCACTTGTCTTTAAAAAGGCTTCGGTGGTGGCCACTAGACCAAAATCCAGTGATTGATCGGGCGGGTTTTAACATTTATGATTTTACGGTGGTGAGAAAAATCAGCACTGCAATGTTAGTGGTTTCTCCACAATTTTTAGTACCGTTTTGGGTACGTTTCATCCTTTTTGTTTTTCTTTTTTTAATTTTACCTTTTTGGACTGGGCTAATTTCGCTCCGCGAGCCCAATGGTTTCTTGCTTTACCCAGCGGTCTCCTCCCTAATATAGTTCAGGCACTGGGCTCGAGAAAGTAAAGTAGAGATCAGAAACAATCTTCCACATATCTTGGGCGGGCAGCCTTGATGGCATTTTCACCGTTATGAATTCTAGCAATCAGTTATGGAGCTAACTGGACACATCTTGGCTGGGCCTTGATGTTCTTTCATCATAATCTCGATTGGGATCCTTGATGGCATTTCCCGATGCTTGTATGCTTCCAGTCTTGTTACAGCCAAGACAAGGACCCTTCTGGCCGCCTTTGAACAGATCGAGTCTTTCGCATATGGACCCCTTGCAATTTTACGAGTTCCCAATGTCTTTAGCTTAAAAAATAAAGCTTCATATAAAGAGAGGTGATTTTCACAAAGAGCACCGATTTACCCCTTGGTTTAACTTTTGTTGCTTCTCATGAGTTTCCCATAATAAAAACTAAAAGCCCTTAACCACATATATAGAAAAGATCCCACTATTTGAATTCACTGCAGTAACATTGTCTAATCGACCCCATGCGGCCAGAGGCAAAAAATAAGGGAAGTCAAAATGAAAATGCCTAGTATATTCAGCAGTATCAAGAATGGATACAAAAGCAGATACCAAGATCTTTAGACCATCAAGGAGGACTATGTTTAAAACAGTAATTATCACAAATCAATCCACTTTCTGCAAATTTATGCAGATTATCTGCCTCTACTGAAATAGACCATCACAAGATACTGCTAGCTGTTTCCAGAAGTGGAGACCTCGGCACTGCAGACTGGGCAGACCTGCATCAAAAAAGAATTTATGTACCGATCAACTTTTGAGTCATATTTACATATATCCGAGGGAAGTATAGAAAGGAACATTAAAAAAAAAAAAAAGAAAAAAGACAATTCAAGAGACTAATTCTAGTCTCATAAGCAGATAAGCTTAAGTCTGCTCCCAAATTTTGCCATTTAGACTAATTTGCTGTCAGTTTCAGTATCTTCTCTATAATACACAATTCCATCTCTATCTTAATTATTGAAATAAAAAAAAAAAGTGGAACCAGTCTCAAAGTGGCATCAAAGGACAATCAAGCTGACAGTCAGAATTTTACCTTAGCACCCAAGAAAGAAAATGAATCAAAACTTCACAAAGAAAATTAAACTTATCATTCACACACTGAAAATGAAAACCTTGAGACATGGCAAGGTCTGAAGAAGGTAAAAAACAAACAGGTTGGACAAAGCAGTCTACAGACATGTAACCAACAATTGACGTGCTTCTGCCCTACCCCTTTTGGTTCCCAAGGCAATCTTAAGTATAATGTAAAACTATTCTTCACTTAGACAGGTAGAAAACTGAGTGTCCTATGGTTTTGTTGCTTATTACAAACAACATTGCGAAGCTCAAATTCAACTAACAGGCCTATAGAAAACAAAAAAGAAATAGTGAATTCACCAGGACTAACAGGTGTTTTAAACTCTGAATGAACTCATAAATTATGCTATATACCTTGTTTATCTTCAACCAATTGTTTATACAATCGGAATGGTAAGAATGCTTGCAAAAAAGCACGGTCAATGTGTCACCTTCCTCGTAGTCCAATCTACAAATAACGCAGCTGCCAGAAAAGAATTTTAAAGAATAATCACCACATTTTAACTAGTTAAGACCAAATTGACATGTGCACAACTATAAACCATTTGGCAAAACTTCAACAATGCAACAAACTTTTTGATATTAGACTATTAGTCAATTACACAAACTACGCTGATATTTGTCCCATTATGTACATTTCTTTTTATTCCAAAATTAATTTGATCTCCCATGTGAACTTTGTTAAGTTATTTTTCTATTGTACCAATATATTTTTCTATTGAAATCAAAATGATATTTCATTAATATCGAGTCTTACTGGAGGTTAACATCATATGACACATAACGCTACTGTAAGTTTAAAAACTACATTGATTATTGACAAAATTTGGCACAGGCAAGTGTAATTCACCCAAAAACCAGGGGGGCATGTACACTTACGAATCACTGCATCCGTCCTGTGTGCATTGAGGCTTATACTTAATTGATGGCAAAGAGGAAATTGTATCAGCAGAAAGACCCCTGTTATGTGTTCCCACAACTTCACCCAAGGCAAGCAATTCCTAAATATAACCCAAAGTTCATCAAATAATGTTAGATGAAGCATCTCATCACACCCACCACCACAATATTAATTGTTGAAACAAGTAAAGATAACGATGACATGCTCCAGTTGAACTTACCTCATATGATAGCTCATCAGGATCAACTTCCTCCCATGCATCCTTGAAAAAAAAAAAAAAAAAAAAAAAAAAGAAGCTGATCATTCATGAATTCACCAAAAAGCTCGACCATATAAGCCCTCAGGCACATGGATATAAAACCTTGAATTTCAAGTGACAATTATACATAGAATAGTATAAGAGAAGAAATCATAATGTTATACACTATTTCAGATAAAGTAATGACTGCAACTACTCTTTCCAGGCACAAATACATAACATTAATAGGCTTCACAATATAAAAGCAATAAACGAGACCAAATCTTCAGAGATAAATCCTAGTCTTGTTCCATAAGGAAAAAGTTCCCTGCCAAAATTCAGGCTAAAGCTTGAATAAACCACTATAACAGGTGCATCGGCGCTTGTCTTTTGCCAAAAAAAACCATGAAACTATGGCTTCCTGATGAATTTAGGTTTTTCCTTTTTGTCTTTTGGACACACTGTTCCCTCGCTTTTGCCAGCAGGAATGGTTTGGGTTGGCATAGAGGGGGACCTTTAGGTACGTATAATATCTTTCATACCAATGGTCTACTGCAGAACAACAATACTGTTCACAGCGAAAACAGAACTGTTTTCAAAAACCCAGACCAGGTTTGAGCCCACAACATGCATTACAAAGGAGTGGTTAGGGTTTGGCATAAAGGGGGACCTTTAGGTACATATAATATTTATTGTATCAATGGTCCGCTGCAGAACAACAATACTGTTCACACTGAAAACAGATCTGTTTTCAGAATCCCAAACCAGGTTTGAGCCCACAACATGCATTATAAAGGTAAGAGCAATGGCAAAACCAAATAATAATAATAATAATAATGATGATGATGAGGAGGAGGAGGATATCAATACAGGGAAAATGCTTCGGAACTCTACATAGAAAGAAATATTACATATACTAACTACCACTAGAATATGAGGGAAAATACTGACATTTAACCAAAAAATAAAAAAATAAAACAAATTGTTGAGAAACAAACTTCCAAAATGAAACGCAGAAAGACTAACAGAACTTTAAAAATTATTTTATGTGAATACAAGCATCACTAGTTACTGAAATTTTTCCTAAAAAAAGTGCAGGGCTAGCAATGCTCAATTTGGTACTTTTTATCTTCTCTGGTATATCATACGAAAAAATTAAATGGGGAGCTAAAAACTGGTTATTAGCCTTCGCCTGAAAAAACATACAGCCAGACAGATAAAGAATAGCATAAAGAAAGAAAGAAATGCAGAACAAGAATACAATTGAAAGAGAGCACAAGCAAAGTGCAACTTAATAACAAAATGCTTGGAAGCAGCCACAAAAAGGTTAAATTCTAATTTCCAATATCCTCTAACTATTGTTAGCAGATTAGGTTTAAAGTATCTCAGCTCTTCTTTTTAATCCTCTGAGTTCCAAATGAGAAAATTATAAGATGATGAAGATTGATATGCAAAAGTGATTCACTTGCAATAGCCCGTCCTCCAATGATTTGACAACAAAGAGTTTGATATTTATCTAATGCATTTTAAATCCCTACTTAACAGAACAGTGTTTAGGTGTTGCAAATTTGGTAGAAAATCATCCAAGCACGTAACATCATACAAATGTAGAATTGCACTCAAACACAATTGTATTATTCCAAACAAAATGTAACAACATATATTTACAGCAGAAAATAAAAGTTTTACAAAATCAATAAGATCTCTTGTTGAGAATTTACTTAATGTCCCACATCAGCTTGTGCAATATGACTATAGTTGAATTGAAAAATTACATGATCATAAGTAAACAAAAGCTATTGTAAAATATAGGTTACTACAATAGTCCTTTTCCTCGTCTCAACGTAGCCAATACTGCTAGCATATGGACCTCCTTCAAACGGTCTAGTCCTACTATTGACTTTTAGCCTTCAAAATTTTGAGAATTCCCGTGTGCATATAATTTTTTTATTTTCATCTTCATTGCAGTGAGCAATTATCAATCCTATTGAATAATATATCCCCTAAAGGGGAAAGAGACCATGAGAAACAAATGGAAATCCAAAAGAAGTGATGTGTAGTAGGAGAAATAACTGCAAGAAATGAATGTAAAGGAGTTTTTAATGTATTGGAAAGAAGATTATATAAAGTCCATTATCTCCAATGCAGTTTTCAACTGGAAGTACTATATAAGAGCAGCCAAAGCTTGCTATTCTTGGTCAACTCAGAGATCCTCCCCCAGAAAATCTAGTATGATATGCAACCTAGCTCCAAAATATTGCAGATCATCTAGCTGCAAGGGGCACAATGAATGGAGACAAGCTGAAACTGCCATTCGAACTTGTTCTCATTTCTTAACAAGCTTGACAATTTATGCAATCAAGTTCACATGATATTTTAAACAACAGAGCTCAACTTGCCATAAACTTTTCCAATAATTACAAGATTTTATTTCCATTGGCTACCCAAAAAAAAAACAACCAAAAAAAAAAAAAACTGATAGTGATGCTTAACAAAATCTAAACTTGTTAAAGCTAGTTTAATTTTTTTATTAACAAATAACTAATGTACTCTTAAGACCTGAGCGTCAAATTTCAAGTAGCTGTTTATCATGTTTTTATCCACTAGTGTCTGTTTCATTTTTTAAGGTCAAATGCGCAATTCCTCCCTTCTGGGTTGACCTAAAGCCCAATCGAAAAGTTGCATTAACACTTACAATTTCTTTACAGAAACCCAGATTTCAGTCTGAATATCTATAAACAACAGTTCTCCACAAGTATTAAAACTAAACATACCACCTTATCAGAGTACTTGTGATCAAAATGAATTAAGTTTCACTAGGCATCTGAGTCTTAATCCTAACTGTAGTTTTCATAGAGCAATTTTAAATTTTCTTCTTCCTTTATCATATTATGCAAGGCTATAAAATAAACTATTTTCCAGTTTCAAAATCCCACTAGATAAAGTAGCTTTCACCTACTTATCCTCCAAGACCAAATTTCTTAATTTCTTGACCACAGAATCAATGTCCTATACATTGTTGGATGACAAAGCCCTACAAAATGAAATCTAGGACAAATTTTACACCTGCAAGTGTTGCATTCTCTCATCATCAACAATGAAGCTGGAACTTTGCCAATGGAATCTTACTAAGACAGAACAGATAGCAGCAAGATAGCAGAAACAATATATACTTGATCCTATGTCACCTCTTCCAAGTTGCTAAAGAGAAGAAAAATAAGAAAATTGTACATAGTTCAGAAGAGAGGCAAAAGAGTGTCCTACTGGATTACAACTGCCTGAAACAACGGAGAGCGTCATTAAGAAAATCAACCAAAATCCACAATCTGGTTTTGATATAATATAACCGATGACATATGAAGAAAGAAAATAAATAAAAATTTAGGTGAAATAAAGCATCAAACACTTCCAGAAGCAGATAATAAGAAAAGGTAGCAAGCCAAATAGCAGGAGACTTGTCAAAGCTCAAGAAAATATTATCCAAAGCAATTGTTACAATCAAAAAGGTTATACAAAAAGTGTCTAGTATATCAGGTCCAGTTAAATAAGTTTCTTCATATGCTCAATCAACACATTCACGAAGAAGATATTTTCCAGCCAGTACTAGATGATAGGCACGAGCAACCTCATGCTCCTTCACTAATCTAAATTCAGTAGCCTTCTCCACACATTTGTTCTATCATGCGAAGCTGCTTTTCAACTATTTGCATGAAGCACCATGAATGACACAAACAACAAAAGAATAAAATCAAAAGCCAAACTCAAATTTGTTATAAATTTGGTGTCAATCCCATATCCTCTTACAACTAAGCAAAATAAAATGGCCAATCAAGCACATCATAACTTCCAATGTTTCACAAGCATTTCAAATTTAAATAAATTCTATATGGATGCAATACAACATCAAAAGAAAATATTCTCAAACCGAGCCATTAACTTGTAGCGGACAGTTCAATAGAAAGCAAAATATTACCTGAGAATTACCACCATGGTCTTCTTCGTCCTCAGCTTCACCAAAAACTACTAATAACAAACAGAGCTTCATTAACCTCAAATTTTCCAAGCCTTGCTGCAGGGAAATTAAAAAACCAATAACCTAGCAAGAACAAACTTGACTGATCTAATCACCTTCATTTATTCCAGCCATTGACAACAATCGAGCGGCCATTTCCCTCTCTTCTGCATCTTGTAATGCTCGAGCATAGGCTTCATCACTTGAATAAGCAGATGGATCAATTTCAATGTTATGGTTGTCATCCTCCTCTTCTTCATCATGTGCATTAGCATCAAATGCATCTTCTTCTTCTTCATTTTCCTCTTCTTCTACTTCACTACCATCATATTCTTCTTCACTGTGATCATTAAAATCATCATCATCCTCATCCCCATGCCCATAACTACCAGCTTCCCAACTTCCATAATCACTCCCATCACCGACATTCATTCTTAACATCATATAAGCTCTCTCCTAAAGCACATGCAGATTACATCATTTAATAAACCCAAAGCAGCATACACAATAAAGTAAATAAAGTATAAAATGAATGTCGTGGTAAAAGCATCTATGCTAAGAATAATAGTAATTGGTAAGAGCATTTATGCTAAAAATGTAGGAATAACATAATTGGTTTCTAACATAAACCATTGATGTCTCTTCAAATTTTCATGTTAAACCTTTGATATCCGCTTACTTGAATATCATAAAAGGAAAAAGAAAATTCATTACCAAGGCAATTCATTTTTTTCCCATCTTTGTAGTCAGCTAACGCAAAAATCAAGCTCAACCTACAGTTCAATGACGGAGTGCAAAAAAGATCTAATTTAAAACAGTGCACAAGCAGAACTTTATCTTCTGTAACACTTCCTCTCCCTATATATATAGAAAGGGACTAATAATGAATAAAGACTCCTGTTATAATCAGAGTGCTGACTACTAAGGAAATAAAACCGGAGAGACATCCCGCATATTTTAATTTTCAAGTGAAAATTTCTTTTCCAGTTACAAAACGTAATCACTAGCCAGTGAAATAGCACATACCTTAACAGTCTATTAGGATTTTAAATACTTCCCACGTTTTAAACAATTTATGCCATACGAATGAATTAGTATTAATACAAGATATAAGTATCACTGCCCCTAATCTTTCTCACTTCCATGTGTATTTCTTTTGCGTCACGTATCAAACAAAATATAGATATGCCCATATAGTCATCGTATCTCTATAACATCAAGGTGCAATTCAAATTTCAAGTTGCCCATATACCTTCCCACATACTTCCATATTCCACCGATGAAAGCAGAACATAAAACAGACAAAATTCCTCATCAAACCCTGGAAGTTTACATTAAAACTTATAAACGTAATAACCCTAATCTTCAAAGTCATGTATTTTTTCCGATCCTCCCACAGTCGAGTCAAATCAATACAAATTACAACACAAATTTCAAATTGCTCACAAACCCTTAAATATGCTGGATGGTTACCTGTTCTTGGAGGGTGCGAGCGAGGGCGAGATCGGCGTCGACCTGACTGAGGTCTGTGAAGGGCGTTCTCCGTCGTACACCGCCGCCGTCTCCTCCTCCATCATCATCATCATCATCATTATTAGGGTTATTGTTATCATTAGCACTATTATTATTCATATTAATAATAATAATATTATTACTATTATTAATTACAGAAGAAGAATTAGTAGAGCTAGGGTTTTCCTGTTGATCGATAGAGTTGGTTTCTTCGGCTTTATTGTTCTCCATTTCTTTTCCCCAGCGATAAAAATAGTAGGGAGAATGAAAGGAAAAGTAAGAAGCGAATCGATATAAAGAAAGAAAGAAAGAAAGAGGGGGATCGAAAGAAGGGAGAAGAAGTAAAGAAATGGGAGACGTAGAAGAAAGGGATGATTGGAGAGAGAGAGAGAGGAGAAAAAGCAATCGGCCACCAGAAGCAAATCTGAGAATATACGATTTGAAGGAAGGCTGTTTTTAAAATTTTTAAATTCAGAAGTGGAGTTCGCTTTAAAGCAATGATGATTTAAACATGGGATGGAAAATTTTTGGATGAAGAAAGGACGATATTGTTCTTCCATTTCATTTCTTTTCTTTCCCCATTTTTGCTTCCAAACAAAAAAGAAAAGTGGTTAAAATTTTTTTTTTCTTTTCCCTCCATACTCCCCAACAAAAGACTTGTTTAAAATTTCTTTTTTTTTTCTTTTCTCTTCATTTCTTTCCTCCCAAATTAGGCACAAGACTTAATGGTTATTCGTGCTCAAATTTAACTTGGGCACGTTGGGCACGATGAATATAAAAAAGATATGAGATTGGGCTTGATTGAGAGTATATTTAACAATGCCCTTTTTAATATGGGTAAAAATGAGAATCGTTTGGGACTACTACAAGTTTGATAGTTTATTGTTTAAATATTATTTAAATAACTCAAACTTACTAGTTTAAATATTTGATTATCAAATATTATTTAAATGACTCAAAATTAGTGAATTGCTGTGAATGTTGCCCTGAATAAAAAAAGTCACACAATTGTGGCTAGATGGTGGGGTGTTTCTGATTTTATGCCACTCGTGTTTTCAAATCACGGCAAGACAAGTTTTTCTTTTTTGTTTAAGAAAAATTTCAAAAATGCCAGGCCAATAAATTTTTTTTTTTAACTTAAGGCTGTTGACTGCCACATTTCTGAAATGCGGCTGCCCAAAAAGTTTTTTTAATATTTTAATAGTAGTCATGTTTCACAAACACGGTGACCCAAAAAATATTTTTTTAATTTAGAAATTCAGCTAGAGATAGTAAAAAAATGGACATTTAGGGTTTTAGGATTTAATGGTTTTAAGGGTTTTAGGATTTTAGGATCTTAGGGATTTTAGTGTTTTAAGTTTTTGGAGTTTTAGTTATAAGGAATTAAACTAGGGTTTAATTAAATCTTAAATGATATGAAGATGATGAGTTTAAGTAAATTTTCACAAAACTTGTGATGGTGAGTTTATTTAAAGTTTTAGCTCTCAATAATATGAAGATGGATCAAATTGATGAAGAAACTTGGAAGGATGGAAATGAAGTTACTTATATAACATAAAGATGGATGTTATTCAAATGGCAAAATGGTATGTTAATGACATCTTAAAGGTATACCTCATCTTTTGCATATGTGCCCTATGTTAGTAATGAAGTAATTATAAGGGATCAAATTGGTGATAAATATATAAAAGATCCATGAGAGTCAAAAGATTTACAAGTAATAGAGTTGTTGATGTAACTATTTTCAATTATGGTATAATAATTGATATGCGATATATCTTAAATTTTTATATGGTTTTATAATTGATATGAAATGTATATTATGCAATGATTTTGAATGCTACTTTGAAGTCATGTGATTTTATATCTTTATTGGATTTGAATAAATTGTGGCAACTTTTTCATGTTTTATTCAAGAAAATTGGATCACATAAAATTGATGTGAAGTTCATAGCTATTGCAAATTGTTGTAACTTTTCAAAATTGAAATAAGGTGGTGCATGGTCGGTGGCGCGATCATTCTACTGGTGTTCTATTGACCAAGCAACCTTTATTGCTTTTTGGATGTCTGGTGCTAGTCTTATGACTGTACATAGCGCCAATCTTCCTCTGAAGAGTTTTGCAACGGTTGAAAATTTTGAAATTTTTGTGTCTCTTCAAATTTTGGTGGTTAATCACCTTTCAAAAGGTGCCAATACACTCCAAAAGATGTTAAATCACTTATGATTAGTGTAGATGAACCTTTTCACTAACAATTCAAGTGGAACGACACAAATTTGAAATCTAAGGTTATAACTATGTGAACTATGTGTATGTATCAACTTATTTTGATTTTTCTTTAATTTGATTCTTAGATTCAAAGGTTAATGTAGTTATATGAATATGTGAAGAGCAAGCTTGCACTGGATAAGTAAGATTACATTTCTTTGTGGAACCAAAAATATGAGAACCAAAAGGAAAATACTTTGTTGTTGTGAGATTCTCTAGTGAAGTGTTCGTAAAGAAGATTCTTTGAGAATTGTTAGAATGCAAAATGGATTACAATATATTTTTGCACAACATGAGAAATGTTGGTAGGATATTGCAAAGTTTGTGTCTTTGTTTCGAAAGGATATGTTCTTCTAAAAGACATATGTGACTTTTTAGACGCGTTGCTTAAATTATAATGAAATCATTTTTGTATAGTCGACTTAATTTTTATGGGAAGTGGTGCAAGAAATGCAATAGCATCCAAATTGATGTCTATATGATTTGTAATGGTGCCAATATACTTGTATTATTATATACTCAAGTTAATGAAAAATTAGACATGTTATGCACATGATATTATTTGTATCAAGAGGGATGGTATTCAAGCCCAAAATTCAAAGACCATTGATGGTGCAATCTCAATTCAACACTACATACAATGTCTAGTCTTGAATTCAATGAATGAAAGTATATTATTCTATATGTTGAAGCCCTATACCATGATGTCCCTAAAGTATTATATTGCATATATTCTTGCTTGTCAACAATTAGGTTGAATTGTTGATTTCTTAGTTAATCTTGAAATTGCTATTAATGGCAAGGCCCTAAGATGTCACCTATATGAACGTTGGTCTTCGCAAACAACAAAGTTAAGGGCTTGACTTTGAAACATTCATAAAAGTATAGTGATACAAGACTGTAAAATGTATCATTTTGTATAATTAGTGTTCGTGTATAATATGTACGTGTGTTATGTTCATGTGGCTGGAGAACTACTTATTGAAAAACATATTTAGTTAATACAGTTGGCAAATATTTAGCAAGAGACAGTTATTCTTTATCTAGAAATCCCTCTCACCATTTTTTTGAATTTTAAGGTTTATGGCTGCCCTTCAACCGTCAGCTCTCAAATCTTTTGTAGATGTAGTAATGAATAAGACTCCTTCACTTATCAAAATCAAGCTTGCATTAGTTTTCAAGGGTAAACCAGCCATTTCTTCCTCTAAGGATGAAATAAAAGAACTAGCAGCCCATTTCAAATATGCGCATTGGTGGGGAAGTTTTCCCATGGACGTCCAAACATAGAGATTATACACAAATCATTCACTTCGATTGGCTTCTTGGGTTCATATTTATTGGGTCTACTGGATCATAGGCACATTCTAATTCGGTTCAACTCTGAGGAAAACTTTCATCAAAATTGGTTAAGGGGTTTTGGATGGTACAAGAATTCGCAATGCTAATATTTAAGTGGTTTCTTGATTTCCGACTAGACATGGAATCATCTCATGCGGTTGTTTGGACTGTATTTGAATCATTGGCTATCTTTTTTTTTTTGACAAAGTTGCTTTGTTCACAATAGCAATTGCAATTGGAGCCCCATTGAAATTGGATACTGCAACTATGAATCTTTCTTGTTTGAATGTAACTAGGGTGTGTGCGTGGACCTAGATTTGGCGAAAGAAGTATCTCATAGAATTAGTAGGATACGGTGGTTTTTGACAGATCGTAACTTATGAAGATCTCCTTTCATACTGCACAAAGTGTAATAAACAAGGGCATTAAGTTTCACAAATGCAAGTGGTTGAATCCAAAAGGCAACTAACTTGTTGCTAATGCCAAATTTGATCAACATCAGAAGATAGAAGAGATGCAATATATCTCCAAACAAAATCATACCAGAGTACATTCAGATTTAATGGTTATGGAGAACAAAGAGAAATCTCATGGAACTGAATGTGTGATGAGGTGAATAGTATTTAACAATTTGACAAAACAATAGTTGATCACCTCCAACAAAATAATCCTACAAAGCAATTGGGTATCCACTCAACAATAATAACTCAATCTGAAAGAGATGTAAATGCTCTTAAGAAATAGAATTTGAGAATGAATTTGGAGAATCATATGCGAGTCAATGTTGAAGATAAAGGAAAAGAAGATTTATGCCTTATTTTTAGATTTACTTTCACAAGAGGTGCTTCAGGATTATTGTGATTTGGATCAAATTCTGAAGTTTAACTCATACATAATCGTTTGATCAATCTTTCACTAACTTTTTTGAAGCAATATCCAATGATTAATCTCCTATTTTAGAACACGAGGGGTGTTTCGAGAACCCCAAATTTAAGAAGATTGAAAAAGTTAGTTAAAATTTACAACTTACAATTTGTGGTTATTTGTAAATAAAAAATTGATGTGTCAAAACTAGATGAAATTAGAATGAATATTAGTATGGATGTTGGTTTTTCTAATTCTTCGAACTCGATTTTGTTATTTCGTAAAAACTCCTTGTCATGTTCTTTGGAAGGGGAAAGCGAATAACACTTATCAGTCTTGATTAGTTCTTCCTATTTCTCTTCAGTGTGCAAACTGTCATTTATACATGCCAAACATTTCAATGTTGAAAGATAACTTTTGCGAAATTCTCTTAAGAATGAAAATTTTACGAATTATCCTTGATTAGTTTTTGGTGACTTTAATCTTGTGATACAAGGAGATGAAAAGAGACGGGGTAGACCATCTCTGATTTAGGAGGCAATTGACTTTCTAAAATTTAGGCAAGATATTCAAGCTTTTGATGTAGGCTTTTCTGGATCTCCCTTCACATGGTGCAACAACAGACATGAAAATGTAAGAGTGTGGAAGAGATTAGACGGAGTTCGATGAATAATGCATTTACTGAGTTGAATGTGGATATTTTAGTGCAACATCTTTCAAGACATCCTTCGGATCATGCCCTTTTGTTGATGAGCCTGAAATCAAGAATTGATGATAAGCTTCGCTCATTTTGAATCCTTAACTTTTGGACTTCATATCTGCAGTTAGTGTCAATGCTCATTGGTTCTCCTTCTCTGGGAGCAGTTTTATTCAAATCAATTGGCTCCAATTTGTTCAACTTGGCTAATATGTTTTCATAAAATTTGGCATTCGTTTTGTTGGATTCATTCACCTTATTTCGAGGCTTTGTCCTCGAGCTTTACTTCCCTGTTGTTAGGATCAATTTCAAGTGCTTTTTTTATGTTGAACTTAGCAAGATCTAGATCAGCCAGATTCATGTATGCTTGAGCTTTCCTATAAAGTGCTCTCATATTTGAAGTTTTGAGTTCCAACACCTTAGTACAGAGCTTTTCTGTTTGCTTGTAATCCTCCAATTTCAACTTGCTTGCAGTTTTTGTTTATGCATCTCACATGTGTTCAATTTTTCTTAAAATAAATATATACAACTTTGATGTGTAAATTAATGCCAAATATAGTCTTGTGGGTGCATTTGATGTGTTTCTATTATCATATAATTTTTAGGCACCTTAAAATTATATCAATATATTTCGAGTACCATAGAACAAATACTTGTAACTAATTATAGATGTATACTAATTATATTATTGTATTAGGTTGAATTTTTATTAGTATTTGTTTTACTTTCTATGTTTTTATTATATTACATGTATATGGAATATAGATTGTTGGTGGTATTTGTTTTACTTCATTCTTATTTTAGTATATTGATTCTTTTTGCAATCTGGTCAATTGGCAATGATAATTATCAATATATTGTTAAATGGTTCAATTTGACTACATTAGCAAGTAAAGTAATAGATTCTACTAGTTTTTTTTTTAATTTTTTTTAGAACTAGCAATTTAGTTTCTCAACCAAAAGATAATTATCAGACCTGTCCAAACACAAATATAGTACATTTACTGCAAGATAATTGACGAAATAATCTATCCGAATAAGAGAATTCATTCTAATCTCAAACAAATAGTAAAGACTTGAAAAACGTATGATATATCAGGCACGAAGTGCTTGCAGCTCAAACTTCCAAGTCCCATTCACACCAGTGAAAGCTCACCTATAAGGATAGATCTTTTGACTAGTTTAGCCCAGGATTCATTGGTTTCTGTGATAACCTTAAGTGCATATTCCTTATCTACTGGTTTGTTCCCAAGACCAAATTTGTTAGCAGGTTTTAGCATCAGGAATTTTGTAGTCCCTAAACCAGTCCTTAATTGTGGTAAGAGTGCTCGAAAATGTTTCTCAACATCATTAACAAGTGAAGGTCATCCAAATAGATTGCAACAATTTTCTAGTCAAGTTCACCCTCATCAATTATTGCTAGTGCTGCTAAAGGCTTGACTTTTAGAACCGGCCAATTTTGGTACGGCTATCTCCAATCTCAACAACAGCTACAGGATCATTATCTTCAATTTTGGCACGGCTATGTCCATTTCATCTACAACTCGTTATTTGTAGTCAACAAATGCATTTCTTTTAATGCATTTGGGATGACTAATTTGCTCTACTATACCATATAAAATTGACACTTTATCCCAGTTAATGAGAAAATGTGAAACAATATGGTCGTTGCTAGACAGAAATATGTATTTATATTGCATGTTAGTTGTATATGAACTTTTAGTTGTAACAAGTAGTTTGATAGTTTTAGGAATAGAATAAATATGAACTTTTACAGTAGAACAAAATATCTAGGTGTCTCTTATTATCTCACTAGAATCTCATAGATTAAATTTCATTTTTTTTAATTTCTAAGTCATTTAGAGTACATTTTAATGTTTTTTTTTTGTGTACAGGTGACATTGAATGAATATTAATGGGAATGTCTTCTTGAAGATGGATTGGAGCTTTTGTTTTATTCTATATCCTTGTTAATTTAGTTGAAACTTCCTTGTAGAAATGCTTGCTATGGTTTTAGAATAAATTTGGCTTTCGAAAAATTAGTAGATGGTGAATGATTATTGTATCTAATTACCTGGATTTGGCTCACATTTGGTGCATATTTTTTGTTTTTATGAAATATTTTGGTATTTTTAACTTTGAATAAATGATTATTGACTATTGTGCATTTCAAAATTTCTATTGTATTTATCATTCTTAGGATTGAAATTATCATCTTTTAATTCAGTTGTAATTTATTATCTGAATTCATAAGAGTAGGGTTGAAATATTTGTGAGAACATTTGGAATTGTTGATAGGTGATCCTTTGAAATTGTTGACATGTTGAATAGTATCTTTTAGATTGTTAAAAAAAAGGCAAAAAATCTTGGCATTCTTAAGTGTCAGCATAGTCTGGATTAATGTCTAGAACAAATGGCATCATACTAGTAATAGAAGTCAAAGTGTCATATAAAATAATACATAAGGCATTTTTAGATGTCATAAAAAGGATATCTAATGACACTTCAAAGTGTCATGTAAATTATATATATCAGACACTTTTAGATGTCACAAAAAATATTATCTAATGACATTTCAAAGTGTTATGTAATTTACAGATATAAGGCATTTTAAAATATCACTACACCGAGTTAGTTTTTAACTATTTTTATCTTTCCTGACACTTTTGATGTGCCAAGAACGATATCATTTCTGTCAATTATATTGTCTTATTAGTAAGTTTTCCTGACAATTTAAAACATCATAGACCTATCTTCACCTTGAAAAGAAGACATTTAATACGGGTGTCAGGAAAACTAAAGTCAGCATATTTTTGTTTTATTGACACTTTCAAATGCCCTTATAGGGCATTTTTCTTGTAGTTAGAGAAGATTTACAAACCGTTCTCACTTAAATTATGGTGGAAATGTAGAAAGCAGAAATCATTATGGGCAACTTTTATGGTTGCGAAATATTACAAATCAAGACATCCTTCCCAAGTGCAACAAAGTCTACTTGACTCCATGACTTTGAATCAGATGCTGGGAATGCGTGATGTGGTAGAAGAAAATGTGTTGGTTGTTAAAGGATGGTTTGATTTCTAAAGCTCCCACACTAGATGAATCAATTGAGAAGATGATTTGGACATTAACTCCTTCAGGTTCGTTCTTTATGAATAGTACTTTTGACCATATTCGAGTATGCAAGCCATCAAGATTTATTTTTAAAAGGATTTGGAATACTTTTATGCCATTAAAAATGACACGATCGGGGTTGCCTTCCTTTTTGTGTGTCACAAGAATACCTTCTCGAAGAACCGTCTTAATGATCAGGCGATAAGTCAATCCAACACCTCTCGTAGAATTAGATTAACTTATCTACGAATAGTTTAACTCCAACCAAATCAATTGATTGAAACCAAATTAAAGAATTAACCGAAGACGGTTACTAAATAATGTTGATAAAAACCTGAGGTATAAGAAAAACCTCACAGGAATCACTCTCGAAAAGGCATGTGATAGTTCTTATCTAAAGAACTAACAAACTTTCACACAAAGAGAAAAAACAATTTCCATTGATTAAATCATCATAATTCAACACAACATGATAAAAACTTTACTACAACTAGACTTATATAAGCGTAAATACTTAAGAAACTACTATGGAAAGTTTGTAGCTTATTACAACTCAAAAACTAAATTAAAAACACAATAAAACAAAAAAATCATAATTCTGGACGTATCCACACCTATTATCTATGCGTGGATATTGCTCAATAATTTGAATAGATTGTAGCTAGTGAAAGTCTCAATTCTGGTTCTATTCGCACCTGCTAGGCGCACGGATAGGACTCACGGATACTAACAGAATGCTCTACTATTGCTGATCTCGCTTGTTGAAGGTCTTACCTCGCACTTTTGACTTTAGACGCAACCACACCCTTTGGCCCCTTGAGTGGATGCTAAATGGTGAACTTCCAATGCCGGAATACCACATTTTGAGCACCCCGAGACCTCCAAATTACATGAATAGACAAGATTCTTTGGTACAGTCTCTATGACTGAGATGGGCATTTCCATGTACGTATCAAAAAATATCATTCTTCATGCTTATACTTCTTTATAGGAGAATTCCTACTGCAGATGTTCTTCAAAGGTTTGGTTTTCAAGGCCATTCAGTATGTTTTTGTCGTAGTCATCCTTCTTTGGAATCGATTGAGCATATTTTTAGTTGAGTGATATTCCAACTAAGATATGGGAGTATTTTGGGGCTACAGTGGGCATTATATCGAAACACAAAAATATACGAATGAGATTAATGCAGTGGTGGTTATTTCCTATTTTGAATGGATATTCATTATTCTTGCTCCATATTACTCCAATTTTAATCATTTGGAATTTGTGGAAGGCAAGAAATGTATGAGTTTTCATAGTTTTAGTCCAATCCTAGGAACGCATTGCTTCTTCCATCTTCATGGATATTCGGGTGGCTTGTGAAGGAAAATTCAATATTCTGATTTTGCAGGGAAATTGGTCAAAGTTATATTCTAGCATTTGCACTCAAAAAGAAAGATGAAAATAACTAATGTGAAATGGACATTCTCGAGGCAGTATTTTAAACTGAATACTAATGGTTGTTCAAAAGAAAATCCAGGAGGTAGTGGTGGAGGTGGACTTCTTAGAGATGGAAATGAGAAGATAAATTTTGGCTTTGCTTGTTACTTTGGCATGGGAACGAGCTTGGAGCCAGAGATAAAAGCAATGCTACATGGTGTTAGTTTGTGTGTTGATAAAAGAATTTTGTATTTTCACTTGGAGTTTGATTCTATCACCTTAGTCAATATACTTAATGGTTTGGCTTCTTGCAAGTGGTACTTGTTACATCTAGTGGAGGAATTAAAAAAATTTTAGTAGCATTTCATTACTATATCTCATTGTTACAGGCAAGCAAATATACTGTCAAATGAGGGAATTAAGGGAAAGGAGGATAGGCTATTTTCAGACTTTGTAGCTCTTCTAAAAGAAGCTCCTGGTGCTGTTCAACTAGATCAATTATGATTTCCATCATTTCATTTCCACAAGATCTAAATGATTGATGAATTCTTTTAGTTTATTATTTTGTAAAGGGAGTAAGTACTCATTTCATTTGAGAAGTTTGGACAAAAAAAAAAAGAAAATAAAAAGAAAATAAAAGGTGTTATTTCAAAGTTTAGAGAATAAGGGAATGAATTTGGATATATATTTTCGTTGCATAGTCATTTATCAAAGAATTGGTAATTTTCAAAAAATAGTTTAAGAAGTGGCATTTTTGTCAATTCACAAGATTTTAAGTTGATAAGTTGGACTGAAATTGGGGATAAAGTAAGAAGAATTAAATATTAGGGGGTAAACTGTAACTTTAACCAAACATTAGGAGGTGTTTTTGAGATTAACCCATACTAGAAATTCTATAAAAATACACCAAATACCTTTTCATTTGGGGCCTTGAACATTGGTGCAAAGTGTCATGAAGACATGCTTCATTTTATCCTAAAGGGAATTCGTTTACAGAATTGCACTAAATACATGATGGATTTAGCCTAAAGTAAAATGAATTGAATTCACGAGTTGAAACCAATTTCTTGTTTTCATCATAAGTTTTACATTCCTCTAATATTTACACCAACAAAAAATATCCATGAATTTCAACTTCTAAATGGACACTTTTGTACTAAAACTTCTCAAACGATCAAACAATCAATAACTAAAGACAAGGGTTAAATATTTCTGTCGGCACAAAAAGTAGATTTTTTGAATTCAAGGGGCAAATAATCGATCAATGCAAATTTTAGGGCGACAAAAACCCATATTTTGAACATATATTAGGTCTATTAAGAATTAAAGACTTACACAAGTTTTCAATATTTTACAAGCAATGAAAATAATGAAGTAATTCAAATTATTCTTTGTAATCACCAAATCTAAAAGAAATCAATAGAACATTTTCTACTAGGCAGAATGTGGAAAACAGTTTGACCGAATTCCACTTTGGCTCAGCTTGACATTCCACCTTAGCATATTTGACCCTCCCAATTGACCGACGTTACCCCTGATTAATTTATCAATGCCAAGATGGTTCTTCAGTTGAACTCTTCAATTTATGTGATAAGTCCAGTGACTACCACACCGGCCTATACGATTTAGGATGACATCATGGTATATATCTTTCATGTTGTAGGTTTGTTTCTTCTCGCATATATATTCAAGATCCTTGCTACTTAAGAAAAGAGATATATGTACTACTCATTACATAATTACTTTTCTTAGCTATTTCTTACTCAAGAATTCTCACTAACTTAAACATTAGAGTGCCTTTGGGGGATAAACCCCCACGTGTTTTGACCTTTCTTGTGTCGCAGGTAATCCAAGTTGGCAAAGTCAATACCCAATTCGCAGAAGTCAAGTTAAGATTTATCACATAAAAAGGCTTTTTATTATTTTTGACCTCCGAAACTAAGTTTTCATAACTTGAGTCGTTAACAAATTAGTTCTCCTAGTTTAATCCTTTCGCGTTCACAAGGCTTGAAAATTTTAAATAACATTTACTAATCTATTAAGCAGTAAATATTTTGTTTAATTATTTTTTCATGTTTTTAAATGAATAAATATTAATGTCAGCTTATTTGATGGGGGTGCACAGCCGAGGTTTCTGTTAGGATATATGTACACTAACATGTGTCCTGATACACACACATACATACATATATGTATATATATATATATATATATATATGTATGTATGTATATATTTACATGTATATATATGTATGTATCTATATACATGTATAAATGTCTATCTATGTGTATATATATATATATATGTATCTATGTTTGTGTGTATATATATATATATATATATATATATATATGCGTCTCTTCCTCCGCGGAACTGAAAACCACAAACTTGTGAAATTGCTTAGCATCAATCAAAATTCACACCCCTTGCTCGTCTACTCATCAGTTGAGTAATCATGGCTGACAATCATCAACTAGCTCTAATCTACGGCCGAAGCAACACAAGGCCATCAGCACTTCTAAATTCAATCTTCCTGTCAACAGTAAATACTGCTGCAAAAACACTTGTGGCCGTGGCATCAAGCTCCAATACCGAACATGTCGAGAAATGGAAGCCTGTTGATCACCTGAGATTCATGCTCATGCTCATGACCTGGCTTACCGTTTGGATTCTTAGAGTTTTGATGGATCACTTCCCTTTTTCTGGGTCTGTACCTTCTTCTGCTTCATCGTCAAGCCCTTATCAGATGGATCTTGCAATGTCACACCCTGGATCATTTGAGTTGTTGGCATCATCTTCTTCATCAGCTTTATCTTCAGCGTTGTCAGTTTTTTCTTCTTTTGCTTCTCCTGCTGATCATTCTTCCTTGGATTTAGTCCTGAGTGAAGGATCTGAAGCGGCATCTGTCAAAGCCCTTGGAAGAGCACTCACAAATGTAAGTTTCAGTTTTCGTTTCATTAATTATCTATTCTTAAATTTAATGACCGATTTTAGTTTGGTTTTTTTCAAGTTAAAATTATTACAACCTTATTTTTTGTGAAGATGCTCAGCTCTTTTAAATAACTATGTCAAAAGGATCTTCAATTTCTTACATATCTAGAGTACAGTAAATACGTAAAAATTGTCGACGTATAAATGAGGAAAACGATCTTGTACTTGAGAAACATTGCGGATGCCAAACTCTAATGGTTATGAAATCAATAAACCTTCACACAAGTAAGTTTGTTGGTTCAATTACATACATGCTCTTTGTATTACACCTGTTCTTTGGGTCTTTTTTTTTTTTTTTGGGTGAATAATTCCATAAACTTTTTATAGAAGGAACTCCAGTGATTCTCACTAAATTTAATTGATTAATTTTGCTTTTCTTACTTATATTTCTATTTATTTTAGACTAATAATACCCCTACTGAGCATTATTTGACATCAAATTATGAGCTCATACTAGCCTATTAATGTCCAGAAAATGAAACAGTGAAGAATAGAGCATTTTTATTCTTGATCGGAGTAAATGGTTAGGCATGCAAGCACCCCGTTTAATCTTTCCAGAGTTAATGGGAAATAAAATCTCGTATAAATTGCTATATAAACCATTTCCTCATTTATTTAATGTAAATAATGAAGCATATCTAAGTGACAGAAAATTACTGAAATATAGAAACAAAAAATCCAGAAGTAGCCAAAATAAAGACTTGCAAATTAAACAGAAATAAACCAAAGTACGAAAGCGTTATTCTTAATATCAAAGAAATTAACATAAATGAGACACGTTTACTTCAAACGTGGCCATGCATATATACGTGGGTGCTGCTTGATTGTGACACCTGTTCTGCTTCCTTCCAGACAATCTACGCCTATTTTTCCGAGTAATTTTGGCGCAGACGACTTTTAAAATGATGCATTCATACATTTTAATAATATAATTAAAATTAAAAAAAACTTTTTTTGCGCAAAATGTCGTTTTGTTTTATTAATGATTAAGCTTTACAGCAGAGGTACTACCTCTTAATACAATAACTTCTCTATTTCGGCTATCTCTACATGCATATTTTCTATATCAAATTACAAAAATATATTAAAAAAGAAATAGTTGGATTATAATAAATAGTTGACATCACACAAAAATGGCTTTGTGCTTTATTTATATATAGTTAAATACTTGTCATAGTGTTAATTATTCATATCATGTTTTTTATTTTTTAGTGTCCTAAAGTAAGAATTAACTTTTAAAATTAACACAAAATTTTGTTACATTTTCATTTTGGCATTAAAAAAGATTTACTTTTCTCACGTACAATTGCGCTTGTCATAATTATAGAATTTATCTAAGTGAGTGACACATTATAAATTATCCATATATATTTCATTTAGACACAATAATAATTACTTGCTCAGCCAAAAAAAATTAATTTATTAAGAATTGGCTTAAATCTGAGGACACAAAGGGAGTGAAAGAACTTAATGCACCTCGAAATAAAAAATTTATTATTAAAATGTGAATGTAATGTAATAACTCTTGATTGATTGGTGTCACTGAAAAAAAAATTGATCTGAATTGTATTTATTTGGTTATTCAGATATTTGCATTGTTAAACGAAATCCCAGCATCATCAAGAAAATATCAGTTTGCGGTGTCGATGGCTGACAAGATCGTTGACGAGAACACCAGAGGCGGCCACGTGGAGCTTCTCAAAATCAATCGATCGGCTCTGGCTTCTGCTTTCGCCCGCACATTACGACTTCTTTACAGCCGTCTCCAAGCCGCCAGCAAAACAACGGATGAATCCGGACCGTGGTTTACACGCGCGGTTAAGGCACTCCCACTTGGGTCCTACGTCTCGTTTTTCATCAAAGGTATAGGAACGGTGTTTCCTGCGTTTGGGGCCGTTACGTGTCGGTTTAATAAGCAGAAGCAACTTGCTGTAGCCGGTGAAGAGAGGGCTAACTACTTGGCGGCTGAAAAACACGCGCAGGAGTTGCTGTGGATTACGAACAAGATGAGAGGGTGTGGGGCGGTGGATGAGGCTTTGGTGCAGTGGAGCTTAGCTTCGGGCTTGGCTTCTCTTGCCCTCACCGCTAATCCAAGGGTTCAAGGTTTCATTGTCAAAATTACAGGTTAGTATCTGTTTTTTATTATCTTGTGTGATACAATCTATACATTTACTTCTTTTTATTTTACTATTTTTTTAATAACTTTCAAATGATTAATATTCATTTGTTTGATTCTGTTTTTCAAAAACGATTTTTTTAAAACTTTATACATATTTTTTAACTAACTTTTTATTTAAAAAATATATTTATCGAGAAGAATATTTAAAATTACGACAGTAATATTTCTTATAAAGCACTTCAAAAAATAACCATTCAAAACCATTCAGAAGAGCAGTAGTTTTTGGCTCATCAGATGAATATAATATAATGGTGGAATATTTCGCCGCGGTTACGCTTCCCACTTCGAAGAGACAAAAAAAAAAAATACAAATTGAAAATTTAAGCGAAGCAACTGTTTAACGCATTCATATATAGAATTTCATTTTCATCTTTACTATAGTGAATTTGTAATTTGTTCTGAAACTCATGTGGAATGTATACAGCAATACTATTTGGAGAGCTGAAGCAAGCAAACATGGAGGAGGTACCAAGACAAGTGAAGTTCAGGTTGTTAGCACTCTGGCTTCCACTGTTTTGTTTCGCAGATAATGGAATAGCATATCCAGTAATGACAGGATACGAGAAGGCAGAAATGGAGAGAAAAATAAATGAACTAATCTCAAGCTTACCTGCAGTTGAGCAAGAAGCAATTCTCACTAATTGGTTTCAAGACTTCACTATTTCTTCCTCTGATTGGCCTAATCTACAAGCCTCGTATGATAAATGGTGCCATTCGACTCGCAAGCTTGTCATGTGAAGCTTCATTATCAGAATGTGCTTGATACCTGAAGTCTGGCTGGATTATGTTTAATAGTCGTTTTATTTTCAGGATAGTTTTGTTTAGTTTTATGAATTGAGGTTCAAGTTTCTTGTTGTATAATCAAAAATCACCATAGCAGCAGAAGCAGATTGATGCCGGTAATCTTTATTTGCTTACTTTCTTGCCAGTTAATGATCTGTGTAATAATGGATTTATCTGTTTGTGCGTTTTGCTTTGAGTTTGCTGTTAGATTATATTGTGCGTACGAGCAAGCTCTGCGATGCATGATGCATTACCTTCTTGCTAGGTGGCTTTTATCAATTATTCAGAATTAGTTAAGTCTGGAATTTATTGAGCTGAGTTTTGTGAGGGGTCGCCCTTTAAGATGAAATATCCTTTTTACAATTTATTCTTTCAATTCTTCCAATATTCTCTTTTTAGCTTTAAGCAAATTTAGGGAAAACAGGTACTTACCGCAAATAAAAAAAAAAAAAAGAATTTATGTAATAGGTCAAGTTTTTCTTATGTGTTAAATTTAGCACTATTGAATTGTACTTATTCGATTTTTTTTTTTTTTGTTGTCTATTGCCATTGTTCAAGTATTCTGAATAATAATAGCAGTTGATAAAATTAGATGGGTACAATTCAACACGTGCTAAATTTGGCATCTAATGTTAGTCCTAAATCTGGCATCTAAGAAAGACTCGTAATTCAATGGCCTGCAATTTAGCAAGTGGTGATATATATTTTGGATCAATTTAGCTGATGCCATGAGATCTAAATTAAAATTTTCTGCTAATCCAGAATTATTCCTGTACATCAGGATGGCTTAGATGCTTCAGAGTACTATCCTATTTGTAGTTGAGCTCCAATAGCATTGCCATGTGGTACCATCACATATGATACCTCTTAATTGATCAATACTAGATACGATAGGTTAAGAGTTGGGGAAAGTTTGAATTTAGAATTTGCTTTTTCACGAGCCAAAAAAAAAAAAAAAAAAAATACAGAGAACCAAAAATGTTTGCATGAACTAACCATGTATAATAAAATTTCAAACATTATTTACTAAAATTACAATTATATCATAAAAGTGAATAATGACGCATATTTTAATGTACTCACACAAAGGTAGCAGATGTAAACATGTTTTTGGGCTTCGCAAACATTTTTTGTGGCAAATTCGAATTTTTAACTTTTCAAGCCCCAGTTCCACCTTGGTTATACTTGTTTACCAAATGATACTGCCATGTGGCATATATGTGATGCCTCTCAAGCAATTAATATTACCTTTGTCACCTGAGGGTAAAGTAATGGGACATGTTAACATACACGTCTTATATCTAATGTTATAGTACAGACACACACTTCTGTTTATCTCAAAAGTTATTTTGGTCACGACCAAAAATGGACAAATGATCTCGATTGTTGACGCCATATAAAAAATTTGATATTGAAATCCTCAAAACTTTTTTATTTTTGTGCCGATGTTTATTACTCAAGTTTCTTGATATTATATATGTGGATGATATATTATTGATAGCAAACAACGTTCCTAACCGACAAAAAAGTTAAATATGTTGTCCAGGATTGTCTCTATGAAGGATCAAAGAGAGCCTTCCTATATTTTGAGAATAAAAATGATAGAAATAAGTTTAAAAGGTTGCTTAGTTTCTTCTAGTCAACATCGTACATGGCCAAGATGTTAAAACTTGAATACATGAATGCACATAATATATGCTAAACAGCGGAATCTAAATAACTTATTTTCAGTCATTGCTGTCAAACAATAACCAATCACATATGCCTTCTTCCTTCCTCTTGTATAGTATACATAGAAGAATTTTATAGTAAGAGATCTTCTAGCATATGCCTAACTAGAGAGACTATTCCGTAGATGGAGTACCATAGGCTATTTATAGGCTATGCTAGGGACCTTTACTTACAATTATCAAAATTTTTATGATTTCCTTCTGTCAAGAAAATCTTACCCTAAAACATAACGAGAATAATATCTCTGACTAATTGATTGATTTATTTGATTATTTCTTTAATTGGAATATCAATTATCATAAGATACCAGTCAATCACTTTTATGGGAACTAATTGATTGTTGATAAAATCTCAATCAATTAATCAATCAATTTAGGCAAGTCTTACAGGAAATACTAATTGATTATTGATAAAATTACAATCAATGTAGAATCAATCATATAGGTCATAGTTGCCTCTAAAAGAGGCAAGTCTTACATTCTCCCACTTGATCCACATGTAATAGTCAGACAATTTATGAGTGACTAGATGCTTAAAATGGCCATAAGTCTTTACTGTCACTCAATAGATTCAACATTTATGTAACAGTTGCTTAATTAGAAATAGATAATACATGAATTATGGCGGCTATGCTATAATATCAAACACTTCCTTCCACATAATACAATATATTATACTTCCTAATTAGGTGCTTTAAAAACCTTATGATAACTTCATAGAAGTTACTCAGGGTCCAATTTTATGGATCAAAAGGATCACTTCTTTATACATGTATCAATTTTAATGTGTGTGCAAACATGTAATTATTAACAAATGTCTAGACACAAATGATCAAGAAAATAGAAGTAATCTACTATAGACTACTGAATCTCATATGGGTTGCATGATCTTGGAAGACTTTAGTAGGCAAACCTTTAGTCATAGGATCATCAATCATTAATTGCACACTGATGTGCTCAGTGATTACTTTTTGCTTTTTAACATGATCTCTGACTATTAAGTACTTGATGTCAATGTGTTTGCTTGAACTTTTACTTTTGTTGTTCTTAGCAAAGAACACAACAGCAAAGTTATCACAAAAAATCTTCAATGGCCTACTTATAGAATTTACCACTTTTAGTCCAAATATGAAGTTCTTCAACCATAAAGCTTGTGGTGTAGTTTCATAGAGTGCAATGAATTCTGCTTCCATTGTGGATGACACAACAATTGTTTGCTTTATACTTCTCCAAGATATGGCTCCTCCAGCAAGAACGAAAATGTACTTTGAAGTAGATTTGCTTGAATCCACACATCCAGCAAAATTCCAATCAGAATATTCAACTACCTCCTAATAGTCAGATTGTCTGTATGTAAGTATGCAGTCCTTGGTCCCTAGCAGATATCTTAGAACTATTTTTGGCAACTTTTCAATAATATTTTCCAGGATTAATTTGATATCTACCTAGCATTCCAATTGCAAATGCTATATCGAGTTTGGTGCAGACCTAAGCATACATGAGGCTTCCAACAAGCAAAGCATATGGAATGCTATCCATCTTTTTTCATTCCAATTCATTTTTAGGATGTTGATTTAAACTAAAATTTTCTCCTTTGACAATGGAAGCTGCTATGGGAGAGCAATTTTTCATCCCAAGTCTTTCAAGAATCTTTTCAATGTAAGTCCTTGAAATAGTCCAAGAATTCTTCACCCATATCATTTATTTCAAAGTTCTATACAAGATGTTTAGTTTCATGCAACAAACCCATATTATTACCTGCAAGAAGAATATTATCTGCATATAAGACTAAAAAGATATATCTGCTCCCACTTATCATAGAAGATATATGCATTGATCAACGATGTTCTCTACAAAACCAAATGAAGAGACAGCATTGTGAAACTTAATATACCATTGGCAGGAAGCTTGTTTTAGTCCATATATAGATTTCTTTAATTTGCAAACAAGTTGGTTATTGTCATTGTTGACAAGACCTTTAGGTTAGTACATGTATACCTCTTCTTCAAGATCTCCATTAAGGAATGTTGTTTTCACATCCATTTGATGTAACTCCAAATCAAAATGAGCCATTGTTGCCATAATCATGTGCAATGAATCCTTCTTTGAAACAAGAGAGAAGGTTTCATGGTAGTCAATGCCTTCCTTTTGAGTGAAACCTTTGGCTACAAGTCCAACTTTATATCGTTCAATATCACCCATTAAGTCTCTTTTGGTTTTAAAAACCCATTTGTATCCTATAATAGAGACTATCATAGGTAATTCAACCAGATTCTAGACTTTATTTTTAGTTATTGATTCCATTTCTTCTTTTGTGACATTATACCAATATGTGAAATTTTTTCTACCCATGGCTTGTGAAAATGAATTGAAGTCATATTTAAATCCAATATTATAATCAGACTCTTGAAGATATACTTCATAATCACTATAAATTGCTGGTTTTTGAATTCTTGAGAATCTTCTAGCTCCTATTGTTTAATGGGGAATTTGATTAGTGAGATCAACTGGTGTTGCTTGTTCTGGATGTGATTGCTCAAGTAGAGTGATGTGTGCCTAATTTATAGGTGTTTAGAGAGTAAATTATGTGGTTTTATTAGGAAAATTTGGTCTTTTTGGAGTAATTTTATTTGAGGAAAGTTATTTTAGGAGAATGGAACTTATTCGTATTGTTCTTGGTAGGAAGAAGTGAAGGAAATTGGATGGAGTGGAAAGTGCAAAGAAAGAACAAAGACAGTCAAAGTTCCAGACTTCTGTTTCGAGCAAACCATCTAGTTCGATCAAAACAGAAGGTATCATTGCAGAATCGCAATTTTAGCGATTTATTTCCTTTTTCAACTCAAAGACTTGATTTTCTGAAAGCCTAAACACTGATAAATATGGGAAAGACAAAAATATCAAAGGAAGCAATGGCAACCCTAGAAAAACACCCCACAACACAAGAAACATAAAAAAGGAGATCGAGAGGAAGATCAAGAACTAAAGATTCCATATTTTTTACTCTTCTCTCTCTCTTTTCTTTATGTATTCTTTAATGTTTATAGATTTTATTATTTTGGATTGTAAGACTATGAGTAGTTAAATTTGTTATAGGGATTAATGCTCTAAAATGATGTTCCTTTGATTAATCTATTTATGAATCGTGCTTTTATTATGTGATGAACGCTATACTTAATGCTTAATCATGCTTGGCCACCATGGTTATGATTTATCTTGTGTTGCGCATTGAGAGATGGTAGCATAATAGATCTACAATCATCAATCTAATCACTTACTGGCAAGAGATTGTGATAAGTAATTAGATACCCATAGGAGTTGCTCATATTAGCCTTATTAGATTAATTGTTCAACGGGTAAGTGCCATGAGAGTGGGTTAATGTGTTTTTCAATTAATTAAACTAGGGTTTAGTCATTAAACGTCAAGAGAATTTAATTGATACCTTTTGAAAAAACTCGGGTCATAATAAAGCATGGTTAATTCATAGATTAATTAATTGAATTGATTGTGGGTGATTATTAATTTCTAATCTTTGTGGGTTGTTGATCCTTCTTTAGATGTAATTGCTTGTGCGATTTTAGTTTAGTTAATTTAGTTCAAAGTACTCTTCGTTGAGAATTTACTGTGAGTTTTTTTTAAACTTCAATTAGAAGGCTTAAACAAATAAAAGTGAATTGATAGGTAACTAAGTAACTAATCCTCGTGGGAATGATCTCTACTCATCATTATATTACTTGTTACGATTCTGTATACTTGCAGAAATTGTGCAACAAGTTTTTGACACCGTTGCCAGGGATTAAGTTTATTTAACATCATAATTAGTTCAATTTTTCTTGATTTAAGGCACAATTCTTTTATTTTTTATTTTATTTATTTATTTTTGTCTCTTGAATAGGTGTGATTTTGGTGCATACATAACACTCGACGAGCAAACCAGCAACTTGAGGTGTACAAATCCGAAATCACCAAATATTTGAGAGAAATTAAGAAGGCAAAGAAAGAAGAGGAAATATCTAAGGCAAACGAAGGTGAAGAGCATCCAAGGACTCTCTTGGAGTTCTCAATGCCGAGAATGAATGGGTCTCAACAAGGAATCACAAGACTGGCAGTCAATGCAAACAATTTCGAGATTAAACCGTCTCTTATTCAAATGCTTCAAGCAACCGTGCAGTTTTATGGCTTAGCTAATGAGGACCCCAATGCTCATATAGCTAACTTTTTGGAGATTTGTAACACATTTAAAATCAACGAAGTGTCAGATGATGCAATCAAGTTAAGGCTCTTTCCATTCACATTGAAAAACAAAGCCAAAGTTTGGCTCCAATCGTTACCGTCACAATCTATCACAACATGAGCGCAGTTAGCTCAAACATTCCTAGCAAAGTATTTTCCTCTTGCCAAGACAGCAAGAATTATAAAGGAGATCACTAATTTCCAGCAATAAGAGGGAGAGTCACTTTACGAAACATGAGAACGTTTTAAGGAGTTGCAAAAAAGCTGTCCACATCATAATCTTTCTAGGGAATTGTTGACTCAAACCCTTTACAATGGAGTGAATACAACTACAAGGGGGACAATAGATGCTGTTGCTGGAGGTTCCTCAATGAGAAAGACCACAGACGATGCATACGAGCTTCTTGAGGAGATGGTCAATAACAATTGTTCATGGCCAACGGAAAGAGAAAGACAAATGAATATAAAGGAGCAGAAGGGAGTTCTTGCCGTGGATCCAATGACCTCATTGCAAGCTCGAGTTGCCAATCTCACTAGGCAACTTAACAACTTGAGAGTCTCATTAAATTCCATTGCAGCTATTCAAGCGGGGTGTGAGTTTTGTTGTGATACGAGTCATAGTTTCAATGAATGTAGTATTGAGAATTTCTATTATCCCGAGTAAGTTAACTTTTTGGGGGCTCAAGTACAAGGAAGGTCGGTCAATAACCCGTACTCTAATACTTATAATTCAGGGTGGAAGAATTACCCTAATTTTTAGTGAAGTAATAACAGTGGCAATTGAAATTTTAACATGGCAAGGCAACAAGGACCACTGGGATTTTAACCGCCTCCTCATCAAGATAGGTTGTCATCTTTTGAAGCTAAAATGCAGAAGTTAATGGAAGGATTGGGTGAAAAAATAGTCAACCAAAATGAAAACCAAAGGAGGATGGAAGTGAAGTTCGATCAAGTAACGAAGAATCATGCCTCTTCCATTCACAATTTGGATGTTCAGATTGGGCAACTAGCTAATGCAATGTCTTCAAGAAATCTTGGAAGTCTCTCTAGCAATATTGAAGTGAACCCAAAGGAACAACTCAAGGCAATTACATTAAGGAGTGAAAAGGAATTACCACCATTTCAAGAAAAGCGAAAAAGAAATAAAGAAGAAGTGCAAGGGAAAAAGGAGAATAAAATGCAAGAAGAAAAAGAAAGGGCTCGAGTAAAGAAGCTACCTCCTCCATATGTACCTAAGCTGCCATTCCCTCAAAAATTGGCTAAGCACCAAATTGATCAATGGTTTGCAAAATTCTTGAAAAAAATCAAGAATTTTCAAATTTATATACCATTTGCTGAAGCTTTAAAGGAGATGCCTCGCTACGCCAAATTTCTCAAAGATCTTATCACAAATAAAAGAAGTTGGGATGACAATCAAATGGTTTCTTTGACCGAACATTGCTGTTCGTTTATAACGAGCAAATTGCCAACTAACCTTAAAAACCCAAGGAGTTTTACAATTTCATACGTAGTTGGTAATTTAGAATTTCCTAGATATTTGTGTGATTTAGGTGCCAGTATTAACTTGATGCCTTTGTCTATTTTCAGGAAGTTTAGGGAGGGAGATATCAAGAATACCTCTATGTTGCTGCAATTAGCGAATCATTCAATTAAGAAGCCATATGGGGTAGTGGAGAAGGCGTTCTTGTCAAGGTGGACCGATTCATAATTCCAATGGATTTCGTGATTTTAGATTTTGAAACAGATAAAGAGTGTCTTTTAATTTTTAGAAGACCATTTATGAATATCGGAAGAGTATTGGTGGATGTTCATGAGGGGAAGCTTACCTTGAGGATTGGTGACGAGAAGATAGATTTCAACATGAAGATAGATTTCAACATGAAGATAGATGTTGTAGATGAGTGTGTGAAAGAAGAGCATCAAGTTGAACAAGAGAGAAAAAATGAAAGATTTGTAGAACTTTCTGTTTCGATCGACCCAACTGGTTCATCCGAAAAAGAAGCTGACGATGACCAAACTTGTGTAGAAAATTTAAGATTTTTGGTGAGAACGAAAGCACCTACTTCTACATCTGTAGAGAAACCACCTTCTTTAGAATGAAAACCTTTACTTAATTATTTAAGGTATGCCTTTTTGGGAGATGGAGATAACTTGCCTATCATTATCTCAAACAAACTCTCTATAGAGCAAGAGAAGAAGGTAGTATAGGTAATAAAGAGGAGAATCAAAGCTATAGGCTGGCAAATATCAGATATTAGAGGGATTAGTTCTTTTTTCATAATACAGAGAATCAATATTGAGGATGAAAGTCAAGCCACAACTTAAAGGCAAAGGAAATTAAACCCCAATATGAAAGAGGTCGTTAAAAAGGAAATCATCAGATTACTCGATACTAGTATCATATACCCAATATTTGATAGTTCTTGGGTAAATCTAATTCAATGTGTACCCAAAAAAGGTGAGATGACCGTGGTAGAAAATTAAGAAGGAGAGATAATCTCAACAAGAACGGTAACGGGATGGAGAGTATGTATTGACTACCGTAAGATCAACTCGATGACAAGGAAGGATCACTTTTCCCTTCTTTTTATCGATCAAATGTTAGAGAGAATAGCGGGTCATGCATACTATTGCTTCCTTGATGGATACTTTAGGTACAATCAAATTTTTATTTTTTTCAATGATCAAGAGAAGATCACATTCACATATCCCTGTGGTATTTTTGCTTATAGGCGAATGCCCTTTGGATTGTGCAATGCACCTGCTACTTTCCAAAGGTACATGATGTTTTTATTCTCTGACTTAATTGAGGACATAATGGAAGTTTTCATGGATGACTTTTTAGTTTTTGAGAATTCTTTTGAGCTTTGCTTAGCCAATCTTGAGAAAGCGTTGAGAAGATATGAAGAAACGTGTTTGGTACTCATTTGGGAGAAGTGCCATTTTATGGTAGAAGAAAAAATCGTTTTGGGGTATAAAATATCCAAGGAAGGAATAGAGGTAGATCGAGCAAAGATCGAAATCATAGAAAAACTTCCTTCTCCGACTTCTCTTAAGAGAATTCGCGCTTTTTTAGATCATGCCGGATTTTACTGACGATTTATAAATGATTTTTCTCTTATTGCTAGACCTTTTACTAATTTATTGAGTAAAGATGTCTCTTTCAATTTTGATAATGTTTGTTTGTGTGCTTTTGATAGGTTAAAGAAGGCACTTGTGTCGACACTAATAATTTATTCTTCAGATTGGTCTCGACCATTTGAGATCATGTGCGACATAAGTGATTAAGCTGTATGATGTGTGTAAGGATAGAAAAAGGACAAGAAGATGCACGTCATCTACTATGCTAGTTGTACACTCTCACGAGCCCATATGAACTACACCACAACTGAAAAGGAGATGTTGGCGGTAGTCTTTGTAATAGACAAGTTTCGTTCCTATTTACTTGGTTCGAAAGTGATCATTTATACAAATCATGCGGCTCTGCGACACCTTTTGTCAAGAAAGATGCAAAGCCGAGGCTAATTCGGTGGATACTACTTCTTTAAGAATTTGATATCGAAATCTGATATAAAAAGGGTTTAGAGAATGTATTGGCATACCATCTCTCTCGGTTGGAAGGGGCAGTTGAAGGTAGTACAGAAGAGATGGAGATTAATGAAAATTTTTCTGATGGATCTCTTATGCAAGTGCGCGAGATTTGTGCACCATGATATGCTAATATGATAAATTTTCTTGCTTGTGGGATAGTTCTAGTGGAATTATCTTATCAACAGAAGAAAAGATTTTAATTTGAAGCCAAGCACTATTTTTGGGAGGATCCTTTTCTTTAGAAAATTTGTGGAGATGGATTAATTCGAAAATGTGTACCGGCAAATGAAATATTAGAGATTCTTACTCAGTGTCATAGTTTACCATAAGCTGGTCATTTTGGAGCAAATAGAACAGTTGAGCGTGTTTTGAAAAGTGAATTTTATTTGTAACAGCCCCACCTTACCCAGAGACGCACCAAAGGGCTTAACGGACTGCCTGTCTGACTCTCGCCAGGACTCAAATCAAGCACTCATTCGGAACATCCAAGCATACTTAACTCAAAATAAAATACATTCATGATGAAATATATTCATTTAATTCATTCGAAAATACAAGTATCACAAGAAATTTACATCTCAAAATATACATAGTATTTACAATAAAAGCCTACACAGTTAGGCTATCAAAATACATGAACAAAACATTTACTATATCCAAAAGCAGCTTTTCCAACTTTAGTATTTTGGGAAACCTGGTTAAAGAAAATAAATAAACGGGATGAGTTATAATAGCCCAGTGAGTGCCCAAGTCATGTAACCATACCAGGAATTCATTATTTAATGGAACAAGATAATTGACAAGGTAAATAGACAGGTTATGAACAATTTAATTAACAAGTAGTCAATGGTGGATACAGGGCCCAACTACGGGAGCAAGCTCAACCGCAGGAGAAGCAAGTACTGTTCATGTAACCATGATGTTAGGATCGAGATAATAACTCAGATCTTTATCAAAGGACATGCCAGTATTATCACGCACGCCCTAACCACCGTTCACCTTATAATCTCCGTACAAGCTACCACATCCACGGAGTAATCTCGACCTTGGAGGGCCAACACGCGAGAAAGTTCAATCCGGAGTTGGCCTCTTTGAGGATTCACAACTCAAAAGGGAAAGAACAACATGCCCTAAAACACCCAACACCTTATATCCTCCCAAACCTGTCTGGGTTGACTATCCGTGAAGTAACGGTGAAGTTAGTCACAGAAGTCTCATGCACAAGTAACACATTGGATAATGAAAGCGTGTAACACATTGCGGAATAAATGCGATAAAGTACACATCCTTTCTCAAGTAGCACATGTCATCAAATAACAATTACAAGTATAACATAATTTTTCATAATATAACATTCTCAAGTATGACAAAATATTTCATGCATCATGTACACATAAAGACACTCACCTTAAGTGCTTAAGAAAATATTTCGTAATACGGTCGGGTTTCACTTCCGGAGCCTGAAATTTAAAAGAAAATAGTCGTATAAAAACCGAATAAAATCTAAGTAATTTGATAAGAAAATTCGAGAAATACCTCAAGTATCTCTAGGGTTTAATTTCTAGGGTTTTGGAGTTTGGGTTTTACCCTAGGGTTTAGGGTTTTCAAAATTAGGGTTTTCTAAATTTTTAGGGTTTCACTCGGAAATGTTTAATTCATTAATAGCTAATCTACAAAAATTTCTGCACGTTCAAATCACTAAATTACAGCTTATAAAGCTTTAAATCATAGCCTAATCACTTTTATTTCTTAGGTTTTACCGAAATTTCGGCAGCACTTCTCCTATAATTGGACTAACCTAAAATTTTTACTTGCAAGAAAAACATCCAAACAACCCAATCTCAAGTAGTTCTACCAATTTCACATCAAACGCACTTCAATTTCACCCAAATTCATCACAAAAACACCTAAATTACTCCAAGTTTCTTCAACTAAATCATCCTTAATTCATGCCATCTCAAGTTTAAATCATTAGCTACAAGTCATACAAGTCCATAAACCTCATATTCATGGAATAAAACTTCATATTTCATGGCTAAAATAAATCACACTTAACCATAAAGACATGACTTAAAAGTTAGAAAACTATGATCTTTATACTTGAAATAAGATGAAAAGTTCTTGGGAAATACCTTTAATAAGGCAAGATTGTTGCTTAGGAGGAAGATTAACTCAATTTCTATGGATGAAAAGTGATCAAATAGAAGCAAAAGCTCCAAGAAAATGAAAGCAAATGGAGAGAAAAGAGAGAAGAGAGAAACCGGCCAAGTGAAGAAAAGAGAGAAAAAAAAAATAAGTTAAGCTAAGTGAAAAAGAATTGAAGGAAAATTGGAAAAGCGGTGACCAATCAAAGCATGACAAAACCAAAAGTAAAGCTTGACTTTCTTGCAAATAAAGCTCCACTTGGCCAAGTATAATTTGAAGAGATGTTTGTCATTTATCCTACACTTAATCTTGCAAGACATTCTAGGTACAAATCTTAAGGATAATGGTACAACATGCTAGTAAAATAGAATATCATTCCTTATTATTTTTTTCCACTAATTCAACCCTTCTTTTTTTTTTTTCTAATGAACATAATATAAAATAAATGGTTTTGGCATGAATTTCTGGGGTGCTACATTATTGGCTTACGTCATTTCAACATGTTAGAGAATTTGTTAGACACTGTGATCGTTGTCAAAGAGCGGGAAATATTTCAAAGAGGAATGAGATGCCTCTCACTAATATACAAGAGGTGAAAATTTTTGATGTATGGGGAGTTGACTACATGGGACCGTTTCTATCATCCTATGGGAACAAACACATCTTAGTGGGTATTGACTATGTATCTAAATGGGTGGAGACAATAGCTTCTACAACAAATGATGCTAAGGTGGTGGTCCGATTTCTCAAGAAACTCTTCGCAAGATTTGGAGTTCTCTGTGCAATTATTAGTGGTGGTGGCACACATTTTTGCAATTGACAATTTGAATCTCTTCGCAAGATATATGGGGTGCATCACAAGGTAGTTACACCATACCATCCCAAAACTAGCGGTAAAATGGAGGTCTCAAATAGGGAATTAAAAAGAATCTTGGAGAAGATGGTGAATGGAACAAGAACGGATTGGGTTAATAAGTTAGATGATGTTTTGTGGGCATATAGTACAACTTTTAAAACACCTATTGGAATGTTTCCATATAGGTTAATTTTTAGAAAAGCATGTCATCTACCCGTTGAATTGGAATATCGTGCACATTGGGCAATTATGGTTCTAAATTTTGACCTGAAGACAGATAGTGAGAAGAGGTTATTGCAACTCAACGAGTTGGATGAAATTCAACATTTGGTGTATGAGAATACTAAACTTTATAAGGAGAGAACCAAGAGATGGCATGACACTCATATTTTCCCAAGGAATTTAAGGAAGGAAATTTTGTATTATTGTTCAATTCACGTTGAAGATTATTTCCTAGGAAGCTTAAATCTAAATAGAGTGGACTATTTAAAGTGACAAAAGTGTTTAAACATGGTGCTTTAGAGTTAGAGAATTCTAAGGGAGAGTTATTCAAGGCAAATAGGTATCGTTGCAAGTCATACTTAGAAAAGCTCATGGATCACCATAGGAAAATTGTTTCCCTCCTTTCTCTCACTTAGCCAATGGTTTATTTAAAGTCGAGCTAATGACTTTAAACAAATGCTTCTTGGGAACCTAAGCTATCTCCTTTATTTCCTTTAATATTATTTAAATTGTCCTTATCATTTTGGTAATAAATTTTCATTGGATTTTGTTTTTCTTATGTAGGTTTCAAATTGTTGAAGTATATGAAATTCTCAGGTCTCTGTGTGCCGTCTCCACCGCCTCCATTTCCATGAGTTAGGGGAGTGTTGTTTTTCAAACTTTCACTTTTCTTGCTTCCTTTTATAGTGTGTTTAGCTATTGTGTGTTGCTTATTTCTAACTGTGTTACTTGTGTCTTGGTTCCTCCCATTGTGGACAATGTGAGAATTTAAGTGTGGGGGAGGAACTTGTGGAATGAATTGTCGTAATATTTAGTTTTGTATCATGTTTTTTGTGCTATTAATGTGTTAGTGTTATTATTATTTTTTTTATATTTTTGTGTCAGTTTATGGCTTTGAAATGGGGTGCGGTGAGTTTGTTTGACTTGTATTGAGTAGATGAACATGACTATTTGGATGGAAATATGAAGATTGAATTTCGTCATTAGGTTGAAGTATCTATCACTAGCATGTTTCTTGAATGAAGTTTTTATTAGCTTTGAGAATTATGAGTAGTTAGTAACATGATGATCACACATAATTGGCATAATTGTTTTTAGTGTTGGAATCTTCATTATTTTCTTGGTCTTCTTAGTTACCTTGTATTGCGAAATAATTTGATTGTGTAAAAACATGTTGAAATCTAGCTTGTGAGGATGTAGTTGAATTATAAGAATGAGGGTGTTCAATGAAAAAAAATTAAAAAAAAGAGAAAAGGAAAAAATTTTGAAAAAAAAAGAGAAAAATTTCGAAAAAAAAAAGTGTGAATGCGCAAAGATTTTGAAAGTTAAATTATTCCGTTGATTTTGACCTTTAGAAATATGGGTTGAAATTATGAATAGTGCTAGTAGCCACTTAAGAGTGTGATTTGACTGAATAATTGGGTCATTTGATGAGCCCCATGTCAGTGATTCGCGTAAAAAGGTTAAATGACATCTTAAATAATGTTAATTGCGCATAGAGTGGGATGGAGCATAAAATGCAACTACAAACCGAAAATTGACACCCTAGAGCTTTATGTGTGAGTCCTTACTTGTAGGACTTTGATAGTTCTTTTGCAATCTAAATTGTTTTGACAATACTTGGTAAGTATTGGACTAAGGATGTTTGAAGTAGTACTTATTATTATTTTAGCTTTTCATGTCAATTTTTGTGTGATTATCCTAGTTGATGACCATTCCTAGTTCTTAAGCTACTTGACATTGATTTTTGAGAAAAAGGATAAGTGATGGATGCTTTAGGCTTAAGTTGATGGAATTTGGTTGGATTGTTGAAATTTGAATGATCATGCTAGTTTGCTTGAGGACAAGCAAAAGTCTAAGTGTGGGGGTATTTGATGTGTGCCTAATTTATAGGTGTTTAGAGAGTAAATTGTGTGGTTTTAATTAGAAAATTTAGGTCTTTTTGGAGTAATTTTATTTGAGGAAAGTTATTTTAGGAGAATGGAACTTATTTGTATTGTTTTTGGCTAGGAAGAAGTGAAGAAAGTGGATGGAATTGAAAGTGCAAAGAAAGAACAAAGACAGTCAAAGTTCCAAACTCCTGTTTCTGGCGAACCATCTGATTCGATTGAAATAGAAGGTATCACTGCAGAATTGCAATTCTAGCGATTTCTTTCATTTTCCAACTCAAAGACTTGATTTTCTGGAAGGTTAAATACTGATAAATATGGGAAAGACGAAAAAATCAAAGGAAGCAACGACAACCCTAGAAAAACACCCTACAACACAAGAAACATCAAGAAGGAGATCAAGAGGAAGATCAAGAACTGAAGATTTCAGATTTTTTACTCTTTTCTCTCTCTTTTCTTTATGTATTCTTTAGTGTTTATGGATTTTATTGTTTTGAATTGTAAGACTATGAGTAGCTAAATTTGTTATTAGAGATTAATGCTCTAAATATGATGTTCTTTTGATTAATCTATTTATGAATCGTGCTTTTATTATATGATGATTGTTATAGTTAATGCTTAATCATAGTTGGCCACTATGGTTATGATTTATCTTGTTCTGTGCATTGAGAGATGGTAGCATAATAGATCTACAATCATCAATCTAGTCACCTATTGGCAAGAGATTGTGATAAGTAATTAGATACCCGCAGGAGTTGCTCATATTAGCCTTATTAGATTAATTGTTCAATGGGTTAGCGCCATGAGAGTGGGTTAATGTGTTTTTCAATTAATTGAACTAGGGTTTAGTCATTAAACGTCGAGAGAATTTAATTGATGCCTTTTGAAAAAACTCGGATCATAACAAAGCGTGGGTAATTCATAGATTAATTAATTGAATTGATTGTGGGTGAGTATTAATTCCTAATCTTTTTGTTGATTCTTCTCTAGATTTAATTGCTTGTGCCATTTTAGTTTAGTTAATTTAGTATTAATTTAGTTCAAAGTACTCTTAGTTGAGAATTTATTGTGAGCTTTCTTAACTTCAATCAGAAGCTTTAGACAAATAAAAGTGAATTGATAGGTGGCTAAGTAACTAATTCTCGTGGGAACGATCTCTACTCATCATTATATTACTTGTTACGATTCTATATACTTGCAGAAATTGTGCAACATAGAGTTTGTTCAATTGGTTGTTCTTCAATATTTTGAATAACAACCAGATCATGCGAACATGTTAAGGGTGTCTTCAAATTCTACCTTTTGATAATCACTCCTACTTTTTTCATGTTTCTCAAGAAATTTAACATTTCTAGCTTCAATGATTTTTGGAATGTGTGAATCAAAATCCTTTGGATTTAACAGCGTAGCTTATGAAAAAACCACTAACTGTACGTTCATCCAACTTCTTAAGTTATGGATTATATGCCTCTACAGAAACAATATAATTTTTTTTTATTGGACATTTTATCATTGTACTCTGGTTCCGTTCTGGTTCATTTGTTGTTGTCGTTGTTTTTTTTTTTTGACATGTTTACTTTGACTTTGTGCCTTGAGTGACACTGTAATCTTTTACACCTATGTGCTTCTTACGCTGTAAAAGATTACACTGTAATCTTTTACATTGACTTCTTACGCTGTAATCTTTTTGCATGTGTGCTTCTTAGTGTCCTTCCATAATCTAAGACTTGAACATTAAGCCATTTGATAAGACTAAACAACTACAAGATAGTTCTCCTCTCTCTTTCAAAAGTTTTTCTTGGAATAGAACATTAGCTCATTCTAGACATTGTTTTGGTAGTTCCTATATATAAATGGCGTCTTATTGCAGCTTATATATTTGGGTGTCTAGAGTTGCTGAATTGATATGTGTTTAAGTTGGTGATATATTCTTTTGAACTTTCTACACTTATGCTCTGTTTCTTATTCTTGGGTTCCATTTCTTATTCTTGGGTTCTATTTCTTATTTCTGTATGTCTATTTGTTGATTATTTGGCCTTTTTTCTCATGTTTACTTTGACTTTATGCCACCAGTTCATACTGAATGTTTTTTTGAGGATGACATTATGCTGTAATCTTTGGCTTTTGTGTGCTTATTAATGTCATTCCATGATCTGAAACTCGTCCATTAAGGTTATTAGAAAGGTTAAACAACTTTGAGATAGTTCCCTTCAGTCTTTCAAAAGCTTTCCTTGGAATAGATAATTTGACCATTTCATTTAGCTCATTCTTGACATTGTCTTGGCAGTTGTCTATACATAAATGGTGTCAGATTGCAGTTACTTATATCTATGGGTGAATTCACATATGTTGAATTCATATATGCTGAATTCATATGTATTTAGGGTTATGTACCTTTTTCATGAATTAGTTTCGCCTAAATTAGGAGCGCAATGCTAAGAATGGTTAATTTGGTTATTCAAGAGCAAAACAAAATGCAATATTCTGAGTATGATGGTTAATGTGAACATGTTATTTTTGCAGTTCCGAAATTTTGATGAGCCTATTGCAATCTTGCAATGTAATTTTTTTTATCAAAACAAAAAACATGTAGAGGTACTTGTAAATCAAGGGATTTTCAAGAATATTGACTTTGTTTCTTTGATAATCTCATTAAAAGTTGCAATGTAATTTGTTTTATCTAAATAAAAAACATGTAGAGGTACTTGTTAATTAAAAGATTTTCAAAAATATTGACTTTGCTTCTCTCATAATCTCATTAAAAAATATCGTTGGGAGTGTGTGTGTGTGTGTTTGCATATTCAGAAAGCGGTATGATGCAGATATGGTGGGTGATCAATGCAATCAAGGTGGGGAGATTAGGGTGCCAAGTGATTCGATGACAAGAGCTTGAGCTAAAGAATACAAAGACTTGCTTCAAGCTTTGGTTCATGGCACCCAAGATCAAATTTGGATGTTTAGAGACATGGAAGATATTTTACCAAAGTTGATTACATGCATAGGAGTATTAGAAAGCTCAGAGGCTCGCGAAAAGGGTGAAGAATCAACTAGCATAAGGTTGCAAGCACCATCAGAATTTATCGCAGCTGGAACTAAAAATTTTGACCCAAGCCTTGGCTCAACCCGTAGTGCGGCTTGCGCCAAACTTAGATCAGAATACCCGCGATGCAACTTGAAGCTTCTGGGAGCTAGGATGTGAAGAGGCAATGAGTGAAGGAGAGGGAAGATACTATTTATACCCCTCATGCCCCATATTCGTTCCCAAAATCCTATCTTCTCCCTCTCGTACTCTCTACTCAATAGCCATATCCAAACTTAAGCACCCCCAAAAAAAAATCCTAAAAAAAATTAATTACCAAATCAATACTCTTGACAAAATTCCTTGAAAATTTTTAATTTTTTCACTTAATTTTTATTTTTCTGTACGTGTATATATATTCAAAAGACGGTGAATATATAGATAGAAAAAGGATGCATTGTATAGAGAACTAGGATGAATGAGCGAAGGATAGTGCAGGTGCTATTTGTGCTATTTATGTTGAGCTGCAGATGAATGATGCCTACCATTCAATGAGGTAGGAATGGAGGGGAAAGATTTTATTTGGGACTTAGGGACCCAACAACAAATATGCGAGCTACTAAGGCTCGTGAATAGGTCCACTTTAGAAAAATTCAATCGGGGGTATAGTGTTACTATTCCTTATCAATTTATTTATTTTTTATTTTTTTAAAATTGATTCAACAGTCCAATAGTAATACTGTGTAAAAAATACCCCAACCCACAACTCTGAGGAAAACCTTCATTCGAGACTCAAGACAAAACCTATCTTTGCTCGCCCCTCCAGCCTTCTCTCCCCCGGCCCGCCGCTACAACTTCCGACTCCATATCAAATTCCCGATTGGTTACGCATTTCACTTTCTCTTATTTTTTTGGTTTATGGCAATAATTGCTTAAGATATGCATGTGATGCCTTTTCAAGGATAGAAAATTTGAACTTCAATTTGATAGTCCATTCTTTTATAACATTTTACAGGTAGAAGGTGGCATGGTGGGAGTAATACAGAAATTCATTATCACATCAATGTTGATGTGGGCAGCTCCTGTTGCTATTTTATATGGTTTTAACCATAATTTTTTTCCTGGTAACCCATGCTTGTTTTAGCACTTTTATTCTTATGTTGTATTTGTATTCTTTTACTGCTAGTGCTTTGTTTAAATATTGCTCTTTCTCTGCAAGCAAATTTTTTGTGGTGTAATTTGGTTTGGTTATTATACTTGTTTAAGCTAGTAATCCTGATAGACTTTTGACTTTGGTGAAAATTGCCATATGGGTGAAAGCATTCATAAAGAAAATGCGCTAGCAAAATAGATTGCCAATTTGAAAATTAAAACTGGTTAAGCATTGTAAATGAGTAAATGGTTTTGTTGTTTGAGAGAAAAGCTGAGAAAGAGCATTGATTGCAGGACATAGCCTGTTAAGTGTAAGCCACAGCCGAATAGCCTATTAAGAATTGCTATGTAACGTGTACTTTTGGCATATGCAAACACGTAGATGTTGGTTCCTTTCCTACCGTACACAACAGTAGATATTACGCCGTGCTTATAGTTTGTTGTCTCCTTAATTATGATTATTCAAGTACGTCGAGTAAATATAATTCAGTTTTCTTGTGTTGATTTTTCTTTTTCTATCACACATATAGTTCTATCAATTTGATGATACAGGGGAACTAGTTACGATCAAATGTTGTATTGATGGAGGAAAAGAACCACCATTAATTTCAATTAGTATAGGTTTAACTGAAGTTCCTTTTTTTTGAGTAAGTAGTTTAACTGAGGTTCGTGCCTGAAAACTCCCATTTTTTTCCCCTTCTCGCTTATGATTATCTTCCGCTAGCTGATGCTTTTTTGCTGTATATCTCCTGAAAACTTGAGAATTATATGGTGTTGCTGCTAGACTTGTCCCAGATTTCAGTTTTCCAATTGAAAATTTTCAAAGTTTAGTTCACCCATAAACTTCTATAAATTTGTGAATTGGTAATTTGGTGAAACTCTTTGAAAAAACGAATGTCCTGTATTTACATGTGTGTCTAGTTATGGCACCATTCCTAGGAAATCTCGTACACTCTCTTGCTGGTTAATTAGATGCCCATTCCTGGAAATGTTGGTTCAGTCCAAGTTGTTGCTGGATCTAGTTACTAAACTAGGACGAGCCATTTTTGCTTAGGGCATAGCCCAAGATGCTTGATAAAAATTTAACCCATCAATTATCACCCTGGAGTTTTAACCATTGGAGAGTGGTGTTTTGTTGTTCTTCTTAGGAGTGATGAATTGATTCTCTTCCCTCTGTTGTCTGTAAAGTAAAGTAACTTTTCTATTGACAAAACAGTATTCCCCAATATATAAGAAGCATACAATTGCAATTGAAGACAGGAAAAAAGTTCATTAAGAGTATTTACCTGTAGGAATTATCTTGTTTGCACCAGGAAAACGTGTAACAGGACCGACTATTTATAATCCACGTGGGTTTCTCTGTGCCTTGAAAAGTTCTCCTATTCCTCTCATTCCAGAGTATCAAAGTACAACAGGTCCAAAGCTCTTCCATTTTTTTGTGTATTTACCCTGCATTCTTCAGCAAAACATGGCATCTAAAATCCTTCTTGCCATGACCTGGTGCCATCAGAAAACATACTTAACACCAGTTCCCAACATTGTTGTGCCATTTTACAATGTAAGAAAAATATGACCTATCTCTTCCCTACCTCTGTTGAAATGATTTTATGGAGGGCCCGCCGTAGAGAGCTCCATAATGTGGGCAGCAGCAGCAACCGCGGGGGCTGCCTCTACTGCAAAAGGGGTGGCCTTTTTCTTTGATGCTCTCCACCTCGCTTGTTATAAGAACACCTAATCAGGTGACTCAACTTGAACTTCCAGGCATGCAATGGCTTCAGAATTCTGAAAGGACTTGCATGTTGACAAATTGGACCCTTTTGCTAAAATAGACCGACTGGTTCTTTTAACGACAACCAAATGGAATGGCCAACTTTACACATTTAACATTTGTTAAACTTATATGGGTGGATTGCCACTTCAAAATGTCCAATTAGATGAATGATTCCTGTGGTTTGAGGGTCCTTCCCAAACAATAATGCCATGACAAACAGAAAAAGGTTTTTTTTTTTTTTTTTTCTTCCCCGGTTTTCAAGTTGTCTTACTTTTTCCTTGTGTTGCAGTACTGGTCAATTTTGGGATCATGAGGATAAAGGAGGCTGATGTAGTCAATTTCGCAGTAAAGCATATTCTGCACTGTGGCATCAAAAGTAGTCTCAACACTGATTGGTTTCTTTTATTTTCTTTAAAGGAAAGAGTGAGAATTAATCTAAAGTAAACGAGTCATTTAAGTTGTTTCTACAAGTATCGTTTATCTACAAAATTAAGTGTACATGCACCAAAAAACTTTTCCAGACCTCAGTCTCACTCAGCTGTTGAATATTTCTCTCAATTCGAGAAAATACTGTTCTTCTTCTCTACCACCAGCCCGAAATGGAGACTGCACTGTCTTCCATGGTTCCATTATCTCAATATTTACTTGTAGAATTTTAATCAGGTATGAAGAAAAATGGTTCGGGAGTTGTGACAGCCTTTGAGGCAGTTGATGAACAAAGAAACATAAAGTTGATGTATACTCATCTCCATTTTATCATCTCATTCATACTGATTTTTCTTCGCTGGTGGGCTCATTCACCTCCCCCCCTCCTGCCTGGCCCTAACCAAACCAAAACAACAAACACCTATTGAAAAAATGAAGAGGAACTGATAAATGTTCATTTCAGTAATTTCTTAACAGTTGTGCTTTAGTACTGGAGTTGACCGGAAAGAATTTGAAAAGATAAAGAAACAAGTTAAATAAATTAATATTGAGAATCTGTAGTTAGTTTTAAGGGATTCATTGGTACTTGTCACCCTTAACTGTGTAATGTGCAAGTTCCTAGAAACGTGTTTAAAGATATGGGGAACATGTTCTGACAACCAAATGCAATTTTGAAACTGTATGGTGTCTGTACTGAATTTTTATGACTCATGCTTAGACAGTGAAGACTAGTTCCACTCCACATCTTGCCTATGTTCAATAAAATCAAACATGTGTTTTAAGCTGTCTATGTTCAACTACTGCAAATCGAACTGTGATGCAACTGTAAATATTTGTTTCAAACACCTCCTTCTGAATACTCTTTAAGGCTTTGGGTTGTATTCCAGTTCTCTTTGTCTATTCCATTATTGCCCTTGTGCTTATTTTGACTATCATTATTGCTTTTATTATCAATTTCTTCTTTTACTAACATATGTTCAATGATGGAAGCGAGTTATATATTCCTTTTGCCTAGGTGCTTTTAATTACAGTAATTTATTTTAAACAGGTTCTACGCAATTGTCTCCCTACACTACGACGCTTTTGAGCGGATTCCTTGCTGTGATATCAGTAAATGTGGTGATAGCATTATACATTTATATGGCAATGAAAGAACCCTCATATAAACATGAGCCTGATCCTAAATTTCTTGCTGAAGCCAAGGCTAGCATTCGGCAGTCTGAACCAACTGAAGCTGAGGATTTATTGACCCGGACAAAGCAAGAATAAGTTGATTTTATTGACAGGCAGCCTCTCAATAGTAGAAGTGCTAAATACTGGCAGTTACTCGCATGTATATTAACAACATAAATTTTGCCCATAAATGCCAAGATGGTGTATTTTTCTGGTTTATGCTTTGTTATAGTGCTTGTTGAAATGCCCCCAGGTTGTAATTTGGTGCTACGTTGACTTGGAAGAAGAAAGGGGAGGGAAAGTACCTTGTTGAAATTCCACCTGCTGTTCTTTGATTACTTTGTTATTTCTATTATATATGAACATGGTATTCCAATGATCTTTTTTATGAGCAAGATACCTGTGCAGATTTAAAAAAATGTTTCCATCATGTTTATGCATTATTTTCTGGTTGGTGCTGTGTTATAGTGCTTGTTGATATGCCACCGGGTGGCAATTTGGTGATTTGCTAACCTGGAAGAAGAAAGGGAGAGGCAAAGTACATTGTTGATATGACACCGGCTGTTCGTTTGCCATTGCTATTATATGAACATGGTATTCCAATGGCATTATCTATGTGCAAGATACCTGTGCAGATTTGTAACAATTTGTCCATCTTGTTTAAGCATTATTTTTTGGTTGATGCTTTGTTATAGTGCATGTTGAAATGCGACAAAGGTAGCAATTTGATGGTTCGTTGACTTGGAAGAAGAAAGGGATAGCGAAAGTACCTTGTTGAAATGCCATCAACTGTTCTTCTATTACTTCTGCCAGTGTTATTTTATGAATATGGTATTCCAAAGACATTATTTATGTGCAAAATACTTGGGCAGATTTAACAATGTTTCCATCATGTCTATGCATTATTTTCTCATTGAATGTCTTCTTCCCTCCATGTTTAACAGAGCAAATAAGAAGAATTTATGTATGTAGAGGAATTAAGAGTGAGAAATGCAAATGGGGAAGAAATTATTATAATTCATTTGTGTTTTTATATTGTTTTATGTTACGAGGAAATTAAGAATATTGTGAAGCTTACTTTTATAAATGTATAATGTGAAGGGTGGCAAGTGATGTTTTTCAATATTAAAAGGTGCTAAGTGATATTGTGAGAACTAATAGAGGGTCGGGCGATTAGAGCTTTACGACTTCGTTTTAAAGGTTGGAGGGTTCGAATCTCACTAACATTATTTCTTCCTTTTCAAATGTAATAGTATAAGTTTGATAAAAAAAAAAAAAAGTGATATTGTGAGGAACCATATGGGAGGTTTTTGAAACTTATCATTTTTAAACCTATTCGAATCTAAGTGATATTGTGAGAAACTACATGAGGTGTCTGAAATTTACCTTTTTCAAACCTATTTGAATCGATAAAAATCAAAGGAAATAATTTTGTAAGGATAAAACGATTTCAAAAAAATTATTTTCACAATTTCTTTTATAACGATGTACTAAAATGTGTTTTTAATTTCCAAATCTTTAGTTATAAAAATTGTTAAAAATATGTTAGATTTTTTTAAAAATACATGTTACCTTTTTTTTTTATTTATCACACTTTTAAACATTATGGGTAGTTACGATTTAACAAGATATATAAAAATTAATAAAGCATAAAAGTGAGAGAAAAACATATCAAAAGTTTTTTTTTTTCGGTGTGTAATATAGACTTAGGCTATTGATGCTGGAACACTTGACAAAGGTGCAGCTTAAAAATATTAATTTTTATACAATTTAGATTTAAATATTCATGGTCGTTCATATTATAAAAATAATTATGCATTTTTAATAAAAATAAATGTCAGAAATATATAAAGGGAAAGCACACATTATCAGATGGTCTGCAATTTCTTTGTTGATCTCTTTTTATTTTTATTTTTTTAAAATTAACTCTTACTCTTACTACTGTCACATACACATAATGGAAAATTTTTCCTATTCTTTTTGTTCTTGTAAATTTTAAATATCAACTTCATCCATTTACCTTTCTCCCCAAATCTTTCACAATTTTATACAAAAGCGTACTTTGTCTGGTGGTCACTTTTGAATATATATATATTTTTAAATCAACTCTTACTCTTACGACTATCATGTTCATATAATATAAAACTGTTTCTTTTCCGTTTTGTTCTTGAAAACTCTGAATGTCAACTTAATTCATTTATTTGTCTCTAGCTACAAAAGCTTTCATAATTCTATACAAAATAGAATTCTATCTCCCTTTCGTATATAATGATTGTATTATAGCAATTCAGCCATCAACCATAAATTAGGTGTTTATCCACTATTTTTCAATAATTCTAAATCTATCCTTTTCCATGCTTTCTTTGTATAGCTTTTAAGATTTTGAAATCACTAGATCTTCTACTTGTATTTTTTAAATTGTCTTTTCTGGCTTGTTGATGCTTTCTTTGTATAGATTTTTTTCCCATTTGCATTCACTATCCAAAAAGAAAGAGCACGATTTAGTCGATGTTTTCTCTCTTATCTCTTTTAACTTTTGCCTATAAAATAATTCCTCTTTTTAGGGTATTATTTCTGACAAAAAAAAAAACTAATATTATTTCTGACAAAAAAAAAAAGAAACTTTCAAAATTATTGACTAATGTGCCTAGTACATTCATGTAGTTGATGACACAAGCATATGATGCGGGAGTATCTAAGGAAGAAGAGGTCCGTGAAGTTGATTAAGGATTGATACCGAAAAGACCTATCACAAGGGCGAGGGCTAAAAGGTTCAAACATCAACTTTAATTATTCATTCAAAGGTTCTAATTATAAGTTAAAAATTCTATGCCACTTGAAGAATTGAAACTTGAAAGATTTGGGAAATATTGCATGATTCAAGTGAAAGAAAATGACTAACTTGAAGATTTTGAAATAGTTGAAAAACAAAATTTTTCAGCAATCTGATGGTCACCACTAACCCCACTCGTAGATCGGCCTGATGGTCAACTTCTGGGGCTAATTCGCGATTCGCGTGTGTAGAGAACTGTGGACGCTCACCTGCAGATCTATCTGTAGATCAATTGTGACCAGATATGGGGTGTATGAGTTCTTAGTGATGCCATTTAAGCTAACCAAAGCCCTAGCCACATTTTGTACCATGATGAATCGAGTACTTGATTGAGAGAGCATGTATTATACGCAAAACTCTCAAAGTGTTCGTTTGCTCGGCAACATATAGAATTCTTAGGGCACATCATAGAACTAGGCAAAATTTGTGTGGATTCCAAAAAAGTTCAAGCTATCAAAGATTGGAAGCCACCAAGCAGTGTCACTGAACTTCGGGCATTCCTTGGCCTAGCCAATTGCTATAGGCTTTTTGTGAAGGATTACTCGAAGATAGTTTGTTGTTGATGGACTTGCTAAAAAAGAAGAACGCATAGAATTGGGACATCCAATGCTAGGGTGCTTTTGAACGATTGAAAACGAGTATGTCCACTGATCCCGTGCTTGCACTACTTGATGAGACAAAACCTTTTGAATTGACACCTCAAACTTTGCCTTAGGGGAAGTCTTGATGCAGGAAGGTCATCCTGTGGCCTTTAAGAGCAAAAAATTGAATGGAGCTAAACGTAAATACTCTGCTCATGAGAAGGAGTTACTCGCTGTAGTTCATTGCTTACATCTCTGGAGGCACTACTTACTTGGAGCAACATTCATGGTGAAAATAGACAATACTACCAAAAGCCACTTCATAACGCAACCGAAGTTGAGTAGCTGACAAGTACGATGGCAAGAGTTGTTAACGAAATTCAACTTCATGCTTTTATAAAGAATAGGAAAATCAAATCAACTATGCAACTCCATAATTGCACCCCTGTTTGTTACAACCGACGAGACTGCTTAACTCTACTTCGAGCATATTGTCAAATAATAGGGAATTCTGAGAGAGATTGTTAGTGATCGTGATTCGCAGTTTACTGATAATTTTTGGATCGAACTCTTCAAGATGCTCGGATCCAAATTAAATATGAGTTTCATGGCACACTCAGAATATGATGGTCAGATGGAGCGATTCAATGGGATGTTGGAGGAATATCTACAATACTTTGTCATCGCCAAGCATAAGAATTAGGTGCAACCATTGGATATTGCTCAGCTATTCTTTAATGCTCGAAAGAGTTCTTCAACCAACAAGAGTACTTTTGAAATTGGGACAGGGCAATGACCATTGTTACCTAGCATGGTGGATGCGGCGGAAAAATCTAAATCCCCAAGAGTTCAAAATTTTTCTCAAGAGTGGACACAAAATGTAGAAATCACTCGCAGTGTTTTTGAGAAAGCTCAGAAGCGCATGAAGAAATATGCAAACTAAGATCCGCACTTTATCGAGTTCCAAGCGGGAGACAAAGTGATTGTGAAACACCAAGCCAACACCATAATCAGTATATGAGAAATAGGGATTTTCACCTATTGCAGAAGTGCATTGGCACTGTGACCGTTTTGAAACGGATTGGCAAGGTAGCCTACAAACTGGAAGTCCCAACTTGGTGGAAAATGCATCTGGTTTTCCATGTTAGTCTTCTAAAGCCATATCGTGAAGACATGGAAGATCCATCAAAGGGACAAAACACACAGAAATGTCTCAATATTCAAGCCCAAGGTATATGAGTTGTCAAAGCTATTCTTGATAATTGGGTGACTACACACAACAACAAAAATCATCAAGAGTATCTTGTAAAATGGCAAGGAAATGGAGACAAGAAAAATTTTTGGGAACGAGCAACGAACGTCAAAACTTTTCAATAGATGATTGATGCTTATAATGCTTTAAAGGCTCTGAGGACATCACTAAATTAAGTGGAGGAGATTTTCACGGGCCATCTTAACCCAATGCCCCCTTACTTGCCAAAGCCTACCAGTTTTGTTACCCAAGCTAGCACGTTGTTACTGACCATGCTTGTGCATACACCCATGTTTGCACTCAAAGCCTTGCATTCATTGCTTGTCACATAGGCGTCGAAGCTCACGTGCCTTGTTCGGCCCGTGCGTTGTTACCTGTAGCACTTATGGCGCAACCCGCACTCCCTTGTCACGTCTGTGCTGCAGCTGAATGGCCAGCTACGTCCATGCTCCAACTGCGCACTTGAGCACGGAGCTTGCTGATGCTATCAACGTTCACGATACCACACCAGCTGTCGATCATTCATTATCCATGGACACCAGGATGACAACCAACAAGCAATGAAGCCAATCATGATCAACCGGAGGACGACGTAGCACGCTAGCCACCTCCCGACACTTGTGGGAACCGCGGTGATCACTGTCTAGTACCAAACTATTTCAAGATGAAGATAATAGCATTAAGAGTCCAATGATGTAATTTTTATGTGTTAGTTCATTTTGTACTTATAAATAGAGTAGGTTACTTCTATACAAAAAACTAATGTATACTGCTGTCACTTAGGATTTTTCTTTTTAAGTATATATGTGAGGCGATAAGGAGCTTCATACTTGATTTATGGTTTTTCAATTTTCATGTAATCTCTGTTGTTGATTAATGAAAGTTCAATTTGCCGCTTAACCACTGTGCTTTTAAAGCTTTTATTGCAATTAATTTGTTTATTTAATATAATTGTAAGTGTGATACATAGACGAACGAGTAGACGAAAGTGATGTGTGGTATGTTGCTTACCACATAGTTTGGAAAATTGTGGGAAAACAAGCAACCAGTGACACATTGGCTAAGATTTTTTCCATGGCAATGGCACTTGTACAGCGTCACGTATCAAAAGATTTAGGGAGGTCTTTTTCTCTGAAGATATTGGATATTACATATTGGCTTGTTTAGCAATAAATGGATTATTGTTTACTTTTACTTGCACGCACTTTGTAAGTGGACATGGTGTAAGTATTTTTTTCACACAAATACTTTTAGATAGTTGTCATGTGTACACTCATTTATAACAAAAATTTAAAGTGTATTTAGTTTAAAGGGAAACCCTCTAAAATCCTCTATAATAGACTTTTCATAAGTGGGTTTGCCTAATTAATCCAATGGGAACTAATTAAGCTAACTAATCTAGTTGTATCTGTAATGAACTTTGCACCTTTAATCTCCAATAGTAATGAGCCCAATCTCCAAGTCTAAGCATTACTAGATTTGGAGTTTTATTTGTTTAATAAAAACTAATTGATTTAATTAATCTTGATTGAATAAATTAAAAATATTTTAAAATTTGATTGTATACAGTGATGTCGAGTAATGTAATCTTTAGGTCCAACTAAAGAATATAAATCATGACATTAGATCTTTGCGAATTGCAATTCAATATCCTAATTCTTTAAGAAAAGGCGATATGCAAACACTAAAACTAGAATTAGAATTGAAACCTTCAATTCCTATCACATGGAACCAAAGATACCCTAGTTGATTTCCCATAGCGCAAAATTCAATCACCACCCGAGGTCACCCAAACAAAAATTGTTAAAGTTCCTTCGAAAGCACCCACTGTAGCTTATAATGCTGTGAAATTAGAAATGAGAACAATGCTGGTCTCAAACGATGCTCCTTTCCTTAATAGAGAATTCGTAGACAACCGATTCCCATGAGATTCCTGAAATTCTATTGACCTCCCTGATAATAGAAATTGACCATAATAACCTTAACATATTAATAAATCAAATTTTCCAAAGCCACCATTTCCCTTTTCCTTCTTCTTTTCAAATCTAATAAATCTTTTTTTTTTATATTTCCCCAACTCGTCCAACCCTCCAAAATTAAGCCCAAATTAATTTTCTTATCCATTCCCTAACTATTTCTTATCGTTATTTAATAGCCTCTAAGCTACAATTCGTTCATTGTTGTGGGATTCTCAAATTTACCTTAAAATACAATTCTGTACAATTGAACAAAGTTTGATTTTGCTTTTGTGAAATTGAATCTTGAATGCTTAAAAAGAATTGGACTTGGGATTCATAAGCAAATTTTTGGGGATGACAATGTTTAGTGTGGTGGCAAGTGAAATTATTTTAGTTTAATAGGGTTAAGAATTTTTTGTTTTGGATTGAAGACTTTAATAGTACAAAAGGTTAGACTTTATTAAGCACTATGAGAAACGAAGATAGTGGGGATGTAGAAGTTTTATGATTGAATAGATGGATAAAAATTAATTTGGAGAAAGTAAATTAAATATTAGTTATGGGAGCATTTTAAGTATATGTAATTTTTGAGTATAGTTTTGTTACCGAAATAGTAATATTAAGGGAGATATATATAATTTTGAAAATCTTAAGGATGCTAGGTAAAATTGTTAAAAACCTTAGGGGAGGTTTCTAAAATTATCCTACATATATATGTATGTATGTATGTATATAGGATAATTTGAGAGAGAGAGAGAGAGAGAGAGAGAGAGAGAGAGAGAGAGAGAGAGAGAGGAGGAGGAGGATAATTTTCAATAAAAATGATTATTTTTCATACATTTATTATAATTAAATGACTAACTACTTACCATACAAGGGGAAATTGATTGCGGTGACGTATAACATTTTTCATGTTTTAAGTCAATGGTTCTTAATATTCTGAAAGTGACTTTTATTGCTACCTTCAAATTATGAGTCATACCTTTAAAGAAAGAAATAAATGCGTGGTTGTATATATGCTAAACCAAAACAAATTACTGTGGTGCAATATTTTCATAATTCAACAATGGCTAGATTGCATTTGGCACTTTTTTTTTCTTATTATTTCTTCTTGTTTAGCACTATCAATTTGAGAAGAGCTACTTCCATTACTAATGAAGAAAGGAAGGCAAGTTAATTTTTTAGTTTTACAGGATTCTTGCCAATAAAGTGATAGAGTTGTTATGGTTTTGAACTCGATTCTTATTCTATAGTTATTCATTCTGCTGCATAGATCTTTGCTTGTTCTGTCACCAAAACTTGTATCACTATGGCTAATGAGAATAATACTAGTCAATTTGTAGTATGGAAAACTTTCTGCACTGGGATTGAAAGTTTTATTTGCATAAATGGACAAAAAATAATTCATATTGTCTTTGATAAGATTTGCAGGATCTGTCCAAACAAATGACCAAATTTTGCTTGTGTAAACAATACCCTCTTCTTTAGAGGTATCTTTTATATTTGTAACAATTTGTACCTAACATAGAATGCTAGAGTTCACCTTCACTTGTTGCTGATATTTATTGAAATTCGCTTTTGGCTAGTGATACAATAATTGTTTTAAGTTGTTCATTTGATATTAGAATGGCATGTTTTGCGGTCCCTTTCTAAATCCAACCATAAAACGAAATTGTTCATAGCATAGCAGTAGATCGTACAACACGGAATACAACAAAACCTGCATCGATCAACATACTAATCCCACATTAAAATTGCTCATCGAATTTCATTGTAATTAAGATGTAATAAGTAATAAACTCGATGAATAACATGAATATGTTAAATATTTATGTTCAGTAACGTGCTTTTCTTCTTTTCTTTGACGGCAGATATATATAGTTTACATGGGAAGCCTCCCTAAACAAGAATATTCACCTTCAGCACACCACACTAGTCTAATTCAGGAAGTGGTTGATAGTAGGTAAGCCTTATTGTTGAGGTTACAAATGATACCATATAAATGGTAATAAGTTTTCTTCTTTTCTAATGTGTTATGTTCTGTCCGTCTACCTCAAAAGTTATCAACGACAATCCTTGATTAGAAGCTATACAAGGAGTTTCAATGGATTTGTAGCTCATCTCACCAAAGAAGAGCAACAAAATTTGGCCGGTTAGAACTACATATGTGATCGTTTTTCATAGATTAGGTCTAATTTAGTTGCATTTATCATTTCAACATACTTATTTAAATATGCAGCACACGAGGATGTGGTTTCAATATTTCCAAGTAAAAATCTGCAGCTTCATACGACAAAATCATGGGATTTTATGGGTTTTTCTCCACAAACTCATCGAAATCGTCTCGTTGAAACCGACATAATTATAGGAGCGATTGACAGTGGAATTTGGCCAGAATCAAAGAGTTTCAATGATCATGGTTTCGGCCCTGTCTCTAAGAAATGGAAAGGAGTTTGTAATGGCGGTTGGAATTTCACGTGCAACAAGTAAATTTCCTACTCTTTATCAATATCTTATTTTTTTAGGCAAATTAAGGATGGAGAATTTTGTTTGTAATATAAGAATATCATCTTTATTTAATGCAAATTTTTATTTTATAGCAAAATTATTGGAGCTCGGTACTACGGCCTCGACGATTTTGCGTGGGATGTGGATGGTCATGGATCACATGCTGCCTCAATAGCAGCAGGGGTGAACGTAAAACATGCCAGTTATTATGGTATTGCTGAAGGCACTGCAAGAGGAGGGGTTCCTTCAGCACGAGTTGCTGTATATAAAGCTTGTACTCCTAGAAGTTGCACTGAAGCAGATCTATTAGCTGCATTTGATGATGCTATAGCTGATGGAGTTGACATCATTACAGTTTCACTGGGACCAAAATGTCCAATTAATCTGGAGCGTGATGCAGTAGCAATCGGTTCTTTTCATGCAGCAGAGAAAGGTATTCTTACCGTAAATTCAGCTGGGAATGATGGTTTTACACCAGGACGTATTACTAGTACTGCCCCATGGCTGTTTAGTGTTGCAGCTAGTAGTACGAGTCACAAGATCGTCAGCAAAGTAGTCCTTGGAAATGGAACATCATTAACAGTATGTATTATCAACTTTTTTTTTTTCTTTTTTCTTTTTTCTTTTTTTAATCTTCCACAAAGATATCGTGTTTATATTAACGCAGTAATTCCATGTGACATTTAGAACTAGATCGCTAGTTGAATTGGTTGATACAATTGTTAAAATATCAGTTGTATTGCTTCTGACACCATAGAATACAGGGTAACTCAGTTAACTCTTTCGTGTTGAACGGAACAAAATTTCCTCTTGCATATGGACGAGATGCTTCAAAACTTTGTACCGATCTTCAAGCCAAGTATGTTTTGCTTTATTCAGCCGTACCATCTTTTCTTTTTTTGGAGTAGTGTTGAGTCCTATAATCTCTTTCCTCATTCAAGTCAAATATGGCACTTGGTTTGTTTTACATCCTAGGCGCTGTGATTTACGCTGTTTGGATGAAAAGCTAGTCGAGGGGAAGATCATACTTTGTAGAAGCAACGACAGAGCCGTTCTAGAAGCCGGTAGAGTTGGGGCTGTTGGATTAATTTTACAAGTCAATGAAGCAGATGATGTCTCATTTGTTTTTCCTTTTCCAACATCAGTTTTAAGTGATCAAGATTTTAAGCTGGTGGAGAGCTATTACGACTCCACTAAGTAAGCATATTTCTCTTCATGCAAGCTTTACATGGATATTTTATTTGATATAATTTTTGGACTTTCATCCAATTTAATGTTCACTTTTTTATTTATTTTTGGCTCTCGAGGAACCCTCAAGTGAACATCTTGAAAAGTGAAATTGCAGAAAATTCTGTTTCACCTATGGTAGCTTCCTTCTCTTCAAGAGGCCCCAATTCTATTTTTCCAGATATTCTGAAGGTGCTTTTCTGAACCAATATCATGAATATATATAAGATCAAGATTCCATTTTACATTCTATTTCTTATGTTCTACTCAAATATATATAAATCAAAACAATTCAAATGTACAGCCGGACATAAGTGCTCCAGGAGTGGATATCTTAGCTGCCTTTTCACCTGTTAGTTCCCCATCTGGCTATCCTGACTTAGATAAGAGATCCATATCCTTCAACATTTTATTTGGAACATCCATGGCTTGTCCTCATGTCACTGGTGTAGCTTCTTACGTGAAATCACGGCATCCCAACTGGTCTCCTTCGGCTATAAAATCTGCTCTCATGACTACAGGTAATACTCTTGCCAATTGAATGTGTTTAGCGTCAATTTGATGAACCTTTTCCTTTATGAGTATTTCCACCCAGTGTAGTTAAAATAAATAAATAAATAATACTCTAGTTTTCGTGTTAATCCCAGTATGCACTGAGTTCATAACTTTCATTTTTCCCATAGCATGGCGCATGAATGCTAGCAATGCAAAATATGGAGATTTTGAGTTCTCATATGGAGCAGGGCATCTTGATCCAATAAAAGCTTCAAATCCTGGAATTGTATATGAGACCCTTAAAGAAGATTATGTCAGTATGATTTGCATGTTAAATCCGTCTATAGTGATGAAGATATTTGGAGATAATACCAATTGCACTGGTATAGTTCCAAAAAAACCCAAGGATTTGAATTACCCTACGATGACTGCTCGAGTTCAAAAAAGTGGAGGATATGTGGTCAAGTTTCCCAGAACAGTTACCAATGTTGGTCTCCCAAACTCGACATACAAGGCCACAATCAATAGCACTTGCCAATGTAACATCACTGTAGTTCCTAGCATTCTTTCATTCAAGGCGTTGAATGAAAAAAAATCATTTCACGTGACTGTGGCTGGGGAGAGACTGGAGAACTACATATCTGCGTCGCTTGAGTGGTTTGATGGCATTCATACTGCTCGGAGTCCAATTGTTGTGCATTCAGAAACTCTTAGCAAAAATTGATATTTTTAATGTCATTATTTTGTTCATACAATTATAAACTTCATAATTTCATATGTGTGGAAATCTTGCCAAAAATCTTGTATAACAAATTGATAATCATAGTTGCAGTTAGGTTGAGAAATCTATTTAAGTGAAAGCAAAAATAATGTTACACATGCACACATACTATAACCTTGAGAGTATGACAACATGTATTGGTCTAATAAAATACATCAAAATCATGAGTCTGATTTGTTGGAATTTAGACGTGAAATGTAAATAAAGTATAATCTAAAATTAAATACAAGTATTTGAGAAATCAAGAAGTCAAAAATTTAATGAGAACAAAAACACCATGAAATATGAGCACACAAAAGATTTAATGTGATTTGACTTAATTATTAAGTTTACGACCACGAAAAAGAAAACCATTTTTTATTATGATAAAAAAATAAATACAATAATACATTTTGTATCCCGAACTTGGTTCCTTGTACACCCATTCTCTATTTCTTTTAAAATGCCAACCTATCTATTTATAGAACATATTACTTGGTCAATACCCAAATAAAAAGGAAATTACTTGATTTAAATTCTAAATCGTACAATTAGTAACTCTAATAATCAGAAAATTTTTTATTATCCACATAAGAAGAAATTTACCCAAAAGGAAGACTAGCTAATCTCCTAATAAATCTCCACTTTGAAAATTCTTTCATTTATCAAAAAATAAAAATCCATTTGCCTTTTACCACCAATTGCAAGTACCTAGCTACACATGTGGAATCAATACAATCCTTTCTCCACTTGATTCAATTGGTAAATGAACAGGTGTAACTAACTGAATCCAAATTCTAGTTTGTTAATACTACAATTAGGGATACTTTAAGAATAATAATAAATATTATTCTAAAAACTTCATCATTTAGAAAATACATAAATACATATTTTTAAAATGATAAAATGTCATATCATTATTATTGCATAAACAACAATCAAACATAACAATTAATGAAATTATAAGTCATCTCCCACTTTGACTATAACCAATCATTCATATACACTATATTGAATGAATATACATGACTATCATGTTTCTTTTAGAATAGTGGCTTAGTCAATGGATTAATCACATTATCCTCAATGGGAATCTCATCTATCTTTTAAATCGTTTCTACTAATTATTTCCTTAAATAAATAGCACAGCCAAAATACTTATTTGGGTCATAGATGAGACCTTAAGTTCAATAACGTCTAGATCCAACTTAGCTTCTAAAGCTACAAAGGACTTGGCTTTTGTTGTAGAATCTATTGCAGTGTCTAGCTTAGAACTCTTCTAACTAGCAACACCACCATTCAACGTGAACACAAGTATAGATTATAATTCATTCTTAAATAATTAAATTTTTACATCTATAAACCCATACAATTCTAAAGTGTGAACTCCATAAATCAAGAATAATCCATTAGTTTCTCTGTAAGTACTTTAGGATATTCTTGACAAATATCTAATGACATTCACCAGAATTATGTTAATATTTGCTCATAACGTTTTGAGCATAGGAGACATTAGATTTTGTACATAGCATAACATATTTTATAAATCCTATTGCAAAAGTTTAGGGATCTTTTGTATGCTACAATCTCGACAGGTGTCTTATGACACATGTCTCTTGAAAGGGTAACCTCATGTTATACAGAAACCCTTCCTTTGATTGCTCCATGCTAAATTTCTTTAGCATCTTGTCTATGTACATAAATTGAGAGACCAAGCAACCTCTTAGATCTATCTCTATAGATCTAATTTTCAAAATTAAGTTGTCTCTCTCCTAATGTTTCATGCACAAATTCTTGTACAGTCACACCTTTTACTATTTTAAAGCATAGATATATGGTTTCTCAACAACAATATATCACGCACATAAAGTGTTAAGAAAAAAAAAATAGTGCTCCCACTCACGTTCTTGTATACACAAGACTTGTTTTCGTTTTTGAGAAAAATCAAACTCTTTGACCATCCCACCAAAACGAATGCTCTAACTCCTTGATTTGTAAGTAATCATATTACTACCCATGTCAATCTTTCTTTTAAAGATCCTCTTGCACCCTATGAGTTTTACCTCTTTGGGTGGTTCGACTAAGGTCTACACCTTGTTGTCGAACATGGAATTCATTTTGGATTTTATGGCTTTATGCCACTTCAAAGAGTTTACACATAACATAGCCTCTTCGTAGCAAGTAAAACCGTCATCAATTATGACGAATACATCATTACTCTCATTTATGAAAACTCTATATCTCTAAAGAGAATGATGTACTTTACTAAAACTATGAAGATTTTGTGTAACTCGAGTTTCCGTTTGCGCCTCATCAATATATAACTTAAACTCAAGTTCTAACTGTTATTTTTGCTAATTTGCGATTCTTAAATTTCTTTAAATTCTACTTCACTTCTACTGCCTCTTTCAAGAAAAAACACTTTTCTATAAAGATAGCATGTCTTGAGACAAACAATATTGCTCAAGGCAATTGTAGAAGTAGCATTCTAAACTTTCTTTAGAATACCCCACAAACAACATTTATAAGACTTAGTTTCAAACTTGTTTAATGTGCCCGCTTCACATAAGCAAAACATCTCCAAATTTCATGTGACCAAGAATTAATTTCTTACCATACCATATCTTATATGAGGTGATATGAATCAATTGTAGTTGGAACTCGATTGAGTGTATGGGAGACGATTTTTAAGGCAAGTTTCTAAAACTAGATTGGAAGTGTAACATGGCTCATCACGGAATGTACCATATCCAATAGAGTACAATTCTCATCTTTTAGATATTTTGAAACTCGTGACTCAAGTATTCTCCACCTCAATCACATTTCAGTGTTTGAACACTTTTTTCAAGTTGTTTCTCTACTTCAGGCCTAAAGGCCTTGAACTTTTCAAATGTCTCAAATTTATATCTCGTAAGATACACATAACCATATCTAAAATGGTTATTCAAGAAAGTGATGAAGTATAAGAAACTACCTTTAGCAGGGATCGATATTGGGTTACAAACATCAATATGTATAAACCCAAAAAGATTACTAGTACATTCACCTTTTCAATAAAAGATGTCTTGGTCATTTAAACAAGTAAATAAGATTCGCATATCTCATAGAATTCATAATTGAATAAGTCCAAATATACATCTTTATGTAACTTGGATATACGCTTCTTATTTATATGACCAAGTCTAAAATACCAAAGATAAAATCGCTTCAAAATATCAAGTTTTGTCTCTTAATGTCTATGTTGAAAATGGACTTATCAAAATCTAGAATATTTAAGCCATTGTTTAATGTTTAATAAACTAGTACTACTTAGAATGCCATCGCGCAAAAAGAACAACATTTATTCTTTTGAGTAATGGTAAATCTATCCACATCTAATGCAAATATAGATATTATGTTCTTTGTAAGCACTAGAATATATTAGCAATCCTTTAATTCTAGAATAAGTCCAGTTGGCAAACAGAGTGTTTATGGTTAATGTAGCAACTTTTGCTCCATTCTCCACATGTAGTTTAACTCTTTCCTTCGCCAAAATTTACTATTCTCAAGATCTTGCATATTTGTGTAAATATGAGATCCAAATCTAGTATCTAATACTCAAGAATCTTGATTAGTAGATTACTTTATCCCAATCATTAACATGTTAAAAGTCAAAATTTCACCAAAACTCATTGACTTCTAAGTCTTGAGATAAGCCATACAATTTCCTTTTAATACTAGTTGTTTCTTTATTGGAAACATATGCCTATAGACTAATCCATATGATCGCACCTTTATACTTTGTCAAGGCTATTTGGCTCTTCTTAAGATTAGCCTTGGGTTTCCCCTTGACAAGCAATAAGGTGTCCTTAATTCCTTAATATATTACTCTTTAGATATCTCATATCTATTAGTCATAGATTGTATATCAAACAACCTTTGGAAGATGCACAATCATGGACAAAGCATCCATCATATTGTGCTGCTTTTATAGCTCAAGAATCAATATACGATTTTATGATACAAGTAGTAGTATCATTATCGTATTTATGCATCTTGTATGCATTTTTATTTCCTAGCTATCATTGTGACTCGAGACATTTGGAATCAAGGTATCAAGAACATAGGCTATATTCGTGTACCTGAGAACCATTCTCAAGTTTCATTAGTCCAAGAAATTAAAATGGAGTCCTATAAAGTGGGTTTCGTGTTCACGTGATTATACATTCTACAACTAGAAAATAAAGATAGAATATGACTTTATATTTATGCAATAAACAAAACCAAAATAAAATTATATATGGACATAAAAAATTTTTGGTTTTGCTCCCACTATTTCATTCAAATTAATATCCCTCAAAATTGATTCAAGAATTTTCATAAAATTCTTAGTGGGTTAGGATCTCATTTCAATTATTTTTAATCTTGAGTTAGCTCAACAAATCAAAAATAATTTCAATAAGTAGGTAACAATTACCAATTACAACTTTTGTAACTCCTAGATAGTTAGGTATCAACTTTTGATACACATATCACATATGTCTCCTAACTAATTGCCTCAAAGACACATGACCTTGAGTTAGCTCAACAAGCCATGAACCTTTGTTAAATTAGACCCATTATTCAGAGATCATATCTCATAGTTTAAACACATTCTAGGTAGAACAACCTTGAGTTAGCTCAACAAGTTATCCGAACAAGAATTGTTTAAACTATAATAATGGAAGGCAACTATTCATGATTTAATATTTTTAATCAAAACTATTATTTAGAGATCATATCTCATCGTAAACATATTCTAGGTAGAATAACCTTGAGCTAGCTCAACAAGTTATTCTAACAAGAAATGTTTGAATTATAATAACAATTATGATATATTTCTTTTATTTAAATCAAAACCATTATTTAGAGATCATATCTCATAGTAACAAATATTATGATAGAATAACCTTAAGTTAGCTCAACAAGTTATTCTAACAAGAATTATTTATACTATAATAATGGAAGTGATCTAAATTTTTTTTTATTGAGGGATAAATTATGGTCTCATCTTGCACATATATCATATATGAAAATAAATATTTGATCAAATAAAGCATACAATATGCAATAAAATAAATCACATTATTTTAACAAATATAAAATTCACATATGATATGTCATCAAATAAAATAAATCTCATTATTTTATTAAATATAAATCACATATATTATCCAAATAATCACATTAAAATAATATATAAAATTTTTGTCATGAATCTATATGTATATAAATTCTAATCACATTAGAATTGATTTAATTGAATAAATTTGAGAAGTTTCTGGTTAAAAAAAATAAAACAAAAGTTATTGGGTCTTAAAACAAGGAAGGAGGAAAGCAAAGGGCCTAAGCGCAAAAAGGGAAACTATTTCCTTTCCCGGACGGTTAAAACTGCGTTTTTGACTCAACGCCCTTTTTTTTTTTTTTTTTGAAGGTAGTTGTCTAAACGACGCCGTTTCTGGTCTGCTGGTGTGGTCAAACAACACTAGTTGACCCAGTCAAAGAAACGCACTCTTAACCTTTTTTTTTTTTTTTTTTTTGGGGAACGTCGTCAAACGACGTCATTTCCATGCTAGGGTTTCCAGCCAACAGACGACGCCGTCATGCTCATCTTCTTCCTCGCGTCTTTTTCTTCTCTTCTTCGGCGGCACTCCTTCGGCGGTGGCACAGGCCAGATCCATCCGACCAACATTCGATACTCACTACTTCCGGACGAACCAACTCCGGTTGGTCTCATACCTACGGCGACCAGAGATCTTCTTGGGCTGGACGACCAGAAAAATTCCTATCGCGACCAGCTCAGCCTTGACTCCGGCCGGCTGCAGCCAGAACGTTTCTGCCCAGCATGGGGCCGGATCTGCATGCGCCATCGGACTTCGTCGATATTAGGTTGAGTTTGGAGTTGATCGGGCAGGTCTGCAACTCTGGCCGTGGCCAAAACAATTATGGCATGCGCGGCCGGACGCGATCTGGCCAATCGCAACCGGTGGTTTGCTTTGTTGTGCTACCGGAAACTTTTTCCGGCAGTTGAATGCCCCACATTGATTGATTATTCAGCCGGAACAATTCCGGCGATTGACCCTCCTTTTTTTTTTTTTTTGTTCGATGAACAGTAAACTCGAAAATTAAAATTTACAAAGAATTTAATTTTTAAGTTTTATGAACACCAAAATTCTAAGTTTGAACAATACCCAAAAAATTTTCAAGAAAACAAATTTTTCATTAAAATTTTTGGCCTAGCTAAATTAAACAAAATTTCATAAAATTTTGTTTAAATATTTTGAAACAAATTTTCAAACTAAACTTCTCAAATTCATCAATTACATCGCACATACATATAAATAAATTCATGACAGTAAATTATGCACAAATAATCAAAACACGATGCTCTGATACCACTGTTAATAAATCAACATGCCAATAAACAATTAACGCAGTAGAATACAAAATTGATTTTCAACCAAGATCATTGATTATCTATACAAAAACGAGAACGTACCTTTTAATGACACAATTAAATGAATTAACTTGGTCAAAGATACGCGATATCAACCACAGCCGCACAAGTGTCCGGCATCTAAGGTATCCACACGAACACCTTCTTGGGATCCTCATCAGGATTGATCAACACCAAGTGAATATGCTAGATTCCCTTGACACGTCTCTAACATGAAGAAAATTGTAGAAAGAAAAACTAATTTTCTCTCTCTAATTTTCTATCGTTTTTTCGTATGTCGTCGTGTCAAATCTTGGTGTTTAAGACTTATTTATAGAGCAATAATTAAGTTATCTTGTCCAATAAGAATTCGGTAATAGGTAACATTTACCTATTAGGATATCTTACCAAATAAGATATTTAGTAAGTTTTAATTTCCTTCAAAAGGAAATTATTCCACTACTATAATTCTTCTATTTATTAATAAGCCCTTAGGATTAATTTCCTCACAAATTAATCCCATAATTATTTAAATCAATTTAACCCAAGAATTAGTTCTATTGTGTGTGACCCTTTAGGTTCCTAATCACTTGGCAATAAATATAAATTATAATCTTAGAATTAATTGGTTTTAGTACAAAACCAACATAGTTGACTCGTAAGATGAGTCTCAATTCACCCTCCTCTTTTGTAAGAATTTTTTTCTCACCACCATTTAAATTTTGAAAGCAGTATTAGATTTCCTTTTCCTGAGCGTTGCTCTCAATCCATTGAGGTCATCAAATGGTATAAATTGTCATATTTCTCCCCTGTCAACAAGGCCATCTCATCATGTGTGACATCCAAATTCCATCTCCAACGGAATGCTCGTACCTTCTAGAGTCTAATTGATTCAAAGAAATTTGATTCTTTTGTATCTTTGAAACATTGGCCACACGATTCAAAGAAACCATTCTATCCATCATTTTTATTTTCATCACATTAATGTCTTTAACTTAACAAGTAGATCCATCACCTAAAGTCACAAAACTTACTTTCTTTACTCAAAGTGTATCAGAATAATCTATCCTACAACAAATATGTAGTACACAATAAGAATATAATCCAACTTTTTCATGGAACAAAAATCTATACATTTAGAGATTATAAAAATATCTCCATGAGACCTTTTTCTTTTGATGAGGATAATTTTTTGATATGTCTAAAGTCATGACATCCACAGTATTAATTGGACTCCATTTTTGTTTAGTTTTGAACCACCTACTTTAGATTCATCATTAAGTATTCTTCTTTATGATTCTCCCATCAAGCATGAGAGAACAATGATAGTGCAAATTTTCGAGTTCCAATGTCTTTTGGATACAACAAAGTAATCATCAAACTTTCATAAGAATCAACGACCAAGCAAAGAAGTAAAAGGCCTTTATCTTCTTTACTGATTATTCACGTCAATTTTTTTGGAGTTTATCTAAAATTCCAATAAACTAATTCATGAGATTAAAATAATTAAAATAATTTTTAGTATACAAATTATTTGAACATGTAAAATATTTTATATTTTGAAATTTTGTTAAAAAGAAGTGAATACTATTGTAAAACAGACTAAAAAGTCAATTCAATTCAAAACGGGCAGAATATTATATTTCAATCCAAAAATAATTTGAAAAGACCAGGACAAACCATCTTCGGCCAAGTCATATACGGTTGGAATGTGACCGACACGCATGTAGAAATAAACTGTTCTTTAGCCAAGCTATATACAGTTGGAATGTGGCTGACATGCATGTAGAAAGAAACTGCTTCGGTTGTTAAGCAAGGATTGTGAAAACAAAACATGTATGATTGAGAAGAAATTTAGGATTATGATGGTGCCCGATGGTGTATCAAACCCCGAGTGGTAATCCCTTTCTTGCTTGGTGAGCCCCAGAGGCGGGCTGGAATTGCATTAACGGTGCCACCCCAGGTTATGTTTTACCCTGGGAGAGGTTGAAGCAGGTGTTCTTAGAGCTGAGATTTTTGCCGTCACTGTGAATTAGGAAGATTCAGGAGGTCAAATCTCTCAAAAAAGAAGGAAAAAAAAAAAAAGGGCCTCACACATTGGTGTTAGAGTACTATAATTAATATAATGCTTTGGCGTAATTTACCCTTCAATTTTTTAGTGTTACTATATGCCTTAAAATCAATCAGTTTTAGTTATATTTTTACTTATATAATTGTGCACTAATGTGTGACTCTTTTTGTTTTTTAATACTTGTCGTTTATGTTGACAAAGAAAGAATTCAGCACACTTATAGAGAGGGGAACTTTTGTGTAGATTTTTTTGGCTAATTATGGTGTTAAATTTGATTCCCCCATTAGTTTTTGTAACCAACCACCCATTTGGTAGATACTTCGTTACATTCGTACCTATTACAAATTAACTAGGAAAGACCCAACTAACTTGGCTTTGTATATTTGTAGATACTCTTCCTTTATTACTGTTCTGTATACAATATTATTCCCGTTCCAACCATGGAATCTTAACTAAAGTTGTCCATGATCGTATGCATTTTGGAGAGTTTGCAAGGCTCATGATGAAATGCATGAAAATCATTCTCTTCAATCAAGTGATCTTGAATATTAATACAACTATTTGAGTTCTCTCCATTGTGCGAGAAATATATCATTCGTTGCTCTTGTGAAATCTAACTTTGTCAACCTAAATTAGTAGATTAGTGATTCAAATTCACAAAGCTCCCAATTCGTGCCATGACCCAGGTACGCCGTTATGTGGATTAGCTCACTCGTGTTTGTGGCTGGGTGAATTGTCTAATTAGCGAGTTGATTTCTTTGAAACATCAATTGGCTAATTGCATCAGTTAAAATCTGGAACCACCCCTATCCTTCAACTTACATCATGAAGATTAGGCCAACCCTTGCGATTCGCATCATATTGTTACCAAAGCCAGGTTGATAATATCCAAGTTATATCCTCTTTGTTTTTGTTGTTTTTAATCTGTTTGGATATATGCTTTTTCTTTGTTCTTGTGTTAGTTGATGTGAATTTCTTTGAGTAAACATCAAAATTGTGATCTTTATTGTGTTGTTTTCTTGATTGTCTTCTCAACAAAAACCAAAAGATTAGATCTTTTGTTTAGAATTGTGTCCTTCGTGTATAGAATTATTCAAGATTCAAACTTTACTTGTTCATGTGTCATCTTGTGAATAGATCATTCTAGATCTATATATCTTTGAGTTCAAGTTGTCAAAGTTGGATCTTATTCAGTTTGAGTTATGTAAGATTGGAACTTTATTGTGCTAGTTCTTTTATTATTAAAAAAAAAAAGAGTTGTTTGCGTTGAATTGCGAGTGTGTTCTATTTGTGAGTGTAAATCTTTAAAAAAAATACAAAGAGAGAGAGAGAGAGATGTGGTAAAAAGTTGAGTTGGTGAGATTTTAGGAAAAGCCATAAAATTGAAAGATAGAGAATTTTGCTCTCTGTCTTAGAGATTTTTGTAGATTACTAGTAATACTTTACGTGCGTTGCACGTGGGTGTGAAAAATAGGGTGTGAAAAATAATTGAAGTATCTAAAACGAAAAACAATATGAAAACTAAATCAATGGTTAATTAATATAACAAAAATTTAATGACATAAAATAGTGACAATGTTTTTTAAAAGAAAGACATGAATTAGTAATAAGTAATGTTCTAATCTTTCTCAATTATTATCTTCTTTGTAGTTTCTATGTTGTGCTTGGATGTATCCTTTCTTGGTTGTCTTTTTTTGTTTTTGAATGCTTGTATTGGAATGTCATCTTCAATTTCAATTAGATCTGAATCTTTGCCTTTTGTCACGCTTTCTTGATTAATGTTGGTTGGAGGCATTCTTTTTCGTTGGATTTCTTGACTTTGATTTTGACACTGGAGTAGTCTTTTCTTCTTGAACTTTGTTTGGAAGTTCTTCAAATGCAATTGGAACCATTGATGTGTTTCCATTTGAGGCTTGTGCAATCCTTTCAAGTTTGATGAGAAATTTGTACTCCATATCTCGCGGCAACAATTTTCTGGTAGAATTTTGAATGCTCCTTGTCCTGTTAAATTTCATTTCATATTTCACACGTGCAAGTATATGGACTATTTGCAATTTCTTTTTTCTTTTTTCCTTTTCTACATGGTATGGAATTAGTAGACATAATTCAATATTATAAAGATGACTATTGCACCTATGAGCAAAAGCATTTCTTGTTGTTGATTTTAATTTTCTCAGTTGATCCTGGATTTTTACCATAACAAATAATCAGTTAGCCAAGTCGAAAAAAGTTTTAGTATCTCCGGCAATGGAGTAGATATAATCACCCGACACCAATCCATGGCTATGTGTGACTTACAAACGAAACAAATTATGAAACATTGTAAGTGATTGAAATGAAGTTGATATAATCACCCGACACCACCATTATAAGTACCTTTTAAACTATTTGATGGCAATTAAAATGAAGTAGAAGCAATTTTTGCTATTGGTGTTAGTAAGAGATTGATATATGATATTTGATATATTTGAGGGTTAAGTGAAATGATAGTTAAATGGGAAAAAAACTTAGGTGGACTTGGTCCACGGGTGAGACTGTGAATTCTATGGTTCAGGATCATCTACATTAGCCATGGCCCACTCGTGGCCTACTCCATTGCTGATGTGGACTGATTCTGGACCACAAGGTCCACGGCCTCACCCGTGACCCCGTCCACCTAAGTATTTCTCGTTAAATGGTATAGTATGAGGAATTGTAGGATTTTGTAAATTAATTACAAGCATAATGGAAATTAAAGGATTTTGTAACTCTACCTCAATTACAACACAATAAATTTCATTACAGCACTCAATATACTTGAATCATCCATCATTTTCTTCACAAAATATATTAGCATGACAAAGTATCCTTTTACGACAATGTCTATTAAGGTCATAACCTCAAAATTGTTTACATGACCGGACACCCATTATTGTGTCATCATTGTATGTATAAGCAAGACTGTACATCATTTAACAAAAAAGGCAAATCGTGGCTATTCAACTTCTTATACCAAGGTAATGTAAATCAAAGGATTTTGTAACTCTACCTCAATTACAATACAATCAATTCAATTTCATTATATAATAAAAGCACTCAATTACAAAGCAATAAATTTCATTATAACACAAAAGCATATTGTAGAAGGACATTTTAGGACATATTTTAAAACTAACACACAAGGTGCAAAGACTCTAAACTTACTAAGACTAACCATACTTTTAAAGAGAGAATAGATTAATACATGGACGAAGAAGATGAATTCCAGCAATTTGATTTTAAGCTTGGGAAGGAGCCAATGGAGGTGGAATTCCAACAAATGTTGAACCGTTCCTTAAAACTGCTTCTTGAATGAATTGATCGATTGATCGGGCAAAAGGCTAAATCCCATCCAATAAGAAGCACACCAATGGAGATTACTCTGCATGGAATTCAAAATGGTGTAGCAATGAAGTTGAGACCAAGCCAAGAAGGAATGTCGTGTTTGAAGAATCCTTTGCTGATCTTATTTCTCGAAAGTTGAGCAAAGGAATTCTTCCACTTGGGGCTTTGGGTGCTGATCGAACATAGAGATCACGTGAAGAAGAGAGAACTTGATAAATGGAAGAGCATAAATAAGAAGAGAAGCCATCACCAATACTGATGGAGATTAATAAAAATTGAGAGTTTGTTCTCTTTGCGTCTTGTAAGCACCATTGAATACTCTTGAATGTCTATCAAGCATTTCAAACTTAATTTATCAATCAATAGTGGCATTTCATTGTGGAATCTTTTAGCTAGAAAAATTATTTTACTAATTCATTTAGTTGTTGGTTGAGATAATACCAAGAGGTTCATAACTACGGAGATTAGCATGGTCATGGTTTAATCCGCAAAACCAAATCTTGTACAATAGTCTCGGTCGGGGATTGTGGAATATGGTTTCGTCTCATTGACACAATTCATATCGTAAGCCGATCATACATCATCATGGCTTGCAATGTATTTTTCACATAAGCAGCTAGCAGCTTTTGTTCTACAATGTATTTTAGCATAAACAACTAGTAGTTTCCATTTTGGAAACTACCACGGGGAATCATCCAATTTTAAGCTTTCAGGAGTAATCTGTGGTCGAATCCATGACTGCGAGGTCTTGGAACGGAGTCACGATTGTTGGTTTTGTACTAAAACCAATTAATTCTAAGATTATAATTTATATTTATTACCAAGTGATTAAGAACTTAAAGGGTCACACACAATAGAACTAATTATTCGGTTAAATTGATTTAAATAATTATATGATAATTATGGGATTAATTTGTGAGATAATTAATTCTAAGGACTTATTAATAAATAGAGGAATTATAGTAATGGAATAATTTCCTTTTGAAGGAAATTAAAACCTACTAAATATCTTATTTGGTAAGATATCCTAATAGGTAAGGGTTACCTGTTACCGAAATTTTGTTGGACAAGATATCTTAATTATTACTCTATAAATAAGTCCTAAACACCAAGATTTGACACGATATATACAATACGTAATGTTAGAAAATTAGAGAGAGAAAAATAGTTTTTCTTTATATAATTTTCTTCACGTTGGGGACGTGTCAAGTGGATCTAGCATATTCACTTGATGTTGATCAATCTTGATGAGGATCTCAAGAAGGTGTTTGTATAGATACCTTAGAGGCCAGACATGTGTTCGGCTGTGGTTGATTTCACGTATCTTTGACCAGGTTAATTCGTTTTATTACGTCATCAAAAGGTGCGTTTCTATTTTGTATAGATAATCAATGATCCAGCTTAGAAATCAATTTTAATTCCGCTGTGTCAATTATTTATTGGCATGTTGATTTTCTAATAGTGGTATTAGAGTATTGTGTTTTTGATTATCTGTACATGATATACTGTCATGAATTAATTATATGTATATGTGATTTAATTGAATATGAGAAGTTGTATTTTGAAATTTGTCTCAAAAAACTTGTGGGAGAAAATTTTGCGTGATTGATTTTTGATTTTGTTTTTGACCGAACAAAAGGATTAAAGAAAATTTTGTTATTTGTTAATGAATTAAAAAATTTTATGGAAATTTAGTTATTGTTCAAAAGTTCTCGAAAATTGTTTTCTAGAATTTTGGATTACTGTTAATAAAAAAAAATTTATGTTTTCAAAATTTATTTTATGAAAAAATTTTCAGATGTTGAACAAACCTAATTTCTAAAAATAAAAAAAGGGGTGCCGGAAAAGTTTCCGCTGAAGAATCAAACAGATTTTGGGCAAAATTGATTGCCGAAAATTGTTCCTAGCCCTTGTTCATCATATCCGACGCCGGAGTTAAACCATCGCGATCGGCCGGAGCTAGTGCAACTGCGACGAGAATGTTCTGGTTGAGAGAGAAGGTGACCGGCCAGAATTTGTCTGGGCCGAATGATGGCCAGAATTTGGTTGGATCTGGTCGCGACTGATAAAGGCCAGCCAGATCCGCCGGAGTTTGGCCAGAAGATGTTGGCCAGAGCTGCACTAGAGGAGATCTTGTCAAGGCCGGAGCCAAAGCCAGATCAGCTGCGACTAGAGAAATATGGTTGCCTAGCCGGCGTGGTTGCACGCTACCGGAATTGTTCCGGTCACGGCAACATGCGGCCGAATGAGATTAGGCCGAGCTTGGTCGGACAAAATCTGGGCACGCCGTCGTCGGAAAGAGAGAGAAGAAGATTAAGTGCCGGCGTTCATTAGTGGCTAAAAACCCTACCCATCGAATGACGTCGTTTCGACATCCAAAACCTAAAAAAAAAACTGGTCAGCAAGCGTGTTTGACTCACCAGCAAGTTTGGGGATTTTGCGCTTTGGCCCCTGATTTTCTTTCTTTCTTTCTTTCTTTGGCTGCCCAATAATTTTTGTTTGATTATCTTTTACCCAAAAACTTCTCAAATTATTCAATTAAATCAATTCCAATATGATTAGAATTAATATAAATATAGATTCATGATTAAAATTTTATATATTCTTTTAATGTGATTATTTGAATATTATATGTGATTTATAATTGATAAAATAATAAGATTTATTTTATTTGCATGATATATCATATGTGATTTTTATATTTGATAAAATAATATGATTTATTTAAATTGCATATTGTATGCTTTATTTGATCAAATATATTTTTCCTTTTTTATATATGAAATATGCACACGATGAGACCATAATTTATCCCTCAAATAAAAAAAATAATTTAAATCACTTCCATTATTATAATATAAATAATTTTTGTTAGGATAACTTGTTAAGATAATTCAAGGTTATTCTATCAAGAATATTTGTTACTATGAGATATGATCTCTGTATAATGGTTTTGATTTAAATAAAAGAAATATATCATAACTATTATTATATTATAAACAATTCTTATTAGGATAACTTGTTGAGCTAACTCGAGGTTATTCTATCTAGAATATGTTTACGATGAGATATGATCTCTAAATAATAGTTTTGATTTAATATTAAATCATGAATAGTTGCCTTCCATTATTATAGTTTAAACAATTCTTGTTCGAATGACTTGTTGAGCTTAACTCAAGGTTGTTCTACCTAGAATATATTTGCTACTATGAGATGTGATCTCTGAATAATGGGTCTGATTTAACAAAGACTCATGGCTTGTTGAGCTAACTTCAAGGTTATATGTCTTTGAGGTAAGGAGTTAGGAGACATATTTGATATGTGTATTCAAAAGTTGATACCTAACTATCTAGGAGTTACAAAAGTTGTAATTGGTAATTGTTACCTACTTGTTAAATTATTTTTGATTTGATTGAGCTAACTCAAGATTAAAAATAATTAAAATGGGATCCTAGCCTACTAAGAATTTTATGAAAATTCTTGAATTAATTATGAGGGATATTGATTTGGATAAAATTAGTGGGAGCAAAACCAAAATTTCATGTCCATACATAATTTTATTTTGGTTTTGTTTATTGCATAAATATAAAGTCATATTCTATCTTTATTTTCTAATTGTAGAATGTATAAGTACGTGAACACATTACCCACCTTATAGGACTCCATTTGAATATGAATTCTTGGACTAGTATAAAACTTGAGAATGGTTCTCAAGCACATGAATATAGCCTGTGTTTTTGATACCTCGATTCCATTTGTCCTAAGTGACAATGATAGCTAGGAAATAAACAAATGCATACCAAATGTATAAATACAATAATGATATTGTTACTTGTATCATGATATTGTATATAACTCCTAAGCTATAAAAGTAGCATAATATGATGAATGCTTAGTCTATGATTGTGCATCTCAAAAGGTTGTTTGATACACAATTTAGGACCAATAGATATGAGATATATAAAGAGCAATTTGTATAGGAATTAAGGGACACTTTATTACTTGTCAAGGAGAAATCTAGGGCAAGTCTTGAGAAGGCCTAAATAGGCATGACAAAGTATAAAGGTGTGATCAAAGTGGGCAAGTCTATAGGCATGTGTTTCCAATCTAGAAACAATTAGTATTGGAAAGCAAATTGTATGGCTCATTTAAGACTTAGAAGTCGATGAGGATTGGTTAAACTTTGACTTCTAGAATGTTTATGACTGAGATAAAGTAATCTATTAATCAAGATTCTTGGGTATTAGATACTAGATTTGGATCTCATATTTACACAAATATGCAAGATCTCGAGAATAGTAGATTTTGGCAAAGGAAAAGTTGAATTACGTGTAGAGAATGGAGCAAAGTTGCTACATTAATAGTAAGAACTTATACACTCTTTTTGCCAACTGGACTTATTCTAGAATTAAAGGATTGCTAGTATATTCTAGTGCTTACAAAGAACATAATACCTATATTTGCATTAGATATGGATAGATTTACCATTACTCAAAAGAATAAACGTTGTTCTTTTTGCATGATGGCGTTCTAAGTAATACTAGTTTATTAAACAATGGCTTAAATATTCTAGGTTTTGATAAGTCCATTTTCAACATAGACATTAAGAGATAAAATTTGATTGCTTATCTTTGGCATTTTAGACTTGGTCATGTAAATAAAAAACGTATATCTAAGTTACATAAAGATGTATACTTTGACTCATTTGATTATGAATTCTATGAGATATACGAATCTTATTTACTTGTTTAAATAACCAATACACCTTTTATTGAAAGGTGATTGTGCTGGTGATTTTTTTGGGTTTATACATTCTGATGTTTGTAACCCAATATCGATCTATGCTAAAGGTAGTTTCTAATACGTCATCCATTTCACGGATGACCATTCTAGATCTGGTTATGTGTATCTTATGAAACACAAATCCGAGAAATTTAAAAAGTTCAAAACTTTTAGGCTTGAAGTAGAGAAACAAATTGACAAGAGTATTCGAGCATTGAGATCTGATCGAGGTGGAGAATACTTGAATCACGAGTTTCAAAATGTCCAAAGAGGAGAATAGTACCCTATTGGATATGGTATCTTCTGTGATGAGCCAATACACTTCCAATCTAGTTTTGGTAACTTGCCTTAGAAACTATCTCCCATACACTTAATTGAGTTCCAAATAAAATTAATTGATACCACCCCATATAAGATATGGTATGGTAAGAAATTAATTCTTGGTCACATGAAATTTGGAGATGTTTTGCTTATGTGAAGCGGACACATCAAACAAGTTTGAGACTAAGTCTTATAAATGTTTGTTTGTGGGGTATTCTAAAGAAAATTTAGGATGCTATTTCTACAATTGCCTTGAGCAAAATCGTTTGTCTCAAATCATGCTATCTTTCGAAAAAAAAAATTTTGTTTATTCTTGAAAGAGGCAGTGGGAGTAAAGTAGAATTTAAAGAAATTTAAGAAAACTAACAAAAATAACAGTTGTTACCTGAGCTTAAGCCATATACTGATAAGGCGCAAACGGAAGCTCAAGTTACACAAAATCTTCATAGTTTTAGTAAAATACATCATTCTCATTAGAGATAAAGTTCTCATAAATGAGAGCAATAATGTGCTAGTCATAATTGATGACGGTTCTACTTGCTACGAAGAGGCCATGTCATGTGTAAACTCTTTGAAATGGCGTAAAGCCATAAAATCTAAAATAGATTCCGTGTCCGACAATAAGGTATGGACCTTGGTTGAACCACCCAAAGGGGTAAAACTCATAGAGCGTAAGAGGATCTTTAAAAGAAAGATTGACATGGATAGTAATATGATTACTTACAAATTAAGGAGTTAGAACATTCATTTTGATGGGATGATCAAAGAGTTTGATTTTCTCAAAAACGAAGATGAGCCTTGTGTATACAAGAAGGTGAGTGGGAGCACTAGTTTTTCTTAACACTTTATGTGCATGACATATTGTTGTTGAGAAACCATATACCTATGCTTTAAAACGGTAAAATGTATGACTGCCCAAGAATTTGTGCATGAAACATCAGGAGAGAGACAACCTATTTTTTAAAAATTAGATCTATAGAGATAGATTTAAGAGGTTGTTTGGTCTCTCAATTTACGTACATAGACAAGATGCTAAAGAAACTTAGCATGGAGCAATCAAAGGAAGGGTTTCTGTACGATATAAAATTACCCTTTCGAGAGACATGTGTCCCAAGACACCTGTCGAGATTGTAGCATGCAAAAGATTCCTAAGCTTTTGCAATAGGATTTATAACGTATGTTATACTATGTACGAGACCTCATGTCTCCTATGCTCAAAGTGTTATGAGCAAATATATAGCTAATATGGTGAGGGTCACTGAATAGTTGTCAAGAATATCATAAAGTACTTAAAAAGGAACTATTGGATTATTCTTGACTTATGAAGTTTACTCTTTAGAATTGTATGTGTTTATAGATGTAAATATTTAATTATTTAAGAATGATAATAGATTGCAATCTATATTTGTGTTCACGTTGAATAGTGGTGTTGCTAATTAGAAGAGTTCTAAGCTAGACACTACTATAGATTCTACAACAAAGGCAAAGTGCTTTGAAGCTTTAGAAGCTAAGTTGGATCTAGAAGTTCATTATTGAACTTATAGTCTCAATCTATGATCCAAATAAGTATTTTGGCTATACCATTTATTTAAGGAAATAATTGGTAAAAACGATATAAAGATAGATGAGATTTCCATTGAGGATAATGTGACTAATCCATTGACTAAGTCATTATCCCAAAAGAAACATGATAGTCATGTGTATTCATTCTATTTAGAGTACATGAATGATTGGTTTTAGTTCAAAGTGAGAGATGACTTATAATTTCATAAATTGTTATGTTTGATCGTTGTTTATGCAATAATAATGATATGGCATTTTATCATTTTAAAATATGTATTTATGTATTTTCTGAATGATAAAGTCCTTAGAATAATATTTATTATTATTCTTAAATGTATTCCCTAATCATAGTATTAACAATATAAAGGACATTGTTAATGCGGATAGATTAGCATATATGATGATATAATGGATGGATTGTTAGAGAACATATTCACTAGATTGATCTGCTTAGAGATTTCCATACGGTTAACTATTTGAGTGCCAATGGTATAATCTCTACGTGACAGTAGTGTAAATGATCCTTTGACTTGAGATCATAAGAGTATCTTTAGTGTGGATTGTTGTACTTTAACTCTATTAGTCCATAATCCGTAATTGGTTATGTGTACAATAGAAGTTGGGTATAATAAGAAACACGAATTGATAGTTTATGATCAATATAGGATTCACCACTCCTAATAGTGGGAGAGTATATCCCTATTGTGGCCACACTTGTTGAAATATCAACTCAAAATGTTTGCAAACTGAGTCAATAATTTAGAAAAGTTCTAAATTTATTGAAAAGGGAGTTGAATTTTCGGGAACAAGAAATAGTAATAATTAGTACATTAAGAGTTGGCACCTATACCTTACTCTTGTACTAATTTGGGATATAGTATGGTGAAAGGATAATAACTACATGGAATCTGGTTCATGGATAGGTGAAGTCAATCACTTGACTTTCCTAACACTTGGTGGTCATGATGCCTGGCTAGAGGCCAATCTTGATCTATAAATATAAATTAATTAATTTTGATTAATGATAAATTAAAGTTGTTTAATTTATCCAATCTTAGAATCCTTGTGACTAAATTGACTTTAGTCCAAGTGGGAGTTTGTTGGTTTTGTACTAAAGCTAATTAATTCTAAGATTATAATTTATATTTATTGCCAAGTGATTAGGAACCTAAAGGGTCACACACAATAGAACTAATTCTTGGGTTAAATTGATTTAAATAATTATATGATAATTATGGGATTAATTTGTGAGATAATTAATCCTAAGGACTTATTAATAAATAGAGGAATTATAGTAGTGGAAGAATTTCCTTTTGAAGGAAATTAAAACCTACTAAATATCTTATTTGGTAAGATATCCTAATAGGTAAGGGTTACCTATTACCGAATTCTTGTTGGACAAGATGTCTTAATTATTACTCTATAAATAAGTCCTAAACACCAAGATTTGACACGATATATACAATAGTAACGTTAGAAAATTAGAGAGAGAAAAATAATTTTTCTTTATATAATTTTCTTCACGTTGGGGACGTGTCAAGTGAATCTAGCATATTCACTTGATGTTGATCAATCCTGATGAGGATCTCAAGAAGGCGTTCGTGTGAATACCTTAGAGGCTAGACACGTGTGCAGCTGTGGTTGATATCGCGTATCTTTGATTAGGTTAATTCGTTTTATTACGTTATCAAAAGGTGCATTTTTTTTTTTGTATAGATAATCAATGATCCTACTTAGAAATCAATTTTAATTTTGCTGCGTCAATTGTTTATTGGTATGTTGATTTCCTAATAACGATTAGGTCAGAGAGTTCAATGAGGTAAACCGCAAGGTAGATATGAGGGTCTAGGTCCGTGGATTTGAAGACCTTATGGTCTAAATCATCTTAATTTTAATGATTATCAAACATATGATGAAATGCACTAATGTGTTCAATAAGTGTTCTTTGCCGTTGGAAGAAAATAGGTTGAAAAAAAAGGCTAAATGGTTATCCCGACGGCCATCCGGATGCACAAGTGGACGTTCAGATAATTGGAATTGCTTAAAATAAAAATAGGCAGAAGGTATGCGGATGCATGTTCAAACGCACATGTTGACGTTCGGACACCAAAAAGGCTCAAAATGAAGACTGGCAAAAGATATAGGGACACACGTCCGAACGCACAATCGGACGTTTAGATCCTTAGAAAAGGCCATGACAAATCAAGCCAAAAAGCATGAGGACGAAGGTCCGGACGTAAGTTGCGAACATCCGGACCAAGTAACAAGTCATCCGGAAGGCAATCCAGATGATGATCTGGACGCAAACCTGGACGTCCGGACCTTCACTTTGAGGACGTCCGGACTAGGCAAATTTATGTCTAATGATTAGTTTTTAAATTTGACCATTAGAACCTAAATCAAGCTATTTTTTCATCCCCTATGAAAGTAAATATAGTGCAGAATGATTTGCAACTTTTGGCTATTGATATTATTGTGATTTTAGAGTGATTTTTGAGTGAAAAATGCTCTCCCAAGTGAACTTTGTATATTCAAGTGTGTATTCCTCTTTGTGAGTGTTCAATTCAATTGTATAGTTGAAAAGTTAGCTTGATAACTGTAAAACTTCTTAGCTCAACTAGAGAGTGTTTAGGGTAAGTAAGAAGTGAGCCATTTCTTTGTTCAAGTTGGTTTTGAATCACAAAACAGGAGAAGGAATTCAAGTCCCTCAAAGCTTCCAATTTGTGAACTTCGAAGCAATTTGAGTTTAATCATTCTACTTTCTCTCTTATTTAAATTTTAGTTTATTGTGATCCTTGGTAGATTATTTAATGCACTATCAACTTATTTGATCACTTAGAAAACTTGGTAAAGTTCAATTTTGAGAAAAATTTGTTATAACCAAATTAAGTTTCAAAGGAACCTAATTCATCCTCCTCTCTTAAGTTGCATATAGGACCTACAGGATCCATGACCAGTACTCCTTCAAACAGGCATAAATTGGGTTCTACTTGTCGAAATTTTACAATTTTAGTACCTCTAGAAACTAGACTCAATCTATAACAATTTTTCGGAGACATCAATTCTTGAATTGGTCCACAATTTTGTCAAATTTCAGTCATAGTTTGAATTGAGGTTAACCCTAACTTGTACAAATCAAGATTTTAGTCTACCCAAGCAATTTTCAACTCATCATAACTTTCAGCAGTAACTCACATGGACGTGATATGTATATAGAAACTACATTTTAACCACTACAATTTCATGGGGAAAACAACTTCATATCTCAACCAGAACATGTTCAAAATCAGCTCTCCAATTGGCACATCATTAATCTCTGGTTGCACAGGGTTGAAATTTCAATTAATTTCTTAAGATTTCTGGGATTAATTCACGAAAAATTGGGGCATGCATTTTATGACATTGGAAAGCTCTTTGAGTCTAGTTTCTAAACAATAAGAATCATCCAATTCTAAATTTTCTACACCAAATTATGATTAATTTACCACAAGTGCTCTTGCAATACTATTCATACGCGTTTTTTAACTACAGTGTAATTAAATCAGCATATCTTAAGTTATACACAATAAAAATTAAAATCTTTGAACCTAACAAGTTCTAAAAAGGTATCATGTCCCAAAATTATAACGCAATCAAAATTCAACCACAAATATGAACACTATCACACTCCATCTTGTATGAAGCTGGTTTTGCAGTCAAATTGGAGAATGTCTTGGGGAGTGTACTGCTCGAACCAAGTCCAGAGCTTTATACCATAAAAAGTCCTTTTAAGTTTATTTTTAACATAACAATAATCAACCGATTCCAAACATTCTATATCAAGTTATAGTCAGTTGTTCACAGGTAGTCCAGACTGCCCGTTTATAAAAGTTTCTTGGTGTTCACTTAATTCAAACTTCCAACTTTTCGGTTTCCAGCTAAGTCTCATGTTCAATTCATCAAGTATGCAATTTAATGGTTTAATAACCCATAATCAAACTCAAGAAATCCAAAAGAAATTTACCTTTACAGCTGGTACTATAGCTTTCCTTCAATCTTTCCTCTCAATCTCAACTTCCAGGTTGAGTTTCTTGCTTGCTTTCCTTCCTTTTTTCTTTCTTCTGTTGCTCCCTTTCTTTTCCAGTCTCCTCTTTGCTTAGTATAGTCCTAACCGCCCTTCATTTGGTCAGATTAAATGTGCGAGTGAATCACCTCCTTCCTTCGTCAGACTCCCCCTTAAACTTTGCCACCTCCTACTTGCCTTCTCCCACTTGTCTAGCGGTTATTGTCCCAACTCTTTCCTTCCCTACTTGCTTTGTTTCTTTGGTTATTATATGGGACTTAATTAGAGGTTTTTCAAATGTATATACACACATGGTTTATACTTAATGCAAGTTGCATAATCACCACTTATAGTCGTAGAGCTTTTTAGTGTAACAAACTCAATGATTGACCAGTCTAAATACTAATATTACTCACTTAACCGAATCTCAATAATCGTATTAACACATAAATAAGTAATTGAACAATTGAGTTTTTTGTTTTTTTTTTTGTTTTTGGGTTAATGTTAATTGCTGGCCTTCACACCCTCCTCGTTTTGCTTAGATCTATAGTGAAAAAAACAAAACAAAAAAAAAAAAAACTTATATATCGATGCCGATGTTTCCGTCACTAAATATGCATTTTAAAGGGTTAGATGGTAGATTATTATCCAACTGGTGGGGATTTTGTATTCTCCGGTGAAGTCCACGGTACTAGAGGAGAAGAACAAAGAAGGAAAACAAATGGAGGCAGTTGATTTTTAAGAATGAGACGCTAAATTAGTGTATTTATGGGTATGTTTGCACGCCCAAACTCTCCTTTCCATTCATCACTGTTTGATAATATGGATAAATTTTGGATTTGAATTGAGCGGATTTTACATAAATTAATGTATATATGCACTCTTTTTTTAAGTAAAAGTTGTATACATCCATATTTACTCCTTCTAAGTTGTGTATTTTCATTTTTGTTTTGTGCCCTTTTCTTTAAGTAAATTTGTGTACGTCCGTCTTAACTCCTTAATTTATAAATTGCATGTTTCTATTTTTGGACAAAAAACATTAGAGGTCACTATTATTCTAATTACAACATTTTGGTCACTCATCTAATTTTTATTTTAAATCACACTAAAATTTTTTAAGAACGTACCATTTCCGGTGTGTCCAATCTTATTATAGCATTTTGATCACTCATTTAATTTTTCTGTCAATTCTAGCTAGAAAAGAAAACGGAATAGTCAAAATGTTACGTTTTTAAAAATTAAGTGTATCATTTAAAACAAAAATTAAATAAGCACCCAAATTGTTACTGTTACAGTAAGAACAGTTTAATGACCAATAGTGTTATTGTTACAGTAAGACCAATTTAAGACCATAGTGTACTTTGCTAAGTAAAAGCTGCGCATTCGTCTTCACTCCTTAATTTATAAGTGCACATTTCTATTTTTGCTCAATAATTTATAGTTGTGTATTTCTATTTTTGCTCTGACGAATATTTCCCAAAAGTTAGCTAAAATTCAATTTAGAATCAATTTAATACATTTCAACTATCTCAAAAGCTAATATCCATAATTTTACATGTGAAAAGCTTGGAAAAAGTTATACGTTACAGACTATTCGTGCAATTCTCCCCTCCATTAAAATATAAGAAATCGAATATACTACATTTCAAAAATATTAAAGACGATTTTGCATCATTAAAATGTGAGGAACTAAAAAAATTACTATATATGCGAGATACCATTTGTGCAATTCTTCCCTCCATCAAAATCAAGAAAGAAATGGAAGTAGCAGCTATATAAAGAAAACATTGGGAATTTGACACTAATGAAGCAAAATTTTATCATTACTGACACTACATTAAAGTCCAAAAGGATACGAAATCCAATGTTGCGTTACTAAAACCATCAAATATAACAAAGACAAAGTATCTCAACAGTACTTAAAAGGACGAACAAAATACACCCACTTCATCTATTTTCATAATTAACTTCGACCAAAACTTAGGAAGCCTCAACCCTCTCAGCAGCAGAATCGTCATAATAGGCAATTTTCGCTGTGGGCCTTGCCAAGAAATCAGTGTGCTCCTGGAATGGAATCTTTGTAAAGCGAGTTTCCTTCCAAAAGTCAGGGGTAAGGAACCCGTAAGTCTTCAACAGACATTCAAAAGTTGCCTGCAAAGAAACAAATGCATCAGCAATCGCCCAAGGGATTCATTCCCCCCCCCCCCCCCCCCCCCCCCCCCCTTTTTTTTTAAAAGGACATATTAGGATACTAACTTTGCATTCTGTCGTCCTTCTAGCAACAATACAGTATATCAAGTAATATGCTCGCGCAAGACAGCAGTTGCCAAAATGAGTGTTCAAAAGTAGAATCTAATGTGCAAATTTTTTCAACATTACACGCAGAAAGCAGAGTTTGAATAACTGTCTGTCTCTCTGGGATATCAATAATACATTAATATAGATATGAAAGCATCACAAGTCTACCCTGATTGCACAAACCGAATAGTAAACAGTAATGTCCAAACCGTTGACTGGATCGATGATATACTGAATGACAAATAACGCTCATCGTATTGCAAGTCTCCATTCAAAAAAATGTATAGAATTCAGCATAAAAAATCTCACTTGGAATACAGTCAAGTAATTATCCTTTCATTATACATATGAGGTCATCTTACAAGTCACTGTGCCACCCAAAAACAATAGCAAAAGGAGAATCTACCACAATAAAAAAGCGAACTACAGATTGTTCTCAGATGAATCTAGCAGTAATAATTAGTTTCATTGTTCACCAATACAAAGACATTAGACAAAGATTCAACGCCATCTAATGCCAATTGTAGAACAATAATCAACACAATTTCAGCATATAACTCAGACCCAATACCGGCCACAACTATTTCTTGATTTTAATTCCTATTAAATTCATGAAAAATCAATCAAATTACAGGCATTTATATTTAAACGACAATAAAATTCACAAACACAATATACATAAAAAAATGAATCTTCAAAAAAGTCACAAAAAATGGGAAAAAATAATCTCAAATTTGATCAAACCTTGACGAAATTGCCGAGGGTTTTGGTAGATCCACGGGAGGAGGTAAAAACATCCTCAATTCCAGCAAACTGCAGCACCTTTTTGGGAACCCTAGCAGCCACAATTCCCGCACCTCGAGGAGCCGGCACCATTCTCACGGTAACGGAGCCACATTTTCCGGTAACCTTGCACGGCACAGTATGAGGCTTCCCAATCTTATTCCCCCAATATCCTCTCCGAACAGGAATCAAAGACAGCTTAGCCAAAATAATCGAGCCACGAATCGCAGTAGCCACCTCTTTCGCACACTTCACTCCCAATCCCACGTGACCGTTGCCGTCGCCGACGACCACAAAGGCCTTGAACCGGGTCCTCTGTCCGGCCCGAGTCTGCTTCTGAACCGGCATGATTTTCATCACCTCGTCCTTCAATGACGGACCCACAAGGGTGTCGATGATTTGGTACTCTTTGATGGGAAGCGAGTGAAGATAGATCTGCTCCAAAGATCGGATTTTTCCCTCTTTCACCAAACGACCGAGTTTTGTCACCGGAACCCACTTTTCCTCCTCTGTTTCACGGCGGCCCCCTCTGCGGCCACCACGTCCGCGGCCACCTCTTCCTCTGTCACCGCCTCCACGGCCACCGAAGCCTCGGCCGAAGCCGCCACGGTCTCCTCCTCTCTCAGCCATGGTTCCTTTTTTTCTCTTTTTTTTAAGAAAAGACTGATAGGCTGCGGAAGTAGGGTTTTGAGCTCAAGAGAGGAAATGAACTATACTGGGGTGTGACTGAAGGCTGGGTTTATATACGGAGGGAAGAATTAGGGTTTGGGGCGAAGTTGGGCTTCAATAAGAATGAAAGAATATAGTGGGTCACTATTTTGGGCTTAATTGAATGGATGATACTTGTGGACAAATGATAATTGAAAATTGAGGCCCGTTTTAGCCTTGTGCGATGATCCAAAAAATATAAATTCTGATATGATCCAATGCAAGACTAGAGGGTATTCAGTCCATATTCAGTTATAGAGGCGGTCCAGCGGGTTGAGAGCTGCGTATTTTAAAATAGCAGGTCTGATATTGGTCGTCCTGCAAGTATGCATGTTTTGCATATTTTTGAGGGTATGCTTTTGTAACTATCTATTTTTTGTAGTCTTTTTTTTTTCATATATTTTGTGATATTCTTTTTTCATACTACATCTTTTTATTCTCTATCATGTAATAGTAAATATTTTTGACGAATCTTTTTGTGGTGTATAAGTAAATTATTTTTATTAAAAAGTTGTTATTATTTTTTAAATGCATTTGGATAGATTCAGGTGCGACACCATGTATATGGTGATAGAAGGGATATGCTAGTGCCAAAAAATTATTAACCGATATATGGGATGGGCTAGCTAAATGCCTCTAGTATTCAAAAAGAACACTTTACAAAAAGTAAAGATCACGGATAGTGTTATGGTACTAGTGGAAATGTTCCATTGGATGAAGATGCAAAAAATAAAAAATAAAAATAATCACGATGAATTCTTTGCTCTAAAGCTAGACAAGAGTAAGGTGTTTGACAGAATAAAGTGGACTTCCCTGGATTACATGCTGAATGCCACTGGTTTTCCAAAAAAATGAAAAATGCATACCCTTTGTATCTTTATCAGTTTTGGTGAATGGAAATCAATCAAAGTTCTTTGTGCCAACAAAGGGATTAAGACAAGACGGCCCACTTTCCCCATACTTGTTCATTCTTTACGTAGAAGGCTTCTCTTCTCTAATTGGAAAGGTGGAAAATCAAGGTCTATGGACCGGAATCAAGTTTGGAAGGGCGGGATCATCAATATCTCATATTCTTTTTGCTGAATATAGTTTGTTTTTGGCTAAAGCCAATGAGCAAAAAATAGAGACAATATTGGAGGTGCTCAACACATATGAAAATGCTTTAGCGCAGAAGATGAATTTCAACAAGTCACGAATATATTTCAGTAGCAATTTTCCTGTGGAGAAAATAACTCTCTTTGTACAAAGATTGGAGTGCAACAAGATGATGGAAAAAGGTGTATATCTTGGGATGCCATGTATGATTGGGAGATCAAAAGAGGAAGTCTTTACTTTCGTTAAGGCAAAGTGGCGCATTTTTAATTGATAGAAAGGAAAATACTTATATTGGTAGGGAAGAAAATGGTTATCAAATCAGATATTCCGACTATCCCCCCATAAATCATGGCCTATTTTAAATTGTCGAAAGAACTATATGAGGATTTGAAGGTGCTAACAAGAAATTTCTGCTAGGGAAGGAAGGAAAAAGAGAAGAAAATTTGTTGGAAAGAGTGGGATTCGCTTTGTGGGCAGAAGGCTATGGGGGAATGGGCTTTAGAGACATGGAAACATTCAAACTTGCTCTACTTGCTAAGAAAGGTTGGAGATTAATTAAAAACCCTTCATCTCTTACTACAAGAGTACTTAAAGCAAAATATTTTGCAAAATCCAGTTTCTTAGAAGTGGATGTAAAATCAAATATATCCTACATGTGGAGGAGCTTATTGGAAGGGAGATCTTTACTCAGAAAAGGATTAATCTAGAGAGTGGGAAGATGAGAGAATATAAGCATTTGGGATGATCCATGGATACCTCTGCCAACAAACTTCAAAGTAGCCAAGCACAAGAAATTTTTGTGGTCAGATGGAAGAGTATGTGACCTATTGTTGAAGAAAGATGGAAAGTAAATACTTCCAATGCTTTCTTTCTCAAGCATGAAGTGGACATTATCAGGAAAATTCCACTCTCACCAATGTGGTCAAAAAATAAGCTGGTATGTACTAATCAAATAATAGACCAATAGATGTAAAATTAACTTATCACCTAACAAGAAGGATGAGGGAGATGGAAAAAGGAGATGAAGGATCATCACTTGTAACCAAAGTGAAGAGTTTTTGGAACAGAACTTGGTAGCTAGAGAACCACAAAAAATTAAAGTCTTTTTATGGAAGCATGCTCTGGAATTCTCCCCATTAGACAGACTTGCAAAATAGAGTTAGAAAGCAAAATACAAAACGTAGTTATTGTAACTGTGAATGGGAAACTAATAAGCACATTTTTATTGATTGTGAATTTGCTCAAGATGTTTGGAGAAGCATGAAGATAAGCAAGTTGATAGAGATTTCACCTGTAACTAATTACAAGTGGTTTGCCAGGATTTTGGAAACAGAGGGGCAAAAAGTACTTGAGATGATAGTAATATTAATATGGTTGATATGAAAATGCAAGAATAAACGATTCTTTGAAGGAACAAGAAGTGAGGCAACGAGAATTGGTGAATACACAACAACTTTCATCTTGGAATTCAAGAACCGCAATCATGCGGGTGTGACCAAAAATGCAGTTGCAGAAACAAATTGGACTCTTCCAAATGAAGGTGCTTTGAAGATAAACGTAGATAAAGCTTTCTCTGACAAGGGAGCAGGCATAGGTATTGTGATTAAAGATCACCAAGGCCAAGTGCAAGCCTTAATGGTAGAAAGAATTGATGTGCTATAAGTGTTGAACATTTTGAATGCTTGGCTTTCCTCAAAGCTCTCCAATTCACACATGAGTATGGCATAACGGATTTAATCTTGGAAAGTGATGCTATAGGAATAGTATAGAGTATTAACAAGCAAGGCAAGAACTTATTAGTATCGGGAAATTTGATCGATTGCTGTAAGGAATTGGTGTCAAGATTTGATTTTGTGTAGGTTACATATGTTAAAAGAAAGCATAATGTACCAGCACACTTGCTTGTGCAAAAAACTTTGTATTATATGGTAATCATGTCTAGCTCGTGGACTTTTCAAAGGATGTTTTGCATGCTGCTAAAACAGATATGTCTCAATAAAAGTTTCTAATTTTTTTCTCAGAAAAAAAACAAGGACTTTTGTTCTAATCAAAACCTTATATCCAATTATGTTAGATCATTAACAACCAACCCAACATTAGATAGTCAAATTAATGCTCAAGTGAATAACAAACAATATTTAGAGACGAATTTGAATTTTAAGAAATACTCTTTCTAGCTAATCTCTATTTACCAGAATCAGAAATGGCACTAGTCATCACTGTCATCTAATGGTGCTCGTTGATCGATCAATGGCCACTGTGCAAAATCTCTGTTGCCACTTTTGAGCAATACATCCTAGACTCATCCAATAGCAATTGGAGTGGCCATCGATGGGAGAATCAAATTTTAATTTTTTTTTCTTGGATTCATGGAGTGCTATACATAAGAAATATGTTGAAGAAACATATAGTTTCCTTATTTTTAAAAACTTCAACAAACATTATTGATATTTAACGGAGGAAAGTAAGAAATATATTGTTGTTATGGTTCTAAAAATAAGACCAAAGGTAGGTATTTTTCAATATAAAAAGCATCCAACATGCATTGTTTAAAATGCACTTAAGTCTCTTCTTGATGAAAAAAGTTTGAGCCTCTTCTTGATGGAATAAGTTTGGTCAAATGATGATAACTTAATAGAATTGGATGGGAGGCGCTAATGAGTACAAAATTTTTGTTTGAAGGACTTAATTGAGACTTTCTCATTTTTTTAGAATAAATTCACACTTTTGTCCACTTTGAAGGGCTAAAATAAAATGTAAGAGAGAGAGAGAGTAGTGGGTTGGATACAACTTTTTTGATATTTTTATTTTTGATTTCTCTTTCTTGGTTTAACTATTTCAATATTTTCATTCCTTCCTTTTGAATGGAGAGGTCGTATTATTTTTTGAATTTTTTCCTTTGAAAACTCAACCAAATTAACTGAAAACCCAATAATCCATTCTAAATACACTCAATTTCATTTAGTTGGTCAAGGTTTTTTTTTTTTAATTTGGCTTTATGAAAGTCTCTAGTTAGAGGCTAGGTGTGTGAATAGCTTCATGGTTTAACAATAAACTTTAGCTTGCTTTGTTGGAGATTTTATTGTCTTCATGAGATAATTCTTTAATCTCTTGAGTTTATTTGTAAATTACTGAAAGTGATCCATGGCTTAACAAACTTTTAAAGTTCTTACCATGCTTATTTTCTTAGTTAACATAACTACGTACAAGAATACCATGTTATTTTTAAGCAATAATTTAATCGCTAACAAATATAACTATATATTAGACTAAATGATATAATATATAAGAAATTATTTAATTGCTAACAGCATTTATATAAACTTTGTAAAAAATATTCGTGTTTTACATAAATAGAGAAAGAACACGTCTTGTTCCTTGAACACAAAAAAGGATATTATCAACTATTTAACAAACACTTAAATTAGAGAAAAATTTTAATCCATTATTGATTTAAATGACGTTTGCCCTTCGATTCTTATAGGAACTTTTTGTTTTCTCTCTAAACCTCTTCCCTCATTATCTGTTTCATCTACTTCACTTTCTATATAAAATTTTAACTATCTCTACCCTCCTTCTATCTCCATGATCCCTAGGCTCCCTTCTCCTCCTTCCCAGAACCCAATTGGTAGCTCTTCTCTCTTTTCACCAAGCTTTCCACTACATAAAAATGCAGTTTTCTTCCAACCAGGTTTATACTTCACCCTAACCATACCAAATTCTCAATTCTATCTCCCAATTTGATAACCCCATCTTCCTTTCTCTTAGTTCCCATCTTCTCATCCACAACCACACAATTTCTCACTCTCCTCTTCGATAAGCCTTTTGATGCAAATCCTCAATCACTATCACTATGAATATCATTAACCCTATTATAAGTATGGGTTTTGACAATTCCTCTTAAATGTTTGGCTTAGTAATGAAATGTGTATCAGAAAGATCCGAATTAATCACTTTTATTCTGATTGAACAATAGTCATAGTTGTTTTACAAATATCAACAATGAGAGTTATTATGACTAACACCCATTTCCGCTCTCTAATTCTCCTAAACCAAACATGCCCTAAATCGAGAAACAATTTTAAGTTAATGAGGTAAAAATCTCCATAGCCATGAACCAAGATTTCCTTGTTAAAGTACATAAAACATATTTTCCTTTTTTTTCCACCTTCATCACAATGAAGTGAAAGTCTTGATTGAAATTAATTGACGATGATCGTACTACTAATCTTCATTACCAAAAGAGTAGAGTTGTAAATGAGTCAAGCCGAGTATTCTTAGTTCAAACTTGTGCTAGTTTAATAAACAAGCGAGTGCGAACGAGTTGAACTTGAACTTTCATGAGCGAAGTTGAGCTTTGTTCGCAAACAGTTTGGTTCAAATAAGTGTAAGGTGTTATTCAAGCTAAGTATCTCATGTTCAAACTCAACGAGCGAGTTTGAGCTTACTTATTTAACAAATGAGTCAAAATTTGTGTTCGAGCTTGGCTCCTTTAGCTATGGAAATGAGCCGAATTTGAGTTTTCACGAGGCGAGTCGAGCTGTATTTGCGAATACCTCAGTTCATTTACAACTCTACGAGAGACGTCTTACGAGGATCTGACAAGAAGTTTTCAATTAAATTAGTAACACAGATTCTCGAAAGTCCATAGAAATTTTACAACCGAATCCAGCTTTAGCAAAGTTGAACTTTCTGCTTGGACCACATATTTCATCATTAGACATATACTCACAAATTTCAAACTGGACCTACTACGTCCAACACCATCCGTTACCCAAAACTAGAACTAGCCAACTAGAAAAATGACCCAGAAACTAAACCCGATTCTGACCCGATAGCCCTTTTAAATTAACGCAACTCGACTAGGGTTTTGGTCCACTCGTTATCCACACTCCTTGCCTAGCTCGTCACTTTCCTTCTGCCATTTTTTCACTTACACTATGTAGACTTCGCCGTCGCTAAGGTATATTTCTACAAAATCCCTTAGTTTCTTTCCATATTTTCTTAGTTATGCTGTTCTTCTTACATTTTTTTCTTATTTTTTGGGATTTTTTTATCAACATGTTGTTTATTTATACACGTGTTTGTTGGTTAGTATATTTGAGTGAAAGAGATGCGTTTTGTTGTTAGATCTGATTGTTTGCTTGTTTTCACAAAGGGGTTCTTTTTTTTTTTTTTTGGTGGTATTTGCTTAGAAGTTAGGGATTTGGGGATTTTGATTTTAGGGTTTTAGAAAATTTTGGGATTTTTGAATTCAAGATTTTAGGGAAATTTTTTTGGTTTTTAAATTTAGGGTTTTGGCAAAATTTTCTATTTCTTTTTGAAATGTTGTGGTATTAACATTATTAGTGATGATATATCATTCACTTAGGCGTATTATCATTTGTTGTGGGAACCTTGTAGTAGTTGTTCTAATTTTCACTAATATTTTTAGGTGAAAATGGTTCAATTTGTTTTAGTACTCTTCTTATATTCAGCTACTTGTTATTACTTATTCAAATAACTAGCTTAAGTGTTTTGGATTCCATTATTTAATTCCAGAAGCTGTGTCTATTCCTAGTTTAGTGAAATATGCTTTATTTTGAATATATCCTTGTTAAAAGCTGATTTTGGTGCTTTGACTCATATATATCTTATAAATGAGATATTAGGCAAATGGTTATGGTTGATATTTTAATTTCTTGGCTGTTCTTTGATGGTAGATGAATGTGGATAACCTAATGAAGATGGCCGGTGCAGTTTGCACCGGTGGGAAGGGTAGCATGTGAAAGTTTGATTCATTCTAATGCCTTGTTAGAATTCTGCCAGTCTTTGTATCTATTTGTGTTTTCCAGCTGTAACGATATGGTAATATTTAGAAGTTAAAAGAAATGCAATGGTGAATTAAGTGTGCTAGAATGTTTGTTATATTAGGTTGGAAGTTCTATCTTTTGTTCTATCTAAAAGTATGGTAACATGCTTTTAGATAATTTTTTTTGTTTGGAAAACAATGTCATATAGGTCAATTCTCCCTGTATTTCAATCGCACCTCAGGTTTAAAAGCAGTTTTTAAATTAAGCTAATTGGTAATGAATGATATGATACTTACATTTTGCATTATCCATTACATAAAGAAGAAGGCCATTCACAAGACAACAACTACAGATGATAAAAGACTTCAAAGTACCTTGAAGAGGATAGGAGTGAATGCCATACTAGCAATTGAAGAGGTCAATATTTTCAAGGAAGATGCAGTTATCCAATTCATCAGCCCCAAAGGTATTTTAGTGACTTTTGTTTTGTGTTTTTCTTTTCTCCCAACTCCCTATATTTATCTTTTTGATCTTTATTGATTTCTATCCAATTCAGTTCAAGCCTCCATTGTTGCAAACACATGGGTTGTTAGTGGTTCTCCACAGACTAAGAGTATGTTTCTTCTTCTCTGTCTTTGTGATAATTAATTTGGTTATGTATCTTTGCTATTTCCTTGATTAATGCCACATTTCGCTTTTGAGTTAACTATCACATTGGAACAACTGGTGAAGTGGAAGAATTTACATGTACTTGTATTGAATCTGTGGTTTATATTTTGTACTTGAGTTTTTTCTCAATACATGTTTTATGTCTATTATTTCTAGAATTGCAAGACAATCTTCCCCAAATTATTCACCAATTAGGTATTTTTTTAAGTTCAATTTCATTAATTTGATTGATTGGTGTGTAAAAGGAACAAGCTCTTGAACTCATATGTAATAAACTATAACAGTTAAATTTCAGGTTCAGATAACTTGGAGAATTTAAAGAAATTGGTTGAACAGTTCCAAAAGCAGGCTTCTGGTGCTAGCACCGTGTCTGATACAGGTGTTACAGCAGCACAAGAAGAGGACGATGATGAGGTGCCAGAACTTGTTGTTGGTGAGACCTTTGAAGCCGCTACAAAGGATTGTCATACTTCTAAGATTTTTAAGTGAATTTGTGTGTCCTTGTATTTTCAATGTTGAGCACCGCTTTGAGATTAGTTTAACAGCTTCTTTGATGTTAACAATGACATATTACATAATGGTTAATTACCCTTTCAAGAATATTGTCATTTGCTTTATATATTCTGATGATCAGGGTTGTAACCCTGGAAATACCAAATTGTTCTCCCTTGTTCTCTCCTTTTCCTTTTTTTTTTCCTTGTCAAATGGGTGTTATATCCTGAATATTATGTGGTTGTTCATCTTGAAATTCTGCAAAGAGTTATGTGGACTGTAGGGTTATCAACAGTGTATTCTGTTTTATTTACACTGAACATTGTTAGAACACTTGTGACCTACTGTTGCAAGTTTCTAGTAGAACCTCTTGATTATTTTCTACCACATCTTGTACACCACATCTCTAAGAAAGGATCGAGTTTGACTATGGTTTTCGACCCTTAAACTGGTCTTGATATGGCATTCATATATGATGTACAAGATGGCATTAAGACATGATGCGCAAGATGGCATTATCCAAAGTTGGACGTTGGCCTTTGGACACTACTACATTAATGTATGGCTTATCCCTGTGTTTTCTCAATCTGATCAACTGGATAAAAATGAAGAAACACTTGTATAGCTACGTATTTGCTTGACGTGCCAATGACAGAATGAGAGAAGCTTTAAAAAGACATGCTACTTATACGTGTGTAGTAGCGTTCGTTTTAAACTTGGAAGCTTCATCAATGATATTTATCAATTTGTGTGATTTGATTGATTCTACAAGGAGCCTTGTGTTTTCAACCATTCTTGAGTTTGGACACCCTGTGGACCAATCAAGGAAATTGGACTTGAAAATTGCGTTTTGGTTTTGGATAAAGCATGCATTCAAAAATAGGCCCAAGAAGTAGCATATGGTCCAAAGATGATGCACACAAGTTGGCTAACTGTGATGGACCTAAGTTGAAGGCCTTAAAATTGCAAGATTGAAGCCCAATGGAGTCCAAGGTGGGATGGCCAGCCCATTTATTTATTTTATGGCAAATTTTTTATATTTTTTAAAGATTATTCTAGAGTAGCTTTTATTTGCAAGACTTTTAGATTGTTTCCATATTCTTTTATGTTAAGTGTTAGTATTTGTTAAGAAAAAAAAAAGAAAAAGGAGAAAAAGGAAAGAGAGGGAAAAAAAAAAGAAAAAGGAGAAAAAGATAAGAAAAGAAAAAAAAAAGGAGAGGAAAGAAAGAGAAAAAGGAAAGAGAGGAAAAAGGCAAGAGTTGTTAGAGATAGTAAAAGCCTAAATTGAGTAGAAAATATTTTGTATTATTTCTAACGATTTTTGTAGCTTGCATTATGGAGGAATTTCTCAAAGAATTTAGGCAGAAATTCAATAAAAGCATGGATTCTGTATTTAATCGCTGGACATGGGAATTCAAAAAAGGCATAGCTTCTCGATTTGATCGTTGGGAAGCCGAGGGATTGATTCCCAAAAAGAGAAGTTCCAATCCTACCTCTTCTAAGAAGTTTATCAATGATGGCTATGGTTCTAGAAGTGTTTCTTCAAAGAGAATGGAGAGACCATTGTCTTCAAAGCTCTCTCGAAGACCACATGTTGAATCTAAAGAGGAAGAGTTGAAGAAGCATGGCAATACTACTATGCATGAATTTGTAGAAAAGTGGATGGCTGATTATGAAACTTTGGTTGCGCAACAAAAGAAAGAGAAAGCTTGTAAAATTGAAGAGAAAGAAGTGCCACTTATGGAGGCGCCTAACCTTCAAAAGTCACCCATGGAGGAGCATATTGAGGATGCATATGAAGCACCATTGGAGGAGTCAATAAAAAAGGAACCACCAAGTGTTAAACCACCACCTCTTGAGATCGTGCTTTATTCTTCATTTACCTTGGACGACGATTCGAGGATGAATCATTTCAAAGGGAGGGAATTTGTAGAAAAGTGGATGGCTGATTATGAAGCTTTGGTTGCGCAACAAAAGAAAGAGGAAGCTTGAAAAATTGAAGAGGAAGAAGTGCCACCTATGGACGAGCCTAACCTTCAAAAGTCACCAATGGAGGGATATCTTGAGGTTGCATATGAAGTACCATTGGAGGAGTCAACGAAAAAGGAACCACCAAGTGTTAAACCACCACCTCTTGAGATTGTGCTTTATTCTTCATTTACCTTGGGCGACAATTCGAGGATGAATAGTTTCAAAGAGAAGGAGTTTGATACGTGCGTGGTAGCGTCCGTTTTAAACTTTGAAACTTCATCAATGATATTCATCAATTTGTGTGATTTGATTGATTCTACAAGAAGCCTTGTGTTTTCAACCATTCTTAAGTTTGGAGACCCTGTGGACCAATCAAGGAAATTGGACTTAAAGATTGCGTTGTGGTTTTAGATAAAACATGCATTCAAAAAAAGGCTCAAGAAGTAGCATATGGTCCAAAGATGATGCACACAAGTTGGCTAGGTATGATGGATTCAAGTTGAAGGCCTTAAAATTGTAAGATTGAAGCCCAGTGGAGTCCAAGGAGGGATGGCCAGCCCATTTATTTATTTTATGGCAAATTTTTTATATTTTTTTAACAATATTCTAGAGCATCTTTTATTTGCAAGACTTTTAGATTGTTTCCATATTCTTTTATATTAAGTGTATGTATTTGTTAATAATTAGTTTTTGGTAGCTAGTTCTAGAATTTTTTATTCCATATATATGACTTTATGAGCATATAAATAGGCCACCATGTGTAATATTTTTCATAAGTTTGATGTTTGATGAATTAATAAAATTCTTCTTCTTTTTTAGGAGAGTTTTCTTTAGTCCTTGTTGTTGAGAACTATAACCTTATCAAGAGTGATTCATGTGGCGGTCTAAAACCATCCTAACTTAGAATTTTCTTCTTGTTTTGATTAAGTCCTTAAAATAAATTTGGTTAGACTAATGAATTCGCTCATATCGGTCTAGCAAAGTTTATCCTTTGGTTCAAGATTTCTACAAGGGTTGAATTCAAGGTGACCAATCTTCACGTTTAGGTTGCTTTGGTCTACGAATCAAAGTTGGTCTAAAGTTCAACGAGGTTGTTACTTTCAAGATAATTTGATCCAATTTAGTGGGAGGATTTGGATTAAATTGTCGCCTGTTTCTTCAAGACGATCTTTGGGGAGATATTCCTGTGATATACCAGAGAGGCCATCCCCAATCGTATCAGCTACGCTTGTGGTTTTTGTTTTGCTTCGAGTTTCCTGCATTTTCTGGGCAACTTAAAATTAGGTTCCCACTAATTGTGCACAATAATTTATGTTGAGGGACTTAATTCCCATTCTATATTTTCTATGGAATGGGCTGATTAATTAATTTTCTCCTACTCTTGAAAGACCGAATGCGCTTGTTTTTAATCAAATTACTTTTTTAGCCCAATACTCTAAATCAGTCTAGGCCTTGAAGAATAATCAACTATTCATGGGTTGCGATTCACACACAAGGAAGAACCATGTGCGTTGCACGTGTTCCAATGTGGTAATACATAAAAATATTTACTTTTTAAACCTTTATAACTTTATATAAAAGAAACCAAATAATTGGTCAAATATGCAAAATTTATAGACTAATATTTTTTAAGCATGTCTTCATATTGTCTTTGTTTTCTTTTTTATTGCTAATTTCTTTTATTCTTTTTAGTTGGCTTTAGGTCTTTTTGAATCACTGTGTAATTTTTGTTTTCATTATTTTAATTTGTGTAGTTTGCATTTGTTAAAGCTATATTAGCTTTAAAAGGTAATATAATGGACTAAGTTAGATTTAACTGATAATAAAAGACTAAGGCATATGATTTATACACCCAACTTTTTTTTTTATCAAAATGCTCATATTATTCTAGCTTGCTATTTTTTTGTATAAATCTAAAGTATTATAACTCATTAGCGCACTTCATTTTTCATTTTGTAAACAGTTGTCTTCATCTCTCCTCAAATGTGCCAACTCATAAATTGATTTTTTATCACACACAATGAACAATTTGCTTTGCCTTTTGAGAAATTTTATGATGGGTAATCTTCATATTATCAATGTAAATTTTCACATTATATGCTAATACAAATAGCTTAATTCTCTATTTTATGTAAATCTTCATAAATATTTTGTAGACACAAATTATCAATTATAATAACTGTAGTGATTGTAATATTTTCTAAGGTAGGCACCACATGTCTACTTTCTCTATTAAACGTTAAAACTAACTCTTAATACAATCAACTACATTAAAGGAACACTACAACATGTGACCATATATTTGTTTTCTTTTTGTTGTATCATGAAACAAACTTTGGTACAATAAAACTACTTGTTGCATCAACAAATGTGGTATAATATATTCAAGTTATAATAGCATACTGAAAAGAATTATGCTTATTTATGATTAGATGTTCTATAGTGAAACTATAGTTGTTTATATAGTGAACTATAAATATGCTGGATCTAGACTAACATAAAAAAACACCTATTAGGATTAATACATTATCTCAAGGAAAAATTAAATTTTGTAAAATGCATCATTATACACAAAAGGTCAATGAAATAGTGGTGTCATAATTTCTAAATGTCTTCATTTTCTCAAATTACATGACAACTACTCTCAAAGAAAAGGAATGCTTATGCATGTTATTTTGGCAATACACAACGCATAAACAGAACTTCCAAATTATGTACTTACTCTCCAAAAGGACTTCAAAAATATACGAAATAATAATCTTGAACAATGGAAGATATACTTCAAAAATATATGGAATAATAATCTTGAACATTGTAAGATATACTGGATGAAAAAATAAATTTAAAAAAGATACAAAATCAATACTCCGGCATATTGTATTGATTGTATTTCTTTTCAATTGTTTATAAAGTTATAAAAAATGAAATCTTTATTACATTCATTTTATATATGATAAACGATAACAAAGTTTGCATTAATTTTTCATCAATTATATGATGTGTTCCTTTAATTCCCTAAGTTTTATTCTTAGTTTTCTTAATCTAAATTTCGCAGAATCATTACATAATTGTATTATGCTTCAAACTTAGATAAAGAGATACTGTAATTTCATTTTGGAATGGTGATTTCATTTTTTTTTGCATTCAATTAAAAATATTAAACATATTGTGTACTTTTAGAAGTACTAAAACCATAAAGCAGAAAAAAATGACTATACCAATCATTGATTATTGATTATGTTTTGCACGTTGCATCAAATAATAAGTTTTTTCAACATCATATAATTAGTTTCTTGCCTAAGATTAATTTAAGAAATTATGTTAACTCTTTTCAATCAATATTGTAACAACTTAATATGCTTACTCTTTTCAAGTGGTATAGTGATGATTTTCGGTATACACATTAACTTTATTTTAGTACATTTACGTCCAAAATTTTTCGCAAATACTTAACAAATAACTTATAACATTACTTGTAGAATATCATATTTAATAGTCATGATAAATCAATAATTCGATCAAAGGTTTATGCTATAGATAGTCTTGACATCCTGTACATTGCAACCCAAAATATTGTACATAATTATTTAATGCATCATGTATTTCAAAGCTTATCATATTGGTTTTTGAATTAAACTATCTAGATATAAGTAATTGTTCACCATGGTTAATACATTTGTACTCAAAGTTTATGAAGAATTTTTTTTTATTTGGGAAAAAATTAATAACTAAGATAAGAAAGATGTGAGTCTTGATTTGAAGAAGATAACCTAATAAAATATTTATTAATCACTTTAGGTAAAAAAGAAAAGAAAGAAAGAGTAATGATTTAGACACTCTAATTTTAATTTGTACACATTTCTTGTTTTAAAGGACAAAAAAAAGCCCTTATTATTTGAGTTTACTATATTATTTGGGTTTACTATATTTTCATGAAAATGTAAAATGTTATAATTCAAATATCTGAGCACATTAAGCAAAACAATTATGGAATATGGTTGTAATCTCACATAGACAGTATTTTATATATCAAAGTAAAATTTGATGAACTAACACTAATTTGTTGAGATGTATAATTTATATAAAACCACTAAACTTGATAAAGAAGCAATAGCATAGGTACTATGTATTTTCTTTAGTAATAAAAGTTTAATAAAGGCTAATTAGTCGTTTACTAAGACGTTAGATATTACAAAAGTTCTGTTAAAAACTTAATAAAAGTAAAAACTGCAATATCAAAAAGCTTATTCAAATTCATATTTTTTAATTTATATTTTTTATATTTTTTCTATACTTTAATCAAACATACAATGGCATATGGCAACAAAGATCTAAAATTCTTCTTGATATTTTCTTTTTCTAATACAAAAGTATCATATAATCTCATAGTAATAAAGTCTAAGGAATTATCTCATAAGATTATCAAGTTCTATCAAGTTCTATTAGTATTAGACTATCCAAATTTATGTAAAGTAATTACTAAATTTATCCTAATCGAATTGTAAATATAAGCCCTATTAAGATTTAAAAAAGGATAGAAAATCACAGTTTCACCACAAATTTTGATGAAGATCATATTTTCTTTCATATGCAAAAGTAAAAGTAAGAGAAAAGAATGACAACTTTATTAGATCAAACAATGATATCACTTATTCATGAGATTTCAAGTTCTATTAACTTTGAACTTAAATAGTTGCCACAAATCAAATTTAACTTAAATAGTTGCCACAAATCATACCTTTTTCTATGTTCTTCATATAGAAGTAAATACAAAAATTATTTTTACTGACTTAAATCATTTTAGAAGGTAGGGACCTAGCTTTAGGGTTCCTCATAGCGCGTGAGACTGATAAATTGCCAAATATTTTTTGTTGTTGCAATAGTTTGTTTTAGTAATTTCTCTCCAAATTTATCCACGCAATCTCTTAATGTGTTAAAACAGTCCATGAGCCTTTGTAACTTACCATGATTATGAAACACTCACGATCAAAAAGTCTGGCTTAAAAATAAGGTATTTAAAGCATTGCCAAATTTTAGTAATATATAAATGACATTTTTAGAAAGTTTTCTGAAAGTTAGAATTACATGTTTTCAAAATCTGTTTTTGTGGATATAAAAGTAGTCAAAAACCATATCTTAAAAATAATTTTTGAAAAAAAAATACAAAATCAAACACACCAAGCTAAGTATAAATTGTTTTAGAATATTATCCGTTATTTCTTTGTATGGTAATCTCATTGTTGAGCTTTTGACAAGGATGAAAAGAGATTATTTGAAAGATTAGGAATGAAGATTTAAGCAAATAGACATCCATAAACATTATTATCTTAAACATTATTAGCTTAACGCATATACGAGATGCTAAAAACCTCAATAGCACTTTGTATTGCAATTGATACTTAAAGACCAATATGAAACTACAATGCCTACCATCAGTTTGCCCATAATACTGTGATACTATAATTTTCAACATATCACATATGTGAAACATTAACAAATATACATTCAATAGAAACAAATAACCACCACCACAACTAGTCTCCATTTTTAAATCACATAATAGATAGCAAGAGTAACATGCACATGTATTGAAACAAATTGATATTGAAAATTGTAATTGTACAAATTAAAGAAACCATATATTAAAATGATAGCAATAGGATTCAAATCTTAGATGGTATATAGTCCATCATTTGCAAGATCTCTACCGTTTGAGAATTTGCAAGACCTGAGGAGTTTAAAATCACATAATCAATTGCAAAAATAACATGCATGGATTTTGGAACAAATAACAATAAGCCATATGGGAATTCTTCTTGCGCAAGAGAGGGATGCATAATTTCGAGGTTAACTTGTGATGTTCTAGTTTTTATATTTCTCTTGATTTAACTGGGATTTTGCAATACATTTTATTTCACTCTTATAAGTGCAACGGGCTTGTGAGAATCATTAAGTGTCTTAATTAGACTCTATATTTAGTAATTTAGGGATGTGTATAGAGTATATTAAGTGAGGGCATTAGGAATCACAAAAAATGTAAGAAACTGGATTATATATAATTGTTATAGATATGGGTTATAATTATAATTAACTGAAACATGAACTCTATTATGCATTAGTAATTTGTGTATGTATAAAACCTGAGTTCCTATTTAAAATCTATTTCAAATTGAAAAAAAAAAGGAAGTCTAAAATTCTATCTCAAATCTGAAAAGACAAAGAATCAAAAGGATATTAAAAAATATAAAAATTTGTTTGTTTGTTTCAAGATTAGGCATATGTTATGATTAAAAAAAACAAAATTTTAAGAATGCCTACACAAAACACAATGCCACTTGAAAGTGCTCAAAGTACAATTGTTTTTTTTTTTTTCCCACAGAGCTCTATACATTATTGTTTCATTGTTACCATTTTTGGCCCTTGAATGTGGTAGTCTTTGATAACTCATCAAATTTTCTTAAAAAAAAAATTGAGTGATTTGTCTCCAATTAACACAAGTAAGAAATTGTGGCTTTTTATCTATGTTTTATTTTCAAGAAAAGAAAAAAGAAAAAGTCCATCACTCAAAGCTTGAGTGTTCCCCACTATAAGTTGGAATGCCCAATTGTTTCTTAAGCTGGATATAATTTACCTTTAAATTTCTATATATGCAACACAAATATTAGCCACAAAATTATGACGAAGGGAATATTTCTCTCTTCTCTCTCTCATCTCTATCTCTTCTTTCTTGCTGCAAAAAACGTTTGAATTTGAATCTCAACTAAGATTCAGCCTCCATGGCTGACCTGCAGCAGGTGGCTGGTACTTCTCAACCTAACAAATCATTTGCAGACTGTCGCATCCGAAAATTGTAAAAGTAAAAAGTGTGCTAAGTGGGGCCGCTGACTGTCGCGTCCCGAAAAGACGGTCCAGTCCGAAACCCTTTTTAACAAAGCAAGTTTTGGAAAAAAACTGTGCGCGTGTGTGAAAAATTAAATTTTAGTAAAAAAGTGTATTTTAAGAAAAATGATATTTTAAAAGAAAACAAGGTCGGGACTAAAAATGCGACAGGTTTGGCCAAATAATTTTTTGAAAAAGGGTTTTATTTTTTTTAAAAATGGAGTCGCCACTTGGTACTGAGTTAGAGTGTACCAAGTCACCTGAAAAATCGTTTAACAAAACAAAAAAAAAATTTAGAAAAATCTTTTAAAACCCTTTTTCGACTCCGGTCTACGAAAAACGAGAGAAAAGGGTTCAGGAGTCACATTTGAAGAAAGGGAAGGCAAAGGCTTTCGCCTAAGGCACCCTTTCAACCTAGCCGAGGCTAGTTGCGAGGCTTAATCAAATTTTCCTAAATTAACCCTAGATTCTATCGCGTTTTGGAAGTATCTAAATGAATGCAAATCCTAAGTCTAAATATGAATATCAGAAGGGTCAGCATGTTCCGTCAAGGCTTGGTCAGAATTATCGCATTAATTGCGAAACCCGAGTCGAAACCTCGAGGGAGTCACGAGTTTTTATGCAAAATGAAATGTAAAAAGAAAAGAAAATAATAATATATAGCAAGTGAAGAAAGAAGGTGGGTATGCAACATGACGGGTACGGGGGACTAGTATCTCATGATTGAATGTTTCTACTCACGGAGGGGGGAACGGCATGTACGCCACCGCTTCCCACGTGAATAGACGACTATTTCTAGTCGGATCACACAAATGTTCTAAATTTAAGTGAAGTGCAACCTAGATGTCATGCGTTAAAAAAAACGTGTCAAAAATAATAATAATAATAATGGTAATAAATAGTAATAATAAAATCATGCCTAATGGAAAGAAAAACTAAAAATGTGTGAAATGAGAAATGCACAGGAACGAAGCTAATCACTAAAATGTCCTAAGGGTCTAGCGTTGGGCTAGCCCGTTCTAAGGAAAATCCCACTAGCGTTGGACTAGCGGAAAAGAATGAAGCCACAACTTGCGTTGGACTAGTGTAGTGACGGAATAACATAAAACATGAATTTAAATAATAAAGCATGAATTAAAAGCAAATTAAACATATAAAGACATATAAAGTCAAGTAGGAGCACGTAACACATTGACATAATATCTAGATGCAAAATCCTAAAGAAAGCGGTAAAACATATAAGCACACAAGCACACAAAAGCGAATAAACCCTAACTATTACACCGGGGACTTAATTTACAATTTTAAAAGAGAGAAATTAAAAATACCCTATCTATTACACTTGCTATCTAAATATACAATTTTGTTAAAATATAAGAAAAATAATCTAACTATTACATTGACTAACTAAATACAAAAATATTACATTTTTCGTCAAAATAATAAAATTTAGAATTAAATAATACGAAGTAAATAAATACGCAAAAAGTGCATAAAATAAGAAACATATACAAAATGCATAAAATATCACATTAGAGTACGTTGGAACACATAAAGAAGCAATTAAAAAGTAATGAAAATACCTTTTCGAAGACCCGGTACTAAAAATGCTAATCAAAATAAACAAACAAGTCAAGGAACCTTAATATAAACAAATAAAACCTAAAACATGTAAATATTGACAAACTGGAGCAAAATGTAAAGTCTAGCAATTATGGTACTAAAATAAAATTCTATAAAACTTAGGGGGTAGAAATTGGGAAATTCTAACTAATGAAGGGGCAAAATCAAAATTTTACTCAAGTCTAAGGGGTGGTGATAGAAATTAAAGCAAACTAGGGAGACAAAATAATAAATTCTTGGTAAGTACGGGGGCACAAAAATGTAAATTTCGACAACCATTGAGACTAAATTGTAATTAATAGGGACCAATTATAAGTAACTAAAACTAAAGCTAGAGTGTCAATCTAAAACTATAGGACTAAAATGCAGTAATACAAAAATATTAATAGGCATGTCAATGCTACTTAGAAATCCAAAGGGCTGAAACGTAAAATATTTATTTTATGACAAAACAAGAAGAAAAGAAAATGCTGGATGCTGCAAATTACTAACCAATTAACCAAATAAATTACTTAATAAAAAAAACTAATTATCATTAAACAAACTAACAGAAATTGAAACTAATAAGTAAAAACTTATTAAACGAAAAAAGAGAAAAAAAAATCTCTTCATGAATCTTTTCTTTCCGATTTCTCCCTTGTTCTCTCTCTACCAGATTTTCTCTTAATTTCTGCCTGTGATTCTTGCTTGCTCGTCTCTCTCTTGCGTTCTCTATTTCCTTCTCTTTCTCTCTGCTTGTTCTTTCTTTCTCGCCTCTCAGTCTTTCCCCCATTTCTGTTTTCTCTTTTCCTCTCATCTCTCTGTTTCTCGCTGGTTTCATCTCTCCCTTACTCTTTCTTTCCGATTCTCTTTCTTTTTCTTTTTCTCCATCTCTCTTTTTGCGATTTCACTCTCAGTTTCTTGCTTGCTTTTCCTTCTCTTCTCCCCTTCTCCGTCTTCGCCCCACTCTCTCTTTCTTTCATCGATGGTTTCTATTTCCTTTATCTCTTCTCTGTTCCTTACCCTTTCCGATTACCCCTCCCTTTGATTGTGAAATTGTGGTTGTCAAGGGAGGGGCTGCAGTCGGTGTTTCTGGATATTTGGGACCTGATTGAGCGCGATTTGAGGCTGCAATGGGGTGGAACTGGAGATAATCGAGGTGCTGGTATAGGTTGTGGGTGAGGGGAGGTTGTTCTTGGCTGCAATTTTCAGAGGCTTATGGTGAGATTGGCTTTGTTTTGTACGCGATTCGAACTGTGAAATGGGACTGATTTGATGGTATTTGCCCTTGCAAGTGGGAGCAAGGCAGTGGACGGGGGTGAGGTAAGGTGGCTTGGTTGCGTTTGCGATTGGAGATGGGGTTCTCCAGGTTGATTTTGTTTCTGTTTTTGGGATTGCTGTGAATATGCAGGGCTGGACTGGCACAGGGGATGTGAATCGTTGACAAAATAGGGGCAATGGATTTGTGATGTTTTTGTGACTTGGTCTGAAGTCGATTGGGGGCTATTGGTGGGCTGAAATGTGAAATTGTGGTTGGATTTGTGATTTGTTCAACTCTGTATGTGTGTGAGTGTGTCTATTTGTTGACTGTGTATGTGTGTTTGACAGTGTGATGACAATTTTTATGGCTGCGTTTGTGGTTGTCTTCCTGGGTAAAATTGATTCCTGCTGTTATGTTTGCGAATTGAATAGGGTGCTGGTTGCAATTTGGCTATGAATTGACAGTGGAAGTGGGCGAAATTTGGAACTGACTTGGGTAGGAATTGGACATTGGAGTTTATGTAATCGTTGTAGGAGATTTGAGCAGTTTTGGAACTGGGCTATGGCTGAAAAGATGCTATTGTGGTAGCAGGGGAGGACAGGTAAACCGGTGGCGAGACATACCAGAGGGAGGAGGGACCAAGGAAGAAATTCAGAGAAACGGGAAGAAATCAACCCAAAAAAAAAAAAAAAACCCAGATGAAAACAGCAAAGAAATTTTAGATACAAAAAAGAACTAAAATTCCAACCACATAAACATCGGTAATCAAATTCACATAGAAACTGAAGAAAAATTAAATCAACAAAATGAAAAGTTAGAAAGAACTTACCTTTTAATCTCTGGAGATGATGTGATGAACAGTGATCTGAAGATGCGATGATGAACAGTAAAAGATTAAAAAAAACGGCGTGTAAGTGTGTGTTTTTTTTAGGTGAAATGGTGTGTGGTTTGATCTCAATAGATGAAAAAGGTGTTTGTTTAGGGTTTTGCAATTTTTTTTTCTAAACCCGGCTATTTATACTGCACAAGTCTTAACCTCCAAGAAAGAGCTAAAAGACCAAAGTGCCCTTGATTACAAAAATTATAGTTTTATCTTTAAAAATCTATTTTCTCTTACAAAAGATAATAATAAAATTAAGAAAAATGTAAATAACAAATTTGTTAATAAAAATTCACCCTAAAAAAGTTAGAAACTTAGTGCTTAAAATCTAAAAACGAATTTGGAACCCAAAAATTGGTAAAAAATGAGTTTGGGATGCGAAATGACAATTTTGCCTTTGGATGACAAAAATTCACAGAAAAATAGCTCTTGACATCAAAAAATTACCAAAAAATACGAGTACGCTTAAAACACTAGAAAATGTATTTACGACTCAAAATTTGACAAAAAATGAATTTAATCTGTAAAATGACGATTTTGTCCTTGGGCAATGAAAATTCGAGGAAAAATAGCTATTGACCTCAAAAAATTACCAAAAATTAAAAATAATCTTAAAACACTGGAAAATACCTTTTCGACTCAAAATTTGACAAAAATGAATTTAATCTGTAAAATGACGATTTTGCCCTTGAGTAATGAAAATTCGCAGAAAAATAGCTATTGACCTCAAAAATTATCAAAAATTAAAAATAATCTTAAAACACTGGAAAATACCTTTTTGACTCAAAATTTGACAAAAATGAATTTAATTTGTAAAATGACGATTTTGCCCTTGAGCAATGAAAATTTGCAGAAAAATAGTTATCGTCTCTAAAAAAATAAGAAAATTCAGAAACATGCCTCAAGAATTTGAAAAATGAATTTGGAACTTAAAATGAGCTAAAATGGTATTCGCGAGGACGAAATTACCATTTTGCCCTTATGCTCGTAAAAATATAAAGAATACCTAATTTAAATCTAGAAAAATCATAAGAAATTAACTAAATTCACTATAAAAGTAAAAATATGAATTTAAAGCCCCCAAAAGCTGGTAGAAAAGTATTTACAGATAAAATTACTATTTTGCCCCCCTAGATTATTGAAAATTAAAAATTAAAAATTAAAATTTATCCCAAAAATCGCAAACATGCCCCCCAGTGTGTGAAAATAAATAGTGTGTCAAAATTTGGTGTATACACAGACATTCTAAAGGCTGACGTTGCACCATCTCCATGCAAATTCTGGCCGATTACTCATCACTGTGGGGAACCTATTGTGCTTTTTTTAGAGGAGGAAATCTCTAAAATGGCTGCTCCTTTCAACCATGCTTTGATTGGGAAATTTTCACAAGGAAGACCGAGTCTTGAAGCACTTCACAAGGCGTTCCAAAAAGTAGATTTCAATGGCAGCTTTTCAATTGGACTACTAGACCAAAGGCATGTTCTTATTAGATTTACTATGGAGGAAGATTATCTTTGGTGTTGGCTCAAAGGTATCTAGAACTTCGTTGATTTTCCTATGCATGTGTTCAAATGGAGCCCAAACTTCCAATTGAATGCAGAATCGACAAGATCACAAGTTTGGATTTCGTTGGAATATCTGCCTATTCATTTGTTCAACAAAACAGCCTTGTTTTCAATAGCAAGTGCAGTTGGGTCTCCTCTTAAGCTTGATGAAGCAACAATAGGTTTATCAAGGCCTAACATGGCCCAAATTTGTGTAGATTTAGATTTGACAAGATAACACCCTAGTTGAATTTGGATTGGTGTTGGTTAGATTGGATTTTGGCAAAAAATATGTTATGATAATCTTCTATCATATTATACTTTTTGCTGCAAATAAGGACACAAAGTTTCTGAATGTAAGTGACAAGAGCAAGGCAAGGTGCAAGCAAAACAAGGGCAAAAGTATGTTCCCGTGGTTGCTCCAATAAATAATCTAGTGCAGTAGCTCTGTGAGGGTCAAAATTCAAATCATCAACTGACTAGACAGAAGCCTAACTTGACTGCACCAGTGGTTGCTCTAGGTCAAGATATTGGACTAGTGCAGTTGCTATAGGTGGATTAGGTGGCTGGAGTTGAAGTTGTGAAAGGGCTCTAGAACCAAAATGTTGTGTCTCACCAAACTAGACATTAATCTGCTTGCGAAGCAGCAATGCTGGAAGATGAACTGACTGTTCTAGATCATCAACAAATTGGACAAGAATCTGATTCAATTGCACCAGTGGTTGCTTCAGGTCAAAATGTTGGACTGGTACAGCTGCAACAGGTGGATCATATGTTTGGAGTTAAAGTCATGAAAGAGCTGGAGGAAAAAAATTTTGCGTCTCACCAAACTATGCAGTAGCCTGGTTGTGAAACAGCAATGCTGGAGTAAGGAAATGTATCAATGGAGATGGTGCAGCTGGGTGATATTATGCATGATTCACGACTGTATGGCGAGCAAGGGGAGCATTATACACGTGGCTCAATTTTTTATTATGAAAATCAAATGGTTCAGTAGCCTCGTGATGAATTATTTAATTCACTAAGGTCATTTGGTGAGTTAATGGAGAGCAAAATGGGTAACCATGCTAATGAAGATGATTTTGAAGAGGTGCTATCCAAGAGATTTAGGAGGAAATGAGTTTATGTTAAGCTTCTAAGACAAATACTTACCCGGTTAGCTACTAAAGCACGTGATGGCTTTCCTACTTTAGTTTCCAATGAGTGATATTATTATATGGAATATACGAGAGCGATGGGTAAGTCTTCTATCCGTTGTTTAAAATGTCTCATTAAGATGCATAAACTTTCTTTTTTGGTTTTATTTGAGCCTTTGGCTGGTGTAGATAAAGTTGGTGTTTTATGTAGGAGATTGTCGTTTGAGTTTTGTCTTTTTAATGTTACAAATAAAGGTTGGGTGCTTTGAAAAAAGGATTTTCATGTAAATACGTTGGTTAATACTGAACAAATGCTGCATGTGATGATAGGTCATGATGAGTGGTCTCAAGTAGCTGTGGCACCCTTTGTCTATGCTAAATGTTCTAGGGTTGAAAGGAGATAGTTATGGGTTGATCTTAGAGAGATATCAGTAGTCAATGATAAACCATGACTTATTGGGGGTGATTTTAATGTTATAGCTACCATGAATGAATATATTGGTGTGTCATCACAGGATTTGGGTGCCATGTCTGATTCCAATGAGGCTGTATCTGATTGTGGTCTTATTGAATTGTCTTTTCATGGTAGTTTATGCACATAGACAAGTGTAAGAGCTGGAGCATAAGTTTGGAAGAGATTGGACAAGATGCTAGTCAATCAAAGATGGAGGGATATTTTCCCTCACTCCATGGTGCAACATTTGAGTAGAGTTACTTCAAATCACATGCCATTATTAATGCAAGGGTGGAATAGACAACCAGCTGCTTCTAGATCTTTCAAGTTTCAAACACGTGGGTAAGACATCATTTTTTTCTTGAGGTAGAGAGGGAGAATTGGAATCAGCCTATTAAGGGATATGGGATGTATGCTTTTGCTTACATGCTAAAAAGACTCGAGTCTTGTTTGAGATACTGGAACAAGCAAACTTTTTAGGATATATTTCAAGCCATAAGAGAGCAAGAAGATATAGTGCAGTAGAAGGAGATGCAATATGAAAAAACATGTATAGAGGAAGCTAGAGTTGAACTTTATCAGGCTCAAGCTCATTTATTGTTGCATTTGAAACGGGTGGAAGAGTATTGGAAGTAGAAAGCAAAAATAAAATGGCTGCGGAAGGGAGAGGGTAATACTAAGTTTTTCCATGCATCGGTATAGGAGCAGAGAAGTAGATTGCTCATTACCAAAACTAAAAATTCAGAAGGCCAATGGATTGAGAATGATGAGCAGATTGGAATGGAAGCTCAATTGTTTTCAAAATTTTATTCAGGGCTGAGAAAACTAGTAGGCCTGAGGAGTTAGTGGAGGTTATTCCTTTACAAGTGACGTTAGATCAAAACTTTGAGATTGCTGCGGGAAGTATCTTTGGATGAGTTAAAGCATGTGGTGTTTAGCATGGATATGGATAGTGCCATGGGTCCTGATGGATTTTCGGGTATTTTCTTTGTTCATTGTTGGGACATTATAGTAGAAGATTTGCTTCAAGCTGTGAAGGAATTTATGGCAGGTGTACCTATCCCTAAGGGTATCTCAAGCTTGCTTATAGTGTTGATTCCAAAGAAGCAGAATCCGTCTACACTTGCGGACTTTCGTCCTATTAGCTTAAGTACCTTTACCAATAAAATCTTTACGAAGGTTTTGGCTAATAGGATGAGGGATTTATTATCGTCACTTATCTAACCTGAACAAACAGCCTTTGTGGCAGGAAGAGAAGTATCTGAAAATGTCTTACTTACTCAGGAGATTATTGCTTCTATTGACAAGAAGATCGGGGGCATAACTGCTTATTTAAATCGGATATGATGAAGGCATTTGATAGGGTTTCTAGGAGTTTTGTGCAGCTAGTTTTGAGGAAATTTGTCTTTGATGCAAGATTTATTTTAATTATTTTAGGTAATCTTTTTCAAAATTGGTTTTCTATTTTAATTAATGGCAGATCTAACGGTTTTTTCTAGGCTTCTAGAGGAGTCAAGCAAGGGGATCCAATGTCACCAATACTTTTTGTTCTTGTAGCTGAAGTCTGAAGTAGAGGTTTGAAGAAATGTGTGGCGGAGGTGCAGTTACTTAGTTTGCATTACCAAGGGTTGTCTAGTTGTTACACATTTAGCTTTTGCAGACGATATAATGATTTTTTCAAGGGGTAACAAGAGGTCGGTGAGGAATCTAATGGAATTTTTGGAAGCATATCAAAGGGGCTCAGGTCAAAAGATCAACAAGGCCAGGAGTTTTTTCATTGTATCAAAGAGATGTGGAAGATCTTAGAAGTTTGTGATTGCAAGAACTGCAGGAATGCGTCATGGCTATTTTCCATTCTTATATTTGGGATGTAATTTATTTAAAGGGAGGAAAAAGGCTGTTTATTGTCAATTCATCATTGATAAATTTGTTGCAAAAATTACAGATTGGAAGAAGAAGCTACTTTCTCAGGAAGGAAGACTGATTTAATCAAGCATGTTTTGGCAGTAATCGAATCGCCAAAATGTATTTTCCAGCAATTGCAACACATAATGGCGAATTTCTTTTGGGGGGAGACTGATATGGCACCTAGAAGGCATTGAATGAAGTAGAAGTCTCTTTGTTATCCTACAAGTGAAGGTGGTCTTGGCTTAAGGAGGTTGGAGGATATGGTGACTTCTTTTAGCTACAAATGGTGTGTCGCGCCCCGAATAACACACACGGTGGGGTCGTGACTATCGCGTCCCAAAAAAATGGTCTAATCTGGTGACCCATTTCAAAATAAAGGTTTTTAGAAAAAAACCATGCATGTGTGATAAAAATTGTGTTTTAGTGAAGAAGTGTTATTTAGTAAAAAATGGTATTTTAAAAGAAAATAAGGCCAGGACTAAAAAAGTGCGACAGTTTTGGCCAACTAATTTTGAAAAAAGAGTTTCATTTTGAAAAATGGAGTCGCCACTTGGTACTGAGTTAGGGTGTACCAAATCATCCAAAAAGTCGTTTAAACAAAATTAAAAAAAATAAAATTTTAGAAAAATTATTTAAAACTCTTTTTCGACTCCGATCTATGAAAAATGAGCAAAAAAGGTTCGGGAGTCACATTTGAAGAAAGGGAAGGCAAAGGCTAACGCCTAAGGCACCCTTTCCACCTGACCGAAACTAGTTGTGAGGCTTAATCAAAATTTCCTAAGTTAACCCTAAATTCGATTGCGTTCGGATGTATCTAAATGAATACAAATCTTAAAATCTAAATGTGGGTATCGAGAGGGTCGGTATGTTCCGTCGAGGTTTGGTCAAAATTATCGCATTAATTGCGAAATCCAAATCGAGACCTTGAGGAAGTCACGAGTGTCTATGCAAAATGCGATGCAAAAAGAAAAGAAAATAATAATATATAGTAAGTGAAGAAAGAAGGTAGGTATACAACATGACGGGTACGGGGGACTAATAACTCGTGACTGAATGTTCCTTACTCATGGAGGGGGAACGACATGTACGCCACCATTTCCTACGTGAGTAGGCGACTATTTTTAGTCAAATTACACAGAATGACCTAAATTCTAAGTAAAAATGCAACCTGAATGTCGTGCACTTAAATTTTGTCAAAATAGATAATAGATAATAAAGTATATACAAATCATGCAAAAATGAAAATTTCCTAAAAAAATAGTGTGTGAAATGATATGATAATGCACACAAGTGCACCTGTCACTAAATGTCCTAAGGGTCTAGCATTGGACTAGCCCTTTTTAGGGATCCCACTAGCGTTAGACTAGTGAGAAAATGAGAAAAAGCTACAACTAGCGTTGGACTAGTATGGTGATGGAATAACAAACTGATAAAACATGAATTAAACAATAAAGCATGAATTGAAAGCAAGTAAACACATAAAGACATATAAATACACGTAGGAGCAAGTAACACGTAAACATCATATTTTAGATGCAAATCCTAAGGAAAGCTATAAAACATATAAGCACACAAGCATGCAAAAAACACGTAAGCCCTAACTATTACATCGGGGGGTTAGCTACAATTTTAGGGGAAAAAAGTAAAAATGACCTATCTATTACACTTTTTTATCTAAATACAAAATTTTTATTAAAAATATGACAAATATTATCTAGCTATTACATTTGACTAGCTAGATACAAAATTTTGCAAAAAAAAAAAAAAAATAAAGGAATTTTAATAATAAAATTCAAAATTAAATAATATGAAGTAAATAAATACACAAAAAATATGTAAAATGAAAAACATGAAGAAAATGCATAAAAATCATATATGAGCACATTGGAGCACATAAGAAAGCAATTAAAGGCAACGAAAATACCTGTTCTTGAATACCCGGTACAAATACTAACCAAAATGAACAAACAAGTCAAGGTACTTCGGTATATAAAAAAGTAAAGTCTAAAATATGCAATCTTAACAAAATTAGGGTAACATATAAATTTTAGCAATAAAGGGGACTAAAATAAAATTTTACAAACTTAAGGGACAAAATTAAAAATTCACATAAGTCGAAGGGGTGCCATTGCAAAATTAAAGCAAATTGGGGAGAAGCAAAACAATAAATTCCTACAAATATGAGATAACTTGCAAATTATAAGACTTAATTGGAATAAGAACAAAATTTGAGGGGTCAATATGAAATTATGAAGAACCTAAGTGAAAAGAAATCAGAATTTAGGGAGTCAATCAATAATTGTAGAAGACTTAATTGCATAAAATAAGAGAGCTTAGGGAGGCATATTAGCAATCCAAAGAAAACAAGGGGCTCAAACATAATTAAAGAGAATGACCAACTGAAAACGTGCAAAATAAAAACATAAAACCAAGTTAGTTAATTAAATTTTGTTAAGTACTAATCAAGCTAAAATTAAACCAAATCAAAACCGATTAGAAAAATGAGCTAGAATTAACATTAAAGCAACAAATCATTAAACACCTCTAGAAACTAAATTAATTAAAACGAAACAATTAATTGCCAATTTCAGTTTTAGAGAAAAAAAAATTCCCCTGAATTCATTTTTTCTCTTCTTCTTCAGTTAAACAGAAATAGTCTTTCCCCAAATCAATCTCTCTCTCTCTCTCTCTCTCTCTCTCTCTCTCTCTCTCTCTCTCTTCCTTCTGGTTTCTGTATCTCTTTCTTTCACTCTCCAGCTTATTCTCTCTTTTCTCACTTCCTGGTCTCCCTTTTCCTCTCTCTCTCTCTCTCTCTCTCTCATCTGGTTCTTTCCTTCGCCCGTGTTTCTTTTCTTTCCCCAGTTTTCTGTCTCGTTCTCACTCTGTCCCTCTATCTCTTTCTTTCCTTTCTTTTCCCCTTTCCCTCTGATCTTCTCTCGTTTTTGTTCTTTCATTTTTCTCTTCCTTTCTCTTGTTTCTTTCTATCTTCTCTCTCGTTACTCTCTGTTCTCCCTTTTCCTCACTCTGATTTTTTCTCTTTTTCCATTTCCTTTTCGTCCGTCTCTCTTACTCCAGCTCTCTCTGTCGTTCCCCTTCTCTTTCTCTCTATGATTCTGCTTCTCTCCACCTTCCTATCTCTCTATCTCTTTACATCTCTGTCACTCTCTAATTTCTCTCCCTTTCTATTTCTCTGCCATTCTCCTTCTCTCTCTTTCAACTGACATAACCAATTTTCCTGAAATCTTCACTCAAATTCAAAAATCTTTAAATTCATGACAAATCAGGTGTTATCCTTTGCAAATTTCATAGATTGAGCAATAAATTGAGGGAAATGGAAGAGAAGGGACCGAGGATTCACACCTGTTCTAGCCGGAGAAGCAATGGTCCATTGATGATTGTGATCCGCGGTTGAACTTGGCGGTGTTACTGGTTGCTGCAGGTGGTGATTTTGTGGCTGTGGATGCAGTGGTGGAAATTGCCCACGTGGTGATTAAAGCAGACTGGAGGTGGTTGTGCTGTTGGTGGGGCAGAAATTGCCCTGGTGGCGTTGGCGTGGCTTCGTGGTGGTGAGATTGGAGTGGTGGTGGAATGGAGGAGCTGTTGTTTTCTTGGCTAATAGGGTGTTCTATATGCGTGCGCAGCTGTGTGACTAATTGTGTGTTCTGTATGTGTGTGCGTGACTTTGTGAACTGTGTGCTAGTGCATGAAATCAGTGTGTGTATGTGCTATGCGAAAATGAAACTGAAGTGTGTGTGTGTTTATGTCTGTGGTTTGCAAAGGATTGAAGTGTGATGGGTGTGTGCAATTGCGTGAATGTATGTATCGTGTATGTGATTTGGGAATGGCGTGTGCAGGTGTTAAGAGTGAGAATTTAGTGGCTTTGTGACAGCCTAGGTTACTTGTGTTGTTATTTTCTTTGCAGGTGACTGGTGGTTGACCAAGGAGGGCAAGCGTGGATTAGTAGCAGGGGAGGGGCTGCAATTTGGGTGGTGATTTGGGTGGATTTGGAGCTGACAATGGCTGAATTGGGTTGATGGTGGAGAAGGAAATTGGCAGTTGGTTTGGTTGCTGGACTGATGAGGATGGTCTGTAAGTGTGATGAGGATGAATCAGTGCATTTGCAGGCGTTGGTGTGTTTATGAATCTGTGAAATCTGTGGGTTGTGAGTGTGCGTGATGTTAATTTGGTGTATGTGATTATGTGTAACGTGTGTGTGTCTATATGTAAGATGTGTGAAAGTGCATGGCTGTGTGTATATTGTGTGTGTTGTATGTGTATTGAGCGTGAATTGCGTGTGAAATTTTGTGTGAGCAGTGTGTGTAATGCAATGTGTATGCAGGATGTGTGAAATTGAGTGGGGTGTGTGTGTGAGAGTGTGTGTTAGTGTGTGAGAGAGAAAGTGTAAAGAGTGAAGGTGGAGTGTGTGTAGTGTGTGAAAGAGAAAGTGAATGTGTGAAGGTAGAGTATGTGTAGTGCGTGAGAGAGAAAGTGAAAGTGTGAAGGTGGAGTGTGTGTAGTGCGTGAGAGAGAAAATCAATAGGAAGTGTGTGTTCTTGGTGTTTTAGGTGTACGTTGAAGATATACTAGTGTGTGTTCTAGGTGTAGGCTTGAAAATACACTAGTGTGTGTTCTAGGTGTTTTAGGTGTAAGCTTGAAGGTGTACTAAAACCCAATAGGTGTTCTTGGTGTTCTTGGTGAAAACTTGAAGAAAAATGTAGGAAAAAGTGTGTGTTTTTTGTGTTCTTGGTATAAGAGAATAAAAGAAAAAAACTAAAAACTCTACCTAGGTTTTTTATTTTTCCTTTCTTTTTTAAATCCCCAAGTGGGGGTATTTATAATGCACAAAAGACTTATCCTCCAAGAAATGGCTAAAAGTCCAAAACGCCCTTGACTACTAAAATAACAATTTTATCCTTAAAAATTTATTTTTTCTCACAAAAATAAAAAAAATTAAAAAAAATATAAATAACAAATTTGTTAATAGAAATTCACCCCAAAAAAATTAGAAAAACTTATAAACATGCTTAAAAACCTAAAAACGAATTTGGGATCCAAAAAATGGTGAAAAATGAATTTGGAATGTGAAATGACAATTTTGCCCCTGGATAACGAAAATATACAAAAAATAGTTATTGATTTCGAAAAATTACCAAAAATTAAAAATAAGCTTAAAACCCTAGGAAATGCATTTATGAATAAAAAAATTGACGAAAAATGAATTTAAACTATAAAATAATGATTTTGCCCTTGAATACAGCATTTGCAGAAAAAATAGCAATTGTCCTCGAAAAAAAATCAAGAAAATTTAGAAACATGCTTAAAGAATCAAAAAAATAAATTTGGAATCTGAAATGAGCTAAAATGGTGTTCGCTAGGCGAAATTATCATTTTGCCCTTGTGCTGGTAAAAATATAAAAAGAATACCGATTAAATCCGAAAAAATCACAGAAAATTAAAAATACGTATGAAAGTAAAAAAACGTGAATTTAAAGGCCCAAAACTAATGAAAAAACATTTACAGTTGAAAATTACAATTTTGCCCCCTAAAAATATTGATTTTGTCTCCATTTTATTGAAAAATTAGAATTTGACCGAAAAAAAAAATAAAAGTGCCCCCAATGTTAGAAAAATGAGCGGTGTGTCAAAATTTGGTGTCTACATGGTGCTGGAAATTGAACTCCAACATGTTATGGGCAGATTTCATGAAGACAAAGTATGGTGGAATTTATCGTGATAGACTTGCAGCTACTCCTGTGCGGAAGAGATTGAAGGCGATTCAACCTTTTCTACACTAACACACTTGCAATCTAGAAGATGAGGATGAGCCTATGTGGAGCTTAACTGAGTCAAGTATGTTTACCATCTCTCCAGCATGGGAGGTTATTAGAGAAAAGCATACAATAATGGGTACTATGAAGTTAATTTGGGATAAAAGGATACCTTGCAAAATCTTAATATTTATGTGAAAGTTGTTCAATGGTTTATTACCTTTTCCTGATGTGCTCATGAATTTTAATTTTAATCTTTCATCAAAATGTTATTTTTGTAATAGTGTGGAGACACTTGATCATGTGTTTGTTGATTGTGTTAATGCAAAATCTATATGGAGTTTTTTCTCATCAATTTGGGGTATAAAAATTCAAAAATCTTTGGTTGGTATAAGGCAAGTCATTCAAAGTTGGTGATGTTATGCATCATTCAATTCTGCAAGGGGGCAATTATTATTGCTATTTCCATCCATCATTTGTTGGGAAATATGGAAACTAGGAATCAAGCATATTTTGAAGGGAAGCAAATGTCACCTTGGAGAATTTGTGTAAAAATCCGGCAACTTTTATTGGAAATCACACAAGCATAGCCATTATATTAGCATTGTATGGAAGATGCAAATTTGAGGAGTACCGGCCCAATTTTTTCCTTGAAGCCAAGAAGACCTAAAATACCAACATTGGTGATATGGAGATTTCCTCACTCAGGCTTTGTTAAACTTAATGTTGACGGTTCTTCAATAGGTAATCCAGGTCACTCAGGTGGAGGTGGTGTTGTTAGAAATGACACTGGTTGCATTTTGTTTGGTTTCTCTTTCTACTTTGGACAAAAACAAATATGGAATCAAAATGTTTGGCACTATTGGAAGGACTCAATGCATGCGTAAGTCGCGAATTTAACAGGATTGAAGTGGAGATGGATTCTGAAGCTTTGGTGCGTATGGTGAAGGCAGAAGTCAATGCTGCGTGGAATATTAGAACAATGCTTAAAAAGATAAAGTAGTTTTCTGAGGCCTTGATGATTTCATATTCATATATATATAGGGAAGGGAATGTAGTGGTAGATGCATTAGCAACATTAGCTAGTCAGGCTAGAACAAATCAAGTTTTTACTTCTTCTAATTTTCCAAAGCATATTTTAGGACTTTCTTTGTTAGATAGAAAGCAATTTCCTTATAGTCGATTCATGTAATGACTTTTATTTTTTAAATTAATAAAATAAGGGTTGGCATCCCACACTTGTGTACAGGTTTTGCCAAATAAAAAAAAAAAATTAGCCACAAAATTATGCAAAGCCAAATGCATGCCTTGCTTTCCTGAGTTTAAATATGTGAGAGAAAAAGAATGTCCATTGTTTTTTAAGTGGGATATAATTTTGTCTTTAAATTTTTACACATGTAAAATAAAAATTAGCCACAAAACTCTAAAAAAAAAAAATAATATCGTAACTACTCACAACCAGAGATAAAGTATCAGCATATGAAAATAACTACGGGCATATTTTATCATCGATGTGTCAATGCATCAGACGTATGTAAGCCAATATTTTTCCAATTTTGTTGTCCTAACTAAGTCGTACATATGGAAGAAAAAATTCTACTGTATTTCCTTAGTGACATAAATATGCATTACACGCATTTAGGAAATAAAGAAATTAGAAAATTCAAAGTTGGAATTGACGGTTCCAACGGATAACCAAGCTTGAAAACTAATAAGTAATTTTCTTGCTAAGCATCATAACCAATTTTTTAGCCCATTTCAGTTGATTTTTAGCCAATCAACTCTATTAGCTCTCCATTTCTTTCACAATGCCAAAAAAAATTTATTTTCTTATTGGTTGTTTTTCTTTGGTTCTTTAGCATATTCTGAGAAGCATATAATAATAAAAAAAACATCATATCTTCGAAAACATAGGAAATCAATTAAGACAAAAACTTATACTCCATACCATATCCGTGGCATAATTTAGTTGGAAAGATAGGAAATCAATTAAGACAGAAAAGATTAGACATCATATATTAGAAAAGATAGGAGATTTAAATGGTTTAGTGATATAATTAGTTAGGACTTAGGACTTGTAGTTTAAGTAAATATCAATATTTAATGATAATCGTTGTACTTTCATAGTCATTGGATAAGTAGGATAAGGGAGTAATTTAAATTGAGAAGAATTGTATTATTGAATAAAGAAGTTTTAACAGCATAAGTATAATTGTGAAAAATTATAAGGTAAGTAAGGCAAATTAGGAATCACAAAAAAAAAAGAAGAAACATAAATATTAAATATATATATATACTCTCTCTCTCTCTATATATATATATATACATACATATATACATATATATGTGTGTGTATGTGTCTATGCACACACACATATAGATACATATATATGTGTGTGTGTATATATATATGTATATATATACAGATTGGTTCATCCTACTATTAGACTTTTTGTTGTCAATTTTTGGGCAGTTGGATATATCATTATAATAAACCTTGCTAGATTGATGCAGGGGTTTCCATAGATTGAACAATGTTTATTAATAATTTGGCTGCCATAATTATTTGTAGTGTTTGATAATTCACTTTAATGCCTAAAATCAATGAATTAAGAGCTTTTTGAATTCAGTACATTTGATAACAAAATTATTTTATCACTTAATATATTAAGCACTTATTTAATTTGCATACAAATTTTAAATGAAAGTTTCTCACTTAATTTGTTGAATTTCGAATGAATGTAGTATGCTCTCTTCCCTACACATGCATTCTCACACACTCACTGTGCACACGTATATACAAACACACTCTCTTAGACATATTTGTGCACATATACACACACATGCAATCATACTTACATGCACGCACATATACTTTTTCTCTCACACGTGCAAATATATAAACTTTCCTTTTATCACACATACATTCTTTCTAACATGCACAATCATACACACACAGACATACACAAATACACACACATTCTCTCCCTCACACACACGCTGGCATACATACACACTGTGATAGCCCCACCTTACCCAAAGGCGCACCAAAGGGCTTAACGGACTGCCTGCCTGGCTCTCGCCAGGACTCAAACTAAGCACTCACTCAAACAATCCAAACATATATAACCCAAAATATATTCATATAATTCAACTTATAAGTACAAGTAACACTAAGAGGTTTTACATCCCAAAATATACATTGTATTTACAATAATAGCCTAAACAATTTGGCTATCAAAAATATAAATAAACATCTAACATATCCAAAAATCTGCTTTTCCAACTTTAGCAGTACGGGAAACCTAGTTAAAGAAAACAAATAAAATGGATGAGTTATAATAGCCCGGTGAGTACTTCAATCAAGCAGCATACCATTAAACCAATAAAACATTGAATGATAATATTAACAAATTCAATAAACAATGGATAAGAAATGTGAAGTGTTATATAATCAAAGGCAGATACAGGCTCACTACGGGAGCAAGCTCAACCGCAGGAGTATCATTCACTGAAATATATAACATTGGTATTGGGACCGAGATTATAGCTCAGGTCTGAGATACTTACAAAATTCAATCCAGAGTTATCTTCTTTGAGGAATTTAACTCAAATAGGAAAGAATAACACTCGCCTATAACTCCAGCACCTTATATCACCCCGAATACACCAAGTTTGACTAACCGTGGAGTAACAGTGAAGTTAGTCATGGAAGTCTAAATTTATTCATAAAGTTCAATCCTGAGTTAGCCTCTTCGAGGACTTCACTCAGATATGAAATTAACACTCGCCTATAACACCCAGTACCTTATATCACCCAGAACACACCAAGTTTGACTAACCGTGGAATAACGGTGAGGTTAACCACGAAAGTCGCATACACAAACAATCACATTAAAGCAATAAAGCATATAACATTTAGCGGAAAAGGTGCGATAAAGTACACACATTTCCTCAATTAGCACATGTCATTGAATAACATTTACAGACATGATATATCATTTCATGCAACATGCACACGCAGAAACACTCACCTGAAATGCTTAGGAAAATATTTTGTAAAAAGGTCGGGATTCACTTTCGGATCCTGAAATTCAAAAGAAATAGCCTTATAAAAACCTGATTAAAATCTACGTAATTCAATAAGAAAATTCGAGAAATACCCCAATTCTTTCTAGGGTTTAATTTTTAGGGTTTTAGAGTTTAGGGTTGTACCCTAGGGTTTAGGGTTTTCGAAATTTTAGGGTTTGCCCAAAAAATTCGATTCACTATTAGTTCATTTTCTGAAATTTTCTGCACGTTCAAGTCACTAAATTACAGCCTATATAGTTTTAAATCATAGCCTATTCAATTTTTACTTCTTAGGTTTTACCGAAATTTCGGCAGCATTTCCCCTAAAATCGGACTAACCCAAAATTTTAACCTGCAAAGAAAATCAACCAACCAACCCAACTTTAACTAGTTCTATAACTTCCATGTCTCAATCAAACCCAATTTCACTCAAAATTCCAACCAATTGAAGATTTCAACCCCAAGATTCTTCAACAACTCAACATATAATACATATCATTTCAAGGTTTAAATGCTATCTACTAGTCCATCTAACCAAAAAAAACACTTTATTAACAAGCAAAACTTCATAATCATGACCTAATTATGCATGCTTAACAACAAAAACATGAGTAAAAAAACTTACACAATTACAACTTATAACTTGAAAAGAATAATAGAAGTTCATAGTAAATACCTCAAACAAGTTTAGAACTTTGCTTAGGAAGAAGATTAGCTCACTTTTAATGGAAGGAGATGATCAAAATGGAGAGAAAAGCTTCAAGAAAATGAAAGCGAAAGAGATAAAAAGAGAGAAAGAATGGTCGGCCAAGAGGGAAGAAAAAAGAAAAAAATAGGCCAAGAAAAATAGAAAAGAAATAAAGAGAAAAAGAAACAACCAATCATAGCAAGACAAAAGTTAGCATAGGGTTTTGACTTTTGGCACCATAGCTACCATCTTGGCTCAATATGATTAGTGGAGATTTTAAACACTTATCTTCCATTTAATTTGCAAGAGCTTTAGGGTACAACCCTTAAAGGAAAATGTACAACATGCTATAACATAAAAAAAAATCATACTATTGTTCATTCTTCTAACTTTTTTCGATTTTTTTTCTACTAATGGACATAACGTGAATTAAATGGTTTTGTATGAATTTCTAGGGTGTTACACACACGCACTCTCTTTCTCTTTTCCCCATATACAGTTTCCCACATACACATCTACATACTTTCTCACACATATATTCTCACATACATATATACATATGCATAAGTATGCTATTGTTATCTCACTTCCATATATACATTCTCTCTCTCTCTCTCTCTCTTACTCATCCATGCACACATATTTTAATTTTTCTTTTCTCACGTACTTGCACATACTTTCATACACACATTTTTACACATATGCATATACTTTCTTTCACACATATTCTCACGCACAAATATACTTGTCTATCTATCACAAACAAATAATCTCTCTCTTCGTCATGCACATTATCAATAAATTAATTCAACCTTTTAAGGTAACAATTATATTTATGAGGTGAGATATTTAAATTCAGTGCATAAATTCAATTAATTATCAAATAGGAATAACTTTATCAATTCGGCCACTTAATACTTTCATCATTTAAATTTCATATTTCAAATTTTAGACTTTCTTTAGCTTTATTAAATGTCGCCTTAGTCATACCCTACTCTATTCAATTGGTTGATGGTTACCTTACTGAATAGGTTCAGACATATAGGCAAACTTATGATACTTGTTCCAATAAAAAAAAAAGAAAATTAGACACGGAATATTCTTTATCCCAAAGAATGAAGTAACAAAAAAATTAAAAGCTTCTAACGTAAAAAACTATTCAAATTAAAGAAAGATTGCACTCAATAGCCCAATATTTGATAAAATAACTGCTTAGTAGTCCATCACTAAAGTACATTATCACATTGTTAAAAATTTTAAATCATAATATTAATATTCTAAATTAGAAAATCATGTGTTATTTATTTGTTTCCTCCTTCTACAGCACTTGAAAACCATCAATATTTAATAGCTAATTCAAATTTTGTATTAGTTACAACATCAAAACAAAAATAAAATATTCACCTTATATATGGATCAGCTAGGTAGACCACTAATTTTTTACTTAAAACCGTACCATTTGGAAGTAAAACTTAGGGTTCATGTCCATATTCTTCGCAGGAAAGTATTGGTTCCATTTGGCTGGAAGGACTCGAGATCTTCCGATTTCAAATCCAAAGTCCAAATCCACTTTTGGATAATCCTCAATGCTTGGAATTTGAAATCCTTCTCCAAATTGGCTTACCTATTTGGAAAAGCTGCAGTCATTAAAATTCGAAATGCATCTTTAAAACGTGATGGATTTTAAGATTAATTATATTTGATCCTTCAAAATTTTGGGGATAGCCATACCTCACATCCCTAGACTTTGGAAATATATATATATATAGAAAAGGTTGAATCTTTTATAAAGAACAAGTGGCAGATAAATCTCCATGTAACAAAGGCTCAAGAAAGCTTGGAGGATTATTACTCTATTATGCCTCTTGGTCGTGGGTTTTGTGGCATATTGTGCTAGGCGGTGTGCTACAGCATTACACTTCCTACTGACTCATCTTATATCAATACAACGCATAGATTGAAGCTCATTCCAAATATCATCGACCATACTTCCGGATGAAAATAAGTCAGTGACGTTACTACAGACTCTACTAATGATAGTAGTTGCGTTCCCCTCCACAACCGCTGCTCCAAGCCTCAGTTCGTTACACAGCTCAGGTGCGTTCCTTAAAGCTAGCACCTCAGCATGCTTGGGATCAATTATATGGACAAAATTAAGCGCACAAGCTGCTATGAATGCACCAACGATATTACGTATAACTATATCAACACCAGCCCGCTTGTATTTTCTTGATATGCTCCATCAAATTCACTTTCACATGACTGGTGGTGGTAACCAACCTTGTGCAACTTCTGCTTGGGGTTTGCTATTTTTCATCGCATCTTAATGTTCCTTTAGGAATAATCTTCCAATATTCACCATTGCTAATGGGTCCGAATCAATCTGATCATAGATTTTCCAGTTTCTACATTCCATATTTTCCAGCATAACACTGCAAATAACCCCAACTACTCCTTATCCCTCGAGTCACAACCACCCATAACCATTCCTTAGGGTCTTCTTGAGCTAGTGGTTCATTTTTCCAGCTAAGAAATTAAACACCCATACTTGAATAGCTACGGAACAGGGAAAAAATATGTGTTTCAAGTTTTTTGCGTTTGTAACCACACAACGTGCAATTAAGTTCTACTGGAATTCTCCTATTTTGAAGGTTGACCCTTGTTGGCAAAAAATTCTTTATGGCATGCCACATAAAATGTTTTTTCTATTCGAAAGTGATGAATTCCAAATGGTTTTCCATCTGTTTTGAGTCCTTTTTGTTGAAGTTGAGTCAATCTTTGAGTAATCCAGAATCTAGAATGGCATACTAGGCATTCTTAATAGAATAAACTCCATTTTTTGCGAAATGCCACAGCCATTTATCCTCGTTGTCTGCATCCTTGCCTAAGGGAATGGATTTGATTATATCTGCATCTTCAGGCCAAAATATGGTTGATCAACTGGGTATTCCTAGGCAATTGGTTTGAGATAATTAGTTCCACCACCCTAGCATAAGGGTCAAGAACCTGTAGAGGAGACATCACTTTGAATGTATGTGGTCTAGGCAGCCATGGGCTATGCCATGTCAGGATGTTTTTACCCGATCCTAGCCTCAACTTGCATCCTAACCTTATCACATTTATCGTTTCATGCATCCCTCTCCATGTGAGTGACGGTCTAGAGCCTAAACCCACATTGAAAGTATCTTCATTCGAGAAGTACTTCGATTTCATTACCTTTGCTATTATGAAACCTGGGTTCGTTAATATTCTTCATGCTTGTTTCCCAGTAGTGTCATATTAAAAGTATTTGACCTTCTGAATCTTAAACCTCCTTTTGACTTATTGTGCATATATTATCCCACTTCTCCTAGTGAATGGTTTTTTCCTTCCCATTATTATATCTGGCACTTATCGATTCTATGCTCAACGATCAGGATATTTGAATTAAGACATAGCATATGACAGTATAACTTGGACAACAGCTTTTAATAGCACTTCCTTCCCCGCTCTAGAGAGATGCTACTCCTTCCAACCGTTTATACGTGCATTAACCTAATCTCGAATAGAAGCGAAAACCTCTGCTTTAGATTTGTCTACCACTGATGGAAGATCTAAATATTTATCATGTGACTTTACCATTGGGACATTCAAAATTTTAGCAATAGATAATCTAATTCTGTGGGGAGTATTTTGGCTAAAGATGACTGCAGATTTGTCCAGATCGATCTTTTGACCCGAAACTAGCTTATATAATCTAATAAAATGTCTGGCTTCATCCATTGTGGCCTTTCCGAAGGATAGTGTATCATCTGGGAAAAAAAGATGGAAGATGGAAGGAGCTTGGGGTCCCACTTTGATAAGCTTTCCACACAACGGAGCTTCTTGTAACATATTGGAAAAAGCTTCTGCACATAGAATGAAAATGTAAAATGATAAGGGATCCCCTTATCGTATTACTATATTAGGAGACAGTCTACCAAGTTCTATTCCATTGATTAGAAAAGGTGAGGAGACAGCAGAAATGTAGGTAAAAACTAGGTTAATAAATTGTTGGTGAAATCCTCACCTTTGCATTAACCTAGTGACAAATATCCACTTCACTCTGTCATAGGTTTTATTCATATCAAGTTTAATAGACATAAGACCCTCACTGTCTCTTGTTTTTGTTTTTAAGGATTGATGGAGTTCATAAGCCACAAGAACATTGTCGGTAATCAATCTTCCAGGGACAAAAGCAGATTTGAAATTAGATATGATTTGGGAACGGATAGGTTTCAATCTGTTAACTTGGACTTTCAAGGCTACCTTATAAACTACTTACACAAACTTATAGGACGAAAATGTGTAATTGATTATGGGATTGACATTTGGGGATCAAAATAATATGAGTAACATTAATATTCCTCAAAAAGTTTCCTTTATTTTGAAAAAGCAAAACAATTTTAGTAACACTATCAACCACAATATGCCAAAATTTTTTATAGAAAATCAGGCTCATGCCATCGAGACTTGAAAATTTGAGGTTGCATTTGCGAAAGGGCTTTTGTTAACTCTATTGCTTCATAGGGTCGTTTCAAACAATCATTCATATCGGTAGTAACTCTCTCTGAATATGATTAAGGACTAAACTCAAATTTTCTTCTGAAATGTTGGAAGAAGTGAATAGCTCGCCAAAATACGATGTTATGATGTCTTCTATTTCCTCGTCCTTTACACACCATTTTCCCTCCTTATTCTTCAGCCCTACAATAGTGTTATTTTTTCTTCTGCCTGAAGCTTTTGCATGAAAGCAAGAAGTGTCACACTCTCTGATATGTATAAACGAGCACCTACACTTAGTGGACTTGGAGAGGGCAATTATATGGATCAATTTGAGTTTAAATGGTTGATTATCTTGGCTGGGACGTTGGAGCATAGTTGTTGGCTCTTGAGTTACGGTTTTAAGATTGTTTGTAAGCTTGAGTTTCACTTTGTTCTTGCTAGCATATTGGGCCAAGGATTTAAGCATTGGCTATGGATAAAACAACTTATAAAGAGGGCTCAAAGGAGGTGTTACAAGCTGTCCATATGTGTGTATTTTGAAGGGTTTTGGGCTGGACTTGTTGCTTTTTGCTTGAAATTCCAAACGGGCTTAAAGTGAAAATGGATCCATTTGAACCACCTTGAAGTTAGAGGCCCACATGAGCAGCCCAACATCCAATGAGTATTGCATTTTTTTTTTTTTATAGTTAGTTTCTAGTAGTTTTTAGTTATTAAAATTACTCTACAATTGTGTTTTTAGCTAAGTATTAGTATTAGCTTAGGTATAGACGTAGTAGTTGTTTAGTTCTTCAATTCTAGAAAATTCTTTATAAGCCTATTTATAGGCATATTTTTCTATACGAATTTAAAAAGTGAATTTTCAAAAATTTTGTGTGAATTCTTTTAAGAATTTTCTTGGTTCTTTGTTGATTAAGAACTACTCTTAGTCTTATCAAGCTTGCGTGTGACGACCACCAACTTAGCTTAGAGTTTTTCTTGTACTTTTGATCAAGTCTTAGGTGATTTAGGTTAAATGATTGAACTCGCTCAACTTGGTTTAATCTAGTTCTTCTTATGCGTGTTTCATCTTCTCAAGAGAGATTCAATGCAAAATAACTCCACTTCAAGGATTCTTTGGTTCATGAATCGAACGAGGTCTTGAGTTCAGCGAGTTGCATACCTAAAAATTCAAGATTTTCTTGGCAACGCAACTGTGCGCCCATCAAGTATTATTAGAGCTATCTTCTTGGATTTTTCTAGATTTTTCCAATCCAATTTTCCTCTTGAAAAATTTGGGTATATCCCCTCTTTTGTGTCTTTGTATTCTTCTGTATTATTGTGGCAAAGAGCTTTGAGCCTGGTCATAATAATTCGTATTTGTGTATAGCTTTTTGAGTATTGTTCCCTTAAATTTTTGCCATTTAAATTTGTTGTTTTCCTTGTGAAAATCGTGCTTAGGTTCTTTAGACTTGTTCTTGGTTGCTTATAAATCAACAATTCTAGATTTTGTGTGGTATTTTGTGATTCTTGTCTGGTTTTAGTGTTTTCTTGATTTTTTTTGTGTCAAAAATTTGCAAGAAAAGGGTTCTTGAACTTAAACCATCCTAAAACCAATTTTCTTGAAGATTTAATAATGGTCTTTTCTTTTACGTGGATTAAAAAAAAAAGCAAAAGGCTTACACGAAAAAAAAAAAGAAAGAAAAGTCGTGCAAGAAAGAAAAAAGACAAAAGCACAAAAGAAAAAGCAAGAAAGAAGAGTAAAAAGGAGCGCACAATAAACAAAAATCATGCATAAACAGTTATTCCATAATTTCTTGAAGTTTCTTGGTGTATAGTTACAAGTTCTTGAAGTTCTTGAACTTACTTGGCTAGTTTCTTGAATTTGCACCAACTTGTTCTTGAATTTCTTGAAGTCCTGGGTTGCTGGAAATTATTTGACTGATTTCTTAAAGTTCTTGGCTGATTTCTCAAACTTTCTTGATCAAATCTTGAAGTTCTTGAAGCACCTTTGAGTCGTTAGTAGTATCTTGTTCATCAACTAGGGTTTTGCTAGGGTTTGACTTCATATTACTTGTTGAATTTTGCCTTCTTGCTGGACGAATTTTCTGGAGTGTTTATTCCAGAAATTCTGGCATAATAAGGAGTTAAAAGAAGTTATTTTGGTTCATATAGAAGTTAGTTAGCTTTGATAAACCAATTGGGAGAAGGAAAGTTAGTTGAAAGAGGATTGGAAACCTAATCTTCAAGGTGAAAGGGTTTTGTTCCTTTTGGGAAGGTGGCGATTTTCTTGTTTCCTTTTTCCATTAATTTCGTGTTTTTCAGCTGTCTTGGGCATGTTTTTGCATTTCTAAATTGGTTGTGTTTTGGTTTTAGTTGTTATTTGTTCAAGAATTCTCTTTGGAAAAGGATTGCTATCCTACTCCTTAAGGAATTGTGGAGTTTTTACTTTTTTGCACAAAAATATTATTTTTTTTCAAGAGAACATTAAAAATCAAGGATTTTTACACAATTATACCACACATTAGAGTGTCTATATTGTGCTAATTCTTGATTCTTATTCATTCTTCTTGATTTACTCTTTTGATCATAAACACTCTAAGCTTTATTTTCTTGACCTGTACATTTATACTTAACAAGTTGAGGTTGTTATTGGTCCTTGGTGGGATTGATTGAGTTGTTTCTTCATCAAAGAGGCTACAAGAAGATTCTTTGAGTGGAAAAGGGCTTAGTGTTGAGCTCATTCGAGGGAAAAGATATTCTACTTTTGGGAATCGAGTGCAAACACTAAGGGAGAGTATCACATATTTTTGTTTATTTCTTTTTTTTTTAATGTTTTCATTGCAGGTTTATTAGGGCATAATGGCGACTTCTCAGGAGGCAAATAATAATCTTAAATTGCTTAGGGAGGCCATTGTTGGTGATTTGGAGAGAAAGATGCGCATAATGAGATATGAGATCTATGAGGAGCTTGATAGACATACAAATACATCCAATATGAAAGGTTTTGCATCCAAAAATCCTTTTGAAGAGTCTCATGAGGAAGAATCTGATTTTGAGAATGTAGTGCAAAGAAGAGGAAGGAGGGTTACCAACAACTGAGATAGTAATCTTGGAAGCATCAAGATGAAAATGCCTCCATTCCAAGGAAAGCTTGATCTTGAGGCATATCTTGAATGTGAGCGCAAAGTGGAGCATGTATTCAACTATCACAACTATTCTGAGGAGAAGAAAGTTCAATTAGCTGCGGTTGAATTTACTGATTATGCTAGCATTTGGTGGGATAAGCTTGTCAAAGAAAGAAAGAGATGTGAAGAGGAGCCTGTAAGGACTTGGTGTGAGATGAAAGCTATCATAAAGAAGAGACTTGTGCAAAGTTACTATATTCGTGACCTCCACCATAGATTGCAAACTTTGAAGCAAAGGCCCACGACTGTTGATGAATACTACAAGGAGATGGAGATGCTCATCATTAGGGCTGACATTAAGGAAGAACAAGAGGCTACAATGGCACGTTTTATTGTTAATTTGAAAGTGGATATTGTTGAAAAGGTAGAGCTACAACACTACCTAGATATTCATGACTTGGTGGATATGGCTATCAAGGTGGAGAGACAACTTAAAGGGAGGCATTCTAGGAGATTCTCCACAATACAAAATCGTGTAAATTGGAGATTAGATCAACTAAGAAGAAAGGTAAGAAGTGGTGATCATTCTTCTACTCAAGCAAATTGAGGTAATGTAAAAGGGAAAACCTCTACTTCATCTTCTGCTTTTTCTAAAGCAATTTCTAAGGGGAAGGAAATTGCTTCTAAGCCAAGGACAAAGGGAGATTAGGTGTTTTAAATGCCAAGGCTTTGGACATGTTGCTGCAAATTGTCCTAACAAGAGGACAATGGCGATCTTCGATGATGGAGAGGTAGCAAGTGTTACCTCTAATGAGGATAATGAGGAGATGCCTCCTTTGGAAGGAGGAAATGATGATGAAGATGGTCCTTGAGATGGTGACCAAGGTAAGATTTTGGTGACAAGGAGAGCGCTCAATGTTGCGCATAAGGAGGCTGAAGAGAACATTTAAAGAGATCATATCTATCACAGTAGGTGTTCCGTACAAAATAAGATATGTAGCATGATTATTGATAGTGGTTTATGTCCTAATGTTGCTTCTACTTTGTTTGTAAATAAAATGGGGCTTGAAACCAAGAGATATCCCAAGCCATACAAATTGCATTGGTTGGCTGAAACTGGAGACATGAAGGTGACCAAGCAAGTGTTGGTGCCATTTTCTGTTAACAAGTACAACGATGAAGTATGGTGTGACGTGATGCCTATGCAAGCATGCCATATACTATTTGGGCATCCATGACAATTCAATAGGAGGGTGACCTATGATGGCTTCAAAAATAGGCACTCTTTCATATGAAATGGACGTAAGGTAATTTTGAGTTCTATTGCACCATCTAAGGCACATGCTGATCAAGTAAGGATTGCAAAAGAATTCAAAACAAAGAAAGAACAAAGCCAACTCGGGAGTGGCTTAAGTCCCAATAAGAAGTCACGGACCAACCTTGAAGGGATACAAAGTGGTGGATCCAAGGATGAAAAGAAGCAAGTCCATTATATTGAGAAGAGAGGAAAGAGCAAGAGTGTTATGCTAGTTAGGTCTTTAACTCTTGTATCCATGTACTCTAGAGAAGAAGTATACTTTGCTGACTCTTTTAACCATTCTTTTCCTAATCTTTTTATGGTGTTATTACAGGTTAATGCTCAGGGAAAACCGCACATACTTGCTACCATAATGTTTAGATTCCTTTAATCAGCATGGAATACAAATCTGTGGAGAGAGTTTTAATGCAAAGTCACAACGCCACATTAGACTTAGCAAATTTTCTAGATTCTACTGATTTGTGGGTTAAGTTTTTGTGTTATTTTCGTTGTCTTACTTTGCACAGTAATTTATTTTTGCATATTTATTCCATTAGTTTAGGTGATTATTTTTTGCATCTAAGTCATTTTGCTTCATCTAGTGCAATCTGTCTTAGAAGTTCTCTTGTGTTTTTGCATTATTGTTTGGAGGATTTTTAGCATGTTTTATGTGTTTTTCCATTCCATAATACTTGTATTGGGGATCTTGTATTTGTTTATACATGCTGCCCTATACATCTTGATGATTTGGTTTTTGATAATTTTTAGATTCTTGAGCCTATATCGCATCACCTAAGTCACTTTGTTGTTCTAGTTAGTGGTAATGTTTATGTTTTATTTTGCATATTCACTTGGGTAATCTTATATGCTATTTACAAGTTATAGGGTTTTCCTTTGCTATCATATTTTAGTTTGTCCCTAAGTATTTCTTTTCTAGAGATTGTGTTTTTTATGTTAGGAGTACGTATGTGTTCATTCTTTTACATATTTTTAGGAATAATACTTATTTAGACATGTTTATTGTACTTAGATTAGGGTCTGTCCATGCCTCTTTAAGTTGTGATTTCATGTACTATATTATCTCATCTTTCAAGAGCGTTTTATCTCATCTTGAGTTTTTGTTTCTTGGAGGTGACACATGCATTAAGCCATCCAAGTTTTATGTTGAATTTCTTGTGTTAAGTAGTCTTCATAGTTTTGACTATTTGTCTGTCCATCCTCAAGTTGCTTCTATTAGTTTATTTGATCTCGCAGATTTGAGAATGAATCTTTTTTAGAAAGGAGGGATTGATATAAACAAACAAGCACCTACACTTAATGGACTTGTAGAGGGCAATTATAAGGATCAATTTGAGCTTAAATGGTTGATAATCTTGGACAGGACATTGAAGCATAGTTGTTGGCTCTTGAGTTACGGTTTTAAGATTGTTTGCAAGCTTGAATTTCACTTTGTTCTTGCTAGTACATTGGGCCAAGGATTCAAACATTGGCTATAGATCAAATCAACTTACAAAGAGGGCGCAAAGGAGGTGTTATAAGCTGTCCATACGTGTGTATTTGGAAGGGTTTTGGGCTAGACTTGTTACTTGTTGCCTGAAACTCCAAATGGGCTTAATGTGAAGATGGATCCATTTGAACGACCTTGAAGTTGAAGGCCCACACGAGCAGCCCAACATCCAAGGAGTATTGTGTTTTTTTTTTATAGTTAGTTTCTAGTAGTTTTTAGTTGTTAGAAATACTCTACAATTGTGTTTTTAGCTAAGTATTAGTGTTCGCTTAGGTATAGATTTAGTAGTTGTTTAATTCTTCAATTTTAGAAAGTTCTTTGTAAGCCTATTTATAGGCATATTTTTCTATACGAATTTAATAAGTGAATTTTTAGAAATTTCGTGTGAATTCTTTTAAGAATTTTCTTGGTTCTTTGTTGATTAAGAATTACTTTTGGTCTTATCAAACTTGCTTGTGGTAACCACCAACTTACTTAGAGTTTTTCTTGTATTTTTTATCAAGTCTTAAGATGATTTAGGCTAAACGATTGAACTCGCTCAATTTGGTTTAATCTAGTTCTTCTTAGACGCGTTTCATCTTCTTAAGGGAGATTCAAGGCAAAACAATTCCACTTCAAAGGTACCTTGGTTCACAAATCGAACAAGGTCTTAAGTTCAACGAATTGCATACTTGAAATCCAAAACTTTTTTGGCAATGCAATCGTGCGCACATCGCTCTCCTTTTCTATGCCAAGCTACCTTCACTCTCTACCTCCATATTAGATCCTCTTGGTCTAGGACATTCTCCAACTACGCCTCCATCTCACAAATTTTTGTTCTGATCAATGCCGTGTCCTCACTTCTTTGTAGCTCCTTTAACTAATTTTTCAACATTGTTGTTCTCGTTTTTACATTTCCAAGGCAAGATTTGCTCCACCTTATTAACCCCACCTTGCACGAATTTAATTTCTCAATGAACTGTTCTTCTCCCTCTTGCAACTGGTTCCAAATTTGTTTGATAACCTGTTCACAATCCTCAAACTTAATCCACATGGCTTCGAATGGAATCCCTTGGATCTGGTCCTCTAATTGCCAATAGCTTTTTTATTAGTGAGTACGACAAACAAAGCCTCATGATCAGGCTTGTATGAGAATAGGTGAACAACTTTAGCTTCAAGAAAAACATTATTCCACTCCAAATTGGTGCATACTCTACCTAGTCTTGCACGACCCAAGTGAATGGATACCTCTCATAGCCAATGCCAAATAGAACATGAACACAGCACATCTCTAAAGAGATCCATGTGCCATTGAGCTTTATATACCAAGCCACTAAGTGGTGATACGAGTAGATTTGTGGATGCAGATGCCTCGAACCTCACGACCTGAAGATCTCAACTCGTAAGACTAAACTAGGGGGTATTGTGCATAAACAAGTAGCCCTAATCTATGGTTTTGAGGACTTGCGAAGAACAAGCACATAAAACTCTAAGAGTAGGGGTTAGCCTCCACAGTATTCACTCTTGAAAGACTAGGAATTAGTTCTTAATCAGCAAAGAACTAAAAAAGATCTCAAACTTGAGAGAACTCACGTTCATTATAATAAATCACTTAACACCTTTGATTGTTTACCAAAACAACCTTATATAGGGTTATAAATAATACTATCACTGGTTGTAACCTATCACACATACTACCTAATACTACGGCTACAACTTGTAAATAAGAAAACACAAAAATAAACATGTCAAAAACCCTTCGCTCCTTGCAGCCAAATCTTTTGATCGTACCCTCAGTTGAATCTGCGGTGCGGGTTAGTCTAAGGGTTTGGTCAGAACCCTTTTTTCAGCTTTTTTTTTTTCCACACCTAGAGTTATGATACCTTTCACACATGCTAGTACTTCAACATGAGCTCCAAAGCATACTTTTGAATGCAAGTATCAGTCAGCAACTATCCTCTAACCTTTGACCTAAACCTCGAATACCATTTTTTAATTGCCTACATGATGATTGACTACAACTCTTTGACAAGATTTGAACCCTTGAAATCTTCCAACTCACGTTGACTAATGGATATTATTGATGAAGCTTCCAAGACTGAGACGGGCGCTACCACACACGTATCAAACTTCCCACTTTGAAACAGTTTGTCCTCGAATCGTCGCCTAAGGTAGATAATGAAAAACGCACGATCTCAAGAGGTGTTTCATCACTTATTGCCTCATATATCTTTGACTCCTCCAGTGGTGCTTCGTATTTAACGTCAATATGCTCCTTTATTGGTGATTTCTCAAGGCTTGGATCCTCTAAACATGGCGCTTCTTCCTCTTCAACTTTGTAAGCTTCTCTTTTCTTTTGATGCGTAACAAAAGCTTCATAATCAGTCATCAAATTTTCTACAAATTCATTTGTAGTAGTATTGCCATGCTTCTTCAACTCCTCTTCTTTTGATTCAACATGAGGACTTCGAGAGGTGAAAACAATGCGCTCTCTATCATCTTTGAAGTAACACCTATAGAACCATAAAAATCAATGAGATAGAATTAGAATTTCTCTTTTGCGAATTAATCCCTTGTCTTCCCAACGATCAAATAGAGAATCAATGCTTTTGTTGAATTGCCGCTTAAATTCTATGAGAAATTCTTCCATGATGTGATCTACAAGAATTGTTAAAAGCAACGCAAAATATTTTTGCTTAATTTAGACTTTTACTGTCTTACACAATTTTTGCCTTTTTCCTCATCTCTTTCCTTTTTCTGCTCTTTTCTTTCTTTTTACTTCTCTTTCCTTTTTCTACTTTTTCCTTCCTCTATTTTTTTTTCTTTTTTTTAATAACAGAAAATTTCAACAAAACATAAATAAACAAAAGAATTAACAGTAACTTTGGATGAGCAATATCTGATGAATAGTAACTCTTTTTTTTTTGGTCAACACAAAGAATTAACACAAGAGCAAAACTTCGATTCAAGAAAGATCAAATCTTGATCAAGAAATGACAAGAGCATCGCAAGAACAACAAGACACAAGATTGTAGAAAACTTGTAGAAAACTACAAAAAAAAAAAAAGAATATTGCAGAAAAATTGTAGAAAACTACAAAAAAAAAATTAGACAAAATAACAAGAAGTTGGAATCTTTGACAAGGAAAAACAAGATCGAACCATAAGATATACCTAGAGGGGTTAAACAAAGCAAAATGACACAAACAATAAACGAATTGATGATTTTTGGTCAAGACTTGAAGTACTTGATCAAAAGTCAATACGTTTGACACAAGAAAAAAATAAAAAAGAATGTATCCGATTTTTTGAAGGAAAAACACGGATTGGATAAACTTGGAAACAAGAAAGCCTACGTTCTGATACCATTTGATACGCATAGATTCATGGACACACCAAGATCATCTTGAAACTAGATACCTCAAACCTCACGACTTGAAGATCTTGACCCTCATCTAAACTAGGGAGTATTGAGGGTTAAAAAATAGCCCTGATCTATGGTTTTGATGATTTATGAAGAACAAGCACATGTAAAACTCTAAGTGTAGGGGCTAGCCTACACAAGAATCACTCTAGAAAGACTAAAGGTTAGTTTTCAATCAGCAAAGAACTAAGAAAGATCTCAAACTTGAGAGAACACATGTTAATTATCATAAATCACTTAATACCTTTGATTGTTCAACAAAACAGCCCTTATATAGGGTTACAAATAATACTACTACTAGTTGTAGCTTATCACACGTACTACCTAACACTAAAGTTACAACTTGTAAACAAGAAAACACAAAAATAAACATGTCAGAGACGTTTTGTCCGTACTCGTGGCTGAACTCGGGGTGCAGATACGGGCACGCTTCATCTTCTAGCCTTTGCTTCTTACAGCCAAACCTTCTGACCGTACTCTCAACTGAATCCACGGGGAGGGATCGATTCGAACTCTTTTTTTTAAGCTTCTTTTTCATAATTAGAGTTATGAATCCCTTCCACACATGATAGTACTTTAACTTGAGTTCCAAAGCATCCTTTTGAATGCAAGTATTAGTTAGCAACCATTCCCTAACCTTTGACCTAAACCTAGAATACTATCGTTTTGATTACCTACATGATGATTGACCATGATTCTTTGACAAGATTTGAACTCTTGAAATCTTCCAACTCATGTTGGCTAATCGATATTATTGATGAAGCTTCTAAGACTGAGATGGGTGCAACCATGCACGCATCAAGTTCAGATTATGAGAGCACTTCATTGAAATCTCCCAAGCATACCCAAGGAGTGTTTGGAGTTCCCTGCAATTTTCTAAAGGCTTCCCATGCCTGGTTACTTATAGCAATGTTCAACTCACCATAGAAGCCCGTGAAATTCCACGTACATGTTGAATTTGGTAATATGACCATGGCGTCAATATGTTGTGTGCTGTAACTGCTAATATCCACCATTGTGTTCTTCTTTCACAAGAGAACTAAATCTCCCGATCGACTCTTAGCTTTCATGAAAATGACATATGTAGTGTTTGCTTTAGGTAGTCTATGCCTTTCCCTGCTCTTAGTTTTAGATAAAAAATAATATTGGGATCTTTATTTCGGAATATCTCATAAGGCTCTTGAACTGTCGACCAGTTCCTAAGCCCTCGACAGTTACAAGATAAGATACTCATGATTGTCGATGGGACTGGTTCTCACCAATCTCAGCCATTGAAATAGCGTGTCTCATTATCTCAATAGGTATCACTTAATTTTAACTTGTTGGGAGAGAATTCTGTAGCTTCATCATCATCATCCTCATCATACGGGATCCTTCTCTTAGTCTGAAGTCGAGGAGCAATTTCTTGAGTGATGGGACTACGATTCTTTAAGGTGTCTTTTCCATTTTATAATTCCATTTGTTGTAACACTAAAGAGAGCTTCGGATTGAAACTCACCTCTGTCCTTATGTGAGATTGCCCAATTGTCTGGAAATCTCACACTAGAGGAATGTTTATGACGAAGATATCTGATTCACTATTGAGTTGTCCAAGAGTGTCACTAGAATTTCCTATAATAAGGCTACAGACTCTTTCAAACCCACTTTTTGCTTTGCCGTTACATTATCTGATAAACACCCAAGCTTTTCTTGACTTAAGGGTATTATTGCAAATTCTAAACTAGTAGATTTTGAGCGTTTAACACAGGATTGCACCTAACAGCTTGCTCCTTCACTGATCTGACAAAAGCTCTTCATTACTTGGTTGAGATAGCTGAACTCCTCCTCCTAGTAAGGAGGCTCTCAACCAACTATCAAATTGTTTAGCTAATGGCGTTTTGAACCCATTCAACCATCTGAGTTCACTTTTCTTCTCTCCATGTCCAATGAGCCTACATAGATAGCAAAAGTTGGGAAGGCATTCATATCTTAAAAAAACCTTGCATTCCTTTTTCCCAAACATAAACTTCATACCACGCATGAGGGGTTTTGTAATGTCAATGTCAACATGAGCTCATAAGAAATTGCCCCAAGCCGTTCTATCCTGATCCGCTTCCATCTCAAAAAATGTCCTACATGATTACCTATTGTCTTGGCTACATGATTACCCATTGTAGCTCACACTATGTGGCTACAATACTTCTGTACTCAACCCCAACTGAAGATTTAGAGATGGTGCTTGCTTCTTGGTTTTCCAGAAGACTAATGCATTTCCAAGATAAATGCAGTAGCCTATTAAGGATCTTATAGTGTCCAAGCAGGATGCCCAATCAGCATTAGAGTAACCCCTTAAATTGAAATCATTGTTAGATGGAAAAAATAATCCAAGTGAGGGTGACCCTTTTATGTATCTCACCAGATATAGAGCTATCATCCATTGCAATTTCGTAGGTGCCTGAACAACCTGACTTAATTGTTGCATTGCATAGACTATGTCTGGCCTGGTAAAGTTCATATACAAGAGTCTTCCAATTAACCTCCTGTATGGTTCTGGATCTTCTAATATGTCTATTTTGTCATCTGTCAATTTTGTCCCTCTAACCATTGGTGTCTTTGATGGCTTGGCCCAAGTAAGCTAGCATCATTGACTATGTCCAGTACATACTTCTTCTAGTTTACATATATACTTTATTTTGTTCAGGCTATTTCTAGGCCAAAAAAATATCTTGCTAAAATTCAAAAAATAAGGAAATTTTAAAAAAATGTAAAAATTGGAGTATATATGGGAAAAAATTTCAAAAATTCAAAGTATAGTTACGTTTCATCACAAAATTAAGACGCAATAAAATCGTTGCCATATTTACCTTAAAAATCTAGAAAAAAACCGATTGAGCATTAATTATTTAATGAATTAAAAAATTCAAAAATTCAAAATCCTTGATGATAAAAAGTTTATGCAGATAAGTCTTTGATGCTTCTATTTCCTTCATGTCACTCCCAGCCACCAACATATCATCCACATAAATCAACACTACAGTGTAACCTGACTTTCAACATTTGACAAATAGGCAATTGCCATGTTGTGATTGTTGGAATCCAGAAACCTTCAATCTTCTACTGAATTCCTCATTCCACTCTCTTGAAGCCTGTTTAAGACCATAGAGGCTCTTTTTCAATTTACAGACTTGTCTAGGAAGTGCTTTCTTGTATCCTTTTGGTGGCATCATGTAAATCTTCTCCTTTAGGCTTCCATGCAAAAAGGCATTATTGATGTCTAATTTGGTGCAGAAACCAATTTCTTGCTGCTACCACTGCCAAAAAGATCCTTGCTGTAACAAGCTTTGCCATTGGAGAAAAGTTATCTTTGTAGTCTATTCCTGCTATCTGGTGATATCCTTTTGCCTAGCTTTTAATATATCAATGGAACCATCTGGTTTCAACTTAGTCTTGCATACCCATTTGGAGCCAATTGCTGTCTTTTCACTTGGTAGTTCAGTTAACTCCCAAGTTTTGTTGATCTCCAAGGCTTCCAACTTTTTTGCATAGCACTCATCCAGCCTTTGTCTCTACAAGCCTAACTGAATGATTGTGGTTCCTACAGATTAGTTAGATTTGCCAAGAAAGACACGTGTTTTGTCCAAGCATTTTGATAACTAAAAAGGGAAAGAATTAGGAGTGTGTTTTGAACTTCTCTTTTTACTAGTAATTGGGTTGACAATTGTAGCTTGTAGACCTACATCAGACACTATGCTAGCCACATAATCCCGCATCCATGTAGGCTGTGATCTTGGTCTTGTACTCCTTCTTAGCTCAATCTCCATAGTTTCAATAATAGGATCTAATGTTTTTGGCAGAGAAGAAGAATCTGGAATGTGGTCCCTATGTTCAGTGGTTTTCAATTAGTCATTTTCTCTATTTTGTGTTTCACAAGAGTTAAGAACAATGGTAGAGTTGGCTCTTCAAGCTGATGAAAAAGAAATATTTTTTCATGAAACATCACATCTCTATTGACAACAATTTTCTTTTGATCTAAGTCATAAGCTTTGTACCCTTTTTTGTCCAGGACTAAAACCCAAGAATATATATCTGTGTTCTCTGGTGTCAAATTTGTCTTTATGTGGCAAGGTATTAATGGCATAACAAAGACATCCAAACATTTTAAGAAATGTGTAATCTAGTTGTAACAATATAGCAACTCAAATGGTGTTTTCCACTGCAAAATGGGTGTTGGTAACCTATTTATAAGATATGTTGACATCAAAACTGAGGAAGGCCAAAATTTGGAGGATAGCTGTGCCTAAAACATAAGTGACCTAACTACTTGTAACAAGTGCCTGTGTTTTCTTTCAACTACCCCACTCTGTTGTGGGGTATAAACACAGGTTTTTTGGTGTTCTACTCCCTCTTTTCTTAAAATATTTTGGCATTCTAAGCCTGTAAACTCTATTTCATTATTTGTTTTAATAGCTATAACTCTTTTCTCAAATAGATTTTCCACAATTATAATGAAATCTCTCAATGTGGATACTACTCGTGTTTTATGAAGAAGCATAAAGGTCTATATGTACTACGACTGCAGTCATCCATGATGGTTTACATGTAAGGTGCACTAGTGAGAGAGTTCGCTTTATGAGGTCCCCAAAGGTCTATATGTAAACGCTGAAATAGCTTTGTAGTCTATATTTTGCTAGTAGGAAATTGTAATCTTTGCTATTTGGCTTTGTGACAAGTTTCAATTTCTTGCAAAGAATTTGATTGTAGATTGTTTATACAAGGTTTTAGGAAATGAAGGTATTGTAAAGCTGTGATAGAAGGATGTCCAAGCCTTATATGCCATTCATCAATAACATCATAAAAATTCTTATTCATGTAACTCAAATTAGTACAAGGATGTTTGCCTCCTATACACATTCTTCGTGCTTCCATCTGATTACAAGCATTGATATTCCTACTCAAAAAACTACCACTATCTAGCAAATAAAGCCTTCCGATAAGTCTACCAACTGCAAGTGTCTTCTCACTCTATAAGACCTACAGCAAGCAATGTGTTGGATAAAAAATCAGTTTGATTTTGTCTGTTTTTGCAAGTTTGGATATAGATATCAAGTTATACCGGAAACTAGGCAAATACAAAACTTCAGTTAGGCTTAAGGTATGATGCAATTTTGTATTTCCTATATGCTTCGTTTGTTTGAAAGAACCATCAGGCAAGTATACAGGCATGAAATCAAGTACTGGTTTTGAATTTTGCATTAAACTTAGACTAGGACATATATGACTGCCGGCACTTGTGTCTAATATCCAAGAACCAGGTCTCACACTATCCAAAATTGTAAAAACACAAGGATAGGAGATCATAACAGCAAAGTTTGCAGCATTAGCAAAATTCACTTGGTTTTTCAATTCTACTGGCATTTTTCCTTTCAACAATTTCATGAGTTCCTGTTGTACTATTGCAAATATGTTTGCTGTTTGAAATCCTTCTTTTGTACCTTCAACTCCACACTCAATCTCCACATCTAGGGGTGACTTTGCAACATTCACCACCTGTTTGCTTCCTTTTCTCTTTTGTTCTTTCAAGTTCTTATACCAATTAAGATAATCATGGATTTTTGAAGTAGCTATCCTAGGAATATCCATCCATATTTCAATGGTCACAATGTTGATGTTCTTTGCCTCCTTGTCTTCTGCCTCCTCCTTTACCAGTTTCAGCATTCCTTCCCCTTCCAAAACCTGTTCCTCTCATTCCTAAACCTTTAGTCATCATTGCCATGTTCTCATTTCTTTCTAGAAATATGTTGTGTACATCCCTTTGTTTCTCAACACTTTAAACCATAGAATAAGCCTTGTTCACATAAGGCAACGAATCCATCACTAATATCTGATTTCTTACATGATCATTGCCATCATTAGAACCCATTAGAAATTGCGTCGACCTATTAAAAGAAGCAAGTTTTGCCACTATCCTTTGCAGCTCCACATGTACAGATTAGAGCAGGCATTAGACAAGAAAGTTCATCCCATAATTTCTTAAGACTAGTGTATTATTTTTCTACCTTATCTGATCCTTGTGTTATACTATTGATTTCTCTTTGAATCTGGTAAAGTAGAGGTCCATTACATTCTCCATATCTTTCCTCTTATTCACTCCACAGTTCTCTAGCTGTGCTTGTGTAAATGAATGCCTCCACGATTTCTTTGGATATTGAGTTCAAAATCCAAGACCTCACCATGCAATCTATTCTTTCTTATTGCTCAGCCTTTGGTGCTGTCTCTGGTCTTGTACACATATCAGTGATGAACCCTAGCTTGAGCTTAGCTCCCAAGGCTATCTTGATTGATTTACCCAGCTAAGGTAATTTCCTCCAATGAGTGGAGAAGTAACTGGAATCATACCTGGATGATCCAAGTTATGAAGATAAAGAGGGTCTTCATTATACTGATTCACTAGCTCTCCTGAGCCATGAATTTCAGTATGTTCTGTCATTTCTTCCAAATTGTATAGAGAATTCATACAACCCTTAGTTGGTCAGAACCATAGAGTCTAATACTATGAACAAAATTGAAGAAGAACTAAGTTCAAGTATTTGTAGGAATTGTAATTTTCATTCAACTCAACCCAAAATCATATCTGTACACATGGTTTATATACAAATTCTTATGGAATCCAAAATGATAAGTGTAAAAAAAGAGTATATCCTATACACTAACTAACTCTATCGTAACCTACTTTTCTTGCCGAACATGCAATTCGGTTAAGGCATTTTTGTTTCATTTCCCTCTACTAGCTCTAGTGTGCAGCTCCACTCCATATGCTGCTGATGTCAGGCATCTGATATGGTTTCATGGGCTTCCAATTTTCTTGGACCTTTTCTTTCAGAAACCTTCAGCCCAATGTTCATTTCCTGCTTATACTTCTACAGTATCAATCTAGATAAAAAGAAAATGGAAAATGTTATGAGAGATATTATAAGAAGAAGAAGCTGAAGATTTTAGAGTGACTAGATGCTCATGGACAGATGATTATGATATGAGAAATTTTACGATAGAATGTCGCAAACTCTCAGATGGAAGACTGAAACTTGTAAAAGCAAGGAAAACTCGCATGGAGGACCATGAGAATCTAGTGAGAAATATTCTCCTGATCGCCATCTGATCTCTTCTTTGGAAATATACGTTTAAACAAAAAAAAAAATGTACAATCATTGACGATAACAACAGGCAAAGTTTTAATACAATTATGCATGTTTTTAGTGATATTGCGTATAGGATTTTGTGAATGCAGGTTTGTTATTGTTATCGATAAATATTACTGCACACTTTTACTTCAATCAAAATTACACTACCTTTATTTATGTTTGTTTTCAGTTATCATAATCATCTTTGCCAATACAAATATTGACAAAATTTTTTCAAAAGAATTCTTGATAAATTTTGTCAACAAAAACTTGTTAATGCAAAATTTGTTGATTTCTTACTTAAATAATTTATTTCTTATTGTATGAGGTAATAGTACTTGATTAATTTATTTTTTAAATTATTGAATGTTTTTATTTCATTTAGAAATAAAAAGAGTTATATAAATAAGTTTATGAATGATTGTGATAGTATATGAGAGGTCCATCAATAACTTTATAACAAATTTGACTGTAAAATAGACTCTGAATTATGTTATAACTTTATAACCGGAAAAATATTTTTAAAATGGAACCATAAGCTCTTAGATATAAAAGCAAAAAATAAGACTAATTTAATTATACTAGAACCTTATGCTTTGGAAGCAGTAGTTAAGGGTGGCAATTTCTAACACGACATAATAGCACGATCCAAACACAATCCGAGATTTTAACACGCCCCGAAATGAAATGGGTCATTGTTGGGTCGACTTGTTACAAATGGGTCAGATTGGGTCAATCCGCAAGTTGACATGTTAATCAGACAAAGAAATATTATACAAAAACTAGAAATTAAACCAACGACAACTCATTTGTCTAATTGTCTTCTTTTAAATTCCAAACCCGACAAAAAGTATAGACTATATGTGTGTGCGTATGCATGTATGTATGTATATGTGAATGTATATGTATATAGTGCATGTATGTATATGTCTAATTATCTATGTATGTGTGTGCGTGTGTGCATGTTTCTGTGTGCACGTATATATATATATATATATATATATATATGTCATATGTGTGTGACAGTACACACACATGTATATGTCATATCCATATACATATACATATATACATATATACATATATATATGTGTGTGTGTGTGTGTGTGAATACACACACACACATATATGTATATTATAGACACGTACAAACACGCACACGCATACACACATATATGTACTTGTTAATAAACAGGTCATGATACAACACGATACAAAAGCCTAGTGGGCCGTTAAAAAAAAGGTCATAACACAACACGACACGAAAGCCTACTAAGTTAGATTGAGGTTGAAATTTTTTGACGCGAACACGACAATGACACGACACGATACATCATATTGCCACATCTAGTAGTAGCACTTTATCACTTGAATAACGAGATTATACACTTTGTCCCCACAGATATATTTTGGTTGCAAAAAGCCATTAGCCCTCTTCAAAATACTAATGGTATTATTTATAAATGGCAAAAAAGTTCATTTTTAATGTTCAGGATAACAAAGCGTAATTATCCGACAAGGGAGTGTAGTATAATTAACCCAAAATTTTACCCGCTATAACCACAGATTGCAAACGCCACCGAATCATAGACTAATTGAAATCTTTGCTCCAATACTGGCACTACTCACCACAGAACCTTTCTTGCTTCTACCCTTCTCCTGCCCGGTGGCCCTCATATCCTGATCCCAGCCATTTCTTTCTTTCTAAAGCATAATTTGTGGCTTTTGTCTGTGGGGCCTCGTTAAAATTCATTTCTTCACAAAAAATCATCACATCCTTTCCTCAAAACTCCTCTGTATCCAAACGATTTAATCTAATTAATAAGGATTCAAAATCCACTTGTTTGAAATCCATCTTCAAATAAAAAACCACATATCCAAATGCAACTCACTTTTTGGCTAATTCATTAGTTTATTGTTAAAAAAAAAAAAAAAGAATTCGACACATGTGGTTCTGACAGCCATATTTTGGAAATATATAAACGTCACGTTTCCCAAATGCGACGTATAAAATTTTTTAAAAAATTTCTGACAACATCACCGCATTTGGGAAATGCAGTCAAACTGCCATGTTTTCCAAACGCGGCGGTACTGTTCATTACTATTCACCTTTTTTTTTTTTTTTGCACAAAAAAGGTTAAGGTTTTTAGTTTAAGGTTTTTTTGGATTATTGTTTAGATAGATTTATAAGTTTTAAGTCAAAGTAATTGAGATAGTTCAATGTTTGAATTTAAAAATTTTAGATTTAGAAATAATAAAACTGTAGACACCAAATTTTGATATACCACTAAATTTTCTAATATCTTGTGGGCTATTTTTTATTTTTCGAATGTGAAATCTGGTTTTTAGAGAAAGTGTGCAAAATTCCTTTGGCAAAATTGTAATTTCAGTACGTAAACACCTTTTTGGTTAATTTTTTATTTTTAAATTCATATTTTATACCCCTGTACGAATTTCTAAATTTTGTAATTTTTTTAGATGAACCACTATTTTTCTATATATTAAATCAATTCAATGACAAAATAGTCATTTTCAATTTGTGAATGCTTTTTTCGGTTATTTTTGAATCCCAAATTGTCATTTCATAATTTTAAGCATATTTTAAATTTGTGATAATTTTTTAGGTTCAAAAACTATTTTGAACACAAAAATAGTTTTTGCGTGCCAAAAATTTGTGATAATTTTCATTAGCTAGTCAATGTAATGAAAAGACAAATGCAAAATTATTACAAAAATAACAATTTTGCCTCAGGTATGTATGCATCATAGAAAAAATAATTTTTTAACCCGAAAAATTATCGCAAATTTAAAATATACTAAAAGTATGAAATATGAATTTGGGATTCAAAAATAGCCAAAAAAAGGCATTCAAAAATTGAAAGGACTATTTTGTCCTTAAATTGATGTAATACACAAAAAAAAATAGTTGTTCATCCAGAAAAATTACAAAATTTAGAAATTTGTACAATGATATAAAATATGAATTTAAAAATAAAAAATTGGCGAAAAAGGTGTTTACGTGCTCAAATTACAATTTTGCTAAAAGACTTTTGCACACTTTCTCTAAAAATCAGATTTCACATTCGAAAAATAAAAAATAGCCCACAAGTTATTAGAAAATTTAGTGGTATATCAAAATTTGATGTCTACAGCTTTATTATTTCTAAATCTAAAATTCTTCAATTCAAACATTGAACCATCTCAATCACTTTTATTTATAACCTATAAATATACCTAAACAATAACCCAAAAAAAAATCTTAAACTAAAAACCTTAACCTCTTCTGTACAAAATTAAAAACAAAAAAACAAAAAAATGAACAGTAATGAACAATACCGTCGCGTTTGGGAAACACGGCGATGTTGTCAAAATTTTTTTAAAAAATGTATGCACCACGTTTTATATATTTCAAAAAGGTGATTGCCAGAACCACATTTGCAGAATTCTTTTTTCTTTGAACAATAAACTAATGAATTAGCCCACTTTTCTCCATAAGCAAAATGCCAGTACGAGCAAGAAAGGTAATCAGAAATCAAATAGCAAAATTGTTTTTTGGACCAATTTTCAAGAACTAAACCGCAGTTAGCTTGCTAATAAACATAAGGTCTCATTCTCCAATTATCGTGGTTTAAAGTTTGGCGAGTAAACCACTCCCCTTAATATAAAATGAATCTTGTCTCCTTTGCAGTCCCAATTTGGACTGTAAATAAATCGAGCCCTTAACGGATAGTTCAGATTCAATTCGAATTCTAATTTTTACGAGTTCGAACAAAAAATAAAATTCAATTATATTATCGAATCGAATTTGATCAGAATAAAATTCAATTATGTTATCCATTCGAATTCCAATTTTTACGAGTTAGAATTGAACTCGAACAAAAAAATAAAATTTGATTGTGTTATCGAATCGAATTCGTACATATTCAGCTTGAGTTCAACTTGAAAAATTTTTTTAAAATTTTTTTATTTAATATATAATAATATTTTATATAAAATAGTACATATTTTATGTAAAATATATATTTTATTAATAAATTAATTTAAAATTTTAAAAAAAATAATCGAACTTTCGAATCAAACTCGAACCTATCAAATACAAAATCGAATTGAACTCGAACTTAAAATTTAAACTAGTATCGAACTCGAACTTGAATCTGAATTCGAGCTCGAATTTTCTAATTGAACTTGACAGCTTTCAAGTTCGGTTGGATACAGTTCATTTACAGCCCTAATTCCAGTGTCCCACGAAAACATCTCGCCACTTGAAAACAAGCAAGCTTCTGTCATGGGTTTCCCGAACATCAACCATATTTCAGTTGAGTTTAAAAAAACAATATCTTGTTGACAGGCATTGCTTTTCCCGCATTATGGCTCGCATTCAACTCCGAAGGATCACATTTCTTGACAAGATAGTAATACGAAAATCATCATATGAAGTCTAAAGATATCACTGTACAATATTAAGAGAACCGGTCACGCAAAATCATACGGGGAAAAGAAATTAAAAAAAGAAAACAAAAGAATAAGTCTTATAAGCAACATCATTTTTAGTTTCAGCACTCCACACCTTTAGAGGCATATTGGTAACTCATTCGATTCAAAGGGTAACTCATTCGATTCAAAGGACTTTCCTCCACAGCTCCAGACATGGAATCAGCAGCAAACAAACATTGTGAATCCTACACCAAAGCACGTAAAGTTCAATGACTCGGAACCAAAATCAGAGATAAAAATTCATTATGCCCTGCTAAAAAAAAAAAAAAAAATTGCAGCAATATATTGCACATGTATCTAAGAGTAACAGACACCCATTTTGTTGGTAGGTATAGCCAATCCTTTCACAAAACATCCAGGGCAGAATTTTACATGCCAAGACATAGTAAAACTTGCATTGTACCTGATGAAAGTTTCTGATCCACATCGTGTGTCAGAATAGATAGTCAAAACATGCATAGTAATTCCTGATACCAGAGCACCACAGAGGCAACGGGTCCTGACCCATAGTAATTCCTGATACCAGAGCACCACAGACGCGATGAATCCTAACCCTCTTGAGCATTTATGCACTGTATTTATGAAGGAAATTTATTTTCCTTGATAAGGCATTGTGCGTGTCAAATAGATGTCAACTACACATCCATGTAGTTATTCGAATCCAAGCAAACGATTTAAAGTTACATAAACCAAACACAGGAACTCAAAAGGTTTTCCAAATTCCATTGCAATCCAAAGCGAAGCTCGAACAAAAAGCAATTTCAGGAGAAAAGTCCACACACGTTAAGCAAACAAATTTTAGGGTTTTTCAATAAAGCTCAGAAAATGTAACTTTACACTCCTAAAAACTCTTCCATCATTGTCAAGCACAGAAAAAGTTTTGAAAAGTATGACATCACACAGCATCACAATTCCTTGCTCTCATATAAATAGAACATTTCCGGAACAAACCCTCATAAAGTAGGAACCTTCCACCAACTATAACCAACAACAGCCGCACCATTTTCCAAAGGGAAAAAGAATTTTAAAAAAAAAAAAAAAGAAAAATATATTCTGTACCACATTGGTCTAACAATAGGATATTGGAAAAGAAAGTGATCAGTATGCTCACTAAAGCATCAAACATAAAACATGTCAAGCCTCTTCGAAACGTCTAGTGAAAAAGGTTTACCAAACAAGATATTTTTAGGATTTCAATTTCTAAAAAGAAGGCTTTGCTAGCTTATGACATTCATGTAAGCTGCAACTAACTTCCATGTGAAATGTACTTGTAGAAGGTCATTTACTTTGACTCTGGATAACAATAACATAGCCATAACTATTACTGGAAAGTATTCTTCAACAAATAGGAATTGTTAATTCGAGTGCCATGCCTTAAAAATCCCTCATGAAGAGAGAATGTCATGCATAATTATTTTAGTCAAAAAGTTCAAGACAACAATCAACAGAACCAGATTTTTCATTCATCTAAATACAACCTTCTCAAAATTACAGATCTCAAAAAAAATGCATTTTCTAAAGTTTTTGAAACCCTCCTGCTCTTCACAAGCATTCCATAGATCAGATAAGACCATCAAGTCACTCCACTATATAGTTCCAAAAAAGAGTAAAAGGCTATTGAACATGTCATTGAAGAAGCCTATGTATACTTCAAAAGTTGTTATTACCAGTAGTTTGAGTTTTGACTAGAGCTCTAGAAACCAATACAGCAAAAGTCATAAAAACCCCATAACCAGATGTGAACAGAAGGACAATAGCATCATTGTTTGAAAGTGCCAATATAAAGTACAAAAAATCCTGCACTCCCATCAGGGTATAGAACCATAACAAAAAAGTCTTCAGTTGAGAGTATATTTGTCCCCTTCATTTTTTAGTCACTCTAGTGTCCCCGACAATGCCATAAACTAACAAGACAGTATAATACCCCTAAATTACATGCCTAATTACTTAAATATAGTTGAATTCATGACAATTTTCATTTTTACTAGTGAAGAAATCATAAAATTGCTTAGATATAGGCTGCATCACTTAAGGAAAGATTTTCATCAATCTTACGAGGTTTAATTTCGGGGTATCTTTCACCCTTATTCAGCTCACTGCACATTCGTGTTTGCTTCTATATTATAAGCAAGAACTAGACTCAATTTTCTAATCCTGATGTCCGTGGTTCAATTGAATTGCTGACACCACATATCATGCAAATAAATGATAAAGCCATATCCTTCCAAGAGTATATCCAACTCTCACTTTAACTTTGACCTTATTCCTCTACAGTAAACTTGAATAACTGGCCTTCCTCCTTTATAAAAACCAAAAAGAGAGAAAGCAGGGGAGAGTGTTCTCAGGAAGTTCCACAACTTTTGAAAACACATACTTGCATAAAATGGGGCAAAAGAGTAATACCACATTTGAATATTAGTCAGATATTGCCTTTTCACATTCGGAAGTAGTTAACTAGTCAAATATATCAGTAATTGAGTAATCAGCCAAAAACCAATACATTGATAGAGTAAAAGACATGCAAAGTATATTGACAAACCACTAAAACAAGCGATACATGACAGGCAGCTTAAAAATACATTATTCTTTTTGCAACAATTTTTTTTTTGTGGTATACATACACTTCCGAAAAAGTTGAGTCGAGATCAATGCATGTCAAAAAAAATTTGCAAATACAGTAGTCCACTTAAAATAAAGCAACAAAGTCTTTTTCTTTCAGTTCAGTTCCCTCCTGGAGGAGAAGGGACACCATCAATGTCTATCTTCAACATAGCTAAAGTTCAGCCACTTGAGCCCCAAATTTGCCAGAATCCCCACTCAATTTTATGGCATAAGCTGGCCAAACCACGATATAACTTATTGCATAACCATTCTTCGCAAAATGGAGACTTAAGATCAATCAACAAAGCCTCTCAGCACAGATACACATGATCACCACCACAAAACCAGAAGCCGGAAATAATAACAAAAAATCTCAAAATTACACCTCAATATACAGAAACATCAACATATACAACAAGTATATATACATCGATAAACATGAACATATACCTACACAGAAAACAAAATTAGTAAATATACCTATATCATATTTAATTGGGGCCCCTATCCTGCTGCCTGCTAGAGTCTGATCCCCCATTATGGCTGGTTGACCCAGAGCCTCCCCACGGCCAGGGCAACGAAATTGTAAACTGCCTCTCCAACCTCCTTTGCCCCTGCGAACCTCCGGAGCCAGATGAACCATTCGAATTATCTCTTCCCCTATTCTCATAGTCCGGATCATCAGTAGGCAACTCATATCGACAAACCGGGCATGAATTATGCATTTCCAGCCACGGGATTATGCAATCTTTATGGTACACATGCTTGCAAGGCATCTGTTTGACCTCTACGCCCAAGTCGAAATCATCTTTACAAACCGCGCACTGCGCCAGCTCCGATTTCATCATACCCTCATCAACGTTAACATCAGGCAAGCCCTCCACCGCGCTTTTCGAAGCTGGCGGTGTTCCGTATCGATTCGGATCGTTCTCCGCCAGCTGCTGAATCAATTGCTCAAACCCTGGCCCCAAGAAGTAATCCCCAATATTCGCTGGCATTTGAAACCCGGCGCCGCCGAGATGGTTCTCGAAGACAAGCTCGACTTGTGCCCCAGCGTCCCGACGAGCCAACAGGAGATTAAGCAAGTAACTTGCAGGGTCATAACCTTCCGACCCAAATAGAGATCTTCGGCCCGAGCCCGAACCCAGAGACCCAGAAAAGATACTAGGGCTTTGAGGGCCGGAGTTGCCACCGAATAAATTTTCAAGGAGGAAGGTCATCGGATCGGAGGTCATAAACGGGTCTGGAGAATAGGCAGGATTAGAAAAAGAATTAGGGCTTTCAAATTCTTCAACGAAGCCGGAGTGGCAAGTAGGGCAGAGGAGGTCGGCAGACGGGGAAGGATTGATGGTGACGGTGCGGTCGCATTGGTGGCAGAAGTAGAGCTGCGGGGCGCCGTCGGCCACGGTCACGCCGGCGGAAGACATTTTCAATCAGCAGAGGGGGAAGAGGGGCAGAGGGGGTTGTTGTTCAGCGCTGTGTCAATAAATTTTTGTGATTGACTAAAAAAGAGACCCAGTTTCTGTACTTTGTATTTATAGGTATAGTGGTGAAAAAAGGCGAAAGTAAACTTTGCTATAATATAAAGTGAACTCAATGATTAACAATTTTGGACTAAAATCTTGGGGAAAAAATTAAGGAAGGAAAATAAAATTTTGTCCTGGATTTTGTGCAAAATATACAATTGGATTTAACAAGAGTATAATGTTAGTGTTCTTAAAAGCTTCTATGTAATTTTGGTAAAAAATCTAAATGCAAAAAATTATTTAATTATTAGCGTACAAGTTACCTAACGTCAATTATTAGCCGAATAACTTTCTAACTATACTTAAGAAATAAGTGTAAAATATATAAGGTTGTCATTGAAAGATGGTCTAGTATCAAGCAAAAAAATGAAAATCTAAAATCATTATACAAGGCAACCTATGTTGGAAGAATAAAAACATATGAGAAATAATTTAAAACAAAAACAAATAGAAACTCAACAATGATTATAGATGATTAAGATTGATTTTAAGAGTTAGTTTTTGTAGTACTTAATAATTGATAATTTGTAAAGACGCTAGGAATCAACAATTAGAGTTAAAATAGGTACACATGAGAAAGAATTTTACCAGTTGCGAATCTGGAAGATTTTAAGAATTAGTATTTGTATTACTTTATAATTAGTGTAAAGACACTAGGAATTAATTATTAGAATTGAAATACTTACACACGAGAAAGGATTGCATTAATTGTTAATAAGAAAGTATTTTATTAAAGAGATTCCAAATTCAAGGATTTAGTAGAGAATATACCTGTGGAGTTGCCAAAATCTGTCATGTCCAAAATCGATAGCACGGTGCGGTCGTTGACTGTCACGCTCCAAAAGACGGTCTAATCTGATAACCCTTTTCGAAAAGATAGGTTTTTGAAAAAAACTGTGTAAAAAAAATCAAATTTTTAGTGAAAAAGTGTTATTTGGGAAAAATAGTATTTTAAAAGAAAATAAGGTCGAGACTAAAAATGCGACAGTTTTAACCAACTAATTTTGAAAAAGAGTTTTATTTTAAAAATAGAGTCGCCACTTGGTATTGAGTTAGGGTGTAACAAGTCACCCGAAAAATCGTTTATCAAAACAAAAATAAATTTTAAAAAATGTTTAAAAATCCATTTTCGACTTCAGTCTACAAAAAATAAGAGAAAAGGGTTCGGGAGTCACATTTGAAGAAACGGAAGGCAAAGTCTCGCGTCTAAAGCACCCTTTCTATCTAGTCGAGGCTAGTTGCGAGATTCAATCAAATTTTCCTAGTTTAACCCTAAGTTCTATCACATTTGGATGTGTCTATATGAATGCAAATCCTAAATCTAAATAGGAATATCAGGAGCGTCGAGATGTTCTGTCGAGTCTTGGTCGGAATTATTACATTAATTACGAAACCCGAGTTGAGGCCTTGAGGAAGTCACGAGTGTAAATACAAAATGGAATGCAAAAAGAAAAGAAAATTTAAAGTGTAATTGATCATAGTCTCTGTTAAAAGTGTAATTGAACCGAGCTACTGCTCTATCCGAATAAAATAAAATTTTATTAAATTGAACTCGAAATCAGTAATACCAAATTCAAAATTCCTCCATCATACCGATCCAAATTTTATTTTTTGAATTTGGCATATACCTGATTTATCGAATTACCGATTTCGAATTTCCAGAATCAATTCGAAATTGGTCGGTAAATCGGTATTTTCCGATTATGCTCACCCTTAATTGAAAGATGGTCTAGTATCAAGCCAAAAAATGAAAATCTAAAACTATTATACAAGACAACCTATGTTGGAAGAATAAAAACATATGAGAAATAATTTAAAACAAAAACAAATAAAAACTCAACAATGGTTATAGATGATTAAGATTGATTTTAAGAGTTAGTATTTGTAGTACTTAACAATTAACAATTAGTAAAGACGCTAGGAATCAACAATTAGAGTTAAAATAGTTGCACATGAGAAAGAATTTTACCAGTGCCTAATCTGGAAGATTTTAAGAATTAGTATTTCTATTATTTTATAATTAGTGTAAAGACACTAGGAATTAATTATTAGAATTGAAATACTTACACACGAGAAAAGATTGCATTAATTGTTAGTAAGAAAGTTTTTTATTAAAGAGGTTGCAAATTCAAGGATTTAGTAGAGAATATACTTTTAAAGGCTACATTAATGGGGAAGTGTAGGAAAACAGAGATATATGAGTGAGTTTACCAATATGAAATTTTTCCTTAAAATTAACGATAAAAAGGAGAATAAATTAGAAACTAAAAAAGGTAACTTAAGATGAAGCTGTCAAAGTCTATGCTATTCGTCTGCCTTCCTGAATGCAATATACGTACATGCATACATTCATACATACTAGATTCAGAAATACAACATCCTGCTTTTTTTTACTACCCAAGGCTTTGATACATTTCACAATCGAGAAATATCTGCTAGCACATTTGCTATTCGAAAATAATTAATCTCTAGATTTACGAATTATTCTAGAAAATTCATTATGCATTTCGTGAGGTTCGGAACTTACACAACAAGGAATTTCCCTACTTTAGAATACCGTTCATTAGGGCTTTAGTTGCTGACTCTTCTGTTATCAGGTCACTAACTTCCTTGACATTCCAGCATTGGGTAGGTGTCAACCGCCACACATAGTTCTACGATTTTTAGAGACCTATGTTTTTGGCAAATAGTCGCCCCCAATCACCATGACCTCCTTCGTGAAGAGGCATTCTTTCTCCCAAATTTATGGGGTATTCTCTATCTATCTACCTACGTCAATTTAAGGTATAAGTATCTTTTTGCTTACAATCCTTCGATCTTTTATTGGTTTTGAAAAGAACATTAGTTTAGATAATAAATTATGAAATCCAACAACATATATTTACATAGTTAGAATTGAAATAGTTACCCATGAGAAATGATTCTAATATTTGTTAATATGGAATGTTTTGATTAAAAAAATAAGTAATTTAAGGAATTAGCAGAGAATGTGCTCTTAAAGGCAACAATAATGAGAAAGCATAGGAGTTATAGCTACATAAATTGGTTTACTAAAATAAACTTTTTTCTTAAAAATCAACAAAAAATAAAGTTAATATATTAGAACCTAAATAAAGTAACTTAAGATGAGGCTATTGAAATCAATGCCATGTGAATACCAACCTGAATAAAAACAGTGTATGTACGCATATGTATGTGTGTAAATGATAAATTGTTTCAAATTTTCAGCACTTTAGGTGTCAGGTTTGAAAAGAACATTAGTTTCGATGGTATATTAACCCCGAGAACTTTCTTGAGTTGCAATTTCAAACTTCCTTTAGTTGTATTTTGTGAGAGATTGCAGTATCTAATCTAATCTAATAATTATATAATTACTATATAAGAAAGAACCCTTAGCAACTGTAGTGCCCTCCCTAGTTGCCTTTTGTCATTGCCTGATTGATCTGCCCTTCGCTATCTCCATTTGCTCTTGTGCTTTCAGGCCGTCTCATTACTTCTCCATGCTATTGTTTCATATTTTTACCTTGTGTCCTCTACCTATTGTCATTGCATTTTGCGAACTTTTTAGCTACTGTAGTTTTTTTTTTTTTTATATATATCCTTGGCTGCTTTCATTCAGACCTGGTCGTAGCAAATTAGTCTGGCCTATTTTAGTTAAATTACTATTTAGTCCATTTCTTACATCTTTGTCTTCTGGAAGCTTTTGGCTTATTAGGGCCTTTTTATTGTCCTTTCAATTCCTTTTCCTTCATCCTTAAACTTCTCATTTGACTGATGCAGTGGCTTGCTTATCTGTTGGCAGCTGCACAACCCTTGGATCTCAGCTAGACATATGATCCTTCTTGCTGGGCCTTTAGATCATCGTTTCTTCCTCCCTCACTATCTCTGATCCCCTTGCAAGTTGTTCGTTATTTTTTTATTTATTTTATTAATATTAAACTTCATTATTTTCAATGGTTTTTTGTTCTTCTTCTGACAGAGAAGCACCGAAAGCCATCATATTATTGTTAAATCTAATAGTAGTGTTAATTTTCTCTTGATCAAAACATGGAGATTTGATTTTCAAAAAAAAAAAAAAAAACATAGAGATTTGCTGTGATTTGATGTCTGCTTTTTTTGGCCTAAATCATGTCAAATCTGCTTACTTCACGATTGAAGAAAATGCTAGAAGGAAACAGTACCTTTTATTTTCTACCTTTTCTTTATCGCTGATATTTTTCCCTTTCTGTCTATTTTGCTTGCAATCTTTCACGCTTGCTTTCCATTTCCGTTCCATTTGGATTTCTTTCTAAAGCTTTTATTATATTATTTTCATTATATTGTAATTTGACTTAATCGATGCTTCGTTGTTGTGTTAAAAAACTAGTGTGTGTGTGTGTGTGTTTTTTTTTTTTTTTTTTTTTTAATTTTTAGTTATCTCTTTGTTCTTTCCTCTTCGTCCCTCTCATCCCAGGCCCGCATGTCTGCTTATTTATTTTTGTCTCTTGCTGTGTTTGCTATTACAATCTGTTTCTTATGTTAAGATTGATTTATTTTGTGCCCTATCTTCCTTAATAATTATCATGTTACATTTTCTTGCCTTTTTTTTTTTCCTCTTTTAGTTTAACCGTATTATTCATGTTATTTTTCTTGTAGGGAAGCATATTTGCCAATTATTTCTGTTTGCTGCTCTCTGTCTATATATCCAGTACTTCCCATTTTTAATTGTTTGTATGCTGCTACTTTGTTTTTTTTTTTTTTTAACTTTTTTAATGGATATCAATAGTCCAAATAATTCATAGTTTTCGCTACTTTCCTTTGTGTTTGTTATGCCTTTCTGATTGTTCATAAACATAATTACTTTTGTCTTATTTGTTATGTGTTTGCAGTTATTTGTTTTGCCTTAATTTAGTTCGTTTTTGCTTTGTTTTGCTTTATTTTTTTGTATTATTATTATACTCTTGATGAACAAATGGCTCTTCAAAATGATATGCTTCTCTTCCCTTTTTATTAGTTTACATATTCTTTTGTGTATTTTTTCCTTCCAATTACGCTATCCTCTTTTGTTTTGTCATTAACCTATTGTCTTCCTTCCATTCTGTTGTTTTTATGTTCTTCCTTGCACTATTATTGTTATGTAGAACAATATTTTTTGGTACATTTGTTAACTATTTTCTATATAACAATTAATTTGTATTCCACATTTTCCATTCCTCTATATTACTGTTGTTTTTGTCTGCACACTATATTCATATCCTAAATCCTATTATGATCAAATAATTTAATGATTAACTATTTATACCAAGTGTGTGTGTTGTGTTTAGTTTGGCTAATTGATAGAAATATTGTGAAAATTAAAATTTATCTAAAAAATGTGTCGATTGGAGTTGGGGTTCCGAACGGCGACCCAAGCATTTTTCATTTTTTTTTATTTAATAGTGTTGCTGCCAACATTTTTTTTATTTTTCATTTTTCATATTTGTAATATTAAGTCAAAAAAAAAAAATCAAATGGTGTTGCCGCCAACATGGTTGGCGGCAACAAAACATTCCCAAATTGCACTCCGGTCCCCGAAGGGCCGGAGTGCAATTTGGTTAATTTGTAACCAAAAAAAAAAAATATGTTTACATAATCTTAAAATCTTAAAATCTGAAAACCTAAACCCTAGATTCTTAACCCTAAATTGTAACTCAAATCCTAAGTTACATAATCTTGTTTTAAATGAATTAAAAATTTATTTATTTAATAAATTCTAAACCCTTATATCCCCCAAAACACCTAATTTAAAAACCCTAAACCCTGAAAGTTTAACCTAGACCCTAAATTACATAATTTTGTTGCAAATGAATAAAACCTATACCCTTAAATTATATCTCCAAAACACATAATCTAAAAAATCTTAAAATCTGAAAACCTAAACCCTAGATTCTTAACCCTAAATTGTAACTCAAATCCTAAGTTACATAATCTTGTTTTAAATGAATTAAAAATTTATTTATTTGATAAATCCTAAACCCTTATATCCCCAAAACACCTAATTTAAAAACCCTAAACCCTGAAAGTTTAACCTATACCCTAAATTACATAATTTTGTTGCAAATGAATTAAACATATACCCTTAAATTATATCTCCAAAACACATAATCCAAAAAATCTTAAAATCTGAAAACCTAAACCCTAGATTCTTAACCCTAAATTGTAACTCAAATCTTAAGTTACATAATCTTGTTTTAAATAAATTAAAATTTTATTTATTTGATAAATCCTAAACCCTTATATCCCCAAAACACCTAATTTAGAAACCCTAAACCCTGAAAATTTAACCTAGACCCTAAATTACATAATTTTGTTACAAATGAATTAAACCTAAACCCTTAAATTATATCTCCAAAACAGGTAATCCAAAAAATCTTAAACCCTAAACCCTAAAATCTTAACCCTAGATTCCTAATCCTAAATTATAACCCAAATCCTAAGTTACATAATTTGTTTTAAATGAAATAAAAATTTATTTATTTGATAAATCCTAAACCCTTATATCCCCAAAACACTTAATTTAAAAACTCTAAACCCTGAAAGTTTAACCTAGACCCTCAATTACATAATTTTGTGTCAAATCAATTAAACCTAAAACCCTAAACTTATTTCTCCGACATACATAATCTAAAAAATCTTAAAATTCGAAAAGCTTAACCCTAAACTCTAATTTACATAATTTTGTTTCAAATAAATTAAAAATTAGTTACTTGATAAACCCTACATTTATCCGCAAAACACCTAATATGCATAATTTTAAAATCCAAAAAGCTTGACCCTAAAGCCTAAATTACATAATTTAGTTTCAAGTGAATTAAAAATTAGTTACTTCATAAACCCTAAATTTATCTGTAAAACACCTAATATGCATAATTTTAAAATCTGAAAAGCTTAATCCTAAACCCTAAACCCTAAAAGCTTGACCGTATACCCTAGACCCTAAATTCCAAACTATCGATTGTAAATTATAAATTATAACCTAAACCCAAAAAATCTTAAAATCTGAAAAGATTAAGCCCTAATTTCAAAAAACCCTACCCTAATCCTAAAAATTGAAACCCTAATCTCAAACATTTATCCTAAAAAATCTTAAAAAAACTTAAACCTTTAATTAAAAAGTGTGTTCATGCCTAACAAGTTCGATGTGACTATTCAAAATTTCAAAAATTATTTTTTAATTTTGGACCATCTTTTTTAAAATTTTAATTTAAAAATATTAAATTATTTTTTTAAAAAATATTTTATTCATTCTATTTTTCATTTTATATTTTAACTAAAATAAAAAAATAAAATCGTATGAAACTAACTCTATTTTACCCAAATTTACTTTTAAAAAATTACATTATTTTTAATTCAATTTTTTTATTTTAAAATATTTTATTGTGTTTTTAATTTTATATTTTAACTTTAAAAAAAATATTACTATTTTTTTAGGTTGGCGGCAACACTGTTTACATATATATATATTTTTTTGGTTACAAATTAACCAAATTGCACTCCGGCCCTTCGGGGACCGGAGTGCAATTTGGGAATGTTTTGTTGCCGCCAACCATGTTGGCGGCAACACTATTTGATCTTTTTTTTTTTTGACTTAATATTACAAATATGAAAAATTGCACTCCAGTCCTTGGAGGACTGGAGTGGAAAATATTTTGTGTTGGCGCCAACAACACTATTAAATAAAAAAAAATGAAAAACGCTTGGGTCGCCGCCAACGTTGTTGGCGGCAACCCTTAATTCGGAATCCCAACTCCAATCGACACATTTTTGAGATAAATTTTAATTTTCACAATATTTCTAGCAATTAGCCGTTTAGTTTCTGCATTCCCTTTTTCTTTTTCATAGTTTAGTAAAATTTTCAAGTCTGGTGAGAGCCAGGCAAGTATGGATTGAGATGGTAGATTGCTGGTCCATTGGGCGTTAATTATTTTCAATTCAAGGCATTATTTCAAGATTCTTCTCTGTCCCCTTTTTGTTACTGATCCCAAAATTTTTTTTTCAGTAGAAAACAAAAAAAAATGACATTATCTGTATTTATTATATATTCAAAGTTACTCTAATTAAATCATTCAGAGTATAGAATTTTCTACTAACAAAAACCCTTTGAAACATTGAAGGGTAAGCAAAGCAAGTAACTCATTACAACAATACATATTTCTTAATAAATTGGATAGTGATCAAAATAAAACACAGTCTTCAAATATATAATATAAAATGACAACTGTTGGGAAAGATTATGAAAAAAGTTATAATTTGAAACATGGAGATAAAATCAAACGACTACATCCCTCAAATTAGCAACTTGTTCAAGAAAATAGTGTGAATTAAAAGTGGTTCAAATGACATAACAGAAAATATTATGAGAACCAAGTGATACACTTACTTAAACCACAAAGGACTTGGGTGATTTTTACCTTAAATAGGAGAAAGTAGCAAAATGTTGGCCAAGCAGCCTTAGCATGGGGTTTGTGACTTCATGGGTATCAATTTTGAGAAGTTCATTTTTTAGGTACTACTTCATAATAGAAGACACCAATAGTCAAAACTGACTAGAGATCTAGAGTTATTTTTAGGAGGGTTAATTGCAGTATTCTACTTTAACATTTTGGGGTGTTTTGTAGCATGGTGCTAACATTATTGTTGTGTTATTTTGATTCCTTGACTAACGGTGCTATTAAAAAGACATATTTACTCTTAGAGGTTAATTGCACTAACATCCCTAAATTTTAACGAGATTTCACTCAATTCTTCACATAAATTTTGTAAGTTTTGACAGTATTGACAGCATCGTTGCACTTCATTATCTGTCTAATATATTAATTGATGCAAAACACATATGAGAGAGCAAATTGAAATAATGTTAAAATCTCAAAAGTTCCAGTGCAATACTCCTTTAGGGATAAATTTGTTTTTCTATCAAAACTAACCATTAGAGAGTTAGTCAAAATCGGGGATATTGTCAGAACAAAAATTAGGTGGCAGAGTAAATTTTGTATTTAGACGACAATTTTGTCCATTTTTTGTTCACTACTTCAAGACTCCCTCCATTTATCCCTAACCCAATCCACTGGCCAACCATCTTCGTCCCTAGCTCCTATGTCTCTTTGCCTCCCCTCTTAACCCTGGTGCTACTTCAAATCTGCCACCAGCTCTCCTTTCTCTTGAATTCCTTTTTTTTCTTTTTTTCCATATTCTTCTCCTCCACTTTTAAAATTATTTTAAGTCTGGGTGTTTGCTTTTCTTTTCTTTCCATAATAAAATTTTCTACCGGTTCACTGTCTAGATCCCAAACTTCTCCATTTCTAAATATTGAACCATTTTTCTGTTCACTAATATAAAATACAAAAGCCAGAATAAAAATAAAATCATGAATACTAATATAATAAATCTAAAAAATTAAAAAAAAATGAAGTCAATTTCCATACATTTTTTTCAAACCAGTGGTGAAATATAAAATTTTAAACTAAAAAAAATAAAACATAGAGAAACCCAAGAGGTAAAAAATTCCCAAAACTTTTTAAGAAAACTATTCAATTCTTAATAATTACAAATAATTCTAATGACCAAATAGATAAATAAATTATCTATTTACTTTGCTTAAATCAAGGGGAATGAATAACAATTTTTACTAACGCTATGGTGATAATTCACAAGAATGAGAGTGTGAGTGTGTGTGTGTGTGTGTGTGAGTGAGAGAGAGAGAGAGAGAGTCAACTGGAGACTTGTTAGGAAATATGAGGAGAATATAGACCAGATTTTGGAGTAGAGGAACTATTGGGTGCAGACTTCTAAGGAACTGCGAAGTAGGGACAGAAGAGGGAGACTAGGTGGTGGGTAATTGAATTATGTCAAAATTGTCTTTTAGTACAAATTTTACTTTTGTAGCTATTTTTTGCTTTGACCGTGTCACACTCTTAATCAAAAGACTTAGGAGTTTTTTTCTCTCTCTAGTATGCTAGAGTTTCTCTCTCTCCCTTCTAGAAGGGCTCCTGGAAATCAAAACTGAGACAACTCCGTTCTTGTTTGTATCGCTCTACATCATCACAATCTAAAACAACATGTCTAGCTCTATTCAAGAAATAATTCACCAGATGCATAATGTGCAGTTTGAGGAGGATGAAGCGGTAGTGATCGAAGTATGTGAAGAAGAGATAAAGCAAGGGCTTTCTGACTGCACCAATGCTGCTTTGGGAAATTTGTTTCAAATAGAGAAATTAATCTTCGAGGCTTTAAGAATGCCTTGGCAAAAGCTTGGAAATGCAGTAGCATCAAGGTCTTTAGAGTTCTCCCAAATATCTATCAATTCTTCTTTAATCCGCAAGAGGAGGTGCAGGAGATAATTAAAAAGGGTCCCTGGAATGTAGATGATAATCTCCTAGTTCTTAGAAGATGGTATCAAGGAATAAAGATTGAGGAAGAAGACTTTGCACACACTCAATTCTGGTTAAACATCATGGGGCTCCCAAGAGAAATGTACACAGCAGAGGTTGCCCAAAAAATAGCGAGAAATTTTCAAGGGGTATCTGATTTGCAGCTGCGAGAAAAATGGTAAAGTGGAGATAGACTTTTCAGAATTCGAGCAACAATCAATCTCAATAAACCTCTTAGAAGAGTGGTGAAATTTTGTAGAGAAGATGCAAATGAACTCCTATCCATTATTCGATACGAGAGACTTCCTGTGTTTTGCTATGGTTGTGGCATTATAGGTCATCAAACAAAACATTGTGACAAGCAGTTAGATTTCCAAGACAATAGGTATAGATACTGGTTAATGACCGATTTCATCCAATCTAATTGTGTCTGGAAGACCTCTACGGTTGGAGATAGACAACCGCCGGCGATTCAGGCCAGGGAAGAAGACAAAGAATCCAATCATGACATTGGTCCTGAACAATGTGTGCATTGCCACGTGCTGTACTAGAACCAATAATTTATCGCCATGTGGCAATAGTGGGTCATACCTTGTATTATTTGGCGATGTGTGATTGGTTCTAGTGCACCACGTGGCACGCCACGTGGCGCGCGTGGTGCACGCAATACTCACTTGGAGCTCAAGACTCTGATTTGGCAGCTAACATCTCTATGTCAGAGAACACTACTGGAAAAAGCAAAGTTTCAAAAGGCGGGAATTGCATGGGCCCTGGTAAGGAGAGCTCAAACAGTATCTCAAGCTCTGGAAAATCTCGCCTTTCAACAAACCCATCCTAGCAGTTGTACACTGACGCATCCCCTATTGAAACCATGGAGCAGACTAAAGTGGCCCAGGTAGAAATGTCCTTTAACCCTCAGGAACCAAAAGCCCAAATATCATTTTCCTCTCAACAGATCTGCGTTGCCCCAAGTCATCCGGTACAGGAGATCCATAATTCTGCTGCCTATAATAGTTTAGACAGGGAAAAAAGCCCAATATTGCAGTTGTATGAATGCAGCAGTAGGAAAAGGCTCAAAGCATATTCGGATGTTTCAAAGAGACAAACCAAGCCAGACTGTAAAAAACCCAGAATCTCGATGTGAAAGGCAAACATGAAGAGCAATTGGCGGTGTCTACTTTGCAGCACTGCTAGGAGCCATGAAGGCCTTAGCTTGGAATTGCCGGGGGCTTGGGAACCCCCATGCAATTCGTGCCTTCAGTGATTTACTGAAGGATCAAGATCCCAAAATTGTCTTTTTGTCGAAAACTAAGCTGGATGATAGCAAAATGAATAAGGTGAGATTAAAAGTAGGGTACCTATATGGTTTTTATGTGAATAGAAATAATAAAGGAGATTTAGCTTTTCTGTGGAATGAAAATATTAATGTTAATATCATAAGCTATTCGACTGGTCATATTGATGCAGTTATTAGCTCAGAGAATGGGAATTGGACGATAATTGGCTTCTATGGATATCCAATAGTTAGCCTACAGAAGCATTCATGGGATTTACTAAGACATCTGGCTAGAATGTCAAACTTACCCTAGCTATGTTTAAGAGATTTCAACGAAATTTTGGATGTTAAAGAGAAGTGGGGAGGAGCGAAAATGAGCAGTAATCAAATCAATGCCTTCAAGCAAGCTATTGAGAACTCAGGCTCATGGGACCTGGGCTATCAGAGGAACTGCTTCACATGGTCAAAAGGCAATCACGCAAGCTATAAAGTATATGAAAGACTTGATAGGGCCCTTGCAAGCTCTAAATAGTGCTTAAAATTTCCCAAGTTTGAAGTAATTCATCTAGTAGTGGCTTATTCAAATCATGTACCAATCTTGGTTTCCACACACGGGTAGAGTTGATAAAGGAAAAAAGACATAGTCCTTGGGAAAACAAAACCGTTTTGAGCTAACATGGACTATTGAAGAAGAGTGTCAAGACATTATCAGAGACTCGTGGAAAGCTGCTGATGAGAATCAGAGAAACCATATGGACAATTTTGTATCAATCAGCAGGAAAGTAATGGAACTTTTGTCCAAATGGGGAAATTCAAAAGTTGGTTGTTTGAGGAGTAAGATTAAGAAAGTTAAGGACAAACCGCAACAAATCCACTGTGATCCTTGTTATGATTCTAAGCAAGAACTAGAGTTGAAGAAAGAGTTGGAATCTCTTCTTGAGAAAAAGGAATTGTATTGGATGCAAAGAGCTAAATCAAACTGGTTGAAAGAAGGGGATAGAAACACCAAATACTTCCACAACAAAGCCAGTCAATGGAAAAGTTGGAATACTATGAAACAAATACGGGATCAAGATGATGTATAGCCGAACTCAAAGAAGCAGATTATGAAACACGCAACAAGTTTTTTCCATGAGCTATATACAAAAAGTGGAGAAGAAATTGAAAGCTTGGATTGTCTTGTTAATGATAGAATTCCAACACACCTGAAAGAGGATCTCAGCAAGAGCTTTACTGAAGGGGAGATTAAGGATGCACCAGCCCAGATGCACCCGTGGAAAGCCCTGGGACCCGATGGACTTCTTGCCTGATTTTATCAAACATACTAGAATGTGGTTGGTAGAGAGGTAACTGGTCTTGCTCTTTCTTTTCTTAATAGGGACTGCTCACTGGATAAAATCAATCAGACAAATATTGTACTCATCCCCAAAGTCAAGAGTCCTACCAGACTAATAGAGTTTCTACCCATTAGTCTATGTAATGTCTGTCACAAGATAATTGCAAAAGCTATTGCCTGTAGAATTCAAAAAATACTGCCACTTATAATTGATGATACTCAAAGTGCTTTCGTGAAGGGTAGGTTGATAAATGATAACGTTTTAATTACTTTTGAAGTTTTTCACTGGCTTAGATAGCAGAAGAGAAGCCCAACCAAGTACTTTGGCTTGAAACTGGACATGAGTAAGGCTTTTGATAGAATTGATTAGAAGTACCTTGAGCTTATTCTAAGAGATATAGGTTTTCCAGCTGTACTATGTAAAAAGATTATGGAATGTGTATCTTCTGTCACATTCTCAGTTCTCATTAATGGGAAACCAGCTAGTTCTTTCAAACCAATAAGAGAGTTGAGGCAAGGGGACCCCTTATCCCCTTATTTATTCATTATCTGTGCTGAGGGCCTAACTACTTTGATTGTATTTGGAGTGGTGTGAAAATGGGCTATCAAGGGCCAGTAATCACCATCTATTGTTCGTAGACGACAGCCTGATATTTGCTAAGCTGGATGATCTAAACATTCGTGGTTTATATCCATTTTGAGGGATTATGAGCGTCTATCTGGATAGAAAGTTAATTAGCTTAAATTCAGAGCTTATTGCAGTTCTAATTCAACAAAAGAAGAAATGGATGAGTTATCAAAGGTGCTAGGAGTTCAACAAGATGACTGCAAAGATGTGTATTTGGGATTACCTTATATGATTGGCAGATGCAAGAAGGAAATTTCTCATCAGTCAAAGAGAAAATACGGCACAAACTTAAGGGTTGGAAAGAGCAATTATTAACCCAAGCTGGGAAGGAAGTGCTAATTAAGTTAGTAACCCAAGCCATATGCACTTATCTAATGTCTTGCTTCAAGATTTTCGTAGCTGTTTGTGAAGAAATGACTAAGATGATTCGGAACTTTTGGTGGGGACAAAAAAACAATGAGAGAAGAATCAGTTGGCTGGGATGGGAAAAAGTTTGTTCCAAAAAAGATCAAGGGAGGTTTGGGTTTCAGAAATTTTGAGGCTTTTAATCTAGCCCTTTTTGGAGATTGCTTAAACACCATTCCGAGCAGCTAGAACCTTAAAAGCTAAGTACTACCCACATACAGATTTCAAAGACTCCATGTTGGGTTCAAATTCTTCATTCCTATGGAGGAGTATTTTTGAAGGCAAAGATTTGCTACTAAAAGGAATTAGGTGGAGAGTGGGAAATTGTAAAGAGTCTGGGATGAGCCTTGGCTCACTAGACCAATTACGCTCAGAGTGTCTCCATGTAACAAGGAAATTTAGCCACAAGCGAGGGTATGTGATCTAATTAACCAACAAGCAGGATGCTGGAACACTCAAGTGCTTAGCTTTCTTTTTCTGGGCCATAACTTTGAGACTAGTGTAAAAATCCCAATTGCACCTTGGTGGACAGATGATGAAATTGTTTGGCATTATGCAAAAGATGGTGATTTTTCTATAAAATCAGCCTATCACTTATTTTACTAGATCTCAAAAAATATGGCTGCAATGCAGGCTCGTCCTCAAGCAGTGGAAAAGAGAGAAGATTTTGGTCTAAACTATGGCAGCTGGATATTCCTCCTCGAGTAAAAATATTTTTGTTGAAGGCATGCAACAATATCTTGCCTACAGGTCACAACATCCATAAAAAAGTAAAAGTTTTCAATATGGATTGCAAGAGATGTGGAGCTCCAATGAAAACTGACAAACATATGTTTTTTGAATGTTTTGAAGCCCATAAGGTCTGGAAAGAAGATGACCTTAATATGGGGAATTTTGAATTGAGTTGTAGTAGTTTCAAGGAATGGTTCAGTACAATTATGGATTTGAGAGATCAAAAGGAAGTGGAATGCGTGGCTATTCTTGAATGGCCAATATGGAAATCAAGAAATGAAGATGTGTTTGAAGGAAGAGGTAGAACTGCAAAGCAAATTTGCAACAACAGTTAAACTATACTTCAAGAGTATCAACAAGTCCATGGTAAAAAGGGGATTTCCATAGGCTATCAGTTGGTGATAGCAAGTGGAAACCCCCAATACAAGGCTATCTCAAGATTAATGTCGATGTAGCATACAAGAATGAAGAAGCAGGTCTAGAATTTATTGTCAGGAACTTCAAAGGAGAAGTAGAAGCTTTGTGGATTGAATTCATTCCCCACTTTCTGGATGTAGAAGTTGCAGAATCACTAGCTTTCCTTAAAGCTCTTCACTTTGCATGTGAAGTGGACATCTCGCATTTTGTACTTGAAGGGGATTCTCTTCATGTGATAAAGAAAATACAAGACAGTGTGCATAATCTCTCAAAGACAAGCCATTTAATTGCAGGCATCAAAGAGATCAGTAAGACATTCTCGTCTCTAGAATTTAGCCATGTTTCCAGGAAAAATAACACTACTGCTCATGAAGCTACCAAGTTAGCTTTTCACTCTAAAAGCAGTAGATTATGGTTTTCAGATTTTCTTGATACTGTTATGATTGCTGTAACTTTTGATTTAATGGAATGAATTTCCTTGCTTGCTTTAAAAAAAAAAAAGACTAAGTAGCAGAAAAATAACATGAAAACTATACAATAAAACAATTCAAAAGTTAAGGGAGTTATTGCATCTAACCTTTTCATGATGAAGCCATCAATTGCCTATCTCACATCCAACAAAAAAAAAAAAAAAACAAATGAACAGGCTTTGGATTGATTGATAAGTGCCATAGTCTACATTTCAATCAACAATTGCCTGGATGGTGGTAGATTATACTGCCATTTCTCATTCCCCCTAATTTCCTATTCCACATCGAAAAAAAAAAGTAGGCCTTGGGTCGATTGATAAGTACCATGATTCACACCTTTAGTCCCTGGATGGTGTTGGATTGTGGATCTTATTTCCTATTCCCCCAATTCCCTATCCCACATCTAGAAAAAGAGTAGGTCTTGGACCAATTAATAAATGCCATGGTCCACACCTTCAGTTAGTAATTGCCTGGATGGTATTGGAATGTGGGTTCCATTTCTCATTCTCCCAATTTCCTATTCCACATTAAAAAAAAACTACCCTTTCATGATGCACTGGTACATCATAAACCAATTCAAAGTTCCATAGTCAACTCTATCTAACTGGCAGCAAATGCAATATAGTGACCCACAACATATTTTTTTTTTCAACCTTATTCTTCAATAGCAATATATGTTCCTTATTGGCATGCAATTCTAGACTGATTATTTATCTACATGCTATTCTGTAGATAAAATATGGTACCAGTAAGAAAATGTTTAGATTTGCTTTCAAGTGAATACTATTACTATGTCGTACACGCCTATAGAAGTAATATTGAGACCCGCAACAAACAACTTTCCAAATTGTTCTTGAATAGTAGTGATACGCTGATTGTATTCCCTACTAAGATCCACAATTGCCAGTATTTTGCCCACAGGATTTATCTTTACTCCCTGAGGGACAACAGTGAAATCATTCTTTGAATAGTTGACTGCAATCCAGAAATCTCCATCCAGGTTCCTCTTAATCTTGTTTGGATTCCCTAAAAATGTCAACCAAAATTCAAACGTTCCAGCCTTTTTTCCTTTGAGCCAATACCTTTGAATTCTCCTAGCGGTGAACTTCAAAACAAGCACAAATGAGGCATCAGTGTTGGTTGTCACCCCTGCAGCCCCTCCGAGTTGCATCAGCAAAATGGTCACTTTTTTGGTGATTGGATCATATTTTAATAATCTTTCGGACAAGTTGCCAGTTTGGATGGATTGATCTACATCCCTGGAAAAAATATTCTTGTAATTAATATATACTCGTTAGCACAAGTGACTTGCGTGCCTTGGGTCTCAATTATATTGAAATCAAGTTGGTAATATAAATAGAAGTAACAAACAGAAATTGGGCCGCATACAGCACTAGCATTTGTAAAATAGACAGATCCATCGATGGCAACATCTACCCCAAGTAGCAATTGATAAGGTACTCTGTCTTTAGTAGGGGCAACAGTAGTAGCAGGCCCTCCAAGAGGTCCCACAACTATCAAGCCAATAAAAGGATCACAGGAGTACAAGTTCCCTGTTAAATAATTGAAGCCCAACCCTGTTGGGAAGTTGCAAGTTGTAGACCTGTCGATGTTAATGGTGCCATCACAAAATGCATTGGTCCTTAAAACATACCATACTTCACATTAATAAGGTTGTTTTTCTTAAGTATAAGCAAGTTCTATTGATATTTTATATAATTGAGAATATGGTTTTGTTGTGAGTGAAAAAAAAAGTTACCTGTTCCACGGAGTATATGCAAAGGGTTTGAAGGATTTAGCAAGATTTAGGTATTTAAAGATTCGACAATCAATAGTACTAGTGTAAGGACCTTCACCTAACGAGTCAAAAGCCAAGGAGCTTGTGGATGACACGGGCGGTGGTAACTGTAACTTTCTATATGATGTGAGAGTTAAATTTTTTCTAGGTGGTGCGATGGGAAGAACATCATTGATGGAAAAAATCAAGGAAGGAAGAGATAGCATAAGAAAGATGAACAAGGCCATCATCATTTTCGTAATGATAGTTTGCTGCAATTTTTGAATGAGCCAAGTAATTATCCAAGAAGTATATATAGGACAGGATAACTCTTAATTTGTTCCAAATTGAAGTTCTTACTTGGGTTTTTAATCGTTACAATATGATATCAATTTTTTTTACACAAAAATTTTCCACGGACTAATTCAAGTGTAACTTTCAAAGCTCTCTCTCTCTCTTTTCTTGATAATCTTGTTGAGTCAAATCAAGATATTTAGTTGGTAATGGTGGGAGTGATAAACATCCAGTCAAGTTTTTATTTTCTATTTTTTTTACCAAAACTGGTGTTCTTCTAATGAACTAGGACAGAGTTCTTTTAGTCTTCTATTGCTAGCCTTTACTTCTCTTTATCTTTCCATATTTTTTGATTAAAAGAAAAACTAAGTGTACGAAACACGAACTAAAAATTATTCTTTAACGAGCTACGGTAGACCTCTTTTTGTAACTCTTTGTTTCTCTCTATCCAGTGGTTGAGCCAAGAATTTGTTCTGGGGGGCCGAGTCTACAGTTAGGAAATGCTAAGCTCAAAATTAACTTACGAAGACAAAATTTTGAGGGGACATATTTAATTTTTTTTGTTATTTTGGGGGGGGGGGGAGGAGTACAAAATATAGTATTACAAAAATTTTTACTTACAAAAAAATTTTTTTTACAAATTGGAGGGGGAGCAGTTGCCCCCTCTGGCTCCCACCTTCCTTCCACCCTATCAGGCACAAAGATAAAGAAGAAAAAGAGACAAAAGGGTGTAGTTTGAAGACAATTAGTTAAAGGGCAGTTAAAGAAGTCAATTAGTTAGAAAAGACAGTAGAGTTAGTTATAGCAGTTAGAGAAGGGGATCAATAAAAAGGGGAATGAAAGGGAAAAAGGGGTTAAGCTTTTGTAATATGTCATTTTCTCTCTCTGAAGCCTCTTAATCTTTCTCTTTAAATCTGTCATTTTCCCCTATCTCATTCTTTTGCTCTTTCCTTCTTATACTCTCTAAATTGTAACCAATTACTGCTAAGAATTGTGTAATTCAATATTACTGGAGTTTCAATAGAAAATTATTACTGAGAGTTTATCATTTCAGCTCAGTGAGCTAATAATTTGGTATCAGAGCCAATCGAATCCTTGGATAGTAGGAGGTTCAGTCATGGTAGAGGGAACTCGATTCAAGACATTAGAAGAACAAGTGAAAAGGCAAGAGTCAAGAATGCAAGAAATTGCAGACAATCTGCAGCAATTCCAACAACAGGTCAAGAATGAAATGAATGACGACCATAAGGTGCTTGATAATTTGATCACAAGTATTGATCAGAAGTTCAACTCGTTGATCAAGATGCTGAACAAAGATCCTGGAGACATGGATGATACAAGGCTGCAGTTAGGTAACCCACCTCTATTACCAACCCCTCTCAATTTGCATCTAGGGGAACGACCAGAAAACTCAGCTTCAAGTAACCAGGAGAAGTCTAGTAAAATTCATTTGCCACATCCCCCAAAAATCGATTTGCCTGTTTTTAATGGGGAAAACCCGAGGGAATGGTTGAGGAAGTGTCATAAATTCTTCCTGCATTATCAAGTGGAGAAAGAATATAAGATAGAGGTTGTAGAGATGTATGTTGAGCGTAAGGTGGATGTGTGGTTTCAAGGCATAAAATTAGAGAAATCTAAACTCAATTGGATAGAATTTGGGGAGTTACTATGCCAGATTCAGAGAGAAGGGAATGCAAGATGTGGCAGAGGAGTTTAACAAGCTACAGCAGTCAAGTTCAGTAGAGCAATACCAAGAGAAATTCGAGGAATTGAAATCTCTGATGCTCCTCAAGAATCCTCTACTGTGTGAATCTTACTTCATTTCCAACTTTGTCAGTGGTTTAAAGAAGGAAATCAAAACTATGGTTAAGATGCTAAGACCTAATACCTTAACCAAAGCAATGGAAATAGCAAGACTCCAAGAACAGGCTTGCATTTTGCATAACAGACAATTTAGAGGGAGTAGCAAGCAAAATTTTGACCAGAAATTTGGTATGAGTAGGCAAATGGGTGGGGGAGTAACTAACCATTACAAATTTCCAGAGGGAAAATATAAGCAGGGAAATAAACCCCATGAATCTGTCAAACTCTCACCACAAGAACTGCAATATCGAAGGAGCAATGGTTTATGCTTTCGATGTGGGGAGAAGTTTGGGGTGGGACATCAATGCAAGAGTAAGCAATTGAATGTCATAACTGCTGAAGAGAAAGAAGAAGAATGGACATTCGAAGATATAGTAGGAGAACAGGAGGAGCAAGCTATGGAACTAGGAAGAACAGTCGACCTTTCCCTAAATGCACTATCAGGCTCCTTGCAGAGGAAGACCATCATATTGCAAGGGAGTCTAGCTGGAAGTTCAATCAGAATCTTGGTGGATACAGGTAGTTTAGATAGCTTCATAACCGCCCAACTAGTAAGAAAGCTATAGACACCAAATTTTGACACACCTTTTATAAAAGTATGCGTATTACTTTATTTAGGGGGTATTTTTGATTTTTAAGGGCCAATTATAATTTTTGTGTATATTACGTCTAATTTGTCACATCAGGGGCAAAATGGTAATTTCACCATGTAAATATTATTTTATTTTATTTTATCTCCTAAATGTACAATTTTACTATTTTTATCATTATTTATAATTTCAATGATTTTTAGGAGTCATTTATTATTTATTTAAAATTCTAGTATTTTTAACTTAATGGCACGTTTCCCAATGCATTCCTTTTATGAGAATTTTTTAAGTGAAAATTTTTTTTTATGCATATCTCATATATTCATGAACTTCCTGTATAAATTCCATGAATTTTACAAATTTTTAATATTTTATTATTATTTTTTTTTTTATTAATCGAACATTTTTAATGTTATGTTAATTTTTAAATTTTTGCGGTAAATTTTAGTTATTCGTTTTTATAACTATAAATGTCAGCATTTTTTAGTGATTTTAGAGATCCCAATATCTTTTATTTTATTCTATTTCACTTGTTTTCCTTTATTTTTCTCCAAAAAAAAAAAAAAAACAGTAAAGCAGGCTGCATTTTGCAGCCTGCTATTGTAGCAGCATGGAAGCTACCATCAGAGCAGCCCCATGCCATCATCACAACTCTCCCCAACTCCCCTGCAATTCAGCAGATTTGAGGGGATTTTGGGGAGATTGATTTTCTTCCCCATCTGTACACTCAACCTCACTCTCTTCTCTCGGCCTTAACACAAATCACTGACACAATCACCTGCACACACCTCAACTCTCTTCTCTCTCGGCCTCCCCTGCACAAGAAAAAAAAAAACAGACCTCCAATCAACTCTCATCTGCACACAATTTCATCTGCACTCCCTCGCCAGACTCACAAAACAATACACACACCTGCACACGCCCTCCCCCTGCATCTTCATCACACACTAGCACACACTTCCCTCAACTTTCTCTGCTTCCCCTGCCTGCAAACAAAAAACTCAAACACCCTCCCTTCATCCCTCTCTCGGCCAAAAGGACAGAATCCAAACACACATCACACAAAACTCACAGGATACACAAACCTCTTCCCTCACGCACATCACACAGGACACACACAAAGCTCACATACAAACACATACACATTGCACAAGCATTCAAACACACACCTGCATTTTCCCCTTCCCTCTGCCTCCCCTTCCCTTTGCCAGACCAGACATAAACCTGCACACAACTCACAGTCACCCACACACAATACACACACCAGTCCACAGACACGATTGCACACACCCTGCGCAAACACACCATTGCACACACAGCACACACCTCTCACTCTCTCGGCTTGCTCTCCCCCTGCAAACTCACAGTCCAACCACACAATCCTCACACAACACACTGTCACCTGCAAACTCACAGTCCAACACACAATACACACACCAGTCCACTCATTTTCACAAAACCAGCACACCACCACATTGAAAACACACACACCTGCAAGAAACCGAAAACCGAAAAAAAAAAAACAAACAACAACAACAACAACAATCAACAACAAGGACAAAAATCAACACCGGAGCACCACCACCGCACCACCAGTCACCACCGAACACCCCACAAACATCTCCACCGTTGCCCATTGTCTCCCAAATCCAGGTAAGCTCACTCCTTTTATTTCAATTACTGTAATTATTGTTTTGGCTGATGATTGATGGAATTAAAGAGGTTAAAATTGGATTTAGAAAAAAAAATTAGAGATTTGAATAGGGAAACCGAGAGGGGAGAGAAAGGGAGTGGAATTGAGGGCGAGAGAGAGAGAGTCGGACCAAGGAACGAGAGAGAAGAAGAATAGAGAGAGAGAGAGAGAGAGAGAGAGAGAGAGAGAGAGTTCGACGGAGAGAGGCTGAGAGAGATTCCGGCGAGAACGAACCAGAAGGAAATCGGGGAAGAAAAGGAGAAAAAGAGAAAGAAGAGGAAGAAGAAAAAAAAGAGGAAGAAAAGGATCGGGGAGAAAGAAAAGAGAGAAAAAGAAAGAAAAGGGAGAAAAAAGGGAAAAAGAAAAAAGAAAGAAAAAAAAAAGGGAAAACTAAAACCGGATATTAAAAAAAAAAAAGTTTTTAGTAAAACTACGTCGTTTTGACATAGTTTCACTGAAAACTACGTCGTTTTGATTAGGTTTTTTTTTATTTGATTTTAATTAATAATATGTATTTATTTTGTAGTCCTTATACTTTTACTAATGTCACTGTGGCCCCGATAATTTATGATTTGTGCATTTAGATTTCTGTTTATTGTAGATTGACCCCAATAATTTTATTTTCTTTGCAATTAGGTCCCAATCAATTGCATTTAGGTCTCCCAACTTTTTATATAATTATAATTTTGACCCCTGCATTTTTTAAATTTCCATTTCTGACCCTATATTTTTCGGTAATTACATTTTGACCCCTAAATTTTTCTGGAATTGCATCTTTACCCTCTAATATTTATGGAAATTACAATTTTACCTCCCAAGCTTGCTGTTAGTGTACTTTAGGCTTTAAATGTTGTTGAAAATTACATCTTTGCCCTTATAAATTGCTGGAAATTCTATTTTGCCCTAGAATATTGCTGGAATTTTGCATTTTTGCCCCCAAACCTTGCTGGAATTGCATTTTTGCCATAAAATGTTGCCGGAATTCTATTTTAGTCTTTTGAATGTGGCCGGAATTTGCAATTTGGTCCCTCACATTGCTGGAATTTTGCATTTTTGCCCCAAACCTTGCTGGAATTTCATTTTTGCCATTATATTTTGCTGGAATTACTTTATTGTCCTCCAATGTTGCTGGAATTTATATTTTTGCTCCCCAAATAGCTAGAACTTGAAATTTTGCCTTTAAATATTTGCTGTAAATTATGTGTTATTTAATGACTTTGCTGAAATTATATTCTTGGCTTTAAATATTGTTGTAAATTTTTATTTTGGGTATTATACTTGCTGGAAATTATATTTTAGCCTTTGAATTTGTTGTAAATTATATTATTATCTTAACTATGGTTTGAAATTATAATTTTACCCTTTAGTTTGTTATAAATTACATTTTTTTACTCTAGAATATTGCCCAAATTTCTCCTTTTAATCCAAAATCTTGGAACATTTTTATTCTTGCAAAAAAAGGACATTAATTAAGTCCTCAAAGCTTTTAATTATTTCTTTTCACATTTTATTTTATTTTATTTTATTTTTATCAAATTTATAATTAATGTTCTAAAATTGGGTCTTGTTAGTCTAATTAATGTTCAAATTAGTTTTTTTTATTTCCCTTTTAGTTATTTTGATAATTCTTATTTGGGGTGTTAAAAGTTTAAGTATGTATTATTGTACTTCATCTTCTATTATTATTTTTTTTTATTTTTGTTGTTTTACTTTATTTATTTACTTACTTATTTATTTTTACTTAAACAATTTCCATTTTCGTCCCAAATATTTAATTATTATTATCATTATTTTCTTTCTTTTATTTTTTTATCATTGTTATGATTGTTTGAATTATCATAGTATTGTTCATAGTGATTGATATGAAACTATTTAATTAGTGGTTTATTTATTAAATAGTGGTATTTTGACATGTTTGTTCATTTTTAGTAGCGATTTGTACTGAGTTTACGAACGGGAGGTATCTCGATTACCCTTTTTATTTCTTTTATGTGCTTCTACGTGCTCCTATGTGTTTTTCGGTGTGTTTTCATGTATTTTTGTGCTTATAATTTTTATCCATATGTGAGTGTTTATTTAGTTATGCCATGTTATTTATTTGAAATTAATTTTGATTATTCAAAGAAATGTAATAGATAGGTAATATTCTATTGAGCAAAATTTTGTATTTAGATAGTTAATGTAATAGATAGTTTATGTGTTATCTATTTAATAAAAATCTTATGTATTTAGATAGAAAAATGTAATAGACTAGGCTAGATAGGTTACCTTTTATTTTATTTTTAGATTCGTAATTAGGCTTCTCCGGTGTAATAGTTAGGGTTTTGTGTGCTATGTGTGCTATGTGTTTATGTGTTTTATTCGCTTTTCTTAGGATTTTGCATCTAGAATATTATGATTATGTGCTATGTGCTCCTATGTGCTATTATGTGCTTTTATGTGATTATTGCTTCAATCTATGTTTTATTATTTACTTGCTTTATTATTATATATGTGTATCGTCGCCACACTAGTCCAACGCTAGTTGTGGTTAATTTCGGTTTCTTCGCTAGTCCAACGCTAGCGGAGAATTTTTAGAAAATAGGCTAGTCCAATGCTAGGCCTTTAGGTCATTTTAGTATTAGAATCATTTCTCGCGTGTGCATTCATGATCATTACACACACATTTTCTCTTTTTAGGCCTTTTCCATTTTTACATAATTTTATATATATACTTTATCATTTATTATCTATTTTAACATTATGTTTAGTGCATAACATTTAGATTCCACCACACATAGAATTTAGGTCATTTGTGTGATTTGACTAGAAATAGTCATCTACTCACGTGGGAAGCGATGGCGTACATGTCGTTCCCCCCTCCGTGAGTAGGAACAGTTAGTCACGAGTCCATTCGTCCCCCGTACCCGTTATGTTGCATCCCTACTTTCTTTGTTCACTTACTATCTATACTACTATTTTCCTTTTCTTTTGCATTCCATTTTGCACCTAAACTCGTGACTCCGTCGAGGTCTACATTCGGGTTTCGCAATTAATGCGGTAATTCCGACTAAACCTCAATGGAACATTTTGTCCCTTAACGATATCCATTTTTAGGACTAGATTTGCATTCATATAGTTGCATCCAAATGCGATAAAATCTTAGGGTTATATTAGGAAAATTTAGACTAAACCTCGCAACTAGTTTCGGCTAGGTTGAAAGGGTGCCTTAGGCGCGAGCCTTTGCCTTCCCTTTCTTCAACTGTGACTCCCGAACCTTTTTCTCTTGTTTTTCAAAGACCTGAGTCGTCTAAAAGGGTTTTCTTGTTTTTCCTTATTTTTTCCAAAAACCATTTCTTTAAATAAATCATTTTTATTTTCTTACCTTTTATAAAATATTTTCGGGTGACTTGGTACACCAAAACTCAATACCAAGTGGCGACTCCTTTTTCACTAAAAACCCTTTTTAGACTCTATTTTCGGGCCCAAAAACCGTCGCATTTTCAAAGTCCCATTTTAGGCCCTTTTTCTTTTATTTTAAAATAAAGCATTTGTTTGTCACATTTTTATCGAATCATCTTTTACAAAGTATTTTCTAAAAATTATTTTTACAAAATTTATTTTTACAAAATTTACACGCTTCTTTTTCCAATAAACACAACCACATTTAACACTTCCTTTTCCTTTTTTCGACTCACTATATCTACTATTATCTTAATTATTTCCCTCTTTCGAAAAATGGGGCGCGACAGCTGGCGACTCCACTGAGGATCACTAGTGAGTCCGAGCACAAGGTTTAATCATCTTTTCCTCCTTTAACCCTTGATTTCATCGCGTTTGGATGTTAGGATTGCATTTTCCTTTTTTAGGTTTTTTAGGCTTTTCTTTTTGCATCTCACACGCTTCCCGTCTCTCAGCCACTTATATGATGTATGTATGATTTATTTACTTGTTATTGCTTTACTCGACCGCGCTTGCATTTGGGAGGGGGTCAGTCACCCTTAGAGCCCATGCATGTTAATATTACATTCCCTCCTCTCATAGGAGCACCTTCATACGTGCATTCGATGTTTTTTTTTAAAACCCTTTTTATCTTTTTGGTGGTTGCCACCCACCCATCCCTTTAAGACTAGAATCTATTTGCCTAGACATGCGGCCATCGCATTCGTGCATGTAGCGGTGTCTAGGGGATCACTCGAACCACCGACTTGGGATTCTTGGAATTGACGGACTTATTTGGATCCCTCGGTCTGAAGGTTCGGGAACCGAAGCCTTGTTGAGTCTAGATGCATTAGTAAGCCTAACCCCATGCATCCATGTAGAATAAGCCTAGGAGTAGAGTCAACCTTACCCTATTAGGTACACTAGGCACGAGAGGAGGGAATCCACCCCTCTTTATTTTTGTGTTGTACTGATTATTGCTATTTGCTTTATCAATGTGTTATGTGATATTTATTGAAAACTAACGCACTCTCTCTTATTCTTTGATCGCATTCACAACCATAAAATAAAGAGCCCTGGCATGGTGCTCTCGTAGGAAACCAACCCATTATCGGCACGTTTAAATTTTTTGTCTTACCTTTAATTTCTTCGAGAAAGATGGAAACCCAATTTCATAAATTTTTTACAAATTGCATTTTTGTTATAAATACCCAAGAAATCAATCATTGTGAATTTCTTATAAAAAAAATCTAAAAATTTGATTTTTCGTCTTGTATATGCTTGAATAAAAATTATAGTTTTTAAATCCTTAGTTTTTAAATCCTTTTCAATAATTACTCATTCTTGTTGTACTTGTCAGTTTTATTTGAACCAAATTTTCTTAGAATCAATAAATGCACTTAGGTGGTCAAATTTTTGCACAGCTTGCGTTTATCATTCAAAAAAAATTGAAAAATTGATACGTCATTTTTGCCGTATCCCCCGCCCTCCCATCCCACGTGACACAAAAGGTGATTTTAACACATAATTAATTTTATTTTAATAAACTGGCATTTTGACTTGTTTATTTCTAAATAAAGTCACGATTTTTGACATTCTTTCAATGTTGTGTTCAGCAACCTCTTGTGGCTCAATTTTTCAGTCAAAAAAAAAATTGAAGTAAAAAATCCTTTGTACAGTTCATTTGCCATCTTTCTCGGGAAAATTGTGCATCATTATTAGAATAAAAATTTTAGAACATTTTGCATATTTGCATCTGCTTTAATAAACCGGCATCATGCATAAACCTTAGAGGGAATGTCATTTCGAGAATCCCATGATAAGAAAGCCGCCCTTTGTCTTGGGTACATAACCCTAAAAGACGTGCACGTTTATATTTTCAGTAAATTCTGACGGGTGAGACCCTTGGTAAAGTAACACGAGCGGAATGGAGGCATTTCTTCCTAACGGATTTGGCCTGTCTACGATTAAAAGGGGGGTCTCACCCTAAAGGATAGCATTTCATGCTAGGCCTACCCTTGGCATAATAAGGGCACCCCCTAAGACATGCATCCGAATCATTTATATACTTACTAATTTTAGTCTTTTTCTCTTTCTTTCGTGATAATAAAATTGACAGTGACGATGACGATGGGGCGACTAAACCTTCCTTCTTTCTGATGTACATTTCAGGTACTTGTAAAACATAGCTTCTTTTCACCGAAGCCCCATTCGTACACGGTCCCGTACTAGACAGCTACATATAAACATGAGTGCTCCCACTGAATCATTCGAGGGACCTGCTGGGAAATCAGTCTTCAGAGTTAACAGCGTTGAGGGCTCAGATGGACGAAATGTTGGCCAAGATGAATAATATGACTCATGAAGTATCTTCCCATAGTCAGATCATTGCCCACTTCATCAGTAACATGAACAACAACGGCTCTACTTCATGCTGCACCCGTCATTCGAGAACCTCCACAATCCCAATCTGATGTGAGCGGAAATGCCCGATGCAAATAACAATGTCTCAGCTATTCCAGTACAAACCCCACTCCTCAATACCCAAAATACCCAAATGCCTCCTCCACCCCCAAACACTCAAAACCCTCAAATGACCGTTCCAATCCCACCCAGTCCTAGACACACCCAAAATACTCTGAACCAACCCCAATACCCCCAACAAGCCAACCATTTCCCTCTGAACACTCAACCACCACCGACCCTCAACACACATCAGTTCGTGCTAGACCCAGGGTATCAGGTAGGAGTGGATGTGGAGCCGTATAACAGGGATGAGAATTCAGGCATGACAGAAAAAGCCTTGTTGCAAAGATTAGAGAGATTTGATGATTTCATCAAAGAGAGCCAGGGATTGGATCGATACGGCGGTTTGAGTTACGATGATTTTTGTATGTTCCCTGATACTCAACTGCCTCCAAAGTTCAAGGTGCCAGAATTTTCTAAATACAACGGTGCTGGCGACCCCGTGGTGCACCTTAAGATGTTCTGCAATAAGTTGGGCAAACCGACCGGGGATGAGAAACTGCCAATGAGGTTATTTGGAGAGAGTTTGGAGAAGGATGCCTTGGAATGGTATTTGAAGTTGGATTTTTCAAAAATTCGAAACTGGATCGACCTCTCCCGAGCAGTTTATCAAACAGTACGAGTTCAACTGTGATCTGGTGCCAGATCGATTTTCACTGGTAGAATTGAAGAAAGAAGCCTTCAGAAAGCTATGTGGCCTTATGGGCAGCGTTGGCGGAGTGTGGCAGCTAAAGTAAATCCGCCAATTGATGAAAACGAAATGGTAAAATTATTTATCGATGCCCAAGACCCGCCTTACTACCAGGCCATCGTAGGCTCAATTGGAAAGACCTTCGCCCAGGTTATTGAGCAAGCAGAAGCTATTGAGAGAGGGGTGAAGAAGGGAAAGGTAGGTAGACATGGCTGCTGTGAAGTTGCAAGTTGAATCGTTGCAAAATGGCAATAATCTGAAGAAAGCAGTTGGGAAAAAGCCTGAAAAAAGAGAAGAAGAAATATCTTTTGTGATAAACCAAGGCCCAAATTTCAACCCCAGGTTCCAAAACAAGCCAAATTATCATTCTCAATACCCACGATTCCCTCAGTTGGCACATCCCATCACCTGCTTATCCCCAGTACCCTCAACCTGTTTTCAATACCCAAGCCCAACCAGTAAATGCCCAACCATTTTATCCAAACACTCAACCCATGTTTCAAAACCCTCGACCCACACAAAATAACTTTCGCCCACCCATGCAAAACCGCCCGAGACCTATTTACCCTAACAACTATACTCCACCCAATCAGCCTCCAAATACAACCGGTCCAGCAAACCCCCCACAAAGACGGCCTAGGGCTTTCACTCCCCTTGGTCGTCCTTTAGACCAGATATATGACCAACTGAGAGTAGCGGGCAAAATTGGCACCATACCTCAGAAAACTTTTCCTAACGGGTTACCCCACGACTATGATCATCAAGCAGTCTGTGCTTACCATTCGGGAGGTCGTGGGCACCCCACAGCTAACTGTTGGGCTTTGAAGCACAAAATCTCAGATATGATTGACGATGGAGAGATAGTATTGAGAAGAGGGAGAGGGCAGGCCCCAAATGTGGATAACAATCCTTTGCCTCAGCACGGGTCTACTGTTGGAATGATTACTTCAGATGAAATGCTTGGTGACCCTTCTGAGATGATAGTTGCAATTGAAGAGACGGTGGGTGTTACTGATAGAGATGACAGGCGAGCTAGAATGACGATGTCAGGAAAAGACTTCATGAGTCAGTATATGGATGACATTTTGGCAGGAAAGTTGGCATCACCTGTAACCCAACCAAAAGAACCGGTTGTGTTAAAAGAAGTCCTGTCTGCCGCCAACTCATCAGCCCAGCCATTTATCCTAGATGTTGTGCCGTTTGAGTTAGAAATTTCAGAACCAGAAATCATTGATGTGCCAGAACAAATGCCCGTTGAAGATCTGCAGACGGTGCCATGGAATTACGAAGGCTCTGAATTGAATAATGATGTCTCCGCAATTTTGAGATCAGGGAGAGTGATGCCAGAACCAGAGATTGTTGTTCCAGCAAAGGGAAAAGAGAGCACACTACCCCCTAAACAACCAGTTGATGAGAAGGAAGCGGAAGAATTCTTGAAGATTTTGAAAAAGAGTGAGTACAAGGTGGTGGAGCAAGTTGAGCCGCATGCCAGCACAAATCTCAATTCTAAATCTTTTGTTGACATCTGAGCTGCATCGAGAGGCTCTTTTAAAAGTTTTGAATGAGTCTCATGTTCCCACAGACATTCCCACTGAGAAGCTAGCCGGGATAGTAGGGAATGTTTTGGCATCTAATCAGATCGCCTTTTCTGAAGATGAATTGACTCCTGAAGGGAAGGGGCATAACAAGGCTTTATACATTTCTGTGAGGTGCAATGGAAGATACTTGCCTAGAGTTTTGATTGACAACGGATCTGCACTGAACATCTGCCCATGGAACACTCTACAAAAGCTAGGATATTCACGGTCACAAGTTCGCCAATCACTGACCGTTGTTAGAGGGTTCGATGGTTCGAGGAAGGAGACTATAGGAGAGGTTGATCTGGTGCTCGAGATGGGTCCAGCTCAATATCAGGTTACCTGTCCAGGTCATGGATTTTTCCGGGATATACAATGTTTTGTTAGGGCGGCCGTGGATTCATTCTTCTGGATCAGTACCGTCATCTCTGCATCAAATGGTAAAATTCATTATGGACGATAGACTGATTACTATTTTTGCTGAGGATGATTGCACTATGGTGGTGAATCGGGGGCATGATGAAAAGGCGAAGGACGAGCCATCACTTGATCGGGGATTTCGTGCTTCAGATATTGTATCTGTCAACTGGATTCCGGAAGGAAAGCCACCTGTGGAGCCCTTATTGCCTAATGCGAGTATCATGGTAGCTAAGGAACTGATTAGGGCAGACTATCAGCCAGGGAAGGGCATTGGAAAGATGCTGCAAGGAATTACAGAACCTATTCAGTTGATAGAACAGAAAAATACCTTTGGGCTTGGTTTTCACCCAACAGGTAAGGATTTGAAGGAGATGAAGGAGAAGAAGAGAGCTGAAAAGGAAGGAAGGCAGGTCTCACTCTATATTCCTCCACTGTATCACAGTTTCTCAAGGGCATCCAAGGTTATTATTTCTGAAATATGCAATGAGGACTCTGATGTTGAAGAAGGGATGAGCCGTCTTTTCATTGGAATGACTGGTACAGAAGAATCGTCTGATGCTACTGACTTTGAGGAAATCGAGAAAGAATCATTGAACAATTGGACATCTGATTATCTCCCTGTTCGGAGGGAGTTTCGGTAAATTTGGGATTGTCTTTTGTTCAAAATTCATTTCTAGATGGAGCCCTGAAATGAATTACTTTCTCAGAGTTTGTTTAGTGTTAGGCTCTGACTTTATCGCATTAGCTTTTGAAAGAAACTATTCTCAATTTCTTTTGTTATATCGAGAAAGTTTTTTTTGTCTAAATATTGAAATGCTATTTATCTTTTCTCAAAGGCTAATGCTAGCTTGTGATTGTAAAACATTTTCTTTTGAAAATGCAAGCTTTCATTCAAAAGTTGTCTATTCGTGTTTATTTATTTATGTTTGCATATTTTGTCTCATTTTCAGATGGCCGAAAATAACTGCCTATGATCCTTTGGATGTCACTTTGTTTGAAACTGACAAGTTCAACTTCGATATCTCTCTAAATTCTGAAATAATGCAAACCGCTAATGAGAAGTGAGAGCGATATCGAAGAAGATTATGACTCCGTACTTAAGAATCTGGAACAATACGAAGAAAAATCCCAAGCCTAACTTGGAAGAAACAGAAACTATCAATATTGGCACTGAGACAGAAGTTAAAGAAGTTAAAATCAGTGTTCATTTGAACAAGAGGCAAAGAAAAGAGATGATTGAATTTTTGACTACTGTTTCCAGGATGTGTTCGCATGGTCCTATGATGATATGCCTGGGGTCTCCACAGATATAGTAGTTCATTTGGAATTGGAATTGTGACAGTTTTAGTGTCGCTTGAAGGAAAACATTACCCTGCTACTGCTAAACTGAAATTTGCTTGCACTAATAACATGGTAGAGTACGAAGCTTGCATTCTTGGTTTGAAGATGGCGTTGGATATGGATATCAAGGATTTGACAGCATTCAGTGATTCTGATTTACTAGTCCATCAAACATTGGGAAAATGGATGACTCGGGATTCTAAAATAATTCCATATCATTGTTGTTTGCTCACTTTGGCTCGATAGTTCAGAACTTTGGAAATTCATACATATCGCGCGTACCCGAAATGTCTTTGCAGATGCCTTGGCAACTTTGTATTCCATGATCTCTCATCCTGATGGTACTGTAATCGAACCTATTTTCATCAAGATCCAAGAGGAACCAGCACATTGCCTACGCATTGAGCAAGAAGCTGATGGCCTCCCCTAGGTTTCATGATCTAAGGGAATATCTGAAAAATAGATTTTATCCTCCAGGTGCCAATACTGCAGCTAAGAATTTTCTTCGAAGGATGTCTATGAGATTTTTTCTGAACGGAGAAGTCCTGTACAAAAGGTCAAGTGATTTGAGTTTGTTGAGATGCGTTGACGAGAAGGAAGCTGAATATTTGATGAAGGAGATCCACAGTGGCGTATGTGGGCCGCATATGAACGGGCACTTATTGGCAAAGAAAATCATGAGGACGGGATATTTCTGGCTTACCATGGAGCATGACTGTGTTGAGTTCGTCAGAAAATGCGTTAAATGTCAATTACATGGTGATGTGATACACGCACCTCCTTCGGAGCTCCACAGCATGACTGCTCCTTGGCCATGTTCAATGTGGGGAATGGATGTGATTGGAACTATTGATCCTCCTGCTTCGAATAGTCATCGATTTATCCTGGTGGCAATAGAGTATTTCACTAAATGGGTCGAGGTCGAGTCTTACAGGCACGTGACTAAGAAAGTGGTAGCTGATTTTCTGAGAAATCACATTATCTGTCGTTTTGGAATACCAGAGACATTGATTACGGATAACGCAAAGAATCTCAACAACGACATGGTAGATGGGTTGTGTGAACAATTTCAAATCAAACATCGAAATTCTGTCATCTATAGACCTCAGATGAATGGAGCTGTAGAGGCTACCAATAAGAATTTGAAGAAGATCATCCGGAAGATGACTGACACGCATTGAGATTGGCATGAGAAGTTGCCTTATAGCATTGTTGGCATATAGAACTGCTATAAGAACTTCTACTGGGGCGATCCCATATTCTCTTATGTATGGGATGGAAGCAGTATTGCCAGCGGAAATTGAGATTCCTTCTCTGCGCATATTGATGGAAGCTCAATTAGAGGAAAGCTGAATGAGTCAAGGAACGTCATGAGCAGTTGGCATTGATTGATGAAAAGCGATTGAATGCTATTTGTCCATGGACAGTGTTACCAAAGGTGAATGGCCCGTGCCTATCAAAGAAGGTTAAACCCCGTCAATTTGAAATAGGAGACTAAAGTTCTGAAGCGAATCCTTCCAATCCAGGAGGAGGCAAAGGGAAAATTCGCTCCAAACTGGCAAGGTCCATTCATTGTCAAGAAAGTGTTATCAGGAGGAGGCCTTGTCCTGGCCGAAATGGATGGTCAGGTCTTTCCCCAAATTATTAATTCAGACATGGTAAAAAAGTTTTATATTTGATTTTGTAAATTTTCTTTCAAATAATTTTTATTGCAAGAAGAAGATGGGCTATAAGGCGGGCCTTCTTTCTTTTCCATAAAACGTTCTTTCCCCTCGTTCTCCCCTTTTGAGCTTTCAGAATTTATAGTTTCGTTTGGCAACCCACTTGAAGGTCGTATCCCACACTCATATAACTTTTTGCAGTAAGTTTATCCCATATTTGAAGCAATTTCTTTGTCTTGATCCCAAACTGGGGCAAAAAAAAAAAAAATGGGCAAATTTTGTTTGGGAAATGGAAAGAGAGCCCCAAAAGCAAGTAACAAAATTAGAATAGATTTTCTTAAGGAAAAACGATTAGTCAATATTGGGATAAAACTTTTGCAAGTGCGACCTCAAGACAAATTAACCCTCTCATAAGTTCTGCTTTCCAACCTTAACATTTCTAACACCTCACCTTGACTCAATTACAAAAGCCGAAAATGTTACCGACCTCCCTCTTTATCTTGCAATAATTTTTTAGAATGAAAAATTTACAAATCAAAAGGGCATATGATGTTAATATATCTATCCTGAATCATCAAGGGAAGATTGTCTTACTGATGCCAAATTTTTTTTGAATACTAGTCTATTTTAATGATAAGGGGAAGGATTGCCCAGAACTTGAATGTTGTTTGCTTTTATCCTACTCCACAAAGGCGAAAACCTGAAAGGGCGCCTCCAAAAAAAGAAAAAAAAAGAAGAAGAAGAAAAACAAAAGAAAAAAGAAAGGGGTGGGGGACACCACAGTGAAAACCCGAAAGGGCGCTGTGGTTGGGAATTGCAGTTAAAGGCTAGTAGGTGAAGAAGTCAGGATACAGGCATTGGATTTGAATTCTTTGAAAGCTGGTGACTATAGTTACTTGAGGTTTTTCTTCAGCATTGATCGTCTGGTGACTTTCAGAGTTCGAACAAGACGACATCTAAAGGATCATAATGGCAGATGTTTCAGAGCTGTCCTCTGAAAATTCATTTCTCCAACCAAGCGTAATGGTTTCTATTTAGTATTTATTTATTTATTTTCTGTAGTTAAAAATTGCATGCACTTTATTTATTTAAAAAATAAAAAAAATTAAAAAAAAATGTGTACAAGATGTTCGTACACTTACTGCATTTGAAATATTTTAATAACTTCATGTTTTGAAATTTTAACGTTTGTTTTATGGGAATGAAAGACAAAGACAATCCTAGAGTTATCGAAAATCAGAAGTATATGCCTGATTGAGCAATTGCTCGGGATACTGGAGCTAAGCCGCGAATCAGAATTCATTGAATGCGGAGAACTTGCAGGACATGAAAGCAAGAAGTCGTATCAAAGATTCAAAAGGGCAGTACTCATGTTTATATGCACAAGTTGAGTGAAGGGATCGTCAGGTGGTGGCATCATGTTTGACAATTATATCTGCTTTCTCTGTTTTGCAGATGGAGTTACATCACCTTCATCGAAGGTCTTTATCTAAAATACAAACTTGAGGCAAATTTTTTGAGAAAAATTTGATTTTCAAAGTTAATTTTGATGCTTTGAGTTTAAAGCAAAATTGATCTACATTAGGGACAAGTTCAAAAGAAGGCAACAAATTGATTTCATTTGATTTATATTGGGATAAATTTTTCTATAAAAAAAAAAAGAGAGAGAAAAGAAAGATTGATTGCAAGTGAATTTTCGTGTCACACAAGTCTCAAATTTGAAAACATGATCTTGAATTCATTTGATTCCATACACTAGGGGCAAAAATTTTTTAAGAAAAATTTTTGACAATTTTATTGATTTGGACGTTATATTTGACAGTTGTTTTAAGTTTATTATTGCATTCATCAATCCTTGGCAGCCCAAGGTCATGCATCCGTCCAGCAGCCTGGTCGGCATCAGTTTATTTATGTTTCCAAGTCTGGCAGCCCAGACATTGCATTTATGATTCCTGGCAGCCCAGGATCATTTATTTCCGTTTCAAGTTGGCAAGCCCAACTTTGCATTCATCAACCTTGGCAGCCCAAGGTTATGCATCCGTCCAGCAGCCTGGTCGGCATCCTTTATTTATGTTTCCAAGTCTGGCAGCCCAGACATTGCATTTATGATTCCTGGCAGCTCAAGGATCATTTATTTTCGTTTCAAGTTAGCAACTCAACTTTTGCATTCATCAACCTTGGCAGCCCAAGGTCATGCATCCGTCTAGCAGCCTGGTCGGCATCTTTTATTTATGTTTCCAAGTCTGGCAGCCTTAGACATTGCATTTATGATTCCTGGCAGGCCCAGGATCATTTATTTTCGTTTCAAGTTGGCAAGCCCAACTTTGCATTCATCAACCTTGGTAGCCCAAGGTCATGCATCTGTCCAGCAGCCTGGTCGGCATCTTTTATTTATGTTTCCAAGTCTGGCAGCCCAGACGTTGCATTTTATGATTCCTGGCAGCCCAGGATCATTTATTTCCGTTTCAAGTTGGCAGCCCAACTTTACATTCATCAACCTTGGCAGCCCAAGGATCATGCATTCGTCCAGCAGCTTGGTCGGCATCTGTTTATTTATGTTTCCAAGTCTGGCAGCCCAGACCTTGCATTTGATGATTCTTGACAGCCCAGGATCATTTATTTCCTTTTCAAGTTGGCAGTCCACCTTTACATTCATCAACCTTGGCAGCCCAAGGTCATGCATCCGTCCAACAGCCTGGTCGGCATTTGTTTACATTTCAAGTCTGGTAGTCCCAACATTGCATCTACCTCATCAATATTTATTTTGTCCAGCAGTCTGGACTCATTTCTTGTCTATTAGTTTAGGCATTTTATTACGTCTTGTAGTTTTATCGCTTTATGTTATCTTTGAAAAACGGATCCTTCTTCATTTAAAAAAAAAATCGAATGTTTGTGTTACCAATTGTAGTCATGTTATCATTTGTGTCAACAGTTTACCTGCCTTTGAACTACGTTTTGACCTGATTCCCTTGGGTGGGATACGTAGGCAGCTCTTAGAGAGTTCGGTCACAATCTCACTTTTGCAGTTGTTCACATTCTTGCACTATGTATATTTAAGATATATTGTCTTATTTTGCATTTGTATTTGTGTCTGGATGAGTTAAAATTTGGTGTTGTCTACGTCTTTATCTGAAATCTCTGCAAGATTCCTGACAAAGACGGGCAAGCTGTAGACACCAAATTTTGACACACCTTTTATAAAAGTATGCGTATTACTTTATTTAGGGGGTATTTTTTATTTTTAAGGGTCAATTATAATTTTTGTGTATATTACGTCTAATTTGTCACATCAGGGGTAAAATGGTAATTTCACCATGTAAATATTATTTTATTTTATTTTATCTCCTAAATGTACAATTTTACTATTTTTATCATTATTTATAATTTCAATGATTTTTTAGGAGTCATTTATTATTTATTTAAAATTCTAGTATTTTTAACTTAATGACACGTTTCCCAATGCATTCTTTTTATGAGAATTTTTTAAGTGAAATTTTTTTTATGCATATCTCATATATTTATGAACTTCCTGTATAAATTCCATGAATTTTACAAATTTTTAATATTTTATTATTATTATTTGTTATTATTATTTTTCTATTAATCGCACATTTTTAATGTTATGTTAATTTTTGAATTTTTGCAGTAAATTTTAGTTATTTGTTTTTATAACTATAAATGTCAGTATTTTTTAGTGATTTTAGAGATCCCAATATCTTTTATTTTATTCTATTTCACTTGTTTTCCTTTATTTTTCTCCAAAAAAAAAAAATTGTAGAGCAGGCTGCAAACTGTAGCAGCATGGGAGCTACCATCAGAGCAGCCCCATGCCATCATCACAACTCTCCCCAACTCCCCTGCAATTCAGCAGATTTGAGGGGATTTTGGGGAGATTGATTTTCTTCCCTATCTGCACACTCAACCTCACTCTCTTCTCTCGGCCTTAACACAAATCACTCACACAATCACCTGCACACACCTCAACTCTCTTCTCTCTCAGCCTCCCCTGCACAAGAAAAAAAAAACAGACCTCCAATCAACTTTCATCTGCACACAATTTCATCTGCACTCCCTCGCCAGACTCACAAAACAATACACACACCTACACACGCCCTCCCTGTAGACACCAAATTTTGACACACCTTTGGTAAAAATATGTATGTTACTTTATTTTAGGAGGTATTTTTCATTTTTCGGGGGGTCGAGTACAATTTTCGCGTATTATATCTAATTCGTCGTATTAGGGGCAAAATGGTAATTTCACTATGTAAATATTAGTTTATTTTATTTTATTTCCTAAATACATGATTTTACTATTATTATTATTATTTATGATTTTAATGATTTTTAGGAAGTCATTCATCATTTATTTAAAATTTTAGTATTTTTTAATTCAACGACACGTTTTCCAATGCGCTATTTTTATGAGAATTTTCAAGTGAAAAATTTTATATATGCATTTTGAATACTCATAAATTTTCTGTAAAAATCTCATAATTTTTAGAGGTCATTTCGTATTTATTCATTTATTTATTTTTTTTGGCACGTTTCCCAAGGATGCGTTAATCTTAAAATTTTTTGAGTGAAAATTATACTTATATGGCTGTATGTGATAATGTATGTCGTGTAAGATTTTTGTGATGTCATTTATTAATTTTCATAAATTTTATAACTTTTTGCCATATTTAGGTCATGTTTTCCAATGCACTTTTTATTTAAGATTTTCTTTATGAGAATTTTGTCTATGAGCATTTTATAAATTTTGTGTAAAAAATATATATATATATATATATATATTGTTAAGACCATTTAGTATTTATTTTAAGTTGTATTTTTCTAATGTTGAACTAACCTTTAATTTGTTACACTAAATTTTATCTTTTCCTTCTTATAATATTGTATTCCACTTTTCTTTTATTTTTATTTATAAAATAAAAAAAATTCAAGTAGTCTTATTTTATTTTATTTTTATTTTTATTTTTATTTTCTTTATTTTCTCTTTTCTGCTTAAAAAAAAAAAACTGAATGGAACAGCAGCAGCGTTGCTGCTGCTGTTGCTTCTGCAGAGGTTCTGCAAACTCCATCCCAGGCCATCCCTCTTCTCATCATCACCCCCCAATTTGCACTTAACCTACCAGATTTTGGGGGATTTTGTTTTTGACTCACCATCCCCTCTTTCTCTTCCTCTTCACTCACAAACTCTATCAGTTCTCCCACACAGCACACACCATTTCTGCACTCCCTCACTCTCGGCTCCTTCACTCCCTCATCTCCCCTGCATTCAAACACCAACACAATTTACACACAACTCCCCTGCAAACTCACAGGCATATACCACAGACATCACACTGCATTCCCAATTCCCTTCACCATTTTGCACACACTCGCTCTCGCCCCCCTCAGCTTCAGTTCACCACACATTCACCCACACAAACAACATATTACAACACACACACCTCACACGCACCTCCCCTCAACTCTCTTTGCCTCCTCCTCCCAACTCCAGACACAAACACCCATTGCACACACTCTTCCATTCTCCCCTTCCCTTTGCCAGACCAGACCTCAAAACACACATTCACACAGCCACAACACACAAGAAACACACGCACAACATCACACACAACCGGATCAAACACACACTTGCAAATCACTCACACGCACCTCCCCTCACACCTGCATTTTTCCTCTGCCTCCCCTTCCCCTACACACCACAGACACACACAATCTCACTCTCGGCCTCTTGCTCAAAAATCACACAACACACACAACACACACTCGACCCCCTTCCCTCTGCCAGACCAAACACACAACGCACAAGCACCATAACACCTTCACCATACCTGCAAATCACAATACATTCACCACAAACACTTGCACACAGAGTTCACACACCTCATTTCATCATCAAACAGACACACAAACATCTGCACACACTCTCAAGCTCTCCCTCACTTCTCTTGGCCATACACAAACAGCATACACGCACACACCAGACACGCCACACATACACCTGCATTTCAACCAAAAAAAAAAAACTCACAAACGCACGGACCACAATTGCAGTAGTCAAGGGGCCAGCAACCATCCACCTCCATTGGCCTTCAATCGTACAAACATCACCAGTGGCAGCCGATTAATCAAGCTGTTTTCCTTCTCGGCCAATAAGGTGTGGTTTTCTCTCCTTTTCTTTATAAATTTTGGTTCATTACATTGGCTTCAGTTTCTTTTAGTTTGGGTTTTGATAGGGATTAGGAGAGCCGATCACATTGTGGGGGGATTTGGAATTTGATTTATTAAATTGAATAATTTGAAATTAAAAGAAATTTCTGAAATTGCTGAAAAAATCGAAGAGAGAGAGGCCAAGGAGAAAACAAAAGAGAGGAGAGGCCGAGGAGAGAAGAAAAATCGAAGAGAGAGAGACCTGGAGAGAGAGAGGACTGGACGGACAGAATCGGGGGAGGGGGAAAGAACAGAATCGAGAAGCAGAGGGGAATCGGGGAGGAAGAAGAGAGAAAAAGAAAAGAGGGAAAAGAAAGAAGGAAAAGAAAGAAAAGAGAGAAAAGAGAGAAAAAGAAGAAAAAGAAAAATTTCTGGAAAAGTGAAAAAAAAACAACTAAAACCAGTTAAAAAAAAAAAATTTTAGTGAAACTACGTCGTTTTGACGTAGTTTCACTCAAAACTACGTCGTTTTGATTAGTTTAGTTTTTTAATTTGATTTTAATTAATAATAGATATTTATTTTGTAGTCCTTATACTTTCATTAATGTCACTGTGGCCCCGATAATTTCTGATTTGTGCATTGTAATTTCTGTTTATTGTAGATTGACCCCCATAATTTAATTTTCTTTTCAATTAGGTCCTAATTAATTACATTTAGGTCCCCCGACTTTTATATAATTATAATTTTGGCCCCTACGTTTTTTAATTTCTATTTTTGACCCTATATTTTTCGGTAATTACATTTTGACCCCTATAATTTTTCTGGAATTGCAATTTTACCCTCTGATATTTATGAAAATTGCAATTTTACCTCCCAAGCTTGCTGTTATTGTATTTTAGGCTTTAAATGTCGCTGGAATTCTGTTTTAGTCCTTGAATGTGGCTGGAATTTGCAATTTGGTCCCTCACATTGCTGGAATTTTTGCATTTTTGTCCCCAAACTTGCTGGAATTTTATTTTTGGCCCCTTATTGTTGCTGGAATTTATATTTTGGTCCTTTATGTTGCTGGAATTTGTTTTAAGACCTCCATTAATTGTTAGAATTATATTTTAGCCTTTATTTGTTGCTGGAATTTGTATTTTTATACTTGTAGTTGCTGGAATTTTTATTTTGGCCCTTTTATATAGCTGAAAATTATAATTTGACCCTAGACATTGCTGTAAATTAGGTATTGTTTAATGACTTTGCTGAAATTATATTCTTGGACTTAAGTATTGCTGGAATTTTTTATTTTTGGGCATTATACTTGCTGAAAATTATATTTTGGCCTTTAAATTCGTTGTAAACTATGTCATTACCGTAAGTAAGGTTTAAAAATTATAATTTTACCTTTTTACTTGTTGCAAATTACATTTTTACTTTAGAATATTGCTTAAATTTCCACTTTAATCCAAATCTTATAATATTTTATTTTTGCTAAAAAAGTGTTAATTAAAATTAGTTAAGTCCTCAAAGCTTTAAATTATTTCTTTTTACATTTTCTTTATTTATTTTTATCAAACTTATAATTAATGTTCTAAGATTGGGTCTTGTTAGTCTAATTAATGTTCAAATTAGTTTCTCTATTTTCCTTTTAGTTATTTTAATAATTCTTATTTGAGGTGTTAAAATTTCAATGTATGTATTATTATGTTTTATCTTCTATTATTATTATTATTATTATTTACTTTATTTTTATTTTATTTTTGTTGTTTTGCTTTATTTATCTATTTGCTTATTTATTTTTTGACTTAAACAATTTTCATTTTTCTTCCTAAATAATTAATTATTATTATCAGTATTTTCTTCCTCTTATTTTGTTCATTATTGCTATGATTGTTTGAATTATCGTAGTGAGTTCATAGTGATAGGTAGAAAATTATTCAAATTAGTGATTGACTTATTAAATAGTGGTAATTTTGACGTGTTTGTTCATTTTAGTAGCAATTTATACCGGGTTTGCGAATGAGAGGTACCTCGATTACCCTTCCAATATTTCTTTTATGTGCTCCTACGTGCTCCTATGTGTTTTTCTACGTGTTTTTGTGCTTATACTTTTTATCCATGTGAGAGTGTTTATTTATTTATGCCATGTTATTTATTAGAAATTAATTTTGATTATTCAAAGAAATGTAATAGATAGGTAATATTCTATTGAGCAAAAATTTTGTATTTAGATAGTTAATGTAATAGATAGTTTATGTGTTATCCATTTAACAAAAATTTTATGTATTTAGATAGAAAATGTAATAGATAGGCTAGATAGGTTACCTTTTTATTTTTAGATTGCAATTAGGCTTCTCCGGTGTAATAGTTAGGGCTTTGTGTGCTATGTGTGTTATGTGCTTGTGTGTTTTATTCGCTTTTCCTAGGAACTCGCATCTAGAATACCATGCTTATGTGCTATGTGCTCCTACTTGCTATTATTTGCTTTTATGTGATTTATTGCTTTAATACATGCTTTATTTATTTACTTGCTTTAATTATATATGTGTATCGTCGCCACACTAGTCCAAAGCTAGTTGTGGTTAATTTCGTTTTCTTCGCTAGTCCAACGCTAGCGGAGAACTTTTTAGAAAATAGGCTAGTCCAATGCTATGCCTTTAGGTCATTTTAGCATTAGGATCATTTTTCGTGTTCACTCTATGCCATTTCACACACATTTTATCTTTTTAGGCTTTTCCCATTTTCTATGAGTTTTTTATATATACTTTATAACTTATTACTTATTTTAACATCTATTTGGTGCATAACATTTAGATTCCACTACACATAGAATTTTAGGTCATTTGCGTGATTCCGACTAAGAAATAGTCATCTACTCACGTGGGAAGCGATGGCGTACATGTCGTTCCCCCCTCCGTGAGTAGAAACAGATAGTCACGAGTCTATTAGTCCCCCGCACCCGTTATGTTGCATCCCCATTTTCTTTGTTCACTTACTATCTATACTATTATTTTTCTTTTCTTTTGCATTCCATTTTGCATCTACACTCGTGACTCCGTCGAGGTCTAGACTCGGGTTTCGCAATTAATGCGAATATCCCGACCAAACCTCAATGGAACATTTGTCCCTTTAACGATACTCATTTTTAGGACTAGATTTGCATTCATATAGTTGCATCCAAATGTGATAAAATCTTAGGTTTACATTAGGAAAATTTAGACTAAACCTCGCAACTAGTTTCGGCTAGGTTGAAAGGGTGCCTTAGGCGCGAGCCTTTGCCTTCCCTTTCTTCAACTGTGACTCCCGAACCTTCTTTCTCTTGTTTTCAAAGACCTGGAGTCGTCTAAAAGGGTTTTCTTGTTTTTCCTATATTTTTCCAAAATCATTTCTTTAAATAAATCATTTTTATTTTCTTACCTTTTATAAAATATTTTCGGGTGACTTGGTACACCAAAACTCAATACCAAGTGGCGACTCCTTTTTCACTAAAAAACCCTTTTTAGACTCTATTTTCGGGCCCAAAAACCGTCGCATTTTCAAAGTCCCATTTTAGGCCCTTTTTCTTTTGTTTAGTTTTCAAAATAAAGTATTTGTTCGTCGCGTTTTTATCGAATCATCTTTTACAAAGTATTTTCTAAAAATTATTTTTTACAAAATTTACACGCTTCTTTTTCAAATAAACACAACCACATTTAACACCTCCTTTTCCTTTTTCCAAACATCTTTACACTATTCCATTTATTTTCGAAAAATGGGGCGCGACACTCCCCTGCATCTTCATCACACACTAGCACACACTTCCCTCAACTTTCTCTGCTTCCCTTGCCTGCAAACAAAAAACTCAAACAACCCTCCCTTCATCCCTTTCTCAGCCAAAATGACAGAATCCAAAACACACATCACACAAAACTCACAGGATACACAAACCTCTTCCCTCACGCACATCACACAAGACACACACAAAGCTCACATACAAACACATACACATTGTACAAGCATTCAAACACACACCTGCATTTTCCCCTTCCCTCTGCCTCCCCTTCCCTTTGCCAGACCAGACATAAACCTGCACACAACTCACAGTCACCCACACACAATACACACACCAGTCCACAGACACGATTGCACACACCTTGTGCAAAACACACCATTGCACACACAGCACACACCTCTCACTCTCTCGGCTTGCTCTCCCCCTGCAAACTCACAGTCCAACCTACACAATCCTCACACAAACACACTGTCACCTGCAAACTCACAGTCCAACACACAATACACACACCAGTCCACTCACTTTCACAAAACCAGCACAAACCACATTGAAACACACACACTTGCAAGAAACTGAAAACCGAAAAAAAAAAACTAAACAACAACAACAACAACAACAACAACAACAACGACAAAAATCAACACCGGAGCACCACCACCGCACCACCAGTCACCACCGAACACCCCACAAACATCTCCACCGTTGCCCATTGTCTCCCAAATCCAGGTAAAGCTCACTCCTTTTATTTCAATTACTGTAATTATTGTTTTGGCTGATGATTGATGGAATTAAAGAGGTTAAAATTTGATTTAGAAAAAAAATTTAGAGATTTGAATAGGGAAACCGAGAGAGGAGAGAAAGGGAGTGGAATTGAGGGCGAGAGAGAGAGAGCCGGACCAAGGAACGAGAGAGAAGAAGAATAGAGAGAGAGAGAGAGAGAGAGAGAGAGAGAGAGAGGCTGAGAGAGATTCCGGCGAGAACGAACCAGAAGGAAATCGGGGAAGAAAAGGAGAAAAAGAGAAAGAAGAGGAAGAAGAAAAAAAAGAGGAAGAAAAGGATCGGGGAGAAAGAAAAGAGAGAAAAAGAAAGAAAAGAGAGAACAAAAGGAAAAAGAAAAAAGAAAGAAAAAAAAAAGGGAAAACTAAAACCGGATATAAAAAATAAAAAAAAAAATTTTTAGTGAAACTACGTTGTTTTGACGTAGTTTCACTCAAAACTACGTCGTTTTGATTAGGTTTTTTTTATTTGATTTTAATTAATAATATGTATTTATGTTGTAGTCCTTATACTTTTACTAATGTCACTGTGGCCCCGATAATTTATGATTTGTGCATTTAGATTTCTATTTATTGTAGATTGACCCCTATAATTTTATTTTCTTTGCAATTAGGTCCCAATCAATTGCATTTAGGTCCCCCAACTTTTATATAATTATAATTTTGACCCCTGCATTTTTTAAATTTCCATTTCTGACCCTATATTTTTCGGTAATTACATTTTGACCCCTAAATTTTTCTGGAATTGCATCTTTACCCTCTGATATTTATGGAAATTACAATTTTACCTCCCAAGCTTGCTGTTAGTGTACTTTAGGCTTTAAATGTTGTTGAAAATTACATCTTTGCCCTTATAAATTGCTGGAAATTCTATTTTGCCCTAGAATATTGCTGGAATTTTGCATTTTTGCCCCCAAACCTTGCTGGAATTGCATTTTTGCCATAAAATGTTGCCGGAATTCTATTTTAGTCTTTGAATGTGGCTGGAATTTGCAATTTGGTCCCTCACATTGCTGGAATTTTGCATTTTTGCCCCCAAACCTTGCTAGAATTTCATTTTTGCCATTATATTTTGCTGGAATTTTATTTTAGTCTTTGAATGTGGCTGGAATTTGCAATTTGGTCCCTCACATTGCTGGAATTTTACATTTTTGCCCCCAAACCTTGCTGGAATTTCATTTTTGCCATTATATTTTGCTGGAATTACTTTATTGTCCTCCAATGTTGCTGGAATTTATATTTTTGCTCCCCAAATAGCTAGAACTTGAAATTTTGCCTTTAAATATTTGCTGTAAATTATGTGTTATTTAATGACTTTGCTGAAATTATATTCTTGGCTTTAAATATTGTTGTAAATTTTTATTTTGGGTATTATACTTGCTGGAAATTATATTTTAGCCTTTGAATTTGTTGTAAATTATATTATTATCTTAACTATGGTTTGAAATTATAATTTTACCCTTTAGTTTGTTATAAATTACATTTTTTTACTCTAGAATATTGCCCAAATTTCTCCTTTTAATCCAAAATTTTGGAACATTTTTATTCTTGCAAAAAAAGGACATTAATTAAGTCCTCAAAGCTTTTAATTATTTCTTTTCACATTTTATTTTTATTTTATTTTTATCAAATTTATAATTAATGTTCTAAAATTGGGTCTTGTTAGTCTAATTAATGTTCAAATTAGTTTTTTTATTTCCCTTTTAGTTATTTTGGTAATTCTTATTTGGGGTGTTAAAAGTTTAAGTATGTATTATTGTACTTCATCTTCTTTTATTATTATTATTTTTTATTTTTGTTGTTTTACTTTATTTATTTATTTACTTATTTATTTTTACTTAAACAATTTCCATTTTCGTCCCAAATATTTAATTATTATTATCATTATTTTCTTTCTTTTATTTTGTTTATCATTGTTATGATTGTTTGAATTATCATAGTATTGTTCATAGTGATTGATATGAAACTATTTAATTAGTGGTTTATTTATTAAATAGTGGTATTTTGACATGTTTGTTCATTTTTAGTAGCGATTTGTACCGAGTTTACGACCGGGAGGTACCTCGATTACCCTTTTTATTTTTTTTATGTGATTCTACGTGCTCCTATGTGTTTTTTGGTGTGTTTTCATGTATTTTTGTGCTTATAATTTTTATCCATATGTGAGTGTTTATTTAGTTATGCCATGTTATTTATTTGAAATTAATTTTTGATTATTCAAAGAAATGTAATAGCTAGGTAATATTCTATTGAGCAAAATTTTGTATTTAGATAGTTAATGTAATAGATAGTTTATGTGTTATCCATTTAATAAAAATCTTATGTATTTAGATAGAAAAATGTAATAGACAGACTAGATAGGTTACCTTTTATTTTATTTTTAGATCGTAATTAGGCTTCTTCGGTGTAATAGTTAGGTTTTGTGTGCTATGTGTGCTATGTGTTTATGTGTTTTATTCGCTTTTCTTAGGATTTTGCATCTAGAATATTATGATTATGTGCTATGTGCTCCTATGTGCTATTATGTGCTTTTATGTGATTATTGCTTCAATCTATGTTTTATTTATTTACTTGCTTTACTATTATACATGTGTATCGTCGCCACACTAGTCCAATGCTAGTTGTGGTTAATTTCGGTTTCTTCGCTAGTCCAACGCTAGCGGAGAATTTTTAGAAAATAGGCTAGTCCAATGCTAGGCCTTTAGGTCATCTTAGTATTAGAATCATTTCTCGCGTGTGCATTCCATTTCACACACATTCTTTCTTTTAGGCCTTTTCCATTTTGCATGATTTTATATATATATATACTTTATCACTTATTATCTATTTTGAACATGTGTTTAGTGCATAACATTTATATTCCACCACACATAGAACCTTAGGTCATTTGTGTGATTTGACTAGAAATAGTCATCTACTCACGTGGGAAGTGATGGTGTGCATGTCGTTCCCCCCTTCGTGAGTAGGAACAGTTAGTCACGAGTCCATTAGTCTCCCGTACCCGTCATGTTGCATCCCTACTTTCTTTGTTCACTTACTATTTATATTACTATTTTTTTTTCTTTTGCATTTCACTTTGCATCTACACTCGTGACTCCATCGAGGTCTAGACTCGGGTTTTGCAATTAATGCGGTAATTCCGAATAAACCTGAATGGAACATCTTGTCCCTTAATGATATTCATTTTTAGGATTAGATTTGCATTCATATACTTGCATCCAAGTGAGATAAAACTTTAGGGTTATATTAGGAAAATTTAGACTAAACCTCGCAACTAGTTTCGGCTAGGTTGAAAGGGTGCCTTAGGCGTGAGCCTTTGCCTTCCCTTTCTTCAACTGTGACTCCCGAACCTTTTTCTCTTGCTTTCAAAGACCCGGAGTCGTCTAAAAGGGTTTTTCTTGTTTTTCCTATATTTTTCCAAAAATCATTTCTTTAAGTAAATCATTCTTAATTTTCTTACCTTTTTTATAAAATATTTTCGGGTGACTTGGTACACCAAAACTGAATACCAAGTGGCGACTCCTTTTTCACTAAAAAACCCTTTTTAGACTCTATTTTCGAGCCCAAAAACCGTCGCATTTTCAAAGTCCCATTTCAGGCCCTTTTTCTTTTATTTTAAAATAAAGCATTTTTAAACACAATCACATTTAATTCTTCCTTTTTCTTTTTTTCCGACCTCACATTCACTACACCCTCATTTTATTATTTTTTTTTCGAAAAATGGGGCGCGACAAAAGCTTCAACTCCCCTATTCCATTTCTGAACCATTTACAATAATAGTGACAGATAGTAGTGGAGTCACTAGCTGTGCAGTATGTCCTAAAGTGTTATGGAGAATTTAGAATTACTATTTCACCTATAATTTGAAAGTAATGGAACTGGGAAGTTGGGACATTATTTTAGGAGTAGATTGGATGCATCAATTTAGTCCTATTATTTTTTATTTTTATCAACTAAACATTATTCTACATAACCAAGGAGATAGAATGAAACTGCAAGGTTTAGTTGATTATCCTGTCATGAATCTGGTGAGAGGGAGGGACTTGCAAGAATTTATAGAAAGTAAGAAAAGATGCTTGGCCACTATTAATGTAACACAATCAGAAGTATCAGCAACAGAAATGCCTGTAGAGATTAATAAGTTTCTAGAAAAATTTTAGTCTGTGTTTGAGGAACCAAAAACTTTACCCCATGAAAAGAAGGTTGATTATCAGATACCTTTAAAGTCAGATACACAGTCTTTTAAACTGAGACCCTGTAGGTATCCGCATTCGCAAAAAAATGAGATAGAAAGATTGGTAGCAGAGATTCCCAGCAATAGTCCCTACGCATGTCCTGTATTGTTGGTAAAGAAAAAGAATGTGAGTAGGAGATTTTGTGTAGACTATAGGCATTTGAGTGACTTGACTGTTAAGGACAGGTTCCTAATGCCCAACATAGATGAACTGTTGGATGAACTTGGGGGTACCAAATTGTTTAGCAAGATTGACCTGAGGTCTGGTTACCACCAAATTAGAGTCAAACCCAAGGACACCCACAAGACTAGTTTTCAAACACATTTAGGTTATTATGAATTTAAGGTGATGCCCTTTGGGCTCACAAATGCGCCTGCCACATTCCAAAATCTCATGAACCAATTATTCCAAGCTTGTATCAGGAAGTATGTGCTAGTCTTCTTTGATGATATCTTGGTCTATAGCAACTCCCTAACAACTCATGTGAACCATCTAGAGGCAGTTAGAGGTGTTATTCGAGCTGAGCCGAGCCGAGTATTTGGTGTTCGAACTCGAGCTCGTTTAATAAACGAACAGGCTCCGCTCGGCTCGTTTATTAAACGAGCCAAAATTTTCATTCGAGCTCGGCTCGTTAAAAAAAGAAGAAGCTTGAGCTCGAACTCGAGCTCGGCTCGATTAACACTAAAGAGCTGAGCTCGAACAAGCTCGAATGAGCTCGGTTCGTTTAATATCAACAAACCGAGCTCGAACGAGCTCGTATAAGCTCGGTTCGTTTAACACCCACAAACCAAGCTCAAATGAGCTCGCATGAGCTCGACTCGTTTAACACAAATAACGTTCGCGAACATAAACAAGCTCGTTTAGTCAATTAATGTATGAAGAATAATAGTGAAAAGACAATATTGCCCCCTGTTCGCGAACACAACAGGCTCGTCGCTCGTTTAATAAACGAGCTCAATTTCTTATTCGAGCTCGGCTCATTTAGCTATATGAACGAGCCGAACTCGAGCTTTCACGAGCCGAACCGAGCTGTGTTCGCAAACAGCTCGGTTCGAATAACAGCTTAGAGGCAGTGTTACAGATTCTTAAGGATAACAGCCTGTATGCCAAGAGATCTAAATGTGCATTTGTTTAGAAGGAAATCAGTTACTTAGGTCATGTAATCAATGAAAAAGAGGTCAATATGGATCCAGATAAAGTGGAATGTTTTACCAAGTGGCCTGAGCCAAAGGATGTGAAAGCTTTAAGGGGTTTTCTGGGACTTACAGGTTACTACAGGAGGTCCATAAAAAGGTATGGTATGATCTGTAAACCTCTCATTGAGCTGTTGAAAAAGGATAATTTCCAGTGGAATGATCAGGCACAATCTGCCTTTGAGAAATTGAAGACAATAATGAGCTCAACACCAATTCTAAATTTGCCTGACTTTTCTTAGCCTTTTGTTGTAGAAATAGATGCAAGTGGTCTGGGCATGGAATCAGTACTCATGCAATAAGGGCACCCCATTGCATTCATTAGCAAGCCTTTCTCAGTGAAACATCAAGGTATATCTGTGTATGAAAAGGAGCTGATGATCTGGTAATGGCAATAAATAAATGGAGGCATTATTTGGTTGGGCATCATTTTGTGGTTAAAACTGACCATCAACCACTTAAGTTTCTTTTGGAGCAAAGAATCACTACTAGCTTGCAGCATAAATGGTTAACTAAACTCTTAGACCTGGATTATGAGATTCAGTACAAACAATGAGTAGATAACAAATTTTCTGATACATTATCAAGGAAAGGTCAAGGGCTAACACAAAAATCCAAGGTCTCTTCTTTAATGGCTGTCTGTACAGTACAACCTAAATGGATTCAAGAAACATAGAGTAGCTATAAGGGGGATTTAGATTGCTAAAGATTAATTTCGCAATTAATTCTAGGGGAACAAAGCTCTTCTGAGTATGAGTTGGATCAAGGATTATTAAAGTTTCAAAAAAGGCTCTATGTAGGAACAACGAAGGAAGTTAGAAGTAAAATCATAAAGGCACTACATGCTTTAGCAGCAGTAGGAGGCCATTCGGGATAGAAGGCAAGCTTTCAAAAGATTAAAGGGTTATTTTACTGGCCTAACATGAAGCAGGAAATCAATGAATTCATTAGTCAGTGTGACAATTGCCAAAGAAATAAGTCAGAGCATATTGCCTATCCAGGTCTCCTCCAGCCTATGCCTATACCTCAGCAAGCCTGGTCACACATTAATATGGATTTCATTGAAAGATTACCCAACTCTGATGGGTATGACACCATTTTGGTGGTTATTGATAGATTAACCAAATATGCGTACTTCATAGCTATGCAGCATCCTTTCACTGCTACTGAAGTTGCACAACTGTTCATCGATTCCATTTACAAGTTACATGGGATACCAAATTCGATTGTGATAAATAGGAACAAAATCTTCACTAGTCAGTTCTGGCAAGCATTATTCAAGTTAGCAGGCACACAATTGTTATACAGCTCAGCTTGCCATCCCCAAACTGATGGTCAGAATGAAAGGTTAAACCAATGTTTAGAGACATTTCTACGCTGCATAACTGGTGAAAATCCTTCACAATGGAGTAGATGGTTACCCTTTGCAGAATGGTGGTACAATTCCACATTTCACTCCAGCCTACAGTGTACACCTTTTAAAGCTATCTATAGCTATAAACCCAACCATCTGCCTCTAGGGCCCTACTAGGAATGTGCAATACCAGCTGCTACTGATATGTTTCAAGCCAAAATGAGGATTCTACAATCTGTCAAAGAACACTTGCAGAAGGCCCAACAACGGATGAAACATTTTGCTGGTCAACATAGGTCTGAAAGAACATTCAACATAGGGGATTGGGTATTCCTCAAACTATAACCATATAAACAATAGACAGTTGTTGTTAGGAAAAGCTTGAAACTCAGCTAAGTTCTTTGGTCCTTAACAGATCACTGACAAATTTAAGGAAGTGGTATACAAACTGAAGCTACCAGCAGGCACAAAGATCCACCCAATGTTCCATGTGTCACTATTTAAGAAGAAAATAGGACCAGTAGAATAGGTTTCTCTAGTCTGGCCTGAAATAAATGAGCAAGACCAGTGTCTACTTGAACCAAAGAACATCCTCAACAGGAGGACTGTCATTCGCAATAAACAACAGGTGTCCCAAGTTTTGATCAAATGGAAAGGATTAAACTCAGAGGAAGTATCATGGGAAGACAACTCTTTCATCAAACATCAGTTTCCAAATTTCCAGACTTGAGGACAAGTCTAGACTCAAGGGGGAAGGAATTGTTAGGCACAAAGATAAAGAAGAAAAAGAGACAAAACGGTGTAGTTTGAAGACAGTTAGTTAAAGGGCAGTTAAAGAAGTCAGTTAGTTAGGAAATACAGTAGAGTTAATTATAGCAGTTAGAGAAGGGGATCAACAAAAAGGGGAATGAAAGGGAAAAAGGGGTCAAGCTTTTGTAATCTGTCATTTTCTCTCTCTCTGAAGCCTCTTAATCTTTCTGCCTAAATCATTCTTCTGTCATGTTCCTCTATCTCATTCTCTCTCTCTTTCCTTCTTATACTCTCTAAATTGTAACAAATTACTGCTAATAATTGTGTAATTCAGTATTACTGGAGTTTCAATAGAAAATTACTGCTGAGAATTTTTCATTTCAGCTTAGTGAGTTGACACACCCTTGTCTCTATCCTTCCCTATATTTTTGTAAAAGGAAAAAATATGGAGTATACGTGGGTGCAAGATTTTACTTTTATTGAGTATAATGGAGAGAAAGTATTCAAAATTTGTCCTTTCTTGGTTTACACCAAAATGTTCACGATTCAATGTTTGATTTTGAAAATGGAGGGATTTAAAGGAAGAGATTAAGTACTCCCTTCCAACTCAAATTGAATATTTTTATTTTTAATCAGCATGGGTATTAGGAGATGAAGCGTTGAAGATAATGGTTTTAATGGTTAGTGAAAATTTTGTGAGGTTTTTTGTGTTTGTTAATTGAAATGTGAAGAGAATCCTTTATGATTATAATGTATTAAATATTTGAAAAAGAAGAGTCTTTTTAATCAATAAAAGCTTTTGTAAGATATTCGAGAGGTAGTGAATGAGTTTCTAATTTTTTTTTTAAAGAAGAGGAAGGAAAGAGAAAAAAGGGGGGGGGGGTTTGGTTTGCTTTTAATTTGAGATTCCCATATGCTTACCAATAACCATACCTCCAAAATATGCAACTGCTTATATGGTTTTGAATTCCATCTTAATCTTAAGTTTCTTGGTTGCTGTGTGCCGCTTATTTAACACAGAGTATCAGACTAAAAAAAATTCTTGTTGTCAACTTTTTCACTATTCTATTTTGTTTAAAATGAAAATCAGAATCAGTTACTCTTTTTCCTATTTGTGAGTTTGGTTATAAAGAAGGCTAGTAGCATGGCGTGGAGTGCCCTCTATCGTGGTGCACCCTACTTTCCTCTATTCTTGCTTGTTCAATTAGTCAAAGCGCCCACCCTAGATTTGAGCGGCTAAAAATATAATATCACAATCATATAAATCAATAAAAAGTGAATATAATTCTATACTTCTGCGTCCTTGAAATAAAAATTTTGAGGAAAGACAACAAGTATTGTATCAGGTAGAGTTCTAAGATGGTGTGATATAAAGTTAATATGTATTTTTTTCTTTTTTTTATTATTATTACGAACATTTAAGAACGAAAACAAGCCAGATTGCACCAATAGATGCATTACTGCTTTCTGTGTACTAATAATTTTTGTACATTATGTGTATTTTCTGTTTACCAAATTTATTATTGAACCTTTTCGTTTTATTTGTGAGAAGTGATTTTGTTGAAGGTCAATGAGAGAAAAAAGTGGTCATCGGTAGTTTTGCAGCATGAACCGACATATCATTGACTTCCCTAAAAAGGCTGCTTGTACTTCGTTAATCGATATATTGATGGGGGTTTGAGATCAAACTGGGGCTGATGGTGTTTAAACTTCTTGTAATACTTCTACAATTATAATTTTCATTTTCAATTAAACTGTATATAAATGGTGATTTTCTAGTAAAAAGCCATTTTTTTTGTTTTTTTTTTCTGGTTTTTTAGTTTCTCGTTATATGTTGTTTCCAATTTGAATTTCTCACATAATTTTTTCATTGTCTAGTTTGAGTTTAACTTTCCAATTTTATTCCACTTATCTTTTAAATTGCTTTCAATACGGGAAACCATCGTATTTGACATTTTTTTTTGGTGGATTTTGAGGACGTATGTTATTTTTTGAACCATCACAGTGATGGAAGTCAAATTACAATGAGCAAATTAAAATTTTGGTAACAAATATTTGGGGCATCGGCAGTTTCAGTCCCTAAAGTTTGGACAAAAGCAAATTTAGTATCAAATGTTTCAATTTTTTAGCATATTTAGTCCTATCAACTAGTTTTACAAAAATCTTATCGGAATTTGGTCACGTGATACTTACATGTTGGTTACAAAAATTTTTAAAAAGAATTAAATTAAAGAAAAAAATTAATGGTCATAATTTTTTATTAAACGCACCAATTTGAGTTCATATATGATAAATAAGCAGATAAAACTGAAAGATTTTGCCTGTATAGTGCATTCGTGTGTGTACCTTTAGTTATAAATTATGACAATTAATTTTTTTTCCTTTTTAATTCTTTTCAAAAACTTTTGTAACTATCACATGAGTTTCACATGACCGTATTCCGACAAAATTTTGAAAAAACTGGTCAATAGGACTCAATGTGCTAAAAAATTTAAACATTTGGTACTAGATTTGCTTTTGACCAAACTTTAGGGACTGAAACTGCCGATATCTCAAACATTTGGTATCAAAGCTGCAATTTTCTCAATTATAATTGCAAGTAAATTCTTGTTGGTACAATTACAAGTAAATTCCCATAAAAAACCATAACTATTTCGCTAAACTAGGAAAAAATAAGTATGCTGTGGCACACAATTAGTATAGCTAAAGTATGTAGCTATGCTAAACATGAAAATGTTTGGCAAAATGTAACCTAAGATAATCTAGATTTAATCAATCTCATTTAGGTTCTATATATAGGGGAGGGCAAACATAAGTTGTAGCAGCCCCACCTTACCCAGAGGCGCACCAAAGGGCTTAGCGGACTGCCTGCCTAGCTCTCGCCAGGTCTCGAATCACGCACTCACGCAAATATCCGAGCGTACTTAACTTAAAATAAAGCAAAATCAAATACACTCATATTAAATACATTCATAGGATTCGCTTGAAAGTATAAATATCACAAGAGTTTTACATCACAAAATATAAATAATATTTACAATAAAAGCCTACACATTTAGGCTATCAAAATACATGAAGCAAAACATTTACTATATCCAAAAGCAGCTTTCCAGCTTTAGTATTTTGGAAAAACCTGGTTAAAGAAAACAAATGAACGGGATGAGCTATAATAGCCCAGTGAGTGTCCAAGACAAGCAGCATGCCAATAACCAGGTAACATTTAGTGACAACAATTAACAAGTTCATGACACAAGAAACACACAAAATGAAGTATCATATAGTCAATGGCGGATACGGGCTCACTGCAGAAGCAAGCTCAGGTCCAGCATACTCGTAAAATTCAATCCGGAGTTACCCTCTTTGAGGAATGAAACTCTTATCGGAAAGAATATCAAGCACCTATATTCTCCAGCACCTTATATCACCCCATTCTCACCCAAGGATTCAAGTTCAATCATGAGTTAGCCTCTTCGAGGACTCTACTCAGATATGAACATTAACAAGCACCGAATATCGCCCAACACCTTATATCTCACCCAATCTCACCCAATTTGACTAACCGTGGAAAACAATGAAGTTAACCACGGAAGTCGCAAGCACAAGTAACACATTGATAGTGAATGCATTTAACACATTGCGGAATAGATGCGATAAAGTACACATCTTTCCTCAAGTAACATAGGTCATAAAATAACAAGTACCAATTTAACGTAACATTTCATGATTTAACATTTCTCAAGTATGACATAACATTTCATGTATCGTACACACATAAGGACACTCACATACTACATTGAGACATGTCACGAGTATCAAGTACAAATAAAATCACATTTGGACATGCAACATGTATATATGAAGAAACACTCATAAGCACAAGTAAGGGAACACTCACCTGAAGCCTAAGAAAAGATTTCGTAATATGATTGCGTTTCACTTCCGGATCCTGAAATTCACGAGGAAATAATCGTATAAAAATCCTGACTAAAATCTAAGAAATTTCATAAGGAAATTCAAGAAATACCCCAAGTCTTTCTAGGGTTTTGCTCGGAAAGGTTTATTTCACTAATAGCTAATCTACGAAAATTTCTGCATGCTTAAATCACTAAATTACAGCTTATAAAGCCTTAAATCATAGCCTAATTACTTTTATTTCCTAGGTTTTACCGAAATTTCGGCAGCACTTCCCCTATAACCGGACTAACCAAAAATTTAAAACCTGCAAGAAAAATCAACCATCCAATCCATTCAACATGTACTACAACTTATATATTCAATTTAAACCCAAATTCAATCAAGATTCCACTCAAATTCAAAATCCCTACTCCAAGAATCATCACCCAAATCTGCACAGGGTTGGTTTTCAGCCAACTTCGTGCCCTTGCTGGGGTCAATCCACTAAGAACTAGGGAATTGTGATTACATGGTTTGAAAGTACGTTTATAGGGCTACAACTTTCATGAAGATCATCACTTAAAATTCCAAATAGAACAGGTTCAAAATCAGCCCCCAAGTTGGCTCTTCATCAAAACTGTTTACGCAGAACCGAATTTTCAGCCAACTTTGCAAGCTTTCTGCGATTAATACACAATGAACCACCAGTGCAAGCTTTATACCGTTTTAAAGCCCTATGAATCTAGTTTCTAAAACAACAAGAATCATTCGAATCCAAGTTATCTACACCAAGTTATGAAAGTTTTACTAAAACTGGTCCAGCATGACTGTTTAAGTGTTCTTAAGTTCAAGCTTAAATCTTCAACCAAATCAAACTTAAATCATGTCATTTCAAGTTTAAATCACTATCTACAAGTCATACAAGTCCATAAACTTCATATTCATGGAATAAAACTTCATATTCATGGCCAAAAATCAATCTTACTTAACCATAAAAACATAACTTAAGAGCTAAAACTATAATCTTACACTTGAAATTAAAGGAGAAATTCATGGGAAATACCTCTAGGTAGACAAGATAGTTGCTTAGGAGGAAGTTCCACTTAATTTCTATGGTTGGAAAATGAGTAAATGGAAGCAAAATATCCAAGAAAATTGAAAGAAAATGGAGAGAAAAATGGAGAAAGAGCAGCCGGCCAGCAAGAAGAAAAAGAAGAGAAAAATTGGGTAAGTAGGAAGAAAAGAAATGGAAAAGAATTGGAAAAAAAATGGACCAATTAAAACAAGACAAAGTTAAAGAAGTCTTGACTTTTCTTCTCCATGAAAGACCACACTTGGCATGAACTAATTAGAAAGAATTTTTTTGTTATTTATCTTCACATAAGTCTTGCAAGAGATGCTAGGTACAACTCTTAAAGAACTAAGTACAACATGCTCATTTTTTTTTTCCACAATTTTCGGCCATCATTTTTTTTTTCTAATGAACATGATACAAAATAAATAGTTTTGGCATGAATTTCTAGGGTGTTACATAAGTTCTTCAATTTGTCGTGTAGGAAGGCTTGAATATAGAAGGTTGGATTAAATTTGTTCTCAAACTTTTAATAATTTGACGATAGATGGTGCAAATTAAATCAACAAGATCAAATTGTATCCAATCTGAGCCTATCATCTGTTGACTTTTGATCTCAGCCATGATATTGTCCCAAATAGAAAGTTTTTAAATTGGTAAAACCCGAATCCGTGGTAAAAAAGGAGAGGACATTGGTGATGAATGTGATAGTTTTTCAAGTGAGGAAAACTTTTTGAGGGAACAAAAATGGTGAAGTGAAGTGAAAATTAGAGAGTATGGGAGGCAATTGAGTGGGTTGAGCAGTTTTTGGGTGAGTTGGTATTGGGTTTTTATTTAAATGGGTTATACCCAACCCGCTCAACTAGATATTGGGTTAATATTGGATTGGGTCATATTGGGTTAACTCAAACCTATGACCCAAATATGACCCAATATATTATTTTATAAATTTTGGCACATAATACTTTTTCACACACATTTACACACACGAAATGATTACAAAATGATTTTTTTCACGCATATAAACACATTTTCATACACTAAAACACTTCTACAAATACAAACACACACTTCTAATTATTCAATCATTTGAATGGTTACTACAAAATAACACCTTTGGTTGGTGGCCTAGGATTTTCTAGGGTAGTGGAGGAAAATAAAAAGGGACAACAATTAAAAAAATACTATGTACTTAATTATGATCAGGTGATGTGGCCTCACGATTCAATAATTGCTCGAAAATTAGAAGAAATTCTCAATTTTTATAGTGAAAATACTGCCATTTTAACTTATCACATTCTAGTCGAAGTGCAATTTTTATTAATGAAATCTAGCTCAATTTATTCCCGGTATTCATTTGACCATGCCAAAAAAAATGGTCCAAAACTAAATATATACTGTATGTGCAAAACAAAACAACGTAAGTTGAATATCCCCCGCCAAAATATATCCCAAAAATTTCAAAAACAAAATAACACCAAATATATCTCAAAATAAAATATTTTTTGCCTAAAAAAATTTAATTGGACAAAAAAAATATAGAAATAATAATAAAATTGTAAGCGAGACTTCTGGGCTTGTTCGCTAAGAAAATGCAAAATGATCTCCCAAATTAAATAACAACAACTCAAAACACCAAAAATTCCACAAAAATTTCAGAAAATATCTGAAATTTAGCACATAACAAACAATTAATTGACAAAAAAATTACAAAAAAAAAATCAAATGCTAGAGAGAGTTTTACTTACAATAGTTTAGGTTTTGCAAATGGCCGAAGAGAGATTTGGAGAAAAAGGCAAAATTTTGTTGAATGTGAAGAATTTGTTTTTATTTATTTATAGTTTGATGTTGTGTGTGTGGAAAAGTGTGTGCAAGTGTGTGAAACTTGGGGAAGGAGTTTGGGAGATTTATGAGAATTTTTGGGTTCACTTCCACTATTTATATTTATATGAGTTGGGTAATGGATATCCAAATAAAAAACCCAACTCACCCAGTAAATAAGTTGGGTTTTCTTAACCCAACCTAACAAGACCCATAACCCAACTGACCCAACCCATCTTTTAAAATTAGTGGGTGGATTGGGCGGGTTATTGGGTTTTGGGTTTAATTGCCAGCCCTTTTAGAGAGGAATGAAAGATAGCTGATGGTGTTACTTGGTGGTGAGTACAGAGAAAAAAATATGGTTGAAATTGTCGGAGCTTTTTGGGTTTTGAAGTGGAAACTTGGAGGACCAAAAATTTGGATGATTTGCTGCCGTTTTTCTATCCAAGAGAAAGAATTTTTTATGTCAATTTCGAGTGAAATTTTTTGTTGAGTGTTAGTTGGGGAATAGTGTATGGGCGTGCTCGAGTGAATTTTGGGAAAGAATGAGAAGTATGGTAATGGGATGGAAGAGTATCAAACTTGAATATACGAGTGAAAATAATGGAGTAATTGACATAACAAAGATAAAATTCGTACCAGTTTAAATGACACGTATTAAAATTCCTTCGTTTTGTCACTCCAATAAACAGATAACCGTAAATTATTCACATAAAAGCACCCAATTAAGTGGATATAATTGGATATCCATTTGTATCCATTAAAATATTTTTAGTAATCCAAAATTATATTTATGAATACGGATTGCCGCTTCTAGTTGAAAACATGTTGACATGAACAAAATACATAAGTAATTATCTTAAAATATCTTATTTTTTAAAATAAAAATTTTTATTTTCTTACCAAGCCTCAACTCTCAACAATATTTCAATCATAATACAAAACAACCTCAATAACGCTCCTCCATCAACACCCTGACCACCTCATCAGAACCTCACCCTCCACCACTCTCCTCTCCCTCCTAATCCTCTCTTCCTCTACTTCCTCTTCTCTTCTCCTTTCTCTCTACCATACCTTCTTCCCAACCCTTGTTTCCTTATTGACTCCTTTGATCACTACCTCATCCTCATTAGTCTCTTCTGTTACAAATCTAAATTCAGCTATTCCACCACAAAACTTATCCCCACAACTCAATACATAAAAATTCTACAAACCAAACCATGATATATAATTAATGAATTTGATACCAAAAAACAAAACTTTGCACAACCATAATTAAAAGTTAAATTAGAGAGGACTGAACATCCCACGCCCACCATGCCTTGCTCCTTCCTTTCTCCACGCTCATGCTTAAACCTTCATTAGCATTACCCATGTGCATTGGAACCCGCGATTATGGACCGAATACATTAGTACGGAATTTTTTTTTCTTAATGCAAGATTTTAATTGTTGATATGCTTGATTTTATTTCTATTTTATCTCTTATCTACGTGCTATGATCTGTGTTTGTTTGTGTGCATGTGTTTTCATAGGTGTATGGAAGAAGAACACAATTTCCAAAGGACAAATAAGGAGGGAGAGATAGAGATAGTAATATCCAAAAAAGAAAAGGAGAAAAGAAAATTAGGAATGTTAGGGGGTGTTGGCTTATATGCAGAAGAGGGAGGAGGAAAAGGAGGATCAGCTGCCGGTAGATGGGTGGAGGATTAGCAGTTGCAGTAAGGGGTCCTGTAGATAGGGAAGAAGTGGAGATGGTAGTGGCACTAGGAATATGGGATTGACAGTTGGAAAAGGGGGAGGGGGGGGGAGGAAGTGAAAGGGGGAAGAGAACGGGTGTTAGCTTAAGGGGGAAGGAGGAAAAAGGGGTCGGGAGTGGCAGTAGGAGAGGGCTTGTAGACGGGGAAAAAAGTAAGAGAGGTGGTAGCAACAGTTATAGAAGTGGTCGCTCAGGGGTTTGATAGCATGCAAGATTGGAAAGAGGGAAAAGGTTTGGATGGGGAGGATAATTGGATGGGGATTAATAGCAAGGATAAGGGGAGGAGGTGGAAAAGTTAGAAAATGAAGGATGATGGGAAGGGGGAAGGAAAGCACTTCAAATTCTCAGTGCCATCTTTCTAGTGCCAACTGCAGTGCTACTAATCAGGAGTTGTTACCTTATATTCACACCTTAATGTTATCTGATTTACCTCAATTGTAATAAGTGTAAATGCTAGGTGGGAACTCTTAATTGGTGACACTAGAGTTGCCACTGGGAAAGATGGCACTAAGGTTCTAATCCGAGAAGGAAAGTATGGTTGGTTGGTAGTTCAGATCGTTAGTGTCACCTCAATACCATTTACTAGGGATTGTCAATGTGAATACAATATGGCAATCCCTAATGAATGGTGATTTATCCTAAGTATGGTAAGTGTGAATGTAAGATAGCAATCCTTGATTAATGACACTAGATCGACAACGAGAAAACTAGAATTGAAGATCTGAAGTGATTGGTTGGTTGGTTGATGTCACGGAGATTGGTTTCTCTTATTTTCGTTTTTTATTTTTCTTTCTCTTTCTTTCTGAATTTCTAACTCAAGTATTTGAATAAAGTCATTATAGTCATTTTAAGTAATTAAAAAAGGCTAGTATAATATTTTAAATTAGAGAAGTATCAAGTAAAATTGTTAGACACCTCACGAGCATGGTTCGCCATATCACCCGAGTCCGCGACGTATCGCCCGAGTCGTAACTGGAACGGAACCTACCATTACGATACCGTTACTCGCATCATCTTTTGAACTATATCGGATACATATCATCGAGAAATCGGCGATATTCACCGATATGAACGGTATGACACCGTATCGGTGAATATCGGCCGAGATCTCGGCGATATATATCCAATATTCACCGTTATGGACCAAAAAACTTAAAGACGTAAACACAACTCTCCTTACTAAAAGGAAAACAAAAAGTTGAAGAATAATAATCCATATACTAGAATGATCCACCAAACAATATTGTAAATTGTAGCAATTATTAAACACATGTCATACACATAAAGCAATGAGCATATGCCTTTTAGGTACAATGACGGGCCAATTGTATGTTCATCTCCATCGGATCTTGCGTCAGCCGGGGAGGTCGCAACTGCCGTAGTTTCATTCTTTCTTGTGGACTTAGGTGTTCATAATTTTGGATGTGCTTATTTGACTGTTACTATCATTTAGCACTAGATTTTATTAAGTGCTGAAGACATAACGTAACTCTCTGTAGTCACACATATTCATGGGTGCTGTGCAACAAATGCCTTATTCTTACAATAACAGGCAGAGAGATGAGCATGATTTTGAACCTTCTCATCATTCTACATGGTATTAAGAGATATGTAAAGAAAGTAAAAATATACTGTTACTATATTTGATAGAATTCAAGATCTACACATACATCTTGAATTTAATATTTCAATGATATTTATTATTGTTTTTTTATTTTAGAAATTTGAGATCAATCACTTGGACATTATCAGTTGATCAATTTATGATGGAAATTGTTATTGAGAATATGGTAAGAACGCTTGCTTCTTTATGTCTTTGTATTTTGTAATATTATTTGATATGTATCTCTTTCTTTTCTTGTATTCAAGTAAACATTACTACTTCCTTTGTATAATTTTTATTGTATTATTTAAGATATAATGATTTTATTATTAGATTTAAGTGATGTCATATAAAATTGATGCTAAAATCATTTATTACTAATGTTGCAAGGTCTACAATTATGCAACATTACTTTATTTAAATAATTAGTGACTATTAAGTGACTATATATGACAATGTAAGTATTTAGTAAATTTAATTTGATAATTGTGTTAGTTATGGAATTTTTTATTTTTAGTAATTTTTTTAAATGTTTTAAAAATTTTTATATACTATAATGTGCATATCACCCAATATTCAGCCGATACACCGCAACGGATGTGGAACAACCGCGACCGCGACGCGACCACGATCCGCGACGGCGAACCATGCTCACGAGAGATTTCTGAAATTATTTCAAAAAATCCCATTCAACGAACTTTGTCATGATTAATAACCACACATGAACAAACAATAAGCAATAGAGGATTACCAAATAAAAGAGATCATTTCATATTGCTTCTTTACTTTTACATAATACCATATGATATAAATCCGGACGGATTTTACCCCCAAAAAAGGAAGAAAAGGATATTCAGGCAGAAAAGGAGAAAAATCACACACATGTATAGGTGTACATATGCATATTAATCCCTTTTCTCCTTTTTTTAATTGTTTTTTTTGCCAAAAATGGCTAATTATTCATAAAAATTTCTCAGCTGCTGAACTCTTCTTCTCATGCAAGCAGTTATTTTACAGAAGTCCCCTCATACTTGGATGGATTTTGGATGATGTCCAAGACCAACAGCATCATTCGGTATGTATTTTCCCCAGAACCAGTGTGCCTTCCAGACTCTGTTCATTTCTTCAATGGGCACATTCTTGGTCTCAGGCAAGAAGAAGAAGATAAATGCAGTCATTGTGATCACAAAACATCCGAAGAAGAAGAAGAGGCCAAACTTCAAGTGGCAAAGTAAAGTCAGGAAGAGTTGCCCAATCAAAAAAGTGAAGAACATGTTTATGGAAACATTAATGGATTGCCCAGCTGATCGGATTTCCATGGGAAAGATTTCACTAGGCACCAACCACCCCAACGGTCCCCAAGACCATGCAAAGGCAGCAACGTACACGCAGATCAAAAATAGAGCAACATCGCCTTGGGTTTTGGTGAAGGTTCCTTCACCTGATGTTCCGAAAACTGAGGCAATCACAGCTCCAAGGGCAAACTGCCGTAACGAGATGTAGTGATTAATGCCATTAGACATATTTTCTTCCGCCCCAAATTCAATGTATTATTTCGATTCAGTATGAATATTAATAAGGTAAGATTTGAATATAAGCAATAATTTAAATAATTTAAATTTTTAGTATAAGTAATTAGTGATAAATATACAAATCCATTGTATTAAAAAATTAAAACGCAAGGACATAGGAAGAGTACATAGGCCCTCATATAATTGAAGTATATAAAATATTTGGAGAGACAGTAAGTTATAATTTAAACTTTTTATTTGAAGAATATGGATGTTATCTTAAAAGACAAGTAAAATATTCAATTTAAAACAAAAAAAGTCTTACTTTGTTATGCGTTTGATTTGAAATCTAATACGATAAAATCTATTGATTTCATGCAGTCTATATAATCATAGCAGGTCTCACCACCTAATTTATGTTTTCCTTGGCTCCATAATGCTAATCATATGTAAAGAATTAAATTGCCATGATATCACACGTACCTGGGCAATAATCATTTGGACTCCACCTTCAAGAAACAAAGCTCTTCTCCCAAACTTGTCAACAGTGAAGATTGACACCAGAGTAGCAAAGACGTTGACCAGCCCAGAGACCACGGCACTCATGAGGGAAGCATCATCTCCAAAACCAAGAGTCTTGAAGAGGACAGGGGCATAAAACATGATGACATTGATGCCAGTGAGTTGTTGGAAAAATGGAATGAGGGTGACAATGACAAGCCGAGGCCTATTTTTTTGCTCTAAGATATCCTTCCATGGTTGCTGGACAGCATTGGAAGCTTCACTTGCCTCCACAAGATCATTGTATTCATCCTCTACATTGTCAGTCCCTCGTATTTTCTTTAGAATTTGCCTTGCCTCTTCTTTCTTGCCTCTCTCGATCATGGAGTTGGGAGTGTCTGGTAGGAATAAAGATCCTAAAGTCATAACAATGGCGGGGACAATTGCCAAACCTAAGGAAATTCTCCATCCATTCTGCTTCATCTTTGCTGTTCCGTAGTTCACCAAATTGGCTATGAAAATTCCAATTGTTATAGCCATTTGGAAACCAATGTTTAGTGCACCTCTGATCTTCGGGGGTGCCATTTCTGATAGGTAAACTGGAACAGACTACAAGATGAATGATCAAGATTCAGTTTCATGATTAAACTACGAGAGCCAAAAGAAGTACAAAACTGTAAGAGAGAGAGAGATTAAATAAACCTGGTTAGCATATCCAATGCCTACACCTAGCAACAGACGACCGATAATGAGCATTGCAACATTCATGGCTGCTCCATTAATGATTGCACCTGCAAGAAACACTAGACCTCCAACTGTCATGGAGACCTTTCGGCCCAATGCTTTTGTTGTTGCTGAAGCAAAGAAGGAGGCAACAAGTGCTGCCAAGTAAAGTGAAGAGGTGAATAGTGTCAAAATCTGACTGTCAAATTTGCAGTAGTTATTTGCCTCTGTAAGGCTCTTCGACTTTCTGTACACCTCCGGAAAGAACTTGATCAAGAACTCATCCATAGATGTAACCCCTCCTGCAATTCTTTTTGAATGTAATCAACAATCCAATACAAGACATGGAAACTCTTGAAAAAGAAACAAAGCTTTGATGTGAGCGAAGAAATCAATTACCTGAGATACCAATATCATAGCCAAAAAGAAGCCCGCCCGTGGCAGCAACCAAACATGTTATAATTACAAAAGTTGTCACTTTGCCCTCATGGTTTCCTGCATTGTTTTGGGAGACAAAAGCACCTCCTGCCATCTTGTCCTAATTTTAAAATGCAAAAACCGTCTCTACTTAGTTTTGGATTGGATTTGGATACTAGGGTATAGTTTTTCTATAATTTTTTTTGGGGTAGGGGATAGTCTATAGTCTTGATACATGGGGGTGGTGTGGCAATCTTTGCCGCGCCTATTCCTCCCTAACTTTGCTTGCTTATTTTGAAAACGAGCTGATTTTGTTTATATATCAGTGGTAGAATGAAGAGATGGTTCTCATTATTTGGTTTTCTTTAGGAGACAAAATGAAAAGCGATGGTTCTCACATCTTGGTTTTCTTTAGGAGTTAAGACGAAGACAGACCGCATTTCTAGCTGGGAATGTAAAAACTAAGCCATGAATCATCTATCCTAATTCTCCATTTGACCAAAAAAGAATGGCCACGATAACAATACTTATCCATTCAGTTTGCTGACAGATTTGATCTCCATCGTTTTAGTAGTTCCTTGACTGTAATGCATCTGCACCCGATGATTATGGAATCAAAAGACCAAGGAAATTAATCTTGAGCAAAAGAGGGGAGATTGTTAGTGGCATGCCTAGTCAGCTAGTACTGACGAAAGTTTACCATCAAGACGAACATGAACTTGCATAGGCATCAATTCCTCTTCTTTTTTGAATATTTCTCGTACCATCATGTACGCTGTATATGCTATGATTTTGAAAGTTACAAAAACGTGAATTAATTTGAATGCTGTAATTTGAAAATTTCTCGAATGTGATTTTTTTTTTTTATATAATACAAAAAGGTTTATAAAATAAGAGATAGGCATGCCTAAATTTTAGACACAAGAGCAAGAGAATAACAATAGATGGTATGAGCATTTCATATATACGTCTTTTATGTGATTTTGGGAGGTAAGGTCCACGTCCCTTCTTTGTAACGGGTAGGATTCCTACGCTTAATCTCCTATCATACAAGGCGGCATTTTACCAAAAAGCCAAAAATAAATAAATAAAGAACTTGTGCGAACAGATTAAAGGTTTTAAAAATTATACAATGTGTGCCTCATCAAATTTCCTCAGGGTAAATCCCACTAACCTCCCTTCAAGCTTTTAGAAAAGCCTAAGATCTATCTCCTTAACATCAATATAACATTGACCTACCCTCTATTTTACTGAAGAATATCAAATGTCCCACCTGCAGTTAATTATGCGTGGAAGTTAAATAAGTCAAATAAATACACTCGACTTGATACAAAACCGATAGCCATCATCCCTATCATCCAAGCATCATCAAAGTCATCCTTCTACCTAGTTGTTGTCGAGAACTCAAAAGGTTTCATTCATGACAAAATTGCAAAGGAATTCTTCATGTAAGCAATCATGAATTGGTGCTCCAAGTTTCGATCGAAGTTTAGAGGAAGATTGCTCATAGATATATGCATTCTAAAGGAAATTTTGGAGCTACTAATGAAGCATCATCAAGATTGGAAGACTTGGAAGGCTTGGATAATGGAATTGAGACTGGAAAATTATGTGGGAAATGATTCCCTCAACCATCTCATCCACGGGATTCCAAACGAGAATGGTCAGAATTAGGAGTCATTCCCGCGACGCTTCTTGCCACGGGAACCACCACGGGAATCATTTCTACGCCATTCATGCTCATGGGAACCGCCAAGGAAATGGTCAAAAATTTTAATTGTTCTCGTGGCTCATTTCCGCCTACGGAACCAGCGCAGGAACTGTCAGGGAGTTACAGGATTTTTCTGTTGCAAGATTTTGCCTCACTATTTAAGTTGCAATAGATTAGGGATTAAGTAAGGGCTTTTTTATAATTTCAAACCCATATTGTTTGGTTATAAATAGGCTACCATTATTGTAAGACATTGAAATAATAGTTGAACGTTAGAATAGGTATTTTGAGGGTCTTCCTCTTTGCTTTCTTGCCAGCTTTTTTTTTTTTTTTTTAATAGCTTAGAGTCGCACTTTAGATATTTATTTAGCTTATCAATCAAGAACCATCGCAAAGGTATTTGGTGAAAATGAATTGATCCATTGCTTGGCTTTATCTCTTAATAAAAATAGAAATAATCTTAGTCTTATGGCGTCTTCAAAAACACCATTTTGTTTAAACGTACCACATATTTCGAACTTAAGTTCAAAATTTTTAGCATTAACCGGTGGCCTTATTATACTTGTATGTAAACCGGTTGGATCCGACTAGGCATAATCTCTTAAAGAATGAATTTTAGGGATAGGATTTTGAGTTCCCTCCTCCATAGCTACCTCTTGTTGTGGATGTGGTTGAGGTGCAATTGAGGTTTCACCAAATTCCTCCACCTTTACTTGTTCTTCTTACCTTTCTCTCTTTGCCTTCCTTGCAGTTCTTTCAATCTCTGGATCAAATGGAAACACTACTCTTACGCTCCTATGCACATACCTACAAAAAGAAACAAAATATGAACAAACAAGTAAAGTAAAACAACGTATAGCGTAATAAAGCTTGCGTTGACCCTAATATTGCCTTGATTCCCCAGCAACGGCGCCAAAAACTTGGCGTGGTGTAGATTAGGTATAGAAATTAGAAACAAAATACGCAAAAATCAAATAATAAACCTAATTTCTCAACTTTACCGCAAGTATACAGGTAAAGTGTAGTACAAGGAGTAGGGGTAAAGTGTAGTACGAGGAGTATATAGGTGTTATCCCACAGGGAATCAAATAGCTTGCAAGTATTAGAGCTTTGTGGCTTACCTTATTATCTAAACAGCCAAAAATTTAAGGTGAGATGAAATGTAATGCAATAGAATAGGTGAATGATAACAACAACTTGTAGAAAATCAAGTATTTAAGATGTCTAGAATATAGATTTCACTAATAAACCATGAGATGCATGAATGACTTGCTAAGTGTTATCTTGCCTTATTTAGAATCCAATTCCATTTGAATCATAACTAGTTCTCACTATGAAATGATTAGACTCCAACTATTCTCATAATGAAATCTTGTGAAAATATGAATTGTACTGATTTACTTAAGAATTCATTAGTCACATATGAATAACTCAAACATTACTTATTCATTTTTCATTGTTAAATTCATTTCTCAATGTCAGTTAACAACTTAGATGATTTGTTTAAGTTGGCCATGCAAAAACAAGTGTTAAAACTTGAACAAATAAATGAACAAGAACAAGCTTATCAAGTTTAGATAATTTAAGTCATGTTTTTGGATTCATTAGCTTTATCTATATTCTAGATGAAGCTTTTAGTGAATCATGACTAGTGAAACAACATAAAGCTCAACCAGAATACAAGAATTCATGTTTCAATTATGAAAATAAAAGATAGAGTTGAGAAAGGCTTATGGACAAGTCTTTAACTTCTATTTCTTTTCCAAAATGTTGAAGTACAAAAAGTTGAGTATATGAAGGTCACTATGCTATTGGAATTTAGAAAATTCTATTAATTCTCTTCAATCACACTAACTCTAATACTAACAATTGGATTCTAGTTGATGATAAATCTCTTAGAAACGACTCCTATTTATAGACAAATGGTCTTCAAGTCCTTTTCCAACTTGCAATTACATTCCATGCATTATAATGATGAAGATTTGTATTGAGATTCCAAACGGACATAAAAGTTTTCAATTGTCTACTAAATGGAATCTCCAGCTAAAATAACACTATCTTCTCCAGAAAAGTCTGCAAAAACAAGTTGGTAATGGATGCAAGTTTCAACCCTGGAAAATTCACATTGACCCGTGCATCTGTGCAAGCTAACCCACGGATCCGATCGCAAATCACCAATTATGGGCCTCACTTGATTTTCTGAATTTTGTTGCATTGGCTTCCATGTGTGCAGGCATTTTTCACGTATTTTCTTGCATTTTGATGAAGAATTAGGTCTCTCAAATATTTTTGCACAACTATTTCTTCAAGTATTCTTCAAGTGGTTCATCCAACTTAATCTCTTGAATCACCTTTGATTTTGATTCACCTTGACTCCAATTGATCCAAATTGAGTTTAAGTATGATGAACTTGCAAATTTGTACAAGAATTGTGCATTAATTTGCTCAAAATAACAACTCTGCCTTAATAAAAACCCTAATTCTAGAAAACGTTAGAAAATCAGTCATTTGCAACCAAAATTACTAAAATAATACTAAAATCATACCAAAAATATATAATAAAACATATAATAATAGTGGTAAACTTGTTACTCATCAAAGGAGAAGAGGATGAAGCACTACAAGGCTATTGCAGAAGATTGTGCTACCAAGATTATGAGTATATATGAAGCACTTGTTGTTGCTCAAAAGGAAAGGGCTCATGAAGTTGAGGAAGAGAATGTGCCAACCTATCTAGTTCGTCTTGATATTCAAGATCATGAGGAGGATCTTCTATCACTTGTGGAGAAGAAGATGAGTTGCTATCAATGGAGATGATTGATATTGAGGCACCATCATAGGAGGAGCTGATTGGAGTTGATGTGCCATTGTTGAAGGAATTAATTGGAGATAGAGATACTACCAATGGAGGAACCTAATGAAGAGGAAGGTGTGCTATTCATAGATGGTCATCTTATTATTGAGGAGTTTGTGGAAGAATCTGTTGAAATTGAAAACTTCACTCCTTGTAATGTTGAAGACTTACCTCATGAGATAGTGCCATGTCCCTTGTCTACCTTGATATACAATTCGAGGAAGGATCACTTTGAAGAGGAGGAGTATGATACGAATCCAATAGCCCTCAATACTATCATCCAAGCATTATTCGAGTCATCTATCTACCTAGTTGTTCTTGAGGATTCAAAAAGCTTCGTTCATGTCAAAATTGCATGGGAATTCTCTATTCAAGTAGTTATGAATTGGTGGTCCACGTTTCGGTTAAAATTTAGAGGAAGATTTCTCATGGATACATGAATTCTAAAGGGCATTTTAGAGCTATTAATGAAGCATCATCATGGTTAGAAGACTTGGAAGACTTGGACTCATGCAATTGGGACTGGAAAATTATGAGGAAAATAATTCCCAAGACCATTCCCGTCCAAGGGTATCCAAACGAGAATGGTCAGAATGGGGAATCATTCCCATATCACTTCCCGACCATGGGAACTACCACGGGAAACATTCCTACCACTATTTCTGCCCACTAAAACTGTTGCGGGAATGGTCACAAGTTCCAATTGTTGCTTGGCTCATTCCCGCTCACTAACAATTAATTAGAATCTCTTCTCAATTGAAACCCCAAAAAGATGTATTGAGGTTCTATGGATTTTATGGTTTTAGTTAGGTTTGAATCTAACCAAAAAGACTCACATGGTTCTATCTCTAACAAATAATGCGAGCCTCATTATTCATGAAATGATCTAGTCATATAAGTGATTTCTCAATCTATCCATATGAAATGAGTATTGAAATAGAGGATTGCCGGCAAATTCGAATTCAAACACAATGAAACTTATGAATAAATCTAAGATTAATGTTGGTATTTTCGTTGACTCAATAATAAAATAAAATACAATATAGAATTTAGGGTTCATCTATCTAAATCTCAATAACTAAATCGATAATTGCAAAAATAGAATTAATAAAAGACAGGAAAAGAATAAGAAAACTCATTCTCATGAACAATTTGTGAGTCCTCCCTTGCATCTTGATAAAGTCTTCTTGCCTGGCACAATTGAAGCCCTTGAGTTGCTCCTCTACTCTTGTTTTTTTCTCTTTACATCCTTCTAAATGTGTGTGAAGATATGTATTCTATGTGTTGTGTGTCTATGTCTAACTCCCTCCTTCTATTAGGGCTAAAAATCCCCCCTTTATAGTGTTTCTGTGCTCTCAAGTACAAGGGGAACACCCTCTTTTAGGCTTTTAAATGATAGCATAAAGTCTACAAATTCACACCACTTATATTGCAGGCAGATGTCCACCACGCGAGCCGTCCCAACGGATTACCCAACCGCAGCAGCGGCTCAGGTTCTTCAGCCTTCTAATCTTGGTTGTGAGCCAATCCTTGGTGTGGCTATGAGCACAGCTATGGTTAGAATGTTTACTTTGGCCTCAATTCAAGCCTCTAACCGTGGTCAAGTGACTCCATTGTCTTTATACTTCAAAAACATCAAACTTCATTTCATATTTTGGTGTGTTTTGCTCTTTTAATCATCTACCATCATCAAATCAATCTTCTAAACATCATTTCTTGCAACTCCAATGGATTGAATTCAATGATGAAGCTATCAAAACCTCACAAAATAACACAAACACATGTAAATCACATCTTTATACTATTTGACATTCAAATCGAAAATGAAAAGAAATAGCAAAGAAATTAAAGAAAGCTCATAGAAAAACCCTAAAAATCTAATCTAAAAACCTACTAAAAACTTATAGTTTAGCCATTATCAATCCTTTTTTATTCTTTCAAAAACTAAACTATGTCCTTTTTTGTTTTCAATTAGTGTCATTCTAAGTATAATGACTTGAACGGGGTAAATTAGGAGAAGAACAAAAAGAAATAAAAGATATAGGATTATTTCTTTTACATACTTGGCTACTATTGAAATAAATTATCACAAAATGGTTCACTTTTCTTTTTTGCAAAATTTTATTATTTTTTCCTTTTGTATTAATTAACTTTTGTTTATAAAGCTTTTTGTTATACCTTTTATTTGTTTGTATATTTTTTTAATAATTTTGTTGATTTGGTGGTTAGGGTTGGGACACTAGCAAAAAGAGGTTAGGGCCTAATATTAACTAAGTTAATTTTAGATTTTCACTTTGTGTAATCTATTTCACCTATAATATTTGGTCTCTTGGGTTTTTCACCTTTTAAAATATAGATTCAAATGACATATTTAAATATATAATCAGTAAACCCATGCATAGCATAGGTTTTATTTAAAGGATATATAACTTTAAGTGTGACAAGAATCTCGCCATTTCATGCAATTAATTATTTTAAAGATTTTTTAATCTCGCCATCTTTTATTATTTATAAAATACAAAAGATGTAGATATTCCCTCTATCTGATTTTATGTGTCATACTTTCTATTCTTGTTCATCCCAAAATGTATGTCATGATTTGAAAAGTCAAACTATTAAATCACTTCTCACCCATTTTACCCCTATTATACAAATTTCAAAAAAAGAAGGTTTGACTAATAAATAGCCATTGAATTTTGAATTGAGGGGCATATACACGAATTTTACTTTTCTGGATAAGTTATTAGAATCAAAATCCAACTTTCTTAAATTGAGTGTCCTATTGACTGTGACACATAAAATAAAGCGATGGGAGTTTTTATTACAAAAAATAAAAAATGAAAGTGCAACTAAAACTGATTGAGCTTGATATTATATTATCAAGATGATGATTAAAAGTATGATTGTCATTTTTTTGTTACGTAACTTATATACAGTGATATATTTGTTAATGTCATTTTTTTTAACTTAGTCTAAGTATGTTCCATGTTTAAACATAAGCAATATTGCAACGACTATCCCTTATCATAACTTCCAAACAATGGTAAATTTGGACAAAAATTTGTTACTTTTTTACCATAGCTTAACTTTTTCGTCAACATTTTATTTGAAGCATATGAGATATAATATTAAAACAAATAAGGAGCAAAATATAGCCTTAAATTTGAGTAGTCCATATAGGTTCATTAAAAGCACACACTTTAAACTCATATTAAGGCTCCAAAGCTCCGTTTGTTACATGGTACGGAGCCTGTAAAGTGGACTATATATAGTGGAGTAAGTATTAGGTACACCACATACAACCAATCACATATTACTAAATATTGCAACGTGTGACCTACCATTACCGCACGGTGATAAATTATTAATTTTAGTACATCACGTGACAATACACACAGTGCATTTAATATTTTTTTAGTATCTAGTGCGTGGCATTTGTATTGAAACAAAGTTGTTCGTGTACTTACTTGGAGTCCCTTAGAAAGCCATCATCCACATTGTGATTCCTAGTTATAGTTGTTAAAATTTCAATCTTAACCTTATAATTCAACTGTTTTAGAATACAAATTTATGTACTCTAACTCGCTCATAGTGTTAGTGTATATCACGCCTATTTTCTAGATTGTAATTGATTATATAATTGATTTGGGATTGATTTAGAATTCCTTCCTTTATTATCATAGATATCGTGTCTAGGTTCATTGTACATTGTGTTTAAGTTCATCGTATGTTATGTTTAGCTTTCATTGTATTCATTAGTCATCTACAGGCCTAAAAATACATGCTTCTTGTATCTTTGTAAGTGTGGAGTGTTTTATCATAATACATCATTTTGTTTTTAAAATATGTTAATTATTTTGACATGGTATTAAAATATGTTAATCATTTTCTTCAATTTCGAGTCTTGCATTATTCTTTCTTGTTGAGTTCTTAGAATAATGGCAAAGCAAATCAAAACATAGAATCCAAGCAGTTCCTTCCGTGATCCAAGTTCTTCATATTTTTAACTTCTATCAACTACACCAAATCTTCAGTTTCCACTATTTCAATTGGCGGTTTGACAGCTGTACAATATGATTAGCTCTTGTCTTTTTGAAACAGTGATAATATCCTGAGCTCAGTTAATGTTGTTGGTAATATAACTCATCTCTTTACTCCAAATTTCTTTTCTTGCCGTACTTAGTTACTAGACCAAGATGCTACTCATCATTTTATGGGTGACAAAACCTTCTTGTTTGATCTATAGAAATCCGAAATATTCACTGATACATTTCTACCCAATGGCACCATGAAACAACTTCAAGAACATGGTAGACATTATTTGAACTCTTTAGTTACTCTGCATAATGGTTAGCATGCTCTAGATATTCACTGTACTCTTATATCTAATAGTAGCCTCACCAAAGAACACAATGGTATTAGTCTATTTCATCTTTATTTTTATGTTGTCTAGGACCTAGGCTCATGGAAACTGATTGGAGTAGGTAGGGAACGGAATGTTTTATACTACTTACCACAAATTGCACTGAGTCATGACATGTCAAAGTCAATGTAGGCAACAAAGGTTAGGACACCCTTCGTATGACCAATTGGTATCGATATCTATTTTTTCTCATATTCGTTTTGATAAAATCTGTCAAGAGTGCACTACATGTCCTTTGGCAAAGGCCTCTATACAAGTTCTTTCAAGTAATAATAAATCTGTGACTCCTTTTCATTTGATTCATAGTGATGTATGGGGCCTTATTAAATACTTTCAAGCTCTAGGGCTTATTTCTTTTAACTCTTGTAGATAATTGTACCAAAACAGTTTTTACATATTTATTAAAACACAAGGATGAGTCTTGTCATCCTTTTCAAAATTTTAATTTTTTAGTACAAACTAAATTTGGATTTCAAGTTAAACAATAGAAGTAATAATGCACTAGAGCTACTGAAGGTGACACAAAATTGTTTTTTTTTTTTTAGAAGAATTGTTAATCAAACTTCTTGTGCTAGTACACCTCAACAAAATAGGGTTATTGAAAGAAAACATAGGGACATTTAGAGATGACTCTGGTGGCGGTGTAATAGAAGACACTTTGAAAGGAAAGTCCATTTCATGAAGATGCACATCACGAGAAAAGAAATTTTTTTTTTTTTGTTTCCAAATCATAAACTTTAAAATCATCCTTGTAATGAGGATAGCCTACAAATACACAAGGTATTGACCGTGCGTAAAACTTGTTTAAGAGTTGTAAGGGATTAACAACACAATATAAACAAAACTTTAAAATGATTATATTTCGGTTGTTTGTCAAAAAGTGCTTAAAAAAGGCTTATTTTCAAGTGCTGAGGTGGGAAGATTGAGGATGTATGTAGTTGTTAATACGCATTCCTTTCAAAATTTAATGGGCAAGTTACTCTGAAAAAATAGGTATCCAACCCAACTCGTATATAAGGATAATGAAGTAATTTTATAAGATTTGTCTATTGACCTTAATTTAAGATATATAATTACTGTATACCTATTATCACATTTATTATTTATCAGTTTCTTTTTTATTCGCTATTTCCTCTTTTCAACTTTGCCTGACCCGTTAAATGCGAGTCGAGTAACCAAAAAAACCACTTTCGAGTATTTAAAGTGAAAGCGAGGGGGAGAGTCGGAAAGTGAAAGCGAGGGGGGTGAAAATGAGAGTTGTGAGAGGCGGTATTTAAAGGGGTTTATGCTGTCTATGACCGTTGATAGAACGGCTAGTAAAATGGTAGCCGTTGATACCCAGCTACAATTATTAAAAGAAAGATAAATTTAGGCTTTCGCATTCTGTAAATGTGGCGGCACTTTTTGTTTTGAAAAAGAAAAAAAAGGAAAAATCGCCACCAGCCATATTTGCCGGAATTCAACCATCCATTCGCCGGTTGGACCAGTAACCGTCAACCTAGGTTTAGTATTACTAACGAACTAGCAGTCTCTCGCAGTTGAGTAGAGAGAAGCAGAAGCCGGACGGGACTCTCCTTAGGAGAAAGTCTGAGGGCGGGAAAGGGAAGAGAATGAGAGGGAAACCCAATTCTCTATAAATTTTCGTCCTAAGTCCTTATCCATCCAAATCCTTTGGTTTCTCCCCGCCAGCATCTGCTCACCTCTTCATCCCTTACCCCTGAAGTCAACAGAAAAATCAACCCCGTGAGTCCTTTTAAGCCCGCCCTCTTCTTCAGTTTTTCTCTCACCCCTTTTCTGTTTTATTTTATTTTATTTTATTTTTTGACATAAATTTTTTTTATTTTCTTTCTTTTTTTTTTTTTAAAGAAAAATTAGTATTGACCTTTTGGCCATCAGGGCTTTCTTTAGCAACGGAATTTGGTTTGTAGACTGTTGATGTAGGTCCTTATGATTTAGTAGCTTGGAATTTGAGTTAAAATTGTTTGATTTATAGGACCCTTGAATCGGTGGCTGCGTTGGTTTTGCTCTTGTACCGGTGAGCTGAGCAGATCAAAGATCTAAGAAGTTTTGTAAAGTTTTAGATCAGATGGAGACCGGTGCAGGAGAGGAATCGTCCGGATACTCGGCAATGGATGACTACGAGTCATTAATTGCTACCACTGATGCGGAGCTCTTGAAACGCGCGTGGCGGAATGAGAAGGCTGCTCCTCAAATTCTCAGATATGAGGCTGCTTTGATTCAGAGGTCACGTCAACAAATTCAGTTAATGGTATGAAACTTTAAAATGTAAAATGCTAGTATCTTTTAAGTCCTTTTTCCCCCCTTGAATATGGATATGTTTCTTCATGGTGTTTTGTTTACTGTCTCGGAAAATTGTCTTTTAGGACTTATTGATAGGACTACGTTTACTTGCATTTTGCCATTGAATTTGTCTCTAGTGGCGTGCAGGATTAAGTTCTTTTATGCTTATGCTGATATAGAAGATGGTTTGGTTTAATTGTTGTTAATTATAGTGTTTTGAAACGGGGTTTCTGCTGATTGGAGGATTACCATTCAAGTTTAGTACACATAACTATGATTTACCAATCTCGATAAGTTCAGTTTTGTGCTTTCGAGTATTTTGCAATGCCTTAAAGAACTTGTGGATAACTCTGTTTAGAATGCTTAAAACCATGTGGATTTTGTTTGCGAAATGACAAGAACATTATCAGTCAACGTGCCTTTCTGTCTTCTGTTTCTTTACTGGTGGTTATCTGCTTCTTCATTAACCAGTGATGTGCATGAAGTGCTGACCTTGGTATTCTACCTAAATCTGATGAATTAATCTTGAATAATTTAACAGTTAGGTTAAGTGCTGGTTAATGATGCCTATGAGCAGGTCTTAATGATCATTGGAACCTTACTTTTTGAATGGTATTCTACACAGCAAGCATTTTGTTCTTGAATTATTACTTAAGTTTGTGGTTTCGGAGGTCCTTAAATTTATGTCAAATATGATGTATAGTACTCATGGTACTGCTTTACTTTCAATGACTTCAGGAAGAGACAGTGGAGGAATTCACGAGAAGTGGTATTGATCCTCTTACAGTGTCCCTTTATCAGATGGACTTGGACAGGACTCTCTTTCTCTTGAGATCATATTTGCGGACTCGCCTTCAAAAGGTAGCCATGTATAAGGCCTTATTTATTTTGCATTACAGCGTCCATGAGGTCCTTTTTTCACCCTTTTTATTGTCTTTTTCAGATTGTTATCTATAGAAGCTAAACATATGTGGGCTGTAATTGTTTTGAACTTTGATGTGGCTAGAACTTATGAAGCTACCTGTAAGCTAACAACTTAAAAATGGAACTATTCATATCCAATGATGTTTCTTTATGCATCCTAAGAGACATGAAATTTCAAGCATACTTATCAAAGGTGTGCACTTAGTGCGGCACAGTTAAGCACCGACTAGGCACTTCTAAGAAGGCACATGCCTTTGGAGTCTAGGTGCACAGGTGCAAGGATCTTAGGCGTGCTTTTCTTCATTATTCTATCTTTTTGGGTTTTGTGTTAAATTTCAAGTTGACTTCTTTGGCTGGGTTGCTCAAATTTTGAATCGAAGACTTCAATTGGCTAAGGTACTCAACACATGGGGACTTTTTTTTGGTGTCCATTTACTTTACTAAATGTCTTGAGCTTTGACAGGCCCAGTTACTTAAAATATTACACGTAAATAAATACGTACCCCCAGTTGATTCCAATTAAAACGGTTTCAAAGCCACACTCCTTAAAGATAAAATCAACTCTTCTTGCAAAGCTCAAATTCTGAGTTTCTAGCTCAGTGTTAAACTTGAGGTGCTTTGTTTGAAGGGTAATACCTTTGAAAAATTTTGGAAAAATAGGTTTTAGTCTACTTTTATCATAGAGAACAATTATAAGCTAATTACCTCAGCCGTTGGGATACTCAGTTTCCACAGATTTGGTCAATTTGGTTGACCTTGTTATTTAGTCTCTAAACTTATCACAGATTAACTTGTCAAGAACTAAATGATCCTATAAGTTATATTTCTGTATTATGTCATTTCTTTTCATTAAAACCTTAGCTAATGCAACCCTAGTATATGAGTCAAAACCTTAGCATATGCGTTATTCTGACTTACTGGTTGTGTGAGCCTTGTGTGATAAAGCATGCCTGCTCCTTGTGCATAAGCCCCAGGAGACCTCGGCTCCTAGATGTGTTTTGCACCTCAAATAAATATGATTGCATGATCTGTCCGCCTATTCTTCACTTGTTATGATACATTGCTTGTAGATTGAAAAGTACATGTTTCACATCCAAAAGACTACTGAGTTGTGGAATCGGCTTTCTAGACAAGAGCAAAAATTTGCTGAAAGGTAAAGGGTGTATTCCAAAATACGGTCCTTGTGGAGATACGAAATGTGTGTGTGTTGTGTACTAATTCTCGTTGATTCTTGGTTCAGGTGTACAGAAGACATGGAACAGCATTTGGAGCAATCTGTTCTCTCAAAGTTGCCTAGCAGTTACAAGTCTCATTTAAAGCAATCTTCAAGTAGTGAGGAGGAGGACATGGGTAAACATCATATACAGTAGAAGTCGTGCGCTTTGCGCAAATTGTCTCTGTTTCTATGTGTATGCTTGTGTTTGTGATGCTTGTGTGCATGTGGCTTCCTGCACTCCAATCTTTGTATGTGTGCACACAGGGGAGAATGCAGGAAATGTATCTTGAGGGGGCAAAACTCTATAGGTATATAGTTGGGGTTGCTAATTTATTTCTTCTAAAAGTTTAGGGTGGCAAAATATAAAATTCATAAGGGTGCAAACGAAATTGAAAATTTTCAAGGTGTAAAAATATTTTTAAAGTCTCGGGGCACCGCCACCTATATCTGTCCATGCGGGAACAGATGGTCCTTTTTTAGGTATATTGTTCTGTCAGAGGTATAACTTTCAGCATGTTTACTTGTTTGCTCCTTGTCAAATCTTACAAGCCTATTTTTGGAGTACAGTCCATAAAAAGAAATGTAGAGAAAAGGGAGAAATTACGAGAAGAGAAAACTTACTCTTTTGGGAGTTCAGAAAGAAAGGGATGATTTAGGTGTTCTTTTTGGGGTGAAGTTGGTGTTATGAAAGAACTTTGTTACTTGGATCAAGTTTTCTTACTTCTTTGCATTTTGGGGACAAAATTTTTTGACCAAATTTTCTCATCTTTTCTCTACATCTCTTAGTTAAAGTCCCCAGATGAAAGAAAGCGGGACACTTTTTTTAATTTTATTTCATCTCTGTCTGTCTACTTGAGTGCGAAGCTTAATAAAACCCATTTCATCTACGTTTTTCTTTTCTTTTTTTTTTTTCGGTGTGTGGGTGGGCAAAAGTCTGAGATTTAAATTCCTAAAGAAGAAAGACTGGAAAAACCTCAAATGGGGCTATCTGAAATGAGTAAATACATACATGAAAAGTTTGTCAGTCTTATGGGGCTTCTGAGATGTTTTGTTCACTGTTATGACATCCAAAACAATTTACTACTTTTTCCATATTCCAACCAAAGATTACCATGTCATTTTCTAAAGTATCATTGAGGAACTAGTGACCATTTGCTAGGAAATTGGTATCATTTTCTGAGAAACATAGATCTTTTGATGCAAGGAATTTCAGTGGAAAATGTTGAGTTTTCTAGTAAGGAAAGAATTTTAAGCAACTATAATTGCTTATGGCTTTGAAGGGCTCATAAACCTGTCTACGCCATTCGAGGCCCTCAAAGAAAGTGTGATAATTGGATTGTTCTTTTCTACAAGCATCAGGTTATTCCATACTGTGGGTACATGAAAAAATGTGAGATTTTTCAAGCATTTTTTCCCTTTTGGATTGAAAATTTTGAATGCAGATTAGTTGTTTAACTTTTGGATCTTTTAAATGACTGACTTCTGCTATATGCTCTTTGTTGGTGCCTTATAGTTCCAGAGCCACAACTGGACACTTATGTCATCTGCAGAAGCAAGAGATTCTTAGGGTCCTTTCAGCTCGATGAAAGGTATTTTACCATTATTGAATGTAATTTTACAGATAGCTCTAATATCTGATTTGTATGTTCAAACATGGCAGTGAGGAAGAGCCTGTTAACATTGAAGCTGATGATTTATATGCTTTGCCTTACAAGTCAATAAAGCCTCTTGTGGAGACGGGGCAAATTGATCTCGTTTAAATGGCCGGTACTTATGTACTTCTGCTTTAGACATACTAGCATTCTTAGTTGTAAGCTATGATCAGAAATATATGTATGCGTTTAGTGAACTTCCAGCTGCTTGTTCCTACTAATGTATTTTCCATTATCGGAACACAGATTAGTTCTTCTCTTTCTACCCTAAGAAATAGAAAGGCAGAGCCTGGACTCTTGCATTGAAATTTTTCAGGCAGATGTAAGCACTTTTAATTGGATTTTATTGATACTGAGCTATTCGTGGGAATAGATTATTTCAAATAGAAGAAAAATGATAGTTATTGTTCAATTATTTCTGTATTCAGCCATACGAGTTTTTGAGACCGGAGCATTTCAACAACATTTTCACTTTAGGGTCACTAGAAAATGCTTTGTGTGTTTACTTTTTCACACACTGCACTGGGTGCACTTTAGTGCGGCAAGATAACTGTTTGATGTATGAAAACTGAGAACAGAACCATTTTAGTTGTTTAGACGAGTTGCCATACTACTGTCTCCTGAATCTAGTCAAATATCAACGGCAGGTTTCTGCGGGGTATCCGTGTCAGCGAGACTATTTAATTGGATGATGTGCTATTCATGCATAATAGACGTACTTATTCACCATTTTACCTGTTTGAAAGCATTGAATTTATATATGAATAAGATATATTATAAACTTTAGCATTACCATCCTTTGCATTGCGTGCGGTATTTTTGACAATGTGAATATCACGGAACACAAACGTATTTAAGCTCATGTGTTCCCAAAAATGCAATGAACAATACACTAAATTTTTTCTGTTTGGTTATCTATTATTCTAAAAATTATTTTCCGGATTCATTTTCAGTTGTCTATTTACAAATACATTTGGGCAAAAAAAGATACGTGAACAGTTTCTTAAGTTATCCTGTTAAAAATATCATCCATATTTTTAATTATTTTCTTTAAGTGTAAAAATAGCTTATTTGCCTTTACTTCAAGCGCTTCAAGTATTTCTACTATTTTCATTAACAACGGTATTATATCAAAGGCATACATAAACCACTAAGATAGAACAACAGTTCACCAACATATGTGTATGTGTCGTGTGTGTCCATGTATCCAAAGAAATATAGAAACAAATTTTTGAATTTTCCTTATGGGACGATAATGAAGAAAGACTGAGAAACACACAAGAGGCATGTGATATAGAGCTATCTGCGCCTGATTGGATGTGGTTTAAAATGCTCACCTCCATGTCCTCATCCTCATATTTGTGTCTCATGACACTCCACTCCATTTGTCTTCATTGAGAGGTTAGAGCACTATGGCTCCACCCTTGAAGTGAGGGATTAGAATTCTACTAAATACCTTTCCCTTTCCCCCAATCGTAATAGTATAGATTTGATCAAAAAATTAACATCATTTAATTGATTGGGGAACCAAATGCTTGGACTTGATTCCCACATCGGAAGAGTTGCTTGTTAGAGTCTAGTATTTAAGCTCTTACGCCCCTCTAAAAGTTACCATGGCTTTTGGAGTGGGTTTGTAGGGTAAAGGTTAGGTGTTATTCTCATTCCTACTTTCAGTTTGGGTTGAGTAAGGTTGGTTTCCCTTCCCCTTTTCTCAAATTGGCAAAAAAAAAAATGCTTGGACCTGCATTGGATGCCAGTCCGCTCATTAAAGATCAAAGTATGTCAAATTCATGTAAATTTTACCATGAGCTGATTGCATCAATTGAGCAAATATAGGTTCGACCAAGATTTGCTTCTCCGAAGTGCCAAAGGTAAGCATAACATCATTGCAAACGTAAAGTGCCAAAGTATGGAATCCCAAAAAAAGGCTTAGTTTAAAAAATAGTGAACCATTTGGCAGTAATTAATCTTACTATGCTCACATGGGTGAATTTTCTGCGTAGAGCTCTCAAGTGTATTGCACCAGTAGGAGAGTGCCTCCATAGCATCCCATTCCTCTTGGTCGTACAACTCCTCGCCACCGTCTTCCTCTGAAAGTGGCTCCTCTTGGCTAGGATGGTTGTCGTCTCCAAGCAATACATTCAAGAACCGTTTCTTCGAGCATTCGGCCATTCAATAAGGACCATCACAAATAAAGCACTCTTGCTTTTGTTGTTCTCCACTGTTGCTCGGGCATTGGCTCTTGGATTATTCTGCCTGTGTATTGTTTTTGGATTTGGATGGTAGGTCTTCCCCCACATTTTCCGCCATTTGGTCAATTGAACTTGTTGCCCGATCCCTTGGGCTGCTTGGTTGCTGGCTTCGTTTCTCTTATCAGTTCCAACTAGTAGTCGACCAACCTTTGGCCTAATTAATATCTGAGACTAGATTCTCAACTTGTGCTCATTGTAATTTTGCTCTAACCCACGGCTTCAAGCTCTCTTAAAAGAAAAATAGCTTATCTTTCTCCGACATATCTATAATGTTTAGTAGATGGGTCTGGAAGCTCTTTACATACTCAAGAATAGTGCCCATCTATCTCAATCAGCACAAGGCACGATGAGCTTGTTCCTCAACATTATGTGGAAAGAATTGCCGTTTCATCCTCTACTTCAGTTCCTCCCACATATTGATTTGAAGGTGTCCTGCTCGAATTTCAGCATTCTAGATACACCACTACACTTTGGCGTCATCCAACAGATACATGGATGTAGTCGTCACCTTTGCGGCGTTGTTCCCGACGTTGGTTGCTTTAGAGTACTGCTCCATATCGAAGAGGAAATTCTCAAGTTTTCTTGCATCTCTTGACCCGCCAAATGCCTTTGTCTCAAGGACCTTTGGCCAGTTAAATGCCATCACCATCTCTAGAGTACTGGCCACAACGTTGTTGTTAGTCTCCGCCAACTCGAGAATCCACACCTTCGCAGGGAGCTTGGTCACCATCGTGCGCAATTCGGTAATTGCATTGGTGTTCCCCACGACTCCTCCCTCAAGAGACTAGGTTTCCTCAACAAGTCGTTGAGTGGTACCCTGTTCTCCTCAAGGTCTGTACTCAAGTAGGCTAGGTTCGTTTCAACTTGGCCAACTTGCAGGTCAAGGGAAACAACCCCGTCGTCCTTGCCCAAGCATCTTGTGGAGAGACGATTGACTACCTCCTCTAAGATATCAAGTCATTCTCGATTTGTAGCCATCTTTGTTTATAGTTTAGCCATGTATTCCAACCGAAACTCTTATACTAACTGTCACGGGTCGATAGTTTTCCAACAATGTATCGAACCGTGTGGCAAGTAACGTCCCCCACACTAGTTTTGCCTACTCGTCCAACTGTATATCACAATCCCAATTATAGCTGTTTACAAGGTAAATGCATATAAAAGCTTTAGAGACACAATAGTGAAGTAAGAAACTAAACTTTCATTGATAATCGCAAAGGTTATATGAATACTTTATATTCGTACATCAAGTATCCAATTCCTTGTCGCCCCCTATATATGCTTTAAAAACAAAATTACAAGTGAGAGGAGTAGATACTGTTTTTCTATGTAAAAGGGAAAAACTTAAACCACTCTATTTACAGATGCAAGATGAATTAACACTTGAAATTACATCATTTGACTCCTAGTACTAAGTTCTTCATCCTAGAAAAGTTTGGCATCGGACGGTGACTGGTTGGTCCCACAGGTCCCGAGTGCTGAGTGGTGACCGGCATGCGATGTCATCCTCCTGTTAGGCGCGATTGGCTCCGTTGCTGGCTGGTTGTCGTCCTAGTGTCCTCGATCAACAAATGGTTGGCATTTGACATTGCAACACGAACATGGAGGAGCGTGCGGCTGGAGCCCGGACACGACTGGGGGCGACAGGTCATGCGAGTTGCTGCATGAGTGCGATAGGCAACAAACGCACAGCACCGAGTGCGGGCACGGGTGTGTGCATGAGCATGGAAGGCAGCAACCACTGCAATACCTCAAAAGGCAATTAATTTGTAGGTTGCTCATATTTTTATATTATTAAATCTATATACGCGCAATGAATAGTTGTGCAAACGGTTAAACTCTTCCCCATAACTATGGGTGGCAATGGGATCGGGTTCAGGTTGGTGGGTCGAGTTGAAACTCGAGTATAACAGCTAACTCGTCAATTCGAACCCGACCTAACATCCCAACAAGAGTCAACCTGAACACGACCCAACACGGGTTAGCCGGTCGACCCGTGAACCAAAAAAAAAACTTAACACATGCTATTGTTAAGGAAATTTTTAGGTCAAACGGGTCGATCCACCAACCCATTTGACTCGAAAACTTCCTTAATGTAAAGTTTTTTTTTTTTGGTCAAATAAGTCGACTTGAACCTGAATTCAACCTTTTTTTTTAGTTTTTTCGGGTTAGACGGGTCAACCGATTCCAACCCGAATCCGACCTATTTATTTGGGTCGATCCGATTCTGACCTGAACCCGCCAAGCCTTGACCCAAACCCATTATATTCATATTAGATTCATGTCGTGTTTTCGGGTTGTGTCAAAAATTGCTACCCCTATCCATAACAAAGAAAATATTCAATTTATGATTTGTATACATTAAACTTGTCCCTCCTATAATTTAGAAAAAGGGGTAAAATTTTTTCCAGCATATGCTTTTTCAAAGTCTCGTCATAGAATTCTCGTTTGTTGCTTCAAATGTATCTGTAGGACTAAGTTTAATGAATTTTTGGCAAGACAAGGCAGTATTGTCAAAAAAAAAAAAAGGGAAAATATTGACAAGTAAAATTGGGTGACCAAACTTGAATTGAAGCTCCATAAGAGGAACTCAGAAAAGATTTGATGAAAACAAGTTTAGGAAAAGGAAATTGGTTTTTGCCTGTCTGCTATGATTTTATCATACCAAAACCCTGTTGATGATGGAGGAAATGCACCTTAATCGTAAAATGTACTTTCGTGTTTGAACTTTATCAAAATTCTTTACAATTTTCTACTTCAGATATTATAGCTTGCATGCAAGGGATAATGTTGAAGATATGAAAAATACATAAAATTTGCCTCCCGAAACCAATTCATCCAAATGCTTTATTGGTCGTGAAGACTGAAGTTACAATTAAAGTCAAAGTGTACAAGATATTTGTTCGGATGGAAAATGCCATGTTGCCCGACTTCATGGTTGCTGAACTCTCCTGTAGAAAATACACATATTTTCTTACATTTTTGCTCCATTTGGAGTGCTTCCGAAAATTGTTCTTCTTTTGCATTATATATGTAAATCTTGAGATTTTCAAATTAATGACTTAAAAGAACGTTATTTTAGAGCGAACGAATTCAATTAAACCCATAATTGAAATTTTTTTAGAAATTTTACAATTGAAATTTTTTTAGAAATTTTACAAAAAAAATTCTCCTCCATTTAACATTTAATTATCAAAGTTTTGAAACCTCTCCAGTCACTTCAATTATTCACATTGAAAATGTTGCATGCTCTTTCTTTACAGCTTGGTCTTGACTTGTTTACTTTACACACTCAAGTCCCTTGAAAAAATTAGATCGATATCGTTACCTTTTCAAGTGGAATTTTGAAATGGCTTATCGTAAGTTTGTACTATAGATGTTGAGCAGCTATGAGAGCAGTTGAGATCCTCAGTGCTAGTTTTTTCAATATCACTCCAGTACTATTCACCAGGTACTACCATCTTGTATTCACGTTATAATAATTATGTGATATATCTCAAGTGTGATAAGTGAAAATGCAAGGTGGCAATCCCTGATGAATACAAGGTGACAGTCCCTAGTGAATGGCACTAGAGTGATACTGAAAAAACTGGTACTGAAGATCTCAACTGGCTATGAGACCTTGAACATCTCTTTTTTCCTCTCTGTGTATGCCGTAAGCATAGATTTGTGGTTCCTAGTATGGCTGAAAGCAATGAACTGGTTGTAACTTTTGGCGATTGTCTTCTCTTACCGGATGGTTGGGTCAATGTCAAGAGGATTTGAAAAGGCTATCAATTCATCATTTAATAATCATGATAATCTATGAGAGGAAAGCTTTGCAAGATAAAGGACTTGCAGGAGAGAATGGATGGAAATATTCTAGTGCTAATGCATTCATGTCAAGATAAAACATCTCATATTTCCATGGCAATAACCAACATTCATGAAGGGGAACTCCTGTTTGTGAAAGCTCTATCAGGGAAAAGATAAAACATTGATGGAATCGTGTGATTTTGCGAGCCTATCACTTACCATGCTAATGGAACAACTAGACAGGCATTAAATTTGGACCAGTTTCTGGAGTTGCTGGAAGGCTGACGCTATTCTCTTAGACACTTTAAATGTGATGTATAATAGCCCTACAGGATCTACTGTATATGTGACAATATTGGGAACGCATGTGTGGGAAACTTTTCTACTAAAATGTTGAACATAATAAATTAGGGGTTCAATGGATTACCAGTTTATATAAAACTTCAGAGAAATCACTACAATTAGCAGAAAAGAAGAGGAAATCCTTGTTCTTATGGTAATTCGTAATTGCAATTGGAAAACATAGAAACAGGCAACAGATAGTAAATAGAGGAATTGATTATGTTCATTCAAATTGACAAATACAAATAATCCTATTTACAAGAATGATATTTTATTGACTTGGATAAAACTAAAGAAACAAAACTTTCAGGGCCTAAAGTTAATCAAAATCCAAGTCAAAATTTAAATTGATCGCTGCAACTTATGTTCAAGAATCGTTCTTTCAATCACAAGAGTCAAACCATTATTATCTCAGACAACATTAATAATATCAAACATTATTGTCACATGATATGAAAAAATTACTAGTATCAGACGATCTCCCCTTCTTCAACATCCTGACAGAAAAACGTCTCTTCATCATCGTCCATCACGAATTCCTGCTCCTTCATGTACAAACCAAGCTGTTCCAAGGGGTTAAAAACTTTGCTGCCAGACGCTAAGCCTCTTAAAACCATCACTACCGGTCCATTATATCCACCACGGTGAATATAAGTATGAGAACATTGACTTAGCTTCTCAAGTTCCTTGAGAATCATCAGATTATCCTCAAGTTCGACGGTCCTTTCCACCATGTCTAATGTAATACGGGCAGCTTCTCTTTGTTTAACCCTCAAATCAGAAGCCTGTTTCTTCTTTAGCTGCTCCGCTGCCTCGTCCTCTTCTCGTTTTAGGCATTGTCGTTTCTCTCTTTCTTTCTGCTGATTAGCGTTATCAGCTTTTCTTTTGGAGAAAATTTCTGCATATCGGCTTGTTAGCATTGCAGCACTTAAAGCCTTCTTGACAACCTGTGTGTCGTCAGTATTAAGAACCTTATTATTGCAGCAGAACACTAGATCACTAGAACGTTCCCCTGAGGAAGAGGAGGAGGAGGAGTTGGTGCACTTGTTTTCTTGATCATCATGAATCTTTTGAATTCTTCCGGTAGTAGTTGAAATCAGGCTGATTCCCTTTGACAACATGGCCTTGAAATCAACGGTCCTGTGCTTCTTCATCATCCCCTGCTTCTTCTTCTTAGCACTCTTCAATGCACAAGTGTTGTGCAGTTTCTGTCTTTGCTCCAGCAATTTCCATCTCGTGTTGGGATCCATCATTCTCTGGTCATGTAATGCCTGGTTGTTTTGGTTGTTGTGGAGATATATAGAACATTAGGAAACTGGAAAAAAGCGGCAATATTTTCCTGTGTAGGATAGGAGTCCCAGTTTCCTAATTCGTTGCTAAAGAACGCGGCAATTTCAAAAGATTAGCCGTTAAAGATCTTGATTCGGCCTGTGGGCTTTGGGCGTTGTGCTCAGCTAAAATACAGTTAAATAGGCATTGGCTCATTTATTCTTTCTTTTTTCTATTTTCCTTCATTTATGTGTGAAATCTTGGGGCCAAGATGCTTAGGGTATTAGGAATTTTTCAGAAAAAATCATATAAATTCTTTTTCATGGATTCCTATCATTTAATGTATCTTAAGGAAAAACGAAAAATCAGTGATTCAAATTCTGACAATTTTTTGTTCACTTGTGTGACTGATTTTTAGCGGCCAGAATTTGTTTTCTTTGAGTCATGCGAAAGTATTCTTTTGTTAATTTCTTGGATTTTTCTGCGTTTTTATTTCTTGGGTTTTGCTTAATTTCTTAATGTTTATTTCACCCAATAACTCAAACCTCTCCATTAACATCCTGCTTCCGATAGCCCGCATTCATCTCTTCCTGACAGCCAGCCACTAATATCACCTTCCCCACTCGCTGCTGCCGCAGGTTTGCTGTATTTTCGCTAAAATTTTCAAGATTTTTTTAAGGTTTTGTCATTTAGCGGACAATGATGCAAATAAATGTGTCTCAACTGTTGATTGAATGTCCGGTGCTGCAATCAAGATTCGTAGTGGTTTTAGGATTTTTAGTGGGAACTGGGTTTGACGATTTTGTGGTGTAATTGAGGGTAAAATTGTCTATTATGCTTTCAATTTTCATTAGTACTTGATCTGAGCTTAGATAATTGATTGCTGCGGTCAATGAAGAGCTAAAGGAAAACCAAAATTAAAGTTTTTTTTTTTTTTTGTGTGTACTTTTGATCAATCTTTAATTAGGCATTTTCCTTGAAGATAAATAGGCAGCCCACTTGGGGCCTGGAATAAGCCAAGCATTTTGCTAATTGGATTTTAATTTCATAATATTAATTATTTTTAATATTTTTTCTGGTGTTGTGTATTTAGGCAATTTTGCTATTTTCAGGAAAATTACGGGTGGGAAATGATATGCACGCATTCCTTTTAGCTTCTCGTACACCTTTCATGTGAACATTTTGTACTAATAAATGGTGAAGAGGGGTATGTGAATATATTTTCCCTTTACTGAAATATTACGTTTCCTAATTGGCTATTTTAATTGCATTTGGTTCTTATCCTAGAATTATTCAGTTAGATTTTCTGGGTAGGAATCAAATTCCTAGAGAGAATAGGAACTTTTCTTTAGATGGGGTTTATGCTTACATTACAAGTTTCGATTTTTATTCTGCTTGTTCTACATTGGGTTCTGGATTTTGTAGTGAATTAATGCCGGATTGTCATATTCTAAATATGAATATATGTTGTCGTCGCCATGGATTATTTTCTGCTTTTGTACTAGTTTTTTAGGTTTAAGATGTAAGTTTCTGTAGGTTGAATGAATATAAGTGGTGATACACAAGGTAATATGTTATTTTAAATGAAGTAATGTTGTTAGCATTCGAAGATATAGGTGATAAACATGCGATTTTATGCAAGGCTTGAAGGGAATTCAGGACTCGCCTTGATACTTTCTTTGCTTGATTTCAATAGTTTGCCTCCATATTCTTCATTTATTTTTCTTGTGATAACAAGAGCAAAGATGGTAGGAACTCCAGTAATGACATATTTTATTTTTTATTAAATTTATTTCGGTACTATTTAAAGCACTTGGACTGAAACTCAAGGAATTTTTGGAGTGGAACTATTTTAAACATCTTAGGAGCATGTTAGTTCGTGTAGCTGCAAAGATATTGCTTGTTTGGTTGTTGCCTAGAGGGTTCTGTGATATCTAAAAAGCACAAATGGAAGCCTCTGAGTGCAGTTAGTAGGCATGCTCAATGCAGACTGTGGTTTCTAGTACACTTAGAGACCATTTGCGGTATAAAATGGAGAGGCGAGGAGAAGCTGTGTCTAATTAGTTATTTTTCTCTAGTTTCAGAACAGTAAGTTTTCTATGTTTGTTTAACTATTCATTAGATTGGGATAGTTTTGATCTGTAATGATAATTATTCTGTTATTGCAGTTGATAGCTCCTGTTAAGAGATGTAGCTAGGTGTATTTTTCAGAAAGTTGGATGATCTTCCCTCCCCCTCCTGTCTCTACTGTGACCACGCGAAAAAATTGGAATTTTTGTGGACATTGCTAGGATTTGTGCAAGAGAAACAAAGAAAATTTCTCCCCCACCACAAATTTGGTGATTATGTGAAACTCTTGATTTCTTTTTCATTTCCCCTCTCCTCCCCTCCCCCTCTCCCCTGGTATTGTACTGCTAGTAAGTTTTTCTACAGTAATTATTGAACGAAGCTACTTGAGGATAATGTTCGGCAAAATTCCTGTTTGACCTACTGTAAGCACACCGTTGTTTGCGAGCTGCTGATTTCATTGGCGCAGTTTTGATGCAAGTAAGAGCAGGGAGTTAGTTTAGCTAGTTTTAGCTTTGATATTACTGAGCTTTTATGCTCAAATTGTAAACACTCTATCTTATTCTTTTTTTTTTTTAATCAAATTGCCTATTCTTGTTATGGTTGTCTTCTTCATCTGCAACCAAGATTTGGAAATGCATCCTAAAGCTCTAGTATTGTACTACTACTGAGGCATCTACTTCAACTTCAAGGAAATGCAAAACGTGAGATTTGGCCCGGATCAGAGTGCTGCATAGAGCCTGCCATCAGAAGTATGTTTCCTTGTCAAGGAGTCAGCACAGTTGCGCTTGTTCAGGCATATTCATGATAGTTGAGGACAAACTTTCAGGTAATGAGGATGACTGGCTAACAGATTTCTGGAGCAACCTTATCCCTGTCATCAAATCAAAGCAAACTTCTTCCCCTTATTTAACATTCCACACAACTCCTTTGTTAAAAATCTCCATCCCTTTTGGCAAGCATTTTTCTTCAATAGATCCTTGTTAGTTCTAATGTACCAATGAATTGGAAATTCTAATCTCTGTCAAAGTGATATAGTTTTAAGATTAAAAAGAATAAATAAATTGTTCTATACGCCGGTGATGTACATATATTCCTATGTTTATGCTCATTGAATTGTCGCTACCATTTTGCTTTTTGGTGATTATTGTGAATAGTAATAGAAAACGGGCTGAAATAGTATTTATAAATCAGTGACATGCTGGGACTTTGATAATCATATGTTCAGCATAAGCATTGTATATCAGAAAACATACATGAGAATGCGGCATGATGATGATCCTAAATGAGAATCGTGGTATGATAAGGACACAGCGTTTGGAATATTGAATGGTCTTTAATCAAGATTAGTTATTTGCATGTCTTCATAGTCTATTTTATGTGTGTTTCTCTGCTTCATTGTACTGTGAACATCCTGTGTTTTACTTATTTTTGGCATCTTCATAGTCTGTTTTATCTGTGTTTCTCTGCATCATTGTATTGTGAACATCCTGTTATTTACTTAATTTTGTCATTTGAGGACAAATAGCTTGGCTTATTTAAAGTCTTTGTATATGTTTGTTTGATTTTTTTCTTAATCTACACAAATCCCCCGTGACTATCCTTGTACTAGACTATTATAAAATCTGCTGTTGCTTTAGATTCATTGATGTTACTTTGTTCGCTGGTAGGTTTGCCTCAGTAAATAAATTCACATTATTTATTTCTTCCTATTAATTGGCTGCCCACAGTAGTATTATCGGAGGAAACAGTCCGCTAAATGGTTCGTTCACTAGACTGGGGAACAATTGTGGACATAAAAAAGTTTGTGTACCTCTAGGACAATATGTTGAAGTGGGTATGACTCTGCAGGTGCAGAGCATTCAACAATGCCAAAATCCAATGGTTGGCTGAAATGCATAGTCTCTCTTGTGACATATTATTGCTTGATCCAGACCATTGCATTCATGAAGTTGACTGAGGATTCAAATGTTTTTGCTGGGCTGCTATTGAACCTCGAACGTATATTTGCAGTTCCCTATGTGGCTAAATGATTAGCCAGCTCTGTAATTTTTGGCGAAAGCCTTCTTTGCAAATCATAAATTGGAGGACTGCTATATGCGTTAGGACAGAAAAGTGACATATGATTTTATTGTGGATTGTTGTACTTGAGTAAACGAGTTCAGTAGCAATGCATCTTGCCAAATTCGCGTTTAAAGCTTCTAAATTACTTCTTTGGTATTCATTGTATTGACTGGCTGCTTCTACTACTTGCTGGATTATTTTTCAGCATACATTTCACGCTAGCTAGTGTTAGCGACTGATCACTGGATTTCTATATTCATGAAACCGCGCGGATGTTTACTGATTTGTCTTCACTTGAGATTCATTTTTCTTGCTGACTCTTTTGAGACACAACACGTAATATGTTTCAAGTTGTGGTTATAATTGTTGAAAAGTGGACAATTGCATAAAATGTGTCAACCAAATACATAACAAAGAATTAAATAATCTAGAAATTTATTACCTGGATTGAGGTCTTCTGTTCATAGGCAGTCTCTTTGTCCTCACCCCGGCCCCGGGGGGGGGGGGGGTTTGTCTCTCTCCTCTGTCTCTTCTTTCAGCCCAAGTATTTTGTTTGGAAAGTTTCTCCCCTGAAATTTTGGGCATGATTAAGGGGTGAATGGAGTGATGATTTGTATAATTTTTAGAAGAATTACTACAAACAGCTGAGGAGGAGAGGAAATTCGCTTTCTTAAAGTAGTTCATAAATGAAAAACATAGGGAAAAAGAACTGAAATTAAATAGAGAAACTAATTATATCATTTAAAATTGACAAATAGAATTCCGTTACAAGAATGATATTTTCTCTTTACCCCATACACTAGAAGGTAAACTTTTATTTTATATATTATCTCCAACATTTCTATTGGTTTTATTGGACATTAATTCTCAAACACACACACGCACATAAAGACACGGAGAGAGAAAGATATATATGTGTGTGTGTGTGTGTAGGGAGCCCGCCAGGGGGGGGGAGAGGGAGAGAGAGAGAGAGAGAGAGAGAGAGATTGGGCACTCCATAGCATGACGTATTGAAATGTTTGAGAAATAGAGGTAAAGTTATCTTTTACGACATACATAGGTTTGTAAATAAGTTTAACCATTAAAATGTGTCATATTGGCATAATTCAGTTGAAAGAAATATAAACACTTTGTTAATAAAGAAGGTGGAACACACAAAAAGGAAAAGGCAAAAAAATAACATCACATCTAAGTATTAAATTAGAAATTCAAGCATACAATTAAACTATTATTATTATTACTGCTACCACTATGACTATTACTTCTACATCACACCATGTGATTCTGCATAACTTTTCTTTCATTTTTTGTGAAACCAAAAGAAAATGAAAATTCTTTGAGCTCTTTCCAAAATCAAAATAAACTAATTAGTAATTGGGTAAAGAAGTGTACACATGCATTCATGATCTACCAATGGAATTTATGAAACAAAAATGATTTTCAAATTTAGGCAGTTTTGTCTTTAGGGGAGGATGGGGGAGATAGAAGAAACAAAATTGGCACCAATTAGCGGTAGTATTATATGATAGTGATAGCAATGGTGCTCGATAGTCGTAGTGGTGTTGTATATTTTGCATCGCCGCGAAAAAACTAGCTACCAACATCATCATTCTTCATCGAAAAAGCATTATAATAGTATTTATTCCTATTATTAATCAAAATCTATTTGGATAATTTAAGAAACCTCCCCTGAGATTTTTGACAATTTCACCTAGCACCACTGAAGTTTCAAAAATGATATATTCCTCCCCTAACATTATTTTTTGGTAACAAACCTTAATCCAAAAATTATATATACCTAAAATGCCCTTATACAACTAATATTTAATATCATTCTCCCCAAACTAATTTTTTATTCATTTCCTCAACCATAAAACTTCTATTTTCCCACTATCTCCCTATCTCATACTATTTATTGAAGTCTTAAAAAGTCTAACTTTTTGTACCATTAAAGTTTCGAAACAAAACATTTTCAGCCCTGTTAAACTAAAACAAAGTTTAATCAGTATCATAATAAACATCAACATCTCTCGATTGTTGTCCACCAACCACCAGAATCAATCCCTTTTAAACATTTAGGTTTCAACTTCACAAAAGTAAAATCAGAATTTGTTTATTTGCGCAATTGTGTCTTAAAGCAAATTTGAGAATCCCAAGGCGACGAACAGATTGTTACTAAGAGGTTATTGAATAATGATAAGGAGTTCTTAGAGAAGGATGGGAGAATTTGCTTGGATTTAATTTTAGAGGGTTAGACAAGTTGGAAAAAGGCAAGAAGAAAGGTCTAATAAATTTAGAAAGGACAAGAAAAAGGAAAATTGAATTTTGAAAACTTTGATTTATTAATATGTGTTAAGGTTACTATGGTCATTTTCCATAACCAAGGGAGGTATGTGCAATTTTTGAAACCTCAAGGGTACTAGGTGAAATTGTCAGAAACCTCAATGGAGGTTTCTGAAAATTATCCCAATTCTATTGAAGTTTGTGATAAAATCATAGTTTGATATATGCAGAAGTGGTGATGAAATGATTGTTAAGTTCTTAGTTGAATTTGTGATTTTTTTTTATTGCTTGTTTAGTGTGTGTTACTATTTGTATACACGGTGAAGAGGTAATTTTCGGCTAGTTCAAAGCTTACCAAAATAGAAATAAGTTGTCATAATTGAGAGAAAAATCAGAAATAGAAAGTTGACTAGAAAAATAGAAAGGCGAGAGAAGAAAAAAAATTAAAAAATAGAATGCTAAACTAGAAAAATAGAAGGAAGAGCCGAAGAAAAGTATTGAGGTTCTCTATTACACTTGTGGCGTTACACTTATGTTGCACTATTTAAGTGAATGACAAGTGTACTCTCACTTATTATATTTTCAAAAAACAAGAACACATATCACTCACATAGGGGTGTAATCATGAGTGTAATACTACAAATTGCAATAGAGAATCTATAGTCGAAAAAACTTTATTTTAAGATTTTCTATGAGGTGCCCAAGACTAGAAAGGTGGAACTTGGTTTAATTATGCTTAATTAAAGCATAATTAACTGATTTTTAGATTAATTTAGCTTATTTAACTTGAGATTAGGTTTTTTCAGTTGTAGTAGTTTAATTGTTTCGGTTAATTTTGATTTTAGTTAAATTAGGAACTATTTGTTTTTATATTCTTATTTAGAATTAATGTTAGCCCATTATTGGTTACGAAGACATTGCAATTTTTTTTGTTTTTGTTTATTTATTTATCTTGTGTATATAATTTATGATTTTGTTTTGAAAAAGTGCATGTGTTGTGAGCAGTTTATTCCATAAGCTTTGTAATGGAGCTCAGAATTCATCTATTTTTCTTCTAATTAACAATTTTAGTGTACTGGGTGATTTATTTTATTTATTTTACTGTATCTTAGTTTAAATTAACTCAATGTTAGACCTAAATTAAGAGAACAGAAATCAAAATCATAAATGGCTTTATTGAATATATGGGATATCTAAGCCAATAACTCCACAATTCCCCTCTTAGCTAAGCTTCTGAATTTATATTTAGGTTTTTCAAAAAAAAGGAGTCATTTAGGTATTTGTGCAAAACAATTTGACAAAAATTCTTTTTGGTAACTCAATATACCTAAATTTTAACATTGAGTGGCGATTCCTAATTTATATATAGCAAATCTAGATTTTATTAATGAATTTCAAAGATCAGTCATTTTCTATCAAATTAACACAAAAAGAATCAACATTATTTTGTACATAAGCTACTTTTTTTTTTTTGAAAAATATTTTACCTACATCATCAAACTATATTATTACAGTGTAGAAAAACAAAGATCTGTAAACCAATTTTTCAGGGAACTGTCACATTAAGAACTGCAAAGAAAACTTGGATAAGATGAAAATGAGTTTTGAAGACAATTGGGAATATTTTTACAAGAACATGAATTAAATTTTAACGAAACTTTGGTATTCCTTCAAGAATTAAAGAACCCATTCTCATATTTAGTTTTTAGCAAAACAGGAGTTGAAAAGTTGCTCTCTTGGCACAACAAATATATCATGTACTCAATTATGTCGAATTAAAGTATTCTTTCTATCATAATGGAATTTACTTGTTCTTTGTGAATAAGTTGTAATCCTTACTATTACAATTAAATTTCATGATAAAAAGCTTCATTCAGACTTGTTTTCTATCCGTCATGACTAGAGGCAACCAAATTAAAAAAATTTCTATCATTTTGTTTGAATTGTTGTCGTATTTTGCAATTTATATTTCTCACATATGTTCTTTTTAAACACTTCTAATACTCTACCTTAATTAGCTAAGGCTAACTATGAAATATTGCTTGTTTTATCTGTGAACAGAATGAATATAATTATGTATGTGCGGATAATTTTAATATAATTATATATGTGTGGATAATTATTTTCAGTTGTACTCCAAAAAAAATTATCTACGTTAACTTCAGTCTATGCTTCTCTAAATTTTTAAACACTTCCATAAAATAATATGCTTATACATCTACATCTAAAAACATGAGTGTATTCATAAATCGACAATCCTACAATTTTAATATTATAATATATAGTCTCCTTTTACATATATATGTGTGTGTAATTGCTATGCAAATGGGCATTATGGGCAACAAATAAGTGGTAGGAATTGCCTAGTCACATGCCGTTTTACTTAGTAAGAGAAATAACACTAAAATTACATTACATATAAACTAATAGCTATTCTAATGTTTCTTCTTTTTGTGTGTTTAAGTAGATTTGGTAAATACTTGAAAAACATGCCTAAATGTGTATCTATTGTTATTCAATATTTGTGGCATCCAAACAAAATTTATTTTTAATTAAATAATAAGATGATATCTAGATTCTACAAATAACAAAATGCACCAATTTTATTAGATTTAACTATGCTAAAGCAATTCTATTAGATTTCAGTGTGATACTTATGTAAATAAGATATCTAACTAAAGTGCAAATTTATTCCATAACTCCAAAAATTAAAATTTTACATAAAGTTTATTCTTGGGACATTATTTTTCTACTTTATCCTGGCATTTTTGCCATTTGAGTTGTGAAAATTTGGGTTTCAAATATACACTTGTCATTTTATAAAAATAAAATTGGTTTCTAGCATAAACTTGAAACATAGGCCTAATTTTTATTGTTATTCAAATTGCTCATAATTTATCTTATATTACAACTCATCTTAATAACCACTTTTGCCGTTTACAAGGTGAAATATGACACTTTAGAAATAAATAAACATTATTTAGCAAAGGGCTCTAGAGAACGTATTAATAAACCAAATCTACTATCTAAAGACATAAATTCACATTTATTGCTATTAGAAATTTGTCAAAGAGAATAGATTAAGGGCTAAAATGTAATTTCACATAGTGGCCAACCCTGTGGTGGCTCTTTATGAGGGGTACAGATATATTTTTGATATTCATACTTGCATCCCAATCCCCCATTTTCTCCCATTTTATAAACGCACTAAAGTTACTGTGAAAAAATTAGTTAAACCAGACCAACTTTTTAAATTTACATTCATGGCTGTACATTTGAGACTTCAAATATTCGCGCGACCGATACTTTTAGAGAAAATTACAATTTTGATACCAAATGTTTGAAGCATCAATAGTTTTAGTCCTTAAAGTTTGGATGAAATCAAATCTAGGACCAAATGTTTCAATTTTTTAGCACATTTAATCTTATTGACCAGTTTTGTCAAAATCTTACCAGAATCCGGTCACAAGATACTCTCATATTGGTTACAAAAGTTTTTGAAAAGAATTAAAAAAGAAACAATTTTAATTACTATAATTTGTAATTAAAAGCGCACACACTTCTGCACTATCCAAGTGAATTTTTTCAATTTTATCTGCTTATTTATCGTGTATGAAATCAAATTAATGCCTTTAATTACAAATTATGACAATTAAAATTTTTTTCTTTTTTCTAATTCTTTTTGAAAACTTTTGTAATCGGCACGTGATTATTATGTGATTGGATTCCGATAAGATTTTGACAAAACTGTTAAAAATTGAAACATTTGGTACTAAATTTACTTTTATCCAAACTGTACAAACTGAAACTGCTAATGCCCCAATTTTTTATATCAAAAATTGCAATTTTTTCATACTTTTATGATGAAAATACTTTTAGTAGCATATTAACCTATTTGACCAAAGGCCTAGCAAGAAAAAATTGTTTGCCCAAAAAAAGTGAGAACGACAACTCAGCTAAAACAAACCAAAGTAAAAGAAGCCTCCAAACAAACAAGTAATCAAATACTTTATGACGTGAACTGACCACAAAATTTAAAAGCTTAAACAAACAAGATCAAATGTTCTAAATAGACATATGATATTTACCATGCCATATCAATACCAATATCAAGGTTAACATGTACGTGACTAGCCATTACCTAGGGACTAATCAGACTAAATTACAATGTAGTTTTTAGTCTATAGCAACCTATATAAGAAATTGGGAAGTATTTCAATGTCACCAATAAAATGATAAAAAAAAATTTTAATATGTCACATTCTTGGGGAGGTGGCGGATGACATTACTCTTCATACTAATCTTAGAACGCATAACCTCCATGCCAAACCTATTCATGGCTTTCAACACCTTCATCCTTGCAAAATGCTCTCATGACAGCACAGTTGCCAGACCCATGCTCTTATACCTGCAGATAATGGAACACTTGCTTCAATTGGACACACAGGATTTCACGAGTACTTAACGTGTCCAAGCATCATTTCAACCTATTTTGCATACCCCCTTTTTGCCTCTTTTTACTTCCAAGCTGCTAGAATTGTTCAGTCCAAAAAAACAAACAGATTCAAACACAGAAGGTACCAATGTCATTACAACCCAAAGTTAATTTCCCTCTTTGAACTTCAATTTCATTAGGGCCAACCGTTTAAAGGAATTTCTAAGTCATAATCCCCAACTCATTTCAGAGAAATCAATTTTGTGCTAGTTTTGAAGCCTAAGCAACATTTACCTATAATTTAATGGTTAGTCAACAACATCTCATAGGTAATACGCCCTATAATTAAGGAAAATCATACTGCAATACACTTGTTGATCAATTATAGCCTTTTGTCAACTAGTGCAAAATGCAGACTTCATCTGTATTTTTTCAAGGGCATCAAAGGCACATCTTAAAGACTGATGAGTCTTATCGCTACCAAATTGAGGTAAAACAACCTCTTAGCATAGAAGCACCATCACAGTTGCATTCTCATAAGGGTTTCATTTGCGGTTCTGATGGACCCAAATCAAATAGATGAAGAAAATCACACAAGCAAATTAATGGAGGAAATTTTCTCATTCAAGAACACAAGAGAGGCTGCAAAAGTCTAAAAAAAATTACACAAGGAAAACTAATACTATCCGACGAAAAAAAACAAAGCCTATATGGGTTTCTTCAAAAGCAACAAAACCAAAACGAAAATGTATCAAGCTGCTGCTGCTACTACTACTAAAAATGGGTACAATCCCATACAACTAACACTAAAACAATACCATGCAACTTACTAAACAACTAATAAAAATAAGACACGTGTCATTAATCAATCATTATGGGGTTGGTTTAACTTTCTATATAGCCTCCCTTAAACCAAGCTCTTCAGACGTGGACATGCCTAACATATTTTTCAACTTCAAGAATGTATCTATCTTCAAAATCTTCGTGAATATATCCGCCACTTGTTCCTCAGTTCTACAATAATCAATCTCAATCTCCTTATCATGAACCAACCACTTGTTCCTCAGTTCTACAATAATCAATCTCAATCTCCTTATCACGAACCAACTCACGAATAAAATGATACTTGATGTCAATATTGCTTACTATGGCCATGAAGAACCAGATTCTTGGACAACTCAATTATTGACTTCATATTACAATAAATCTTTGTTGGACCATCTTACTTGTGTTGTAGAACACCAAACATCCCCCTCAACCACAATGCCTGAGTAGCACTATTAGCTGCTGCAATGTGCTCTGTAATAGACAAACCTATTCCCTGTTGCTTTGTCGAACTCCAAGAAAATATCACTAAGCCAATAGAAAATGCGTAGCCTGAAATATATTTTCTTTCAACTGTATCACCTGCTCTATACTCAACAAATTATAATTCAACTCAGAAACATAGAATACATCAGAAATAAAATTGTTAGATTCATTTTTCAGATTAATGGGGATTTTTTCCTTACCAATCACTGGTAGAACAGTATTGTTTCCAAATTTTATTTCATTTTACTTCACCTTTAACAGACTTATCAAGCTCAAAAATAATTTTTTTCCCACACATATGGTTACTACATCCAGTGTCCAAGAACTATTTATTTTTATCAATAACTCTATTATTATTGCAGGCCAACGATAAAGTCTCTAAATTTTGACTATTATTCTGAGCCTAATTTTCAACAATATTAACCTAAAAATTACTATTAGATCTATATTCAACTCTTCTATACCCATATTTTTCACAATTATAATACAGAATTCTCTAGTCATCATTATTTTAGTAAAAATTATATCTATTTTAATAATTATAACCATCACCTCTGCCTCTATCAGGGTATCTCTAAAATTAAATTTATTACCTCTACAACATTGAAAATTTCATCTGCCTCTATCTCTGTTGTTAGCCTAGCCTCTACCACTGTTGTTGTAGTCATTACCTTTATTGTTAGTCTAGCATCTACCCTTGTTGTTGTAGTTGCAACCTCCGTTGTTGTTGTCTTGATTTCTTTGTTGAAATTTTCCTTACTCCTTGAGTTCAGTCTTTGCCTTGAAATTTAACTATATCTGTGGGGCCTTCTCCATAGCTTCGAATGTGTCTTCCATCTTCCGATTAATTCTCTGTTCATGTATAATCAACGAGCCTTGCAATTCTTCAATCTTTAATTCTGACAATCCTTAGTTTCTTGAATTACTATTACCATGTGATTAAACTTCATGGGTAAAATGTTAAGAATTTTTTCAACAAATACCCCATCAGAAAGTTGACGATCATTAAGTACAATCTCGTTCTTGATCTTTGACAAATGAAAAAAATATAATTCAATTGATTCAAAATCTTCCATTGTTGCAAGTTCAAACTTCCCCTTTAACATCATCAAATTACTTTGTTAAACTCGATCTATGTCTTTGTATGTTTTCTCCAAAATATCCCAAATCTCCTTTGTCGTATTCATAGTAGCAATTTTTTTAAAAATTAATATGTTAATTCCCTGATGAATTTGTAACAATGCCATGTCATCCTTCTTTACGGCCTGTGCATCATCATTTTCACCATTTTCTTCTTCAACATATTGATTCCATATATCTTTAGATAAGTTAACACTTGTTTTCTCCAAAAATTATACTCCTCCGTGTTATTCAGTTTTGGAACTAAACAAGTAATATTTGTGGGTGTCATGGCTCTGATACCACTTTGATGGATCCAAATCACATAGATGAAGAAAACCCACAGGAATTTAGACAAGAACACACAATCAATTTAATGGAGGAAATTTTCTTATTCATGAACACAAGAGAGGCTGCAAAAGTCTAAAGAAAAACGACATAAGAAAAACTACTGCCATCTAACAACAAACAAAACAAAGCCTATACAACTTTCTTTAAAAGCAACAAAACCAAAACAAAAACACATCAGACTACTACTACTACTATTCTACTACTAAAAATGGGTACAATCCCATACAACTCTCACTAAAACAATACCATGCAACCTACTAAACAACTAATAAGAAGCATGTCATTAATAAATCACTATGGGCTTGGTTTAACTTTCTACAGATTCAAAGGTTGATAGAGAAAGTGGATATGTTTCAGAAGGGCAATTTAAAAATTAAGGAGATAATATTAAAAATAGACAAAGATAACAAGTTTACATTCATCTTGTTTAATCTTTTCATGGGATGAAATAGGGGAAAGAGATATTGATTTTAAAGCACAAATTGCTATAAATGCTCTTTCTTTGTATAGAGAAATCATTTATGTATGGCCACACACAAAGCAAAGAGAGGGGATCCAGACCCATACCTTGAAGCTAATGCAGTAATAATAGTGATATTATTTGCAGGTGTTGGTCGTGGTTTTCGATGGTAGTATTGCAAAAATTCCTTTGATCCGAGTACTCTCATAGAGTGCCCCCCCCCCCAAAAAAATCCTACCAATTATTATGGGCTCAGATCCACCACTTCCAAATTTAATCCTGTTTTATATCTCATCCATTACAATAAGTTGCTTATCATCAACATTAGCATAACTACAAAGCACAAAGATATATTTTTTAAGGATAATATAGGGATATATGCTAGTTAATGCTCCTCAAGATTAGTTTGATTGGAAAGAAGAAAATATCTTGTGAGAGAAAACAAAGGTGTAGTACCACACCTCAACGAAACTCAGCCTCACGAGAACCAAACTGTTCCCATGATACGGTCAACAAAACAATTATTGAGCTCCTCTTACGAGGTAACAGGGATATGCTGACGTGATATTGATTTGATAACTAACACGTTGACTCTATTATCTGACTCTACCATTTTAGGCTTAGCGAGTTGGCAGGCTATTGCACATCTTTTCATGATTTTCCCTCCACTAACCAAGTATATAATAATCTCTAAAAACTACAAAAAAAGAAGGGAGGATTTCTATTTATTTGAGAATTCTTTGAACTATACCTTAGACCGAACTCTGACTTAGGCATTGGAGGCACTACAGGGCATTTACCCCGTGTGTTTATAATAGTTTATGTGTTACAGGTCTAGGTGTACATCCAAGTAAGCACGTTCCAGGGATTACCAAGTTCGAGCATTTCATTTGACGCCGTTTGTGGAAATCGAGTATATCATCCCACTTGAGGATATCCACATAAGGTTTCAAAAAGAAAACAAAAAGAGACAATAGCTCCTACACAAGTGCAAAAGAAGAAAGGCACTCTCCATATCAAAGACCCTGAAGAAACTTTGCCTATTGATAGCTAGAGGAGCTACCATGATGAACAAGCTGGACAAGAGAGTAAGCACCTCCGAACGGAGATGCCATGGCCAAAATGGCTAAGTTCGTCCAAGAGAATCTTGGCATTTTTTAGCAATTAGGAAGACTCTTTAAAAGAAAGGGTAAGTAACAAGCTGAATCAATGAAGCGCCAGTCAAAGTATTCCCCGCCTGGATTTTTGGAACATCGATCTGGTTCCAAATATATGAGGAGACACTCTCCTGAAAAGAATGAAAAGGCATTTAAGGGTTGGAGGCCTTTCTAAAGGTTTTGGCCGGTACAATATGCAACCAAAATGATGTTGTTCCTTCCCTGAAAAAAGCTCATACTTACTTGCATCATAACTGAGCTTCCCCGTTTGTGCTAGAGATTGTAGATAATCCTCTTTCTATCACCTTCAAATTGCCAAATATCCCTTACTATGACGGGAAAGGAGACCTAGAGGATCATTTGCACGCATTCATTTCTGCTTTCCATTTATATCAAGTGTCGGAGGCAATAATGTGTCGAGCCTTTCCATGTTTCTCACACGGAATGCAAGAAAATGGTTCTAGTCTTTACCATCAAGCAGTATTAATAGTTTGAACGAATTGACTGAGAAGTTCAACGCTTGATTTATGTCCTCCAAGCCATTGAGCAAGAAGTCAGTTTTGCTAATGAATATTTATCAACAATCTCATAAGTTTCTTTAATATTATTTGGCCTACTTCATGAATGAAAGTCTACAATTGTTAGATCTAGATGACCAGGTCACTATGGCGGCCTTTACAAATAGGTTGCTACCGGAAAGATTGAGCACTCAGTTTCATAAAAAATATCCGAACTTTGGATGAACTCTGGGCTAAGAGAGATCGTGGTATACAGGGAGAAGAAGCCAACTAGTTAAAGAGGAAGTGGCAATCTCTTAAATCTAAAAGATGAGACAGAGGAGGATAGAAGAAGAATAATGAGACTGGTATATCCAGTCGCACTGTTAAAAATAGGAGGAATGTTTTTTACAGAATCAACAAGGGTAAATTGCGTATCTCTGATCAAGAGTTAACTCCATTAAATGTAGCAGAGCTCAAGTACTGGCCATAATAAAACAACAGGACCTTGGGAGACCTACTCCGAAGATAATTGGAAAACGGGAAAAAATGAATTCCAACTTGTATTGTGCTTACCATAGAGACATAAGTCATAAAACTGAGGATTGTACTGGCCTCTAATAGGAAATAGAGAATTTGATCAAAGTTGAATACTTGAGGTAATTTGTGGATAGTATGAAGCACAAACACCAAGAAGATTGTTGAGATAATTCCTGTGATGGTTGGGATTACTGATGAGACTGCAGCATATCAGACAGACCCATGGATCGTAGGGAGCATCAACCTTCCCAAGAATGATCACTTGACCAGGTTCCTGGCTTAGCGAGTATGATCAATACTATTGCAAGGGGTCCCATAGGACAAGAAAGCCGAAATTCTCGAAGAAAGCATATAGACAGACTAATCTAGGTTTTTGCTAGCCAAATTTGAGGCTAGATCAAATTCTTTCCTATGGGCCTAACGATCTCGTCCCTACAAAGTTGAAAATCACGAGATATTTGTGACCGAAGTTGTCGCCAACAATTTCTTAGCCAAAAAAATTTATATAGATACAGGGAGTTCATAGATGTCTTATATTATCAAACTTTTCAAAAAATGGGATTGAAGGACGAGCAACTCATTCCTGTTAAAACCCCATTGGTTGGATTTGAGGTGCATGTAATTTACCTAGAAGAAATGAACACCCTGACCACTACGATTAGTAACTCCTCAAAGTCCCGAACGGTGCAAGTTAATTATACCGTTATCAAAGCTGATACTCCATAAAATATGCTTATTGGGCGACCTACCTTGAACACACTTCAAGTTGTGTTCTCTACCTACACCTGAGCCTAAGACGCCCTACTATTGGGAGAGTAACTGAGAACATTAGTGATGTGAGGATTGCTCGTGAGTGTTATTTGGCTACTTTACATGCAGCTTCTTCAATCCAGTCCTCAAGCCGAACTTCTAATATTTGTTCAACCCAACCTATCTCTAAGGCTCATCAAGGGAACTTAGTACTAACTTTAGGAATAGTGAAAATCCCAAATATCATAAAATCTTCATGATTAGAGACCAAAAATGAGGTTGAAGACGTTGTATTAAATGCCTAATGTAAGGAATGTACCATTAAAATAAGCCGAGATCTCGACAAAGAGGCTCGAGACGCCTTAGTGGCTTTATTAGTTGAATTTTAAGGAGTCTTTGCATGGAGCACTGATGATGTCTTGGGCATTCCTCGTGATGTGATGATTCATCATTTAAATTTAGATCCCAGGGTGAAGCCTATCCAACAGAAGAAGCGACATTTTAGAGCTGAATATGAGCAAGCCATTTCAGAAGCAGTGGGCAAACTGTTGGCCGCCAAATGATTCGAGAAGTACAACATCCGACATGGTTGACCAACCCGGTCATGATTAAAAAATTAGGCAGCGGATGGAAGATATGTATTAATTACACTAATCTAAACAAGGCTTGTCCCAAAAACTATTACTCATTGCCGAGGATTGACACACTAGTTGATTTGGCCATAGGTAATGAAATATTGTTCTTCCTAGACGTTTTCAAGGGTTATGATCAAATCGACATGAGTCACAAGGATTGAGAAAAGACAGCATTTATCATTGACAAAGGAGTCTTCTATCATACAACCATGCCTTTGGATTGAAGAATGCCAAAGCAACATACTAGTGTCTGGTATACAAGATTTTTGACCAGCAAATCGGGAAAAATATGCAAGCATATGTAGATGATCTGTTGGTCAAAAGCTAGATAATCAATACTGAACTGATGATTTACGAGAGGTGTTCAAGTACATAGAGAAAACCATATGATGCTTAACCCCAAAACGTGTACATTTGGTATAAGATTGAAGAAATTCCTTGGCTATATGATCTTGTCCAACGGTATTGATGCAAATCCAGACAGAGTCAGGGCCAACCAGGATATGCCACCTCTAAAGACTCTTAAAGAGGTTCATAAACTAGCTGTTTGGCTTGCCAGTTTGAATAGATTCTTGTCTCAGTCTGCACAAAAAGGATTACCGTTCTTTAAGGGGTTTACAAAAGTTGATACATTCGAGTGGATTGCAGAGTGTCAAGAGGCCTTCGAACAATTTAAGAAGCATCTAATATCCTTGTCGGCCTTGTTTGCACTAAATGCTGGTGAAGTTTTATTCTTATATTTAGCCGTGACCAAAGAAGTTTTTAGTGTGGTATTAGTGAAAGAAGATACACGTATTCAAAATCGGTTTATTTTGTAAGTCGACCTCTCAATAGCCCCGAGTGTAGGTACACCTTAGCTAAGAAATATGTTCTTTGTTTAGTTCATGCTGCTCAGAGGCTCAAACCATATTTTTAGCTCATCTTGTTTGTGTTAAAGCCGATCAACCCCTTAGACAAATTTTGACCAAGCCTGACGCTTCGAGAAGACTGACAAAGTGGGCTATCGAACTTAGTGAATATGATATTGAACATCGGTCACGAATTGCAATTAAAGCCCAAGCTCTAGTTGATTTCCTTATCGAGTTCACTTTGGACTTTTTCAAAGGGTCAAGTTGCTGCTCACCTTCAAACGTGGAATCGCTATGTGGATGGTTCTTTTAGTCGAGAAGGAAGCCGTGTAGGACTGTTATTGGAGAACCTAGACAGACATAAATGTTCCTACTCCTTTTGATTTAAGTTTTGAGCTTTCAATAATGAAGCCGAATATGAGGCGCTTATTTTTGGGCTCAAATTGGCTAAGCAACTCAAAGCTTATCGTCAACAGGTTTATAGTGACTCACAGCTAATTGTTTAGTAAGTTTTATGAAGCCAAGAAAGAAAGCATGCTCAGATACCTAGATAAAGTCAAAACTTTGGTTGCAAATTTAAAATCTTTCCAAATCCAAAGGAGTCTCAAATCACAAAACAAGCATGCTAATGCTCTTTCCAAATCAGCCTCTACTTCTTTCGATGATCCAAACAAAACAATATTTATTAAGACATTTTCTAAGCCGAGTTACTATGAAACTCAAGTATTCACAGTGGTTCTTTCTTCCGCTTGGATAGGCCCTATCTTTAGTTACCTGGATCGAGGTGATTTGCTCAAGGATAAGTTAGAAGCAAGGAAGATTAACAGAAGAGCCCTTAGGTACGTTCTATTCAACGGAAATCTATATAGACGATCTTTTTTAGGACGGTTGAGATGCGTATCAATTGAGATGGTAGCCAAATCCTACAAGATGTCCACAAAGGCTCTGTAGAGCTCATATTAGCCTTCAAGCACTCGCCCAAAAGGCCTTATTGCTTGGATACTATTGGCTTACTATGCAACACAATTCACAATTGAGGTGCGAAATTGTCTAGCTTGCCAATTTATTACTTTGAAACACCATCAGCCCACTAACATGATGGTCCCGATCTCTACTTCCAACCCTTTGAGCAATGGGGTATTGGCATAATTAGTCCTTTTCCCTGAGCCCCTAGTGGTTTTTGATTTATTATAATGGCCATTGGTTATTTCACAAAATAGGTAGAAGCTGAACCTTTGACTAACATCACAAGAAAAACAGTACAAAAATTCTTCGAAAAAAACATCGTTTGTCTTTTAGGCCTACCACGAGTTATCATTTAATGGCAGACAGTTTGCAAAAAACCCATTCAAAAAATAGTGTGAAGAGGCAAAGACCGCAGGCTAATGGACAAGCTAAGAACTTTAACAAAACGTTGCTACACACTCTATTATGCTGGGGCAATTTGGTTGGATCGCTTACCAAGTGTTTTGTGGGCTTATCGAACCACTACCAGAATGGCCGCAAGAGAAACTCTTTTTTCATGGACATACAGCATTGAGGCCATGATACCTACAGAGGTCTTGCATCTGAGCCCAAGAATCAGTGCTTATATAGCCAAACAGAATCAGGAGACTTGGCAATTGGACTTGGATTTGTTAGATGAGAAAATGGAGATAGGTGCTTTGAGTGTGGCTTAGTACAAAAATTCCTTAGCTTGGTACGATAATGCTCAGGTTAGAAATTTGTACTTTAAACCAGGAGATTTTGTACTTAGAAAAAACTCGGTGAGTCGAACTGAGCCTTTAGGCAAACAAAATTCGAAATGGGAAGGACTTTGTCGGGTAGCCAAAATTAGTTAACACGACTACTATAAGTTAGCATACCGAGATGGGACCCTAGTACCTTGGACATGGCATGCTGAAAACTTGAAGTTATATTATCATTGATGTTAATAAAAATATCCAATTAAGCACTTTACTTTTTGCTCTTGTATTTTGTTTTATTGTTTATTTTTCTTTAATGCTTAGTTGTCGCATTAATGAAAAGTAAGAAAGGGCACGAGTGTTAGAAAGCTAAGCTAAAATAACACCCAGCATAAAAATATGACTTCTATTGATATAAAGAAGAAGCACAAAAGACTTATCAAAATTTTTTGAAGTATAAAACCTTGAGATGAGCATTACAAATGGGCTCTTATGCGTAGTTCATCTTGATCATAATTACTTCATGCATCTATGTTAACCTCAGGTGCATCTCCTATCTTGATGACGTTTTCACCACTTGCTGGTTCAACCCTCCTCATCGATTCCGATAGGCGCAGCCCACTTTTTGAGATCAACTCTAGCTATCAAACTCTCTGTCATTATGTCGCCGAGTTTCCTTGCATCTGAATTGTAGTTCTGATGTCTGTTCAATAATTTTGCATCGCTTTCCGACATGAACTCAGCTACAGCATCGATTGCACTAGTAAAGATAAACATATATATATCAGCTAGATTACTTCAATGAAATCATCTTTGAACTCCTTAGAGTTCAAGTAGTCTTTAACGACCTTTTCATGAGCTAGCTGAAGCTATTTTTCTAGGTTGGTTGTTCTCTTATCACTCTCTTCGTTAAGTTTGTTTCCTCTGGCTCATTCCTCCTTCAAAGCTATCGAGGGAGTTGGCGCTCGAGCAATAGCACTGTCTTTTTTAGCAAGGCACTCGATCTTTTCTGTGATTGCCTTGTCTCTTTTTCTCTTCGGTGATACTTTTCAGCTTGATGACTTTAGAAAGTTGACCTTGTAGGGTCTCAATTTGCTCATTCGCCTTCTAAACCTCGTGCAGATTTGAGCTTCTCTAGCAAGCAGTTCGAAACCAAATACGCTAACCTGGAAGAACAGCTGTTAGATACTATTTGGATAGACGTAATAGTTAAAAAGGCAAGAATTTCTAACTCACCGAAGCCATGCTTTGCACAAAATGGCTCAGGAGCTCGGGCACAATCAACTTCTTTGCGTAAAGGTGTTATTCGAGCCTATCTCTATATGTGTATACATATACATATATATATATATATACACACACACGCACGCACGCACGCACACCTTTACACTTATTTGAACTGAGTTATTTAGGAACATAGTTCAGCTCGGCTTGTGAAAGCTCGAGTTTGGCTCGTTCGTATAACTAAATGAACCAAGTTCAAACACAAATTTTAACTCGTATAATAAACGAGTCAGGTTGAACTTGCTTGTTTATTAAATGAGAATAAGTTCAAACATGAGATATTTACCTTGACTCAGCTCGAATAATATCTTTACATTTAAGTTAACTTTATAGGTAGAATCACAAATTAAAACATTTCATTTTATCTCTATAATTCTTCAAACTCTCAAACTTTTATTTTATTACAAGTCACTGATTTAAGCATTTGACTGCAATGCAGGAAAAAGATACACCTTTTCTCAAGTAAATCAAGCAAGCAAACTCAAGAACAAGACTTAGTAGCGATTAGCTCATTTGACTAGAATGGTAAATAGCTAGTGCATGGATTTTGGCATCAACATTTGCATATTTTTTTCTTTCTAGAAACAAATTGTAAGAGAAGATTTTTGGCTAAACACGGAAATTCTTATGAAATACAAAGGGGGATGGGAATTTATAGGTAGTAGGCTGACATGTGATCAATGGTGTGTTGGCATATGTTGAAAGTAGGGGTGGTACAGATTGGGCACCCACCTCAAAGGGGATTTGATTGACCCAATTCGACCATGTCGGGTCAGCAATTTTGTGACCATGACCCCTCCTAACGTCTTTGGGTACTCGCTCTCGAGTACTCGATAAAATAATGTGAATAAAAATCAAAGCTCTAAATAAAAAGATCACAATCTCCATGCAATATATAAAGTATCAATTTTTTCAAGCATTACATCCGACACCTTAGTACATACTTACACAAAAAGTATCTTAGTACATGTCAATCTCTAATATTCAATATACATTATAATCACAACATCTAACAGACAAAATATAAGTTTGGTGACCAAAACTAATGAACTTTCTAGAGAGTTGTTTTTGTTTGAGGAAAGAATGAAAGAAGGCTGATGTTGAGATTTGAAAATTTGTTTTGCTTTTGCTTTTTATAAAAAAAAAAAAATCCTCAAAAGGCTATTATAAAATCATAATAGTTTCAAATCCTCATCTACCTTTTTCAAGAACTCAAAATATATAGCAACTAATTAGATTTGCACTTTATCTAAATTAGTTTTAAAAAAAAATTATGAAGATAGCAGATTTTGGTCATTGTACTTAAATTGGATCCGGTTACTTCTGTTTGATTCATATATCAATGCGATCTTTGCGCTTATGTCCTTATGTTTTATTTTAATGATTTCCTGCCACATTCCATAATATTTCTAAAACTTATATATTATATTGTTTATTTTATCATCATGGCACAACAACAGATATAATCTAGCTACAAATCAGTATTCGATCAGGCCAGCTGAACAATTCTAATGTAATTAGTCAAATGAGCATTACTTTTATTATTCATACAAGGAAGTTACATGCAACTAGAATAATTTGTATTTAGCATGACAGTCTATTTGAGACATTGAATCAGTGATCACTTTTACAAATTCAATTATTATTGTAGATAGTTCAGGTGATGCATTTGCATAAACCATTTACAATAAACTCACAAGTCCTACAAAACAAACTCACAATGAACATAAAATCATAGTAGCATTCTATCAAGCTAAACTTTGTCCCATGTTTAACCTTTAATATTAGTTCAGTCTCTTCTTCTATGATTTTTTTAATAATTTAGGTTAATAATTTTAATTAAATTACAAAACGATCCTTGTATTTTTAATATTTATATAATATACCTTCAGGTCGGATTGGGTATTTGTGGGTTTTTGTTTTTCTGATCCAATTCAATTCGAATTTTGTGGGTACCCAACCCTCGTTTACCTCGCTAAGAGAAAAATGGTTCGAATACCCTATTTTTCGAATCAGGTCAGTTCGAGTTAGGCGGGTTTTTGGGTTGGCAGATTTTTTGCCCACCCCTAGTTGAAAGCATTATAATAAAAGTTTACCCATACTTAAGTAGTAATAGTAATATTTCTAGTGATATAGGCACACTTTATGTGTTTGCAAACATGTGTGTATGATGTATGAATAATAAAACAAATTATGGAGACAAATTAGTGTAGAAAGGTGGTAACAAAACGAGTAGTGTATAAAGGTGGTTAGTGAGAATAGGAATTATCTAATGCTCACCTTCTAATAATAAAGGTAAAAAAATGGCTTCTTCAATTTTATATAAAGCCATGTTCTAATTTAAATTTTATGCGAATGATAGTCTTAGAAAATAAAAAATAAAAAAGTCAATTTTATTTTGGATTTCTGCCCCTTAATCATTAAGATCTAGTTTATTACTTACATTATGATTCAAAAATAGTAATAATTGTCTTCTAAATATCAATAATTAGTGTTATTTCTCCTAAACCAAACACTCTGTTAATATTTTATACTTTGGAATTCAATTTTATCAAATACAAGTGAGATTAGGAAATAACTTATGGCTACATTCTGATAATAAGGGTATTTTTGGAATAGAGAGTGTTGCGGAACACCGCTCTTACTTAATATAACGCGTAGTGATAGAGAAGTGACAATACAGTACGCTAGTTTTATCACAGCTCTGTTACCTAATAAGCTGTCGAGCCCTAGAAAGCCCTAATAAGCTCTCGAGCCCTTCAAAGCCATTCTGGAAAAGGAATTCCATGGCGTCGGGGTCGGTGGTGCCGGCGAACAGGACTCGTCGAGGTCCGGCTCTTGAGGGTGACGACTCTTTAGTTTTTGAGACGTCCAAGGATGTGGCCGCCATCACGAGCTTCGACGAAATGGGCATTAAAGACGACTTATTGCGAGGGATTTACAATTATGGCTTCGAGAAACCCTCCGCTATTCAGCAGAGGGCTGTGCTTCCGATTATTTCCGGTCGTGATGTTATCGCTCAGGCTCAATCTGGTACTGGAAAAACCTCCATGATTGCCCTCACTGTTTGCCAAGTTGTCGACACCAAATCTTCTGAGTACGTTATCTATTTCTAATTTCTAGGGTTGTTCAATTTTTTTTTTAGGGTTAGGGAAGACCTTAATTTGAGTTTGGAGGCTTTATCTGTTTAAATGTAGGGTTTCCTGTTTAATTTGGTTGGCTTTGCTTGTTGGTGTTTTGAAAATTTCTAATTATATTTCTCAATCCCTAGCCATTTTAGACGGTTGTTGCTGAAAGTAAAATGTTGAAGAAAAATGAAGGCTGTAAATATAGTTGGGCAAATTTTTAGGTGGGGGAGGTTGCTATCTGGTGAAAGAGTACTTTATTTGTATTTTTTCTTTGTGTACTTTTCTGCAGTTTAGACTGAAGCTTATTAATTGGAAATATTACGCAAAAAAGAGTTGCAGATAGATTTGGGTTAATTTGGTTTTGTTTTTCTTTGATTTAGGGTGCAAGCCTTGATATTATCACCCACGAGGGAATTGGCAGCACAGACAGAGAAAGTGATACAAGCAATTGGTGAATATATAAACGTACAGGCGCATGCTTGTATTGGAGGCAAAAGTGTTGGAGAGGATATTAGGAAACTTGAACATGGGGTTCATGTGGTGTCTGGAACACCTGGCAGAGTTTGCGATATGATTAAAAGAAGAACTTTGCGAACTAGAGCTATTAAGTTGTTGATTCTTGTAAGTTTACTATCTTTTTTGTTCATTTTTAATGGATTCTATGTGAGACTGTTGGTTCGAGTGTGACTGCAATTTCCTGTTTTTGTAAATTTTTAGGACGAATCAGATGAGATGCTGAGCCGTGGGTTTAAGGATCAAATTTATGATGTTTACAGATACCTTCCTCCAGAACTTCAGGTAAGTCCTTTCTATAGTAGAGGAGCCCCTTTCCTCTCCTTGGAATTTTCATGCATAACAGGAAAAAAGAACATGTCACTTGCTGTACAAAGAGTTGGTGTTGGTTAACCTATGTTTGTTTTCTCTTTGTTTTATTAATTAACTTTTTAGTTTTGGGTAGTGTTTGGCCGGATTCTAAGAGAACAAGTAACCTTCAGGTGGATAGTCCTGACAGGTGAGAGGAAAGAAGAGGGATCTGAGAAATAGTTGCTGGCATTTGTGAGGGATGCAATTTTAGTACACATCTGTTTCTGAATTTTGTTTTTGCTGCCATAATTTTATAAGTGGACCTTTGCCATTATTAGACATGCAATTTGGAGGGAATGAGGACTTATTGCATTTTGGAAAAATAGCTATATGTTTTAGGATTTTCTCCTTTTTCTTTTTCTTTTTTTTTCTTGCGGGGGGGGGGGGGGGGGAGGGAGGGGAAGGGGGATTACGCTTGCTATTTCGCAAAACAAGTAAAGTTCTTGCTGTTTCACTATTACATGCTTCTTTTAGATTGTGCATGTGCCCTTGATGGGTAGTCAAGTGTGGTTTACTGGGATTTTGTTGACCGAAATCTGTATTGAGCTGATCTTTTTGCAGACTAAGAAATACATTATTGATTGCAGGTCGTCTTGATTTCTGCAACCCTTCCCAATGAAATTTTGGAGATAACAAGCAAATTTATGACAGACCCTGTTCGGATTCTTGTGAAACGTGATGAATTGACTCTGGAGGCAAGTGGTATACATGATGAGTACTTATCATAGAAGAAATATGTCTGGATTAATGGCTAGTTAATACTAGATTCTGTTGTCTTCTCGTGCTAACAATGCTGCAGGGCATCAAGCAATTCTTTGTTGCAGTCGAAAAAGAGGAGTGGAAATTTGATACCCTATGTGATCTTTATGATACCTTAACTATCACCCAGGCAGTTATTTTCTGCAACACAAAAAGGAAGGTAGCATCATCATTCTCCTCTCTTTCTAGGTTAGATGATAGTGTTACTAAAGTCATGTGGCTAAAATGCAATTGAACTTGGTATTTCAGCTTAGACTGAAGTTTCATCTTTATCCTACTCTTGTTTTTTTTTTTTTGTGTTTTAGTTGTTCCTTTCAAAAAAGAAAATCACTACTTTATATAAAGCCTCAGCAATCTTTGGGTGTAACACATTTTGTGTTCATAAAATATCCTTGATAAATATGAATAGTAACTTCCCAACTGAGTAATTTCCCACCTTTTCCACTACTTTCTTCCCAATATCTTTAATAACTTGTTTTTTAAAGCATAAAATGATATTAATAAATTAAAAAGATGTTAAATAGTACATTTTTATAAATTTGTATTCAGGTGATACTGTGTCTTTAACCATGCGTATAAAGGGTGCCCATTGATCACTGCTTAGTATAAAATTCTTGTCTTGGGTGTCTTGCTTACATGGTTGATGCAACCCACAAATTGTTCAAGGAAATCTAAAATAGGTTTTTATAACTTTGTTTAAATTTCAAGGTGTTCCGTGAAGATTAGCAGACCATTTTAGAGCTGGAAGATATTAACAAAGATTAGCTACCTCGTTTTGTGTTTAGTATAAGAAAGGGAAATCCGAATTCATGATAGGATTGTTCTTTTTTGGGTTTTAAGTACTCATCTTTAGCCTATTTGGACGGCAGTGATTGATGAAAAAAGAGTTCTGTTATCTTTTTAGTTTATTCTCCTGCAAATTCCCCTTAGTTTCCGTCTTTTCTATTTTTTCCATGGTTTGTTCACAGCCTTAAACAGTCTCAAATCCCCTCTAATTCTTTACTGGAGGTTATAAAATTGAAACCAGAATAACTGCAGGAAGTACACTTTATCTTGTTAAATGCCTTGCTTCTTGCGTTGAAGCCATCTTTGTCCTCATTCGCCACTAGGTATAGGGTATAGATTATCATAAATTAACAGTTTGTTTGAACTTCTGGAGAAAAATATATTTTATTCATTTATCAAATATTTCACGTGATCTGCTTGACCAAAAGGTGTCAAATTATGTGGAAGTGTTTTATATATTTTTTTTTGCGGGCCTATTTATGATGACTGCATCCATGTTTGTCATAAATTGTGTCAGTGATGATAATCTTACAAGAATTGTTGTAGACATGCGGCGATCTCTTTGATGCTGAAGATTTTGGTTTAGTTCCAAAATTCCTCTACCATGTGAACTATCAATAAGAAGTTATTGTTTTGGATTGAGGGATGAATTAGACACTTGTTTAACGTCAAAAAAAGAAAGAAAAGACTAAGCTAATAAAGTCAGCGATCTTTGGAAAGCTTAAAAATATCAAATTGGATGCTAAGATGGTAAACTTCTGTCCACTTTCTATTTTTAGTTACATGATCTGAAGCAGTACTGATACTGTACAGGTATAGACTCCTCTGGTGTATTAAGAATGGTTTGGCTTTTTTTGAGACATTCTACGAGGATAGAATAGAAGCAGAAGAGAGTTCTTTTTCTTTTGGGTGGCGGTAGTTTTCCTTTTTTTCTTCTTTTTTTTTTTCCTTTTTTTTTTTGGGGGGGGGGGGGGGATGTTGGTTAACGGTGGTAGAATCAAGTATATGGAACGGTCCTTAAGGGTGTTTGGTTAGAATGACCAGCCTTCCTTCCTAGGTAGTTGAAACTCTAATTGAATGGATGAATATGTTGACATATGGTTATTAGAATAATTTCTCCGATAGTGAAATTTTAGATGTGCAACATGTTTGTGTGTTGGCTTGTAATTCTGCCTTTTTTGATGAGTAATGACTGTAAGCTTCCCACCCGCATGATTTATTTAATTGTGCCGTATAATATGACAGGTTGATTGGCTAACAGCTAAGATGCGGGAAAATAATTTCACTGTCTCGTCCATGCATGGAGATATGCCTCAAAAAGAGCGAGATGCAATAATGTCAGAGTTCCGATCGGGTCAAACTCGTGTTCTTATCACAACTGATGTTTGGGCGAGGGGCCTTGATGTTCAACAGGTAAAGTCTAGCTACTTATTTCCTTCAACTTCACAGCTTAAACCCCCACTCCTCACCCCCCCTTCCTGCCCTTCCAACTCCTTCCATACAAGTGAAAGGAGAAGTGAAAGATACTGTGGTTCCTTCTCTCTATTTTTTTTTAAAACATTTTTAATTTCAGGTTTTTCCCATTTTGATACTGGTTCTTTGTCCTTTGTTTTATTTGCTTTTCTTTGACATGTATCGTTCAAGTGTTTCATCAGTTGCAATTGCTTGATGCTGTTTTGAAAAAATGTAATGTGCTTTGCATCTGAAATTTGATAGTATTTGAAAAAGGCTGTGTGTTCTCATTTGCTTCAGCCTTTGGACCTGCTTACAGAAAAGTGATTGTAAAGTGTGTTCAATTTTGATGGATTGAAAAGCCAGGAGTTATTTTTGATTGCTCCTCGGCCACCTCTGAGACTGTTCATTATAATCAACCTTTTTTTAGCTTATGATGAACTGAAAGTGCACAACATATGAGAACACCTTAAAACAGTTTATAACTTGAAAAGCTATAGTTATATTATTCTAAGTGACCAACAACTGGCCCAGACTTGTCCAGCCTACTAAATTGGATTGATAGGGGAAAAGACACATAAATGAGGGGAGAGACTGCACTTAACTCCTCCCCCACCTTTTTGTTATTTTTTCTTTCCTGCTATTGTTCTTTAGGCTTCTTTCTTTTAGCATTGTCAAATTGATTTTTGTCGTGTTTCAAAGGTTTATTAGCTGCAGTTGTTTGATATGTTCTATTAGTTGCAAAATTGTAACGATATATTTGAAATTGGAGTATAACCAGATAAATGTACAAATTGAAACTCTGAACCATCTCCTACTGAGGTAATGCGTCTGTTCAAATCATCCAGTGTAAGATTTTTATCTAATAGAAAGAGAAAAGTATCATGATATTAGGCAGTATTATGTCAGATTCTTCTGGTGAATGGTAAATCTTGTATAGATTGCATTTTAGTTTTCGGGAATTAATCTATGTCTTGCAATGGATTGACTCTTATTTGGCTGGTTTAGAAGTGGTAGACATGGATACAAGCAAACAAATAAATATACATGGAAATAGTAGAGGATGAATAGCTGCTTCGTTTCAGAGATTGTACACATATAATTTATATGGGATGAATTGCTGCTTCTTACTTAATGAAAACAGAGCCCACTAGAACTACTGGATATGCAGATCATGAATTCATGCAGAAGGGTTGTGAATATTTTAACTAGTTTAGTTTTCAGGATCTGGCTATAACCAATTTTACCCGTCCCGAGATTTCCATTTTTTAAGAGCATAATCATTGTTCTCAAGACGTAGTGAAAGAAAAATTAATATTGGTTTTGTGTATGATAGGTTACAAGAGTGTCAATGGGATATGATTGGGCAAATTGTTCTTTTTAATTGCATTGCTATGAGGAAATCGCACCATTCATCTGATTAGACTACTTTGGTATTGATTGAAATTTAAGAAGGTTAAATGGCACAATTAAGGGGGATGTGTTACGGAGTAAATTTCATGTGTTTTTCATTCTTTTTCACCATATGTATATTTAATTATGTTTTAAATAAGACAACTTTTTCATATTCATGTGTAGTTGTGTGTTTGATGCAGCCGTTCATAACGGTGACTTCTAACAATTGTATGAATGGTATGCCTTCTCAAAAGAGTGGTAACAAGAGTAATAGGAACCTAGAAATGACACCTGGAATTTGCCTGGGGTTACACCTAGTTGAAAGAAGGTGTCACTCTGTAGAAACTATGGGTCCAGAACAAATGTGGAAGCTGGATATTTCTGCAAAGTTTCCCTCTTGCAGGAGTTTCTCTTCCTTTTTTTGAGTAGGTTTATGGTAATTGGACAGTATATGAAATGCTTATCTTTTGAAGTGTTGCCATTTGTTGAAAAAGTTAAAAAAATTTAAATTGTGGAGCCATAGTGACATCAGCAACTACCTCATCTAAGCAGTAAAATTGAGTTATGAGCGTAGCCTTGGTAGCAAACCTGGCTTTCAAGAATAAACATTCTAACAGTGCTTCAATATTCTGCGTCAGATGGAACATTCTTTTCTCTCAATTTGGAGTTATGTATGTGGATGAATTGTTTGAAGCTTTTGATAACTATACCTTCTGCATCATCAGTGGAAAAATCTTCAAGGTTTCACTGCATCTCTTTGGGAGTGGCGGTCTTGTTTGGATTGATTTGATGTTTTGATTGGAGCTTTGTAATGGGAAATGATTACAATACTTTGTATCAGTTGTGGAATTTTTAACTAATTTTATTTGTCTTGTCACTGCTTTGTCAACTGGATCATGCATTTATTGCTCCATTAACTGCTGTGATTTTCCCTTAGGTTGTGCCTTTGTTCATAACTTGCCAGGCTATACTCTTATAAACATTCTGATTTTCTTGTATTCATTTAATTTATTGAAGGTTTCCTTGGTGATTAATTATGATCTTCCAAACAATCGAGAACTTTACATCCATCGGATTGGTCGGTCAGGTCGTTTTGGGCGAAAGGTATTATTTTGCCTCGTTTGAACTGTTTACTTAGGAAAAGCTGCCGTTTCTAATCGCTTTGCTGTGATTTTTTTTTTTTTAAAACGCGTTAAATTTAACGTGTTCTGCTTTTAGCATCAGCTTATGTTGTAAAATATGTAAGTGCAAGAATGGTTTAAAATTTCTGATTATATTTCTCTACCCATTGCTGTGATGGTCTTTCCCTTTCAACCCTTTCAGTTTAGGATTCTCTTACAATTAATGATTGGCATTGAAATCCTATTTTAACATTGAGTTGTTCCACTTTAAACTAATCACATACATATAGACATGCGCGTTTGTAGATATATGTCTATGTGCATCACAGACTTAGATATATTCTCAACTGTAATTTTCAAGTCAAAAGGAGAGAACTTTTAAGGACAGTTATAAAAATGTTGGTCTTGTAGGATAATCTTCAATATCTTGCACTTAACAGATTTTTAATCATGGTATAATGTTAAATGCTGGCTATCTGTTCATGATGATTTGTAAAATGGTTATTCCTTGAAGGAAGACCTTGTTGTGTAGCCTCAATGCGGGAGCATTCAGTTAGCCTCAGTATGGTGCAGATATGCTCTGTTTCCACTTTTATGTTCGTTTTGAATGCATTTGGTCCAAATGAGATTGCTACCTAATAGGTAGATAATCAAGTAACAGACAAACATAATTAACACTTGAATGATGCCGTATTAAGCCTTGAGGGTGTGCTTGTACTTGCCTGTTGAGTGTGCCCTCTTGTTCACACTACATTAATAAACCAATCATCAATTTAGTTACAGCCTTTGTCCTATCAATTATTGCTGTCACCCATATCGTGCCAGTTGATGCAACTGCATGAGTCCGGTGCTTCTTTTAATTGCTAATATGTTGTGGAGAGGTTGCAAGACGTGTGTGATGATTTTTAATATATCATTGCTGCTTAATGCCACTTTGTGCTTTACAAAAAACTGTTGTGTTCTTGCTGGTCAAAGTCTAGTAGTCTAGAGCAAATTCAGTCAGCAAGACTAGTTGAATATCATTTACTATTGTCTTTTCATCTTAATGTTTGTCATTTTATTATCCATTGTGCTTTCTTGTATCTTTTATACTGCTTGTTAATTGTATTATGTCTGGCTTCTCTTTCTTTTTGGCAGGGTGTTGCCATAAATTTCGTTAAGAGTGATGACATCAAGATATTAAGAGATATCGAGCAGTACTACAGTACCCAAATTGATGAAATGCCAATGAATGTAGCTGATCTCATTTAGTCAGTAGATACAACGTTTGTGGGATTTCTCAACTTTGCATCTGCCTGTGTGATTGCATTGGTACTGGTGAATTGGATTTTCTCTAGCTTCCTTTGTGACTTAAAGAGAAAATAGATGACATTTTCTTAAGTGGAATATTTACGCATCCATGAATAGGACTGTTTGATGCGGCATTGGAGGGGAAGAGTGACTCTGGAAGATGAGATCATGTTTATTGCGTTATGGATTTGCAATGTGCTGATTGATATGTGTTGTTTGAATGGTTATTAAAAGATTTTCTGCTGACTGTATTTTGAGTAGATAGTTTTTCTTGACCTGAAACTGTAATGTGGACGTGAATTTATGGTCCTCTGCAATCTCTTCTTTGTTGGTGCATCTACTTGTATTTACAGTGGTTTTGAGAATGTTTAGTTGACTTGTTATTTTTAAAAGCACAATTTAACTTTTTCATAGTTAACTGCAAAGCTTTTACAAGAGTATAAACCCCATGATTGCATCAAAGGGAAACACTACGCTACACGAGTAAAAATCTATTACTTTGTTACTATAAATACGGTCGTTAAAAAATGAGTCTAGCTAAATTATATTTCCTTTGTTCCATTTTGAAGGCTTTGTTTTTCTTTTTCGGTCATCTAAAATTGTAATTGAATGTAATTAATTTTTAATTTTTTTAAAATATTCTTATTTAATTACTTTGTTATAGGTGAGAGTATATAGTAAATCTTGCATTCATATATGAAATGAAATTAATTAGATTTATAGTGTAATTTTGTATTTGTATTTAATGTAAATATTTAATGATGAATATAAATGTATTTTAAGAATATTATAGATTAATTCATTATTTCGATAAAGGTAACTAATTTTTTTTAAATTGTCTGAAAAAATTTATAAGTCTATCAAAATGGAATAGAGGGAGTATAATAGATTATTACGCTATGAATATAATTAAGAATCATGGAACTTAAAATTTAGGTTCATTTATGTTACATTAACATCAATTTTGAACTTTATTCTTGTCTTTGGGTTATTACATTAATTTATATCCAACATTGGTTTTATAAGAACTAGAACTATTTGGCTGTAAGAACTAGTACTATTAGGCATAATTTAATGTATGTAGTTTTTTCAAATATATATGCTAGTGATAAAAAATTTTTTGATAGAATTTGTAGTATTAAGTTGAAGGTTCTAGGAGAGACTAACCAACCAAAAGGCTTTTCTGGTATTATATTAAGGAGAAAATTGTAGTTTTGATATTAAATGTTTGGAGCATCATCAACAGTCTCAATCTCTATAGTTTAGATGAAAGTAAATTTGGTATCAAATGTTTTAAATTTTTAGCATATTTAATCTTATTGATTAGTTTTATCAAAATATTAATGAAATCCGATCACATGATACTCACGTACTAGTTACTACAAAAACTTTCAAAAAGAATTAAAAAATAAAAAAATTTAATTGCCCTAATTTGTAAGTAAAGGTATACACACGAATGCATTATGTAGGGAGATTTTTTAATTTAATTTACTCATTTATTGTGTATGAACTCAAATAAGTGCCTTTTTATCACAAATTATGGCTGTTAATTTTTTTCTTTTTTTCTAATTCTTTTTGAAAATTTGGTCATTAGTATACGAGTTTCACATGATCTATTCTGGTAAGATTTTGGCAAAAATGGTTAATAGAACTAAATATGCTAAAAAAAATTAAAAATATTAAATTTACTTTCGTTCAAACTTTAAGAATTAAAATTGCCGACACTTCAAACGTTTGATACAAAAATTGCAATTTCCTCTTAAGTAACATAAATAAAATATATAACAACGCAATGGATCCGGTTCAAATCCGAATAAATAAGTCGGATACGGATCTTAAATATCAACCTCCCGACCCGAATATCCGCCCTAGTACGACCATAGCGTTCCCGCCATTTTCCCCTCCCTCCGCCTCTCTCTCTCTCTCTCTCTCTCTCTCTCTCTCACCACCACCCCCAACACACACACACAACAAAACAAAAAACAACCAACAAACCAAAAAAAACAGCAATTGCTTTCAGCCTCCTTCCTCCTCCTTTCCAGCTCTCCAGCTCTTTAGCTCACCTTAATTTGCTATTGGGCATTGAGTTTCTTAAATCTTCAGGGTTCTATTTTCTTTTTTCATTTCTCCCTTTATATCGAGGTAAGTGATCTGTTTCAAAGTAAAAGTTTTCCAACAAAAAGTAATCCAATGTTTATTATTTAAAAGACCCTTTATCCTGCTTTGCCAAAATCTACAATTTTTTTGCACAAATTAATACTTTAATGACTGTATCATCGAATTGACATGGGATCAATTGTTAGGATTGCAAGAATTACAAAATCTTGAATTGGTTGACACAGGCATATTTTGAGAGTATTGATTATTGATATGATCATTCGATGATTGTATAAAGGTGAAATTTTTACGAATTTGTAGTTGTTTGACTGTTTTCTTAATGCTTGGTTTTTCTGGTTTGTTGAGCTAAGAAGATTTTCCTTTTCAGATTCTGAAGACTGATTTAAATTTCATGGTTAGAACAATATAATATTTTTGAAATCAATTTAAGGACATATGACGTCGATCAATCCAGTTGTTGTAGATGAAAATAGCCTCCAGGTACCCCTCTTTCCACCTACTGCTTGTCAATATGCACATGGTACATCACAACATACCGATTCAATAGTTGCTACTGTGAATTCTACCTTTTGCAGCCCTTCTTTGTTCTCCACAAAGCATCACAGCCACCTCGCAAAACTTCTGGAAAACCCAGAAGAAGTGGTGAGTTATCACCCAAAGTTCCCCACAAATCCAACAATGGCGTGCCGGAAGCATCGAACTGCCTTGAATTGCGTTTGCAAACTTTCCTTTTCTTTTGGTCCAAATTTGAAGGAATCATCAAGGTTGGTGTGCCTTTCTTCGTTTATGATCTATTTGCTTAAGGTAGATAAGATATACTACCCTAAATGTTTTCAATTAGGCTGAGTAGTTATCAATTCCAGGATGTCTTGAGGAATATCAATGCTGATGAATTTGATAAGATAGATTGCTGGATTCGCAAGTCATTTGATGCTATTTCTTCATGCACTGTCTATGATCTTACCCAAGTAACAAGTCCATACCCACTTCTACTTCCAGCCAATCATTGTGCTTCGTCTAAACAACTCTTCACAGGTCTTGTTTGTACCAGTAAGTTCCTCTTTCTTAATCGAATGTGCAATATTTAGCTATTCATTTAGTTTCCTGTCAACTGAATTTCCTTGTTTCCTGTGCAACATTCAAATATTTTTGCAGTAAAATTTGACTGCTGGGTTTACATGCTAATCATCAGAATTTGTCTCTTTTCCATCTTCTTTAAATCTTAATTGGTTTGGTAAAATATTTTCTCTTATATCAGTACAGTTTTCTAATTGAGCTGATGAACTTAAATTCTCTTAAATCTTCCCGATCAGATCTGTGAATCCAAATGAACTTCTTTTTTCTGTTCTTTCCTTTTGCAACAATGAGGATGTAAATATTGTACGGGGTGACCATTTGCAGAGAATTTGGAGTTTGTTGATGATATACTAACATTCGAGGAGCTTGCTCGGTATCTGAAGTCTTGTGGATACCATGTGGCTACTCTTTCATCTTTGGACTTGTCTGAGAAGAATGGAATTAATGGTTGTCTCAAAAATTTGTTGCGGCAGTTTCAAACAGTTAGCATCGATGTAAGATGAAAAGCCTATATCCAAAAATGTGTTTTGACCTGGATTAGTTTTATATGATTGTCAGATTGCTTCCAGATATTGTTGTTCTTGTTATCATTGATGGTTTTTTTGTTTCCCAGGCTACTGATCTATCAATCTTATGTTCGTGGTATTATGAACAAGGTTGCTGTAAAAACCCAATTATTGTGATTATTGATGGTATAGAGAGGTGCTGTGAGTCTGTCCTGTCTCATTTCATCATTATGTTAAGGTACAGTAGCTTTTAGTATTCTGGCTTCAAACAACATCCTTTAGGCAGTGTATTTATTGGCTGAATCTTGCAATTAAATTTCTTGTCTTTGATGTCATTTTATTTCTGGATTTATCTTACAATGCAAAAAGAAAAATCTGAGTATGCATAGGTCAAGAATGTTGTCATTGTGATAGTTTACTTATCACTTCTGCACACTAATTTGGTCATATTTTCCTTTCTGTTTATCTGAACCTATACATTGTTCATGTTTGTGAGGGACTACGGTTTATGTTATTTTAGTTTGATCATCAACGACACATCAGTTTCTTTAAGATAATGTATTAAATTAGTGACCAACATATATTTTGCAGACACTTTTTGTGGTTAGATAGCTCTACAGAACTTAAAACCCCCTTGCCAAGTTATCACGAACTACTGAGTTAGGCTGAAAAGGCAAATACTGCAATCAGATATCATTGTCATACCGCTTGCTGATGAAAAGTTTGAAGTTGTGTAAGTTGTATCCGGATAGAGTCGAACTGGAAAACCTGGTAGAAAGATCCTGCTACTACTGGTTTTTCAATACCTAATTTTGTACAACCACAGCTTACACCACCAAGAAAGGCTAATTTTTGGTACTAAATCGATGACAGCTGTGTATATGTTGAGAAAGCTGACTATTGTGCTGATGCACTTCCTTAAATTCATACTCACATAATTGTTGAAAAACACATTAGACAAATGCTTTTATAAGATGTATGGATAAGTTATCGGTAAAATGATGAAATTCAATCATAGAACTGTCAAAAGATTTTCAACTTTTATATGTTGTTTATAGGGTGTTAGACATTTCTGATTTATATATCTGCTGTCCATGCTTGATGATCAGAGACGATATTATGTCCTTCAGAGGGAGTTCATATATTTTTTTAACTTATGCATTTAACGTTGATTAGAATAAGCTTTCTATTTTCCATTATATCCACAAGCCAGTCACTTTCAAGAAATTGGGGTTGCAAGGCGCTTTAGAAACAAAAATATTTCTGTGTGCATATGCATGATATTCTTTTCCCCTATGACAAAAAAATTATATGAACAATCATGAATGCATAAATGTTTTCTTGTTAACTACATAAAACAATAACCAAAAACTTGCATTAATGCAATGCTGACCTGTCAAAATAAACATCTACAAAAAGGGATAGGAATAGATTTATGACTGAACATTCTTATTATTCACATATTGACTGCTTTAACCCCTCAATCAGCTTTGCTTATTGGGTTAACAATGTTATATTATTGCTTTTACCAGTGAATGGACGGTTAAAATTCCTATTATTCTAATACTGGGAGTTACAACCACTGTTGGTGCCTTAAGAGACATATTGCCTTCTAGCACGCTTCAACATCTGTCCCCTTCTAAGTTCGTTTTGGAATCTCCAACTGAGAGGATGGATGCAGTCATTGCATCTGTTCTTATGAAAAAAGATGCTTGTTTCTGCTTGGGGAATGAAGTGGCATTTTTTCTGAGAAATTACTTCTCAAGGCAGGATGGAACGCTTACGTCATTCATTAGAGCCTTAAAGGTTGGTATGCAATTTCTCTCTTAAAGCTATCTTGTGCAAGCCAAACATTGTGCTTTTGTACTTTTTAGTCATTGTGCTTGTGGACTTTTTAGTCGCTGTGCTTGTTTACTTTTTTGTCGTTGTCTTACTATAACCTGTGTGTTACAGATGGCAAGTGTCCAGCATTTTATCGTGGATCCTTCAGGCATTGCAAATTCGGAGTTCATTGAGAAAAAAAGCCCTTGTGTAAGATACATGTCTTAGTGGTTTTGTTCAACAAATATGTGTTTGGATATTTCAGGTCGCTATTCTATTTGATGTTCATTTACCTGGGTATATGCTCTGCAGATTGTTTTTCTTCTTCACTTTCTATCTTACCATGTTGCATTATGGTTTTCTTAGTTATTTGACCTTTGGTTCATAGTGTTGAGAAACTATATTGGCAGAAATACATTCTTAGTCATTGGAGCTCTGATGGCTAGTTATTCTCTCAATCAGAAAAATAGCACTCGTTCCATTTTTTTGTCTAATGATTATTTGAAAATTACTGCATTGCTGTTACGTGGTTCATAACTACTTTCTGGGTTATTATTTCCACCTTGTCTAATTAATGTTAATATATTCTTTTATACTTACATACTGAAACTCTGTTTGATACCTATTATTCCCAGATTTTCATGTTAAGCCCGAAGATTTTTCAGAAGAAAAATAAAATAAAAACTGATGTTTCATATATCATTCCATTCACTGTCCTAGGACCTGAGCTATGGGAATATTACTTTACTCCAAGAAAGAATAATCAAGCAGGCCTTTGGTCTTCCATCTCACCAGAGGTACCAAGGGAATCTGTTGCTTGACTTTGTGTTTCAATGAGCAGTGAATACATACTAGCATTAAAATGGGGAATTGCGTAGTAAACTGGGTTTTCATGTTTTTGTAGGATTAATCAAGTTGAATCAGATCATGATATTGGCCATGATCTGTCTGAAATGCAGAGGCAATGCAATTTGTGGAGCTCTCTGGCTATGGTACATTTGAAATTCTCAATTCTTTACTAATGACAGCATACATGCTTATTAGTTCCCAGAAGCCTGGTGCAGTTTTAAAGTTGGGGGCCAATTTAATGATTTAGCTAAGTATTTAGTTTTCTAGTTTAACCTCTTTAAGTTTCTGCAAAAAAATTTCTATACTGTTAAATGATTTGCTCTTCAATTATTGCAAGCATGTAAGATCCTTGTAGCCTTATTACATCTCATCAATCTGTATCAGTTGCTCGAGATAGTCTAGTAAGTTCTAGCTGGCATCTCATCTCTTTGAATCCATATAGTGTTACGCTAAACACTTACATTCTGGTTTTTTCTGGTATAATAAAAAAGCTTCTTTTTCAATTTCTGTTTAGTTTATTCTTCTAGTCTTCCGTCCTTGATCTCTTGTTGTACGTTCTCTGTGCTTATCTGTGATATGATGTGAACTTCATTTTCAAGTTGATGTCAATATCCAGGGATATACTCAGAGATCTTCTGGGGAAAAAGTGATTTCAGTAACCTTAGATCTTGCAAATTAATTCCTTTTCTGAGATATATGCTTTGTTGCAGTGCCTTTATGAAGCTGGGAAGCATCACAAAACTCTGCTGTTAGATTTATACTGTGAGGTTCTTGATCCTAAGCTGCCGAAATCTAGAATTTCTGGTGATCAAGTTGAATTGGAATATAATGCTAGGCTGCCTTCAAATGGTCGCTGTTTGCTTGGACAGCATCCTTGCATAGAAAAGTGTGGTTCCATTTGTCATGCAATCCATGGGCTAAGGTAGATGATTACATTTATTTGGACTTTGAAGGCATAGATAGTTTCATTATATGATGCTCAGAAGTGCATCCAAAATCTATGTTCATATTGCCACCGGGCAACTCATTATGCTTTCTCTCTCATTCATGTGTTCCAGACAACTGAGCTGCAGATTGAACATAAAAGAAGTATAAAAGTCCAGCCACTTATTCAATCTCATGGGCAAAGTAGAACAACAAACTTGGTCATGCTTTTAAGCACTATTATGCATAAGCGAAAGATTTTTTTTTTTTTTTTTAATTTCAAGTAGAGCAAAGAAATGAAGTTTCGCAGACAGCCTCAAATGTTGAAAAAAACTTGTCTAGTGGAATTCAAAATCAATGGACTTTGATCATTGTCTGTTTTGTGGCCCAAAATTCCTTTTTGATGCCCCAAGTGAGCCCCCATTCTGTGTTTTGTTTCAGATACCCCTGTTTTACGTGTCACATCTATAGTTGCTTAGTCTTGAAAGCTTTGGTTTGAATTTTGAAGTTCTTTCTAACTTTAGTATTACACGGCACATCTTTTTTTTGCTAAGAGGATTGCATTTAAGCCTTCAGCTACATAAACACAATTCTTTGAGTTGTCAAATTAATTAACACAAGTTTTAATTTATTCTACTGCAGCAATTTTTCAAACAAATCAGTTAAATTTCAAGTAATAAATGTCTAGTTGGTAGCATATCCAGTGCATTACAAAGTTTCACTGTATGTGTTTTGTATGATGCAATTAAGAGGCTTCTTTTGGGTGTTCTTTCTTCCAGAATCTCCATGTTGATGTCAGATTTCCATAGGAGGTATTCATCACAATGATAAGTTGACCATTGAGTTATATCGACCTCTGACCGATATCAAAATGTTTAAGATATGAATAATGCTCTGCCAATGTTTAATTTACCAATAAAAAACTCTGCCAAACTGTAATTTACCAATTAAAAAATTCTTCATACTCATCTCGGGACAAACTGGCCGTTACTGAATGTGCAATGCTATGGCTTGCTGTTAAATCATAATGTCATTAACCTATTTGGTTGTGTAATTAGGGATCTACCAGATATGGAGTTGTGCCAGTTGCTGACGAAATGGGAAAAATTGACTGAAGGCATCAGAGAGGTGTGCTTATTGTGTTTCTTTACTGTTATTTGAAGCCCTTTCGTGGTTTGTTTGTTTTTCACTTGTTTGTTTCATCATTTGAAATTGAGAAGGGAACCTCTCTCTCTCTCTTTCTTCCCCCCCTCTTCCCCCTCCCCACACACAACCCTGGCCCCCCTGGGTTGGTGTTATTGTGGGAGGGGGTTGGCACCTGAATGTTCACCAAGGAGGCAAGGAAACTTTACAAAGAGGCTGGCACCATTACCTTGATTTGTATAGGGCAAATCACTTTTAAATATAAAAGCAACTTCACCTGTCCAATCAAAGAAGACCTTGCATAAAATGAAGAAATTGTGAAACCTCAAATGAGAGAATCCTGCTGATACGTGCAAACCAAATTAGCTAAATCTCATTGAAAATGTGTGTCATTCTAGCATGTAATTAAAATCAAGGCTTTTTTAACAAAATTAGTCATCAATGAACATGGAGCTGCTTTTATATAACCTCTCTTTGAACATGAACGTTGGGACAATCTCCCTAGTCATCATTTGGTTGCAGGACTGAGCCTCATGCTTGTAATTTAGGTGCACAGGTTCATAAAAATGGACATGTGCTTAGCAAACTTCTTCCACCAAAGTGAGCAACTTGACGTGACAATGACAAATATTTTGAATTGTGCATCCCACATAATAATATAGTGATAAAAGGGTTGTGATAATTTTTTTTAATATGTTCAAACTAATAAATAAAACGGTATGCTTTTTATCAGATTCAACTTTAAGATTAGCTAGTTTAAGTTGTCCGAGAGTAGAGTGATTTTATTGTCTAAAAAACTCTTAAACACAGGCAATTTCAATCTGTTCTTCCGATTATGAATAGTATTCATATCACCCCATGAAGGTGAAATGGATGGAGACAATTGACTTTTTTCTTTCAGGGGTATGGATATTATGCGATTGGTTACTTGATGGATGCCCATGAACTAGAAACGAAAGAGTTTTATGTTTTCTTTATTTCTATTTTTGTTCTAAGCTTAATTTCTTGCAAGATGTTTTCATTTTCTGGTAAGAATATACTAGTTGTAGTGCATATACGATTTTTAGTGGTGGAAAAAAATCAAGTCTGGTGGATTGAATTAGAATTAGATTTGTCTAGATTGATTTTAGCTAAAGGCAAGTAGATCTTTACTTGGTAAAATATGTTGCAAAAGAAAATAGGAAATTCATTAAACCTAATTGACTAATGACTGTTCAGAGACTAAATACAAAAGGATTCAAAACTACAGCATTTATTTATGCCTGAAAGGCTGAATGGAGCAGATGAGCATGGCCTATTTGTTTCCAAAAGATTTGGGGATCTCAAAGAGAGTTTGCACAAGTTGGGAGGTTATAACTTGTTTTATATAAATCCTACTTGGTGCAGGGTTACCTGCAAATCAATTCCAAGAATTAATGACATTCAACATTATTATTTTCCATGGTGCAAAAAGAGAAAAATCTAATTGTTGTTATTTGTATAGTGACATTTTACTGGTTCCTTATTTCAAATATCCATTTAACTCTGAATAATTTCTGTGTTTTGTTGGGCCTTGTAGTACTAATAATAACCATGTTTTTGAAGTGTAGAATATTCGCTCTTTTCATCGGTCTTCCTAGGAACATGGATTTTTTTTTTTTTTTTATCCTTTTGTTGCATGAATCCAAATTGTAAACTTTTTAGTTCAATTCATTTTCATCAGTCATCGTGGCAAAAATTAATCAAGTTATGCACGTTGAACTAATTATATTGTAATTTGTGTCTTGTATGTGCATTTGCTGCTAGATTTGGATTACATTTTCGTATGATTCTGAATGTAATATCTTACGAACTTATTCGAGTCCATGTTCCAAAACTTTAAGGTTATGCTAATGGCCATGTGGTTTTTGAGATTTCACACTGTTTGGCCGTAAACACATTTTGGCTCCACCAGTGCATGCCTCTGCAGCTCCTCAATTTAGCTTAAGAACTAGCTTTTTTTTTTTATTTGTAATATCTGGCCTTGTAATTTATTTTTTGTGTTCTTGCAAGTAAATGTGGGAACTTGTATGGTTCTTGCATTTTTTGTTTCCTTATGCATTAGACAAATGCGCAAGGCATATACTTTAATGGCTGAAAAAGTCTCAGCCATGTCCTCACATGTTTGTTTTCATCATAGATTTTTGTGGAAGTGCTACCCTACTGTGTATTGGATTTCTTCTTTCTTTCTTTCATTCTTTTATTTTTTCATTCTTTATTTTCATCACTTTTTTTTATTTTCATTCTTTTGTCATTTATGGGTGTTTTTGCCTTCGAATCTTACATGCATTGTTGTGGCTGGGAAGTTTTTCAGTCCTTTTGTCGGCAGATTGTTCATTAAGCTTGTTTCTACTTGGCCTGTACATTGATTTGTGCTTGAACCTACCCTTGCAACTATTGTTGCTGGACAGGTCCATGAGAAAATAAAAGAACTGCAGTCTTTGGTGAGAGTTGAGGACAGTAAATGTGGGACTATGCAGCCTACAGATACGTCCAAGTATGTTTCCCCATATTATTTGTGTGTCAAATTATGTATGACTGCCCTGTTTTATTTGTTAGTTATATGTACATGTATAATTAAATTTCCATTTTCTTTTTCATTTTATTCATGCTCCTAATGATTTTTTTTTTTTTTTGTAAGTCTGAATTGTTTTATTAACATAGATCAAACTTTTCAGCTTGCACTATCAGTCAATTACATTGGCTAACAACTAAACTTCTATTAACTTCTATTACAACTCTATTACACAAATATTGATTGGTCAAATCCCCAAGCTATGCTGAGTTCCCAGTTTTCTTTGCAGTTTCTTATTGCTTCCTATTTTTTACTGCTGCACAAACATCTGCTACAACCTCCTGAACCATCAAATGACTTGGCTTCACAATTTTGTTGAAGATTCTCATGTTTCTTGCTTTCCAGATTTGGTAGACAGCAGAAGTTAGTGCTAGTTTTTTCACATAGTCTGCAAATGAGTTGTTTTTTACATGTTCACACCACCAATTCACCTCAATACTCCAGGGGTAAGCTCCTCTGTATACTGTACACAGCCATTATTTCTCTCCACACTTTGTATGATTCTGTGCAAGAGAAAAATAGATGATCTATTGTCTCACTTGCATTTCCACATAGCTCACATTCATCACTCTCAATTGTTCCCCAGTCTTTCAACCTTGCTCTAGTTGTGAGCCTTCCTCTACACACTAGCCAAGTTATAAAAGCACTTCTGGGAATGTTTCCTTTGAACCAGACTAATCTTGCCCAAGTCACCTTAGTTGACTCTTGCTTCAACTTTTGGTACACTGGCTTGACTGAGAATTTCCCTGATTTCTCCCCCTTCCATATAGTTTGGTCCTCTTTTGATGTATCTGGTAAGAAATTTTGTGGTGTTGCACCGATAATCCTCATTACCTCTGTGGTTCTTTTCCTTCCTTTTGGCCACATCCATCTATTACCATTGATAATAGATGACACTGCTGCATTCAGATTACTACCAAACTTTGATACCATGGAGTCTGAATCAACTTCCAGTAGGATACCCAAAGTGTGCCATTCATCAAACCATAGGGATGTTCTATTTCCATTCCCTATCACTTTCTTTATGAATGGTTTTATCTGGTCCCTTAACTGCAATATTTTCCTCCAGCACCAAGAACAATCTTGGGGAATGGTTATTGACCAGAAAGGTTTCCCTTTCAACAGAATGCTGTGTACCCTATCCATAGAGACTCCTTGCCCCCACATATGTCCCAAATTTTCTTTGCTACTAGTGACTTGTTCCAGATGTTCATATTGTTGACCCCCAGACCACCTTCTTCGAATGGTTTGCAGACTTCCTTCCATGCAACTTTGCTCTCCTTGTGTTTTGGTCCACACCTGACCACAAAAATGCTGCCAAGAAACTTTCTGCTTTCCTTATGACTTTCCTTGGTAGAATGAATATGCTGTACCAGTAGTTCAGTATACTCAGTAGTACTGACTTTGCCAATTGCAGTCTACCTCCATAGCTTAGCTTCTTGTTCGCCCAGCTGTTGATTTTGCTTACCATCTTTTCCACTATCTAATTACACTCGTTTGCATTCAATTTTGATGAGATCAGAGGGATTCCCAGATATTTTACAGGCAAATTTCCTCTGACCATCCCTATTATTTTACTCAGTTCTTCCCCTTCCTTCTCTGACACACCTGCTGCATATATGCTACATTTTTAGGATTTGGCTTAAGTCCTGTTAACCATTCAAAGTCCTCCAGCACCTTTTTAAACACTTGCAATGACTTCTGTGAACCAGCAAACATCAGAAAAAGGTCATCAGCAAAGATCAACTGAGATAATCCAAGTTTTTTGCATTTAGGATGATACTCAAAACCATCTTTCTGGATATAATTTGACAGCAACATAGAGAGCACCTCCATGGCTATTAGGAACAGATAAAGGGATATGGGATCTCCTTGTCTTAATCCTTTTTCATTTTTAAAATAGCCAATCAATGAACCATTTAAGTTTAGAGAAAAGCTGGCTGTTGTTACACAGTTCACTATCCACTTCACAAATTTTTTAGGAAAGCCCATTAACTCCATTGTAGTCAAACAGGAACTTCCATTTCAGTGCGTCAAAGGCTTTCATCAAGTCTACTTTTATTGCATACCTAGGCTTCCCACTATTCCTTGAGTATCCTCTTACTGGTTCATGCATCAACAATATGTTATCTGCTATTGATCTACCCTTCAAGAATGCATTTTGATTTCACCATTGATAGATGGCAGCACTTCTTTCAACCTTTCTGTTAATATTTTAGAGTAGCATTTATACACAGCATTGCAGCATGCAATAGGTCTGAAATCCTTCATCATATTAGCAGTGTTTTGAAACTCGAACTGGACCGGCCGGTCGAACCAGTCAGATTGGGAATCGGCCAAGTATCTGGTCCGAGTTACACTAAAAAATCGGATATCAAAAAACTGGTCAAACCCGGTCAAAAATCTGATTTAACCAGTTAAAACCGGGTTTGACCAGTAATTGAAAGGACCGGGAAACCAGGACTTTTGCAGCTATCATGCACAAGTCCTAAATGATTCCAAGCATCTGTCCAGTTGGTCAAATCAGTGGCCCTACCACGCATCTGTCAAGGAAACACAACCGGCATGGCCCACAAGACTCCACAAATGAGAGACGGAGAGAGATTTTTATATTTAATACAAAAAAAAGGCAGCAAAGGTTTTATTCGTGGACAAGAAATCAAGAAAAGGAAAGTCTGGTAGTGTGGAGAAATTGGAGAATGACATGGTTGTAATTTACCACTTATGTCAATCCATGTGGGACCTCTAGTGGGTCTTCAGCAGACAGACATTTAAGTTGCAAGGCCATTGCAAACATTATTTTTGTTTTAAAATATATATGCATGCATGCCTATTAACTACTATATTTATTGTTTCTTTATATTCTTGTTTGCACCATAAGTAATTGCAAATATCATTTATGTTTTTATATATATATTTATATATATATGACGTATTTATGACGTCATCCGGTTCGACCCCAAGTCGACCCCGGGTCGAATCCATTGATCCCTGACACTTGAGCTCGGCCGACTCGATACTTGGTCCAAGTCTGAGAACATAGCATATTAGGGGTCTAGACTTTAGGGACTAGAGTTAGAATGGTTAAGTTCATAGGCTTGTACATATACTGCTCTATAAAACAGTATTGTACTGCTTTGATCAAGTCTCTTCCCACTTCATTCCAATTCATCAAGAAAAAATCCACAGTAAATCCATCAGGTCCAGCTGCAGTTCCTTTCTTCATACTGAAAACAGGCTTCTTTATTTCTTCATCTGAAACTGGTCTTTGTAGCCTCTCTTTATGTTCTTGTGAAATTTGTTTTGTAACTATCTTCTGTAGCATTTGTTTCTGGTCCTCAGTATTTTTTGTGTTGTCAGTAAATAGATCAATGTAGTAGTTGATTGCCTCCTTTTTCACTTCCTCATAGTCAGTCAATGTTTGACCTTCCTTATTTTTGATGGATAGTACTCTATTCCTTACCTGGTGTTGCTTCACTGATCTATGGAAAAATCTGGTGTTTCTGTCTCCCTCCTGGATCCATCTGATTCTAGCTTTGTTTCTATATAACTGCTCTTCATTTGCTCTAAACTCCAAATAATTGTTTCTATACTCTTTTTCTTGCTTTTTAGGTCCACATTCAGAGGCTCCTCCTATAGCAAATTTTGTGTTGCATAAAGCATCTCCTGGGCTTGTGACACCCTCGGGCTTATTCCACTGAAATTGTCTTTATTCAGTTGTTTCAATGCTATTTGTAATTCCTTTAGCTTTGCACATAAATTGTATACTGGGTTTCCTTCTCCTCATCCCATATCTTCTTGAGTATCTTCTTGTTGTCCCTGTAGTTCATAAGGAACTGATGGAATTTGAATGGCTTTCGCCCAGTGTTAATGTTTTCTTGATTTTCACCACAGCTGGAGAGTGATCAGATATGCCTGCCAATTCAAAGTTGGTTTCTTCTTGCTGAAACAAATTATACCAGCTCTCATTCACCATAACTCTGTCCAACTTACAATAAATTCTTGTCCCATCCTCGTGTAAATTACACCAGGTCAAGAATATACCTTTTGCTGGAGCATCTTCAACATCAATTGTATCAACACATTTATTAAAATCCTCCATTGCAGCAAGTGGATAACCTGTACCTCCTACTTTTTCTTCACATCTTCTAATTACATTGAAAGTCACCCATCAAGATCCATGATTTCTCCTTTATTTGCTTCCAGTTCATCTCCAACTACTTCCATAATACTTTTCTTTCCTCAGTCATCATTTGAGTCCGTATACTATACTCATGTAAAGGGTTTCACCTCCTTCCTTTAGTTTCGACAAAACAAGTAACAACCTGGCTTTGATTATCAGTGCAAGACACCTCCACATAATTTGGATTCCATCCAACTATTATTCTACTTATTCCTAGTTATTTGCATTATGTACATGTTGCCATCCTTGTAAACAATTTTTTACCACTTTCTCCATATTATTCATACGAACTTTAGTTTTCTACTAGACCAATCATCTTTATATTCTTTCTCTAATTAGTTTCTGTACTTCTTTTTGTTTTAGGGGTTGTTTAAGCCCCTAGTATTCCAGCTACTTAATATCATTAAGGGGGAGTACCCTTTGTAGAGCCCTTTTGTTGCTTCCTTTTGGCCCTAGCAGCTCTCTCAGGTCTTCTCACTGGCTCATTTGTTGCTTTTTCTATCTCTGTGCTGTTCTTCCTCTATCATCAATGCTTCAAATCCATTTTTTGTTACAATCATCTCCTTGCATCCTGTTTTTGTTTCTTGAGTTTCAGGACCTCCTTGTTCTTCCTCATTCCACATTTCTCCTTTACTTTGTTCAGTATCTGACTCTACTACCTTCTCCTTTCCTTTGCATTTACTTGGTTCACCATTGCTACACTCTACAGCTTTGTCTACCACATCTGTCTCCTCAGAGCATGTGTGCTGATCCTTTTTCCCAGTTTCAGTTTTCTGATCTAGCTCTCCCCTTATTTGTTTTGGCTTCCACACTTTCAGGATTTGTGGCTTTGCTTCACAATTCCTTTCTGTGTGGCCAGACTTTTTGCAGAATTGACATGATGGAGGTACCCATCCATACTCCACCCTCTGCTGGTACACATTCCCTTTTTCATCCACAATTGGTATTACCTTCGGCAGTGTACTTCTCACATCAATTTCAACACATAGTCTTGCATAGGCTAATCATTCCTGGGTAGCATTCATTTTATCTGAGTATAACGGATTCCCAATGTAGCTTGCCAGTTTACTCAATACTTTCCCATTGTAATAATGAAATTTCAATTCTGGCAGCCTGATCCAGATTGGCACTTTTGTGATTTCAGTTTGAGACAAATCCAAATCAAGAGACCATCCTTTGAGGTAGATGATCTTACTGAAAAAATGCCATGGAGCCTTTTCAAGTACCTTCATCTTCATCTCCTCCGATGCAAACCTGAACACATAAAATCCATTCTTCATCGTGATGATTTCAACTTGCCCATAATCCTTCCACACTGTGTCAACAAATCTTCTCATCAATTTGTATGGAGGGCTGTACCCCAATACAAACCCTACCACGCAGTTTTGCCATTTCTCCACACTGTCTTCCACGTCTTCTGTTAACATTTGGACCACAGATTGGTCTTGAACAGTTGCTGGGGAAACGAATTCCAAAGTGAGACCTCCATTGCTATGAGTTGAAGCTTTCACTACATCTGCCCAGGAACTTTTCATTTCTACTCGTCTCATTTTCCCCCATCAGAGTTGGAAATTCAGCTTCATAGCATTTCTCTTTTCCTATTTCCATCACCCTATCCCCTCTATTTGATTGATCAATCCATGCTGGGTTTATTTGTTTTACATCTAAACCCTCAAAGCTCTCAATTCTTATGCTCATTTTGCCAGATGAAATAGCAGTTTTCCAACCGTAGCTAAGTAAAGCCGGGTTAGAACACAATATCGTATCTTGTTTGGAGCTACCCCATGGCTGAATAAGCTTCAGCAATGGAGTTTGCAGTGATGGTGCAAGTTAGCAATTTCCTTTCTCGCTCACTTTAGCAGACAGTTATAGTGAGAGAAAAACTGCTAGGAAGTCCTATCCTAATGATTGTTGTTACTGCTGAAGCATACAAAATGAAGTTTTTGAAAATGTTGAGACATTGGTTCTTGTTTGATTTGAAAAAATAAATCATTTTGCTATTCCAATAGAAGGTAAGTAATGGAATTTTTACTCAGATTTTATATATTATTATATCACATTACATATCAATAGTGATATTCGTTAGTCATAGTTCCATATGAAGTGATCCATTCCTTTTTATGCAACCCAAGTAAAAGATCAAACCCTAGTGCATCATGTATGTCAGATTGCTCTTTCTCCACTGTAATGACATTCTGGTTAAGAAAAATCAAGGAAGTTGATTTTGGTGCAAAATTGGTTTATGCAGAATATTTTACAATTGACTTGGAATGCTGGTATTTAATTGTCATCATCGGGGTTGCTGGATATCTCTGGTCCTGGTTTTGAAGTATACAAAGTTTATGAGGGCGAAATTTTTTTGAGTAGGATGGTTTAGGGTCCAATATTCAGTTCTTCTTTCCATATGGTTTACAGTGGCATTGTATGGCTTCTAAATGTTGTATATTCCAGATGTATTACCTAATAGACACATTCATATAAATTATCATATAAAGTATCAGGTGTCTTCAGAAAATGGTTTTCTAAATTAATTTTGATGTCAAGAATATATGACAGCCCAGTAAAGAACCTAGGATTTTATGGAACTTCCTACTTTTAAAGTGAATACTTCTATAGTGATTATATTACAAGTAAAATCCTATGGGCACCACAACTCTGTAGTTTTAACCTATGTTACATGGCCTCGGGTAAAGAAGAATGTGGACACGGGTACGAATGAAGAGTTCGACACGGGCACGGCTGAAAAAAGTGAAAAGTTCAGTTCATTTATGCCACACCCATGTCCATGCCCACACCCATGTCCGACAGGATAGGGTAGGACATGGGTACGGTGGGGGTTAGTGAAGAGTCCATGTAACATAGGTTTTAACAATGATATAAAAAAGTTCAGAATAAAACATAAACAACCATTACTACTCTGTTATTATTTAAAGAAGAAGGATACTTCTGATAGAAAATACAACTCCAATTAACTGGCACATCATTGAGATCTACTTTTGGAGCGATTGATTCCATTATATTCTCCTATCTTTAGTAGTCTTTAGAGAACTTCAACATGTACCGGTTACTTTTTGTCCAATTCTTTTTTTCCTTTTATCAATTGCAAAGTGATAATAGAGGCTGTGTGTCACACAACACTTAAATTGACTGTGTCAACCATTTCAAAATTGATGTCATGTGTTTTCTTCTTGTTACAGGCGGCGTACAACTCGGGGAAACATAAATTCAGAAAAAGATACATCCAAACTTAATGAAAAAATTGCAAGATTGGCTGGTTGTATGATAAGGTAGGTCGTTGCATTCCTATATTATTTTTGTAAATTGAGCATCTTTGTTGTTCAATAATGAATTGTCAAGACAAGTATATATAGACATTTTGGCAAGGGTGGGAGGGGTGTTGTGAGTTCATACATATATTTTGGGTAGGATGGAGACTGCGGATGGCAGAAAATTGGTTTTAGTTTGAGGCCAGAAAACAGCAACTAAGTATGCCTCAGATTCTTTTCCAGGTAAAATCTTTAGTTATTTATGATATCAGTCAGATAACTGTATTTGATACCCAATTTGCTGACCAAAAATATAATGTTAAAGAAAACTCTAAATTATGCTGATATTTTCTGAACTTATGCCTGTATGTTCCTCCTATCCTCGACATATTACATTTAAACATTCAACTGGTTTCAAAAAGATATGCAAATTCATTGTTTTCAACTCCACATGATACAACATGGCACATTTCTAATTCTGTAAGTGCTTAAAAAAGTTCATCAAGTCTAATGTAAATCTTGCATATCATAAAACTGGAAGGAAAGCCTTTTCTCTTAATGTATGTTCATTCTCTTTCATTCCTATTCATATCTTTTGCTAAACCAATCACTTCATTGTTGCTTCTAGAGTTCCATATATGTATAAACGTGTGTTAGTGTGTGTGTACACATAGATACGTGTTTACTTGATTTTTCCTGTAGATTGCTGCAGCTCGAAAATAACAGTTGCTTTGCCCGTGAACTTTTCGCGGTGTTATAATAATGATTTTTGCTCAGTCCTTTTTTTTGTTTTTCTTTTTTGAGCAATCCTATACTATTGCATTGCAGAGGAAAATAGTGTTTGGTGGGATTTGAATCTCCGACCTCTGGGATAGAGTCTTAGAGCTTTAACCGCTTTGACTCTCTATTCGTTCCTGCTTAGTCCTTAAATATTGAAGGTTTACCAACTTTTGATCCTTTAACAGGGAATTTATGCAGCCAATTGAGTGTATTCGTTTGCATGAAGTTATCTGCTTCAAGAATGTTGACAAACTTCAATCAGTTAAGTTTCTGGATTATTTCGATCATGTATTTGTTTTAAATTTTGCTAAACCAATATATACATCTGGTGTGATTTGCAACTTAAAATTTGAAAGCTAAATGTGGATGAAACCATACTAGGAAAAATGGACTATATTTTGAAATCAATACAATTAGCTTATTAGATCCTGTAGTATAAATTTCTATGCATGTAAATCTTTTTTGGATCAGGTGACCTGGGCTGTGTATCATTAATGTTTCCAATGTAATTGAGTTAGTAAATCAAAATTCACTTGTTTTTTGGTCCCGATTACCATTTTTATCAATGGGGTACAGTTTGAAATCAATGAAGGACTTGGGGCATTGATTTTCACAATTATATTCGACGCTTCTTAATAGAATTGGCAGGGTTTTTGTATTAGGTTTTCTTCCATATTACAGAAAATTTACTAAAGGACTAAAGTTTATTAACTTTCGACCTGCTACTAATAGTTCATTAAAAGAGCATCATGATTAATTGAGTTTTCCATATTTTGTGAAGTATTTTAAAGAAATGCAGTGAACGAATGAAATTAAAGTCTCATGGCTAGCTGGTATCTGTTTCTTTATGTTAGGCATTGATGGGAGACCCTAGAAGAAGAATCCAAATTGATCTTTTGGATTCTCAGAAATTCCTCAAGTGTAGCTGCTGCAAGAAAAATGGCGGTGTATCATCATGCATGCATGATACCTCGATAATGTAAGACTTAGACTTTTCCATTAGTCTGCAGTGACAGTTGTATTTACATTGATTGTGACATCTACGCATGCCATGAAATCAATGAAAAGTAGATAATTTACTCATTTGATGAGTACTTGCTTTGCCCTGAATCACAAATGCATACAAGTTATTTCATATTTCTCAGGTATAGCCTTGCTCAAGAACATGGTGACCTAATCAATCTCCATGACTGGTTTCAATCTTTTAAAGCAACAATCTCTCACTCCAGCATGAGAACAAAAAACAGGTTGAAGCACTCACCATCGCCAAAGAAGAGAAAATCTTCCCTTGAACAACAAAATATAAGTGATGCATCAATTCAGTATCCTGCCACTTTTATTTTTAAGTGTGCAAATTCATCTTTCCAATTATTCTACATATTTTCATCTCATCTATTTCCTATAACCTTGTCTTTGAAGAACTCTTGACTATAAATGAATTCTGTCTTTTAAAGCTCAGTGTATTTATTGTATTGCCTTTTGAAGCAATTTATAATGCTATCTAGACATGTTTTCCTTTGTCTAGTTTATTGTTCTTTCTAAGAATTGCATATTTTGCTTTGTTGTTCAAACCGTCTGATGCTCACAATCTTTTAGATTCATAGTTGATATTAAATTTCCTGAATTTCTAGTGTTCTCATATGACCATCTAATTATTGCAGGAACTTGCTTGGCTTTAGTCATGTCTTGCACAGTAGAGTAAACTATTTGCTCGAAAGAGAAAATGGTCTTCCGTAGAACTTACCCATACATACACATACTCACACCACACCCACACCCATGCATAAATTGAATGAGAATGTAAAGCAAGTACAGTCTCCAATTATTGCAATCGGTTCCCTCAGGAATTGACATGTTGCATTGTAATTTGACTTGAAAGTTAGGCACAATAGCTGGTTGTTGTACATATTAATATCCTTAACTATTTCTATAGAGCACGGTTTTGCAGGGCAATCTCTGAGCTGCAAATTATAGGGTTACTAAGGATGCCATCCAAAAGACGCCCAGATTTTGTGCAAAGAGTAGCATTTGGCGTATGAAAATGAGTTTTTCCTAAAGTAGTGTATGCTTGAGTCATAAATTTGAGGTTAGGATTTGTAGATTCTTATTGGACCAGATTTTCGACGTCCATTTCTTTTCTACGACAATTTGAAATTTTCCCATGCATCAAAATTTTGAGGGCCTTTTGAAATTCTCCTCTGTGTAAGATTTAGTAACATCATTAGAAATAATGCTGTATGAAACACCTAGTATGATGGTCCCTTAATTCTTTAGTCTTTTCTAATTTTCAGAGAAAATTTACTATATATATAAAAAGCGGAATTTGCTATGAATGGTAGTACATTTCAGTTCCAGTTTCGTTTCGGGCCATGTTTTGAAGATGATCATCATCCGGAATGCTGGCGTATTGTTGCTGCTAGATATACATCAGTGAATGATGTCAAAAACTTATTAGGAAATTAATGGGAGAAGAATTTTTGTAAATTTTGCAGATGAAATTTGGATGAGTTCTGCGATATTCCAAAATAGATTATCGTGATGGGAACAACTCATTTTGCTCTAGTTGTAACAGCAAGCTACATATTCACTCTCGAATGTTTTTAATTTCCATTTAGATGCAGTATGTATGCATAAGGTGCTTCTCAAATTTTATGTGCTATTTCTTTTTGCTTTAATGGTGTTTGATTGGACTGAAAATTTTTACATAAAATATTTTCTCAATTTTCCGATGTTTGGTTGCATTAAAGCTTAAGAAAATATTTTCCTTCGACCGGTGTAAAACAACTTAGGGGACCAATTACTGAAGTTGTTTTCTATCCTCATCTTCGCTCTTTGCATTCTATTTTCAGGTCTCAAATTAGTTATACAGAGGCCACAATAAAGATTTAAAAGTCAAGCCCATTGGCAATATCACTATCTCACTAGCAGCTTCCCATCCTATTTCTCTCCTTTAACCTTTGTCTCTTTCACACACATTACACACACCGAGATATTTACACATTAGATACATAGAAAATGGATGTATTGAGTTCATGAATTTGAGAAGAAATGGACTACCTTGGTAAATTGATACAGAGAAAGGAGAGATTAGATGACCCAAGCTTGATTCTTTCTATTTCTCATGTAAGACATGTAGCTATGGCTGTCAGTGCATTGATGCGTGGTGGTACGATTGGGAACAGTGGTTGAGGGAATGGAAGGAGCAATTAGTTATTGGAGTTGATGTTTTCAGTAAACCATTTTCAAACAATTAGTGAACCAAACACCTGAAAATCATGTAGAAAATTATTATTTTCTTAGAAAATGCTTTTCATGGAAAATAGTTTCTCAAGGAAAACAATTTACATTGTACCAAACATACCCTAAATAGTAGCTTATTTGCTTCCTTTATAATGATGATAAACAAACGTGAGAAAAAGATGGAAAAAAGGTGAGTGGAAGTATGTATGGGACAAAGTTGCAAAAGCATTATTAAAATTTTACATTGCCAACAAAAGTACTTAACGTTTGTAGCAAGTTTAAAATTGGGCCTCCTCTTATTTAGTACCCTTGAGACAGAAAAGACAAAGCTTTGTAAAAATATGAGTTGAAGTTTCTATGCAAACGTATCTCTATAAAATAAGAGTATAAATATTAGTGTATAAATATTAGTTTTGATGTGTAATGCAAGAGCACGTAATTAGTTTTTATAAAAATAAGAGTACGAGCATTAGTTTTCGGCAAAATAAAAGTGTGAGTGCCAATTTTGATGTGCAATGCAAGAGCTAATCACTAGTTCTTTTTTTTAAAAAAATAAAAAATAAAAGTACGAGTATTTATTGAAGGTTATGACTAGTTTTTAGTAAATGTTGAGCGTTTAACATTGAAAATTACAATCCCTATGTAATGCAAGACCTTATGGCGAATTTTAGTGAATGTTGAGCGCTAATAGTGCCTGTATTTTAATGATTGGTCAATGAGAAATGTTAAAAACCAAACCAAATAGCTAACTGATTTGTGAATTTGCTAATATCACATTTGCTTAATTATGGCTTGCAAACTCATAATTGAGGCCTACTATTTGATAGCAAAATAACTGAAACAATATCAAATAATTTTGTAACACTATATTCATTTTATGTTAACTGGTTGGGTAGATATTTATTTTTATAACTGTACGAGACAATAATTATTCGATGCTCCAAAAAATAAATATTATTGTAAAAGGATAAATATTTTCCTAAGAAGAGTAACAAATGTCTAACCTCTTTGAGATCAATAAATTTTTCTACTTAGCTAATGAAGCAAATTTTTCTACCGGCCTAACGAAGCAACTGAAAAGGGCTGCATGTTCAACCTGCAATTGGTTCGAGTACGTACATCTTGCATGCATGATAATCCACTGTAACAGTTAAATTACCCACAAATTTTCTCTTTAAAGTGCGGTGCTCCCAAAGGTCTCTTGCAGATACAACAGTATTTGGGGGGAGCCCAATGTCATCCCAATGGGCCGTTATGGCATCCCGCCATGGACCGCGGTTTAGAAGTAGCACGGCAACCCTATTACCTGATAGGGGACCGGCCCATACCTAACCACAAGAATTCCCAAACCAAAAAATAAAATTAATTTGTAAAATTAATAATATGTGTCACAAAAAGAGCTGCATATATTGTGTTAGAGATCATTACCTCAAATGCGCCAATCATTCGAACCTTTTTAGCTTGAACACCAAGCTTATCTGTTTGGGCCAAAACGAATACAAAACAATCAATAGAAGAGAGTAATATTTGGTTTTAAAAAAAAAGAGCAAAAAGGTAAAAATTCTTAATAAAGAGAATTTGTAACTAATGTTAAATATCCGAAGGGAAATGCAAGTTCATTGGGTCCTTTGTTACATTTTGTATTGTTACACTTACGTTATGATACCTAAAAGTAACACGTGTCCCTCTAAGTGGTGTAAGAGAAGAGCCCAAGCGGTTTGGTACAAGGACAAGACAAGTGTAATTACAAGGAAATTAATTACCTTGGTTAACCGCAATAACCTCCTCATTGCCAAGAATTTCCATTGTATCTGCTGATGCATTTCTTACATCACAGCCAATCAGGAGAGGAGCCTAATTTTACGTTAGAAGAACAAAATTAGAATCCATAAGGATAGAGCACATCAAAGAAAAAAGAAATCATAATTAGAGGACACACATATCAAGATTACGTACTTTGGAAATAGCCCATAAGCTAAAGTGGACGATATATTCTTTTTTGGTCATTCCTCCATTCCCAATCTCAAGCATGTCGGGATCTGTATGTTTTGTTTTGAGATTGGTTACCAAAATTTTATGATCAATCCTCAAAAATCATTTGATCAATAGCAATAATAATGCGACCCTGAATTTTTAATGGAGCTAAAACTTAATTGGAAAGTGAAAACTAACCATTCCAGCCGCCGGGTCCTGCATAATCTGCATAAACTTCATTCTGATCTGCTCTGGTGAGCATGCTGCAATGGATTTCTTAACAACTTGAATTATAAACATCACTAACACTTGTTACGTGCCAAAATGGATGCAGATATAGATACAGTTTAGATAGATGAGCATTCATAACAGAGTGTAACGATTGATTGTTGAAACATACGTTTCCCAGTTATCAGTGATATCATCTGTAGTTCTCCAGCTATTGCCAACATTTCCTCCCCACAGAGCTGGATGCATATCACCCCTGGAATTGGACCAATTATGAGTGCCACATGTATAAAAATGTCAGCATTCAAGACCGACCAACTAAAAGTGCATGCAGAAAAAAGGGGAAAAAGTACGTATTAAAAATAATTGTCATGAAGGATGATCACATCACCATTCGCATAGCGAGAAGTATATGGGACGCCCTGTTTTCAACAGAGCTTCTCTCATTGGAGGATATCTACCAGAAGAAGAAGAGATTAATAAGTAGCCGAAAATTGTATAGATAAATTCTGTGGAAGCATTATTTAGCAAATAAATTGCATGAGTATCAATTACCAAACACTATATTAAGGCACTTACTATAGGCACAATTTTTCTATATTGATTTAAAAAAACAAATCTAGGTACAAAGAAAAGGTTCTTAGGATAGAGAGGAGGAAAAAAAAAAAAGAACTTAGAGGGATTGTGATTTTGTTTTTTCATTTGATAACTTAGTAAAAAATAAGACTACTTGAATGGAAGTTTTCATTAAAAACTTTGCCTACAAGTGTATATAACTGTAGCCATGTGTCTAAACCACTAATATGCACAACAGAAGATTAGCTCAGCTCAGAACTTAATTATTTTATACCTTACAATTGGCTTTGAGCCATCATTGTTACAGTTATCATACTTGAGATAATCTACGCCCTGCATGCAGAGGGAAAAAAAAAAAAGAAGCGAAAGTGTATTCTTTTATTGATCAGTAATCTCAACAGAAATCCTGCATGCAATGCATCCGAAAGAAAAGAACAATAATATTGGGCAATTAAGCGCAATGCATATTCCATTTCTCACCCATGAAGCAAAGGTTTCTGCATCTATTTCCTCGTGACCAAGAGAACCTGGCTGAGCCTTGCCACAAGTATAATACCTGCAATGCAAATGAAGATAGATATATGTAGATTATAATTGAAAATAAAAGCCGCCAAATATACTAGCATTTTGGCATGCAGAAGAGCCTATTATGATGGATCTTACGTACCCTGCATCAGAGTAAATTCCCAACTTAAGACCCTTGCTATGAAGATAGTCAGCAAGCGCTTTCATCCCTGAAGGAAATTTGGACTTCTTAGGCACCAAACGTCCCTGCACAACTTCAATAATTTTTTTATGAAGAAGGGATTCATCTTTTCTTTTTCTTTTTTTTTTTTGGAAAAAAAAAAAGAACACCAATAATGATCGCTTTGGATTTTATTGAGGAAAGTAACCTCGTCATCACGATGATTTTCGGCCCAGCAATCATCTGAAAAAGAAATATGTTGAATCGTTCTGTCAGTTAATTGTCCCTCATGTGGCCCAAAAAAGAAAAAAGAAAAAGAGAGAAATAAAAAGAAAATTTACCCATGTTTACGTAAACATATCCAAGCTTAGCGAGACCAGTTGAAACCAAAGCATCGGCTGCAAAACATAAATGAATTCAAGTAGTAAAAGTCCTTTATATAATGTTGCAAATCTTCATTCCATTGACTTCAAAATTAAGATACCAAATCAGTATCTTGGTCACATGAAAACAAGAAAAACTCAACGTATTGCTTCATTTAATTTGGATTTAGAATTAGAATGAAGTTACTCTTGTGTTTGATTCTTCTTGTAGATTGTACTTGTATTAAGGATATAATTCTGGTTGCAATCAAGAATTCCAATTAAGGATGAACATTGAATCAAAGCATTATCAAACATGTGGCATATTTACAAGGAATAATAAGACTTAACCATATAACATGAACATAAGTTACCTGTTTCTTTCATGATATCCTCGTCAAATCCGCAGTAAAAGTGATTCCAGGTATTCCACCTGAAGCCAAGACCGCGAAGCAAATTTGCTTAGTAGTGCATTGTCAAAACCCGAAAAGTTATTTCAAAAAAAAAAAAATCAAAGGGGATGAGACATCAAGAAAAGTAACGCCAACAACCCACAGTTGTTAAAGCAAAAGAAAAGAAAATAAATTTCTACTCCCAGTCCCAATTTTTGGTTTGAAAATTATTTGTTTTTGCAGGATTTTCATGAATTGTGGGTTACTACCAATTAAACGGTCTGGAAATTATTCTGTCACCATATGAATTAAACGTTTTAGCATTTATATGGTACTAAATTTCACGAGATGAGGGGCTGGAATGTCCCATGACGACCCCATGATCCCAATTCTCCACTACATATATGTTTGTCTAGGCATACGATTAATACTGTGATCGACCCCGGGTTAGTTTTAGCAATTAAACAGTGTTTAAATTAAAAAAAAAAAAAAAGAAGAAGAAGAAAAACATAGGAAAATATTCATAAGGCGCAGAAGAACAGACCATTTCAGTTTCAAGAGCAAGAGTATGCAACGCATGGCATATATGCGTGTGTGTGTGTGGTTTTGCTTGTCACCAGATGAAGGTGGTAGACGTTGCAAATAAGCCAATCATGTGAATTTGAAAGTGGCTATTTTTAGGCCAATTATGTGAATTTGTAGGGAAGTGAGGTGAGTGAGGCAATATTTGTACCCCATGGCAGGAGTGAGGCCGAGGCCATTGGAGAGCATACTCCTTCTGGCACCTAACGTCGAATTATCATGAATAAGTTGATCCACCTCCGGCAGTCTTCTGGCTGATGCATCAGTCACCGAAAAGAACAATACTAATACTGCACATAATGCCAACAATAATGGCTTCTTTCCCTCCATGGATGGACGTATGGATGATGGAGAATGGCAGATATCTCTTGCTAGTTGGATCTCTACTTCACTACCACCTTTGTAAAAGTCTATTGATTTTGGAGTGTTTCTAGTCTGTCCGTATTTATACACACAGGAAAAAGCCTACATTTTAGGCACAAAGTCGTGTGTTAGCCAAAGACAGAGTGGCATAATATTATCCAAAGACAAAGTGGATTAATATCTGCGTAGGTCAGACATCTTTGCCAACCAACCGGCTTTTTCTCGGACTAGTAGTACACAAGTATAACACCAACTTTCACCCAATGCAAGATGCAATCTAGAAGACTGATCCGAACGCAATATTCAGCACAAATAACTAGTAGTAAATAAAAGACAAATGCATCAGCAAATTAATATCCAATCCACCGAAAGCACACAGATTCCTTGTCCTTGTGTGGTCATCTGTGTGTTCAAGCTGCTGCTCAGATGAACTTTGTTTTGTACGAGTCTGGATCAGAATAATGCATAGTAAAAGCGTAACAAAGAATGAAATCAAGTAAAATTCGTGGCTTTGCAGCAAAACTAGTGCTAGTACTTGCTAATTGTTGCATGTATAAAAGAAATCTTGTTTCGGTCTAGGCTAAGGTTAACTCATTTCCATTAAATCCCAGAAGCAAGTTAAACTGATTGATACTAACTATGGTTTCTTATCTTTAGAATCAAAGTATAAGTTGACCTAATCTCTATTACTTGATCCTTAAATCCCGAGTTTTAGCAACGGTTGCATTCTTGTGTGATTCTCATAAAAGGTTCACTTCGTTGTTCTTAGATTCCAATTCTTAGTTTAACATTTGTGGTCGTGAAGGCTGTACATATCCATCATTGTTATTCATATCTGCGATTATTAGATTTGAAAAGAGTTCCAATTGTCTGAAAATTTGTATGGTTTTACAAAAACTTACTACTTTATTAAAAAAAAAAAAAAACTTAAACCTTTTGTTGACAATTTACAAAGATAGTAACAAAGGATAAACAAAAAAGAAAATTATAAATATAATAACAAATTATTAAAAAAAAAAAGATAGAAGAGAACACGAACAAAGGAGGCAACTCATTAAAAGTTTTCAGCCAAGTAATCTATCAAAAGTTATTTGATAAATTACAAATACAATGACAAAGGATAAAATAATATAAAATAGACAGCTAACATGAACATGGCGATGGCTTACTGTTAGGATCCAGTTCCGAGTAATTTATTAAAGATAGTCACTTGAATTTGCTTTTTGACAAGTCAATCAAAGTCAAACAGTAGTTAGATTAAGTTAGACTCAAGGTCACAAGTGAACCAAACTTAAACGGAACCCACAAACAATACACATTTAGTCAATTGATAACTGAATAGTGTCCCTGTAACACTTAAATCTAAGGATATTATTTTAACACTCACTGATGTGGGACGAGAATTCACTCATATTTTACCCCAAGTCAACTCTCACTAATACTTATTTGGTTTTTTGACAAATCACTTGAATCCTATCTTAGAAAATTCATCAAAAGTTATTTGAAACTTATAGAGATAAATAAGAAATGGTAAAGTTAAAAATAAAATACGGAATTAAATAATTGCGTGTTTCAACAATTTGACCTGTGCCAATGGGCGCAACAAGGAGAAATTTTTTAATATTTCAAACGAGAGAAAATACCTAATATGCTCACTTGATTAACACCTCACAAACAGAAATCTTGCTGAGCGATTCTTGTGGACTGAGTCTACGGGCCTCACTGTGGATGCAACGGTGGATTAGGACTTATCAATACTCGGTAGAACTCATCAAACTTTAGTGGCTCTTTTATCTACTGTTGGGTCTACGGATGAGACCCGTAGAACCGGTCCACCAAGAAAAATCCTTGTTACGCGGGGATTTGATACCACGTAAGCCTTTTGGGCTTCATTCCACTTTCCTAAGCCTCTACCGAAGCTTCGCATTTATGAGTTAAATTCTAAATAAAATTTACGCAGAATACGAACTAATTTGTGTCAAAATTCGCCAAGCAAAATATGCGCCAAAATATGGCGTTGAATTCGAAACTTTTAGATGTGAATTGATTTAATGTCACGACGATGAAAAGCCATCTAATTAGCATTAAATGCTCACAAATCTCCACTTTTACTTTGCATTTGATAAATACAAATTTGAAAAAGTATTAGATATACACATGAATTGAGGGGTGTCAAGCGAGCTTCTTTGAACGTCTCTTCGTCCAGCTCAAAAAACCACTCATAAAGGTGAGGTTATCATTTTCTTATGTTATTTCACTCAAAACTGTTCCTCCATTTTTCCTCAGCAAAGTTTTTCAATTCTGCCTTCTCCCAACATTACAAATGACAAATATTGTTAAACCAAGGAAAACTCTCCTATTTTCGTTGGATTTGGTTGCCATCAAATTGAAAAGAGTTAGAATCTGCCCTTATTAGATTTGACCATGTTGAGGAACCCCGTGTTTAAGAAATAAAGATTGAGGAATTGCCTTTTGGGATAGATTGTGGAATTGATTTAAATTCCTTTTCCCCCTTATCTCCAGTAGGCCTTTGAGCCGAGTTTTCAAAAAAAAAAAAGACTTGTCCCACATCGGGGCTTTGAGCTTAAGAGTGTTAGTATTTAAGCCCCATAGTTCATCCCTTAAGTCAGCAATTGCTTTTTGTAATAGATTGTGGAATTGGTTTAAGTTCCCTTTCCCCCTTATCCTCAGTAGGCCTTTGAGCCGAGTTTTCAAAAAAAGAAATAAAGATTGAGTAAGAAGATAGGAAGAGGGAAAAAAAAAATACTCCGTTTGGATACCATTATTTGGAATTTTTTTATACTTATTTAGAAAAATTGTTATTAGTGTTTTTATTGACTTTTTTGAAAAAGTAAAAAAGTGTTTCAATTGTGAAAAAATTTTTGGTTTGTTTAAAAACTTTGTAACAAACTTTTTACGTAATTATTCGCAAAAGCAAGCATATTTATGTTCAAGATCTGCTTAAAAAAATTGAAAAAATCATGAGTAACAAAATGAGATTCATTATCGGTGGGTTTTGTAGTAAGATTTTGTGGAATGAGTACTGGTGTCAGACATTCACGTTTATGCTCGAATGGTCGGTACCAGTGCTCGTTCCATAAATAGCACCTCAAAACTACCAATAATGGATCTCATCTTATAACTAGCGATTTTTTCAAATTTTCAAAAAAAAATTGAATATAAACGTGTTTGCTTTTGTAAATAATTGTGTAAAAAGTCCATAAAATTATTACAAATTTTGAAAAAACGCTTAAAATTTAAAATGAAAACTTAGTTAAAAAATTTGACCAAAAATTTTTTTAACTTTTTCTCAAGAAATTTTCTATCAATTCTAACACACTTGCAAAAAATTTTTCCTAGAAAACTCCAAATAATGGTATCCAAACAGGGTGTATTTCTTCAAATTCGAGCTTAAAAGTCCACTTTTTAGAATTAGGCCCTAAATTGTAACTAATTTTCGCGAATGGACTAGAGATAACAATGTGTCCCAAGACCCATTGGGATTCCATGCCCATATTTAATTTGGGCGGGATGGGTATCAATAATATGGGATTGGACTTAATTGGGATTATACTCATTAATGCCCATTTAAATATGGGTATGGCTGGGAATTGATTGAGATTTCCATACCCAAATATAAAAAACCGTTGAATAATTTATATTTGATTAAATCTACCTCTTTCATACTCTCTCTTGAAAAAATCCTTCATTTTAAGCTACATTAACAAAGTATCTTTCATCCTTTCTTTGTTTTATTGACTTTTAACATTTTTTTCAATGACAGTGGAATATGGTGGTCTCTAACATCCTTGATATAATGATCGGAATGTTGTAGTTTTATTTTTTTAATTTTTGGCTTCTTCATTTTAACTTATTCAATTCATCTATTTCTTATCCAAATATTATGTTACATTTTACCTCTTGACATCAATTCTGTGAGGTTAAAGTGATATTTGTACTAAAAAAAATTATGTAGATTTCATATGTAGAGTGCTTTAATTAAACTGATATATTTTTTTAAAACTTATTTTAGAATATTCTCTAAAGATGTTTTTCAATCACTTTTAAAACTTTTTAATTCATCTTTTTATGTCACATAATTATACTCTAAAAATTGTTGTAGTATTATTTTCCATTTTAGGTAGTAAAATTACAAGGAAATTTCTTATTATCATTTAATTTATAAAAAGCAGCCATATTACTAGATTCTTCGTTCTCCAAAATAGGTTTGCAATTACTTTTATCTTTTTGTACCCACACAAGTTAAGGCTTTGATTTAAGCGTTGTAATTTTTTTTTTAAATGGTCAATTTTTTTTGCAAAGTGGTAACCATTCATACTCAATTCTTTTTATAACATTTTAACTCTAAATTTATTAACCATAGGAATAGCAGTAAGAAATTGAGATTCACCAATCAATTCAAAACATAGACAAGCAAAAGTGATGAATTTAAGTGTCAAATGTTTTAATAAAATAACATCCAAATTAATGTTTTTATGGGTAGATAAATTAGATCTCTGTATATTCTCAATCTATCCTCTTTACATGTAATCATCGAAACATTATAGTTTTAATTGAAATGTTAATAAAGCATTAAAAAATTGTAGTTTATAATTGAAAGGTTAGAGAACATTAAAAAATGAGATCTAAAAAAGAATAATACAAAAAATGGAAATTTATTGATGTTAATAAACTAAAAATATGAATGATAGAAAAAAGAAATATTAAGGTTAAATTAAAAAAATTAAATGATATTAGAAATATAGGAATTGATTAATAAGGAAATATAGTTTTAAAAATTTTAATAAAATGAGATTTACTGGGTATTTGGGCTGGATCAAAATGGGACAAACCCATTTTAGTCCCGCTCATATTGATTCCATAACAAATATGAAACTATTTGGGTCTAGCCCATATTTCACAGTCCCAATTAAATCCCGTTCAAATCCCACCCCTCCCACTCATTTGCCATCTCTAGAATGGACCTTAAAATACTCCTTAAAAAGGCTACTTCTGTGGAAGCCTATACAAAACATTTCAATTTTTTTATTTATTTTGGGGGAAATAACCCTAAATTCCAAAAGCTCTGGAAGCAATTTCCAAGCTACAGGAGTCGATATTTTGAAAACAACCAAAAAATGTCCAAAATATTTCTTCCCCCTTTTGACCGGATGCAGTCACTAAATTTATAAATATATCCAAATGTCTTTGCTTTGCAATAAAAGGTTAAAAGGATAAGAGGGAGCCTGGACTGGGATATGGCTTCAGCTACATCTTTCTTTCCTTCACCTTCCCTACTTCATTCTTTTGCTTCTCCTCCTCCTCCTCCTCCTCCTTCTTACCCCTTCTCAATTTCAGCTAATTGGGTATCAGTTTCCTCCTCACATAGATATAAAAGGAAAAGTAATCGTTCCGAGAACTTATATAGGAATCATTTATTCAGCAATTCAAGAAACCCAAGATTCATTTGCAGGGCTGCTGAATACAAGTTCCCTGATCCCATCCCTGAGTTTGCTGAAGCTGTAAGTACCGAGTAAAGGCAAAAGACTGTGCTTTTAGTGCTCCTTTGTTGCAGAATTGTAGACCCTTTTGTTTGTTTTGTTTGGTTCTAACGTTGATTTTTATGTTGTGGGTGTGAGTCAGGAAACAGATAAGTTCAGGACTCATCTCAGTAATAAACTCTCAAAGAAAGATATGTTTGGAGATTCAGTCCAAGAAGTTGTTGGAATTTGTACTGAGGTACTCACTCTCATTGGCCTTAGACAATACTATTTGTTTTTTTTTGTTTTTTTTTTTTTTTTGGTTTCTTTGCAGAAAGTTTCGATCTTTCTGATTTTATGCCTAAACCACAAGGAATAATATTAATTTTAGAGGATTATAGTATGATTTATGCCATCTAACCAGCAATAGGCTTTAAAATAATTTTAATTTCCTGTTTGAAGTATCTGAGCAAATTTTTTAGGTAGTCCCTATTGGATATTTATGTTAGTTTTGAATAATCTGTCTTTTCATTGTAAATAATTTGCTGGGAGTCTTTTAATTCATACTTATGGATGACCTCTTGCATCTTTGTAATGTTAGAGGGAAGTTCTGCTCCATTTTAGAAGTAGTTGTGGATGATATTTTTTGTAGTAAGATGATGATTAATTATAAGAGAAATGATTTAGTGGACCTTGATTGGATGAATGTTGGGTGATGATTGTATAGTCATGTGACCACAAAAAATTTTAGTTCAAGTGTGTTTATGCCTGCATAATCGTCCTGGATAAGATACGAGTGAGACAGAACAGAAGCATATGCGCATTGTCTAGTGGATTCAATTTCAGATTGTAGTTGCCTATGCAGAATATTCGAACTTTAATTTCTTTTTGGCGTTTCCTCTAGCAATTCAAGTCCTACGGTTCTCTTTAACTAGTGGATCTTCTTTCTCATCAATTTTTACTATGCTGTAATTGTGTCCAGAGTGATGCTAGGACATCGGTGCCTACCAAAAGGTCAACACGGTGATGCTAGATCATCAATTTGACACTAAACTAGCTAGAGGATGAGGAGAATTCCATAGGATCAGTAGGATTTTGACAAGCTGCATAGCAGAAGACATCTTTTTGAAACTATGGCAGATAGGCAGATAGGAAGCAAACTGGTATTGAGGGCTCTTGTTAGAATGGTACGAGCGAGACAATACCCACCTCTTGCATCACTCAGTTTGGACTGTCTGGTAACCAAATGTGTTGTAAAAGGAACTATATTGATTTAAGTGGCAGCATTCAAATGGAAACGTAATTACAAACCTTAAAATATTTTCATGGTTTTGAAGTTACTTTATACTTTCAACATCGTCTGAAAAAATCCGTGATTGTTGTTTCCTTGTAATTTGTGGTTGTAATTTCAGTTGGTAGTAAGGTTTGAACATTATATAAAATACTAGTTACACAAAATTCCTAGGATGCCAGTAAACAGTTTAGCTTCAGATTGTCAAGTGAAAGGCAAAATGGGAAAAGACATGTTTTACTAGATAAGCCTCCTAAAAGAATACAAAACTAGTATAGATTTCCTGTACAGGGGGTTTATCCAATTGAAAAATTAGAAGTAAAAAGAACATCTTTTTCAAAGTAATTAACATTATGAGATCATATTCTATATAATTCATTTCCTTGCTAGTTGCTATAATTAAAAGTTGGTGTGCTTGGTGAACTTTGTTTTGTACGGAAGCATGTACCTAATTGTCAACTTCTAGGACAATTACATCTCAGAAATAACATTGTTACTCCAATATGTTGGATCCATCTCTTTAAGAATCCTTTATTTTTTTGAAACTTTTCAATTGAAGAGGATAAAATTACCTAGATGAGATTGTTGCTTGATATATCCTAGGTTTCCATCATTCCTTTATTTTTTGAAACTTTTCAATTGAAGAGTATAAAATTACCGAGATGAGATTGTTGATAAATTTACCGAGATGAGATTGTTGCTTGATATCATATTCTTTTTACTTATACACTTTTTAACATGTATATCTTCAGTTTAATTGCCAGTTCCTTATGCATTGCTTGTGCACTTTAGGTTTTATTTGATCAAGTATCAATGTATAAGAAGTTGGCGGCTGCTTGTTTTCTGGGCTAATTTATGTGTGCTTTATGTTTCTTTCTTAATGTTCTCTCTTGTGAAATGTAAAGCACGAGATGCTGGATGAAGTACCTAACCATCATGTTTGAACAGATCCTCAACACATTCTTGCACACACACTATGGCGGGCCAGGAACTCTATTGGTCATTCCTTTCATCGACATGGCAGATACTCTAAATGAGAGGGGTTTGCCTGGAGGTCCACAAGCTGCAAGAGCAGCAGTGAAGTGGGCTCAAAAGCATGTTGACAAGGATTGGAAAGAGTGGACTAGCAACAACAGCAAGTGATAAAAGCAGCAGTGAAATGGGCTCAATCATGCTGACAAATATTGGAAAGAGTGGACTAGCAACAACAGCAAGTGACACAAGTACCTTAAATTGGTTCCTGTCAAAATTTGCCATTTGGCTTTTGAAAGCCTGCAACATGTTCTGAACTCTAATTCTATGAAGAACGATTATAGTTTTGTAAACCTTTATCAGATACCATCATTCTAGTCATGATGGGATTGAATTTTGTCGGGAGTTGTATCAGAGGATTTGTATATTTAGAACTAGATTTAGAAGTGGATTCATTGAGAAACAATTGAAACAAAATGTGGTAGAGAAATTTATGAGCATGAGCTTTCATAACTTGTCGATATTCTGCAAATATCCTCGTGTATATAACTTGTCGGTAATAAACAACTGCAGCAGTGTGTCTAAGAGTGCTCAACAATAAATTGTCACCAAGACTATGCAAACATAAGAATTTACAAAACCGCCAATTTCCTTGGTGAGAATTTGCTTCCAAGTGTCTAGCACAATTGCTAGTTGTATCCTTGGAGGAAGTGTCAGCCGGAAGGGAAATCGATCTCTTCGATCTCCTCTCAAGGAATGGATTGCAGTGGTCAATTGGTATCCTCACAATGATGCTGTGACCTCTGTAAATCTGTAACAAAATCAACACTACTCTTCAACCAAAAGTTCGACATCCTTGAGGCATTCACACTTCCACCTGTTAACCAAAGTGCAAGCATTTATGTCGAGAGTCATTTGTCAGACCCTCACGTTAGTTTTCGTCACCTTTTATTAGCAAATGCTCCATTGGAAGCAAGCAAGTAGAGAACCTAAATTTAAAGATTAGAATATGTTTCGAGTCCTGACATTTCTTCAGTTCCTTCTGAATCATTGCATTCTTCAGCAAAATTGCCTCATTTTTTTGCGTTCTTCCAAGCTCTTGGCATCTGCATCTAAGCATGAGAAAAGCCCTAATCATCCCTCAGAAAAGACCAGGGATCTTTCCTTCTTTGCTTGCAGAATATTGTTAGCAAAACCCCCTTTCCTGTCTACTAAACCAACCCTGTATATAGTGGCAAAAATATTGGCTACATGTGGGTACCTGATGTGCAGCTTGATTATTGTTGAATGCCACAGGATAAAGCAGTGAATTGCAACATTTAACTTAATTGTATTGTGCAATTAAAAGTTAAATATGTGCCACATGTAGCCAATATTTTCTCATCTCTAGCACCATCAAGTTTTTTGGCTCCCAAAAAGAGGAAAAAACCAAATATTGTTGGGCAGTGAAAGGCGCATCATTACCAATATGTCGCATAAACGTTTGATTAGAAAAACATTGGACTAGCGAGTTCTCAAGACACCTTAGTACTTTTTTTTTTCTTTTATCAATCCTTATTGTATTACAATGTATGTTGTTTTATACAAGTGGGATGAAACTCCTAGTGACACTTTAGTACCAAACAACATTCGAGGATCATTGTCGTGCTTTTTTATATGCCAATTACCAAGAACTGTCCCCTCGAGGTAATAGAGTATTTTGGGCATTTTCTTTACAGTTCCTGTGATGTTTGATCTTGCTGCCCCCATATGATATTAGCTTAGAGCTGCATATAAAGGTTTTCAAACAGTTACTAGTGGTACTTGTTTCTTGCAATAAAATTTGTTTAAATAGGATTTTTTTTTTTCGCATTGTAAAACATCAAAGATCCTTCTTAACCATAATGCTGAGTAGCACTATTAGTTGCTACAATATATTTCACCTTCGCAGTGAACAAAGTTATCACATATTACTTTTTAGAACTAGAAAATATTTCTGAGCTAGTAAAACAATGCACAGGTTGAAATACTCTTTCTTTCAATTGTATCACTTGCCCAATCACTTTCTCTATAACCATAAAGCTCAACAAGATCACTGCCTGAATAAAAATACCATTTCCCTGAGTGCGTTTGATACACCGTAGGATCCTCTTAACTACTTGCAAATGCGACTGACGTGGATTCTCCATAAATCTCTTAATCAAGCCAACACTAAAATTGATATTTGGCCTCATAGAAGTCAAATATCTCAAACTCCGTACCAAGCTTTTAAAGTAAGTAGGATCTACAATTCACTAGTGCCTTCCTTGGTCAAAGTAGGATCTATAATTCAACTTTAAACTTTAATTTTTCCTCAATGGGGTCAAAATTGGCTTAGCTCCATCCACCTTGAACTTCTTCAAAATATCACCTGCATATATATATATATATATATATATATATATATATATATATATTTTGGAGAAATAAAAATACCACGGTCAGATTGAAAAACTTCAACATCAAGAAAATAAGACATTAGCCCCATATCTGTCATCTTAAACTACTTAATCACGGCTTTCCTGAATTTAGCGATCATTTCAAGATTATTTCTTGTAAAAATTAAATAATCTATATACAAGTACACAATCGAAACAGCACCACGGGCAAAATATTTAATATATAAATTGTGCTCACATGGACACCTTTGAGATCTACGAGAAATAAAATAAGATCTATTCTTGTGTACTTGGGGTTTATTTTAAATCATACAAAGTCCTTTTCAATCTATACACTTTATCTTCTTGGCATTTTCTGATATAATCTGTTGGCTGCTCAACATGTACTTCCTCCTCAATTACTCTATTAAAAAAAGCAAACTTGACATTCATTTGATAAATTCTCCATTTATTTTGGGCAGCAAGAGAAGTTATTAATTCCACTGGACTATTCTCTAACTACTGGTAGAATTTATGTGCATTTTCATATCTATGGCTATGTTGATGGTAAAATGTCGGTTAATTGAATTCTCGAAGTTAACCGGGATGGTCGTATTCTTGAACTGCTGACAATATATGTGAGCCCCAACAAACAGAGAGGAAAGCCTCTATAAAATAATACTCAAGTGCTTTACCTTCATCAATAAAGTAACAAAATGGTAGGGAGTGATCAATGAATCCATATTTACTGCATATTTTATGAATGCGTTCATATTCAAAGGATATCCAAATAGTTCCTTTCAATATGACAAAACCCACTACAAGTGAAACTCTCCCTCGAGTCAAGGATATCCAATATTTACTGTAAAAGGTTTAAGACAAAACCCGCTACAAGTGAAACTCTCACTTGAGTCCAAACTCGGCTCTAATGTATGGTAAATTTCTAAATTCTGACATTCTAGTCTGTACCTCCATAGGATCCCTGCAATGGAAGCAAACTTCTAGCCAGTTTCTTGATTGAAACATTATACCGGTACACCTTTTATATGAACCTCTATATGTTCTTAGCATAAGTACTGGTTGCCATCTGCTTAGAAGCGTTAGTGCTCCATCAATTGTATATGGGCCATTCTCTAATATTGCTAATATATTTTCCATAGAGTTAAATTTTGTTACATAAAACTTACCATCACATCTCACCAAGCAAGTCTGACTTGCCTACTTGGTTCGAATATAGTCTTGTACTTTGTTGAAAATAAACGTTTTCTAAATCAATAGATAACCTATTAGACAATTTAGGAATATTGTTTCCCTTGCTTCAAAGACCGACTCAGCCAAGTCGGAATGGGATCGGAGCTTGGCAATCCGATACTGATCCGATTTCACTCAGAGACGGCGGATTCGTCGGGAAATCAGACAATATCGGCCGACTCGGACCGATTTGGGTCCGAATCGGTGCAAATCGGCCAAGTTGGAACCGGATCATCCAGATCAACTCAGCCCACCATGAAGTTACTGCTATTTCAAAGAATAATGCAAAGATCTTACTCACCTGGTTTGGTCCAGCTATTTTGTAGTCGGTTGGGCCTATTTTCTGGTGGTTTAGGTGTGAATTTTGGGCTATTTTCCGGCGGATTAGGTGTGAATTTGGTGCTTATGGTTGCGACTTGACTGAAGGGATGGTGGTTGAGGGTGAGGAGAGTTGCTGTGGTGGTGATGTTGAGGCTGGCTGTGGCTTTGTCTGGCTAATCTTGACGGCGTCAGAGAAGGAGACGCAGTCGCTTGGGAAAGATGAAGACAAATTTTTTTTTTTTTTTGTAATTTTAACCACTGTACGCAATGTGCGCAGAGGCTTTTTTGGTTTTAATTCGACAAATGTGCGCAGATTGCTTTTTTTTTTTCCCACGGGCAGATTATTTTTTTAATTGGCAAAATTGCACTCTAGTCCCTCTAGTGACTGAAGTGAAAAAACAAAAAAAGGGAGTTGTGTATTCGAAACTGCACTCCAGTCGCTCCAGTCCTTAAGGACTAGAGTGCAAAAAAAAAAAAAAAAAAAAGGAATCAATGAAATAATGCACTGAATCAATGAAATAATGCACTGACATGAAGTGACCGCGCATGCAGTTGGTTTAATGAATCGATTAAATTTTGGCAAAAGTTATTCAAAGGCTGAAGACAAATCTGATATAATGTACTCATTCTTTATTATATTCTTACTTTCTTCTCTTCATTTTCTTTCTTTAGTTTATTTCTTCATTGTCTCGTTGCTGCGTTGTTTGTTTATCTTCTTTGCTCGTTCATCTTCTTCAACTTCATCTGCGACTATATTTATTGTTATTGTTATTGTGATATGTTATTGTTTTTTTTAAAATAAATTTAGTTTGAGTGATTAACAAACTAAGATTAAATTCCAAATGCATTAAGAATACATATTTTACTAGTTTATTGCTAAGATAAATAATTAATTACTTATGCTAAGATACACACACACATATATTGTTTTAGACATCTTCTCTATTAGTTTTCATTGTTAATTTCTTGAGTTTATAAAATAGATAATAAAATATTACTTTGTGAAGACATAATTACCGTAGCTACACTTTGATATTATCCACTTAGGCAATTGGCCCAATACACATAATTTATCTTTAAATTATCCAGTAATGCATGTTTAATTCATTTGGTACGTATTGGATAATTCAATGACATCGGTTCTAATTCATCAATTCACATAATTTATCTTTGAAATATTCAATTGGCTTTGCATAAAATACTATAATAATTATAAATAATTATTATAATTTATCTTTGAAATATTTGAATTATTAAAATACTATAATAATTATAATAATTTATCTTTGAAATATTCAATTGGCTTTGCATATAATAATTGCATATAATTCAATCGGTATGTACTAACATTCTCTAAATAATTATTTTCTTTTGTTAAATACCAACTCATTACTTGTACTACTTTTTGATGCATTATTGATACTAACTATTTATGATGGTGTATGTAGTAGGTTAAATGGCCAGTAAGGATATTGGTTGGGAACATGGTATGCTTGTAGGTAGAAATAAAAAAGTTGTGAGATGTAATTATTGTGAAAAAATAGTGCATGGCGACATTACAAGATTGAAAGAGCATGTCGGTTATATTACAGGACAAGTTGAAGCTTGTCCAAAAGCTCCAAGAGAAGTTATAAATGTAATAAAAATGCATTTAAAAGCTGGTAAGGCTCAAAAAGCTAGCCTAAAAGGGAAAAAAGAAGAAATATTGAGCTCTCTGCAAGAGAAGAATATGTATGGCGACGAGGATGAAGAAGACGTATATGAGATTGATGAATTAGAAAATAAACAGATGAGGCGAGCAATAAGAGAGAACCGATACTTACAATTTGTTGAAGAAAAGCGAAGGCATTCAGTATTTGGAAGTCAACCATCCATGTCTATGCCAGGTATTATTTGTTAATTAAAATGTTATGATAAGTGTCATATCAATTTATTAAAATACATTGAAATTATTATTTATTTGTTTATTTTTTATTTTTTAAAATATTTTTTACTCCAGAATATATGGGTGCTGGTACTTCGGAGCAAGCAACTGCTGGAAGTAAAAGCGGCTTGTCTCGTAATTTTAGTGTCAGACAGGCAGATGAAATGATAAGCAGAGGAGTTGACTCGCATATGTTTCCTTCGAAACAAAAATCAGTCAAATCAATGTTCGCGGGGAAAAAATATAAAGAGAGTCGGTAAGGCAATTTCAAAATTTTTTCATTTCAATGTTGTACCATTCCATGCAGCTAATAATCCATACTATCAATCAATGATTGATGAAATTGCCAAAGCTAGTCCTGGAATTAAAGGCCCTTCAGCTTATCAAATTGGAAATGAATATTTAGATAAAGAATTTGATGAACTTCATAAATATTTGAAAGATATCTATGATAAATTTCAACTTTTGGTTGTACACTTATGTGTGATGGTTGGAGTACTCGTACTAAGCACCCAATAATAAACTGTATGGTATACTGTGATAGGCATATGCTATTTAACAAATCAGTTGATTGCACAAATGTGAAAAAAAATGTAGAATATATTTTTAAATTAATGGATGAAGTAGTAGAATCTATAGGAGAAGAAAATATTGTACAAATTGTGACTAAATAATGAATCTAACATGAAAGCTGCTGGACAATTACTAATGCAAAAAAGAAAACATCTATATTAGTCACCTTGTGCTACTCATTGCATTGACCTGATGTTGGAGAATATCAGCAAGATGGATGAGGTGAAAAAAACCATTGCACAGGCAAAGAGGATCACTAGTTTCATATACAACAGTGATAAAGTAGTGAATTTGATGAAGTCATATACAAGAAAAAGGGAATTATTACATCTTGGCATCACAAGATTCGCTATTGAATTCATTTCTTTGGAAAGTCTTCTTCGACATTGTACAGAATTGAAAAGAATGTGCACCTCAGATGAATGGATAGATTTTAATAACACTACCAAATGAAGAACAGAAGCTGCTAAAGTAGTTAAATTGATACTATCTGAAAGGTTTTGGAACAAAGTCAGATATGTCTGTGCAATAATGGAGTCTTTGGTCAAAGTCTTAAAGACTGTTGATCAAGACAATAAACCGACCTTACCAATTATTTATGAAGCCAAGGATAGAGCAAAAATGGCCATAAAAAAGTCGGTGAAATATTAGAGGAGTATTTGGGATGTGATTGATGACAGATGATACGACCAATTACATTATAATTTACATGCAGCAAGTAATTTAAAATAATACACGCAATTTAAATATGTATTATATATGTATTCACTTGTTTATTTAATTTTATGATTTTATTTTATCTAGCATATTTTTTAAACCCGACCCCGCAATACTCTGAACATGTGAGTATAATCTTGACGAGGTTCGTAAAGGATTGAAAAGAGTCATTGCAAAGTTGGAACCAGATTTGGATGCACAAGTTGATGCCATAAATGAGGTATATTTATGATTATGCTATTTATATGTATTAGTGATTATATGCATTACCAAATTCTAGAATTTCAACATATATGCATAAGTTATTTTTGTAGATCAAAATTTTTACAGAGAAAAGAGGAGGATTTGGAAGTTCTATTGCAGTAAGAGCACTATCTAACTCCTTACCAGGTTTGAGCTTAACTCAATATATACTTAACTAGACATTTAAGTTATATGAACGAAGTTAATATTTTTTATGTTATTAAGATTATTATTATTATCCTAATTAATTATTATTTTATTTATTTAGCTAAATGGTGTCTCAATTATGGTGAAGATGCTCCACATCTACAAAAGATTGCAATGAAAATATTAAGTCAAACCTGCACATCCTCTGATTGCAAAAGAAATTGGAGTACTTGGTCATTGATTCATACAAAACTTCGCAATCGTCTAGCAATTAAAAAATTGCACAAATTGGTCTTTGTGCATTATAATATGCGATTAAAGTGAAAAATTTGATGCATCAAAGGGACACTAATGATTTCTACAACCCAATTGATTTAAATCACATTTTTCATCAAGATGATATATTAGATGAATGGATAAGAGAAAGTGATCAGCCTGCCTGATCTGAAGATAATCTCGAGTGGTTAAATGAGGCCATTCACCAACATGAATCAGAAAGAAGTCAAGATGGCTATAGATGTGATAGTGATGATGATTTTGGTGATACATTGTCCCAATTTATTACCAAGAGGAACAAGAACAATATAATTCAATCGTCATCTCAGAAGCATAAGGGTAAGGGTAAGGCTGGACAAACGAGTAAGTGTATTGCTATTTCATCTTTGTCTGATAAAAGTGACAGTGACAGTGACAATGATGATGGTGATGATGGTCGCGATGGAAATGGAGTAGATAATTCTTTGAGACATAGTGGAAGCCACGATCAAGCGAGCCAACAAACAGGAGATACGTCGTGGGTTCAAGGTCAAGATAATTATTATGCCACTCAAGACACTGATCACGGCTATCGTCCAGGCATAGAAGCACAACGAGAATATCTCAACAAATTAATTGAGTTTCCAAGTTAAGATACTTTCTCTTATCCTTCAGGCTCACAAAGACATAGAGGAGTTGAAGAGCACATACAAAATTTGAGTATAGATCCGATCTATAAGTATGGTTTTAGTCCAAATTAGAGCATTAGTCAATTGGGGTATGACTACGAACAATCATACGGAATTGATATGGGCTATTATAGCCAATATGGTTTATTTGATGGAACTGGACAAGTTGACAACTCTACTAGTAGTCTCGGTGATAGATATTATGAACAAGCAACTGATAGACATCATGTCAGTTCCTCTTTTGACTCTAATAGCTTTGGCTATGATCGTACTAGTGATAGTGTTGATTATCGAGGATTCGGATATTATCATCATGCTCCGGAATTCACTGGCAATCAATCACTTTCCATGTATCATGATCATGGAATACCAAGTTAATCCTCACAATCAACAAATGCACAAGATGGCTCTTATATGTTACCTACTCAAGGTCATGTCCCATATCCACATTTGTGTTGCATCCTAAAAATCGTGAGCAAAAAGGTAAAGGGTCGTTGACTGTTGCGTCCCGAAAAGGACAGTCCGGTCTAAGATCCCTTTTGAAAAGATAGATTTTGAAAAAATGGTGCGTGTGTGATAAAAATTGATTTTTTTAGAAAAAAATGATATTTTAAAGAAAGTAAGACCGGGACTAAAAATGCGATAGTTTTGGTCAACTAATTTTTGAAAAAGGGTTTTATTTTAAAGAAAATGGAGTCGCCACTTGGTACTGAGTTAGGGTGTACCAAGTCACCCGAAAAATTGTTTAACAAAACTAAAAATAAAAATTTATAAAAATCATTTAAAACCCTTTTTCGACTCCGGTCTAGCGAAAACAGAGAGAAAAAGGGTCCGAGAGTCACATTTGAAGAAAGGGAAGGCAAAGGCTTGCGCCTAAGGCACCCTTTCAACCTAGCCGAGGCTAGTTGCGAGGTTTAATCAAAATTTTCTAAATTAACTCCTATATTCTATTGCGTTCGGATGTATCTAAATGAATGCAAATCCTAAGTCTAAATGTGAATATCGGGAGGGTCAGTATGTTCCGTCGAGGACTTAGGTCGGAATTATCGCATTAATTGCGAAACCCGAGTCGAGACCTCTAGGGAGTCACGAGTTTTTATGCAAAATGTGATGTAAAAAGAAAAGAAAATAATAATATATAGTAAGTGAAGAAAGAAGGTGGGTATGCAACATGACGGGTACGGGGGACTAATAACTCATGACTGAATGTTACTCACGGAGGGGGGAACGGCCTGTACACCACCACTTCCCGCGTGAATAGACGACTATTTCTAGTCGAATCACACAAATGTCCTAATTTCTAAGTGAGATGCAACCTAGATGTCATGTATTTTTAAAAATGTGTCAAAATAATAATAATAATAATAATAATAATAATAATAAAATCATGCCAAGTGGAAAGAAAACTAAAAGTGTGTGAAATGTGAAATGCACACGAATGCACTTAACACTAAAATGTCCTAAGGGTCTAGCGTTAGGCTAGCCCGTTCTAAAAAATCTCACTAGCGTTGGACTAGCGGGAAAAGAATGAAGCCACAACTAGCATTGGACTAGTATGGTGATGGAATAACATAAAACACAAATTAAATGATAAAGCATCGATTAAAAAAACAAATTAAACATATAAAAACATATAAGATCACATAGGAGCACATAACATATAAGCATAATATTCTAGATGCAAAAATCCTAATGAAAACGGTAAAACAAATAAGCACGTAAACACACAAAAGCAAATAAACCTAAACTATTACACCGGGGGCTTAATTTACAATTTTAAAAGGGGAAATTAAAAATGCCCTATCTATTACACTTTTTTATCTAATTACACAATTCTTGCTAAAATATGAGAAAAATAACCTAATTATTACATTGACTAGTTAAATACAAAATATTATATTTTTTAAAATAATAATAAAAATTCACAATTAAATAAATTAAATACGTAAATACGCAAAAGTATGTAAAAATAAGAAATAAACAAATAATAATAATAAAAACAATGCATAAAATCACATTGGAGCATATTGGAGCACATAAAGAGGAAAACAACAAGAAGTCGGGATACCTCTTTGGAAACCTGGTACCAATGCTAAAAAAAATGAATAAACATGTTAAGGTACCACTATTTAATAAAATAAATCAAAAAATATAAAAATTCTAACAAATTGAACGCAAAATGCAAATACTATTAAACTGAGGGATTAAACAAACTTAAACAAACCTAGAGGGCCAAATAATAATTTAAAGTATTATTCTAAAGCTAAAATTGCAAAATTCTACCAAATTGGGGAGCAAAGCATAAATTTCAGCAAGTAAGGGAATAAAGAAATGTAAATTTGAGCAAATTAAAGGCATAACTTGCAAAAACTAGGGGACCTAATTGAAAGAATGTAAAAATCTAGGGGCAATATATAGATAAGGACTTAATTGCGTAAAAAAGTCTTTTAAGCAACATACTAATAACACTTAAAAATGTCAAGACTAGAATGCAAATCTTAGCTACACGATGAAATTAGCAAAAAGAAGAAAAACAAACAAAAGCTAAGCTAAATTGGAATAAAAATAAAGGACTAAATTAACTAATTAATCAATTTAATCTGATACTTGAAAACAATATCAAAACAAACAAAATAATCAACTAAACTAATTAAACAAACATAAATCACATAAACTACTGGAACCTCAAACCCCAATCAATTGCCACAACCCACATTAATCAGCTAAAAAAACTAAACAAAATAACATCAAATTGATAGCAATAAATCAAACTAACCAGAAATACAAAACAAATCCCAATATTTGAATTGCAAACGGAAAGAATTAATCATCAATAACAAAACAAAACATAACCCCTTTTAATTGGTCCTCTAAATTAGAAAGATGAAAACTTGCCCCTCCAATCTTTTTGTCACTCGTTCTCTCCCTCGCCCTTTCTTCTCCAGATCTTTTTGCTTTTCTCTCTCACTCACTCACTCTCTCTCTCTCTCTCTCTCTCTCTCTCTCTCTCTCGTCTTGCCCTGTTCTTCAATTTTCTTTCTTGCTTCTTTTCTCTATATCTCACATTTCTCTCTTTCCTTCTCTCTTCCCAGCAGTCCTTCTCTCTCTCTGGCTTTCAATCTCTCCCTCTCTCCCTTCCCTTATTCTTTCACTCCAGCTCCATTCTTTCTTTTCTGTATTTTTCCTTTGGCTTCCCCTCACTCACTAGAATTAACCCCTCTCGGTTGACCATCGGTGATGGGTAACGGTGGTGTTGTAGTCGTGATGGCTGTGCAGTGAGGTATTGTCCTATGGGGCTGTGATATAATGGTTCGATGGAAGATGGGGACTGACTGTGGTGGCAGTGTGGTGACAAATTCAGGGGTGGTTGGGGATGGTTTCGGGTAGATTGTGGTGGGTTAGCTACTAATGGCTTATGGTGACGGTGATGGAGATTTGGTGGAGAAGGGCTTGAATTTGTAGGCTTTGACTAATTGTGAATTGCAGGCAGTTGTAGAAGTGGATTCTTGGCTGTTGTTTTGGCTGTGATGGCCATGGTGATTTTGGCAGCAGGTTTGATGGCAGTTGAAATTGGGTTTTGTGAGTTGTTGTCTTTTTTTGGCAGGTGGTTCGATTGACATTTGGCTGTGGTGACGTTGAATGGTGATTAGTGAAGGTTGTAATCGGCGACTTGAGGGCTGACTAGCAAGGGTTATGATTTGAGATGGCAGGGGCAATTTATTCGGTTGTTTGGGCTATCTTCAGTGGTTCAATTTGGTGAATGCCTGGTGGCTTGGGGTTGTGAGTTGTGGTAGTGAGTTAGACCTGGTGGCGGTGATTGGAATTTGGTTGCAAGTGATAGTTCTGGAACAGAGGCTATTTTGGGTAATTTACGGTGGAGCAGAGATGGTTGGTGAAGATGGTTTTGATGGTAATAGGCGGTGGTTGTATGTGGTAACAGAGAGAGAGAGACGGTAGAGAGAAAAACTTAGGAGAAGAAAGAAACAAACCTAGAAAAAATAAACCCAGGAGCAAGAACAAAAACAGGAACGACATTGAAGAAACGTCCAAAATAAAAACTCAACCCAAAATTCTAAATAATAAAAACATAATCAGCTTCATATAATGAAAGGAAAGTGAATCAAAACAAATATGAAAGAAATAAGAAATTACCTTTTTTTTGAGGTTGGAAATTAATCTGGTGATGAAGATGAATCTGATGATGAGGATGAACAGTAACTCCACTTCTTGAGAGAAACGGCAGATAGGTGTGTGTTTTTTGGGTATTTTTGTGTGTGTTTGATCTTTAAGGGCTAAAGTAAATGTGTTTTTTAGGGTTTCTCAAATTTTCCTCCTTTTGTTTTGCTGATTAAAAGGGGTATTTATAGGCCACTTGTCTTGTTGGCCAAGAATGCTATAAAATAACGAAAACGCTATCGGTATTAAAAATGCTAATTTTATTTAAAAAAATATTTTTAACCCCAAAAAATTAAAAATTAATACAAAGTACTGACAGCAATCTCCAAAATTTTCAAAAGAATTCAAAGTAGATTTCAAAAATAAAAGCTAGAGCTGAAAGTTGATAAAAACGCGCTCGGGGTGTGAAATGACGATTTTATCCCTGAACAACGAAAATACACAAAAAATAGATATTAGCCTCAAAAAATTATCAAAAATTAAAAGTAAGCTTAAAACATTGAAAAATGCATTTATGACTCAACAATTGATGAAAAATGAATTTAATTCGTAAAATGACGATTTTACCCTTGGATAATGAAAATTTTCAGAAAAATAGCTATTGACCTCAAAAAATTACAAAAAATTAAAAATAAGCTTAAAACACTGGAAAATGCATTTATGACTCAAAAATTGACAAAAAATGAATTTAATCTGTAAAATGATGATTTTGCCCTTGGGCAATGAAAATTCACAGAAAAATAGTAATCGTCTCCGAAAAAATAAAGAAAATTTAGAAACATGTTTAAAGAATTTGAAAAATGAATTTGGAACTAAATATGAGCTAAAATGGTGTTTGTGAGGTGAAATTACCATTTTGCCCTTTGTGCTGGTAAAAATATAAAGAATACCAATTAAATCCAGAAAAATCATAAGAAATTAACAAATTCACATTAAATTAAAAATATTAATTTAAAACCCCCAAAAGCTGATAAAAAAATATTTACAAATAAAATTACTATTTTGCCCCCCAGATTATTGAAAAATTAAAATTTGTCCCAAAAAGTGCAAACATGCCCTCCAATGTTTGAAAATAAATGGTGTGTCAAAATTTGGTGTCTACAATTTGTTTTACCATTCATCGGGGGAAACTGAAAGTGATTTTCAACCGTATCGTCATTCTACTTGGTATTGATAGGTATAAACATTCAAAATAATATTAGACCTTTTTTCTAATTTTTTGCATTTTGTTTAATGTGATTCCTTTTTGAAGATGTAGATTGGTTTTTTATATCGATAAAAATGGTACATTTTGTCACACCCCATTTTCTGAAAGACAAAAAAAAGGAGTATGTTTATTCATTGGAAAAAGAGTGTAGGTTTTTGTAAAATGATTTTTTAGAAGATGCTTTATAAAAGATATTTTGACAAAAGATGTGAAAAAAATGCTTTATTTTGAAAACAAAAAGAAAAGGGCCTAAAATGAGACTTTAAAAATGTGACGATTTTTTAGCCCGAAAATAGAGTCTAAAAAAGGGTTTTTTTAGTGAAAAGGGAGTCGCCACTTGGTATTGAGTTTTGGTGTACCAAGTCATCAGAAAATATTTTATAAAGGTAAGAAAATCGAGAATGATTTTATTTAGAAAATGATTTTGAGAAAATATAAGAAAAACAAGAAAAACTTTTGAGAAATTATAAGAAAAAAAAACAAGAAAACCCTTTTTAAGACAACTCCAGGTCTTTGAAAACAAGAGAAAAAGGTTCGAGAGTCACAGTTGAAGAAAGGGAAGGCAAAGGTTTACACCTAAGGCACCCTTTCAACCTAGTCGAAACTAAGTTGCGAGGTTTAGTCCAAATTTTCCTAATATAACCCTAAGATTTTATCACATTTGGATGTAACTATATGAATGCAACCTAGACTTAAAAATAGATATCGTTAAGGGACAAAATGTTCCATTGAGGTTTGGTTGGAATTATCGCATTAATTGCGAAACCCGAGTCTGGACCTCAATGGAGTCACGAGTGTAAATGCAAAATGGAATGCAAAAAGAAAAGGAAAATAGTAATATGGATTAAGTGAACAAAAAAGGTAGGGATGCAACATAACGAGTACGGGGGACTAACGTCTTGTGACTGAATGTTTCCACTCACGGAGGGGGGAACGACATGTACGCCACCGCTTCCCACGTAAGTAGATGACTATTTCTAGTCAAAAAATCACACAAATGACCTAAGATTCTATGTGAAATGTAACCTAAATGTCAAACACTGAATATATGTAAAAATAGATAATAAAAATAATAATACATAAAAACCATGCAAAAATGGAAAAAGGCCTAAAAGAGAAAATGTGTGTGAAATAACATGAAATGCACACAAGAAGTGATTTTATTACTAAAATGACCTAAGGATCTAGCATTGGACTAGCCCATTTTCTAGAAATTCTCTGCTAGCGTTGGACTAGCAAAGAAACTGGAATTAACCACAACTAGCGTTGGACTAGTGTGGCAATGATATCATAATAAAGCAAGTAAATAAATAAATAAAACATAAATTAAAGCAGATAATCACATGTAAGCAGATAATAGCACATAGGAGCACATAGCACATAAGCATGATATTCTAGATGCAAAGTCCTAGGGAAAGCAAATAAAACACATAAGCACATAGCACACATAGCACACAAAAGCCCTAACTATTACACCGGGAAAGCCTAATTACAATCTAAAAATGGAAAAAGATAAGAGATGACCTATCTAACCTATCTATTACATTTTCTATCTAAAATACATAAGTTTTTGTTAAATAGATGAAACTATAAACTATCTATTACATTAACTATCTAAATACAAAATTTTTGTTAAATAGAATATTACCTATCTATTACATTTCTTTGAGTAATTAAAAATTAAATTCAAATAAATAACATGACATAAATAAATAAATACTCACACATGAATAAAAATAATAAACACAAAGAGATACATAAAAAAACACATATAGAAAAACACATAGGAGCACGTAGGAGCACATAAAGAAACATTGGAAGGATAATAGGGGTACCTCCCATTCGAAAGACTCGGTATAAATGCTAACAACATGAACAAACTTATCAAGGTACCATTATTTAAATAAATAAATCATTAATTAAATAATTTCATATTAATCACTATAAACATGCCACAATAGTTCAAAACAATTATAGCAATAATAAACAAAAATTAAGAAAAAGCAATAATTAAATATTTAGGAAGAAAAATGAAAATTGTTTAAGTAAAATAAATAAATAAATAAAATAAGAAAATAAAAATAATAAAAAATAAAATACAATAATACATACTTAAGCTTTTAGCACCCAAATAAGAACCACCAAAATAACTAAAAGAGAAATAAAGAAACTAATTTGAGCATTAATTAGATAAAAAGACTAAATTTTGGAACATTAAAATAAAAATAAAATATGAAAGGAAAATAATTAAAAAAAACTTGAGGAATTAATTAAATTCTTTTTTTCTTTTTTTTTGGCAAAAAATAAAGATGTTCCAAGGTTTTGAGTTAAGAGTGGAAATTTAGGCAACATTCTTAGAGTAAAAATATAATCTACAACAAACTAAAGGGTGAAATTACAATTTCAAACCATAGTTAAGGTAATAACATGATTTACAACAAATTTAAAAAGGCTAAAATATAATTTCCAACAAGCATAATGCCAAAAATAGAAATTTCCAGCAATACTTAAGGCTAAAATGTAATTTCAGCAGAGTCTATGGGATAATACATAATTTACAGCAACATTTAAAGGCAAAAAATGCAATTTCAGCAAGCTTGGTGAGGTAAAAAATCAAATTTCCAACAACATTTGAGGATCAAATTGAAATTCCAGCAAACTTAAGAACTAAATTGCAATTTCCAGCAATGTTCAAGGATAAAAATGAACTTTACAGCAACAATAAGCCCCAATTTGTAAATTCCAACAAGTATTAAACACCAAATTATAATTTTCAGCAACATTCAAGAGTGAAAATGCAATTTTCAGCAACATTTAAGGGTATAAATGCAATTTTTAGCTACTTGGAAGGCAAAAATATAAATTCCAGCAAGTTTAAAACTAAATTGCAATTATTTTGGACATAATTGAAAAGGAAACACAAATTCTAGGGGTCAACTTAAATAAATAAGGACTTGAATGAAGGAAATTAAAAGTATTGAAGGGCATAATAAAAACAACTAAGAACCTAAGGGTGCAAAACATAAATATCTAATAAGCTAAAATAATAAACAATAAATAAGTAAAATAAACTAACCAAAACTGCATCGTTTCATGCCAAAACGATGTAGTTTTGGCTAAGATTTTTTCTTTTCTTTTTTTTTTACGATTTTCGCCCTTTTTTTTTCTTCTTTTTCTTTCTTCTTTCTTTCTTCTTTCCAGATTCCTTTTTTTTTATTCTTTTTCTTCTTTCTTTTTCTTTCTTCTTTCTTTCTTCTTTCCAGATTCCCTTTTTTTTTCTTTTCTCTTTTTCCTTTCTTTCCCCATTTTTTCTTTTCTCTCTTTCTTTCTTTTTCCTTATTTCTCTCTTTTTTCTTTTCCTTCTTCTTCTTTTCTCTCTTCTTCCCTTCTTCCCCTGATTTCCCTCTGCTCTCTTTCTTTCCCATCTCTCTACCTCTCTTTTTGTGTGTGTGTGTCTCTCTCTCTCTCTCTCGCGCATCTCCTCTCGGTCTCATTCTCTCGGATTCTCTCGGATTCTCTCTCTCTCTCTCTCTCTCTCTCTCTCTCTCTCTCGGATTCTCTCAAATTAAAATACCCAAACTTAGGCCTTTCGAATTCATGTTCAAAACCTCAAATATCTACGCAATTTAATCCATTCAAACTGGAATAACAAAAGATTGATAAAAGAGAGCTAAGGGATTACCTGGTTTGGGGGGAGGGGGCGGCGATGATGGTGGTTGACCTTCGGTGGTGGTGGAATGTGGGCTGTCCAGGCGGTTGAAGTTGTTCTAGAGGAATTGACTGATTTGGCTGTGGTCTTGCTTGGGACTGGTTTAGAAGCATATGTGTGTGTTTGAAGTGTGTTTATGCAGGTGTGATGTATGTTTGGTGGTAGTGTGTGAAATCCGTGTGTAATGTATGTGTACTGTGCGTGTGTATGTGGCTTAATGTGTGTGCAGGTGTGTGTTTGAATGTATGAATGTGCGCTAGTGTGTTTGTGCTGCTAGTGTGTAATACCCAATATAAGTGAGGGGTAAAAAGGTCATTTGGCCATAGTTAAAAAAAAAACAGAAACAAAGGAAAAGAAAAAGCAACTGTCGGTGGGATTTTTTCCAAAAGAAGCAAGCAGAATCTTCTGCAAAATAGAAGAGAAATAGCAAGAAAGAAAGGAAAAAAAAAAAGAGAGAAGAAGAAGAAGAAAGAGGGAAAGTCCGGCCACCCACCCAACTCCGATCGGCCACCGGACGCCGGCAACAAGTCCAGCCAGCAAGAGGAGAGAGAGAAAGAGAGAGAGAGAGAGAGAGAGAGAGAGAGAGAGAGAGAGAGAAGAGACACAGGGAAGAAAAGGGAAAATTTTGATTAAGCTAAATAAGGTAATTTTATGCTTGAATCTTGTTTATTAAATAAGTTATGAAGAAGTATATGATATTTTTTTTGTGAAAGTGATAGCATGCATGGAATAGAAATTGAGTAGATGGAATTTTAGGGTTTATGAAATTTTAGGAAATTGGGGAAAAAGAATTTCTTTATATTATTTAGAGTTAATAGTCCTTGTTATGGTGTAGATTACCCAATTAGAAGAGGAAAAAGTTGATTTGGGAAATTAAAGTTGAGATTTGATTATAGTTTAGGCCATGTAAGATGGGTAAGTGATTGAGTTAAGCCTTGGGGCTAGATTAAAGTTAGAGTATTATTTTTCTAATGTATTTTTAGTTGTTAATTTTGATCGTTATGTTATATAATAGATTCAAGAGAGCACGTGGCGGAGGAAGCCGCCTAAGAGGGAAAGTCTACTTCGAGATTTTTGGTACATAGCTTATTTGAAGGTAAGTGTAATACATATTATGAATCACTAGTACTATATATTGCTTGCAAAGCATTTTGTGAATATTTTAAAGTATGCTATATGTATAAATTGAGATTGACATACATATATGTTGATAAATGGATGCACGTTGAGAAAATGCATACAAAGTGGTTTATTTTGTACATGAAAGTTTAAATGAGCTTGCTAAAGCATTTAAAGGTGAATGATTTACGTTGAGTGTATAAGATAATACATTTGACGTTTTTTTTCAAAGTATGTTTTTATATATTGTTAAAGTTTTAAGCATTAAAGAATGAGAAAGTGAATGATTGTTTGTGACAATGATTTTTGTCAAATAAAGTTGAAAGAATTTAATTGTGGAAATGATTTGAAAAGTAACTCTATGCAGAACTAACTAAAACTAACAGGGTTATTGTTAGTCTGGGTGCACCTAGTATATGCCGGCTAGGGAATGTCCGCAGTGATTCCCTCCCTTCGTGGGATAGTATACCCTTCGGGGGATAGCCATTCGCGGACTAGATTACCCTTCGAGAAACAGAGACAGATACCTTTCGGGGACAGAGTACCCTTCGTGGGACTAGTTACCCTTCGGGGGATAGTAGGTTCTGCATAGTTGTGACTTCGAGAAATAATCAAAGTTATTTATGAAACCAAGAATGTGGTTTTATTGATTGGTTTATGTCATATGTGATGACTATACAGATTTTATACCAAAAGTGATGATTTTAAGTAAATTGTTTAAAATGGTTTATGATATGTATTATGCTTACTGAGTGTGGAAAACTCACCCTTCAATATTTTTCAGTGTTTATAGAAATTACAGGAGCTAGAATCCAGAGGAGAATCGTATAGTCATTCGAATTCAAAGGTATTACCCGGTTATTTTTGTTATCTCGGGTATAGGATAGTATAAGTATTATTCTGCACTTGTGGCTGTGTGATATAGTTTGGTTTTGTAAATAATATTTTTAGAATAGCTGCTCCGTTGGTTGTAAATTTGAATCTTGGGATGTTTATATATAAATATACGAAGTTCTTATTGACATATCTTTTTATGATTGAAATGGGTGATTGATACTAGATTATTTAGATGATTGATTACTTGTGTTAGTAGGTTATAAACCTATGGGAAATATGGTGTAAAATTTGTGAATGAGACGATATAGTGTATTGTGAATGTATTGGAAATCCTTGGGTTGGCTGAAATTTTGTCCAGGTATTTTTAAATTTTTGGGAAAGGTCCAAATACAGAGGAGATGCTACCGAAATTTTAGTAGAATTTAGAGGAATGTTAAGGCTTACGTGGTTTGGGGCGGTTTATTCCACCTCGAGCTACGTGCCGGTCATGACCTTTAGGTTCGGGTCGTGACATAGTGAGTGTTTGTGTGTGTGTTCCGTGTGTAATGTGTGTGTTCTACGTGTGTAATTGGCTCTGTGTGTGTGTGTCTTTTGCAGGTGTGTGTTTGTGTAGCTGGCTGGTGTGTGATTAGTGATTCGTGTGAGTGAATTGTGTGCTTTGCGTGTGCAGTGAGGGAAGGCCGAGAGAGAGAGAATTATGTGCAAGTTTGCAGGTGAAGTGAGGTAGGATGGTGAGTTGGTGTATGCAAATGAGAGAAAAAAAGGAGTTGTGAGTGTTGTGTGAAATGTGAGTGACCGAAAGAGAGAATGCCAGTGCTGTGTGTTTGGTGATGGTGTGCAGGTGAAGTAGGAGTGCCAAGAGTTAGAAATGTAGGTGTGTGTTGTCTGTGATGAATGGAGCTGGAGGACTGAGAGTGCAGGTGTGTGATGTGTGTGGTGATGTTGTGAGAGAGAGCCGAGAGGGGAGAAGGGTGTGCCTGTGAGTTGTGTCTGTGTGCAGGGAAAGTGAGAAATGGGTGAGCTGAGTGTGTATCCCTGCAATTGTACTAAGGGGAGGGCAGAAAAATGGTAAAAAATGAGCAGAAAAATCCCTAAAAATCTGATGAAAATGAGTGCAAATAGGGAGTGTAATGTGATTAAACAAAGAGTAGTTGGGATGATGGTGTTTGGAAGCTATGGGTAGCAGCCATGGTAGTGTAATAGCAGCAGTAGCAGCAGCAGCGTTGCTGTCTACTTTTGTCCTTTTTTATTTTTTTAAGTGGTGGAAGAGAGAAATTCAAATAAATACCAGAAAAATTTTGAAAATATCAAAATTGTTACAAAAAATCCATAAATATATAAAATACACATATAAAATTTTGCACATGAAAATTCTAATAAAAAAATATATTGGAAGACGTGTCGCATGTGACAAAATTATGAAACAATACAAAAATACTAAATGATCTTTAAAAATCATAAAAATTTTACAAAAAATCTATCATTACACAAAACACATATACTAAAATTTTCACTCAGAAATTTTAACATTAACGCATTCTTGGGAAATGTGCCCTTAATAAACAAAAGGAGAAAAATTAAATAAATACCAAACGTCCTCTAAAAATCATGTAATTTTTACAGAAAATTTATGAATATACAAAATGCACATATAAAATTTTTCACTTGAAAATTCTCACAAAAAGAGTGCATTGGAAAATGTGTCATTAAGTTAAAAATACTAAAATTTTAAATAAATAATAAATGACTCCAAAAATCATTAAAATTATAAATAATGATAAAAACAGTAAAATTATGTATTTAGGAAATAAAATAAAATAAAATAATATTTACATGATAAAATTACCATTTTGCCCCTGATACAACTAATTAGACATAATTTACGCAAAAGTTGCAATTAGCCCCCGAAAAATAAAAATATGCCCAAATGAAGTAAAATATATTTTCTTATAAAGGGTGTGTCAAAATTTGGTGTCTACACATTTTAGAGATTTTATTTACTTATTTTTTTGGTTATTTTTGTTTAGCATACTTTTCTTTATATTTTGAATGATTATTTATAGTTTTTAGAATAGAAATTGATTCAAAATGTGCGTCTCGCCGAGACCGCGATCGATACACCGAGTCCGATGTGGAACGGTACGCGCCGCGATCGCGACATTGAACCATGTTTATGAGAGTTGATAAACCAAGCCTAGTTAAAAAGTTATATATGTTGCTGTCAGGAGTTCCTACTCTAGTGGGAGGTCTCTCCCTTCCTCTGAAAAATCTTGATAGGAGCCTAACCCTTCATCACACCAATTGCTATCTTTAAATCTCCTTGCATGATCCATCCAGTTGCTCCACATATATCCCCACCAATCAGCTGCTTATATATGGATATATGACTTAGGACCTTAGTTACAACCACTCAAACAACAAACAACAGTGGGAATCAAGGACAACTTTTGCATGTACTTGAGGGAATAATAAGATTTGTCTGCAGTAAAGATAGGAACTAAATTGATAGTAAGTTGAATCTCCTAAAGGGGAGAGAAGCTTCTAAATAGCAAAGATAATTTGATAAAATTCTACATCATTGACACTTTGAATTCATTTTGCCACTTTCAAACAAGTTTAAATCCAAGTTCTTCATTTTCCTCAACAAACAGTTGGGCATTCTAAAATAATTAAAAATCAGTTGCAGTTGCATTTATCAAATGTCAAATGAAAATACAAATGGTTGCAGACTTGTTTGTTCATTTCTTTTTGAACTCATGTAATGTTCTTATGACTCTTATTGTAGTATTGCTTTTGTTATTTTATAGCTAAACTAGTTATGATCTCATACAATGTATGGTTTAGATCTTCTTCTAAAATAGTGGCCATTGAAAAAAATTTTTAGATGAAAATTAAGTTATTAAATAAGGTCCATTTAACAAAATTGAAGTCTAAAATATAAAATCTAAGTAATGAAAGTATTAAATTGTTGCACTGATAAAGTTTATGTCTATTTAATAATCATTTGAATTTAACTACTTAATTTAAATAACTCAAATTGTAAATATAATAATTTTATCTTAAAAACATAAAACACATTAGGGATAGTGTGTAAATGTGTGTTATGAGAAAAAGAAAGAGTGTGTGTATTTGTTTTTGAGAGAGTGCAAGCATGTTTGTGTATAAGAATGTGTGTTAAAGAAAGTTGTGTATATGTGTAAAAATATATGTCTGAAAAAGAGATTGTGTGCAAGTATGTGAAAGAAAAAAAGTTTATGCCTGTTCGTATAGTATGAGAGAGAAAAAGTCTATATATAGAAGTGATAAAAAATAGTATGCTTATGTACGTATATATGTCAGTGTGTAAAAGAAAGAGTGCATAATTGGTTTTGAGAGAGTACAAGCATTTTTGTTGTAAGAATGTATTTTAAAGAAAAAATGTGTATATGTGTGAAAATGTATGTATGAAAAAGAGACTATGTGCAAGTGTATGATACAAGAACAAGTTTATATATGTCATTGTGGGTATAAGAGAGAGAAAGTGTATATGATGAACTGATAAAAAATATTATGCTAAAATATTATGCTTATGTATGTATGTGTGTGTGTGTTTATAAAGTGTGTACGTGGATGTGAGAGAAACTGTGTATAAGGGAGAGAGAAAAAGAAAATGTGTGCATATGTGGATGTGAGAGAGACAATGTATAAGGGAGAGAGAAAAAGAAAATGTGTGTATGTATGTAAAAGAGTATATATGTGTGTAAAAGAGCGTGTATTGTGAGAGTGAGAGAATGTGCTTGTGAAAGATAGTATGTGTGTGATAAAAGAAAGTCTAAATATATCTTTGTGCATAGGCCCTAGGTGCAACCTAAGTGGGGAATGAATTAGGTTATCTAAAAATTATAGTGCAAGTGTATCAAATTTTCACTCAATAATATGCTAAAGAATGTAAATAATTTGCTATGAATTAAACAAGTAAATAAAGCAAGTAGATAGTTTAATATGCAAAGTAAATAATAAAGACAATAAAAGGATAGGGGAAAGAACACAAACTATTTATAATGGTTTCGTATCAAACTCATCACCTACATCCACTCCCAAGTTCTTCAACTTGGAGTTTAAATCCACTATTGTGCTTCTTTACAAATTGATAAAGCAAACCAATATGTATGATGTAGGGATCACTTTTTGCTCACCCTAACTCTCTTGAGCTAAAGAGTTTTACAATTCACTCAATTAACACTCACAGAGCTACCTTTGAATGTTACCACCATAACTTTGAAGAACAAACCACAACCCAACCAGCTACCTCACAAACTATCACAAGTATACTAAAATAGAGAGTATTTTTACACCAAAATCACTCTTAAAGGCTTGTAATAAGTGTGGGTAAAGGTTCTATGTCAATTCTATATATATTGGTATTTATAGGAGTGAGAAATGAGGTTAAAACAAACTGAAATAGTCACAAACGCTCAAATTGAAAATTGCTGAAAAATTAGCCGCTAAGGTCATTAGGATGGTCGAACAAGCAGCTGGAAGCGTGGCCAAATACGTTAGGACTACCGAATGGGTGGCCAGCTTTCTGGAGCCTTTTCTGTCAAGTGCTTTAGAATGACCGATCAAGTGCGTTAGAATGGCTGAAAAGGTGGCCGATCCTCACTATAAATTGTGCAAATTTTCAATCTTGAATTGGCTAACTTTGATCATTTTTTTTTATATCTTTAGTTTCTATTTAAGACTGAAAAACATTGCTAAACATATAGAAAAACTGGTTAGTATAATATTGGTTTATTATCATTAAAACTAGGATTTATATTGTGTGTGTTAGAGAAAATATGTGTGGGTGTGTGTGTGTGCAACCATGAGCATATGATGTGTGCTATGAGAGAATATGTGCGCAAATGTGTGAGAAGGTGTGTACACAAATGTGTGAGATCGCATGTTACATGTGTTCAAAATCCAACAAGTTAAATGAAAAATTTTCATTTAAAAGTTTGTACACAAATTAAGGGTGCTTAATGTATTAAGGGAATTTCATTGTCAAATATACTAAAATTAAAAAGCTACCAATTCATTAATTTTCAACATTAAGTTGAGTTATCAAATACCTCCTACGGTTGTCAAATTTTCCACAATCAAGTCAAAGCTTTCAAATTTGGGTGCTTAATTTCCTGCCCATTTTTAAAAAATTTTGAAATTGTAAATTTCTATTTTAGATTTCAATGTGGCATATCAGAAATTTGAAAATTTAAGTAAATTAATATAAACCATTGATTAAAAAATAAATTTTGTTGACCAAAAATGGAATAAGATTAACAAAGTTAGTGAGAAGGAAAGAGTACTAAATGACTAGTTAAGACAAAAATTTTTTTTATTGGTTGGTGTAAATAATGGTGAATCCTTGGAACTTAAACATAACCATATTTAAGACACCACGACCAATTAAGCTGAAATTAAAATTGGCCAGCGGTTGAACCCTTGACTCTGGGGTCTTGATCCATCCGCGGTTCCCAATTCCGTGAACCATCCGGTTTTCAAAACCTTTGGGTTTTTAACAAGGACTATTCTGAACCGGTAAAAAGTAAACCCGTAAAACACACACCCACACCCACACCCACACCCACAGACAAAGCTGCTGAAGCCCGCTGCGCTCAAAACCCACAAAAACACGCACACACAAAAAATGTATAAACCATTTTATTTGTCTATGCGCATCTTTTTCTGATGCCTTTGATGGTTTCCATCAGTTTTTCAGAGCAATAAAATAGCTTTTGAGATTTGCGATAACTCTTTCTTCACTTTTCTTTGCAACAAGAACTCAGAAAGAATATTGACTTTCTCCAAGAAAAGAAATGGCTAAAAGGGTTGCTCTCAGATTGATCAAAAAAGCTGTTTTTAATGGTAGACGCCATTTTTGCACCGCTCCTCCTCCGCCACCACCGCCTCCTCCTAAAGTTCCTCATTCTTCCAAAAAAGTAAGTGTTATATTTTGCTTATAAGTACAAAGATTGAACTTTGTTTTTTTGGGTGTTTTTGCATTAATAATAATGAAAAAAAAAGAATATGTGGGATTGTTTTTAATTGCTTTTGTTTCTCTCGTTCAATTCACCTTTTGATGAAATGCAGGGGAGGTTATTTACTGGAGCCACCATTGCTCTACTTATTGGTGGAGGTGCTTATGCCAGCACAGTTGACGAAGCTACTTTCTGGTACTCAATTTGGATTCTAAAAGTTGTGGAAAACTTCTCTTCTGTTTGAAGTTTTTTGTGGAAATGAGTATATTGTGGATTAGAATTACATGTTTAACGAAAAGGGAGTTAAGAGACCTGTAAATGGACTCGCGGAAGACTGTCATTTTGGTCGTAATTAATTAATTAATTAATTTAATACACTGATGAAGTACTAGATGGATGGTGCTTTAGAGATCACTTCACTTTTGAGTACTATCTAAGAAGTACGAGCATGATGAATGTATATTCTGGAGATGTATTCTTTGAGGAGTATAATATTAGAAAATTGTTTCAGAATTTCAGTTCTCAAACAAGTTGGAAGCCATTCGTAATTTTTATTTGGATAAAGGCCTAAAAGTAGAAGTTGGAAGCTATTTGCAATTTTGTTTTGGATAAAGGCCTATAAAAGTATGGTAAAAGGTTGTCATAATTATTTATGGCATTCACGAGTTCCTTTGATTGCATTTGTCTGTTCCTCGCTGCAATTTGTTGTGCAATTTTTCCTCATTATTTCCTCCGTATTTATTATTGGGGTTTTCATATCCAAAGATGGTAATAGACATGGTGATTTCCATCACCTATGGCCTTATTTGTTTTGTTATCTTGATATTATTTGGTCCTGTTGTATTTTGCTAAACTTTATTCATTCTTTTAAATGTGTGCCTTTTTACAATTTTGAATATCTCCCCAATGAAAGTTATCCTCTTTGTTGTCTCCCCTTTGCCTGCCTGTCATTAGATGTCTATAAGGCAGTTTTGTATATAAATTCCATCACGTAGGGACAAAAGTTATTTGGCGGCAAGTATTTTTCTTGATATGTATAAGGATGAGTGTAATGATCCCTACATTGATGTCTAATAAGTTTTCATCTAGGTATTTATTAGACTTCTGCAGCAAATCGAATTGCAATAAAAAAAGTTTTAAAAATGACATTAATCTCCCTGCATGCAGAAAATGGATCTATATACATGTTCTTTCTTATTTGGTGGAGAGATAATTAGAGGTATTCCTTTTTAAGTTGTCCTGGTGATTCTTGTAGAAACTCCATCAGAAATATTAGTGATTCAATACATAATTTGAAAGATAATAAATCTATAAGGAGCAGTGAAAGTTATTTTACGTGAAAATATATTATAAGGGGAAATAAATTCATAGCTGTCTCCTGCAGACATAGAACAAAATAGCATAAATATTCTAAGAAACAAGAAATTTCTTTCTTGAAAAGAAGAGGACAGAAATATGAGTACAAACTCTGCCGAATCAAATGTCAAAGCTGAAAGAAGCTTTTTCAGGGAATTATTTTTTCTGAGATAACTGTTGTCCCCCCTATTTCACACCTTTTAATTGTTAGGTAATTCCCTTTTAAATGCAAGCAGCAAAATAGTTGAAGAAAATGGTGAATTATTAATTTTCTTCACCTAGCTTTCCTGTGATTGGCTTAATCATGCATCTAACTAATATAATCATGATATCAAGCCATTGCCTTAGCTTTATCTTTGGAAGATCTTATACAGAACTAATTGGATGCTCACCATCTTCTGCATCAAAATAATGGAAGAGATAAAGGGGTTTGCAGTTGCAGATACTTCATAAAAGAAAGCATGCAAAATATATGCAATCTGATTACTATCTATTGATAGCACATTTGCGTTTTCTACAATTTATGCATCAAGAGTGAAGGGAATTGTGCATCTCAGTTATAAAAGAAGTGATCTTTTTTTGATTGACGCTAATTAGACATTATTCACAGCAGTTCAAAAGAATTTCTGGTTTGGACATTTAATTATAGTTAAAGTTGCTTCTAGATTTGAATCGTCTATAAATAGTCTACTAAGGTGGCTTCATTAGATTTGAATAAATATTCTCATGCCATTGATAGTTTATCTTGATTCTTTCATTACTTGTGTGCATGTCTAGGTTGTCAATTTTTACTTGAATTCTTGTTTGTTTCTGCCAATTCTCCTTAATAATATAGTGGAAATAACTGGTATCTCAAAACTTGTTCAGTGGCTGGCTATTCTCTGCAACAAAACTTGTAAATCCATTCTTTGCATTCCTGGACCCAGAGGTTGCCCACAAACTAGCTGTCTCAGCTGCAGCTCGTGGATGGGTTCCAAGGGAGAAAAGGCCAGATCCTTCAGCACTGGGGCTAGAAGTTTGGGGGAAGAGGTTCTCTAACCCAATTGGTCTCTGTGCTGGTTTTGACAAGAATGCGGAGGCTGTTGAAGGTTTACTTGGACTAGGTTTTGGTTTTGTGGAGGTTGGCTCAGTAACTCCAGCTCCTCAGGAAGGCAATCCTAAGCCTCGTATTTTCAGATTGCGTAAGGAAGGGTAAGGACACATATCAATGTGAATTTGCTTCTGTACACAGTCCTACCTTATGTATTGACTGTAATCTGACGTTATCTTAATAAAATTCTATATTTTAATGTATTATTGTAGATTGTTTTAAGTTGCAAAATTTCATGAGTTTTTTAATCAAGATTTTTAATCGGTGAAGTACTTGAATTGTGGCAGTGCAATAATTAATAGATGCGGCTTTAATAGCGAAGGAATTGTTGTTGTTGCAAAGAGGTTAGGAGCTCAGCATGGGAAGAGAAAATTGGAAACGTCAAGCACCTCGTCTCCTACTGAAGATGATGCCAAACATGGAGGCAAAGCTGGTCCTGGGATTTTAGGAGTCAATCTTGGAAAGAATAAGACCAGTGAAGATGCTGCTGCAGATTATGTTCAAGGAGTTCATACATTATCCCAATATGCTGATTACTTGGTATCTTCTGAGATAATATAGTCTGTTTTTTCTTCTTTATTTTTTTTAATGTTTTTCCTTCTTTTGTCATCAGCATCTTTCTTTCCATATACATATTCCCATATGCTGAGTATCTGGTATTTTCTGAGATCATCATTTTTTCCCCTTTCGTTCTTTTTTGTAGTATGCATGTTTCTTACCATGTATGTCTCCAAAATTTGGCTATATGAAAAGCATGTCTCATTTCCTAAGGTGACTGATTTTGGTTGATGTAGACTAATAAAAATCATGAAATCAGTTCATTGTATTATGTAGTCGATTGCATTTCGGTTATTAAAGATATCATTTTAAGATGTCTTTTCATATAAAACATTCATTTAGCTACGAGATCAAGGCTTGCAACAGTAATTCTCTGTTAAAAATATATTAAATTGCAAACTTTTTTTTTTTTTTTTTTTAAAGGTGGATCAGTTGCTGTATATTTGTGGCTGAAAACTGAAATGATTATGTTGCATCATAGTAGTCTTAATTAAGTCTGGCTAATGGAAGCATTCTAGGAATAAAGAAATATAAAGTGGAAATCGTTGTATGAGCATGCATATAATAATGGCATTTCAATAGTCCACTATTAACATCTTCTTATCTCAGAATCACAGTGCTTAATGATCTGCTTTTCTTAATAATTTTGACACATCCCTACTCTGTATAATTCTGCTGATCTGTAGTTTCTCCTAGTTTTGCTTCATCATGCTTGATTTGTGGTTGAAACCATATCACTACCTTGCGATTTCTTATCTCTGCTAATGTTTGAGATTTTAAGATATTATTGTAAGAAAATTCATCTTGTTGGTGACTCTGATTTTACTAAATTCTCTTTTACATCATGCTTGTCCCCTTCTTTTAATTGGCAATATGGAGAGAGAGATTTCATATTTTGGCAGGTTGGATTTTGTTATAGGCCCGGGTTTCCATCTAACTAGCAATGCAACTTATCACTTGTTTTATGTTAGCATTAAACCATCTTTCAGCAAATGTTGTGGGTGATAGTTGACATTTCAGCTTCAATGTTGCTTTTGATTTTGAGCTAAAATACACTGACATGTATTGATATAATACACCGACCTTCCTTAAGGTAATGTCTGCATTCCTAAAAATGGAATATCTTACTCATATTTGCACGTTAAAAGAAAAATCTACAGCTTGTGTTTCAATGTTTAATACTCACTAAGTGACTTATGATGTCCCGATTTTATGCCACCAAATTTTTTAGTGCAGGTGGTGAGAATTGTTAGTAGATTTAGCTTCAGAATTGTGCATAAAACTGTTTTTTTTTCTCAAGCTGACACTAATGCTTTTTGTTTGTTGTCATATGTTGTTTAGTTCATAAGCAAGTCTGGGAATTTGACATTGTAATTATTCGTAATGGAGGAAAAATCACTTTGCAGTCTAAATATTTTTTTCCTTAATTTCTCCATTTGCTACCTGAGGTAAAAAATTAGGCCCAGATCTGCATCACAATCCATGTTCCCATCAAATTGGTTACAAATTTTGATCATTGAGTAACTTTTAATGCTTTCAAACAATTGGAGTTCATGCCAAAACTAGATCAAATCCCTATGCAATTGTACTTATTTAACCATTATTCTTGGACCTGATTATAGTTAAAATCCAAAGAGCTAGTTGATCATTGATCCTTGGATCTTAACTGTACTCAGATGACAAATTGAGTTTCATTTTATGCTTTTGATGCCAATATGGATCAATTATCTGTTCAGATGGTAATCGGGAAACTGAAAAAAGTTTGATGAGTTGTACTGTTTTAAATGTTATAGGTGATCATGCAAAGTTGTAGAAACAATGAATAAAGTAACATTTAATTCTGTGCACTCTTTGCTTGTGGAAAAAGATGAAGAATACTGGTTTTGGCTAATCGATATGGGTTTACTTTTGTTGATGCCTTACTTATGAATAAAGAAGTCAAAGAAATTGTTATTTGCTTAATCTCTATCTGTTCATAGTGGCGTCAATGACTTCTTTTTTCTTCTCTGTTTTCCCATTTTCTTGGATTAAATGAGAAAAAAAAGAAGAGATTTGTTTTTAATGTTCATCCAACCAGGTGCAATGGATATATTACTAGAAAAAGCCAAAAAATGCTAGCTCAAATAAAAGAAAGAAAGAGTGTTACTTACCCGAAATCCTAATTTTTGTTAATGGAAAATCAGCATACTGCCCCTTCTTTCCCCTTCACTTAAATTCTCTCTCTTTTTCATCTTCAGTTTATTTTTGTTCTCACTGCTTCCTTCTCTGAATTCCCAATTTCTTGCTTTCTTTGTCATTTTCAAACTAGTTGTCTTTATAATATTCCTAACTGATTTCTAAAATTTGACATATAAAGTTTTCAGCCTCACATCTATTATTGACTTGCTTCCTGCAATTGTGGGGATGTTCGTAAGGCATGTAGTGGTCAGCCCATAACAGAGTTGCTTTCTGAGTGGCTTTCATGAATCTTGTATCCTTCTTACCTTGTAGCTTTCTCCTGTATATCTACCTTAAGACAGATCATCACTCATCAGACTCCATATACAATTAGGTCAATCCATTGCTTGCAAATAATAGCTCCAGTTTTATGACTAGACCCAGCTAATTTATGTGGTCGGAAATATCAAGCGTGGCTTCTATATGAAGGCTTGCTTCTTATCGTGCCATCCTGCATCTGATTTTTTGTCTCTTGGTCATTCAATTTATCTCCCAAAATGGTAAATTTATATATCTCGACTTCACCCTCAAGTTTTGACCTGCCTATCATTTGGGTATCTTTGGTTTTATGAATTTTGTGGTAGTCTGTCTGTGCATATGTGTTGATAAGCTTTTGTCATCTAATGTATGTAAGCATGCTCTTACCCACTCTGAAAAGAATAAAAGGTTTGGGCACCCCATTTGGGTTTTGGGGGTTGGAGGGGGTGCAGAAAAGTACCTTTGTGTTTTCCTCTTTTGCATGTTTGTTCTTCCAACTACTAATTTTTCTATCTGAGGAAAATCTCCAAAGGTTCGCACGTGTATGCAAGCTTTATACCTGAGAAGCAGGAACAGATTTTGAATACTGATTTCCTCCCCAAAATATTCACCAAAATACTTGGTGGGATAAATTGATCGTAAAACCATTTATTGCTACATTGTTTTCTTTTCTTGCAAGTAATTTCAGAAAGAAACTAAGACTTTGGAAGAAAATGTAGGAAAAAATGCTAGTAACCTGTCTCAGCAGTATTTGGTCAAGGGGTTGTAATCTGGAATCAATTGAAAGATTTGTAGTGACAGATATAAAAGTGAGATATTTGAGACCATGGTCTACTAACTAAATTTGTCTCGTTTTTAGTTCAAGGATACTTTACACATGCCGAGAGAAAAATCTCTTTTCCATGCTTTCAAATATTCGTGCAGGAGTGGCACGCTAGTTCTGGAATTATCATATGCTTTCAAATGAGATCAACAAAAATTTGGTATGACTGGTGTTTCAGTTATATTTGAGCAGGCACAAATAGAGTGAGGGTCTCAAGTTCTGTCTTTTCCCCACTACCCCATTTGTCCACTTCCCTGGAGTTGAAAGATGAACATTTGATTGGTGACCATGCTTTTTTTGATATCTTCTCAACATTTTGTAAATCCAAACATGGAAAGATTTAAAAATGGATTAGTATTTGGAGAACAATCTTGTTTAATTTGCTTGTTATAATATCAATCCAAGAAGTGTTATTTCCAAGTATTCTTGCATCTTTGAGAATCTGCAACATCAACCCAAAAATATAATTGCATCTTTTTTCATGGAAATATTTGTAGGTGATTAATATATCATCGCCAAATACTCCTGGACTGCGCCAACTGCAGGGAAGGAAACAGTTGAAGGACCTTGTTAAGAAGGTTTGTTGATTTTGCATCCCCAGCTCAACCTTTTTCTGTTTTCATGTTACTAGGTTCTAGGTAAAGACTCAAGAAGTTATTTTTTTTATTAAGGTTCAAGCTGCTCGTGATGAAATGCAATGGGGTGAGGAAGGACCACCCCCTTTGCTTGTGAAAATTGCACCAGATTTGTCCAGGCAAGATCTTGAAGATATTGCAGCGGTATCTAAACATGCAACCTTGTTAAAAATTCATCCTTGTTTTCCTTTATTAATTCTAACTGTTTGTCCATATTTTTAGGTTGCCCTTGCTCTCCGCTTGGATGGATTGGTATGTTTCTATTTGGCAATATTTTCCCGTGCTTTCTGACTCTTAAGGTGCTTTCCTTTTGTTTTATGTTTGTGGAATTGCATAAAATCTGTTTCACTTCATCTGCTTCTGCTGATACTTTGTGTGAGTTCAGTATTTTGTGCCTGTAGCATTTAGTGTTTGCTGCTTCTTGCTTTGATGTTTTGTCAAATGTTGTCAATTTGTCAATGCTGCCCCTAATCATTTAGAAATATCATTGAGCAAAGACAAGAATCTTAATGGAAGAAGACGCTGAATGTCTTGTCAGCAGATAGTGTCATTGTTCTTTATGCATAAAGTTATGTATGTCTCGTATAGCAAGACTTTCCAATGGGATAAAAAGTATTTGTTTGCCTTTTTGGGCATAAATATGATGTCTCTTTTTTTTTCTTTTTCCCCCTTCTCTCTCTTGTTTATTTGAATTTGTGCTGAATTGAATTTTGTCAACTTTGCGATAGGGCTTACGCCTGAAAACAAAAGGCAGAAAAAATCTTCTGTAGGATTTATGTGTAAGCTTTTCCTGGAAGTCCAAGTTTGCTGGCAGTCTATTGAGCGGTGCTTATGGAGTAAACAAAGAAGTCTGAATTGCCTATAATGGATAGTAGGGTGGTACTTTTAGATGTCTTGATTTATGGGACTGAGAGAGGGTTATCTTCACCTGATTCATTTTTAGGAGATACTCAAGTGATTAACTTTGCACCTTTGAACTTATACCGATCATTACTTACCCTGCAATCATTTTAAGTCAGCACTTAACTAGTCAAAGTTGATGTGTGATAACACCATCATTGATGAATTGCAAAATGACCAATAGACACCTAAAAATTAATGACAATTCACCTCATAAATTTAATGGCTAAAGTTCCCATTAGTCCATTTTTTGCATTGAATGACTCAAGATGAGCAAGGATCTACATATGCTATCCATTGATTCCATTGAAGGAGGAACACCCACATTCAATAACATATGTAGGAAACTAATTGTGCAGTTATTTTTTGTTTTGTGGAGTCCATTTTTTATGAAAATTATTGTCCCTTCCTCTCCCAAAGCTTTTTGATAAGGGTAACATTCGCATGTTGAATGTTGTGAGCTGAATGTTATCTGGATGATGTTTACTTTGGGTAAATTTGCTAGTAGCGAGAACCTTGTTTCTTTGTATTATTTGTGATTTTCCAGCAATTTTAAGTGAGCAGATATTTCCTTTTCAGTTTTAAATTTTGCAAGAGGTATATAGCTCATGGTTGACTTACAATATTTAGCCCTCTTAATTTATTGTTGGAGTAGAATGTGATTTGAGGACCAAAATGGTTTGTTTCTGTCTAGGTTTTATATCCCTATTTTAAATTTAAAACGTAGATGTTTGTTATCTTTTCTGGAGAATACTCTTCAATGGTTTATATATGTTTTGGAGTAATTGTTGGGTGATCTGTTCACTTATCCGAAAAGAAATTATTATGTCATCTTTTCTTGCCTCTGTTAAATCATGTATAATCCTGATGGCCTTCCCCTTTCCGGAGAGAATAATTAGTAAAGGTAAGAAGTTTATCTTAGTTGAAATGATTTGCTTTACATGATTCATACAACTAGGTATGCTTCCTTACAAAGCTTTAGTTGCTGGTGTTTGTCACCCCTGGCATGCTTGAATTCCTTTTCAGATCATCATAATTGCTCATGATACTTGTATTGATTCATGTGCTTGATGCTTGTAGATTATATCAAACACAACAATTCAAAGACCGGATCCTGTGAATAAGAATCCTGTGGCGCAAGAATCAGGTGGCTTGAGTGGGAAGCCGCTTTTTAACCTATCCACTAATATCCTGAAGGAGATGTATATTCTAACAAAGGTATGCAGTTATTTTAAGGATTTTGCTGCATTTGTGATTTGTCTGTTGTGCTGCTGTGCTGTATTAATAACTGTACGCTGAAAATTGAGTGTGGACCTTGTAATGCATTTCTAATGTGGTTACTTACTTTTCATATGTATTAGCAAACCTTTCCAGACTTCTATAGGCAACATGTTTTCCAATCCCACTAATGTGCTTTTTCAATTTTCTGAGTACTCTTCACTTTATATGTTAACCAGCTTCATTGACTGACTTCTACATTATGTTCATTATTCTAAATTTGGTTACAGGGAAAGATTCCATTAGTCGGCTGTGGAGGCATTAGCAGGTAACTTTGCATCCATTATTATGTTTGTCACCTTACTATCTTCTGCTATTAGAAGTTGCATTGGATTTAAAACATATGATTGACAATCTGTTGATATTAGTGGTGAGGATGCATACAAGAAAATACGAGCGGGAGCTTCTCTTGTTCAGCTTTATACTGCATTTGCGTATGGTGGACCTGCACTTATACCTCAGATGAAGGTACTGATCTGATTTAATTAGAACGTCTTAGCTGGATGTATCTGTACTCGCAAACGATTTTGTTTCAGTTGAACATTTGTTTGATTTTGACACTATATATCAAAAGCATGAAATTTTAGAGCATGTTAAAAACTGACAGACCTAATTTCTTATCAACAAACTTTGTTGTTGACAAGGATATAAACGGAATTAGGAATATCCATTTAACTGCGGGGTCTTTTACTAAGCTGAACAATTTGGTAGTTTTCTTACTTTGTTTACATTAGATTGCCAAATTCCAAGATGCCATGACTAGGAAACCTTGAGAAACCACTTCAATTCAACTGCTAATTTTAGAGGCCTCTCAGATTGACATTCCCAATATGGACCCACCTGCTGGATTTTATTTGGATTATGTTGGAAGGATAGCCAAGAAACCATCTTAAGAGCATCTCTTGTTTTTTGAGGACAACCAGAATCTACTTTTGCTGTTAAACCTTCTTTTTTTATGTGATTTGGGAAGCCTTCACCTTAACAACTGGATTCATTTGAGTGATATTAACTTACAGGGATCTGTTGAATGAATGGGAAAACATGCAGAGAGGTCCTTTTGCAGTTGCAAATGCAGATGCTTTTATCGACTGGACATGAATAAGAAATAATTACCTCTACATAGCAAAACAACTTCATAAACCAAAGTCACGGACCTCATTGCTCAATGTGGTGCTTGTTTGTTGTCACTACTATGTCAACAAATTTTCTTCTGGAGTTATGTTAGAATATCCTTGAACCCACATGCCAATTGAAGAGTACCTAGTAAACTCAAAAAAGAACTATGATGCCTATCCCAGGCTAAGATTGAGAGGAATGAGGCAACTTGCTTGCTTGCTTGAGTTTTGGAAGCACCAATTTCCTGATCTCTGAAAAGTAAGTTGGTAAAGCAATTGTTTGGAAAAGACGGGAATCAAACCTGTGTTTTCATTGATGAGGTCTTGGAAGTTCTATGAATTCCTGCATATACTTGTAGCCTCTACTCGACAAGTATGAGTCAAAACTGAATTGTATATGCATTGACGAAGATGATCCAGACTTGCTTTACTATAGCATTATGCTTATGTATTTGCATACGATTATGGATATTATGCAATTATTTCTTTTATGATTTTTGTTTTTTGTTTTTAGTTTGACGTATAAATAAATAAAAAAAAAAATGCTAACTTGTGTTACAAAATATTATGTTGCATTCTAGGCTGAACTTGCTGAATGCTTAGAAAGGGATGGTTATAAGTCTATCTACGAGGCAGTTGGTGCTGATTGTAGATAGTATTGTATTAGTTGTCCAGTTATACAAGCCGGAGAGGTAATAATTTTTGTCTCAAAATCCTCAAGGACGACCAATTAATGAACTTTTTACTTTCCCCTTTTCCTTGCCGTGTTGTGTTATTTTCATGATGCATGTGGCTAATCTATCTCAACTTTCCTTGTAGGTTTTCTTTTGGTGGCAGGGGCATCGGTTGTTTTGGTATGGAAACCTAGATTGAGAAATTTAGTTTTGTATACTTTCAGTCCGCATTGATGAGTCCGATCTTTTTTCTCTGTTATTATTTTGAAGATCTAGTTTTTTGCTATCTGGCCACTCCCTTCTTAGTTGAGGGTTGGCTGGTAGTGAGATCTTTTAGCTGTGTTTGGTCCCAATTGATCTGGGAGTGAACGTGTGATTGGTGAAAATGTGTTCATGGATTCCACCCCAATGAAACCCCTGCATCTCGGTGTTTTTTAATTGAAAAAGAGGACATTTGACGCCATAGACTCATCCTTTATATTTGTGCACAAGAGACCTCTAGGGGAGCCAGTAAGTTTTGCTGCTTGGTGAGAAATCAAGGAGGCATTTGCATTTATGAGGATTATTCTAGTGATAACACTGGAATTTTTTTAAAAAACCGAATTATTGTCATCATTACCGTGTCAATTTTGATTATGTTGAATGGTCAAGTGTGCAATGCTGAAAAAGTTTTGCTCATGTGTACGGATTGTCCAGGGTAGGATTATATGTGAAGTTTCGATTAGCAAGTTTCTTTGCTTCTCCATTTTTTCTTTTTCCTTTGCTTTTGGCAGCTGCTGTAAGACTACTCGTAGTATTCTTTACTCAGGAGGAAGAAAATAAAATGTTTTTCACCTTATAGATCAATTGAGTAAATGGATAGAAATCGTGAAGCTTGCTTCTTTGTGTGTAAAAGTGATAACAGATACGATCATTGCCTTCCAAAACCATGGGTGGACCAAATGGAAGGCAGAATATTGTGGCTAAAGAGCTTAACATTGTAGGGTGTGCATGCAGTGAAATACGGAACAGAGATAAATCAGTGGTAATGGGTTGCCAAGCCAAATGTCTGGCTTTGACTCTTACTTTATCCGCGTAATCCCACAATGTAATATAACTCGAATAAATTGCCACGTCCGCGGACTTTTGTCGTTTAAAATAGCCAAACTTATAGGGGGTAATTTACCTGATTATTGATGATTTTAATCAAAATTTTAAAAAAAATGTTGGCGTGTGTGTTCTTTCCTTCGAAAATAATGAAATTGATTTTCACCAAATCAATTTCATTTTGATATCGGTTGGCATTTGGTAGGAAAAGAAATTTTAAAAGTTGATTCTTATGCAAATCGATTTTTTTCAATTTTGTGCCCGGTCACTTTGAGCTTAAATTTAAATAAAATTGCTTTCTTGAAAATGGATTCAGAAGATTTCTATAATTTGTGGAGACAAACAAAAACACCAAAATTTTTCTTATTTTGATCAAAATTATCAATATTCCAGTATGTACCCCCAAATCTATGGATTAGTGTCATTTGATATTTGGCATGCTTTTTTTACTGGAAAAATAGGGTGATGGATTTTATAAGACGCTATTCAAGAACAAGCTGGAAAATGAAAATGTAGACTAATTAACAGGTTGGATTGGAAGAGGGAAATCATTCTTTTATATGAAACAATAAACGGATTTTGAATTTGGAGATAGCATTAAAGAAGAATTTTATTATTAATGGTAACAGCACAACCCTTTACAACAATGTCCAAGGCATGAAGTCTTCATAAAACCTTCACAAGGATCTTCTTGTTCAAAAATAATGGAAAAAGTTTAGGTTATGGTTGTAAAATGAAGAAGGAAATAAAAATCTACGAACATGGCCCAAAAAAGGAGAAAATCGTGGATTAAGAAACCATTGAAGTTCATTTCCAGTTGTTTGCAACAATGTCAGCCAAATCAACCACCCTCTGTGAATAACCCCATTCATTGTCATACCAAGCAATAACCTTAACCATGTCATCTCCCATGACCATGGTCAATGAAGCATCAACTGTTGAAGAAACATCACTGCATCTGAAGTCCACTGAGACAAGTGGTTCATCACACACAGATAGAATGCCATTTAGCTCTTTATCAGCAGCCTCTCTGAATGCTGCATTCACTTCCTCAGCAAATGTCTTCTTCTCCACCTGAACAACAAGGTCCACAACGGAGACGTTAGGGGTTGGCACACGAAGGGCAATGCCATTGAGCTTCCCCTTGAGCTTGGGGAGGACAAGAGCCACTGCCTTTGCAGCACCAGTTGAAGTTGGAACTATGTTGAGAGCTGCAGCTCTTGCACGTCTAAGATCCCTGTGGCTTGCATCAAGAAGCCTTTGGTCACCAGTGTAGGAGTGCGTTGTTGTCATAGTTCCCTTGATTATACCTATGAATCCAAATTTCCCCCAAAAAAAAAAAAAAAATCATGAGCAACTGCAATATTCTTTGGGAATATCATGTATGATACAAAAGCTGATATCTTGCAGCAGACACATTACCAAATTTCTGGTCAAGGACTTTGACAAAAGGTGCAAGGCAGTTGGTGGTGCAAGAGGCATTGCTGATAATTGGCTCATCAGGATTGTAAGTTTCAGCATTGACACCAACTACATAGGTAGGAATGTCACCTTTCCCGGGAGCTGTGATCAGCACCTTCTTAGCTCCGGCCTGGATGTGTTTACCTGCACCGTCTCTATCGACAAAAACTCCAGTTCCTTCTATCACCAGATCAACGCCGAATTCCCTGATTGATTACATCAATGCATAGACAAAAATTTATACTCCAAATCTCTTGTTTTCTCAATCACACTAGCTAGCTACAACAGTACTATTAATTGCCGAATCTAAACACAGAGTTAATATATCGATAATTACCCCCAGGGAAGATTGACAGGGTTGCGGTCTGAGACAACTTGGATAACCTTTCCATCAACAGATATGGCATCATCACCAACAGGCTTGACATCAGCCTCAAAGATCCCTAGAGTGGAGTCATATTTGAGAAGGTGAGAGGCTTGTTTCACACCTCCAGTGTCGTTGATGACTACAACATCAAGAGGAGAGTCCTTCCTGCCGTGCCAGCACCTCAAGAAGTTCCTTCCGATTCTCCCAAATCCGTTGATTGCCACCTTCAATTTCGCCTCTACAACTCCCCTCTTGTTATTGCCTCCACCAATCTAGATTACACAAATTAGTTTAGACTTTCTTAATAATTGCCTAATTTAAGTTTAATATTACTTAATTACACGTAGAAAGTAGTCTTTTTTTTTTTTAGTTCTCCAGATATAGCAAGTTATACATTCAAAGCTCTCATCACTCCCTGATTTTCAAATTGTGCCTTCCATATAAAGTTCCAAAGCAAAAAGGCTATTCAACACAGAAATTCATATATCATAAATAATCAAAAAGAATTGGAATCACTTAAATTTGAGTCTACTTCAAGTTTCAGTTCAGGTAACTTCTAATGTTCTAGTCTCTGGATGGTCCATTAAAAGGAATGGAAAAGTTGCATTTCCTATGCATGCATTCTTATGTTACAAAAGGCGAAAAATGCAATCTTATTCCAGCATCTGCACCTTTTCCTAATAACCCCTGAAGACTAATTTAGGACATTGTCTTAATTTTACTTCAAGAAGACTGCATCATTCCTTACGGTAATTAGTGTTTGTAAAGAGAATTTATATAAATATTCCATCTCATTGTCAACTTCCACTTTTATACCTTATTTCAAAATGGCTAAAATGCGACCTGATCACATATTTGAACTTTGAAGTACATGCAACAAAGACTTCTGAATAGACTACTGTTTCTAATAATCAATTACTATAGACTTAAAGCAGTAAATAAGTAAACAAGTACAACTTCAGCACTCACAACTGATGTCTGGAATGCAACAACTGAGTGCAAATCATCATTGGCTTTCCTAGCAAATGGAAGTGAGGAGCTGCGAAGCCCTGCAAATTCAGAGAATCCCTTACTACTGACCTGCATTAAAGCATATATTAACCAAAGATTCAGTCATTTTTATTTTATGTTCTAAAAAGCTCATGCAGTTACTTCAACAAGAACAATATATACTGCTGATCAGATAATGACCTGGAGAGAAGAATTGGCGACGGATAGAGCAGCCGAAGCCATGATTAAAACTTTTGTGGAAGAACTCAATGTACCAGGTCAGTTTTTAATTTGCAGCCAACAATGTTAGAGTAGAAAATGGAAGTAGAAATGTGTATGGAAGGTTTGAGGGTGAGCTGGACTTTTACATAATGAAGTGAAGAAAGACAGAGTGGATGAGATTATTGATGATAGATAGCCTCTCACTCAACGTATGGCTGTAGTTTTAGCTGTGTGCTTTGTGATATGTTGTTGCTGTTTGAATGTTTCATACCAATTAGGAAATATTTTACATTTTGTTTTCTTTTATGATATTTAGGTACATATGTTTTGCATTAGCGAACAATTCTGTCCTCGGAATTTGCCAACGTGTCAATGAGCTCCTTCCTATATAATGGATGGCCAATGTTTGTAATCTATTGTCCGTATCCTTCAAGGGAGGAAAAAACATTTTGAAAAACTTACACAAGTACTTTCATATTAGATTTTTTTTAATGGATCGGGTCCATATGGACCCAATGGTCCAGATGGAGCCACCAAGGAGTCTTGGTGGCTCCATCTGGACCATTGGATCTACATAGACCCGATCCATATAAATATGTCTCCTTTCATATTTATAAGAACTTGCTTTGGTGACTCTATCTAGACTATTGGGTTCACATAGATCCGGTTCATATAAATATGTCTCCTTTCATATTTATAAGAACTTGTCTGCATGTATGAAATTAAACAGATCTCAAAATGTAACTTACGTTGGTTTAAATTAGTATTTTACAAATAGGCTGTCCCAATTTGTAACCTCTACAATCTTTTTTGCATTGTTTTTACGAAGAGTTGCACAATGTATCACTTCTTATATTCCACTGTTCGTGTTCTAGTTGATTTTTTGGTCAAGCAAACTTATTTTTCAATCAATAGTTTATGTGGATTTACTTATCAGATCTAAACTTGAAATTGTGAAAAAAAAAGTTAAGAAATTTGAATAAAATTAAATTCCCAAAACTAAATGAGTTGAGCTAAAAAATTCGACTGCGACATAAAGTTCATTTGATCTTGTGATATATAAAGACGAGAAATTTGTTGGTGTAATTTCACCCTAATGATCTTTCATAATTACTTTTTATTACATAATTGATGTGACATAAATAACTTAAAAGTATTTTTGGCAATTAACTATCAGCCACTATCCTATTTACACCAAGCATTACTGATAATAAATTTCAAGAAAAATCCCCGTAATTTATACAAAATTTAAAAAATTTAATCGATTAAACCTGCAAGCCAAAATTCGTGGCTTCAACAAATTTTCTCAAGGCCCACATGATAGATGCTCGAATTAATCGGTTCTCAAGCCCCATATGATAGATCCTCCAATCATTCAGTTGATTAATTGTGGTCCAACTCCAATTACGTGTTCTTTTTGGGTCCACGTATTAGCTTTTTGATGTCATTTGGGCCTGTAGGTCGTTAAATGAAAACTACACATGCGAAACGTGCAGCCTGATTATTTCAAAGAATTAGATTAAAAGTTTTTTTTTAAATAGAAAACATTAAATTAGCAATATTTTAGTTTGTATTTTGGACTAGGGCTTTTGTTGATCTTTTACTTATTTTTTATTCAGCTCTATATTTTATAGACATTCTTTTCCAAAGTTAAAGGATAATAAGAGCCGAGTGAGGAAAGGGAGGACATACTATCCTAGTTTTGATAAGTCTGATGATATTGTCAGAATAACGATATTCTGCTAGATAAATTTTTTGCTCAAGTACCAAAATTAATCTTAGTAAGTCAAAAACTATATATGATCAATAGTTTTTTCTAAATCCTTTGATCATATTAATCACACCCATTTTCATCTCTCTTTTTAATTGCTCCTTCTCCCTCCTCATCTTTAGTTGATTTTCTTTTTCTCATTTTTAGCCTTTTTTAAATGTATCTGCCAACTTGGCTATGCTTATCAACATTTTCTTTTATTCCCTTTTCAATGTACAATAATATGTGGAGCTTCCAATTCTATAGTTACAGTATATTTTCTATTTTAATAATTGAACATTACTTTTAATAATAAAATGCAATTTATCTCAAACAAATAAACATAAAAAAACCAAAAGAAAGTCTTGTACCTATTGTTATATATAACATTGAATAGATTTCTCAAATTAGTCTTAAAATAATTCATTTTAAACTTTCCCCTATCATATAATAAAAGTAATTTGAGAAATAATTTTGTCATAGTACTAATCCACAATTGTGAAAAATACCAAAGTATAGTAATCCATAATTTTGCCACATAAAACTAACTGAAGAGGGAAGAATGTAGAAAAGATAAGTTGTGCTCGATCTATTTATTAATTGATTCTTAAGAAAACATAGAAAGAAGAAAATGAGGGAGGAATAGGAAGCCATAATTGTAGGGGGTGGTAGGAGAGAAGAAGAGGGGGGGGGGGGAGGGGGAGAGAAAGGAGCAGGGAGGGAGGATGGAGAGTTAATTTGGAAAGAGAATAAGAGATACTGGAGAGTTGATTTTGTAGGGAAGTAATTAATGTAATAATAGGCCTAGAATTAGAATTAGAACATATGATCTTTGACTTGTTCAAGATAATTTTGGTATTTGAGCAAAAATTATTTTGGTAGAAAAATTTTTATGCTGCTAATATTATCAGTCTTTTTATAAGGAGTAACATTTTTGTGTATTCTAATGACTAGTGAAAATTTTTAGAGCTAACCTTGTTTTTAATTGAAATTTAATATTCTCATATTTAACAATTGATCTTGATCATTTTCAAATAATGATTTATGCTATGTTAGACATGGCAATCGCGATCGCATGCTCACTCAGTACTTAGTACTAGTGATTTTGGAGAAAATTGTATTGTGATAACAGTATTTTTAAAAAATATAAAAATAATAAAAATATTTCCTCATTATTTAATGATGATGCTAGTAACAATAAATTCCTTTCCCTGATCATTTTCACTAAAACTATTTTTATTTTGACCTTGATGAACTTTTAAACTGTTGGGATTCAGATGTAGAAATTAAGCACAACCATCAGCTTAATTCAAATTGCAACCCAGCACAAGTAAGCAAACTACCTTTCAGTATTCAAATTGCTTCAAGAGAAACAAATATTTTCCCAAAGCACCATCAAAGCTTAGTTCAACAAATCATTTGCCTTTCTTGTGTCTTAATAATCAAATAGGCCTATGAAAAATGAAAACAAAGAAAAAGTATTTGAATTTGCAAATATCATGGACAAAAAATATCCGCACAACACTTTTTAGCACTCAAACCAATAATAGTTGTGCATTTAAGAAAATATTCTTCGGTTTTACAAAAGAACGGTTAGAGGATATTGCAGCACTAACAGCCATATATTAAGCAGTCATCCAAGATTTTGCCATAAATGTTAGTCTTTGTGGCAAAATGATTCTTGGCTGCAAGTAGAGCTCAAATTAAGTTCCCAACAAATAAAAATTGTACAGAAGGTCAAAACAGATCAAGATAAACAAACTTAGATTTCTATCTTCTTCTTCTTTTGGTGGTCATTTCTTGCTCTTATTCACTTCATAAAACTTTTCCATGTATTAGTATATCTTCAAACCATAGATCAATACCTTGCTACCAAATTCCCGGTTTTACAATCTCAAGTTTCGGCTTCAACCTCTTTTTCATCAGTTCCTCTTTTTAAACCATATGAAATTACAGAAAAATATGGTCAATTATTACGACAGAAACCCATTGAATTAGAATAGAGACTTCAAAAGATTGAAGAACATTACTGCTTTTATTATTTAAGAATTCTTAAATGAGGCCAAAAGGCATGATATTTCATTCGTAGTGCCCAAATAGAACTGTAAATGCTGTCTTATACTGTCTGAAGGATGGATTTGAATATGCTAGAAGCCAGATTTCATGTCAAATTTTGAGAAGATCTTGGCAGCATGAAGTCATTGCAAGAGATCCCTTTTGTTTGGAATGGGATATCGAATCCATCTCAATGTTTTGTTTAAAGACTTGTAGTTAATAACAAGCCTGGAAACTCCTATTTCAATTTCGAAGTTTTTGTTGATATAAAATCCTAAACAACTCCAGGAGGATTGACTTGGTCTAATGATACCCTTCTGTAGTAGATCATCAATTTTCTTTTTGCAATGTTAAAGAAGATCCTGATTCATTTGGATTGGTCTCGCCTTTGTTGGAATTTGTCTTTCGTCAAAATCTTTTTCATAAGGCAAGGTTACTGTATGTTGTTTCCTGTTCCAAAATGCTGTCGAAATTTCAGAACATACTTGCTCCTAGAATTTTGGGTTTAGGGTGTAGGGGGAAGTGGGGTGTTAATTATTATTTTCAATTCATTATGATACAGTTATTATGAATCTGTAAGCTTCTTACTTTGATATGAATATTCTTGTTTATGCCTGTTGATTACCAACGGTGGGTCCTGGTAATAAGACCTAGAGGGGCAATCAGACCTGTAGCACCGTTGAGAGTACTGGAGAAATCCAGTATGATAAAACATGAATATAAAAGATCTAAGTTTTAGGAGGTCATATTGACGACTACCTTTTTGGTATATTGGATGACTTAAGTCCCCAAATCTCTAATTAGGGCAGTCAATGACTTGTCAAATAGAAGTCCACGTACCAATTGGTATAAGATATGGTTACAGATCTCAAATATCTTTAACATTATTTGTTGAAAAATATAATTTTTATCCCATGGATCCTAAAGGTATTTGTACCTAGGGGAAAGGGATTTCACAACCTATTTGTTTACTACTTTTATCATTACTGCTTTTATTATCTTTGTTAATCATCTTTACCACTTTTTTATATTACTCATTTTTTATATATTTTCTTATTTACTTTGTTTTAAACATGTCTTCTTTATTTAGAAATTTTTCTAAATCATCTGCATCATCATCTTCATCTTCTTCAATATGAAAAATCTTGAACAAGCAATTGATAATTAAAAATTTTCAACTTATTCCAATCATGACATTTATGAATCAAAATGGTCTTTAAAGACTGATTTTACAATCAAGACTGTAGAGCAGACCATAGCCTTAAACTCAGATCACGAGAAGATCAAACTACTATCCTGAAAAACCATCGAAAAACACAAGTAGAAGTACAACTATCTCCATCTTAAACTTGTACGGATTGCAGCCAAACCCCTATCAAGGGAAGGACTTGATGCATCTCTTTTATTGTGTTTAAGGGATTGCAGGTTTTTAACTTTAATGACTCTCTGCTAGGAATGACAGAAACAAGCTTATGCAAAGGAATAGTTTATTTTGACAGTTTTTCAAACTTTACAGTTTCTTTGTAGGATTGAAACATCTTGGACACTGTAACATTAAACATCAAAATTACAAATTACAAAACAAAATCTGGTTCTCATCCTGTTGCTATCATTTATAGGATCCAGTACAAAGTAATGAATTCGGCTTTCAACACTGGTGCAAAGATGAGAAGCAAAAACGGAGAAACTACTCTCTTTCAAACAGATTTTACGAGATCTAACATCTCAGTTTCTAAATCAATCACATGGAGTCAAGTTACTCTTCCAGATAACTGGATACTTTCAGAGATAGTTCCTATTACACGAGCACGAAATACAACTATCTCAAACATCACCCAATATCTTACGGGATCTGTTCAAATTCAGTTTGATAGATCTTGTAGTCAGAGATTTTCAACATTTTTCATAATCAATATGGATTTGTCAAGAAGGAGTTTCACTCAGGGACGCAAATCCACTTCATCAGTTGTAACCAACATGCAGGACCTAGACTTTGGAGCTAAAATCCCACAAGCCAGATACACAGTACAAACAGAAAATTCTATGTCAAAACATCATGAGTATAATGATCTTCCAAAATCTCCAACATATTCAACGATGACTGATACTCCAGATAACACTGGACAAATCCCAAGAAAATTAAGAGTCTTATAAATAGACTCTCCATTCTAGATCAATAAGGAATTCCTCCGCAAAGATTTTTATGAAGAACACAATTCTGCCAAACGAAAATGGTTTCTCACTAAATTCCAAGGAGAAACTAGACAGCAGATTCAAGATAGATATTATCTATTCATGAATCAAAAACAACAACACATTCAGTTTTTTGAATGGTTTGAATTATATTCGTAGATAGAACAAATAGATTATCCCTCTATCTGTGTCTCACAGAAATGGCAAACTTCAGAAGGAGAAGTACATTCAGAATTTTTACTTTCTCAACCAGTTACAATCAATTACAAAGCAGTAAAATTATCAGCTACTCCATTCAAACTCAAAAAGGCCAAATCCGAAGACCCAATAGATGCCTAGGACATACAGGGTATTTATGAACAAAATAATTATACAAACAAATATTTTCAAACCATAGGTCAATACTTTGCTACCAAATCCCTGGTTTTACAATCTCAAGTTTCGACTTTAACCTCTTTTCCATCAATTTCTTTTTTTAAACCATATGAAATTCTAAAAAAATATAGTCAATTATTACGACAGAAGCCCACTAAACTAGAACAGAGATTTCAAAAGATTGAAGAATCTTTTGTTACCCTCACAACTAAACAAAGCTCAAATGAGCCAACCTCAGCCTTAGTTCACCAATCAACCTGTGTTTTAGAACAAAAAATAGACACTGAAACAGAGCAAGATAGTTCTGAAAATCAACTATCTAAACTCACTCTCCAGCCTTACTCCCAAACTTGAAAAAAATCTCAAAAGTTTTATTATTCTAGAGCAACCCATCCAGATGTTGTTCTTGAGGAAAAATCCAATATCCTACAAAATAGTTCCAATACAAACAACATCTATGAATGGAGTATAGATGGAATGTCTGAATACAATATTATGACAATTCTCAAACAAATGACCATGGGAGCGACAGCATACAGAACCACTCATGGTTGTCCTAAACAATTAGCTGCTCATATTCTTGCCACAAGATTTACGGGCCCGCTCAAAAGATGGTGGGATGAATATTTATCCGTCGATGATAAGCACAACATCATGGAATCCATTAAAACGGATACTCATAGACAACCAATTCTCAAAAATGGAGAAACAATTTTAGATTCTGATTCAATACTAATCTTTTCTATTGCTAAAATTTTTATTAGTGATTCAGGAATCTTCAGAGAAAAATCATCTAAAATGCTTAACAATATCAAATGCAGGAATTTGTCTAACTTCCGATGGTATAAAGACACATTCCTCACCAAAATCTATACCAGAATTAATGGCAATCAAACATACTGGAAGGAAAAATACCTTGATGGTCTTCTAAAATCACTCAGAGACCTTATTCGAGAAGAACTTAAGTCTCAACACAACAGAATAGTACCATATGAACAACTCACATATGGTCAACTCACAAGTCAGATTCAACAAGTTGCACTTAAAATCTGCAGGCAAGACAAGATGATGCAACAATTGGCCAAAGATATAACACAACGGAGAAAAGATCTTGGATCTTTTTGTAAACAATTTGGTTTTCCATCATGCCATACCAAAACCCGAAAGAAAAAAACATATCACAAACAAAAAGAGACTACTTATTACCAACCCAGATATCAATCCAGACGAAAACTTCCTTTTAGACCAAACAAACTATCTACATTTCAAAACCCTAAATCAAAACAAAAACCTCTTACTTTGTCAGATATTATCTGCTACAAGTGTAACAAATCAGGCCACATAGCCAAATATTGCAAAATCAAAAAGAAAATTCAATCTCTCCAATTAGATGACCAATTGCAACAACAAATATCAAATTTGCTTACTAACTCAAGTGATTCTGATATTTCAGAGCAAATAGATAGAGAAATAAACTCATCAGAAGACGACATCAACTAGTTGTAAGAAGATGACTTTTCTTCACAATCTAGTGAAATAGAGGATGACCACAATCCTGAAATTAATGTCCTAATATTTGTGAAACAGAGCAAGACTAAATGTTTGATCTTATTGAAAGCATTAATGAGCCTGAAAAATGAAAACTCTATTTTGACAGGTTCAAAGAAACTTTGAGCACACCCACAGTTTCAACCCAAACAAATCTTTTTTCCAAAGACCCCATAATAGTCAATACGTACAATCTCACAAACATTCTGAACCGATTCCCAAACAAACCTAAAATAGTTCTTACAACCCAAGACCTCCAGTCTGAAATTGTCTTGTTTAAAAACGTAATTAGACTTAGCAAAACCAGACAAGAATTTGATAGACTTGTCATCTAAGATCTCATCACCGATAGAGATAATCGATAGAAAAATGAGGAACAAGCTCAGTTAACACCAACGATAGGAGACTTCATCAACAAAATTTTCTATATCTCTATTAGAAAATGAGAAGTTCAAATCAAACTTGTCATCCAGGATGATTTCATTTTGGAAGTTCCAGTCTTATTTGACACAAGAGCTGATCTAACCTGTATTCAAGAAGGATTAGTTCCTACCAAATATTTTGAAAAAATCAAAGAAGGACTACGATCAGCAAATGAGACAAAATTACAAATCAATTACAATATCACTGATGTTGCTATCAGATTTCAGTCCGCAACAATCTATGACTCCTTTTTGCTCTCCAAGGATCAAACTAATCCAATTATTCTTGAAACTTCATTTATCAACCAGATAATTCCTTACAAACAGATAGAATAAGGAATGGTACTAGACAGATTTGGCGGGAAAATCCTTTTGTTAAACAGAAACTTCATAGAGATTTGAATCCAATCTCTCTTACGACTAATCAGATCAATTTCTTTAAAGAAGAAATTGAATACAAGCGTATTGAGGAACAACTTCAACAGCCAAATATTCAAAGTAGAATACAGGCACTTCAAACAAAATTTTAGGAGCAAATATGTTCTGAAATTTCGACAGCAATTTGGAACAAGAAGCAACATACAGTAACCTTGCCTTATGAAAAAATTTTTGACAAAAGACAGATTTCAACAAAGGCGAGATCAATCCAAATGAATCAGGATCTTCTTCAACATTGTAAAAAGGAAATTGATAATCTACTACAGAAGGGTATCATCAGACCAAATCAATCCCCCTAGAGTTGTTCAGGATTTTATGTCAACAAAATTCCGAAATTGAAAGAGGTGTTCCCAAACTTGTTATTAACTACAAGCCTTTAAACAAAACATTGAAATGGATTCGATATCTCATTCCAAACAAAAGGGATCTCTTGCAACTACTTCATACTACCACGATCTTCTCAAAATTTGATATGAAATTTGACTTTTGAAAGATTCAAATCTGTCCTTCAAACAGATATACGACAGCATTTACAGTTCTATTTGGGCACTATGAATGGAATGTCATGTCTTTTGGCCTAAAAATACTCCTTTGAAATTTTAAAAGATTATGAATGACATCTTCAATCCTTTTTCAATCTTCATCATTGTCTACATTGATGATGTCTTAGTCTTTTCAAATTCCATTGATCAATATTTCAAATACTTAAATACATTTCTTCACCAAGCAAAAATCAATGAACTAGTTATCTCTCAAAAGAAAATTAGTCTATTTCAGCCAAAAATTCAATTTCTTAGATATAATATTTTTCAAGGAACAATCACTCCCATCCAAAGATTCCTGCAATTTGTAGAAAAAATTTCCTGATCAAATTTTAGAAAGACAGCAATTTCAAAGATTTCTTGATTGCTTAAACTATATTTCAGACTTCATTCTAAATTTAAGCAATCTTACAAAACCATTATATGATCCTCTCAAAATGACACCTCCATCATGGACTGATAAATATACTTCCATTGTCTGAACTCTTAAACTTCATACCAAAAATTTGTCCAATCTTATTCTTTCTGACCCTTATGCACCAAATATTGTTAAAATCGATACTTTTGACATTAGTTATGGTGGTGTTCTTAAACAAAAACAAAACAATAAAGAAAATATTATTGCATTTCCAAATATTGAAATAGTTCTCAACAGAATTATTCTACCATCCAAAAAGAAATTTTGACAATTGTTCTTTACATTTCAAATTTTCAATATGACTTATTAAACTAAAAATTTTTCAAGGAACAATCACTCCCATCCAAAGAATCCTGCAGTTTGCAGAAAATTTTTTAGAAAGATAACAATTTCAAAGATTTCTTGATTGCTTAAACTATATTTCAAACTTCATTCTAAATTTAAGCAATTTTACAAAACCATTATATAATTGTCTCAAAACGACACCTCCATCATGGATTGATAAATATACTTCCATTGTCTGAATTCTCAAACTTCATACCAAAAGTTTATCCAATCTTATTCTTTCTGACCCTTATGCACCAAATATTGTTAAAATCGATACTTTTGACATTAGTTATGGTGGTATTCTCAAACAAAAATAAAAAAATAAAGAAAATATTATTGCATTTCCAAATATTGAAATAGTTCTCAACAGAATTATTCTACAATCAAAAAAGAAATTTTGACAATTGTTCTTTACATTTCAAAATTTCAATATGACTTATTAAACCAAAAATTTTTGTTACGCATTGATTGCAAATTTGGAAAAGATATTTTACAAAAAGATGTAAAAAATTTTGCCTCTAAATAAATTTTTGCAAGATGACAAGCGATTTTATTTATTTTTTGTTTTGATATTGAATATATCAAGGGAACTTCAAATTCTCTTTCTAATTATCTAACTCGTGAATTTTTGCAGAGCATGTAATCATGCCAAGGAAGAAAAAGAAGGAAAAGCCTCCAACCTCAAACCTAGAAAAACAGTCTTTTCAAACCAAAATGGCCTCAAACTCTTCCAAATCAGTCTCATCCTCTACCAAACAGCCAAATTTCTGATCCCAATCGATAACCAGTCAATCTTTAGCTATGACTCCTAAACAAATTCAGCAACTTATGACTATACAACCAAATCTTCCTTTAATCCTTCAAACTCCAAAATTATGGGCTGATACTATTGATGAGGAAAACAGTAAAAACAAATAACAGCTTACACCCATGGAAAGATTTTTTCAACCCAATGGCTGTCGAGATTTAGAACATTCGACATATAGAAGCCAAGAATACTATCCAATCCAACAAACAATCTCTTCTAAACAAATTGTCCAAACAGCCTCCTCATCATCATCCAAACCCCAATCACAATATGTGAAAAATCAATCTTTCTATTTGATTCTACAAACTGAACCAGAATTTTGACAAAACAATCCACTTTCTATTGCCAAACAAGTTCTTCTTCCAAATTTTAACTTCATTCTCCAAACAGCAACAAAAAAACAAATGTTTTACCAAATAATTTTGGTAAATACTAAATCAGTACAAATCAAAACATACCCACATGAAAAGGCACCAGTTATTACATATTCATGCGCACAAATTTTTAAAGTTTTCAAACTATCAGACTGAACTCCTGATCTTAATCAATTTAGATAATTTTTTCAACCATTTTATCCACCTGGGTATGACTATTGGGATTACAAACATGTTTGGTTCCAAATATTTTTCTTTCAAAACAAAGAACATAAACACTCTTGATTATTTTACTTCAAGAAAACAAACAAATATGAATTTTCAATTTGGTTCAATCAATAATAGAGTATATTTGGACCAAACTAACAAATTCTTCCAACCAAAGTAACAGAAGCATATGACTATTTTCAAAGCAGATTTTCAAACACGACCTTCCACCGGAGTTAAATTCACTTCTTCTCCAAGTTTTCTTTAATTTGGGTATACCAGTGGAAGTTTGAATTTGTCCAACAAGCAAACAGTCAAAACAAACAACTGCCCATCTTGATCAGACAAGGTTATATAAAATGGTGGGATATTTTCTATATCTCATTTGTAAAATAACAAAAACTGTAAGACTGGTTTAACCAAAATCTGCAGTATCTCAAAATTTTGAAAAAACAAACGATTGAATTTCTTCAACAAAAATCTTTGTCAGTAGCAAAACTGGTATCAATCTCAGACAAAGAAGAATATATCAAACAAATGAAAAATATTCTTCTCCAATTAAAACCAAATCTTCTCAAGCATAGAAGGTAGTAGGGGTGTCAACGGGCCGGGTCCGGGCCGGGTCCGGGCCGGAATTGAATGTTCCGAACCCGGACCCGTTTTTGTGTTGAGGTTCCGGACCCGGACCCGAGACCCGACGGGTCTTGCATTTGGTTTCCCGAATCCGGGTTCGTTCGGGTCCGGGTCCATTCGAGTTCGGGTCCGGGTTTTGAAAATATAAAATATTTTTATATATTTTATAATTATTATTTATTAAGTATTGAGTATTAGAATTGTAAAATACGTATGTATGTATATTATAATTATTATTTATTGAATATTATGTATTAAAAATTTAAAATACGTATATATAATTTATAATTATTATATATATATACGGGTTCGGGTCGGGTCCGGGTCGGAACATGACATTCCGGATTCGACCCGTTTTTTATTAAGAAAAAACGGGTCCGAGTCCGGGTAAACGGAATTTTATTCCTACCCGGACCCGGAAAAAATCAACGGGTCCAGGTCGGGTCCGGGTCTAGACCCGGACCGTTGACAGCCCTAGAAGATAGCTTCACAACCTCTACCAGAATCAGAATCGGACGAGAAAGAAGTGGTCTTTCGACAACAAAACGAAGATGACTGTTTTGGAATTTACTCACAAATTTCCTAATTTTGAAATTGTAAAATTTTAAATTTTTTATTGTAGCAAAGTTACTGTACACTGTAGCGAAGTTACTATACAATCATTCTGCCGATAATCACTGTAGCAATCTGAAAATTTTGCTATAAATACCCCCCAAACCAGATGATAGGCAGAAGTTTTCTTTCTTTTAGAATTTTTAGTCTTTATTTAAGAATTCTCTCTCAACTTTCATATTGTACTTTTAATTTTCTTCTTTGAAGAATCAATCTTGTAAGTCTTTTACTTTCAATCTTTATTCTCTATCCTTTATATTCTATTATTTTATTTCATATTTATGGTTGGCTAAGTCACTTGCCCCTTTCTCCTTAGAGGCCGTCCGACGGGTGACCTTCATCCCTTTTATCTTTATGTTCTTTTAGGGTTCTCTCTCCCCTGTTTGGTATCAAAGCTTCTTACTTTGATTATAAAACCGAGGATTTGGTAAAACTGGGAGCAAACAGGAGGAAAAACCAAACAGGGAGAGAGCACTCTTAAAAGAACAGAAAGGTAAAAGGAAAGAGGATCACCGTCGGACGGCCTCTAAGGAGAAAGGGGTAGGTGACTTAGTCGGCCATAAACCTGAAATAAAATAACAAAATATAAAGGATAGAGAATAAATATTGAAAGTAAAAGACTTACAAGATTGATTCTTCAAAGAAGAAAACTAAAAGTACAATATGAAAATTGAGAGAGAATTCTTAAATAAAGACTAAGAATTCTAAAGTAAAGAAAACTTCTACCTATCATCTGGTTTGGGGGGTATTTATAGCAAAATTTTCAAACTGTTACAGTGATTTTGCTACAGTGATTGTTGGCAAAATGGTTGTACAGTAATTCCGCTATAGTGTACAGTGTACAATAACTTTGTTACACTAAAAATTTTAAAATTTTACAATTTAAAGATTATGAAATTTGTGAGTAAATTCCAAAACAGTCATCTTCGTTTTGTTGTCGAAAGTCCACTTCTTCCTCGTCTGATTTTGATTCTGGTAGAGGTTGTGAAGTTACCTTCTGTGCTTGAGAAGATTTTGATTTTAATTGGTGAAGAATATTTTCTAGTAGTTTGATATATTCTCCTTTGTCTGAGATTAATGCCAATTTTGCTGCTGACAAAAATTTTTGTTGAAGAAATTCAATCGTTTGTTTTTCAAAAGTTTTGAGATATTGCAGATTTTAGTTAAACCAATCTTGCAGTTTCTGTTATTTGATAGATGAGATGTCGAAAGTATTCCACCATTTTGTGTAACCTTGTCTGACCAAGATGGGCGGTTATCTATTTTGATTATTTGCTTGTTTTGATAAATTCAAACTTCCATTGGTATACTCAAGTTAAAGAAAACTTGGAGAAGAAGTGAATTGAATTCGGGTGGGAGATCGTGTTTGAAAATTTGCTTTGGAATTAGTCATATGCTTCTTCTACTTCAGTTGGAAGAATTTGTTAGTTTTGTCCAAATATACTCCACTATTGATTGAACTAAACTGAAAAATCATATTTGTTTGTTTTCTTGAAGTAGAATAACCAAGAGTGTTTGTGTTCCTTGTTTTGAAAGAAATATGTTTGGAACCAAGCCTGTTTGTAATCCCAATAATTGTACCCAAATGGATAAAATGGTTTAAAAAATTGTCTAAGTTGATTAAGATCAGGAGTCCAGTTTGATGGTTTGAGAACTTTAAAAATTTATGCGTATAAATGTGTAATAACTAGTGTCTTTTTATGCGGGTATGTTTTGATTTGTACTGATTTGGTATCTACCAATATTATTTAGTAAAACATTTGATTTTTTGTTACTATTTGGGGAATGAAGTTAAAGTTTAGGGGAAAAAACTTGTTTAGTAACAAAAAGTGGGTTGTTTTGCCAAAATTTTGGTTCAGTTTGTAGGATTGAATATAATGATTGATTTTTCACATATTGTGGTTTGGGTTTGAATGATGAGGAGGCTATTTAGATAATTTGTTTAGAGAAGGTTGTTTGTTGGATTGGATAGTATTCTTGGCTTTCGTATGTCGAATGTTCTAAATCTCGACAGTCATAGGTTTGGAAAAATCTTTTCATTGGTGTGCGTTGTTGTTTGTTTTTACTGTTTTTCTCATCAACAATATCGGCTCATGATTTTGGAGTTTTAAGGATTAAAGGAAGGTTTGGTTGCATAGCCATAAGCTGCTGAATTTGTTCAGGAGGCATAGTTAAAGATTGACTAGTTATCGATTGGGATTGAGAATTTGACTGTTTGGTAGAGGATGAGACTGATTTTGGAGAGTTTGAAGCCTTTTCGATTTGAAGAGGCTATTTTTTTGGGTTTAAGGTTGGATGCTTTTTCTCCTTTTTCTTCCTTGGCAAGATTACCTACTCTGCAAAAATTCACGAGTTAAATAATCAGAAAGGGAGTTTGAAATTCCCTTGGTATATTCAATATCAAAATAAAAAACAAATAAAATCGCTTGTCATCTTGTAAAAATTTGTTTAGAGGCAAGGTTTTTGACATCTTTTTGTAAAACATCTTTTGTAGATTTGCAATCAATGCATAACAAAAATTTTTGATTTAATAAGTCAGATTGAAAATTTGAAATGCAAAGAACAATTGTCAAAATTTTTTTTTTGATGGTAGAATAATTCTGTTGAAAACTATTCCAATGTTTAGATGTAAATGCAATAATATTTTCTTTGTTGTTTTGTTTTTGTTTGAGAACACCACCATAATCAATGTCAGAAGTATCAATTTCAACAATTTTTTGTGCATAAGGGTCAGGAGGAGTAAGATTAGGTAAATTTTTGGTATGAAGTTTAAAAGTTCGGACAATGAAAGTATGTTTATTAGTCCATGATGGAGGTGTCGTTTTGAGACAGGCATATAATGATTTTGTAAGATTGCTTAAATTTATAATGAAATCTTAAACATAGCTTAAGCAACCAAGAAATTTTTGGAGTTACTGTTTTTCTAAAATTTGATCAGGGATTTTTTCTGCAAACTGCAAAGATCTTTGGATGGGAGTGATTGTTCCTCGAAAAATATTATGTCCAAGAAATCGAATTTTTGGCTAAAATAGTCTAATTTTTTTTTTAGAGATAACTAGTCCATTGATTTTTGCTTGGTGAATAATATATTTAAGTGTTTGAAATGTTGATCAATGGAGTTTGAAAAGACTAAAACATCATCAATGCAGACGATGATGAAGGTTGAAAAAGGATTGAAGATATCATTCATAATCATTTGGAATTCCGAAGGAGCATTTTTTAGGCTAAAAGGCATGACATTCCATTCGTAGTGTCCAAATGAAACTGTAAATGCTATCTTATATCTGTCTGAATGATAGATTTGAATCAGCTAGAAGCCAGATTTCATGTCAAAATTTAAAAAGATTTTGGCAGCATAAAACCGTTGCAAGAGATCCCTTTTGTTTGGAATGGAATATCGAATCTATCTCAAGACTTTGTTTAAAGATTTATAGTTAATAACAAGTTTGGGAACTTCTCTTTCAATTTCGGAGTTTTTGTTGACATAAAATTCTGAACAACTCCCGGAGGATTTACTTGGTCTGATGATACTCTTCTATAGTAGATCATCAATTTCCTTTTTGCAATGTTGAAGAAGATTCTAATTCATTTGGATTGGTCTCAACTTTGTTGAAGTCTGTCTTTCGTCAAAATATTTTTCATAAGGCAAGGTTACTATATGTTGCTTCCTGTTCTAAAATGTTGTCGGAATTTCAAAACATACTTGCTTCTGAAATTTTGTTTCAAGTGCCTGTATTCTATTTTGAATATTTGGCTGTTGAAGTTGTTCCTTAATACGCTTGTATTCAATTTCTTCTTTAAAGAAATTGATTTGGTTTGTTTTGAGAGATATTTGATTCAAATCTCTATGAAGTTTCTGTTTAACAAAAGGATTTTTCTGCCAAATCTGTTTGGTACCATTCCTTCTTTCATCTGTTTGTAAGGAACTATTTGGTTGATAAATGAAGTTCAAGAATAACGAGATTAGTCTGCTCCTTGAAGAGCAAAAAGGAGTGATAGATTGTTGCGGACTGAAATCTAATAGCAACATCAGTGATTTTGTAATTGATTTGTAATGTTGTCTCATTTGCTGATCGTAGTCCTTCTTTGATTTTTTCAAAATATTTGTTAGAAACTAATCCTTCTTGAATACAACTTAGATCAGCTCTTGTGTCAAATAAGGATGGAACTTTCAAAATGAAATCATCCTAAATGATAAATTTGTTTTGAACATCCCATTTTCTGATAGAGATATAGGAAATTTTGTTGATGAAGTCTCTTATCGTTGGTGTTGACTGAGGCTACTCCTCATTTTTCTGTCGATTATCTCTATCGGTGATGAGATCCTAGATTTCATCTATCAAGTTCTTGTTTGATTTTGATAAGTCTAATTTCGTCTTTAAGCAAGGCAATTTCAGACTGGAGGCCTTGATTTGTAATAACTGTTTTAAGTTTGTTTGGGAATCGGTTCAAGATGTTTGTGAGATTGCAAATATTGACTATTTTGGGGTCTTTGGAAAAAGGATTTGTTTGGGTTGAAGCTGTGGGTGTGCTCAAAATTTCTTTGAACCTGTCAAAATAGAGTTTTCGTTTTTAGGCTCATTAATGCTTTTAATAAGATCAAGCATTAAGTCTTGTTCTTTGATCAGGACTTTAATTTCAGGATTGTACTCATCCTTTGTTTCACTAAATTGTGAAGAAAAGTCATCTTCGTACAACTAGTTATGTCGTCTTCTGATGAGTTTATTTCTCTATCTGTTTGCCCTGAAATATCAAAATCACTTGAATTAGTAAGCAAATTTGATATTTGTTGTTGCAATTGGTCATCCAATTGGAGGGATTGAATTTTCTTTTTGAGTTTGCAATATTTGGCTATGTGATTTGGTTTGTTACACTTGTAACAGATAATATCTGACAAAGAGGTTTTTGTTTTGATTTAAGGTTTTGAAAGGTAGATTGTTTGTTTGGTCTAAAAGGAAGTTTTCGTCTGGATTGATATCTGGGTTAGTAATGGGTAGTCTTTTTCTGTTTGTGAGGGATATGTTTTTTCTTTCGGGTTTTGGTATGACAAGATGGAAGACCAAATTGTTCACAAAAAGATTCAAGATCTTTTCTCCGTTATGCTCTATCTTTGGCCTATTGTTGTATCATCTTGTCTTGCCTGCAGATTTTAAGTACAACTTGTTGAATCTGACTTATGAGTTGACTATATGTGAGTTGTTCATATGATACTACTCCGTTGTGCTGAATCCTGAGTTCTTCTTGAATAAGGTCTCTGAGTGATTTTAGAAGACTATCTAGGTATTTTTTCTTCCAGCATGTTTGATTGCCATCAGGTTTGGCATAGATTCTGGTGAAAAATGTGCCTTTATACCATCGGAAGTCAGACAAATTTCTGCATTTGAGATTGTTAAGCATTTCAGATAATCTTTCTCTGAAGATTCCTAGATCACCAATAAAAGTTTTAACAATAGAAAAGATTAGTGTTAAAACAGAATCTAGAATTGTTTCTCTATTTTTGAGGATTGGTTGTCCATGAGTATCCGTTTTAATAGATTCCATGATGTTGTGCTTATCATCTGCGATAAGTGTTCATTCTACCATCTTTTGAGTTGACCAGTAAATCTTGCAGCAAGGATATGTGCAGCCAACTGTTCTGTACAACTATGAGTTGTTCTATAGGCTGTGGCTACCATGGTCATTTGTTGAAAAATAGTCATAATGTTGTATTCTGACATGCCATCTATGCTCCATTTATAAATATTGTTTGCATTGTAACTGTTTTGTAAAATATTGAGTTTTTCTTCAAGAACAACATTTGGATAGGTTGCTATACAATAAGAAAGTTTTTGAGGTTTTTTTCAAATTTGGGAGTAAGGCTGAAGGGTCAGTTTGGAAGATGATTTTCAAAACTTTCTTGCTCAATTTCAGTGTCTGTTTTTTATTCTAAGACACAGGTTGATTTGTGGACTGAGGCTGAGGCTAGTTCATTTGATCTATGTTTAGTAGGGATAACAAAAGATTCTTCAATCTTTTAAAGTCTTTGTTCTAACTTAGTAGGTTTGTATCGTAGCATTTGACCATAGTTTTCTGAAATTTCATATGATTTAAAAAGAAAAACTAATGAAAAAGAGGTTAAGCCGAAACTTGAGATTGTAAAACTCGAGATTTGGTAGCAAAGTATAAATCTATGGTTTGAAAATATTTATTTGTATATTTATTTTGTTCATAGATACCCTGTATATCCTGAGCATTTACTGGGTCTTCGGGTTTGGCCTTTTTGAGTTTGAACAAAGTGGCTGATAATTCCACCGCTTTGTAATTGATTGTAATTGGCTGAGAATGTGAAAATTCTAAATGTACTTCTCCATCTGAAGTTTGACATTTCTGTGATACACAAATAGAGAGATAATCTGTTTGTTCTATCTGCGAATATATTCAAACCATTCAAAGAACTGAATGTGTTGTTATTTTTTATTCATGAATAGATAATATCTATCTTGAATCTGTTGTCTAGCTTCTTCTTGGAACTTGGTGAGAAACCATCATCGTTTGGCAGAATTGTGTTCTGCATAAAAATTTGTACGGAAGAATTCCTTATTGATCTGGAATGTAGAGTCTATTAATAAGACTCTCAATTCTCCTGAGATTTGCCACTGTTATTTGGAATATCAGTCATCGTTAAATATGTTGGAGATCTTAATAGATCATCATGCTCATGATGTTCTGACATAGAATTTTATGTTTGTACTATATATCTGGCTTGTGGGATTCTAACTCCAAAGTTTAGGTCCTGCATGTTGGTTGCAACTAATGAAGTGGATCTGCATCCCTGAGTGAAACTCCTTCTTGATAAATCCATATTGATTGTGAAAGATGTTGAAAATCTCTGACTACAAGATTTATTAAACCGAATTTGAACAGATCCCGTAAGATATTGGGTGATGTTTGAGATAGTTGTATTTCGTGCTAGTGTAATAGGAACTATCTCTGAAAGCATCCAGTTATCTGGAAGAGTAACTTGACTCCATGCGATTCATCTAGAAACTGAGATGTTAGATATCGTAAAATCTGTTTGAAAGAGCGTAGTTTTTCCCTTTTTGCTTCTCATCTTTGCTCCAGTATTGAAAGCTGAGTTCATTGTCTTGTACTGAATCTTGTAAATGATAGCAACAAGAAGAGAACCAGATTTGTTTTGTAGTTTGCAGTTTTGATGTTTAATATTAGAGTGTCCAAATGTTTCGGTCTTGTAAAGAAACTATAAAATTTGAAAACTGTCAAAATAAACTGGTCCTTTGCATAAGCTTGTTTCTGCCATTCCCAACAGAAAGTCATTAAAGTTTAGAAACCTGCAATCTCTTAAACATAGTAAGAGTGATTGCATCAAGTCCTTCCCTTGATAGAGATTTTGCTAGCAATCTGTACAAGTCCAAGATGTAGATAGTTGTACTTTTGCTTGTGTTTCTCAATAGTTTTACGAGAAAGTAGTTTGATTTCTCATGATCAGAAGTTTAAGACTATGGTCTGCTTCACAGTCTTGATTGTATAATCAGTCTTTATAAGACCATTTTGATTCATAAATGTCATGATTGGAGTAAGTTGAAATTTTTCAGTTATCAATTGCTTGTTCAATGTTTTCTAGATTGATTTCTTCTTTAATGATGTTTGAAGAAGATGAAGATGATGATGCAGATGATTTAGAAAAATTTCTAAATAAAGAAGACATGATAAAAATAAACAAGAATATTACAGAAGAAATTTGCAGAAGAGCAAATAAGTAAAAGTAATAAAGCGTAAACAATAAGCGGTAAACAATAGAGTTGTAATACCCCTTTCCCCTAGACACAGATACCTTTGGGATCCATGGGATAAAAATTATATTTTTCAACAAATTATGTTAAAGATATCTGAGATCTGTAACCATATCTCATACTAATCAGTACGTGGACTTCTATCTGGCAAGCCATTGACTGCCCTCATCAGAGATTTGGGACTTAGGTCGTCCAATATACCAAAGAGTACTCGTTAATATGACCTTCTAAGTTTAGATCTTTCATATTCATGTTTTACTATACTGGATTTCTCTAATACCCTCAACGGTGCTACAAGTCTTATTGCCCCTCTAGGTCTGATTGCCTAAACCCACCGTTGATAATCAACAGGCATAAACAAGAATATTCAAATCAAAGTAAGAAGCTTACAAATTCATAATAACCATATCATAATGAATTGAAAATAATAATTAATACCTCACTTCCCCTTCTGGCTCTGATAACCGTATCATAATGGATTGGGAATATATATATATATAGCTGAAGCTGAAAAAACTATGGCTGCCCATCAACAAGCCATATCCGAACAAACTGAAGTTCAAATAGTAAAATTTTCAACCAGCGGTAAGCTAGAAACTGTATAAAGAGAAGATTTAGAGACCAACAATAGAACAAACTTAAGCCTGGAAAAGTCAAAACCACATGAAAAGATGAAGCAAAGAAAGTATACAGGACACAGACTGCACAAGCAATGAACACGAAAATCAAATCACTCAATTACTCAATTAACACGCCAAGGCACAATACTCACGAGGCAAAACAAACTGGGAAGTGACTACAACCACTAAAAAACTCGTCCAAATAGTTTGTCTACATGAAACTATCACGGAATTAGCCATCAAAAACAAAGCCCAAAATGATAATTAATCCAAAAATCAACGTAAAAATATAAAAAGAACAATAGCCAATGGAACCAGCAATAAGGGATGGCAAAAAAGATGCTGTAAGTTCTTTTTCTATCCATCCCAACAACTTCAAGAAAATGTTCTAGAGAGAGAGAGAGAGAGAGAGAGTACTTATCTTTGTATGGCATTGCAGATAAATCAGCATGAAGATGGCAACTAGTATAAATGCACAACAGCAGAAATATGACAATTTTACAAGAATCTGAATCACAAACTTCAAGAAAAAGGGAAAATGCACAAAAAGCTCAATGAGTCAGTGCAATATATAGTTTTACTAACAAGAAGCCTTCGTGGATTCAGCTTAAAATTTCACTCTGTATTGCTAAGTGTGTAGAGATGATGAATTGTTAGAGCCCCTTTAATTTTCAACATCTAATGTAAACCCACTGGAACTTTACTGTGTACTGTTCCTATCCCTAAAACCTGAAATACCCATTCGGGAGGTACATAAACAAAATAGCCACACAAGAAAGGTTATCTTTTATATGCCAAAACAATATATATATATATATATATATATATATATATATATATACATACACTTTGCTAGTTCTATGGCTAATAAAAGCTGAAAGCATATGACCAAGAAAAGTAGCATAATATTTCATCACTAGTAAAATGAAGCCTAAAGAAGGGGCCTGCACTTCTAACGATCAGCAGCACTGAAGGACCAAGTGTGACTTAACCACAAAACAAAGATCAAGGAAGATAAAAGGTAAACTTACCATCCAACTAATTAAAGGATACGAATACAACTATACTCGAGATGCAACAATGAACAATTCGAGAATTACTTGCACCACAGAATCAATAATTACCCTACTGTCAAAAGCCACATTCTTATAAACTGTCTTCATTTTCCTCTATATATATGTCACCACAAAACACAACATAAATGAACAGAAATAAATCAAAGTCTACTAGAACCGCCTGCCATATAGTTATCGACAATCATTAGCTTATTTGACCTTGTAGTCAAAGGGGGGGAAAATCCATGCCATTTAACAAATAAAAGGCAAACAGAACAACAGTGGCAGAGTACTGAAATAAATGAGTAAACAGAAAATCCAAGATGGGGCCGGGACCAAGGGAAACCACTAACAGAAATCCATTGAGAGCCGTAACCTACAAGTAATATATCCCAGCATATTAGGTACCTTTAAAAATAATTCGCATTTCTTTACATTCACACACAGATAGATAATAGACGAGACTAAACAAAATATATCATCACTCGTTAAAACTTTCTCCAACTATATCCAACTAATGGAGACTCCCTTCTGACTGGAAGTTCTTAAATACCAGATTAAAAATCCTGTTGGAAATTTATTAGTTTTTCGTTGGGAAATGAAGGTCATCAATTTGGACTTTTGAGGATACCAGTTGAAAGCAAAGAAGACAGAGAGAAAGGGTGTTTCGGAGAAAGAGGGAAAAATGAGAATTGAGACTTAATTGAAAAGCAGAGAGAGAACGTGTATGTGAGGAAGGGAGAAGACATAGAAGAGAGTTTTGCTCAGGATGAGCAAGAAGAGAATGCAAAGAAGAGCCATCTTTCTATCGTTTAATATTTCCTCACTTGCAGGCTAAGTTTCCTCAAACTTCTCTGACAAAAACTATTCAAACCATTCTCACTGGAGCTTACCCGCATGAACCTTCCTAAATCCGTCACCACCTTACTTTTCTAGCTAACAACGGCAAAAAAGATTTGCTATGGAATTTGCTTTTCTATACCTCACAGGATTCCAGTAACCAAGCTAGGCCTAAAGGCAAAGAGACCAGAAACAACCCGAAAACCAAAATTACTTATTAGCCAACGGAAACTTATTCGCAACGGAATATCGATTTCATTGAACCATAAATTTAAGTAGATAGCAGATATAAGATCCTAAACTTGAAGCAGATAAGGAGCTTCTAAGCCTGGAAACCTGCACCAATGAAACACTTATTGGCGAATGCCGATGTAATTGAACTGCAACAAATAAGTAGATAGTAGATATAAAACCAATTGCACTCAAACTCCAAAGCGTGAAATTCAGACAATGACATCATGATAATTTTCAAAGACTAGATACCTGACGAGAAATGGTCATAATTCTCATGTTGTTGTTTACTCAATGCAATTTGTTTGACTGTATGCATATTACTCATTCCCTCCACTCAATATGAGGACGATGAAATACAGCATAAGGTTAATTGGCCAGAGTTACAGCATGAGTAATAAAAAATTTCATCACCTGCACACTGCAAAATCAAAACTGATATACGCCCCAAAGTGCTCCTTGATACCAACATAATCCCATTAATACCACCCATTCAAACACAATTCCAGCCGAAACTGATCTTCTCCTTAGACATTGACATTTCAGCAGAAGTGTTTCTCCATTTCTAGGTGTAAAAATTTAGTTCACATTCTACTATTTTTCCTAAGATACCTGTCCTCACAAACATCATCATTAATAAAACAGAGAGCATACATGCAAATTAATTTAGTTTTCATCCTTGCTAAGTAAGATGTTCCAAATTTCCCATGGATGCTTAGGTGCTGCAGAAGTGAACACGCAAAGAAAGTTGTTTTATAATGTGGAATAACTTGGATGGTTATACAAGACGAGCAGACATACATGAAATGTCCAGATGCATGTCAACAAAACATTTGTTATGGCATATTGCTTGCAAACAAGATACAAAATGGAAATTCACCTTGATATCTCATTGATCATGTAGAAGATTTCATTTGCTTTTCATGCTTACCCCATCATGAAACACCCATTAAAGTTGCAATGAGCAACAAAAAAAAAAAAAAAATTTAGAAAGCTATTACAGAAATTAAAGGACAAATTTTTCTTTGCTGTTGAAAATGATTTGTTTAGTGATAAAGCTGATCTTTTCTTGCTTCGTGTATTGAATTGCTTTTTTGTCGTGCATTCAATTGCTTATTTGTCTTTCTAGATGTTTATAAAAGTCATTAGAGAGAAACTGATGGATAAGAGCCACAACTTTGTTTCCTTATTTATTTGCTAGAGATCAACACTCCTAGAATTTATAACTTTTATCAAAATAAGGCAAAACAATGAGTGAATTAATTTATAAATTCTACATGCCCGCATATTAATTTCATCTCAAAGCTTGGATCTTATGAAGTACATGAAATCACCTGTACGTAATATTCAACAAATCAGCCCAAATATAAAACATGGGAATAATAATATTAAGAGAAGGGAAAGGACTGATTAAGTTTTCAAACAACTTTCTCGACATAGCAAACTCATGATTGACAGAAATCCTTTCTACTTGTGAACTATTAAGTATCATAGTTCCCGTGTTCACATATCAACACTCTGGTCAATATGGAGGACTATGTCAGTGCCAGTTAAGCAATCATACTCTAGATTTTTCTATACCTTAGAAGGATATCATCACCATAATGAGGGTAAGGACACTTAAAAAATTCCAAACCTATGTTTGAATCTACCTTGAAAAAAAAAAAAACTATGCAACTAAAAGTAATATATTAGACCAATTAACCAAACTAGAAGAGTTAAGAAAGATCAATAGAGATTTAATCAGCAAATTCATGATTGCTTCCTTTTCTCCTTCAAATAACAGAAATTCCTTTGAAAATCCAAAACTGCCCAAACCAAATGCCGGAAACCAATTTCCGGCCAAAATATGGAGGGCGAGTACAAAAGGCAATTAGCACTTTGCCACAAAAGGAAATTACTCAAACGGGTCTCACCAGAAGTACGTATGATAATATCAGGATCAGGAACAACTGCAGCATACATATGTTTTTCGACATCATTAACCAGGATTTCATGTTTCCTTTTGTGCTTTTCATTCTCTCTCAGTAATTTTAAACCATTTCCGGCACCACTTAACTCCAGTGCTCTCACTTCATCCCATTTTTCTTCACAACATTCTTGAACAGCATGCACAATTTCATCAGAGGATGTATAGGCAAGACAAATTGAGAGCACAGCTTTTGAATTCCTAGCAGTAGCTAACATAGCCCTCTCTGCTGCCAACCTGACTGGCTTGCTCAAAAGTTTAAGATTGCCTAGAAAAAAAATCCTAACTCCATACTGATTCACCAGGCTTTCCTCTTTAATTAAATCTTCAATTTTCTCTTGCATCAACTGCATAGTGGATTGAACTTCTTCAGGGCGTCTTTTAAAATTATCTATGCTGAAAGCATAGATGGTCACAAATTTCACACCAAACTCATAACAGTATTTGAGCATGTTCATGAGAGCTAAATAGCCTGCCCTATGGCCAGCCCCTTCTAACAAATTCCACTTCTTAGCATATCTTCGGTTCCCATCCATTATAAAAGCAATGTGGTTAGGAACAGGTCCAGCAGAAAGAACTGAAAATACACATTTTCTAAAGAAACTACACAGATATTCAAACTTTTGCGTCGCTTCATCACCAATTCTCTTCTTCATGTCAAATACTATGCAAAAGTACAAGTCAGTGAAACCAAATTAACCTGATCAGAGCCAAAACAAAAGACAAATTAGTGTTATTCAGGCCAAAATGTACAAGCTTTTTGCTTAAATAAGTAACTAGCATCTTGAGCAAACCCTAAAAGCAACAACTCCAAAAAGGCTCAATAAGGATTTGATAAACGGAAAATGATGAAAGATATCACCAACATTTTTCGGTCAGTGCTATAGAATTAAATAGTATACCGAGTTTCAAGCCAGGCCCCATAACTGAACCTTCACACACAAATTCAGCAAGACCCAGATAAAAATGACAATAGAAGGAATCAATCAACTGCAGAAGCTCAACCAAACAAACAATCAAAACAAATTAATAAGAACTGTTGAAAAGATCACTATTAACAGAGAGCAAGCACAAATTAAAACTACAAAAAAATTACAACCGGCAGCCAATCAAAATGCTAATGAATTGAACTATACGAAATCAAATAAAAAAACCCCCAGAAACCAATACTTGGAAATGAGAAAAGGGATGATCCTAAAGCTGCAAATTGACTACTATCTCTACAGCAATCTTCTTTCTCCAGCTGAAAGTGAAGACAGCCAATAACAGAGATATCATGGAAGGGAAAATGATAATGACTAATGAGAAAGAGAGGCGCAAATGAATTGTCATTTCAATTACACTATACAGCCAACTAAACCAAATCTCCTTTTTTCTACTTTGTCTGTTTTATCTTTACCCTTCTGCTTCTTTTTGGATTGGATTTTTTGGGCTATTATGAAACTTACTTTACATTTAAGCCAAACAGTAAAACTAATGCATTTTATTTAAATGTTGTATTACTAAATGAAATTCCTACAAATATATAATATCCATCTTATTCCAATATTCATTTCATTTCCTTAACCAGAACCCAAAAAATTGTCAAGAGCAAGCTCAATAACAGTTGAAACTTTAACAAGATCTAAAGCATAATAATATCAACAAAGCTAAAAGGGACAGCTTCCATTCAGTAATCATTGCCATCAAGATCTAATATTACATATGGAAATCAAAGAAATTATAAAAAAAAAAAAAAAGACAAAGAGAACACAGCGTAACCATATCTTTACCTGGAGATTTGGATACCAGAGACATAGTAGCAACTCTAATATGGAGAAGGAAACCAAACCTTTGATGAACCCAAATAGTAAAATTTCCCCCGATAAACAGAAAGAATTTCCCAAATAACAATGTATCAAAGCAGATGAGAAATAAGCGATTCAAAAATGATTGAAAAAAAGAAAAAGAAAGAGAGGGATAAATGATTTATTAATGAAGACACTTTTTTTCCCATTGAAAGAACATATTTCTTTTAAAGCAAAAGGAAAAGCATATGGCATCTATGCTCAGTTACCTGATTAGGGAATTATCTTTTAAAGTATATTTAAGAACTAAATAATATTAGACGACATTATGAATCAAACACATAAATCACAGACAAACAAATCCCTGAAAAAAATATTAATAAATAAAGAATTAAAAAAAAAAAAACCGGGCTTTTGGCTATATGCGAGTAAAGTGGAGCGGACAACAGAACCTCTCAAAACAAGTGCAATATAGGAATATGCTCCTGAAGTTTGACCAAAACTACTTAGTATATCGCAATTCCCAAGTCAATTTTGAATTAAAAAAAATAATGAGAGCCCATATGCGAATTTTTTTTTTTTAACCAATGCCAATGTTTTTTCGCAAGTACAAGCAGAACCCACTTGAGAGAGAGGAACAAAAATATAATCAGAAACTTTTAGCAAATTATTAGGCTGTTCCAGCATACAATACCAATTGAAGAAGAAACCAAAACATTGAGATTGAATACTGGCCCAATCCAATGCAGATATAATGAGATGGAAGGAAATTAAATGCCCAGAAGAAAGTACCTGTCCTGAAACTCAGAGCGAAAGGGACTTCAGAGATGTTATAGACAGAACATTTGATTTTTCCCGTCTTTGTTGTTCGTCTTATGGATCTCTGTCTAAGTGACCGTTGCTTTAACTGACAACGAAAAAAAGAAAAAAGCACAGAAGGAAGGAGGGTCTCGCGTCTTTTCCACTTCTTTCAGAAAAAGCGGGAGGAGAAAAAGAATTAATCTCTTTTTTTATGCGTCATTCCAGCCAGTCCTACTACTCCTATTGGCGATGTAAGAGCTGACATGGCTTATTTGAGCTGATATGGATCCGAGCCGGTCCTGGACGCGCCGCCCTACGTGGCAACTGAGAGAGAATATACAAAAGTACTCTTGACCCTTCGACGCTCATGTTAGATCCAACCTGATGTAACTGACATACTTGATGTATGTATTGAGCAGTACTTAATTAAAGTTATTATGGTTTTTAATAAATCTCACCTTCTAGCCTAGTGAATCAAATTTATAGGGATAGTAATTTGTTCAATTATTTGGCAATCAAGTTACCCCTACATAAGTTAGAATGATTGACTAATACAAGAGACACGTGTCAATATTTTACTAATATGTTGTATGGTATGTCTATAATAGGCAATCACATCATCTAATTATTTCTATAGTTCCCACTATCTAATGGATTCTTATGACTAATCCAATTAGAGACTTTGAAGCATTAGCAAAAAGATAATTATTGAAACATCTTGTCTCGATTAATTTCTAGCTTCCTAAGTGTCATGCCTTCTAGAATCTCATGGTGATTCTTCAAATTTCAGAAATGATTTTTCACTTGCATGTGTGTATAATTCTAAGACATTCACCATTATGAGGATTTTATTTGTTCTTTTTCTCATTATTTAAAGTAAGAGCCCTTGACCCAAGCAACTTACCATAAGCTTTCTCTACTCAGTAATCTTCATAAGTGTATTAAAATTCTTTCTCATCTTCTTATTGGCTTGACACCTTATGTGAGGGCCATGATCACATCTGCCTATCCTGGGATCACCTAGAAACCCGTTTTTGATGACCATTTGAAGTCGAGCACAGCACACTGAATTTCTTAACCTCCAAGGGCTTTGTTAAGGTTCCATCTGATACTAACTTAACGTGACATGCATTGCCCAAACGTCATAAGGAACAAACCTAGTATTGTAACCGCTAAATTATCTTGGACTAAGGTGTTAGACTAGGGCCCTAGCCCTTGGTCATTCTCTCTCCCCCTAATATAAATACACCTCGTTTGATCTTAGAAAAGTATGTTTCTTAAGCTAAACCTAGTTACCTCCTAACCTCAAACAACTTTTCTGACTTGATTGTCGAAAGTACAACGAGGGGAAAGTCTCGCTCTGTGCTTTGTTTTTTGTGTTGTAGGTAACACCTACTCCTACCTCGACCAACGATTTTGGTTGTACTAGAGTCACCCATAACAATTATCGGCATATGTGGAAAACGCATTGCATCATGGCTCCACATGCTAAAAGTAAACATACGACTCTCATTATCAACGATCAACAAAGAATTATACCAACAACCTAGGGTATAACCGGGGACAATGGGATGAGTAGACACCTGTGAATGAAGAAGCCCTTGGGAAGACGGCTGAGTTCATCGTTGAAAATCTTGGCATTTATAAACAACTAGGTAGGTATCTCAAATGTAAAGGAAGAAGGCCAAGTTCTCTGACGTGGTGTAGATTAGGTATACCAATTATGAACAAAAACAAACAAATCAAGTAATAAAAACCTAATCTCCCAACTTATTCCTCAAGTGCACGGGTCGGTTGTAGTATTTGGAGTATTAGGTGTCGAATCCCACGAGAAATCAAATATGTGCAATTACTAAAGCTTTTTCACCAACTTTTATTATCTAAACACAAATGAAAATAAGAGTGATAGGAGGTCCGTTCAATAGACTAGATATATGATTGAGAACTTGGGTAGAATTCAATACAAAGAAACCAAGAACATAGAATCCACTAATGAACCAAGTATGAATTACCTACTAAGTGTTATCTTGCTTTGTTTAGAATCCAATTCCATATGTGTCATAACTAGATCTCTCTATGAAATGACAAGATTTCAACTATTCTCATTATAAAACCTTATGAAATTATGAATTGTATTGATTCACTTAAGCATCCATTATTCTCATATGAACGTCTTAAGCATTATTTGTTCATTTTCCATTGTTACATACATCTCTCAATGTTAAGTAGCAACTAAATGACTTGTTTAAGTTGGCCATACAAAAACAAGTATTAAGACTTAAACAAATAAACAAACAGATGCAAGCTTAGTAAGTGCAATGAGTTAAATCATGTTTGTTGATTCATTAGTTTCATCTATGATCTAGATGAAGCTTTTAGTTCAATATGGTTAATGCAACAACTAAAAGTTCAACTTCAAAGACAGAATTCATGACAACTATTGAAAATAAAAGAGAAAGAGTTTGAGAGTTGATCAACTAATATGAGAATTAGTCCTCTTCTTTATTCACCTTCAAAGGTTTGCTCTACACAAGTCTCTCACAATGTTCCTCACCACTCTATTGAAGGATTTAGAGAATTCTACTAATTTTCTATTAAGCTAAGTAGAAAATTAAATCCTATAACTACTTTCTACCACTAAGACTTGTTACAAATGCTTTACAAATGACTTCTATTTATAGACAAATGTTTCTCAAGTCATTTTTCAACTTGCATAAATCATTAATGCATAGAAATAATGAAGATTTGCTTGGGGATTCCAAATGGGCACAAAAGTCTTCATTTATGCTTCCAATGTATTTTCGCACTTGCAGAACCCTATATTCTTCTGAAAATGTTTCCAAAAACCAGCTAGAAGAGGATGCAAGTTGATGCCCTAGAAAGTCCAACCGAAATATAATACGCGGCTGGCAATATGCGGATGATCATTCGTGTATCGTCAGCCGCGGATCACATCCTGTGGCCCCCACTTGTTTTTCTGATTTTTGTTGAACTGGACCTGATGTGTGCAGGCTTTTTTCATGTATTTTCAAGCATTTTGGCGAACAATTAGATTTTTCATTATTTTGCACAATTGTTCCTTCGAGTTTGTTTAATCAACCTTAACTCTTTGAATCACCATTGAATTTGATTTTCCTTTACTCCAGTTGATCCAAAATAAGTTTTAGTATGATGAACCTGCAATTATACATAAGAATTGTGCATTAATTTGCTCAAATAAAAATTTCGCCTAAAAAATCCTAATTCCGGTAAAAACCCTAATTCTCATGACTTGTTAGAAAATGAGTCATTTGCAACCACAAATACTATAATTATAATTAAAATATCATCTAAAACATATAATAATATTGGTAAATTTATTACTTATCAAACTCCCCCACACTTGAATCATTGTTTGTCCTCAAGCAATTAGAAAATCAAAAAATCAAATAATGATTCAAGACTTGATATAACAAATGCCTCATTGTTGAATGCAATTCCACAAAATAAAGTAACTAGGCATTACGCAATTCTTTGTAAAGTTTTTAATACTAATAATACCAAGTAAAAGTGAAGTAATTATGTCAAGATTAAAATTGATTCTACCAAATTTCTTGGCCTTACGAAATTTCACACACTAAGTATTCAATATAAACAATCATGTATATTTCAATTATACACAAGAGGGACATGTTGCATTTTATAATGGCAAGTGTCTTTTAATGCGAAGGTTGACATTTGTTGATGAAAACCCCCGGTTATTCAACACTTTTATCATTTCAACCACAAATTAATGCTTAGTTTGAGAAGTGAAATTGCTTTCTGATGAAAGGATCGACATTTTGTGATGAAGACCCCTTATTACTCAACAATTCACTTTCAATAAAACTTGCTTTGCATATTCTTAACTCAATGCCGTTTGACGCGAAAATCAACATTTGTGATGAAGATTCCCGGTTACTAAGCAATTTGAATAATTGGAGTAGTAATAAATAGACATTTATCATTGAACTTCATAACATACTTGTCCTTTTATTCAAATAAGTATACTTTTTGTCTATATCTATCACTTTAGAATGTAAAATTAAGTAAAGAAAAGAAATTAAAAATCAAACATGCTAAATTAAGACATAATTACAACCATTTTACAAGGTATACTTTCTTAAAAACAAAACTCCTAATCACATAATAACTATTTCTTCATATATTTGTAGAAAAAATTTAATCAAAATTGCATATATTATTTCAAAAAGTAAAGGAATTTAACAAGTGTATGGCATGAAAACATGTTAAAGAAGCTAAATTTCAAAAATTTTGACCATATTTTACCAAAACATTATCTTAACACTCTTTACTCCAAATCCCAACCAAACATATTCTTATACCTTTCCCCCACACTTAGTATGACACATTGTCCTCAATGTGTAAAGGAAGAATTGAGAATGAAAGATAGAACACTAGAACTCCCCTTGTTTGGTTTGAGAATCCAAAGGTTGATATTGATTATGTCCTTGAAGTCCGTGGCTCTTGGCAAGTTCCTCTTTGCAATCATGATGTCCCTCATTTGGTCCACATTTTGCTCATTGTCCTTGACTCAAGTTTAAAATACTTGAATGTTATGTTAGATGATAAATGAATAGCTAGTAAAACATAGCATACTTGAAAGTTTTGAATTCTCCCACACTTAGTTTATTCAATGCGGCTCTAAGGGGGTGAAAATTTTAAAAAACAAGTCATATGAGCAAATGTATAATGTATTGATGAAGTAAAATGCTAAAGAAACTTGGTCAAAATTGCTCTATATCAAAAATCACCCATTCATACCATGTATTCATAATTACAAATTAAACTTAAACTATGAACATGTAAGATTGTAATATATTAGAGTGCTTATTTTAGTGTCCAAATCATATAGGCTAATTATAAAACACATGTTGTAAGTGAACCAATTGAAAATTAATGAAAATGAACATGAAAAGTCACTTTAAACAGTGATACGCGAATGGTTACCCACTTATCTTATTGCTCGCCGCGTATCTCTGTGCAACGTATCGCACTGAGCTCCCAGAAGTTGATACGCGTCAGCAATACGCAACTGGCGTCTGCGTATCTCTGTGGCGCGTATCACTTCCTGCAACGGGCAGTGATTTTTCAGTTTTGCAGGTTACTGTTCTATTGGTTTATGCTATTTTCTACAGCACTTTTAAACTTAAATTTAACATATTTTTGAACACTTTTAACACTAGGAACAAGTTTGAATCATGAAAATACACATGTGCAAACAAAATTTTCTCAAATTTTGCATCAAAATCACAACACATTACATGGATTGAGCATAAATTTTAAAGATGCATAAATTACAAAATTTGAATGTACTTTCCAAACCAATTCTGCACACATATTTCTTTAAGCATATTAAGCATAAAAACTAGGCCAAACATCAAATAATCACATTGAACCTCCAAATGACCTTTTTGTTCAAAAAGTTTTCCAATCATGAATAGTAACTTTCATCAAATTTCAACTTCTAAAACACCTCATATACCACATAATACACACGTTAAACATATTCATAAGTATGAAATGTTAAAGAAGAAGGTATTTTAGAGTTAGACTTATGGTGGTAACATTTTGAATCAAACTTGATCTTCAAATTTCAAATTGCATGCCTACAAAACAAATCAAGACAAATATACTTTAAACTACTTAATACACATTAAAATTTTACGAAAATATTGCAAATGTTGGATTGCCTCCCATCAAGTGCTTCATTTAGAATCTAGAGCTAAACTTTGTAGATGTAAGCTTCAATTTTTAGGACCATAACCCAAAGAATTCTCCACTCCTTTGGATGTAGATATGTCAATAAAGTGTAATTGGTCCTTCCTTATCATTGTCCTTTTTCTTGCGCTTCCAAATCCTAGAAATGAAACATTAGGCACATTATCATCTAAATCGTCAATTAAATACATTTTAAAGGTAGAAGAGGGAAGTTTCATCATTTCATTCAATTCAAAAGATATTTCTTTATCCCTTACTTTTAACTTTAATGTTCCATTTTTCACATTAATGATTGCACCGGTGGTAGCAAGAAAAGGTCTACCAAGTATGATAGACATGTTTATATCATTCTCCATATATAGAACAACAAAGTCAACCGGGATGATAAACTTATCTACTTTCATTAAGACATTTTCAAGAACACCAAGTGGATGCCTAATGGATCTATCGGCTAGTTGTAATGTAATGTTTGTACTTTGTACTTCCTTAAATCCTAGCCTCCTCACTATTGATATGGAAATTAATGAGACACTAGCACCCAAATCACATAAAGTATTGAAAAAATTAACATCACCAATAGTGCATGGGATAGAAAAACTCCCTGGATCCTTAAGTTTTATTGGCAATTTGTTTTGGATCCTTGCACTACATTTCTCTGTGAGTGCTACAGTTTCAAAATCATCAAAACTTTTCCTCCTTGTCAAAAGATCCTTCAAAAATTTGTTGTACTTGGAAACCTGCAAAAATGCATCTATAAAAAGAATGTTAACATGTAATTGCTTGAGCATTTGTGCAATTTTCCCAAACTCCTTTTCTGGTTTTTCATTTTTAAACCTTTGTGAAAATGGAATTTGTGTTGGAAGAGTTTGTGATTGAGATTTCATATTATCAACACCATCTTCTTTATCACTTACTATTTCCTTCCCTTTGTTCACTTTTTCATCCTTTTTACTTCCACATTTTTCTATAATTGGTTCGTTTAAAATTCTTCCACTTCTTAATGCAATAGCTTGGACTTGTTCCTTAGGATTTATTTCGGTTCTACTTAGTAACTCCCCTTGTTTTCTAAGGTCTAATTGTTTGACTATTTGAGCAATTTGATTCTCTAAAGATCTTGCCATTCCTAACATTCTACCTTTAAATTGCTCAACCCTTTCCATTACCTTCTCATTTGCTACCTCCCAAACCAGTTTGTTTTGTGAAAATTCTGGTTGAGTTATCATCTTTGGCTCCCTCCACCCAAGATTAGACAAGTGTAAATGTGGGTTGTCATTAGCATTACTACCAAACTAATTTTGTTGAACCATTTGAATTAATCCTGACTTAAGTTCAAAGTTATTTGCATTTACCGATGGTCTTATAATGCTTGTGTGAGAACCAGTTGGATCGGGCATAGCAAAATCTCTTAAAGAATGAATTTGAGGGTTAGGATTTTGCTTTACCTCTTCCATGGTTACCTCTTGTTGATGTTCTTGAGATTGAGATGTACTTGAGGTGTCACCAATCTCCTCTACCTTAGCTTGTTTTTCTTGCTTTTTTTGCAGTTTTTTCTATTTCTAGATCAAATGGAAGCACGATTCTTAAGCTCCTATGCATACACCTACAAAAGAATTACAAGCAAATATATTCAAAGTTTAGAGTAATAAAATTAGCTTTTGCCTTAATATTGCCTTGATTCCCCAGCAATGTCGCCAAAAACTTGACGTGGTGTAGATTAGGTATAACAATTATGAACAAAAACACACAAATCAAGTAATAAAAATCTAATCTCCCAACTTATTCTGCAAGTGCACGGGTCGGTTGTAGTATTTGGAGTATTAGGTGTCGAATCTCACGAGGAATTAAATATATGCAATTACTAAAGGTTTTTCATCAACTTTTATTATCTAAACACAAATGAAAATAAGAGTGATAGGGGGTCCCTTCAATAGAGTAGATATATGATTGAGAACTTGGGTAGAATTCAATACAAAGAAGCCAAGAATATAGAATCCACTAATGAACCAAGTATGAATTATCTACTAAGTGTTATCTTGCTTTGTTTAAAATCCAATTCCATATGTATCATAACTAGATCTCTCTATGAAATGACAAGATTTCAACTATTCTCATGATGAAACCTTATGAAATTATGAATTGTATTGATTCACTTAAGCATCCATTATTCTCATATGAACGTTTTAAGCATTACTTGTTCATTTTCCATTGTTGCATGCATCTCTCAATGTCAAGTAGCAACTAAATGACTTGTTTAAGTTGGCCATGCAAAAACAAGTATTAAGACTTGAACAAGTAAACAAACAAATGCAAACTTAGTAAGTGCAGTGAGTTAAATCATGTTTGTTGATTCATTAGTTTCATCTATTATCTAGATGAAGTTTTTAGTTTAACATAGTTAATGCAACAACTAAAAGTTCAACTTCAAAGATAGAATTCATGGTAACTATTGAAAGTAAAAGAGAAAGAGTTTGAGAGTTGATCAACCAATATGAGAATTAGTCCTCTTCTTTATTCACTTTCAAAGGTTTGCTCTACACAAGTCTCTCACAATGTTCCTCACCACTCTATTGAAGGATTTAGAGAATTCTACTAATTTTCTACTAAGTTAAGTAGAAAATTAAATACTATAACTACTTTCTACCACTAAGACTTGTTACAAATGCTTTACAAATAACTTCTATTTATAGACAAATGTTCCTCAAGTCATTTTTCAACTTGCATAAATCATTAATGCGTGGAAATAATGAAGATTTGCTTGGGGATTCCAAATGGGTACAAAAGTCTTCATTTATGCTTCCAATGTATTCTCCTACTTGCAGAATCCTATATTTTTCTGAAAATATCTGCAAAAACCCGCTGAAAGAGGATGCAAGTTGATGCCCTAGAAAGTCCAGCCAAAATGCGATACGTGGCTAGCAATACGCAGATGATCATCCACGTATTGTCAGCCGCTGATCACATCCTGTGGACCCCACTTGATTTTTTGATTTTTGTTGAATTGGACCTGATGTGTGCAGGCTTTTTTCACGCATTTCTAAGCATTTTGGTGAAGAATTAGATTTTTTCATTATTTTACACAATTGTTCCTTCAAGTTTGTTCAATCAACCTTAACTTTTTGAATCACCATTGAATTTGATCTTCCTTTACTCCAATTGATCCAAAATAAGTTTTAGTATGATGAACCTGCAATTATACATAAGAATTGTGCATTAATTTGCTCAAATAAAAATTTTGCCTAAAAAATTCTAATTCCGGTAAAAACTCTAATTCTCAAGACTTGTTGGAAAATGAGTCATTTTCAACCAAAAATACTATAATTATAATTCAAATATCATCTAAAACATATAATAATATATATAATAATATTAGTAAATTTATTACTTATCATTCTCTACATTGATTTGAGACTTCTTCTCCTGAATTTTCTAAGATGGAGTTAGCCATTAAGTATTCAACGAGAGACAAGACCCAGAGATCTATGGAGAAATAGTCTTCAAAGATGGGGTCGTATCAAGAGTCCTTTCTAGTGGGTATATGTAAGAGGATAGATGTTGGCAAGTCCCTTAGGCAATAGCTCAATTACGCTGACAAATATATCCGAGTGCCAACTTTTGCCAATGACATTAATAATGACCCTCTTTCTTTGAATCTTTTAAACTGCCAAACATTTCATATTACAACAGTTGAGAAGGCCTGGCTAATCATGTCAATGCATTCATCTCAAGTTTTTGTATCTATTAGGTCTCTGACTTGGTAATACACTGAGCTTTTCTTGTCTTCTTATAAGGGAATGCCTGTAAATGGTTCTAGAAGTTAGAACTAGGAAATATCAATTCCCTGAAAGGGTTGGTTAACAAATTCGTCCGCCGGATTGTGTTGCTCAGCTTGTAGATACCAAATTTTAACACATCCTTTATAAAAAAAATGTGTTTTACTTCATTTAGGGGTAATTTTTTTATTTTTCGGGGTCAATTACAATTTTTGCGTAAATTATGACAAATTAATCGTATCAGGGGTAAAATAGTAATTTTAGCATGAAGACACCTTTTTTTATTTTAATTTCTGAATTCATATTTTTTTATGTTTTATGATTTTTCTAATTTTATTTTTTTTTTGAAGTAGTTTAGTAATTATTTAGAATTTTGGTATTTTAAAGCTAATGGCGTGTTTTCCAATGCAACCTTTTTATTAGAATTTTTTGTGTGAAAAACTTTATGTATGCATTTCATATATTTGTAGACTTTATGTAAAAATTTCATGATTTTTTGGAGGTCGTTTTGATATTTATTTTCAAATTTTTATCTTTTTATCTATTAATGGCACGTTTTCTAATGTTGTATTAACTTTTAATTTATTATATTGAATTTTCTTTCTTGTAATGCTGATTTTTTTTCCTTTATAAGTTTAGTTCTTTAAAAATTTAAGGAGTCCATGTGGGTTTTTATTTTATTGTATTTTATTTCATTTTTTTCATTTTTCTTACAAATTTCTTTCCCTTTAAAAAAAAAAACTGGTTGCTGTTGCTTCTACCATGGATGTAAAGCCAAGTTCAACTGCATCCATCAAATCCCTTAAACACCATCATCACCACCATCCCCACTTGTAATCCCATCATCAGATTTTAGGGGATTTGAGGGGATTTTTTGTTGATTTTTTTCCTGTTTTTCATGATCATCATATTCACATTCACACACATTTTTCTCTCACTCACTTCACCTGCACTCTCACACACAACTGACACACCATCACCACCATTCTTCTTCACTTCTCATAGCTGCACTTTCTCACAATTCACAGACACCCAATCTCCTCTCTCGGCTCTCACAACATCATCACACACTCACTTCACCAACATTAACACACTCCTCACTTTTGCATTCCTCTTGTTTTTCTCCACTCCAATACACAAAAACAAACCAACTCACAACTCACATAGCCTTCTATTTTTTTTCTCTCCTTCGGCACTCAATCAAACACACTGCCATTACACCTTCATCCCATGGCATCACACATAGAGTTTGCACAATCTACTTTCACTCCCTGCACAAATACCTTTTACACACACCTGCACATTCACGCATTCAAACACATACCTGCACAAATAAACATCTGCACACTCTCACAATCACACACAAAACCAGTTTTACATCACACACACACATAATGCACACAAAATTCACACACATACATAGTCGATTACACACAAAACCTCCCTTTTCGCCAGTTCTCCTCCCTACAGCCACCACAACTAGCACAACACCACCCAAATAACCACCATACTGCCTTAAAATCTTAGCCTCTCAAAAGCCATCAAAATCATCCAAATTAAACCTTCAAAAATAAAAACAAGCACCACGAATCCACAGCCAAGAAACACCAATTGACATCCCAAATTCCTGCAAAAATCAGCTTCCTCACTGCTCGGCCCAACTATAACCACCAGTGACACAGCCTCCTGGCACTGCCGACGGATTGCACCCCCATCTAGGGATCATTATCGCAGATTTTCACCCCCAAATCAACATTTGTACCTATTATTCAAATAAGAAGTATTCCTATTATCCCTCAATTCTCCTTATGTGCTCCTATGTGATTTTCTTATGTGTTCTTTTTATGTGTTGTTTTAATTTCTTTTCATGTTTGAATATTTATCTATTTTTGTGCTTGTTTATTTTTTTGAATTTAATTTTAATTATTTAGAAGAATGTAATAGATAGGTGATATTTTATTTAACAAAATTTGTATTTAGATAATTAATATAATATATAGGTTATATTTTTCATTTGTTTAACATAATTTTTGTATTTTAGATAGGAAATGTAATCGATAGGTTAGATAGGTTACTTTTTTACATTTCTCTCCTTTTAGATTGTAATTAGGCACCCACGGTGTAATAGTTAGGGCTCTTGCGTGCTATGTGTCTATGTGCTTATGTGTTTTACTTGCTTTCTTTAGGGCTTTGCATCTAGAATATTATGCTTATGTGTTATGTGCTATTATCTGCTTCTATGTGCTTATTACTTTAATTTATGTTTATTTTATTTATTTATTGTTTTGCTTTATTATGATCTATGTGTATCGTAGCCATACTAGTCTAATGCAAGTTGTGGTTCATTCTTATTTCCTCGTTAGTCTAACGCTAACAAGAAATTTATAGAAAATTGGGCTAGTCCAACGCTAGACCCTTAGGCCCCTCATATGTAATTTAATCACTTGTTTGCAATTCATTCCATTACATGCATTTTTCTATTTTTAGGCTATTTTCCTCATTCGCATATTATTTTCCCTGATAGTATTCCTTCCCCATAAATTTATAATACGTGGCATTTAGATTGCATTCTGTATAGAACGTTAGGATAAATAAGTCATTTGCTTGTTTAGGTTAGAAGAGTCACCCTTCGAACCTAGGAATAGCGAATATTGTTTTCGTAGCCTTAGCATGCTATTTATCTCTCTGTAAGAAAGACTATTTTGTCACGAGTTTTCGTTTTCCGTACCCGTTATATTGCATTCCTTTTCCTTAGTCACTTATATTTATATAAATCCTATTTTAATTTTTTATTTTGAGTCTCATGTTACATCACTCGTGACCCCTTCGAGATTTCTTTTTGGGTTTTGCAATTGATGTGATAATTTTAATTTAATTTCGAAAGGACATTTTGTCCCTCTTGATATCTTTTTTAGGTCTAGGTTTGTGTCCATATAATTATGTCCAAATGTGATAAAATCTTAGGGTTATATTAGAAAATTTTCGACTGAACCTCGCAACTAGTTTTGGTTAGATTGAAAAGGTGCCTTAGGCACAAGCCTTTGCCTTCCCTTTCTTCAAATATGACTCTCGAACTTGTTTTCTCTTATTTTTCAAAAGATCTGGGATCGTCTAAAAGGGTTTTTCACTTATATTTATTTTTTATAAAAAAATGTTTCTCTAAACAAAGGTTTTGGTTCTTGTTAAACTATTTTTTTTGTTGACTTGGTATACCAAAACTCAATACCAAAACTCTTTTTTTATAAAAAAATCTTTTTAGACTCTATTTTCGGGCCCAAAACCGTCGCATTTTCAAAATCTCATTTTAGGCCCTTTTCTTGTCTTTTTATTTTCAAAATAAAGTATTTTCTAAAAAACACATTTTGTCAAATCACACTCTTTTTCTACCTACCTTTTCTTTTCTCAAAATAAAGTATTTTTCAAAAATCACATGTTTGTCAAACCACACTCTTTTTTCACCCACCTTTTCTTTTTCCAAAATGAAGTGTTTTCCAAAAATTACATTTTTATCAAACTACACTCTTTTTCCGCATACCTTTTCTTTTTTCTGTAGATACCAAATTTTGACACACTATTTATTTTTCAAACATTAGAGCCATGTTTATATTTTTGGAATCCAATTCTAATTTTTCAATAAAAAAGGGGAACAAAATCAGTAATTTCGGGGGGTAAAATAGTAATTTTGAACTATAAATATTTTTTCATTAGTTTTGAGATTTTCAATTCATATTTTGTATTTTTATAAGTATTTTTTTTAATTTTTGTGATTTTTCAGATTTAATTGGTATTTTTTTTATATATCTTACCAGCACAAGAGTAAAATGGTAATTTTACCTCGTGAATACCATTTTCGCTCATTTTAGATCCCAAATTTATTTTTTTGATTCTTTAAGCATATTTTTAAATTTTTTTGATTTTTTTGGAGACGATTGCTATTTTTCTATAAATATCGCGTTTAAGGGCAAAATATTTATTTTACATTTTAAATGCATTTTTTACCAATTTTTGAGTCATAAGTACATTTCCTAGGGTTTTAAGTTTATTTTTAATTTTTGGTAATTTTTCGAGGCCAATAGCCATTTTTCTGTATATTTTCGTTGTTTAAGAGCAAAACCGTCATTTCACATTTTAAATGCATTTTTTATCAATTTTTGAGTCATAAATGCATTTTCTATGGTTTTAAGTTTATTTTTAATTTTTGATAATTTTTTGTAGCCAGTAGCCATTTTTCTATGCATTTTGTCATTATAGGGGCAAAATCATCATTTCAAAATCGTCATTTCACACTTCGAACGTGTTTTTGATCAGTTTTAAGCTCTAACCTTTATTTTGAAATCTACTTTGAATTTTTTGACAAATTTTGGAGTTTACTGTAATTTCTTTGTATTAATTTTTGATTTTTTTGGTTTAAATATTTTTTTAAAAAAATAAAAATAAAATTTTTATTACCGGTAGTATTTTTGTTATTTTGTAGTATTCTTGGAGGTCAAGCTTGCTGGCTCTATAAATACCCCCATTAAAATAAAAAAAGAAGAAGAAAAAAAATCCAAAAACACGTTTACTTTTATTCATTAAAGATCAAACACACACATAACCTCACCAAAAAACACACACATTCCATTTTCTATTTTTGAAGTACTATTCATCGTCATCTTGCTTCAAGGTCTTTACTGTTCATCAGATTGCTTTCAAGCTTGAAAGGTAAGTTCTTAATTTCACTCTTTGTTTTGACTCATTTTTCTTTCATTTTCCTGTATGAATCTAATTGTTTGTATTTATTTATTTGGAATTTTTGGTTGAATTTGTTTTGTTTCTTGACTCCTTGTTTCTGGGTTTGTGTTTCTGGTTTTCTTTATGTTATGCATGTAGGTTTTGTTCTTATTGCTGAGTGTTGTTCTTCAATTGTTCTTATCTTCTTCTTTAACCTCACCTCCTTCCTTCACCAACATTTTCAACCATCATCAGCCATCAACTCAAAATCCCACAATCAGAACCTCCATCTAACAACCACCAGTTACCTTAAGACCTCCACCCAAAACCACCAGAACAGACCATGAACTCAGTCAACTTAAACAACCATTCTTACCATTAAAAATCCCGAAGCCTCACCACCCAAAACTTCCAAATTCCATCACATATGCCCTAATTTCACTAAGCTATAAGTGTCCCTCTGTTATCACCCTCACAAATTCATTACCTGCAAAGCAAAAAGCAGCAATAGCAAAACATATACAAACCATATTCATCAGCCAACAATCACCCTCAAATTCCAAAAAGCCACCACCAGTTAGCCATCCCTCCATCAATTAACAACACCAATAGTATAAAATCAATCCAATTCTCTTAAAACCTTCACCCCTGTCCACTGTCGTTCCCTCCTCAACCTGCAACAACCAATTCTCCAAGCAACCCAATCTCCAGTCATAGTTGCCACACCCAAAACCAACCCAGCCATCTCCATCTTTGCAAATTACCATGCCACCACTACAATAGCACAGCCCTCTAACCACCACAATCCCACTTTCCTCTGCTCCAACCACAACCGGTTAACACCATCAGCACCAAACTCCATTCCCTATCTCCTATCACAGCCCTTAACCACCAAATGCCATAACAACCCCTTGCAGAACGCCCAAAAATCGCACCACAAACCAGTCCAATCACCACCACCAGTTATCACCCCTATATCTTCTTCCTAAACTCTATAGTCCCGCCTCTCTCCCCTGTCTCACACCAAGCAGTCCATCACCATTCATCATCTAAAACAGTCCCAGGCTAAGCTATTGCCCAACTGCCACCCTCTTCCGGTGTAACCACACAGCCCCTCACCACAAAAATCATCCAAATCAGTCTCCTAAAACACCAAATTTACAAAATCAAGTCTTTCCCCTATTACACAAAGCAGCCCTAGGACCCACTTCATCACCACAACATCTTTCACCCCTGCTTTGAAAGGGAAACTAGTTTTGGAAGATGATTTTATGCATTTGGGAAGAGAATCCGAGGGGGAAATGTAGAATGAGAAAATAGAGTAACGAAGAAGAAAGGCAGAGAGAAAATTAGAGAAGAAGGAAAGAAAGAGAGAAACGGAGAGGGCTGAAGAATTGGTAAAGAGATTAGGAGAAATACAGAGAGAAAGGGAAGAGTAGATGAAGAATAAAAGAGAAAATCGGTGAAATAAAAAGAAAGTCTGAGAAAAGAAATGAGAAAAATGAAAGAAAAACAAGGAGGAAGAAACATAGAGCAATGGGAAAGAAGAGAGATTAGAGACTAGTGGGGGAGAGAAAAACTGGAATTCAGTCATTTTTGGAGGAAAAATCGAATTGGGGGTAGTCTAATTTCATTTTATTAATTTTGGTCCTTTGTGTTTAGATAAGTTTAATTGTTTTTTTGCTCAATCTGATTAGTGGGTAATTTAGTTAACTATGGCAATCTGGGACGATTAATGCAGCTTTGATTTATGTTTCTGTTATGTTTAGAGTGTCTTTATCTAATATCAATAACATGCCCTCGAAGATTTCATCTTTCTACAATTAAGTCCCTCAATAATTTTCCCATTAACCCCCTAAATTTTACACTTTTTCAATTAGGTCTCAAGACTTTCAAGTTGTGCCCCAAACTTTGTTGGAATTTTACTTGTTTGCCCCCCTTGCTTAGTTCTAATTTTACAATTGTGCCCCCTATGTTTACTTGGATTTTTATTTGGCCCTTAGGCTTGTTTGAATTTGTTTTTAAGCCCTGAGTTTAACAAAAAATTGCATTCAACTCCTAGTCTGTGGAGATTTATTTTTTGTCATGTTTCATATTTTTGCTTTATTGCCTTAAATAGTGATACTTTGACTTGTTTGTTCATTATTATAGTATTTAGTACCGGGTCTTCGAAAGGTATTCCCTTTCCTTGTTACTTTTTCTTTGTGTGCTCTAATATGCTCCTATGTGATTTTTGTACATTTTCTTCAATAAATTTTTCTTATTTTATATACTTTTTGCGTGTTTATTTATTTCATGCTATTTAATTTCAAATTTTATTATTCGGCAAAAATGTAATATTTTTTGTATTTAGCTAGTCAATGTAATAGTTAGGTTACATTTCTCATATTTTAGTAAAATTGTGTATTTAGATAGATAAATATAATAGATAGATCGTTTTTATTTTATTTTATTTTATTTTTTATTTTTATTTTTTTCCCTTCAAAATTGTAACTTAAAAACCCCCCGATGTAATAATTAGGACTTATGTGCTTGTGTGCTTATATGTTTTACCGCTTTCCTTAAAATTTTGTATCTAAAATATTATGCTTACGTGCTACGTGTTCCTACATGTTATTATTTGTCTTTATATGTCTATTTGCTTTGATTCATGTTTTATTATTTTTATTTATGTTTTATTAGTTCTTATTGTTCCGTCACCATATTAGTCCAATACTAGTTGTGGCTTTATCATTTCCTCGCTAGTCCAACGCTTTAAAATCACCCACTACCATCCAAGGAAAATTGTGTGTTGCTTTAATCAACAACAATTCCCTCCAAAGCAAATCCCTATCCATTGGCAGATAACTAGCATGCACAAAAGAAGCTAATATAGGTGATGACAAATGACAATACTTAACCACAACCGAAATATGCTGATACCCATCACCAACAATCATACAATCAAAAGGATTGTTAAAAAATAACCACACATCCCCACCTGAGATATCCACAACATTATCAAATCCAAATTTTAAACGAAACTTGATCAAATTTTTCACATCCACTATAGTTTCATGCACAGCAAGGAACTGGATTTTATCTATGCGAATCAATTTCTTAAGTCTTCTACAATGCAAGGGCTTAGCTAACCCTGATATTCCAAAATAATGACTTAATCATCAGATAAAAGTTGGAAACAATTTTCAGAAAGCTTCACCATTGAAAACAATTCCCTGTCCGAAGGAAATTTCACTCAAATGGCCTTAGTACCTCTTTTAGGAGATTGAAATTGATGCAAAGATGAATCAAGTACACCTGCAGCTGAAGTTTCTGAAACCGCACTTATCTCCACAATTGCATTAAAATTCTGGTCATCCACAAGATCTTCTAACACTGCTACATTATCCCCTTGATTAGTTACACTCATCTCCCCTTGAACAATCTACACCGACTGCATCCCCTCCACATTTTTTCCCACCAAACGCTGCTCCTCAATCACAGCCCTATCCTCAAGGGGTTCATGTTCCTTCTCAACAACTAGTTGTGAAACATCTTCCCATATGCCATCCCTTTCACCCACATTCTCCCTAATTTCACCTTCCTGCTCACCATGCTACTGCAAAACAGCAATATGCTGCTGCTTCGAACTTGCATTTTACTGATGCACCTGCCCCCTTATGTCAACTTCCTCCCCATGCTTCGAATCCCTATGTTCCTGCACATCCCATAAGACATGCTAGGTTGCTGTTGCTGTAATACCCGTGCCCAAGTTTGGGCTTAATTGCAAGTTTTTAAAAGATTTACTTTTGGGCTTTTGGAAAATTTAGACAAGACATAAGGGACTCAACTACAATAATACTAGTAGTAATAACGGTAGTTATAATAATAAAAAAAAGAAAAAAAGAAAAAGAAAAACTGTCTCTTTTCTTTTCAGAAGGATACGACGTCTTTTTATTTTCTCCCAATCTGATTCTCTTTTTGTCTCCATGATCAAGAACAAGAGGTGGCTGAAGATTTTGCAGATCCGGGGACTGAAGGGCCTTCTTCTGATTCCTACTACGAGCAAGGTTAGATTGGTTTTAATTTTATAGTTTTATTATTTGTAGAATTAGGTTTAATAGGAATAGATTGTGGAATATTAGGAGATGAGTTGCTGAATTTTATAAGCCTTAAAAAAAAAAAAAAAAAGGGGCTGTGGCTTTCGATTCGTATAGCACCGAATCAGAGAATTTGATATTGAAATAGAACTGTGGTTGTTTGAAAGGATTGTAATAGGCTTTGATGGGAAAAAAAAAAATTTTTGCTAGCCGAGGGATTAATTAAATAATGAGTCTGCACATGGTTTTGCTTTGGGTTTTGTCAGAGGCGTAGCTTGGAAAGATTTGGAAGTCTTTGACTTCTCAAACAATTAAAAACAATTGTTTTCCTAAGCGAATTGAAGTCAGATACGTAGGAAGCCATTGGAAGTCTTGCAATTGGAATTCAATTGTGAACTTTAGGTGGGCCCAAGAAGGACAAACAATAACAGTAGTAATGCAAAGTAAAATCAGGCAACGAGAATGCTTTTGTCGTTACTTTGGCTTGAAGAAAATTGCCAATCCATTGCAGGTTCTATGACAGTAGTAGAAGGTGTTGTTTTGTTTGGTTCTGGAAGTTGCGGAGTTTGGGTAGTGAAACTATAAGTTAATTGTGGGCCATAGCAATGCAATTAGGCGTGGTCTTTCTTGGCTTTTAGAATGTAGAGATTATTGTTTGGTCATTTATGAGTAAGTTATTGATTATTTTAGATGTTTTAGAATCTACCATGTTGGGTAACAGTAGGTTCTAATATTAATTTGGGAGCTGTAAAATTATTTTGATAATAGTTTTAGGACCTTTTAGAATTTTATTAATTTAGTTATTAAGCGAATTTTGTTTTCTTTTATTGGTCAATAGGTGATGATTATTTCTTGGATCAAGATTATCTGAACTAGTTTGTTTGGTATTCGACTTTTCGGGTAAGTGGTTCCTAACCTTTCTTATTGTTTTAAAAAGAATTATTTGTATGTATTTATTTCTTCCTTGATGAATATTTTTATAATATGAAATTCAGAATGGACAGGTGATATGTGTGTAAATTTTTTTATATATTGTGGCAATTTGACTACTTATATGTATATGCATGTATGTGTGCAATGCGTGAATGTTTGATATGGGCTCTGATTATTCTTTGTATACCAGAGAGAACTAGTTCTCGATATACCCCCTGACGGTGAGTAGTCAGGATATATGTACGTCTTCTGGACCTCCTAACTGGGAAAAAGTTAGGCTAGATATCTAGTACCACTAGTTCTTACTTTGGAATATCTGAGCCTACTTATGTATGATCATGTATGTTTTGATTATATTTCTTTGACATGCCACGATCTTGTTATGTAATTATATATTATTATGATGTGTGAATATGGATAATATGTGGTTGAATGAATGCGTGTACTATATGTATATGTATATATATGTAACTGTCCAAACTGGTAAGGAAGGAACGGAACTGCTTACTGAGCAAATTGGTTGCTCACTCCATTATACTATTTGTTTTTTGCAGGTGTCTATAGGTCGGGGTAGACAAGTCGGGCAGTTGGCTTATCAATAGAGGACTTTATTTTATTGGAAATTATTTAGTTGGTAGGTCAAGAATAGTAACTTTAATTTATGTTTTATGTTTTTATTTTACCTAAGAGAAATTTAATAATTACAATGGATGTTATATGTTTTTATTTTGAGGATTATTCGAAGTGATTTGAAGTTGCCCAAATTCATGTTAATTGTGATTTAGATTCGCTTTGAGTATTTGATAGCCTTGCGTATTGGGTGAGCCTAATACGCGGCGTGTTACACCTGAGCACGGGGTGTGACAGTTGCATCTACATTTGCAGTTGAATAACAGGTTGCAAACCCTCTTGTTGCTGCTACTGTTGGTGCACTAGAACTATATGAAGCGAGCTATCATTTTGTTGCTGCTGCTGCTGCTGTACTGGACCAGCAGGTTGTAGACTAGAACTTTGCAAGTGCTCCTATCCTCTTATTTCATCCTTCTCTTCACCATGATTCCCAAGGTGCTGCTGCAGTTGCCCTGAAACAGCAGGTTTTACTTATACATCAATTGCCACCGCACCCTCCTTAGGTGCAAAATCCTTCTTTCCCTCTTGCTTTTCATTTGCCCCTACCTGTTTCGCATGCTTCATACCCTCTTCTCCAGCCCCCTCCTTTCGACAATATTCTTGTGAATGACCAACATACCAACACGTCTTGCAATACGCTGGTAAGTTCTTAGCAACTAAACACTGCCAAAACCCACCTGTTTCCTCTTCCATTCCAATCCATACCAAGTCAGGTAACTCTCTTAATAAATCCACCTCCACACATACACGAGCCACACTTGGATGAGCCAAATTAGCCGTGGCTGCATCAGTAAATAAAGGCCATCCAACAGCTTGAACAATGGAGAATAAACAATGCTTCTCAAACAAGTGAACCGGGAATGTAGGTAAAGAAAACTAAACTGGCACCAATGATGACTCCTTATTAACATGAAACGTGGGAGTCCATTTGAAGCATCTCTTGGAAAGCTTTCCAATATACCAAAGCCCTCTTGTCCAAATTCTTAAGAAGTCCGCTTCAGCATTACACCGAATCAGTACATGCCTTGAACTCAAATGCCCAACTTGCACCTCCTGTTTCAGGTTAAGGGTCGCAAAAAATTTCCTAATCTCTTCTAGTTTGGGACCGCCATGTGAGAACTTTCTAACAAGGGTGAACTTGAATGATGCAGTTACCTGTTCAATATCCTGCCTGGAGAAGAAGACTACTGCCTTCCCTTTGTACACAGCCTGCGGCCTAACCTCAACCGATGAAGATTCAGCAATGGCGAACAACTGGAAGAAGGATTTCTTGGAGAGAGGAGAGACGTTCCCCTGTCCAACATCTATAGTGGTGGCCGACGGCCAGTGGTTAGCCATGGTCGGCCTCCAAAAGTTTGAAATTCAAAAGAGTCCAATGGCAGAAGAAAACTCCAGCGAGAGAGAAAGTTTATAGCATTCAGTTATATTCCTATTCAACACCTAGATCACTCAACAAACTCCTTTTAATATTTATTTACTTCTATTATGCTTTTCTTCATGCTTAATTTGTGACGTCACCACACTAGTCCAATGCTAGTTATGATTTTATCACTTCTCTGCTAGTCCAATGCTAGTAAAAATTCATAGAATATGGGTTAGTCCAACGCTATACCCTAAAGTCATTTTAATACTAGTTTCATTCCTCGCACGTATTTCCTCTCATTTCTCAATTTTTCTTTTCAAGCTTTTTTTCATTTTGCATGATTTTTATATATTATTGTTATTATTATTATTACTATCTATTTTTAACATATGTACTATGTATGACATTTAGATTGCATTTCACGTAGAATCTCAAATCATTTGTGCAATTTGACTAGAAATAGTCGCCCTTCTCACGTGAGAAATGGGCAAGTTAGGCCTTCCTTAGGCCTTAGCATGCTGTTCTTCCTCCATGAGTTGGAACAAATAGTCACGAGTTTTTAGCCCCTTGTGCCCATTGTGTTGCATCCCCGCTTTCTTCAATCACTTACTATGTATACATCTATTTTCTTTTCTTTTTACATTCCATTTTGCATCCACACCTGTAACTCTTTCGAGGCGCTGTTTTAGAGTTTCACAGTTAATGCGATTATCCCGATCAAACTTCGAAAGGACATTCCGTCCCTCTCGACACCCCATTAGATTTAAGATTTGCATTCATTTAAACACATTCAAACACAATAGAATTTAGTGTTATTTTTGAAAATTTTTAATTAAACGTCCCAACTAGCCTTAGCTAAAGAGAAAGGGTGCCTTAGTACACTAGCCTTTGCCTTCCCTTTCTTCAAATGTGACTTTCGGACCTTTTTCTCTTATTTTCCAGATCGGAGTCAAAAAACAGGTTTTCAAACATTTTTTAAAAAAATTTATTTTTTATTTTGTCAAATGATTTTTTCAACACCTTAATTCAATACCAAGTGGCAGCTCCACTTTTAATAAAATCTTTTTTCAAACTATTGGGCCAAAACTTTCTCATTTTTAGTCCTGGTCTTATTTTGTTTTTCAAAATACCATTTTTTTAAATATACTTTTTCACCAAAAAACTTGATTTTCTCACACACGTACGATTTTCCAAACCCAAACCATTTTCAAAAGGGCCATCAACCATTTTCGGGACGCGATGATCACTTCACCAAATAGGTTGAAGCCGAGCCACTGACTGCCATAACCAGATAAGCTATTCAAAAACTCTTTTGGAAAAATATTATTTGTCAATTCGGTATACCTTGGGTTGTCATCTCTGACAACGTGAAGTAATTTGCAAAAAATCTTTTCAAAAAATGGTGCGAGGGCTTAGGGATTCATTGACATTTCACATTGATTAAACATCCTAGGCTAATGGTCAAGCAGAGAACTTCAACCACACTCTTCTCTATGGACTTAAAACCTAGCTCTACCGACCTAGAATAGGATGAGTTGATGAAGTACCAATCATACTTTGGGCTTACCAAACTATGCCGAGGTCAGCGACTTAAGAGATGCCCTTTTCACTCATAAACAGAGCTAGGGTTGTAGAACCTACTGAGATCCTCGTTCCCATCCCTTAGATCACCTCATATATTGTCGAGGCTAATGCTTAAGAAAGACAAGTGGACTTAGACCTTGTAGAGGAAAAAAAATGATGCTCTTGAAATAAGAATGGCTTTGTACAAAAATGTATTAGCATGGACGAAGTGAATTCCTCAGATGAATTATTCCCCAGGCCAATCGTCTTGGCATAACGAGCAGTATCCATGTGTCTGAACTTAGGGATGAATAAATATGGCCCTTAAGAGCCAACTTCTGTTATTGCCACATAAGCAGCCTTCGTCACTTCAAGGAAGTGATTTCAAGAAGCACAGGATGAGAAAATGAATATACAACCCTTGTATTTATCAGGATATTTCTACTATTTGAAGTATCGCTCTCAGAAAGGGAAAAGTCTACCTATTCAACTTCCATGTATTCAATGAATCAAGAATTGAATCTTCCTACTAGAAAGCAACATCTTTTTAATTCTGGAATTACCAAGACGCTGCCATGCATTTAATGTCTCATAAACCTGCAGTGGAGACATATGAGCTCAATACATGATGATAGTAATTTATTGTCATCCTGTCTAATCTAGCGGGCCTGTGTGGAGAGTGGATTTAGCAAGTCCAACTTTCTTGTATTACGTAAATTTGAAGCAGGCCTTCAATTGTGCTTGCTCTTCAATCTGGCTTGCCCACAGCAGGCCCATGACTATTTCACTCGAAACTTGCTTTAGACATGGGCCATGCTGAGGTGTTATCCCGTACTTGACTTTATAACCGAACAGGCTATCACAAGCCTTCTTATCAACATAATGGGAGATCTGAGGAGGATAAAGCCGGGCACCAGAGATAAGATACACTAAAGTTTTGTACCACATCTGATATTATCAGGTTAAAAGCATGCACGAGAAGTACTATCTAGGTGATCTAATTGACATGACTAAAAAAAAAAACTACCTAAACTTCTATATGTGTCAGACTTACTATTGCAATCGTCAAATGTATACTTGATATAACAAGGTCCAAGGGATCAGACCTTAACCCAAGATATCACGCAAAAGGCATGTACACCCAGGCACTTTTTCTCTCTCTATCAGGTATAAATATCCCTATTTGTTTCCAAACAAGGTACATTTCTTTTTAACATAACAAGCCTTCTGATTTTATCCGTCTTGGAGGCTAATTGGGGTTAAGCACACACGTACTTCTGCCTCTTGGGTGTTACATATGATTCTGTTTACCTAGATTAGTTCGTCACTTTGGCTGGTTCGTTTTTGGCCAGTTCAATTCTCATATATTCTTGTTGCTTTAAAAAACTAGCTTAGCAAGTTCATTATACATTGAGTAAAAGGCCAAGGGCTTTGCATCAGGACCATTTTGTCGCAGGTTGATGGTAGGTGGGGGCATGCATTTGACAAGGCCAAAAGATTTGCACCAATTCTTTTACATCTCTATAAATTGTAAGCCAATAATAACTTAGAAGAATACATTTTTTGGCCATCAAAAGGAAACCTCCATGACTCCCACAAATCCCCCACTGCACTTTTTTCAATGCATAATTTCCTTCCTATAAAGTAACACATTTCAACCAAGGCATCAAATAAGCTTTTCTTATATAGGAATTCTTCCTTTAGAAAAATGAGCTGACTTGATCCTTATTTTCCTTTGTTTTATAATTCAGGTAATAATCTAGAACTCATAAAATTAATTATCGAAAACATCTAGTTATCCTTTCATCAACGTGACAACTTATTTTTTTTTTCTTATAGCTCCTTTCAATAATTACCTCTAATGGCATTTTCTTAGTTAGTTGGCAAAAGAAGAATAAGCTAACTCAAATAATACATCAGCTCTATTATTTTATGATCAATGAATTTGATAGACCTGAAACTCCTTAAATAGTGGTTTTAGTTTGGCCACTTTTTTCAGATAACTTATTATAGGTTTATTTTTGGCTTCATACTTCCCATCACTTGATTGAATACCAATTGCAAGTCACTAAAGACTTCCAACGAATTGTGATGTGTAAACGAATCGAGCCGAGCCCGAATACTATCGAATTCGAGCTCAAGCTTGTTAAAATTACTGCTGCTCTCGATCGAGCTCGAGCTCGAGCTCGATCGAGTTTGTAATTCAAAGCTCGAGCTCGGCTCATTAATCTTAGGAAGAGTTCGAGCTCAACTTGAGATCGCTCGTGAAAATACAATCAAGCTCGAATTCGAGCTCGAACTCAAAATTCATATATAATTAGTATGAGTAAATTATTAATTTTATATATATAATATTTAATATATATATATATATATTGAGCAGCTCAAAGTTATCTTTTACTACTCGAATTCGAGCTCGTTTATTGTACTAGTTGCTCGAGCTATACTCGAGCTCGGTCAACGCCGAACTCGAGTCGAACAGTAGACCGAACTGCTCGCGAGCAGCTCGGTTCGTTAACACCGCTAAGTGATGCTATCCTTTATTGGCCCCTAAGCAACTTAATAGGGGGATGAATTAGATTCCTTTAAAAAACTTAACTTTGTTATAGCAATTTTTCAAAAATAAATTTACCAAGTTATTTAAGTGATCAATCAAGCAATTGGTGTAATAAATGATATGGTAATAACAATGAAGACAAAAATTGAATAAGAAAAGAGATGGATTAATCAAACCAAAAGGCTTTCAAGTTTCACCAAACTTAAAGCTTTGATACACTTGAATCCCTTCACTTGTAAGTGACTCAAAACCAACTTGTACAATGATTGACTCACCTCTCACTCATTCTAGACACTCCCTAGTTGAGTTAAGAGATTTTACACCTCACAAGCTGACCTTTCTATAGTACAATTGAATTGATCACTCTCACAATAAAGGATTCACAATTTAGCTTACAACACAAAACAAAAAAAAAGCTTTTTCTTGCTCAAGATTACTACTGAATGCTCAATAATGGTTAATACAACAGTTAGCAATAAATTTAAATTTTATTGCTTGTATAGTTCTTCAAAAATTGCCTCCAACAATCCTCCAGCAGTCAAGCATTAAATGCAAGAACAACTAATCGTTGGGGTGTTTGGCAGACCTAATTCCAAAGGTGCTATCCGAACGATCGTCCAAATCCTTGTATATTAAACTGAATATGGTCACTTTAGATAGCAGAAGAAGATTTCCATCTTCTGAACTAGTGCCTAAATTCTACTTATTTTTTGGGTTGAGTTCTGACGGCCGACTATGCGCTCGACATGCTGTCCAAAAGCTTCTGACCATTTTGAGGACTGGCCGGATAACCAAACAAGTGTCCAAACAGGCATCCAAAAGAATATGATCTTTCTATTTTTTCTAGATGACATTCAAACGATTGAAATATTGGTCGAAGAGCTATCCGAAGGCACTTTGGACAACTAAAGCTTTGGATAGTGTCCAAATAGGTGGCCGATCCATGCTGCTTTTTGAACTAGACTTCCAATTTGAGTAGATTTACTTGAATGATGCTTGAATCCTGTTAAATGCTACACAACATTTCTAAACAAAGATAATTAGTAGCATTGTGGTTTGTTATTATCAAAATTAGAATTACATCCTTATACCTAATAATAAGGCTCCATATTTCACTTAGTTACCATAATCTGAGAAGTCAAAGTATAGGGTGTAAGTTAGCTCTTCTCCATTTGGATCAACCAATACCAACCTGACTCTACAATCTTTTTTGCTTAATGCTCCATCCACAAAAAGAATGTGCTTTTGTCCCTTTGGCCTCAATAGAAAAGTTTTTTCCTCAAATATTTTAGTGCATTCAGCTACAAAATCTGCCAAAACTTGAGCTTAGTTATCCTTCGGTAAGAAAGTTATCTCATGCTTACTTAACTTTGACAACCCACTCTGTTAAGCAACACTTAGATTATTAATTATTGATAATTTACCTCAAAGGTTGGTCAGTTAATATGCAAATGGCATTTGACGAGAAATAAGGCCTTAGTTTTTGAGTATCATGTACGTTGTTTCAAAACTAACTTTTTGTCTACCAATATTTTTACTTTACATATTGAAGAGCTCGGCTCACATAATCTACTAGCTTTTGGACTTAAATTTCTTCCTTAACTAGGACTAGACCGATATTTATTTTGCAAGTTGCCAAAGAATGATACAACGATTCACCTATTCTATTGGCTAACAACATTAGAAATGAGCTGAGGTAAGCTATCATCTTTTCAAATACCTGCTAATACTTCTCATCCTATTCAAAAACACCTATCTCTTTAAGAACATTGAAGAAAGGCAGTCTCTTCTTAGTCGATTTTGATAAAAACCTACTCAACATTATTGTCTTTACCATCTACTTTTTCACTTCTTTGATATTTCGATAAAAGACCATATCAGTGACAACTTTTATCTTATTAGATTAGCTTGTATCCCCTTACCTGAGATCATATATCTGAGAAACTTTCATGAGGTGATACCAACGGTACATTTTTCCAGATTAAGTATCATCCTACTTCTTTTCAAAATTTTAAAGGTTTTCCTCAAGTTTACTAGCAACTAGTCTAGGTTCCATGTTTTACTAGCACATCATCAGCATAAGTTTTATGTTTCTCTCGAGTTAATTAAAGACCTTACGGTCTAAAATTATCTAGTTTAATGATTAACAAACAAATGATGAAGTAAATTAACAATTTATTTGAGTGAAAATGTTACAATGAAAATATACTAAAAGATAGAAACAACGGTAAAGAAGAAGAAAAATGCGGATGACCATGTGAATGCATGCTAGAGGCATGTGGACATCCGCATCTTGAATGCAGATGTTAGCATGACTAGAAACTCCAAAAAATGAGGTGGTTAGAATGCATGCAGACGTAATGCGGATGAGGATACAGATGTCCAGATGATAGTTTTTACTGTCTAACAACTAGTTTTTTCAACTTTTTGTAATTTGACCGTCGGAGGGAATCTTTGGGTAGATTTTCATCATCTGTGTAAGCCTTCAAACTGAATTAGTTAGGGTGTCTTGCCTACAACGATTACAAACTTCCTAGAGTGATTTAGTGTGTAAATATTTCCTTGTAGACTTGTAGTTCTTTACAAGGTTGAAGTACAAGGTGTGTTCTTCATTTTGTGAGCAAGCATTCAATTGCTCAAAGAGAGTTAACTTGGGGAGAAATTGTAAAACTCTTTGATTCGACTAGAGAGAGCTTAGTGTGAACAAAGAGTAAGCCTTCTTTTGTAACAAAGGTTGCTTTACCAACATTTGGATTGAACTCCAAGCTTGGAGAAGCTTGGGAATAGATGTAGGTGTCAAAGAGGATACTGAATCACTATAAATTAATTTGCATACTATCAACTTTATTGCTTTCTTTATATTTGTGGAATTACTTGCTCTATCTTTATTGTTTTTAACTTGCTAATTGTATGATCACTTAGGTAATTTGCATAGCAAAAATTGGATGAAAATTGTGCATATTTGGCTCATAACTTAATCATTCTAATTTATCCTTCCTTTTAGGTTGCCTTTGGGACTTAGACTAGTGTTTGAAGAGTCGGTTTACTAAACTTTGACAAGTAGTATCAGCATTTTTAAACCAATAGCCATGGTTGCAATAAGTCTCTATCTCAATAATGAATGTTTTTTTCTTGATGGTCCTCATCCATCATTAGTTTGATGAAACCTTTATAAGCATCCAAAAAATAGTCGATATTGGACTAATAGTTTTGTATCATTTAATTCTTCAAACAAATAGTAAATAATAGTGGTGCTAGTAATATTGTTAAAATAATACAAGAATACTCCAAAATAAATATTCTGATTTTCAATTTAAGTATTTTTCAATTTAGAGAGATTTAAGGATCACAAGAAATCATTAATTTTATATTCTTTAATATATTATAAAAATAGCTTGTTTGAACTATTCAAGTTTGAATTTGAAATTTATATTTATGAATTTTTAGATCTAAGTTGTTACATAAAATAAAATTTCATTTACATGAAAAATAAAAACATAGTTTATGAATAATAACTTTTTAGTTTTTACATCAACAAAGATTTAAATTTTTACAGTAAAAACAAAAATGTAGTTTATGTAATAATATAAAAAGATTGAATGTATTGTTAATTATAAATTGTAACTTGAAAATTTTAGTTTATGTAAAAGCGTAAATAGTTTGAACAAATTCATATATAAATATTAAAATCAAATTTCAATATTTACTGTCAATTCATTTCAAAACGTAAGTATTTTAAATAAATCCAAAACATAAATTGACACTAAAAAAATTGAGTTTTAATTTATGTAAAATGGAAAATTTTAAAATAAATTTAGAAATACTAATTAAACTTGAAAGCAAAAGGTTGAGGTTTAATATATATAAAAGTGCAAAAATTTAAATAAACTATAAATATAAAACTAAATATCAAATTCAAATATATAGTTTATGTGAACTAGTTTTAATAATGTATCAAAAGTATAATATTATTATCCTTTAATATAATATTATCATATCCTTTAATCTCTAAAATCTGAAAAGCATAATTGAGAATTAGAACGGTCAGTTTGAAACATAATTTTTCTTTTTGACAATCTTGACTGAATTACTACCTTTACGCAATGTATTAAATGAAATAATATTTATGTCAGGAAATGGAATGAAATTTTAAGCGAGTATAATGCAACTAATTTTTAATAGTAAATTTGTCCTTTTGACAAAACTAATAGCATATTTACTCTTGACTATTAGTCAACGTGACACAAAAAATTAGAAACTGTACTGTAAAATACCTAATACATTAAGAGGCTTATTACATTTAACCTCAGGCTGCCTCCACTTCACATAGATACTTGAAAACAACCTTTCATTTGAAAGGTTAAACCAATACTGTTTATGTCAACAACGCGTTGACCTACCCCTAAAATGGACATTCTGTTGGTCACCCGAGGACTAAAATTGCACATTGAAAAAAGTTGAAGGACTCAAAATATTACAATTAAAAGTTAGAGAACTGCATTGAGAAACAAAATTACTTCAAGGACTATTTTAGCAATTAACTCATTGTGAAATCTTGAAATGGAAAATTAGTGAAAGGGTACGTTAAATCTAACAGGGATCTAATATAACTTTTATTTGAAGGCCATAGATCGCGAAGATGCAATATTCACGTACACAAACATACCATCACTTTATATATAAAATTTTACTAACGCTATATACTTTTTGATATTGTTAACAATAAAAAACAAAAATAAAAAATTAAGCTATAGTATCTTACTATTAATAAAGCAATATCACTATATTGGACGTTAACTTTTCAATTACTTTTTGAACTTTTATTATTGTCAACATGCCAATACCTATTACAATTACTGTCAATAAATCGAAACTCATCAATAATTTGTCATAACTATTACAACCCGAATCACACTACTCACATTTTTTCTCAATTTTTATATTATCATTTTTCCTTCTTTTAAAGCACACTCATGATATTGTGGCCTTGAGCACTAGTCTTCGTTAGATACTTGATTGAGCAGCCCCTTTCAACTAATAAACTTAACAATGAACTAAAAATAAAAGGTCAAAAAGAATGTGACCATGCAACAGATGAAATGAATAAAAATTTTCAACGTTTAAAAGGCTAAAAAATAACATAAAAACCAAAACCAACCAAATTGACAAGCACTACTGTCCAGAGCCCACAGCCAGGGGGGTTGGTGAGGTTGGTGATGGGTCGCGACTGTATATAAGCATCCAATTTTCGCAACCAACAGATCTGTGCTTTACTCTTTTCTTGCTTCCTCCCTCCAACATTATTGCTCCCCTTTCTGTGGTGGTTCACTGGAGAAGAAAAAAAAAAGCTACAGTTTTGTAGCAGCATTGGGTCGGGAAATTCCTCACCGACACCGCTGCATTAATCATTAAGCATAATTTCAGCATTTGAGGTTTCATTTCATTAAGATATGAAGGTCATCGAGAAGATCCAAGAAGCTGCCAAGGACGAAAACAAGGTTGTTTTCTCCTTCGAATTCTTCCCACCCAAGACTGAAGATGGTGTCGACAACCTGTTCGAAAGGATGGAGCGAATGGTCGCCCATAACCCAAATTTTTGCGACATCACTTGGGGCGCTGGCGGATCCACAGCGGATCTGACGCTGGAGATCGCTAACCGGATGCAGAATATGGTTTGCGTTGAGACCATGATGCATTTGACTTGTACTAATATGCCTGTTGAGAAGATCGATCATGCCCTTGACACTATCAAGTCTAATGGGCTCCAGAATGTGTTGGCTCTCCGTGGTGATCCTCCTCATGGCCAGGATAAGTTTGTGCAGGTGGAGGGTGGCTTTGCCTGCGCTCTCGACCTCGTGAGTTTTCTTTTTGATTTTTGTTTGATATCTTCACCGTGAATCTGATTGTCTTGATAACATGTTATCATTATTGCTTTGCTCATTGCTATGCTCCAAATTTGAATCTGAATTGTTGATCATGTTCTGATTTGTTGCTCTGCTTTTTATTTATCATATTAAATTGTCAGTATTACTCTCAGAATCTGAATCAGGTTTCCTCCGTGTTAATGCTTATATCGCTAATTTGTTATGTTTACGCCGTATACTGTAATTTGATCTTAGCAACGCTTATTTGTCTCTCTTTCATCTCTTTGCGCTTTCTTGATAAATTGGCGATGGGAATCTGAATTTAGTTCTGATAATGGGTTTACTTACTGCTGATTGTTAGTGCTTGTTAAGTAAATTGTTATTGTTACTGTTCATTTACTACCGTTTGAGTATGGAGTCCAACTGTAATTCGATCACGGAAGTGTTTATTTGTTGTTCTTTAATTTATTTAGGTGAAGCATATACGAGCCAAATACGGAGACTACTTTGGGATAACTGTCGCTGGTTATCCAGGTTTGCATTTCCTAGCTTTTATTGAAGTGCTTTTCCGATTTATGTGTTGATTTACTAACAGAAGAATGTACTTATTGTGTTACACTGTGCCTTATCCTCCTCAGAGGCTCATCCTGATGTCATACCCGCTAATGGGATTGCTCCACTTGAGGCATATCACAATGACCTTGCATATCTCAAGAGAAAGGTTTTGTTTTGGTTCCTACTTGATATATCATTGATGTGGAATTGATTGTTGTTTTTTATTTGCTCCATGTGTAATATTAATTCAGATATTCTTACATGGAAATTCATTTTGCTTTTGCTTATGATTAGTGAATTTTAAACTCTTCTGCAGGTTGATGCTGGAGCTGATCTTATTATAACTCAGCTTTTCTACGATACAGATATTTTTCTCAAATTTGTCTCTGACTGTCGCCAAATTGGAATAACTTGCCCCATTGTCCCCGGAATTATGCCCATCAACAATTACAAGGGCTTCCTTCGCATGACCGGCTTCTGCAAAACGAAGGTATAAGATATACTTAGTACCATGCTTTCATAGAGTTTAAAACTTATTTGAGCATATATGCATGAATATAAGGGCATGGATACTTGACAAAGATAGACAATGGGATATCTTGTTAGCCTTGTTTTTTCTTTCTGTTGTGCAGTATAATATTAACACCTAAAGAGCTTTTCTTAAGTCTTAACAACAGATCTGGAAGTGGTGCAGACAAATTGACTTGGATGCAAAAATCTCAACTTTCCCTTGCTATTAAACCATTTCACTTAATTCTAGTCATATTCCATTCCATTTGTAAGAATTTAACATTGAAAGTACTTTGACTTCTCAGTTTGGAATTAACTTTTGAAATGAGATTAGGATTTAATAGAAGTTTCTGGTGAATTTGTGAAATCTGAAGTTCCAGATACTATCTGCATGCATCCGACTGGAAAAAGCTTTTTCCTCTCTCTCTCTCTCTCTCTCTCTCTCTCTCTCTCTCTCTCTCTCTCTCTTATAACTTGCTATGATTGTTTACCTTATAGTGATTGGCACATGTTGTGGTAATGCAAATTTACTTGGCATATTCTTACTCAAGAATCTGCAACAATGTTGACAATCTCAATTTGATTTAAGCAGCAACTTGGTGATATTGAGAATTGATACAGGTTGATATCTCTAGAGTTGGTACTGGTTAATTCGCTTCAAGTTATTGTTCACTTGTTGTTCGGTGTTTTGTCACCCAGACATCATTATGTGCTTATGCTTTTCAATTTCTTACCCAACTTACATCATATACTATAGATTCCGCCGGAGATTACAGCCGCCTTAGAGCCTATTAAGGACAACGAAGAAGCTGTCAGGAATTATGGAATTCACCTTGGAACTGAAATGTGCAAGAGGATTTTGGCTAATGGGATCAAGACATTGCATCTTTATACATTAAATATGGAGAAGTCTGCATTGGCAATTTTGATGGTTGGTTTCTATTTCTCTAGGCTGTTTGGGTTAGAACTTTAAAAATATTATTGGTGCAGTACTGTACTACAGTGGCTTACAATAGCTTGCTTATGCAGAATCTTGGTCTAATTGAGGAGTCCAAAATTTCAAGGCCATTGCCTTGGAGACGTCCTACAAATATTTATCGTATTAAAGAAGATGTCCGTCCTATATTTTGGTATGTAGTACTGATTCAACCCAATTTTGTATTTCTTTTGCTTTCCTTTATTGAAATCATCCATGATCTGGGTGACTTCGAACTAATAGAGATTTCATCTGTCCATTTAATTGCAGGGCCAATCGTCCAAAGAGCTACATCTCAAGGACCATAGGATGGGAACAATACCCACATGGCCGATGGGGTGATTCTCGAAATGCATCATATGGAGCACTCTCTGACTATCAAGTATGTGGCTATCAATGCTTTCTTTCAAGTCATTTGTTTGGCCACTCAAGCTAAGCATATACTATCATTTCGCGGTCTTTATTTGTCTTCGCTTTATTGAAATTACTTTGCTCTTTCCTGGGGTGATCTGGAGGTTTTTGTGCTTTATGTGATTATTCGCTTCCGTTCCCCCCCCCCCCCCCCCCCAACAAAAAACCCACAAATTGCAACTCATTTAGAAAAGGGGTCATCCAATCTTCTATATAGTGGTAACTTGTATGCAGAAAATCTACCAGTGATTTACATTCAGGGGTATAAATTCAACTGAAGCAGAAGAAGATTACTTTGAAATTCATTCTTCATATACTACTGGTATAAGTCATATAATTTTTTTTTTTTTCTAGGTCTAAACGTACAAGTAATTATTTCTTAACTTTGCTATTACAGACTATTCAATAAGGTGTTCATTTGCAGCAAACTAAGTGGAGTGCTCAGTATTTTATTCTGAAGTAATACCAATTAGGCCTGTATGATGTAGACCTCCTTTTTGAATGGGGATTAAGTAGCTCATTGTGAAGGCCATATTTATCTTGATAATTTTAGTTTTAGATTCTGACCAGGTTTCTTAAGGACTGATTTCTTGCTATATGCTAACCATGTGTTTCAATTTGATCCAAGAGATCTACCCTACTGCATCAATCTTCTGAGTCTCTTCAAAATCCTGTTTTTGCCTCTTTTGAGATTATGGAAAAGATGCATCAAGGGTGCAATGTCCCATATTTCCCTCCTCTTCTCTCCTATATAAGATTCAAGCAAACAAAAAATTTTCATATTTGCTGGACTTGCACTAAAATCTTGCATTTTGAAATATGCTCTTTTAACTCTGTAGCACTCTCAAAACACAGCAAAAAGAGCATCTTGTTATCTCTTCAGTTATTCATTCTAGAGTAGACAGCATTTGCAAAAAAATTTCCCCACTTTTAATTAGTTTTTGGTCAGGATGCTCTCATAAGTGGCCTCCCAGCTGTAACATTATATCTAAAAGCTTGGTAGTTTAATTAGGGGTAAAACACAACAACTTTACTTCGTCATATAGGCAAGAAGAATTCATGATTCCATGGATCATTTTCTGGTTGCCTATTTTTATCATTCCTTTCTGTGGTAAACGTGCATAATCTGCTTGTGGTCATCTAAACCATGGTCCTCACTTCCCGGAAATAGATCTCCATTCGCAGTTCCTAAATTTGGGAGCTGATATAGATCTGAAATGAAAATTCCAAGTGACATAAAGATGGATGACCACAACTTTTTCACGAAAATTATTGATGGATGTCGACTTTCCAACCTACTCCACATATTGATAACTGTGCAGAGTTATGGATTGTTCTCATTTGCTGTTGACTTTTAAATTGTTTAATTTGATTCTTGAAAAGTTGTCTGAAATATTTGAATATTGCCTGGTGGTAAGAGTTTTGAACTGTAAATAAGTCAGTTGTCATTGGGAGAAACATGAGAACAATTAAAAATGTCTTTCAGTTTAAAGAAAAAGGTAGAACTAAAAGTATATGAGAACAGGTGCTTTACCTCTTTGCATTATTTCTTAGTATGTGATATTTCTCATGCTCTGACAAAAATGATATTAGTTTTTCTTGATCTCTGACAAGTTATTGATGAGTATCTTCATTTTACTATTTTACCCTAAATATTGTCTGTTGCAACTTCTGAGACAGTTTATGAGGCCCCGTGCGCGTGGTAAGAAACTTCAAGAAGAATGGGTTGTCCCTTTGCAAAATATTGAGGATGTTTATGAGGTACTGTTTCTGATATACGTTTCTTCAGTTATCTGAATAAAATATTTTATCCTCCACATTTCTGATCCTATCCTCGATGAATTTATCATATCAGAAATTTAAGCAGTATTGTCTTGGAAAGTTGAAAAGCTGTCCATGGTCCGAATTAGACAGCCTGCAGCCAGAGACAAAAATTATAAATGAACAGCTGGGTGCTATTAACTTAAAAGGTTTCCTGACTATCAACAGCCAACCAGCAGTTAATGGAGCAAAGTCTGACTCTCCATCTGTTGGTTAGTATTGTGTTCCTTACCAAAATGCACATCTTTTGGTTTGTAACTTTGATTGAGTGCAATCTGTGAGTTCCCATCTTTGCTTTTTCTCCCAAAATATTGGGTTAGGCAAGAAGCATATTTTCCAATACAGAAATATTTATCCGAATGAACTGTTTCTTCTTAATAGAAACTCTGTCAAGCTTTATTATAAACACTTTAAGTAGGTGTGGGAGATGCCAGATGTCTGAGGATTGGGAATTGACTGCTCTACTATTTACTTGTTATCAATTTTTGAAATTTTTTAATATCAGAGAATTGCAATGCATTAAGCTACAAATTAAATTACTCTATGTTTGGGCTGACCAGGCCAAGAACGACTAACTTTAATGAAATCTACAAATAAAATGCCTAAGAAATTCTTATGACAGTGTATTGCTCTGAATTTGAAAATGGTATGCAGGATGGGGTGGGCCAGGTGGATATATTTATCAAAAGGCTTACCTGGAATTCTTTTGCTCGAAAGATAAGTTAAATGCTCTTGTTGAGAAATGCAAAGCTTATCCATTCCTTACATTCATTGCTGTGGATAAAGTGGGAAGTTGGATTTCTAACATCACCAAAACAGATGTCAATGCCGTGACATGGGGAGTCTTCCCGGCAAAGGAGATTATACAGCCTACTGTTGTAGATCCCTCCAGCTTTGTTGTGTGGAAGGATGAGGCATTTGAAATTTGGTCGAGAGGATGGGCACAATTATACCCAGAAACTGACCAATCCAGAAAATTGCTTGAAGGGGTTAGCTTTCTAATTTGCATGTGTATTGTATATTCATCTTTTTACACTCTTGATACTTAAAAAGCTTGGATATTTCGAAAAAGACAAAATATGTGCAATTTCTGGTATGGATACCCTATGCAAGCCCATCATCTGTTTAATAATGTCCATTTTTTTGGTTGATTTAGAATCAGTTATTATCCACATTGTACTAAAAAATCTGAAAAGTTTTCTTGCGTGTCATTTACATCTTTCACACTTTCATCTTTCATCACATGCGATTGAAACTTAATAATTAGTTTCTTGTGATGTTAAGGAAAAAAATGTCATGTCAGTGTCATGTCATCTTTTGAAATTTAACATCTATGAACGTCATTCTGGGTAAAGATCATGCGTTGCTATGGATATGTTTTAAGGCAAAAATTCTAAAATGCGGGACAAAAACACAAGTCAAGGCACTTTGGGTTGATACGTAATTAAATTTATAATAGTTGCATAAAGTTTGAAGTAGTAATATTATTGTAAGTAGTGCAGATTATTACTCTAATGCATTTTGAAATGATCCATAATGAATCAAAATGAGGATAAATGTCCCTTCTACAAAGAATGTAAAATTGAAGGCACAGACAGGTTTATGCTTTGAGAACTCAAGCTTTTCCAATTACAACAGCAGTAACTTGCTCAGCTGTATACTGCTAATGCAAGCTATTAATTTCTCAATTACATTGTCTAGAACAGCTATCTTTCTATGAATCTCACACACATGGGCATATTTAGTCTTTGTTCTGTCTCAAGCATATTTGGTTCATTTAATTTTCACAAAGAATTGCTATACCTTCTAGTGCACGTTCCTGTTGGTTTTTTTCTTTCTATAAAATTATTAGCTATATTTCTGTAACTTTACACTTCATTTTTTGAAAAACTATGCATTGCAAAGAAATATTGGTAGTAAATAAAGATCATAAAATAATATTCTTAGAACAATTATTTAGGGGATAATTTTTATACAGACCCCTGAGGTTTGTCTAAGTGGCACTTAGCCAAAAGAGATGTGGGAAAGTGACAGTTACACCACTCATATCTATCGAGTTTCCGTGATTGGGACAGTGGAAAGACTTTGTTATCTTTTAACTAACTGAATCTATTACAGCTTTTGCTTGTTGCATTTTAGAAAAATGGAGAAAAGCAGGGAAAGCTTGCGGTATGTAGAATCTATTTGAACCAGGAATGGTGAATTCAATTGTTTAGGGAAAATCGTGTCCTCCAGGACTTCAATGAACATTTGTTTTTTGGTAGATAGGCGTATATTATTTTCTTGCGGATAATGAGATAATCATTGACCTTAACGAGAATATGTATCTTAACCAAACTCAATTGCGACATATGATCCATATAGCTGACCTCACATAGTGGGATAAAGACTTAGATGATGATGATGATGTTGTTGTTGTTGTTGTTGTTGGATAATGAGATGATCATCTGAAGAAGGAATTAGGAGTGGAAGTGGGCCATAGTAAGTTAGCTATGAGTGATTTGGACTTGAAATCTGTTTGTCAAATTGTTTGACTAATAGGACATTTTCAATTGCCTTCCTATTCCCTGTAATTAAATAATGAAAACTAAAAAATGCAGGATTATCTTTTCAAGGGACTAGGTTTAGGGAAATTTGCATATTTGCTTAAAAATCAGTGCAAGGTGACAACTTAATTTGCTTATGAGCATTTTCAAAAAATTGAATGCAATATTTATTGCAAGTTATGTTACTTATAACAGACTAGTAGTTGTTCTAGGTTGTGTTACTTATCATGGCTAAGTAAATCGTTCAAAGTTGCATAAAATCATAATAGGCTCTAGGATGTATTTTCCACCTAGTTTTCCCTTTCCATTTTATTTTGTTCTTTTTTCGTGTCCTGGATGTTGCAAGCTTCATGTGCTAACTTTAAACTCTTTAGTGTACGCTAAATTGATAAGTTTGCTTTATCATGCTTACAGGTGCAAAACACTTACTTCTTGGTCAGCTTGGTTGATAATGATTATATCAGCGGTGATTTGTTTGCAGTCTTCCAAGATATTTGAAATCGGTAGTAACTCTCAAGGCTCATCTTCCCTGAAGTCCCACTTTCATCTTTTGACGAAATTTTTTTTCCCTGTGGCTTTTATAAGAGTATTGTTTATCGTTACTAATGTTTAGAATAGCCTTGTTTTGATGTAACAAACAATAATAAAAGTAGTGCTGTAATAATATTCTTTTGGATTTTGGTCTTCTAGCCATGATTCATTTTGGCAAAATTTATGCTCCAAGCAGGGATACGTGTTGAATGCATATTCGTGGGTGAGATGTTCTTTTTTTTTTTTCCGGTTTTGTTGTTTTTGGTGGGTTTTTTTTTTTTTTTTTGTTGGGCCCCCACAGGGGGGGTGTTGATTTTTTTTTTTTTGGGTCTGATTTGTTGGGTTTTTTTTGTGTTTTTTTTTTTTTTTTTGGTGTTTGGGGGGGGGGGGGGGGGGGGGGATGGTTCTGGACTAGAGTGGTACCTTTTTCCTTTTTTCTTTTGTAAGCCTACTTTTTTACTAGGGGTCTATTGCTTTCATTGTGAAGTAAAAGACTTCTGAATAAAAGCAATGCCTTGCATGCATCTGGGTGTCCCTTCCCCTGGCCTCGCTTGTCACTCTGACGATTAAGCTTTGTTTGCTGCTCGCTAGCTTTTTTGTTTATTAGAGCTTTATTTTAAGAGTTCTATTGAATGTCTTCGTTATGTATTTTGGGGTATCTTTTGAATAAGCATTGTATAGCATTTTATGAATATTTTGAGTTAAAAATCTTCAAGTAATAAAGTGTGAACTTTTGGTTTGAGTTAAAAAGGTTTAGAATGATGTAAAGACAAGTAAAGCCTAGGAGTTTTTTTTTTTTTTTTTTTTTTTGGACATTTAGCTTTTCAACTAATAAGAGTATTATATTACCTTCTCAGCTTATTAAATTTGTTTTACACCAACAAAAATCTTTAATTTGGAACTAAAAACGAAGTAATTTTGAATTATCTGCTTCCTCTATCCATGGCATCTACCAGTGCTATTGGTCAACAATCGTTTTGGGAATGAATTTAAATTTATATGTATCTATTATGCCTGTAAATATTATGTGTCTTCAAGGAATTAAATGGGTAGATGATAAAGCTAAGGTTTTGGATAATATAGGGTATAAACTTTGGTACAGTGGAAAAGAGAGAATTAAGAATGGGTTGGGTGTTACTGTGGATCCATTATTCTTATAGTAGGTTATAAAAGCAGTTAGAAAAGAAGATAGAATTACAATTCTGAAAATTATTATAGGAAATGAGTCTATAAAAATATCCAGTGTGTATGTACCCCAAATATGATTAGATGAATTTGTTAAATTTTGAAAAGACCTAGGAGCTGTCGTTCAGACCAAAGTGAGAAAATCACCATAGGCGGGGGATCTAAATAGGCATGTGGGAGGCAGGGATCTAAATAGGCATGTGGGGAGGGTAATGAGAAGTATGATTAAATTCATGGGGGTTACAGTTTTGGATCGAGAAACAATAAGGCTAAAATGATCTTAGATTTTGCAGTAGATTATGATTTAGTTACAGGTAATACCTTGTTTGAAAAGGAGAACGAACACTTAATTACATTTAAAAGCAGTTTTAATAAATTGCAAATTGATTATTTTTTAAAAGAAGCAATAGAAAAATAAGAAAAGATAGTGAAAGTCTAAATACTCAATATAGGTTAATGGTTTTTGATATAAGACTTAGTAGTAAATTATTTAAGAAAAAGTTACCCACCATATCTAGGATTAAGTAGTGGAATTTAAAGAATAAAATTACAAAAAATAATTGTGATACCCCAACACACATCGAAAAAATTAAGTAATAAGTAACATGAATTAATGTATAAGTAGAGGAACTAAGTGTTGTGCGGAAACAAGTGCTACGTCGACCTAAAGAAGAGAGCCACCTCTAGAGTCTGTACTGGCCACCTCTGAAATCCAACACAACTGAGTGGATAATCCGAATTATAATATGGATTGGGCTTTGGGAGGACATAAAGCCTAGTAAGGAGGTGTGAGTGGACAGTCCGTATTATGATATGAATTAGGCTTCGGGAGGATGCAAAACCTAATAAAGAGGGGTGAATGTGATACGTTTTCCCACATCGAAAAAATTAAGTAATTTGGACTTATGTATAAGTTGAGTCTAAATACTTAAAGTCCAACTTGGGATATCTATTTTAGACCAGCAAGAATAGAGCCCAAATAGTTGGACTTGGTTGTTAAGATTTTGATTGAGCACTGCCCCTACGGGCCCTCGGGTATGACAGTAATATTATAAAAGTCTTGTTAGAAACCATCAAATTGGAAGGTATGAGAAGAAGCAGAGAACACATGAAAAAATGTAACGACCAAATGAAAATAATTGCGAAAAGGTATTGGGAGAGTCAAAGGGCAATAATTGAAATAAAGAATCATGGTTGTGGAGCCAAGAAATTCATGAAAAAATGAATACAAAAAAGGCAAGTTACAAAACATTATGCACTAGTAGAAATGAGAAAATTATTGAAAAATATAAAATCCCAAAAAGGAAGTGAAAAAGGTAATCAATGAGGCAAAGACAAAGGCTTTAAAGAATCTTATAAAAGATTAAATGCTAAAACAAAAAAAAACAAAAAAAGAGGGAAGGACATACATAAGATAGCGAAAATGAGGGGGAAAAACAACAAATTTAATACAAATTATATATATAAAAGATGAAAAAGAAAATGTTCCGGTGGATGACAAAGAAACAAAAGATCGATGAAAAAGATACTTCTATAAACTATTTAATGAAATCAGTGGTTACAAAGTCACATTAAGTGAGTTAGACCAATATGAGCAAAATAGAAACTTCACATATTATTGTAAAATTCAACATTTATAAATAGAAAAGGCATTGAAAAAAATGCATGCGATAGGGTTAATCAAGATATAATATGGCGAGTACTTGAAAATAGAGGGGTAAGAGTAGCTTATATAGGAGTTATAAAATATATATATGCCAAGATGTAACAATATGTGTCAGGACACTAGTAAGGATCTCAGGTGAATTTTTGAATACTATAGGTCAACACCGAGGATCAACTAAAGCCCATACCTTTTTACCTTAACAATTAACGAGATTACTAAGCATCTACAAAAAGCCATTCCTAAATGTACGTTATTTGCAGACAATATAGTTTTAATCGATGAGACGAGGGAAGGAGTAAATACCAAGCTAGAAGATTGGAGGGAGGCATTAGAATCAAAAGGTTTAACCATAAGTAGAATTAAAATAGAATATATTGAGTGCCACATTAGTAAACATAGAATTAGAAATAGGGTAAGTGTGGAAATTGGTGGGCATAAACCAACAGCCCTAAAAGTTTTAAGGATCTAGGATCTATTCTTGAAGAAATTGGGAGAATAAATAAAGATGTCACACATAGGGTTCAAACAAGTTGGAACAAATGAAGAACTCTATCATCCATACTCTGTGACCATAAAGTTCCTTTAGAATCAAAAGGGAAAATTTATAAGATAGCTATAATATCAATGATGCTTTATGGATCAGAGTGTTGGGCAACTAAATGTGAACATGAATAAAAATGAGGGTAGCAGAAATGAGAATATTGAGATGGATATGTGGACACACTAGACTATATAGAATAAGTAATGAATGCAATAGAAGAAAAGTAAAGATAGCACCAATAGATGAGAAGCTGATAGAATCACGCTAAAGATGGTCTAGATATGTGCATAGTATACCTCTAGATGCCCTAGTACATAATGTAGAAAATAGAGAAATCTTGACTTAAATTAAAAGGGAAAGGGAAGACCTAAAAGGAATTGGAAAGAAACTGTTAAGAAAGATATGAAAAGAAACTATTAAGAAAGACATGTTATATTTAAACCTCAATGAGAACATGTGTCTCGATAAAATGCAATGGTGACATATGATCCATGTAGCAAACCCCACATAGTAGGATAAAAGCCTAATTGTTGTTGTTTTATTTATAATAACTAGAATAGATTGGAGATTTTGGGAAGAGAAAGATGAGAGGAGGCACTTATTATATTTTAAATGAATTGGAGATTTTAGGAAGAAAAAGATGAGAGGATGTTGAAGGGAGAAGAAAACTACTAACTGATGATTTAACAACTTGATCAAAACTACTAACTGATGATTTCAAAGTTTGATCAATAAAGGATAGAAAGAAAGACGATTCTACACATTCTGTAACCTATTGCATTTACATATTTTGAATCCCAACGCCTGTATTTGGTTACTTTTTTGCACACGAATTTGATCAGCAAAAAGAAAAAGAACTTGAACAAGTCGCACGACGTCATTTGTGTATTTGGTTAGGAAGTTTCAAGCCTCTAGTTTACGAATTTGGTTTGGAAGTTCAAGTCTCAAAATCTCTCAACCAAGCTATCCACTTGACAGTCATTAGAGTTGTTATAATTCCAATTTCTTTTATTATATAATTAGATAATAGATAACATTTTATTGAAAAAGCTAAACTTACCACTGTTTGCTAGAGTTAAACTTACCACTGTTTGCTAGTGATCTTTGGAGTCTAAGTCGCACATTAATATAAGTTAAAGGACTAAAATATTTCAATAAAAAATGAGAAAACTATATTGAGAATTCATGTCCAAATTATAACCCACATCTGACTACCAAATTATAATCCTGATTTGGGAGCTAATTAAGTTGAGGCAAAACTGAATATTACTATATTCGAACTCAACTCGACTATAAACTGTCTATACTCAAACTCGAACTCGAGCTCATCCAGTGTGTAGTTTAGACCTCAAGCTCGACTCGAGATATATTGAGGCATACTTGAGTTCTAGCTCGAACTCGGAATCAACATCTAAACCCAAACAACATTGCATTTAGTTCTCTAAACTATATCAAATTTTCAATGAAAGGTGATTCGAACATGCAAGTTGACCAAGGAGTTCGTGATATAACTATGAAAGTGCCAATTGGTCCACTTACAAGGGCTCGTGCTACAAGGCTCGAGGAGTTACTTCAAACTTTAGTTCATGACATTCAAGATCGAGTTTGGAAGCCTTAGGACATAGAGAATGCTCCACTCAAGGTGATTACATGCATAAAAGAGTTGGAATGCTTGGAGTACTCAAGAAAAGATAGGAAAAGCTTGGAGGAAGATATCTTCACGCATATTCATCCATGGATTAAGGAACGGATGTAACATCAGAGTGTAGGAAGATATTGCTACGGTAACCGTCCACAGTTTAAGCCCTAGGTGCAAAATAAGAGGGGGATGAATTAGGTTCTACAAAATGTCTAGATGCAAGTATGTTCAATTCACCAAATTTGACACTAAGTGATTTTGCCTAAGTGATCACATACTTAGCAAAAAATAAAAAAATAAAACAAATAATATCATAAATAAGCAATATAAAGAGCAATAAAGTAAAAGAGAGAAAAAGACAAAACTAATTTATAGTGGTTCGGTACCAAATTCGACACCTACATTCACTCCCAAGTATTTCAACTTGGAGTTCGAATCCACTATTATGTTTCTTCACAGGTTGATAAAGCAAACCAATATGTATAATATAGTGATCACTCATTGCTCATCCTAGCACCCTCTAGTTGAGTCAAAGAATTATACAATTCATTCAATTAATTCTCACAAAGCTACACTTGTATGTTACCATCCAAACTTTGAAGAACACAAAGACTAACAATAATACACAAACTAGAGCATTTTCTCTCAAAATCAATATAGATAAAGGTTCTTCGTCAACTTTATACATATTAGTATTTATAGAGGTGAGAAAATGGGAAACAAGCTCCAGTGGTTACAAACGGTAAAAAATAATATGTTGAAAAACTAGCTGTTCAATAAGATAGGACGACTGAAAGGGTAGCCAAACCCATGGGTTACATTTTGTCAAGCGCATTAGGACGACTGAAAGAGTGGCCAAAAGGCATTAAGACGGCCGAACAAGTAGCCGAAAGTATAGCCGAACCTTATTGGAACTTGTGTCAAGTGTGTTAGGATGGTTAAAATGGGGGCCGAAGGGCGTTAAGATTGCTGAATGCATGGCCGAATTAGTTTCCAAACACTCTTAACAATGGCATTTTTCTCACCTTGTTTTGACTAACTTTCCTCACTAAGTGTGATATCTTGAGACCTATTTATTACTGCAAATGCACACTACTATACACTACAAATATCATTAGTCAATTTTCATTGGTTTGTTATAATCAAAACCAAGAAAACCAAGAGTTACATTCTCCCCTTTTTGATAATGACAAACCAATTGATGCTTAATCACACATAATTAGAAACAAACATCATAAACATCAACATGTTCTTCTTTCTCTTTTGACATCATCAAAACTAGAGGTAACTTTCTTTTAAAAGAACTCCCCCTCAATAAGAGCATATATTATTTTGGGTACAAAATACATTTTGTTATTAAAATTATTTGCTCCCCCTAAATGTGAGTATCGTTCAAAAATATTTTTGAAAACACAATTGGTGATACAATTCAGTTTTGAAGAAACGTATTCTCCTTTTAGGACATTAACAAAAATTAGTGGGGTAGTGAAATGGGATCATGTTTAAAAGTGGGAGCATTGCTTCCCACACCAATATGAACACAATGATATTTCATCATTTTTTGTTATTTTCATCAATCATATAAATGCTACACATTGTCATATCAATCCCAACTTTTTTAAAAAAATGAAATCTAAAATTTGAGACATTGTGTTTAAAAGTACATACACAAAGAAAAACATATATGGTCCTTAAAAAACAAGGTAACTTAAAATATGTTATTGTTCACTTAATTTAACCATATTTATAGCATTAGTAAACCCAAATGTAATTTTTGTAAAAATCATAAAAATGAAGTATGTTCAATATGTTTAAACAACAATGCACATAAGTTCATTTATCATAGTCACTAAAGTTAATTATTGATAATCAATTCAATTACATAAGTAAATCAAGAATGCTTAATTTTCAAAGAGTCTCAATAAAAATCATTTGTTGTGAATAAGTTCTAAGAAAATCAATTCTCCTCAATTATCACATATTCATACATATTCTTCATTCATTAAAAAAACATATAAATACACCTAAATGACACTAAATTCATTGAAGTTGCATAAATCTCCAAGTAAGTACAAAAATCATTAATGTGTCTCATAAATATCTTCATTTGTTCAATTCTTTTAAGAAAATTATTTCTATCAATCAAAATGAAATCATCAATTGATCAAATACATGCAATAATAACACCTTGTTATAAGATCAAAATGCATTGAGATATTGAATCATTCAAGGTTTTTTTTATAAAATATGTTGTATGTTGTTTGCTAAACATTTCCAAATGTAAAAATTGTTAGAAATCACAACAATTTTTGAAAACCAACGTCATAAATGTTTTCCCAACAAATTCATCTACATGCAATCTTCATCATAACATTTCATCATACTTCTATATACATCCATAACATTTAGAATATCTTTTCAAGGTAACTAGTGAATGATCAAGTATCATCAAAATCTTAAAGAGAATCATCCTTTAGCAAATATATACAAGTTTAATCTTCAATCATATCACTTAACCACATATTCATACATTTAGGCATATCACATTATAAGCATCAATTTTAAATAATTAGTGAAAAAAATAAACAACTAGCTTATTCCTTACTCAACATTATCGATGTATCATTTTGACTTCCTTGTTTTAATCTTCAGTCCTACAAGAATGAGAGAAATATTTTGGTACTCATAAATTTTTGGGTCCAAGAGGTTTAGTACTACCTTTCTCTATTATATAGCTTTCATACTTAACTTTATATTTTTTTAACTATTGGTTTTCCTACTTTTGATGATAACAAACAATGAAAATTGGATAATGATGTTTGTTTTGTACAATAGTGTGTGTTTGCAGTAATAAACAGATCTCAAAGATATCGCACTTATTGAGAAATGTTAGTCAAATCAAGCTAAGAAAAATGCCATTGTTAAGAGTGTACAAATACCAACGCAACCCTGCATTTGGCTGTCATAACACCCTTCAACCACAACTTCGGCCAATACTTCGGTCATCCTAATGCACTTTATAGGATAGTTCCAGTAAGGTTTGGTCACACTTTCAGCCGCTCATTTGTTCATCTTAATGCCTTTCAGCCACCTTTTTGACCTTCTTAACACACTTGATAGAATGTAAAGGTAGATATTAAATTTTGACACACCATTTATTTTTTCATACTTTGGGGGTATTTTTATCTTTTTTTCAGGGTCAAATCCCAATTTTGGGCAAAAGGGGTATAATCAACAAGTTCGAGAACAAAACGGTAATTTTCAAATATTTTTCAACAGTTTTGGGTTCTAAATGCATGTTTTGTACTTTTATACATGTTTTTAAATTTTTGTATTTTTTCGGGATTAACTGCTATTTTTTTATAGTTCTTTAGTGCAGGGACAAAATGGTCATTTTGCCTTAAAAACACCATTTTCGTCCATTTTTAAAAATTTTCAGGTTTTTTTTAGGTCAATTGCTATTTTTTGTAAATAATGCGTTCAAGGACAAAATGGTCATTTCATATCCCGAATGCTCTTTCGCCAATTTTGGGTTCTAAATTTATTTTCAGGTTTTAAGCTTATTTCTAATTTTTGGTAATTTTTTTAGAATAATTGTTATTTTTTTCTACAAATACTGCGTTCAGAGGCAAAATAGTCATTTTACACACAAATGTATTTTTCACCCAATTTTTATTAACAAAATTTATTATTTATATTTTTTTAGTTTTTCTATTTTTTGGTGTTTTTAGGAGGTACCATAACATTATTTTAATTTTGTGTGTCAAAAACTTATTTTTTTAAAGGGTAAAATTGTAATTTATTTTCAGGGGTATTTTAGCCTTTTGCATATTACTTGGAGGATAAGATTTAGGAAGCTTCCCAGTAGCTTTTCAAATCCTATCCTCTTATACTATAAATATCTCATTTTATTAATAAAAAAGGAAGAAAACTAGAAAATTTAAGATATCCCTTTTTGAGTTCTTCCACACGCACTAATTCACTTAAAACACACATTTAGATCACGCACACACACTAACACACCTAAAATATAGAGTCAGATCAAAAGCACACACTAACACATCTCTATTACACACAACAAGATCAAAAACAAGAAAAACACAAGAACATTTCTCAAAATTTCAGCCAACAAGATTCCAAAAGATAATATTTTACTTGGTTTGTTTTGATTCATTTTTCTTTGTCATTTCATTTTTTACTATAGATAATCTTTTGAAACAAATTAATCTAAAAATCTATGTTCATGGATTCTTTCGTTGGGTTTGGAAATTTTTGGGTTTTCCTATTATTGATGGTTCTGTTATTTTTCTTCCCTTTTTCTTCCCCTTTCTCTACCTTACCACCGCCACCCACCAATAACAGCCAAACCTCTCCCACTGCCCTCATATCTACCGGTCAAACAACAGCCATAACCCCTATCAACCATCACCAATATTCTTCCAAAACACAAACAACGAGCTCCACCCCCCTTTTCCTCCCTCAAACCTCAATCATAGTCATCCAAACAAACAACTAGAAACCTAGCATAGCCTGCAAACAAGTCATTAACCAGCCAAGTAGTCACAAAAACCTCAGCTCCACCAATCTCCTCCCACAAACCACCATATCACCACCTCCCTCCACCACTTCATCCCCTAATTAGCTTCCTATCTCCAACCTCACTACCGCCACTCTTACTAGTACCACCATACCCACCTTTCAACAACAACCCCCAAAAGCTCCCTCAACACCAACCCACCTCCCTCAACACCAACCCAACCTCCTTGAACCACCCTTCACCAAAACCACCAACAGCCTCCCAAGGTTAGACAGAACCACCAAACAATCCCATAGTCACAAACTCATCGGTTCCTCCCCTCATCGAAACCACCATAGCTACCACCAAATCACCACCCAGAATCACCCCCCCTCACGCCACCAACATCTCCCTCATCCACCGCCAAATCAAGCCGTTACCAGTAACATCACCAGACAGACCAGTCATCAGTTACCACCATTGCCATCAGAACCACACCATACGACCAACCTCAAATCCATCATGCAACACCAACAAAACAACACAATCATAAATAATCAACCATCAGATTCCAGAGCCTCATCCACCGCCACCTCCTAGCTTTCACTGGCCAAACCACCCTCGAGCCATTAATACCAATTCACCATCACTTAACCCACAGCTACACAAACCACCATCTCCGACCAAGCTCTAGTAGGGCTGGGCTTGACCCGAAAAAACAACCCAATTAGCTAATCTTTCATCGGGCTGATTTGAGCTTGGGCCTAAATTTTAGGCACGAAGTATTTTGGAGCCGAACTCAGAGGTAACTAGGCTAAGCCCATTGCAGGCCCAGCTCATGAATAATATATTTGTATATTATTTATATTATATTCATATAATACATCTAGGAATAAACCAAAATTCTTTGTCTTTCTTATCTAGTTCTCCAATCATTCCGTTCGACACAAACTCTCCAAATCCCTAATTTTTCTTTCCATCTCACCTACCCATCCCAATTGTTTTGTCCAACACACATGTACACTCTCTCTTCTCTCTCTCTCTCTCTTTCTCTCTCTCGACCTTGTAGAGATCTGGAGCTATTTCTTCTTCCTCTCTCTGTTTCTCTCTCAATCGGCCTTGCAAAGACCGATAGCTATTTCTTCTATTTCTTGTCCAGTTGAACGTTCAATCTTAAATCTTGTCTTGTTTGTATGTAATTTGAAGGTCAATTCTTTGATTTGGTTGAAGTGTGAATTGAAAGATTTATTAGGATAAAATATTTGGAGTCTTGGCATTTGATTCATACGGTTAGTTTATTTTTAGCATCTCTTAAGAATCTTTCATTTTAATACGGTTGAATTGCTTCCTAGTAATCTGTTTTGGTTAGCTTATTCTATTGTATTATTCAAAAATTGTGTAAGCTACAATTAATAATTGTTAACCCTGTGAATCAGTGAAATCTTTTTGTTATTTTGTATTACTTCTGATGTTTAATTCATAAAAAAATCATGAAAGAAGATTCACAAGCTGGGCTATAGAGATATTTAATTTTCAAGATAGATAATTTGAAGGATTTATTTAAATGTCAAAAAAGAAATAATGAAGTATTCTTCTACTAATAAAATAACAAATAGGCATTTGTACAAAGTTCTATATATGAATCCAAGGCCTCGAAAGAACGTGTTTTATACAACATTATTGTGGTTTTGGTAGTACTTATCTTGCAAAAGTCTATCATCTACATCAAGGTGTGAAGACATTCCATTTACATATTACTGCAGTCTAACAGGAACAATAGGATGCACATAACCTAAGTTCATGTTGCTTACTTGTTAAGCTCTACTTCATGAAAGATGCTTCTTAGTCTTATAATTGTCCTCAATTTCTCATTTGTTAGTCATTCAATGGTAAATATAATGTCTACTTTTAGGCTCATGAGCTAGACTCACAACCTAAAAGTCTTGTGAGTCGAGTATGAGTTTTACATTTATAAACCTGAAACTCATAATCCGAAGATCAAAAGTGCTACTAGTTATGTGATTCGAGCCTAGGTTTGTTAAAACTTGGCTCATAAGGCTTGATTGACAGGCCTAAGCTCCACTGATCACCATCAATCTAATCACCACCACCAACTTCACTCTACCATAATAGCAACCCATAACACCAATACATCACCAAGACCACCGCTACTGAATCCACGCCACCGCACAACTCCATTATCATAAACCATTAATTGAAACCAAATCATAGAATAACCACCACTGCTACCTCCGTTTTCCTTTCCTCTCTCACTCGCCCAAACGCACCAACAAGCATAAACCATAGCCCACCACCAAGAGTTGGTTCACCTCAGGCATCCATGCCACTAAAACACACACCGTCACCCTTCCCCAAACCGCCAAGTTTACCTCCATAAAAGCCCCACAAAAGCTCCAAATGCAATCAACTGTCATCAAGCCACCACCGCCACCTACCATGGCCAATTCCTCCCCCAACGAAACTCCAACAGCTCCACGACTAGCCTAATGCAAATTCCAAACCTCACCCACAATTAGTACCACAAACTGCACCCCTAAAATCAAACTACACCAAGACCCATGCACCTCCTACTTCCTCTTCTTCCCTGCAATTACCTCATTCTCCAGATCACCCAATTCTACCACCAATCAAAATTACCATCTCTACCTTCTCCAAGCCCCACCCCAACACTACTCCACACCGTCTCTAGCAATTAGAGTTTCTGTTAGCAAAAAGCAGAAGCCGCTCAAAGCTCTTAGATGGAAAAGAACAGATAGAGAGAGAGAGATGAGAGAGCCAAAAAAGAGAAAGAGATTTGGATATTTGAGGGGTGATTTTCTTTTTTGGACATTTTATTTTCTTGTGTGAAGATTTTGTTTAATAAATTGAAAAAGGATTAAAAGATTTGGAGTTTGGAAAATTTTAGTTTTTTGGTAGGGGTGAGAGAGAAAAAAACGATTTGGGAGGGGGAACTGATTCGAAATTGGAGGTAAGCAGTGGTTTAGGAGAAATTTTGGGAGAGTGTTTTATTTATTTATTTTTTTATGAGAGAAGAAGAAGATTGGTGATTTTGGGGAATTTCATTTACTAATGTGAAGAAGAAACCAGTTGAGGGATGCTTTAGTGGATTTAGTTTTTTTCATTTTTGATTAGTTTTTAGTTTAGTTAACCCTTTATTGGTTTTTAACTTTGGTTAATTTAAATTATGTTCATAATTACGTTAGTTGATTAAGTCAATGGAGTTAATCAATCTAGATTTAATTTATTTTTGGCATTTTTATATTCTGTTTACCACAAAAATAACATATTTATGTTTAAACACTTGTTCTTCTCTAGTATTATTAATTTCTATGCAATTGAGTCTTTAGCTTTTATAGATTGACCCCTTAGCTTCAATTAGATCCCATAATTTGCAAATTTATCCTATACTTGCTGGAATTTATTGTTTAACCCCCAATTTTTCTTTAAATTCAAATTTTTACCCCTTAAGTTTATAGAAGTTTGTCTTTAGGCCCTTAACTTGATTGGATTTACATTTTTACCCCCAATTTGTTAGTATTTCGTATCTTATGATTTATTTCGTTAAACAGCAATACCTTTAACACGTTTGTTCATCTTGTTTATAGTTAGTACCGGGTCTTCAAAGGGAGGTATTTTTTCTACTTTTTAGTTTTTTCATATATGCTCCTATGTGTTTCTATTATGTGTTTCTTTATGTGTTTAGTGTTTTTATTTATATGCTTTGGAGTGTTTATTTACATTAGTAGTATTTGTTACATTCGATGTTTATCATTTGGAAAGTGTAATAGATAGATATATTTTTATTATTTTAGCAAACTTTTTGTATTTAGATAGTCATTATAATAGATAAATTACATTTTTTGTATTTTTATTATTTAGCAAATACTTGTATTTAGATAGGAAAGGTAATAGATAAGTTAGATAGTTCATTTCTCTTATCTTTTTCCCAACTAGATTGTAATTCGGTCCCCCGATATAATAGTTAGGGCTTGTGTGCTTATGTGTTTATTTTATTTTACCGCTTCCTTAGAACTTTATATCTAGATATTATGTTGATGTGTTAGGTTCTCCTATGTGATTTAACGCTCTCATATGTATTTACTTCTATTATGCTTTTATTTATGTTTAATTTGTGACATCACCACACTGGTCTAATGTTAGTTTCAGTTTTATCACTTTTCTGCTACTCCAACGCTAGTAGGAATTCAGAAAAAATGCGTTAGTCCAATGCTAGACCCTTAAGTCATTTTAGTATTAGTTTTACTCCTCGTGTACATTTCATCTTATTTCACGCACTTTTTTTTCCTTTTTTAGGTTTTTGATATTTTTTGCATGATTTTTATATATTATTATTACTTATTTTTTAACATATGTTGGGTGCATGACATTTAGATTGTATTTCACATAGAATTCTTAGTTCATTTGTGTGCTTAGAGTAGAAATAGTCGCCCTTCTCACGTGAAAAATGGGCAAGTTTGGCTTTCCATAGGCCTTAGCAGGTTGTTTCCCCTTTGTAAGTAGGAACAAGCAGTCACGAATTTTTAGTCTGCCGTACCCATCATGATTGCATCCCCTCTTTCTTCAATCATTTGCTATCTACATTATATTTTTCTTTTCTTCTTGCATCTCATTTTTGCATCAATACTCATGACTTCTTTGAGGCATCCTTTTGGGTTTTGCAATTAATGTGAAAATTCCGATCAAGCCTTGAATGAATCTTTTGTCCCTCCCAAAACCCCATTAGATATAGGATTTGCATTTATTTGGACACGTCCAAACGTGATAGAATTGAGGGTTATTTTAAAATTTTTGATTAAACATCACAACTAGCTTTGGCTAGAAAGAAAGGGTACCTTAGACTCAAGCCTTCGTCTTCTATTTCTTCAAATGTGACTCCAAACCTTTTTCTCTCTTTTTTTCAAATACCCGAAGTTATTACCAAGTGGTGACTCCATTTTCAATAAAACCTTTTTCACAAAGCCATTTGGCCAAAACTATCGCATTTCTAAATTCCCGGCCTAGTTTTTGTTTTTCAAAAGGTAAAATTGATTTTTTTCTAAAAATACACTTTTTGACAAAAAAAAAAACTTGATTTTTCCACACATGGTTTTCTAAAACAAAACTTTAAAAAGGATAGCAACCCTTTGGTTTGGCCATCCTTTCGGACGTCCTATTGCACTTAAGGGCTAGTTTTTCAGCATATTATTTTTGACCGTTTATAACTTTTGGAGCTTGTTTAACCCCCTTTCTCATCCGTATAAACATCAATATGTATAAAATTGATGAAGAATCTTTATCTACATTGATTGCAAGTGCTTTTAAAGAAATTTTGAGAGAAAATACTCTAGTTTGTGTTCTTGTAAGTTTTTGAGAGGTCAGTATGTTAGGGATTCGTATTCTTCAAAATTAAGGTAATAGCATTCTAGTGTAGCTTTGTGAGAGTTAATTGAGTGAATTATAAAGCTCTTTTGCTCAACTAGAGGGTGTTAGGGTGAGCAAAAAGTGATCTTTACAGTGTAAATATCAGTTTGCTTTAATAACTTGTGAAGATGCATAATAGTAGATTTAAACTCCAAGTTAAAGAACTTGCAAGTAGACATACGGGTAGTTTGGCATCGAACCATTATAAATTAGTTTTGTCTATGTCTTTCTTTTACTTTATTTCTCTTTATATTTCTTATTTGGGGCATTATTTGATTTATCATTATTGTTAAGTATGTGGTCACTTAGGCAAAATTATTTAGTGTCAAATTGAGTAAATTTGAGCATATTTTCACCTAGACATTTTGTACAACCTATTTCACCCTCTCTTATGTTGTACCTAGGGCTGACAATTGGTATTAGAGTAAAGTCACAGGTTCAGGTATTCCAAGCTAGTGCTGGGGGTGTGATTGTTGGCCTTTTAATGGTTAGCAACATCTTTTGACTCAAGAGAACACAACTAGCTGTGGACTAACTACCCAACCCATGGCACTCAAAGGGTGCAGCCCTTCATGTTGGCCAAGTGTAATAGAGTGCTTTTCCCTGCTATTGTTTTGAAGGAAATAAAGTTGCACCTTCACTAACAGTAATTACTTTTGATGTAATAGTAAGCACTTGATCCTGACACGCAAATATAGTAGCGAATATAATATCCACAGCAATATCAATCCATGAATATCCCAGCAAATATGATCAGAATGTTTGTAAAGATATCCATGTCACAATTTATCCACGGATATCCCCACGGACATATGTTGAGAAACTTTGGCAGAATTTTCTGGTTTTTCAAGTTTTAGTATAACTTTTACATTATAATAGACTAGGTTTTAAGGGCATTTAGTTATTTTCCAGCTAAGATGTAAGCCATAAATATACTAATTGCCTTGTAAGGCATTTTCATTAGTTGAATGACACATGATATTTTGAGGATAACCTCTTTGGCTTTCTTGAAAGCTTTCTTTAAATTTCTTAGAGCAGAACTCTAAATATTCATTTGGCTTATCAATCAAGAACCACACTAGATTGTGACACCTTTTACCATTGAACTCGGTTTGCCATTTTGATAAGTTATAGGTTGAGATAGTATAAAGATTCGCTACTCCAGAGAGTAGAGAGATTGAGGTTCTCCAACAATTAAGATTGGATACGAGTCTAGATCACTTTCTTATCATTTGATGTCAAAGCTTGATGACTTGTATCTAGGTTATATCCCTTTTATTCTTGTTGTTTTATTTGTTTCCTTTCGTCTTTTAAAATTTTCCACTGGGATTTCATCCTGTTCTTGCTTTCTTTTGTCTAAAAATCCAAAAATTAAGTCTTTGTCTTGTTCTTGTGTTGTTTCTGGGTCTATTGTGTCTAAAAACCAAAAATCTTCAGTCTTAATCTTGTTCTTGTGTCATTTTGTTCCTTTGTGGGTCTTCTTGGGTGTTTGTGATATTAGGGTTTTAAGTAGTTTGATCAACTTGTTCTAAAGTTTTAGTTTTTGGTCTAAGTTTTAAACTTTATATTGTGATCTTGTCCTTTGACATCAAAATGATCCAAAACAAATGTATTTTGGTTATTTTCATGCAATTTTATGATACCCAAAATATTTGGATTCAAAAGAACCTACCTTTTTTTGAGTTCGAGGTTGTTGGTTGTTTGTGCTAAAAGAAAAGGGATTATAGGAAGAAGTAATGTACAGTGATAATTTTAAAAAAAAAAAAGAAGAAGAAAGAAGCAACCACGTGAAAGAGAAAAGAGAAAAAGAGAAAGAATTGGTTGTGAACTTGAGAAAGAAGTAGGGTTGTCAACGGTCGGGGTCTAGACCCAAACCCGACCAGGACCCGTTGATTTTTTCCAGGTCCGAATAGGAATGAAATTCCGTATACCCGGACTCGGACCCGGACCTGGACTCGGACCCGTTTTTTCTTAATAAAAAACGGGTCGAATCCAGAATGTTATATTTCGACCCGGACCCGTTCCGAATCCGTTTATATATATAATAATTATAAATTATATATACGTATTTTAATTTTTTTAATACATAATATCTAATAAATAAAAATTATAATATATATACATACGTATTTTACACTTCTAATACTCAATACTTAATAAATAATAATTGTAAAATACATAAAAAATTTTCATATTTTCAAGACCCAGACCCGACCTAAATGGACCCGGACCCGAACGGATCCGGATCTAGAAAACCAAATGCAAGACCCGTCGGGTCCCGAGTCCGGGTTCGGAACCATAACACTAAAACGGGTCCGGGTCCGGAACGTACAATTCCGGCCCAAACCTGACCAGTTGACACCCCTAGAAAGAAGCAAGTGAATTCCTAGCCTTTATTTCTATAAAATTCATCAACATGATCTTATTTGGGCTGTTTGAATTCATCCTTGAACGTTCTTGAATAATTCTTGTATTGTCCCAATTCCTTTATTGTCATTAGTCACTTTTTCAGCTTGTTCCTTGCTTGTTGGTTGAATTCTTGTTATCCACTTGAGTTCCAAATTGTGTCTAAAACTTATCGAACTTGTATTTTCCTTGTTTGTTGAGTTGCTGTTGTCAAATTAGGTCCCAAATTGATTATATTCTATTTTATGTCTTCAACCCTAATTGGTCAAAAATCCATTGAGATGTGGTGAGAACAATAGAGTGACTAAAGTGATATACGAGAGTTGAGAGATCATTTTGATAACGAAGAGCAAAGATATTCTTCTACTATTGATATTTTGTTGCAGGTTTTCTCTAAGTAAACATGTATAGGGAAAGTGAAACTCAACACGTTGATGTCAAGCTCTTGATGAAGGCAATGGAGACAAGGTTGTAACGCATGTTGGACAGAGTATTGGAGCCTCTTAATGATCGACTTTGTCACGTGAAAAACTTCCAAATCCACTCAAAGAGTAGACAAGGAGGAATTCCAAGATATCAGTCGTTTGATTTCCATTATGAGGAAAAATTTGAGAGGCGACATATGCATGGAAGGCAAGATAATAGGCAAATAGGAGACGCCATCAAAGAGATTAAATTGAAGATCCTTGTCTTCCAAAGAAAGTCTGACTTAGAGGCATACCTTGAGTGGGATAAGAAAATTGAAATGATCTTTAATTGCCACTTTTACTCTAAGGAACAAACGTAAAACACCCCGTCATTGTGTTCACTAATTATGCTATTGTTTGATGGGATTAGGTCACCTATTCATACTTGGGATGAATTGAGATCTGCCATAAGGAAGTGTTTTGTTCCTAGTCATTACTATTGCGACTTGTTCCAAAAGTTGCAACCTTGACACAATAAAATCGTAGTGTTGATGATTACTACAAAGACATGGAAATAGCCATGTTGTATACTGATGTAAGGGAGGATCATGAGGCTCCATGGCTCATTTTTTAAATAGTTAGAAACTCGAGATAGTCGAGATGGTAGAGATTTAACATTATACGGAGATTGAAGAAATAACGAAAAAGGCTATGAAGCTAGAGTGAAGGCTCAATAAGAGGGGTCAAGTTCAACTAAAATCCAACAACCAAGCCACTTATATGAAGCCTTCTCAACCAAAAAGGGAACATTGAGCTTCAACCTCTATAACCACTCCCAAGCTAAAAATTGACCAAATATAAGGAAAAAAATATGTTCTCGATGATCCAACCAATGAGCACAACCGAGATATTAAGTGCTTTAAATGCTCAAGAGTTGGACACATTGCTTTAGAGCGTCCCAACAAGTGAACCATAATCATGATTGCTGATGATGAGATTATAGCGAATTATGAAAAGGAATATGAGGGGATGCTACCATTGACTAAAAATAATGATGAATCTGAAGAAGAAATTACTACTAATGGTCATATAGGATTGGTAGCAAGGAGAATATTGACCACCTAAGTCAAGAAGGATGAGCTTCAACATGAGAATATCTTCTAACCACGTTATCACATCTAAGACAAAATATGTACTTTGATTACCGATGTGGGTAGTTGTGCTAATATAGCTAGTCTATTAATGGTGGAGAAACTAGCACTACCAACTAAGGATCATTCTAGACCTTACAAGTTTGAATAGCTCAACAATAATGGAAAAGTCTGAGTTTCAAAGCAAATTCTTGTGCACTTTCAAATTGGAAAATATGAGAATGAAGTGCATCGTGATGTTGTGCCCATGCAAGATAGTCATGTTTTTATTGGTAAGCCATACCAATTTGGAGAACAAGTATTCATTCGTCCACAATAATACAAAGGTTACTCTTGCACTACTCACTCCAAAGCAAGTGTATAAGGATCAAATGGCACTTCAAAAAGAAAATGAGCTTGAGAGTGAGAGGAAAAAGAGAGAGCAGATGTTAGAGCTCAAAAGGCGAAGAAAATGAGAAGAAAAAGGTAAGTGATAAATTGGCCTTAGAAAATAAAAGAGAAAATAAAGCTTATTTGCAAAAGCCAATTATGTGAGCAGAACTTATCATTCAAATCAACCTTTATTTGTTTATACTCTTATGCAAAGAGAATGTTATCTTGTCTCTTTTGCAAGAATATAAAGATGTATTCCCTAATGAAGTTGTCAATGGATAACCACCTATAAAGAGAATAGAGTATCAAATTAATCTTGTCTTGGGGGCATCATTGCCGAATAGACCAGTTTATTGAAGTAACCAGAAGGAGACAAAAGAGCTTCAAAGGCAATTAGAGGAGTTATTGGAGAGAACATGGGCTCAAAAGAGTTTAAGCTTTTGTACTGTCTTGGTCATCCTTATGCCTAAGAAAGATGGATTATGGAGGAGGGGCACGAATTGTGGAGTCGTTAATTCCATTATGAACATACATGTTGATAAAAGCAAAGTGAAAACGATTCAAGAGTGACCAACACCTAAATCCATTGGTGAAGTAAGGAGTTTTATGGTCTTGCAAGCTTCTATCAGGGTTTGTAAAGAACTTTAGCACCATAGCACTCTATTGAATGCCATTATAAAGAAGAATGAGAAATTCCATTGTGAAGAAGCTTAAGAGAATGCATTTAGATTGCTTAATACAAACTCACACATGTACCTTTATTATTGTTGTTGTTGTTCTTACTACCTAACTTTGATAAGACTTTTGAGGTTGAGTATGATGCTTCAGGTATAAGAATTGGTGCTGTGTTGATACAAGAGAGCAAGTCAATTATTTATTTTAGTAAGAAACTAAAGGGTGCTACTTTGAACTATCCAATTATGACACTTGTTTGTGCTATGATGACGTCGCAAAATTACTTGAAACAAAGGGAGTTTGTTATACATATTGATCACGAGTCCTTAAAGCATCTAAAAGGGCAAAACAAGTTGTGCAATACACATTCTAGATAGATGGCGTTTATAGAACCGTTTCCATATGTCATTAAGTACAAATTCAATAAGATTAATGTGATAGCTAATGCATTGTCTCACAGGTACACTTTAATCACTACTCTTGATGCTAAGTTATTTAGTTTTGAAATAATTAAGGATTTGTATGCTAATGACAATGATATTGGTTAGATTTATGAGGAGAATAAGAAAATAGTCATGGAAAAATATTGCATTTCTAGTGATTATTTGTAGTACTTAAATAAGTCGTGTATTCCTAATGGTTCTATTAGAGAATTTCTTGACAGAGAATCACATGATGATGGATTAATGAGACATTTTAGTGTTGCAAAGACCATTACTATTTTGTATGAGCATTTTTATTGGCCACACATGAGGAGAGATGTGGAAAAGTTGGTAGAAATATGTGTGACATGCCGAAAATCGAGTCCAAGGTTCAACCACATAGTTTCTGTACTCATTTAATCATTCCTAACGAACCATGGGTAGACCTTTTTATGGATTTCAACTTGGGTTTCCAAGGACTAAAAGAGACAATGATTCCATTTTTTGATGATCGATTGTTTAAGATGAAACATTTCATTGTTTGGCATAAAACTTATAGACAACAAATTATGACACACCACTTATTTTTCTAACAATGGGAGGCCTTTTTCTATATTTTTAGGGTCAAATTTCAATATTAAGGAAAAAGTGGCAGAATTGACAAGTTTAAGAGCAAAATAATAATTATAGCATGTAACTTTTTTTCACCAGTTTTTATCCTAAATTCACGTTTTATACTCTTATACATGTTTTTAATTTTTTATAATTTTTTTGAAACTAACTGTTATTTTTCTGTAAAAAAAAAACTATTATTTTTCTGTATATTACACCAACTCATGGACGAAATTAAAATAGCAATTTCACCTCGTGGATACCTTTTCGCTCATTTTTGAGTCCTGAATTCATATTTCATGCTTCTAAGTCAATTTATAAATTTTTGTTATTTTTTTGAGATCAACTGCTTTTTTTTTATATTACGTCCACTCAGGGGTAAAATCATCATTTCACCTTGTGAGTTTTTTTTTTGCCCATTTTTTAATCCTAAGTTCGTATTTCATGCTTTCAGGTATATTTTCAATTTTTGATAATTTTTAGGGTCAAGAACTACTTTTTCCTTAAATAACGTATTCAAGGGTAAAATGGTTATTTTGGTACACGAATGTTTTCTTCACTCGAATTTTGTTAATAAAATTTATAATTTGCTTTTTTTTTCAGTTTTTTGATATTTTTAGGAGAGACAATGACATTTTTAAAGATTATGTTAGTATTATTTTTTTAAGAGAAGTAAAATAGTAAATTACTTTTAATGCTTTTTTAGTCTTTTGTTTATTCTTCAAGGATAAGCTTTGGAAAGCTTCCTAATAACTTCTTAGGTCTCATCCCTTTATAGCAAAAAAATCCCAAAGAGAGAAAAAAGAGAAAAATCTAGGAACACTTTTGAAATCTTTCCAAATACAACCACAAATACACTAAAATCTTACACACTAAGATCCATCCACACACTAACACACCAAAAGCACACACACTAAGATCAAATACACATGCAAACACACTAAAGTCTCACACACTAAGATTTACTACATGCACAAACGCACCAAATTTTCACATACTTATATCAAATGCACACAAGCACACACACTCAAACACACAAAGCCATCGAACATTCCAATTTTAATATCAACAGTAAAATCAACCCTCAAGCTACTCAAAACAACAGCTTCCAATCACAAGAGATCCATTAAGGTAATTCTAAATGTTTTTCATTATTCTTGTAACAAATTTACAAAAAATATTAGTCTAGAAAAAGGAATACACATCTATTTGATTTTTTCAGAGTTTTTTCTGAGATTTTTTTTTTTTATTACAACCTTTCTTCAATCAAACCACCGCCTCCCACAAACCGCCACTACCCACGTTCTTTCTCTACCCACAACCACCTCCTGTCAGCAAACATCAACCACAGTCAACCAAGCCTTTAACAGTAACCAATACAAACTCAGCCTAATATCGGTAGTAACCACTACCTCCTCCAATAGGTACCAAATCAGTCATCAACATCAACCCAACAATAACTTCACACCACCGTCAACCAACCCACCAAGACCACCTTAAACCACCCTTGCTAAACCCCCAACAACCAATAATACCTAGCGTATCACCACCAGGTCAGTCACCCAAACCACCAATTGCCCCCACCAAACAACCCAATCCCACACAAAATAGCCAAGAAACAACCCCCCTCAGTGACAATTCACCAACAAACCTTAGCCCACCAATTCCAGTCTCTACCTCTTCCTTAGCAGTAGAATTATCCCCAAGCTACCAACTCCACTCCATCACTTTCCCCCTCAAATAATTACAAAACAACTGTCCAAGACCTACAAGTAGCCACTTCTCAGTCCTAAATTGCCACTACCTCCTCTACCAAAACTCCAACCACCACCTAATCTCAACCAATTAATCACCAACCTCACACCTCTACTCAAAGCTAGGGGTGTAATCGAACCGAACCAATCTCAAATACTACATGCTTGAGCTCGACTCAATTACAAAATAACCATGCTCGAGCTCGAGCTTGAGCTCATCGAGCATAGAAATTTAAGGATCGAGCTCGACGAGCATAGAAATTTAAGACTCGAGCTCGACTCAAGCCATATTCAAACATATTCGAGCTCGAGCTCGAGCTCGAATCAAATATCAACTTTCTTACAAATTTAGGGGTCAATCTTTAAATTAAAAAAAATTTATAAGGGTTAAAAATATAAGGAATAAAAAGTTATATACTTAACATATTTACATACAAGTCCTTCAATTATTTTTAATTTTCAAACAAAGGTTCTCAGCCAAAGAATTGCTGACCATCGTCGGCTGCCACTAGCCGCCGACGGTCCACTGTCTACAATCACCGTCGACGATTTTTTCGCTTTAAAAATGTATCATTGGACTTGTTTTTTGGCATAAATTATATATCTAAGCTTAGATTTGGGAAAAAATGGACCAAATTACGCTGATCTAAAGAAAAAATCACGAATATGCAAACATTGACCACTGGCAAATCACCTTTTATTGAGATAATCTTTGCACCAAAATAATCGGGACAGTCCATAGAACAAGAATCCATAAACAATCAACCACAAACAAGATCAAAAAGGCATAAATACGAGCTTAAAAAAGTCACAATTTTTTTATTGAACAAATACTCCAAAAAATATCACCAAATATCATAAAATAGCAACAATCGGTTTTGTGTGAGTGTGGATGTTGCTGCTAGTGTGTTTGTGCGTGTCTTTGTGGGTGTGATTTTGTGAGTGTGTGTCTCCAGTGAAGTTGCAATCATGAAGCAAAGAGAAGACAGTCAAATCAGCAAAAAGAAATGAGACGGCGGTGGAAAAGAATGGGCCAATTGCCCCATTTTTTCTTTTTTGTTATTTTTTCTTTTTACATTAAAATGATTTTATCAAATTACCCATAATATTTAAAGTTATAATGGATGAAAAAATTGTAATTTGCCTAAAAAGATTAAATCTTTTAGTAATTTTACATATATAAAATAAAAATAATAATATAATTATGTGTGTATTCGAATAGCTTGACGAGCACTCGAGCTAAATACATAAAAGCTCGAAATCGGCTCGATAATTTATTCAAACTGCTCGAGTTTGACTCGAGCTTGGTCAATTCCGAACTCGAGTCGAACCTTTAACCGAGCTGCTCGCGAGCAGTTTGGTTCGTTTACACCCCTACTCAAAGCCACCCCTATTAGTCTCAAACTCAACCAACAGCCGATACAGAATTAGCCATACTTAAACCTCCAGAAAACCACCACTCCACTGTTATTCAAAAACCACCACCTGTATCCTCCTTGTAGACACCAAATTTTGACACACCTTTTATAAAAATATGTGTGTTACTTTATTTTAGGAGACATTTTGCATTTTTTGGAGGCCAATTATAATTTTTGTGTATATTACGTCTAATTTGTTACATCAGGGGCAAAATGGTAATTTTACCATGTAAATATTATTTTATTGTATTTTATTTCCTAAATATACAATTTTAATATTTTTATCATTATTTCTAATTTTAATGATTTTTAGGAGTCATTTGTTATTTATTTAAAATTTTAGTATTTTTAACTTAATGTCACGTTTTTCAATGCACTCTTTTTTACGAGAATTTTCAAGTGAAAAAATTTTATATATGCATTTTGTATATTTATAAACTTTCTGTAAAAGTTACATGATTTTTAAAGGTCATTTAGTATTTATTTATTTTTTGTCTTTTTTTATTAAGGGCACGTTTCCCAAGAATGCGTTAATCTTAAAATTTGTTTGAGTGAAAATTATATTATGTGCGCTTTATGTGATAATGTATGTTGTGTAAAATTTTTGTGATGACATTTATTAATTTTCATAAATTTTTATAATTTTGTCATATTTAGGTCACGTTTTTCAATGCATTTTTTTATTATTATTTAAAATTTTTCTTTATGAGAATTATGTGTGTGTGCATTTTATAAAATTTATGTAAAAAAAAATTTCATAATTTATTTATTTATTTATTTTATTTTAAAGACCATTTGTTATTTATTTTAAATTATATATATATATCTTTTTTTAACGTAGAATTAACTTTTAATTTGTTAAACTGAATTTTTCTTTTTCTTTCTTATAATGTTGTGTTTCAGTTTTTAATGTATAATTTTAAAAGAGTTTAAGTAATTTTTATGTTATTTTATTTTTACTTTTTCATTTTTCTTTGTTTTCTTCTTTAAAAAAAAAAAAGATGATGAACAGCAGCAGCAGCGTTGCTGCTGCTGTTTGCTTCCTGCCATGGCTGATGGCAGCCATGCCTCCAATTCTACTTAACCCACCAAACTCTATGCCTACTCACATCAATCATCCCTCACTTGCAACCAGATTTTTAGGGATTTTTTATTCAATTTGTTGGGACCATTTTTTACACATTCATCTGCACTCACAGCCATCCACAGACATCACACACTACACTTACATTTTCACTCTCCCTCTCCTTCTCTTCACTCACAGACATCACTACACAACTCCCTCTCCCTGTCGGCCTCCCCCCTCTGTTCTCCCTTACCACACACAACTCATTTCATCTGCACTACACAAAGCACACACCTCACGCACCTGCAATCACTTTCATTCCCTGCACAAGCATCACACACCTGAAACGTTCACATATCACAGCATTTACTCACACACCCTCACACACAATCACATTCAAGCATACACCAGAAACCAAATTACAAGCACAGACACCTCACTCACATTTATCTGTCAGCTCCCTCATAGCACTTCACACACCTGCAAATTCACTCACTTTCTCGGCCCCTCCCCCTGCAAAAAAGCTCACACCACACAGACACCATTGCACACACAGCACACACCTCTCACTCTCTCGGCTTGCTCTCCCCCTGCAACCTCACCTTCATCACACACCACACTCACATCTCACTCTCTCTGCCTCCCCCTTCCCTGCACAGACATCACAAAACACACCTCTCCCTTCTTCCCTCTTTCGGCCTTCCCACACCACATTACACTTCTCACGAACTTCACAACTACCTTTCCCTGCAACATACTCACAGCTCAATCTCCAGCATTCACAAAACACACAACTCTCTTCTCTCTCGGCCAAGCACACAACAAACACACACACTACACACGGATTTCACACACACTCACCATTTTCTCCCTCTCGGCTCTCTCCACACACAATCACAACCTCACCTCATTTGCACTTCACAAACCACACACTCTCACAACTCACCTCTCCCACAACCCTCACTCTACCAACCAGAATACACCTGCAAAACACACGCACACATTCACACCTTCTCACACAAAACACACACCAGACACACATTCATACTTCCCCTGTGAAAGCACACACTCAATTCAGCTACACAAAACACACACCAGACACACATTCACACTTCCCCAGCGAAAGCACACACTCAAGTCAGCAGCACAAACGCACAAATTACACACACAACACACATTCACTCAGCACACTCACAATCATCCACACAAGCTGACCATCTTCACAACATTCAAACATACACGAATTTCATTCATACCTGCAAAAACTCACACACACACACATACAGTCGCATCACACACAGATTTATGCACAATCACTGACCACACAACCACATAGCACACACAAACACGTAGCTATAATCATCAATCCACATACACACGAACCAGCAGCCCCTACCAATTCCTGTCGGCCATCTTCATCCAAGGGTCATCATCGCCAATCTTCACTCCCCAAATCAGGTGAGTTGTCCCTTCTTGAGCTCCATTTAAATAGCTTTTACATCAGTGAATTCATGCATGTATGTTGACGGTGGTGTGGAATTTTAGCTATGCAGTAAAATTTTCAGATTTTGATTTAGGAGACATTTTAGTTTGATTCAAGAAATTTGGAGATTAAGGAGTTTGGAATGTTTGCAAAAGAGAGAGGGAAAGGGAGAGAAAGAAAGAGAGAGCAGATCAGAAAGAAGAAGAGAGAAGAGAGAAGAAAGAAGAAAACAAAGAAAAAGAGACAAAGAACGAAAGAAAAAAAATGAAAAGGAAATCTGGTAGGGGGAAAAGAAGAAGAAAGATACTTGAATTGGGGAAAGCATTTGATGGGCTTTGTTTTTGTCCTTTCTCGGTCAGACTAATTTTGAGAAACCGTTTGGGGAATTTGATTCTTTAATAAATAATTGGTTTTGGAAGCTTTTGGCTAGCAGGAACGAAATTTGGGCAATTGGATTGTAGGGCCCGGTTGAAGAAAATATAATTGGAAGAGTTCCCGGTGAAAGCATTAAATTGAATTGTGGAAGCCATATATATATATATATATATATATATATATATATATATTATCTTTCTTTTTTCCTTCTTGTTTAGCGTTTTTGCTTTCCTGCTTTATTTTATTTTATTTTTAGTTAATGGTAACTGATTTATTTATCATTTGAATTCAATTTAGTTTTGATTTAGTCTTGCTCTAGTAGTTAAATTAATTAGTCCACTAATTTAGGCATTTAATTAAGTTAGTCAGGTTTTTGGCTATTAAAAAAAAAATGCAACTCCATGTTTTTAGTCCTTGCGTCTTATTTAACGTTTTATACCCTTTGTTTCTTTTTATTTTTGTGCATTTAAGTCCTAATTTCATTATTTGACCCCTCCGTATTTTACATCCTGTCAATTAGGCCCCCTTAACTTGCTAGAATTATGCCTTTATCCCCCTCCCTAAGCTTGTTGAAATTTTATTTTTGCCATTTTACTTTGTTAGAACTTGAATTTTAGCCTTTAAATGTTGCTGAAAATTGTATTTTTATTCTTGAATGTTGCTGGAATTGCATTATTAACCCCCCCAAATTTGCTGAAATTGTATTCTTGGCCTTAAATATTGCTGGAAATTTTTATTTTTGGCATCATACTTGCTGGGAATTATATTTTGGCCTTTAAATTTGTTGTAAATTATATTATTATCTTAACTATGGTTTGAAATTATAATTTTACCCTTTAGTTTGTCATAAATTACATTTTTTACTCTAGAATATTGCCCAAATTTCTCTTTTAATCCAAATCTTATAATATTTTATTTTGCCAAAAAAAATATTAATTAAAATTAGTTAAGTCCTCAAAGCTTTAAATTATTTCTTTTCACATTTTTTTATTTATTTATTTTATCAAATTTATAATTAATATTCTAAAATTGGGTCTTGTTAGTCTAATTAATGTTCAAATTAGTTTCTTTATTTTCCTTTTAGTCATTTTAATAATTCTCATTTGAGGTGTTAAAAGTTTAAGTATGTATTATTGTATTTTATCTTCTATTATTATTATTTCTTTATTTTCGTTGTTTTGCTTTATTTACTTATTTACTTATTTATTTTTACTTAAACAATTTTCGTTTTTCTTCCTAAATAATTAATTATTATTATCATTATTTTCTTTCTCTCATTTTGTTGTTTGAATTATCACACTATGTTCATAGTGATTGGTAAGAAATTATTTAATTAGTGGTTTATTTATTAAATAGTGGTATTTTTAACATGTTTGTTCATTTAGTAACAATTTGTACCGAGTTTACGAATGGGAGGTACCTCGATTACCCTTTTAATTTCTTTTTATGTGCTCCTACGTGCTCCTATGTGTTTTTCTATGTGTTTTCATGTATCTTTGTACTTATAGTTTCTTTTTATCCATATGTGAGTGTTTATTTATTTATGCCATGTTGTTTATTTGAATTTAATTTTTATTATTCAAAGAGATGTAATAGATAGGCAATATTTTATTTATTAAAATTTTTTTGTATTTAGATAGTTTATGTGTTATCCATTTAACAAAAATCTTATGTATTTAGATAGAAAATGTAATAGATAGGTTAGATAGGTTATCTTTCATTTTTTATTTCTAGATTGTAATTAGACTTTCCCGGTATAATAATTAGGGCTTTGTGTGCTATGTGTGCTTATGTGTTTTATTCGCTTTCTTTAGGACTTTGCATCTAGAATATCATGCTTATGTGTTATGTGCTCCTATGTGCTATTATGTGTTTTTATGTGATTATTGCTTCAATCTATGTTTTATTCATTTACTTGCTTTATTATTATATATGTGTATCGTCGTCACACTAGTCCAACGCTAGTTGTGATTAATTTCGGTTTCTTCGCTAGTCCAACGCTAGCGGAGAATTTTTTAGAAAATAGGCTAGTCCAATGCTAGGCCTCTAAGTCATTTTAGTATTAGAATCATTTCTTGTGTGTTCATTCCATGCCATTTCACACACATTTTTTGTTTTAGGCCTTTTTCCATTTTGTATGATTTTTATATATATACATTCTATCATTTATTATCTATTTTTAAAACCCATGTTTGGTGCATGACATTTAGACTCTACCACACATAGAATCTTAGGTCATTTGTGTAATTTGACTAGAAATAGTCATCTACTCACGTGGGAAGCGATGTCGTACATGTCGTTCCCCCCTCCGTGAGTAGAAACAGTTAGTCACGAGTCTCTTAGTCCCCCGCACCCGTCATGTTGCATCTCTACTTTCTTTGTTCACTTACTATCTATATTACTATTTTCCTTTTCTTTTGCATTTCACTTTGCATCTACACTCGTGACTCCGTCGGGGTCTATACTCGGGTTTCACAATTAATGCGATAATTCCGACTAAATCTCAATGGAACATTTGGTCCTTTAACGATATCCATTTTAGGACTAGATTTGCATTCATGTAGTTGCATCCAAATGCGATAAAATCTTAGGGTTACATTAGGAAAATTTAGACTAAATCTCGCAACTAATTTCGGCTAGGTTGAAAGGGTGCCTTAGGCGCAAACCTTTGCCTTCCCTTTCTTCAACTGTGACTCCCGAACCCTTTTCTCTTATTTTTCAAAGACCTGGAGTCGTCTAAAAGGGTTTTTCTTGTTTTTCCTATATTTTTCCAAAGATCATTTCTTTAAATAAATCATTCTTAATTTTCTTACCTTTTATAAAATATTTTCGGGTGACTTGGTACACCAAAACTCAATACCAAGTGGCAACTCCTTTTTTCACTAAAAAACCCTTTTTAGACTCTATTTTCGGGCCCAAAAAACCGTCGCATTTTCAAAGTCCCATTTTAGGCCCTTTTCTTTTGTTTTCAAAATAAAGCATTTGTTTGTCACATTTCATCGAATTATCTTTTAGAAAGTATTTTCTAAAAATTATTTTTTATAAAAACATACACTCTTTTTCCAATATAAATAAAATCACATTTAATTCTTCCTTTTCTTTTTTCCAAACATTTAACACTTTCTATTCCTTTATCGAAAAATGGGGCGCGACACTCCTCCCTCATCGCTCCACAACCACCCAACCTCCTTCTCCAACACCAATCTATTGCCAGCTGCCCCAAAGCCACCATACCATCTCCAAAAGCCAATCAACAATCAAACCAAAATTGTACCACAAAACACAACTCCATCGCCAACCACCACTGACAAACTAAAGCCACGAAATCATTCCTCCCAATCACTAATGTCCCACCACCATCATCCATCAACGATAATCATCAACAAAACCCCACCAAACAAAAGCCACAAAAAGCCTCACCACCCCCCCTCATGCGCCACTACAGTCATGTAGAAACCACCAACAGCTCCACCATTTCCTTCTCCTCCCTCTCCCTCTATGCCATCATCTCCCCCTCCAGTTCACTCACCATCACTATCTTTCCCATCTCATCATCCATCTTCTCTGCCTCTTCTTTCCCCTTCATCTCTTCTCAACTAGCACCACTGAAGTATCAGCTATCAACCATGAACCATTCAAATCCGCAACCATCACCGAGACCACGCGTAATCACCTCCACCAATTGCCATAACAGACAACAGCCACGTTGCCTCCTCCTTTCTCCCCTGCCTAGCCAACTAGAAAACTCACCAAATCACACACCTTCACCTTTCTCCAACAACCATTCGACAAACAACCCCCAAAGAAAAGGGAAGCTTGAGCTTTGATTTTGGGAGAAAGGTTGAAGAAAAATGAAGTTGGAAAATTTTTTATTAGAATCGATTTTGGGGAAGGATTTAGTGATTTTTGGAGATTTTGTTTTTCTGTTTCTGATATGGTTTCCTTTTATTTTAGTCTTGTTATGTTTTCTATTTTTCTTTTCGGGTTTGGGTTTTAATTTAGTTAAGTAATTTAGTTAATTAGATCAATTTAGTTTGTTGATTTAGTTTTTATTTTTATTTAGTTAATTGTGGTTGATTGGTTCATGATTTGGTTTTAATTCAGTTATCAATTTAGTTAAATTAGTGAATTTAGTTAATTAATTTAGTTTAGCATTTTAATTGTTTTTTGGTTATTTGATTATATAAAAATATAAAGTTTTGTTTTTTTCTCCCTAGATTTTGGCTATTATCATCGTGCCCGGAGTTCTTTTTATTTTTTGCATTTTATTTCTTGATAATCCTGGATGGACCTCTTTAGATTTCATTTTCAATTAAGTCTTGGCTAATTGCAATTAGGTCTTATGCTTGCTAAATTTTTATTTCTCCCCCCTTACTTAGCTTTAATTTACAATTTTGCCCCCTATGCATTCTTGAATTCACAATTATGACCCAGGGCTTACTTCACTTTACCTTTCAGCTTTGCAAAAATTTGCATTTTTACCCTCAATTCGTTAGTGTTTACATGTTTTAGGCTTTATTTGTTTATATTGTGGTATCTTAACATGTTTATTTATTTTCTTAGCATTAGAATGGTTCTTCAAAGGGAGGTACTTTCACTACTTTTTTTTTTATATGCTCTTATGTATTTCCTTACATGTTTTTCTTTATGTGTTTATTGCTTCATAAATTAGTGAAGTGTTTTATTTACATAATTATTGTTTATTGATTTCAATTTTCATTATGTGAAAAGTATAATAGACAGATATGTTTTTTATTATTTTAGCAAATTTTTGCATTTAGATAGTCAATGCAATAGGTATGTTATATTTTTTTCATATTTTTTGTTTAGCACATATTTGCATGTAGATAGGTAAGTATATAGATAAGCTATTTTACCTTTCCCCTTAAATTGTAGTTAAGGCCCCAGTGTAATAGTTCGGGTTTGTGTGCTCCTTGTGTACTTATGTGTTTACTTGTTTCACAGCTTTCTTTAGGATTATTGCATCTAGACATTATGTATATGTGATACATTCTTCTATGTGCTTTCATATAATTTATGTGTTTATTTGTTTTAATCATGCTTTATGGGTTTTAGTCTGTTGCCACATTAGTCCAATGCTAGTTGTGGTTTTATCATTTTATCGCTAATCCAACGCTAATGGGGAATTTGTAGAAAAAAGCTAGTTCAACGCTAGATCCTTATGTCTTTCTTCGCTTTAATTTCATCTCTCATATGCATTCTATCTCACTTCATGCACTTTTTCTTTCTTTAGGACTTCTCTATTCTTGCTTGATTTTTCCTTAACATAATTATTTATTTTAATATATACATATTTGCTTTAGTTTGCATCTCATACAGCACTTTAGGATAGATAGGTCATTCGCATGTTTAGGTCAGGAAAAGTCACCCTTCTTACGCAAAAAATAGGCAAGTTTGGCCTTCCCTAGGCCTTAGCATGCTGTTCCTCCTCTGTAAGTAGGAAAAGTTAGTAACGAGTCTTAGTCTCTCGTACCCATTATGTTGCACTCCCCTCTTTTTTATCACTTATTATCTATATTATATTTTTCTTTTCTTTTTGCATTTTATTTTTGCATTTACACTGATGACTCCTTCGAGGCATCGTTTCGATTTTGCCACTCGATTTTCCAAAAGAAAAGCTTTTAAAGAGATTCATCATTTTTCGGGACACGGCAAAATCAATGATGCATCTCATATAGCTAGCTTGTTTTTCAAGGAAATTATAAGATTACATGGCATGCCCAGAATTATTGTTTCCAATAGGGATGTTAAATTCATAAGCAATTTTTGGAAGACTTTGTGGACAAAGTCGGGTACTAAATTGTTGTTTTCAACTTCTAATCATCTTCAAACCCATAGACAAAAAGAAATAATTAATAGGACTTTATCTATATTATTTCGTGCTATCATTAAGAATAACTTTAAAACTTGAGAAGAATACTTGTCTCATGTAGAGTTTCCATACAATAAGACTATACATTTGGCTACTCAATTTTTGCCTTTTGAAGTTGTGTGTGGTTTTAATCCTGTTAACTCCTTTAGATTTATTACATTTGCTTATGTCTGAACATATTAATCTACATAGAATGAAAAAGGCTAAACTTATGAGAAACTTACATGAGAAAGTTTTCTTGAATATTGAGAAATGCAAGGAGCTATATGTGAATCAAGATAACAAGGATCATCGCAAGGTAACCTCTGAATAGGGTGATTAGGTATGGTAACAAATGAGGAAGGAAAAGTCCCGAGTTTAAAGGTGCAACAAGTTGCTACCATATGGAGATAGTTCATTTCAAGTTGTGGAGCTCATCAATAACAATTCCTTACAAGCTTGAGCTACCAGGTGAATATAAAATTAGTTATACATTTAATGTGTCTGTCCTTAGTCCTTTTTTTTTTTTTCTTGAAGAAAACGAGCTTGATTTGAGAACAAATCCTTTTCAAGAGGAAGGAAACGATACAAACATGCAAGCTAACCAAGGGCTTGTGCTATAAGGATAAATGACACTTTAAACTTTAGTTCATGATGTTCAAGATCGAGTTTGGAAGTCTAAGGGCATGGAAGATGTTCCATCTAAGGTAATTATATGAATAGAAGTGTTGGAAGGCTTGCAGGAATCACGAAAAGACGGGAAAAGCTTAGAGGAAGATATCTGCACGCAGATCTTTTTGTGGATTGAGGAATGGATATGATCAGTGTAGTCTAGTTTGACGCCTTGTTCTCAATTGAACTAGTAGGCGGGCCATATCCATCCATTTAGCCAGCATCTTAGGATGACATAACTTTAAAATAAAAGTAAAGAGTGATGTTCAAATAAGAGAATGTAGGAAAATATTTGCGGTAGTATCCATCCACAAATATAGCTGTAGATATAATATCTACTGTAATATGATCCCACGAATATTCTAGCGAGTATGATCAGAATGTTTGCTAAGATCCATGGCACAATCCATCCTCAAATATCCCCACATATATGTTGCAAAACTTTGGCTAGATTTTCTTTGTTTTTCAAGTTTAGTTAGGACTTTTAAGTTATAATAGACTAGGTTTCAAGTAAGGGCTTTTATGTCTTTTTTCAATCAAGATATAGATTACAAATATACTACTTGCCTTGTAAGATATTTTCATTACTTGAATGATATATGTGCTTAGAGTAGAAATATAAGTATTCATTTGGTTTATCAATCAAGAACCCCACTTCATTCTGACACCGTTTACCATCAAATTCGGTTCATCATTTCATTGAGTTGTAGGTCGAGATACTATCAAGATTCACAACTTTAAAAAGTAAGGGTTCGCAATTTTCTACCAATCAAGCTTGGATATGGGTCTAGATCGCTTTCCTATCAAATGGCCCTCAATAAAAGGGGCTGCCGCAACCATGGGCCATTCACCAACGATGGTGTTTTGCTTCAAAATTACATCATCGAGCTTGTGTGTTGTGTAGATTATAGATCTAAAATAAGATTTAGGAAAAAAAAAACAACAAATTGATATCTAAAAATACAACCATGATATCATCACAAAAAATAACCACCAAATAATATCACGACTCAAAAATTTTCAAACCAACAAAATCGTCTCAATTCAAAGCATAATTTGGCCAAAAAAGGTCGGATAGTAGCTTTCAATAGAGCCCAAAAAAAGAATGTGATGAAGAACATGAGGAGAGAATGTGATGGAATGAAAGAGAAGATAAAAGATATTGAGATTTCTTGGAACATATCTGCAAAAATGGGGAAACAAAAATAGAAGACAATAAGAAAATAAAAATCAAAGAAAAGAGTAGAGAATATGAAGTGGAATGATAAGAAGAGAAAAGATAATGATTTTTATTAATAAATTTACTAAACTAGCCCCTTATTTATTCAAGGTTGAAAGAGATGAAATGATGCAATATGCATAAAAGTATACATATTTTAATAATTTTGCATATATAAAAAATTTTAATTATATATATAATTAAAAAACTGAGAGGATACTAGAGGCCTTTTTTTTTTTTTGAGAAGAAAAAAAAATGTTAAAATGTTAACATACTCGAGCCGTATGTTAAAATGTTCGAAATAATTTACTCTAATTTAACAAGACTTGAGGATACTCGAGTTCGGTGAATAATGAATTCCAGTAGAAAATTTGATAAGCTAATTTTTATATCCCTAATATTATTCCTGAAGGTTTACGGTTTAAATAGTTAGGCTACATGAGGAAACCGATCCATAACTACCAATGACAACGAAATAGGTGAGAATTGATCAAAAATTTCAACTCTTTCTATTTGAATTGAAAAACAACCCAATGTATAAGCACCACCACCACAGCCAGAGCCCACTCGGGGTTGGTGAGGTTGGTGCCTGATAGTAACTCTATATAACTCTCCAAATTTCCACACCAACAGATCTGTGCATTACTCTATTTCTCCAATTCCTTTCTCCTTCCTCCTTTTTTTTGGTGGTTGTTAGCTGGAGAAGGTAAAAACGCTACAGCTACATTGTTTTGGTATTTGGGATTTTGAGGTTTCATTTCATTAAAATATGAAGGTCATCGAGAAGATCCAGGAAGCCGCCAAGGACGAAAACAAGGTTGTTTTCTCCTTCGAATTCTTCCCACCCAAGACTGAAGATGGTGTCGACAACCTGTTTGAAAGGATGGAGAGAATGGTCGCCCATCACCCAAATTTTTGCGACATCACCTGGGGTGCAGGCGGATCCACAGCGGATCTGACGCTAGAGATTGCCAACCGGATGCAGAATATGGTTTGCGTTGAGACCATGATGCATTTGACTTGTACCAATATGCCCGTTGAGAAGATCGATCATGCTCTTGATACCATCAAGTCTAATGGGCTCCAGAATGTGCTGGCCCTCCGTGGTGATCCTCCTCATGGTCAGGATAAGTTTGTGCAGGTGGAGGGTGGCTTTGCCTGCGCTCTTGACCTTGTGAGTTTCTTATTTTAGTATTTTCTGCTTAAATCTGATTGTCTTGATAAAATGTTCTCATTATTACTCTGCTCATTGCCATTCTCCAAATTTGAATCTGATTATGTTGATCATGTTCCGGTTAGTTGCTCTGCTCTGTGTTCATTATACTAAATCGTTAGTATTGTTCTCAGAATCTGAATCTGGTTGTGTTGATCATTTTGTGATTATTGTTTTACTTTCTGCTCATTGTTGATATGCTGTCATTATGATGAATTTTTCTGAATCTGGTTGTGTTAATCATTTTCTGATTATTGTTGTACTCACTGCTCAATGTTAATGCTGATATCGCTAATTTGTTATGTTTTTAGTCTTGGTATCGTGTAAGTTCATTTGTCCTAGCAGTGCTTATTTGCCGCTCTTTTATCTCTTTGTGTTGATCGTTAGACTATTCTTTTCTGAATCTCTGTGTCCTTTTTGATAACTTCACAACTGTAATTTTCTTGGAAATGTGAAGTTGCTTTACTTACTGCTTAATGTTAATGCTTTATTTAGTAACTTGTGATGGTTACTGTTCATTTACGACTGTAACTACTGTTTTGATATGAAGTCCAGCGGTAATTCAATCACTGAAGTGTTTATTTGTTGCTCTTTATTATATTTAGGTGAAGCATATAAGAGCCAAATATGGAGATTACTTTGGGATCACTGTTGCCGGTTATCCAGGTTGCGCATTACCTAGCTTTTATTGAAGTTGTTTTCTGATTCTTGTGTTGATCTAGTTACAGAAGAATGTATTTATTTTGATAACACTGCTTTTTCCTCTTCAGAGGCTCATCCTGATGTTATACCTGCTAATGGTATTGCCTCAGTTGAGGCGTATCACAGTGAACTTGCATATCTCAAGAGAAAGGTTTGTATTGGTTCCTTCTTGCTACACTGTTGTCTTGAATTGATTGTTGCTCTTGATTTGCTCCATGTGCATTACTAATTCGGAATTCTTCTGTGGAACTTCATTCTGCTTTTACCTATGACTGGTGAATTTTGAAATCTTCTACAGGTTGATGCTGGAGGCGATCTTATTATTACTCAACTCTTCTACGATACAGATATTTTCCTCAAATTTGTCAATGACTGTCGCCAAATTGGAATAACTTGCCCAATTGTCCCTGGAATTATGCCTATCAACAACTATAAGGGCTTCCTTCGCATGACTGGCTTCTGCAAAACGAAGGTATAGGCTGCACTTAGTACTCTACTTTTGTAGAGATCAAAACTTAATTGAGCACATATGCTTGATTAGAAGGGCATGTGTACCAAACAAAGTACTAGTATATCTTGTTAGCATACTATTTTGTTTCTGCTGCAGCATGTAATCTTAACATCTATGAGCTTTTTTTTTTTTTTTTTTTTTTTATCTAAGCCTTGACAAGAGATCTGGAAGAGTTGCAGACAAATTGATTTGGAAGCAAAGTTCCCAAATTTCACTGATTGTTGAACTAATTTGCCTATTATGATGTGGCTGTTTCCCACCTATTTCCGATCATATTTCATGTATAAAAATTAAATATGCAAGGTACTTTGACTTCTCCATTATGGAATGAATTTTTTGAAATGAGATCATTATGTCATAGAATTTTCTGGTGAATTAGTGAAATCTGACTATCTGCATGCATTCAAATGTAAAAAGCTTGTTCATCTCTTTCTACAAATGATACTTGATACATTTCAAGTTTTTATGCTTACATTTATTTGCACTACAATCATTAATACTTTCATTTCTCCTATAACTTAAATGGTAGTTTACCACACACCACTTGGCATTTGTTGTGGTAGTGGTTTTTTACTTTGCATGTTCTTACTCAAGAATCTGCTGGAATGATGACAATCTCCATCTCATTTAAACAGCAACTTGGGGGATATTGAAAATCGATACAAATCTGATCTATTTAGAGTTGGTACTGGTTAATTCACTTCAAGCTATTGTTGATTTGTTGTTCGATGTGTTGTCACTCAGACATCATTATGTGCTTATGTTTTTCAATTTCTTACCTAGCTTACATCATATATTCTAGATTCTGCCGGAGATCATGGCCGCCTTAGAGCCTATTAAGGACAATGAAGAAGCTGTCAGGAACTATGGGATTCACCTTGGAACTGAAATGTGCAAGAAGATTTTGGCTAATGGGATCAAGACATTGCATCTTTATACATTAAATATGGAGAAGTCTGCATTGGCAATTTTGATGGTTTGCTTCTATCTCTCATGAGCTTTTTGGTATAGAACTTCAATAAGTGTAGTATTGTACTTTAGTGGCTTACAATAGCTTGCATATGCAGAATCTTGGTCTAATTGAGGAGTCCAAAATTTCAAGGCCATTGCCTTGGAGACGTCCCACAAATATCTATCGTATTAAAGAAGATGTTCGTCCTATATTTTGGTATGTAATAGTGACTCAACCCAATTTTCTATTCCTCTTTGTTTCTATTAGTGATCTTGTCCATAGTCCGGGTGACTTGAACTACTAGAGATTTCATCTTTCCATTCAATTGCAGGGCCAATCGTCCAAAGAGCTACATCTCAAGGACCATAGGTTGGGAACAATACCCACATGGCCGATGGGGTGATTCTCGAAATGCATCATATGGAGCGCTTTCTGACCATCAAGTATGTAGATATCAAAGCTTTCTTTTAAGTCATTTGTTTGGTCACTCAAGCTAAGCATAGACTATCTTTTCCTGGTCTTTATTTTTCTTGGGTTCATTGAACTCACTTTAATCTTGCCTGGGGTGTTCTGTTGGTTTTTGTGCTCTATTGCCTTTGCATAAATTTGTAATTGGTTGGTTAATTTTAGTTAATCTTCCCTCCGATTTGCCATTGGAACCTATTTTTTCAATTACAATTCCCTCCTATTTGCAACCTAGTTTTAAATTGCTTTTCGGTCATTTACAAGATCTTTCCCCCACTTTGAAGTAGTTTTTGATAAGGATGCTTCCATAAGAGGCCTCCCTCCTATAGCATTATAATTAAAAGCTTCGAAGTTTGATTAGACTAAAAAACAACTTGACTTCTTCGTACAAGTAAGAAGAATTTATGATTTCATGGATTATATTCTGGTAGCCAGTATTTAATAGTCTGTTCTGTGGTAAAGGTGCATAATTTACTTGTTATTTCGAAAATGACCATGTGTTTGCTCCAACTTAACAAATAGGTTACCTAAATTGTGATCCTTGCATCCTGGAACTATATTTCCACCTGCAGTTCCTAAATTAAGGAGTTGATGTAGATCTCAAATGAAATTCCAAGTGACAGAAAGATGGATGACAACAACCTTGTCATGAAAACCATTTGATGGACATTCATCTTCTCAGTTCACTCCACAAATTGATAATTGTGCACAGTTAGGGCCTGTTCTCATTTGTTTTTGACTTTGAAGTTGTTTTGGAAAGTTGTCTGATCTGAATTATTTGAATAATATCTGGTGGTAGGAGTTTTGAACTCTAAATAAATCAGTGGTGGAAGAGAGAAGCATGAGAACAACTAAAAGTATCTTTCATTTTACAGAAAAAGTTATAACTAACTTAAAGTAACTGAGATCAGGAGCTTTACCTCTTTGCATTATTTCTTACTTGCAAAATCTTTCTCCTGCTTTAAAATTAAGATAATATTAATTTTTCTTGATCTCTGACCAAATTTTTGATGAGTCTCCATTTTACTATATTCTCCTAAATATGGTATATTGCAACATCCAAAACAGTTCATGAGGCCCCGTGCACGTAGCAAGAAACTTCATGAAGAATGGGTTGTCCCTCTGCAAAATGTTCAAGACATTTATGAGGTACAGTTGCTGATATGCGTTTCTTCAATCATCTGGATGGAATGTTATGTCCTCGGCATTTCTGATCCTTAATGAACTTTATCATATCAGAAATTTAAGCAGTATTGTCTTGGGAAGTTGAAAAGTTGTCCATGGTCCGAATTAGACAGCCTGCAGCCAGAGACAAAGATTATAAATGAACAGCTGGGTGCTATCAACTTAAAAGGTTTCCTTACTATCAACAGCCAACCAGCAGTTGATGGAGCAAAGTCTGACTCTCCATCTGTTGGTGAGTACTGTGTTTCTTATTCTTGCCTGAAAATGGACATCTTATAATTTATAACTTTGATTAAGTGTAATCTGTGAGAGCCTTTCTTTTCCTTTCCCCCAAAAGATTGGGTCAAGTGGGAAACGAATTTTCTAAATCATCAATGTTTCTCAAAATGAACTATTTCTTCTTAACAAAAACTTTGTCAAAAACTTTATTATAAACTCCTCAAGTAGGTGTGCGAGGTGCTGGATGTCTTGAGGATAGGGAATTGGCTTTCCTACTATTTACTTATTATGAATTTGATAAAATTTTTAATAACAGATAATTGAAATAGATTAAGGTACAACTTAAATTACTGTGTTTGAGTTGACCAAGCATAGGATGACTAACTTTAATGATACCCACAAATGAAATATCTAAGAAATTCTTTTGACTGTGTACTGCTCTGAATTCGAAAATGGTTTGCAGGATGGGGTGGGCCAGGTGGATATATTTATCAAAAGGCCTACTTGGAGTTCTTTTGCTCCAAAGAGAAGTTAAACGCTCTTGTTGAGAAATGCAAGGCTTATCCATTCCTTACCTACATAGCTGTGGACAAAGTGGGAAGTTGGATTTCTAACATTAACCAAACAGATGTGAATGCTGTGACATGGGGAGTCTTCCCTGCAAAGGAGATTATACAGCCTACTGTTGTAGATCCTTCCAGCTTTGTCGTGTGGAAGGACGAGGCATTTGAAATTTGGTCAAGAGGATGGGCCCAATTATACCCAGAAACTGACCAATCAAGAAAATTGCTTGAGGAGGTTAGCATTTCGGTTTTCATGTCTATTATATGTTCAAATGTTTGTGCTCTTGACATATTTAAAAACCATGGTTATTTCTAAAAGGAAAGAAATATGTAATTTCTAGGATGGATAATCCTGTACAAGCCCATCATCTGAGCAATAGCATCCAATTTTTGTTGATTCTGGGATCTGTTACTGTCCACATTATGTTAAACAACCTGAAAAGCTTGCTCATGTCATATACATCTTTGAGACTTCATCTTTCATCACACGCAATTGAAACTTAATATTTTTGTTATGTGATGTTAAGGGGAAAAAAGTCACTTCATCTTTAGAAATATAACATGTATGAACATTCAAGCCAAAAATGTCGTGTCTCTTTCTTTGCTATGGTTATTTTCAAGACAAAAATCTAAAATACTGGACAAAATCAGAAGCCAAAGCACATTGGGTCCAATACATAATTGAAGTTATAATTGGCGCAAAACCCTTGAACCAGTTGTATTCTTGTGAATAGTGAATATTATTACTTCAGTGCATCTTGAAATGATGCATACTGATTTAAAATGAGGATATGTCTCCCTTCCACGAAGAATGAAAATTTTAGGGCTGTAAGATATTAATGCTTTGTGACCTCAACTTATTTAGGTTATAGTGGCAAAGAGTATCTTGCTAGCTGTGTATTGCTAATGTAAGTTATTAATTTTTTCAATTGCTTGGTCTGGAACAGTTATCTTTCTGACTTGTTTTGTTATTGTTCTGTCAAACATATTTGGAAATTTAGCATATGATGTGAGGGTAAAGACTGAAAGATCAATGGAAGGTGGCAACTTAAAATGTTTATGAGCATTTACAAAAAATTGAATGCAACAGTTATTGCAGGGTATATTAGTTACCACAGACTAGTAATTTTTCAAAGTTGTGTTACTTGTCGCTAATAAGCAATTTTAAAAGTTGCATCACATCATATTAGGCAATTAAGTGTGTTTTCCACGTGGTTTTCCTTCATATTTTTCTTTACTTCTTTCTTTAAGTCCTGGATGTTCTAACTTTATGGACTACTGTTTAACTCCTTTGTGTACACACAATTGATAAATTTGCTTAATCATGCTTACAGGTGCAAACAACTTACTTCTTGGTCAGCTTGGTTGATAATGATTATGTCAGTGGTGATTTGTTTGCTGTCTTCAAAGATATTTGAAATCAGTAGTAATACTGAACACTCTTCTTACCGAAGTTCGACTTTCATCTGTTACCGATTTTTCTTTTTTTTCCTCTGGCTTTTGTAAGAGTATTGTTATTGTTCCTAATGTGTAGACTAGCCTTGTTTGATGTAACAACAATAATGGTAGTACTGTAATAATATTCTTATGGCTCCTGGTCTTCTTGCCATGATTCATCTTGGCAAATTTACGCTCCTTCGAAGCAAGAATAAAGTTTTGAATGCACATTGATAGGTGACATGTTTTTTTGGTTTAAATAGACTAGTAACTTTTAAGTAAAAGCGATACCTTGCATGCATTTGGGATCCTTTCTTCCCCTCCCACTCCTGTCATTCTGAAAATTAAACTTCGTTTGGATAGCTGTTTTTAAGTTATTTAAAAAAAATTAATGTAAAAGCTTTAGATTTTTTTTTTTTTGAAAAATATGTATATGAGATAAAAAAAGTTAGTTGAAAAACGTGTTTAAAATTTTTTTAAAAAAACATGTTTTGAAAAAACAAAACCAAACAAACAAAGGTCATTTTTTGAGTAAACATTATAGAATACTTTATCAATGTTTGATTTCAGTTAAAAATATTCAAATAATGGAATTAAGGAGGGAACGTACAAACGAAACTGTTGTCACTAGAAAAGGTATGACAAGCAAAATATGGATAATAGTTTAAGCAATAACAATTGAGCACAATTATGTCTAATCTCACAAATCACTCTCAATTTTAACACCAATTTTCATCGACTTAATCAAGGGTGCTATAAAATAACTGAAAAATATGTGTTGGTCTTCTAACGTGTCACATACATAACTTCATGTTTCTTGATGCAAGTATAGTTGCTGAATGGTTGCTAGCTAACCTAACCCCTTTTGAGATTAAGTTATAATAACCATTATCAAAAGTAAATGGTGAAGTAACATCATTGAGTGCAACCATATTGGGATCAACAGGCTTTTGGGGACAAGTGGCTGTACGTTGTCATCATAGTCGGGTCTATATCACATGTTGATGTGATCTTAGGGGTGCCTTCAATCTTGAGGCTTGAACATATTTGTGAAGAGCTAGGACTTCTACCCATTGAGCATGGATTAAGAGTTCGATTGGCTCAAGATGAGCTCAAGTCTTGGTTGGTCGTGAAAGGATTGTTCAAGCCATGTTGCTGCCATGAAGGAACTCATGTTTTTGGACCACTCAAGTGGGTAAGTGGAGCATTAAGTTCAGCCATCTAGCCTACTCCATTGTTGGATCAATGGAAGAAGCCCAATTTCTATGATAGGAGGCATTTGACTACTTGGGCTTAGAAGCTTTGGACCTCCAGCCCAAGACCGAATTTGAGACTTTATTTTGTTATTTTAGAATTTAGTTTTATTCATTGTTTGGGCTTGCATTATAGTTGCAAGTTGTTTTACGTTTAGTTTCTTTAATTAGTCTATGTTTAGTCTTGAGTAGTTAGGTTAAATTCTAAATTCTAGAATCATCTATGTAACCCTATAAATAGGGTCTACTGTTCATCCGAATTTCATATGATGAGTTTATGATTAATTTTATTGAGAGTTCTCAATTTGAGAGTTTTTTTAGTTCTTTGCTGATTAAAAACTACCCCGTTGATCTTGTTGAGTGAGTCCAAGATCAAAAACCCCCATAGCTTAGAGTTTCTTTTTGGTTTGATCAAGTCTCTAGTGCTGATTCTTGAGTCATGTTCCTTCCGAAAGAGGTTCGAAGCTATTACTTGGATTTTCAAACGATTCCACGTACATCCGCGTGTATCACATGTTGTACTGAATGGGAACAGTATAAAATGTACTATGTGCATTGTCACGTGGTGCACTAAAAAAAAAATTTATCGCTATGTAGTGATGATGAGTCATACCTTGTATTATTTAGCGATATGTGATTGGTTTTAGTGCACCACGTGGTGCACGCAATACTCACTTGCTCATGCTGAATGCGTAGATTCTTGATACGAGTTCTTTTGCAATGTAAGAAGCCAGGGCTGTAGGACCCTGATAGATAAGGCCATCATATCTCGAGTGGATGATGATTTATACTTGAAAAGAGAAATTATTTTGGACGTTTTTTGACTCACCTGTTTGCAATGTTTTCAGAATTGGACCGGACTGACCAATTTGAGCAGTCGAACTGCGAACTGGTCATACCTCCGGTCTGATTCTATAGATAACACTATTGAACTCAAGAAATGGTGCGAACCGGGTCCAACCATACGAACCGGATCGAAACGTTGAACTGTTGAACAAGCGATTTTTTAAATTTTAGCCTTTCAAAAAAAATTTTCATATCAATTCAAGTGGTGAGTCTTGAACCTAAGACATCTTACTCCACGTTCTAGCCGCCAACCATCCAACAACCACTTTATTGTTGGTTTCATGTTACGAATTATTTTATTTATTCTTGTTTATTAAGTTTTCTTTTAATCATTTTAATAAAATTAATTATTTATTACATTTTTAGTTTCTTTTTTTTCCTTTATCAATAATGTTTGATAAAATTAACTCATTCTTAATTTTTTAGTTTCTTTATTTTCGTCAATCACATTTTATGAATTTAATTGATTCGTTCCTTTATTAATCATGTTTAATGAAAGTAATTAATTCTTTCCTTCTTAACTTGGCATCCAAATTCATTATATTAAAGAAGTATTGAATTTGTCTTTGTTTCCTTTATTAATCATGTTTAACGAAATTAAGTGATTCTTACCTTTTTAACTTGGCATCCAAATTCATTATATTAAATAAATTTTGGATTTACTTTTACCAAAATCTCTCCTATTAAGATTAGTCTTTATATCTTTTATCTAAATTGTTCAATTATTCACTTATTCCTAAAATATTCTCCTAATTAAAAGTTTAAATTGGTATTTTTGTAAGTCATTTGTTTAAATTTTGAATTATAGTTAATCATTATTCAATAATAAGTAAATATGTTATCTTGAAAGTAAGTAGATAGAAAGTTATTTCCTTTATTAAAAAAAACAAAAGGTAGTTCATATTATTAAAATCATATTTTTTTCAATGTAAGACATTGACTCCAATTATTGTAGCATCACATATCCATCCTTTCTTGATATACTAAAAGAAAATGTGTGAACTAGACAAAATTGATTAAATTAAGAACTAATAAGCAAATAGTTTACTTGTTAGTTTTATTCTTGAGACTATTGTATAGAGTACAAATTGACTGGCTTAATGGTCCGATACATCAAAAAATAAAATTTCTTTGGAGAAAATAGTCTAAAGTTAAAACTTAAAAATCGATTCTAAATAAAGTTTAGGCTCTTTTAAGAAATTCTAAATCAAATCCTTGATTGATACTCATTAGATTGTGAAAAAAAAAACCATAAAATACTAAAAAATAAAAATACTAAATAGATTTAAACAGATAGTAAGATAATCAAATTGAAATTTGAAAATCATTTCAGTGTGTGAACCTACCTTAAAAAATAGGGCGAAAGAAAAATTTTTAATTTTCAAAAATTACATCTACTCAAACTGACCTATATACAAAGTTAATTGTATTATTTGGTATTAAAAATAAATTTAAAATTTACATTGAAAATAAGTCTTGATGGTAGTAAAAGAGTAGAAAATGCGAAAACAAGCAACAAATATGATTTCATAATTTAGGAATGTTCAAGACTGTAATTTAAAATATTTAAAATATAATAACATACTTTAATAAGGAATTTCAAAGTATCTACTTTATTTGTATTTTTTGATACGCTTTCTTTTTATAGTTGTTTTATGCTTTATACTTGTAATCTATTTTCTTTGTTAATTTAATTATAATAGACGTAGAATATTTTATAAATTTTTTACCAAATATAATATATTTATTAATTTGTATATTTAAATATATTCAAATAAGTAATGAGTTAACTTGTTCAATAGGGTGAGGTGTATCCAATATTTGTTATTATATTATGCATTAAAATAAATTAAAAAAGAGAAAAAAATATTGAACCCCGGTTGGACCGGTCCGACCTGAATCGGACCCCCTTCCGGTTCATTGACCAATCCGATTTTTAAAACATTAGTTTTGAGATACAGGTACAACTTTTTATCTTCCTTTCAAAACTTCCCACTTGGGCCTCTCGTCTAAAAAAAGGCAATTACTTTTGAATCACTTTGTGAATATCAAAAAGTTCAACCAGAAGCAACTTTTTATATCATCAGTGCCTAACTAGAAAAATGAACTAGAACTTTGGAATATTTAGAAGGGAGTTGCTTTCTAAAATTTGATTATTGTGGTTTATTCTCTTGCAGTGTCAATTTGTCAAGTATTAATGCCAGAGAGAATGAGATCAAGAGATCGAGGGTTTGAATCCTACCATACCAAATTCTTCATCCCGTGTAATAGTGTAGATTTATAAAAAAAAAAAATCATATATACGAAGTGAAATACCATTTATACGGCTGGCAGCGTTGTGTGGCTATATGAAAGTTTTTGCTGGATTGTTTTGCCACTCAGAGACAAGCTCATGGCAGTCGTGTTGCACTTAGTTAAAGGATTTAACATATGAATTGGCTAGAGGGGGCAAAACACGATATTTTGATAGTTTAGTGACCATTTAGATCACAAAAAAAAAAGTTTAATGGCCCAAATCCGTAGATTGAAAAAGTTTAATAAGCTTTTGTGTATTTTACTCTTATTATTTCTTTATAACTTGAAATTATTGCTATCTATTAATGTTAAAAGTGATAACTAATCAAATAAACATCCATTAACATGCATTTAAAAAAAATGGAAATCATGTAACGTATAGTAAGAAAAGAAATCGCTATATTTTTTGAGTTAAATCTTGATGAGATAAATCTACCCCTCAACTATATTCATTTTTCTTTCTTTCTCAAGCTTTCCCTTTTCTTCCTTTTTATTTTTCTCCCTCTTCTTTCTTTCTTTTATTTGGCATAAAGGAGAACATTGTTTACATAAGTGTATACAATTCATGATCTAAGCATTAAAAAATGACAAATCCATATGGCTTTGAAATGTGCTAGCATGATATGAGCAGAAATATTCTCTTCCAAACAACAAACGAAAATAATAATGCCATGTAGCATATAAGAACACTATGATGCCGAAGAGGTTTAAAATTGGTTTGTTCTACTAAAAAGTCAATCAATTTCTCTATGAAATCATTATTGGAATCAAAATATTTAATGAGATAAGTTGTTAAACAGTGACAAAAAATCTAAAATTTTGAAAAGGAAGAATACGATTAAAATACAAAAGAAAAATAGAGAAATATCTATAAAAAAAAAGAGAGAGAAATATCTAAAATAAAAACATTGTAACAAATAAAAACTCCTTTGATAAAGAAATGGGCAATAGTTGTTGAATGTTCTACTGTTTCCTTTTGGGAAACTTCAGAATTGTCTAGCAGATGGTCACGAGAGAAAATACCAAGATGAAGGGCATTTGTCAATAGCTTCTTAAATGGTTACGCAACAGGAGCAAGCACAGGAGTTTGCAAATCTAATTTACCAATGGAGATATATTTTGCTGTGTACTCTTCATCATCATCAAGAGCACCTATGCCAGGTACATCTTCCGGTAGCTTCATAAGTTCCGTTAGACTCTTTTAGTACTAAACAAATATATTTTCTTGCTCTATGGACGCCTCTAATCTTTCCCGGTAAAAACATGTATATTATTCTGTATCTCAATCCAGCTCAGGCTGTTTTACGGTATCTTGCTGCCTCATAAATTTTAGAATTCTTTCAACATTTGTCCCCTGCCCAAGTTGTGCATGCATGTTGGAAAGAAGAACATAGGGAGCCCAGAATTATTAAGATCAAGCTCAATAATCTTCTCAGCAACAAACTCAAGTAGATTGGTGTCTTCGTCAGCTTTATAAGCAGCAAGCAAAGAACCCCACATTACATTATCAGGAGGCAAAGACGTCGATCAATCCTCCTCTTTGCTTCGAAGTGGAGTATAGCTCTATAAAGCAAATCAATCATACAGGTATAGTGGTCCTTCACTGGTTGCAATCATACGGTATTCCTTCTTTATTAATATAAAAAATTAGCGCCCCTCCTGAACCAGTCCTGTATAACTACAACCACAAATGGCACAAATCATTATGACATAATTTAGTTTCTCTCCAGCTCTCAACATTTCTCTAAAAAATTGAAGGGCTTCAGTCCCATGGCCATTTTGAGCATACCATACCATAGTGATATTCCATGAAACATCTCTGCCTACCGTGTTACTTGAAACTGAACTGCCATCTACAATTTTTGATACACTTTCAGTCCCATGGCCATTTTGAGCATACCATACCATAGTGGTATTCCATGAAACACGATCTTTCTCAACCATATTACTTGAAACTGAGCTGCCATCTACAATTGATACACATTTCACATACATGTCAATGAGAGATTTCCAATCAAGAACATTTGGCTTAGGGGCACACTGAAACTGAAATTCTTGCTTCATAATATAGTACGGGCCTGCCTCCCGAGCTTTATATCAGTTAGGTTTGTGCAAGCATTTAGGAGATTCCCGAACATATAGCGTATTGGCTAAATAGATTCGCATTTTCATTGATGAAAGAGTCAGAACGCCTCTTCATTGTTCCCATTCTAGGTTAGGCTATAATAAGTGCATTCTAAGAAGAATCTACATCTCTCTCAATCATTCTGCTAAACAATGCTCTAACTGATTTCACTCTTTGCTACTCCTGCATATCCTCTTACCGTAAAAGTCTATCACAACTATTCTGATTCGTTTTTTTATGAAAAATTGATCTTGTCTCGGAAATTTTGCAAACATATCAACCAACACGTCGCATATAACATCATAACTATATTTGTGAACTTCACTACCCTTGAATTTCTTTACCTCTCTTAAATGCACTCTTGCACTCATCACACTAGCCGCAAGTTCAATGCCACAGTGCATCTCATCAAAACTATTTAAGTGTTTCCATTGTTGGCTCCTTTTGTCCATAACAAGTAATCAAACTCTCCCCCTTCCATCTCTGAGTAGTTAATAGATGCGTGTCATGAATACACTAAAATTAATTACGTATCATTAAATAATACAAGGTGTGACCCACCGTTATCACATGTGAATAAATTATTAGTTTTAGTACACCTCTTAACAATACATGTAACAAATTTAATAATTTTCTTAACATTTATTAGACATCTTTGAAAACAACTTAGGGCCCCTCACGCACTGCGCGAGGCTCCAATCAAACTAGTAAAACGGTAATGGTTCTAAATGATATTAGCAATGCAAAAAGTATTCTTCTTGTATTTTATTTGCTGACAAAGAAACAATTGTTTTGAGAGTTAACGTGAATTCCATAACGCCTGTCTTCCTCAAAAGTCATTATTTCCTCTGCCATGATGTCTCTGTTATTGGCTCTCTTCATTTTCAGCTGGAGAAAGAAGGAAGATTGATGTAGAGATAGCAGTCAATAGCAGCTTTAGGATCATCTCTTTTCTCATTTCAAGGTACGGGTTTCAAAGATTATGGAATGGCGAGGAATGTAGCTTTCAAACAAATCATTGGAGACCTTTCTCTGCCCAACTCATCACCCTTTGCTAAGTTATTGGATTCTTGCATTAAATCCAAGTCCGCTCACGATGTCGGTCGCATCCATGCTTGTATCTTGAAAACCCAGTTCAGCCACGAAGTGTTCATTAACAATAGACTCATTGACGCTTATGGGAAGTGTGGGCTTTTGCACAATGCCGACGTGGTGTTTGATAGAATGCCTGAAAGGAATACATTTACTTGGAATTCAATGATAAATGCATTTGTAGTGTCTGGATTTGTTGGTGAAGCTGAAAAATATTTCTCCATGATGCCTGAGCCTGATCAGTGCTCATGGAACTTATTAATCTCAGGGTTTGCTCGTCATGAATTTTTTAGAGAGTCAATTGAGTATTTCATGAAAATGCAGAGGGAGACTTTTATGCTTAATGATTACTCTTATGGTAGCGTGATTAGTGCTTGTGCAGGTTTGAGGAACTTGAGAGTGGGTACCCAAATCCATGCTTCAGTAGCTAAGTCTTGGTACTCATCAGATGTTTATATTGGGTCTGCGCTTGTTGATATGTATTCAAAAAGTGGTAGCGTGGGATGCGCTCAGAAGGTTTTTGATGCAATGACAGAGCGTAATGTTGTATCTTGGAATAGTATGATTACTTGTTATGAACAAAATGGGCCAGCAATCGAGGCGCTAAGAGTTTTTGTGGAGATGATGAACTGTGGCATTGAACCAGATGAGATGAGTTTGGCTAGTGTGGTGAGCGCTTGTGCAAGCTTGAATGCAATTAAAGAAGGTAAAGAAATCCATGCTCGAGTTGTGAAATTCAATAGATATACAGATGATGTTGTTATGTGCAATGCTTTGGTTGATATGTATGCAAAATTTGGCAGAATTTCTGAGGCGAGAAGTATTTTTGACAGGATACAAGTGAGAAATGTTGTGTCAGAGACTTCTATGGTAAGCGGATATGCAAGAGTAGCAAGTGTGAAATCTGCAAGAGCATTGTTTAGCAGAATGATTGAGAAGAATATAGTTTCTTGGAATGCACTTATTGCAGGCTATACACAGAATGGGGACAATGAAGAGGCTTTAGGACTCTTTTGTCAATTAAAACGGGAATCTGTTTGGCCAACACATTACACCTTTGGGAATCTCCTAAATGCTTGTGCAAACCTAGCTGATCTAAAGCTGGGGAGACAGGCCCATGCTCATGTTCTTAAGCATGGATTTCGGTTTCAGTGTGGCCCTGAGCCTGATGTTTTTGTTGGGAATTCTCTCATTGATATGTATATGAAATGTGGATCAGTTGAAGATGGCAGTTCAGTTTTTAGAAATATGGTTGAGAGGGATTGTGTTTCATGGAATGCCACCGTAGTGGGTTATGCTCAAAATGGCCATGGGACTGAAGCCCTTCAATTTTTTAGGGAAATGTTGAGTGCTGGAGTGAAACCGGATCATGTCACTATGATTGGTGTTCTTTGTGCTTGTAGTCATGCAGGGCTGGTTGAGGAGGGGCGCCAATATTTTTATTCAATGAAGAAGATATATGGTGTGCAACCCTTGAAGGACCATTATACTTGTATGGTTGATTTACTTGGTAGAGCTGCACTTCTCGACGAAGCAAAGAGGTTGATTGAATCAATGCCCATGCCTCCTGATAATGTGTTGTGGGGTTCTTTGCTTTCTGCTTGTAAAGTTCATGGAGACATCAATTTAGGTAAGTTTGTTGCTGAGAAGATTATTGAGCTTGATCCTAGTAACTCTGGACCCTATGTTCTTCTTTCAAACATGCATGCTCAACTTGGGGAATGGACAGATGTTAAAAGAATCAGAAAAATTATGAGACAGCAAGGTGTCGTTAAACAGCCTGGTTGTAGTTGGTTAGAGGTACAAAGCAATATGCATGTTTTTATGGTGAAAGATAAGAGGCATCCACAGAAGAAGGAAATATATTTGCTATTGAAGTCTCTAACTAAACTTATGAGGCTATCGGGATATATACCTGATATAGGTGCTCTTGGTGCTGATGATGAGTACAATGCAGAATGCACCTCCATTGATGAATTAGATTTGCAAACTCCTGTGCTTGGTTCTGTTGCGTAACTATTCAAGAAGTTATTGCTACATGCCCTAGTCTTGGTGTTTCCCCATGTGACTACCTGCAAAAAATGTAATGTTCACCAAAAGAAAACAGAAGCTTATTTAACAAGTATCACCCATTTTCATACATACCGTCCCAAGAGGTTTTTGTCTATTACACTGTTCTTCATCTTTCATATGTAAATGCAGACATGTGCTTTCAGGTATTTGTCTCTTTCTCCTATGTTACTTAATCGTATTTTTCATTTTTGAAAGGGAGTTGACCCTTTTTAGCTTCTCACACACCCTTTCAAGTGAAAATTTTGTTGTAAAAAATAGTGTAAAGGGGCATGTGAGAAGCTAAAAGGGATGTGTTAATAACATCTCCCTTGCCAAAAGTTTTCTTTCTTGTCAAATTTTCACAACGTAGTGCATTAAACATTTTGGTTCCAGTGATAATTTCATCGAAAGTTTGATTTGCTTAAGTGGTTTAGCAATTTTTTCCATACATTGGGTGGGGAATCGACACTTGCAACTCCCCTTCCCAAAAATTATGTAGTTGGGTACCCACTTTACTGTTATATTTGGTAGGTATTGAAAATTGATACAAGTTCGATGGCTCTAGAGTCAGTACTGGTTACTTAACTTCAAATTATTGCTAACTTGTTCAACGTGTGGTTATTCAAACATACATTATGTGCTTATGCTTTTTAATTTTCTTACTCAATTTACCTTAAATATTGTAGATTCTGCCTGAGATTACGATCGTCTTAAAACCTATTAAGGACAATGAAGAAGCAGTCAGGGTCTATGGAATTCACCTTGGAACTGAAATGTGTAAGAAGATTTTGGCTAATGTGATCAAAATATTGCATCTTTATACATTAGCCATGGAGAAATCTGCATTGGCAATTTTGATGGTTGTTTTCTATTTCTCATGGGCTTTGTGGGTTAGAACTTTAATAATATGATTGGTGTAGTACTGTACTTTAGTTGCTTTCAATAGCTTACATGTGCAGAATCTTGGTCTAGTTGAGGAGTCTCATAGCTTACATCTCAAGGATCACAGGCTGGGAATAATACCTACATGGCTGATGGGGTGATTATCAGAATCCGTCATATGGAGCACTTTCTAACTATCAAGTACGTAGATATCAGTGCTTTCTTTCAAGTCGTTTGGTTTGGTTATTCAAGCTAAGCATACGCTACTATTTCCTGGTCTTTCATTGCCTTGGCTTTACTCAACTGGCTTTGGTTTTTGCCAAGGGTGTTACGTTGGTTTTTGTGCCTTTTTTGGCATTGGGTAGATTTGTCACTGGTCAGTTAATTTTTGATTAATCTCTGCCCTCCTTTTTCTGTTTTCATTGCAACCCCCTTTTTAAAAATAAAATAAAAAAAAAATGGTTGTCAAGCCTTCTGTGTGGTGGTTATTTCGATCATGGGATATATTCAACTGAAGAAGAAGAAAGATTACATGAATTTTCATTCTTCATATGCTGCTGATATGGAAGTCATTGGTCCTTTTTTCAGGCTAGGTCTAAATGCACAAAATTATTTGCTCAACTTTGCTACTACAGGAGTATTCAATAACTTGTTCATTTACTGCATAGGAAGTGGAGTGTTTGAATAGGACCCTAAAAGTCAAAGTATTTTATTCTGAAGTCATGCCATTTAGGCCTGTATGATGGGGACCTCCTTTGTGACTGGAGATCAAGTATCTCACGGTGAAGGTCAAATTTATTTTGTTAATTTTTGTTTTAGATTCTGGCCAGGTTACCTGAGGATTAATATTTGCTATATACTAACCCTGCATTTCAATTTGATTGAAGAGATCAACCCCACTGCATCAGTTTTCTGAGTCCCTTTAAACATCCTGCTATCATCTCTTTCTAGATTGCAGAAAAGAAGCATCAGGGATGCAATGACCCATATTTTCCTATTCTTCTCTCCTGTACAAGGTTCAAGCAAAAAAAATATTTCATATTCGCTGGATTTACACAGCTAAAGCCTTGCATTTCAAAACATTCACTTTAATTCTGTTGCAATCTCATGTGGTAAAAACAGCATCTTGTTGACTATTCAGTTATTTATTCTGGAGTAAGCAGCATTTAATAAAATCTTTCCCTAACTTCAAAGTAGATTTTTGGTCCGGATGCTTTCATGAGAGTCCTCCCTGCTATAATATTATAACTAAAAGCTTGGAAGTTTGATTAAACCAAAAAACAAGCTGACGTCTTCATGTAGATATGAAGAATTCATGATTTCATGGAAAATTTTCTGGTAGCCCTATATGTAACAGTCCTTTCTGTGGTAAATTTGCATAATTTGCTTTGGTTTCTCAGATGATTGTGCGTTTGCTCCAACCTCACAAATCGGTTACCAAAATTATGGTCCTAACTTTCAGGTACAAAATTTTCATCAACATTTCCTAAATTTAGGGTTTGCATAGATCTGGAATGAAATTCCAAGTGACAGAAAGATGGATGACTACAACTTTGTCATGAAAACCATTTGATGGACATTCAACTTTCCATCCTACTTCCCGTGTTGATATGTCATTTGCCTTTGACTTTTTAAAGTTATTTAATTTGATCTTCAGTTAGTTGTCTTAATTATTGGAACAATATTTGGTGGTAAGATCTTTGAATCCTGAATAAGTCAGTGGCGGAAGAGGGAACATGACAACAACTTAAAGCATCTTTCAATTTAAATAAAAAGATAGAACTAACTTTAAACTAAATGAGAACAGAAGCCTGATCTCGTTACATTATTTCTTAGTGCAAAATTCTTCTCATGCTTTGAAACTAAGACAATATTAATTTTTCTTGATCTCTGACCTATTCCCCTATGATATGGTATGCTGCAACTCTCGAAACAGTTCATGAGATCGTGAAGAGCATTGGCCCTATGCAAAATGTTCTAGACATTTATGTGGTACAGTTCTCGATATACATTTCTCCAATCATCTGAATAAAATATTATGTCCTTACCATTTCTGATCCTCATGAAGTTTATCATATCAGGAATTCAAGCAGTATTGTCTTGGGAATTTGAAAAGTTGTTGTAATACCCAACATTAGTTAAGGGCAAAAAGGTCATTTGGCCTAAAAAAAAAAAAAAAAAAAAAAAAAAGGGGGCTGTCGGTGGGATTTTCCCATAAGAAGACTGCAGAATTTTTTGCAGAAAGGAAAGAAGCTGCGAGAAAGAAAGAAAAGAAAAGAGAGAAGAAAGAAAGAAAAGAAAAGAGAGAAGAAAGAAGAGAAAAGAGAGAAGAAGGAGAAGGAGGGGGAAGAAGAAAGAGGAGGTCCGGCCAGCAGGAGAGAGAGAGAGAGAGAGAGAGAGAGAGAGAGAGAGAGAGAAAGAGAAGAAGAGAAGTAGGGAAGAAAAGAAGAAAAAAAAAGAGGAAGAAAAAGGAAAAAAAAAATTTGGATTTAGCTAAATAAGGTAAATTTTTATGCTTTAATCTTGTTTATTAAATAGATTATGATAAGTACATGATGTTTTTGGTAGAAATAATAGCATGCATGGAATAGAAATTGAGTAGATAGAATTTTAGAGTTTAGGAAATTTTAGAAAAATTTAGAGAAAAATGATTTTTGGATATATCTAGAGTTAATAGTTTTATTATGGTGTTAATTTCTAGTAAGAGGAGGGAAAAGTTGATTTGAGAAATTAAAAATTGAGATTTGATTATGGTTTAGGCCGTGTAAGATGGGGAAGTGATTGAGTTAAGCCTTGGGGCTAGATTAAAGTTAGAGTATTATTTTTCTAATATATTTTTAGTGGTTAATTTTGATGGTTATGTTATATAATAGATTCAAGAGAGCAAGTGGCGAAGGAAACCGCTTAAGAAGGAGACTCTACTACGAGATTTTGGTATATAGCCTAATTGAGGTAAGTGTAATGCATATTATGAATCACTAGTACGATATCTTGCTTGCAAAGAATTTTGTAGATATTTTAAAGTATGCCATATGTTGACAAATGGATGTACTTTGAGAGAAATGCATACAAAGTGGTTTATTTTGTATTCAAAGTGGTTTATTTAGAATATGAAAGTTTAAACGAGTTTGCAAAGTATTTAATGGTGAATGATTTACGTTGAATGTATAAGATAATACATTTGACGTTTTTTTTAATATGTTTTATATATTGTTAAAGTTTTAACATTAAAGAATGAGAAGGTGAATGGTTGTTTGTGACAATGATTTTTGCCCAATAAAGTTGAAAGAATTTAGTTGTGAAAATGATTTGAAAGTAACTCTATGCAGAGCTAACTAAAACTAACAGGGTTATTGTTAGTCTGGGTGCACCTAGTATATGCCGGCTAGGGAATGTCCGCAGTGATTCCCTCCCTTCGTGGGATAGTATACCCTTCGGGGGATAGCCCTTCGGGGAACAGCCCTTTGGGGAACAGAGACAGAGTACCCTTCGGGGGATAGTTACCCTTCGGGGGATAGTAGGTTCTGCATAGTTGTGACTTCGAGAAATAACAAAAGTTGTTTATGAAACTAAAAATGTGATTTTATTGAATGTTTTATGTCATATATGATGATTATACGGTTTTTCTGCCAAAAGTGTAATTTTGAGTAAATTGTTTAAAATATTTTACAATATATATTATGCTTACTGAGTGTGAAAACTCACCCCTCGATATTTTTCAGTATTTTGTAGAAAGTACAGGAGTAGGATCAAAGCAGAGATTTGCATAGCCACAAACTTGGAAGGTACCACCCGGTTATTTTTGTTTATCCGGGTATAGGACATGGTTATTATTTGAAAATTGTGGCAATATGGTATATGACTAGTTTGGTATATTGTAAATATTATTTTTGGAATAGCTGCTCCGTTGGTTGTAAGTTATGAATATTGAGATATTTATATGAAATATATGAAATTCTTGTGGGTATACCTCTTTATGATTGAAATGGATGATTGATGGCTTGTGAAGAGGTGATATGATGTATTGTGAATGTATTGAAATTGTTTGGGCTGGCTGAAATTTTTATGCAGGTATTTTTAAATTTTTGGGAAATGTCCAAATACAGAGGAGATGCTGTCGAAATTTTGGTAGATTTTAGAGGAAAGTTTAAGGCTTACGTGGTTTGGGGCGGTTTATTCCACCTCGAGCTACGTGCCGATTTTGACCTTTAGGTTCGGGTCGTGACAGTTGTCCTGCAGGCAGAGACAATAATTATAAGCTGGGTGCTATTAGCTTAAATCGTTTCCTTACTATCAACAGCCCGCCAGCATCTAATGGAGCAAGGTCTGACTCTCCATCTGTTGGTGAGTATTGTGTTTCTCGGGTGAAAGTTTGCGGTTTTTTATTTATAATCTTGATTAAGTGTAATTTGTGAGATCCCGTCTTTTGCTTTTTCCCCAAAAATTAGGTCAGGTGAGAAAAAGAGTTTTCAACACAGCAACATTTATCCGAATGAACCATTCCTTATCTCAATATGACCTCCTCAAGTAGGTGTGGGGGGTGCTGGATGTCTGAGGATTGGGAAATGACTGCTCCACTATTTACTTATTATGAATTTGATAAATATTTGTAATATCATATAATTGAAATGGATTAACCTACAACTTAAATTACTTTGTGTTTGGGTTGACCAGGCATAGGTTGACTAACTTTAATAATACCTACAAATGAAATAGTTGCGATATTCGTATGATAATGTGCTGCTCTAAATTTGAAAACGGTCTGCAGGATGGGGTGGGCAAGGTGGATGTATTTATAAAAAGTTACTTGGATTTCTTTTGCTCTAAAGAGAAGTTAAATGCTTTTGTTGACAAGTGCAAAGCCTATCCATTCCTTGCTACATTGCTGTTGTTAAGGCAGGAAGTTGGATTTCTGACACCAACCAAAAAGATGTGAATGCTGTAACATGGAGAGTCGTCCCAGCCAAAAAGGATTATACTGCCAACCACTGGAGATCCTTTAAGCTTTGTTGTGTAGACGGATGAGGCATTTGAAATTGGTCAAGAGGATGGACTTGATCATACCCAGAAACTGACGAAGCTGGAAAATTGCTTGAAGAGGTTAGCTTTTTAATTTGCACATCTTATTGTATGTTCGTCTATTTGTGCTCCTGACATACTTAAAAAGCATGGCTGTTTTGTAAAAGACAATATATCTGTAATTTCTGGGATGGATATCCTGAAAAGTATATCAAGCAGTAGTGTCCACCTTTTTTTTTTATTTTATTTTGGGACTACTTATTATCCACAACATGTTAAAGAAGCAGAAAATTTTTGCTTGTCTGTCATTTACATTTTTCACACTTCATCTTTAGTCACATGCGCTTGAAACTTAATATTTAGTTTTCCGTGATTTTAAGGGAAAAATGTTGTGTCATCTTTAGAAATTTTACATGTATAAACATTATTCTAGGTAAAGGTCATGCTTTGCTATGGGCATTTTTAAGACAAAAATCTAGAATACAGGCCAAAATACAAGCCAAAGCACATTAGGTCCATGTGTAATTAACATTATAATTGGTGCAAAAACCTTGATCTAATTATATTCTTGTGAATAGTGTTGAAATGATCCATACTGCATTGTCTGGAAGAGTTATCTTTCTTTGAATCTCACACATATGGACATGTTTAGGCTTTGTGATGACTCAAGCATGTTTGGAAATTTAGCATTTGATGTCAAAGATTAAAGATAAGTGGAAGGTGATAACTTGATTTGCTTTTGAGCACATACCAAAAATTGAATGCAATATTTGTTGCAAGATATGTTACTTATCACAGAGTGGTAATTGTTCCAAGTTATGTTATCAAGACTTTTCATGGGTAACTAATCGTTCAAAGTTGCATAAAATCATAACAGGCTATCAGATGTATTTTCTACCTAGTTTTCATTTTTCTTTTAATTCATTTATTTCTTTGCGTCCTGGATGTTCAAGCTTCATAGACTACCTTTTAACTCCTTTGTGTACACAGAATTGATGAGTTTGCTTAATCATGCTTACAGGTGCAAAGCACTTGCATCTTGTTGGCTTGATGGACATTGATTATGTCAGTTGTGATTTGTTTGGAGTCCTCAGAAATATTTAAATTTATTTATAGTATTCAAAGACTCATCTTCCCTAAGACCTACTTTCGTCGATTGATGAAATTTTTTTCTGGCTTTTGTAAGGGTATTGTTTATTGTTCCTAATGTTTAGATAACTTTATTTTGATATAACAACAATAATAAAAGTAGGGTTGTAATAACATTTTTTTGGATTCTGATCTTCCTGCCATGATTCATCTTGGTAGATTCATGCTCCAAGCAAGAATTGGGAGTTGAATGCATAATGGTGGGGTTCATGTATCGGGGTCCGTTCTTCTCCCCTTCCCCTTTTGTCACTCTGAAGATTAGGTTTGCTTGCAACTTGAGAGCTTTTTTGTTTTAAGAGCCTCTCGAATGTCTTCATTAGTTTTTTTCCGGGGCATTTTCTGAATGAGCATTCTAGAGTATTTTATGAATGTTTAATTTGAGTTACAAATCTTCAAGTAATAAAAAGTATATGATCATTTGTTCTAAGTTAAAAATCCTCCAGTAATAAAGTATTGGTTAATAATGTCTCAAAAAGCTTGAAAAAGCAGGTAATTTTTTTATTTGAATAATGGGATTAAGGCCGGAGGGAGGGTACAAACCGAACTGTTATCATTATAAAAGGGATGACAAGCAAACAGTACTACAGTTTAAACAGGATGACCCTGAATTTTACACGTTGAATCTCGCCATCACTCCCTATTTTAACCCCCGCTTTAGTCAACTCGATCATGGCCCTATAATTCACAAAATTTAAGTATTCTAATGCCAACACACAAACCTTACAGATTTAAGAGAGATTAATCCCACGCAAAGATTCATGGAAAGAATAGAATCAATTCACAATATTATTAATATTTCAAACACTGAAAAGACTCAAAATTATTCGTTCTAAACTGAATAAATCTCTAGCTTCACTATTAAACTAATACAACAATGTCCTATTTATTATCAATTAAACTTGGTCAACAAGAAATACTCACATAGCAAATTACTAAATAAGCTATTCAACTATTAAATATAGAAATATTGAAAATTAAATGGAGATTTTCTAGACTTGATTATTATTTTAGCATTGGCACCCTTGAAATAAGGTCTCTGCATATTTAGTATATATAGCTTGAAATGAAAAGATCTTTCCAACTTACTCATTACATTTTTATATTTGATATAGGCCTTATAATTTTTCTCCAGCAATGCTTTTTGGCCTTTTTTTCCCGGAAACATCATTTCTTAACAAAACATAGGCAAATGCCTTTGTTCCTTCGGGGACATCCGATGAAATTGGAACAGCGAAATGCCCTTCTTACTTCATCTTGGAAAGAAAAAAAATTACACAATGTCAAATTTATCCCACGCGCTCACATAATATATGGAGAATATGTTTGTTGTCTCATTACAAATTTTATTACACTATTAATTATATTGCTAAAAAATACAAAAAATTTAAAACATTTATTTATATTGTAGAGCTAAATAATTAATACATCTAAATTATTTATATTAAGAACATCATTTGTTATTAATCTAAAATGTTAAATTTCTCGTAGGTCAACAAATAGTTCATAGCACATGTGCGCGCGCTTGAACGTATGTAAAGAATGTAGGTCACTTTAGTCAAATCAATATTTATTTTATTCTATTCTGACATCTCAATATGATTATACCAAATATCGAAACGGAGATATACACTCCATTTTGACTTAAGTTATCAAATAATAAAATAGAAAATTTGTTCCAACCTATTCAAGGTGGAAACATATTATGGGTGAAAAGACTTTTCATTCTAAGTCATTCTCGTGTATCGAATGTGAGGTCTATGGAATCAAGTCCAATGCCATTAGAAACATAAATTTTTATTAAAAACTTCGTTGCTATAAGCAGTGTAACGTCTTATAGTTTTTATTCATCTTCACATACGATACTAGACAAACTTTATACTTTGCAAATAATTTTTTAGCCAACTCTTCTTGACCAAAATGTTTAGGCATATGCATCCATTGATTATTATATATACAATAGCTGCTTTCATAAGAATTGTTAACAAAAATTCCAAAAAGAAAAGGTTATGACCTTTTCTCTTACCACAATTTTCACTACCGAACAATTCATATATTCCACTATCACAATAATTAAATAATTTATCCACACCAATAAAATCCATATCGTCAACCGAATTAATAATTTCATTAATTTGAGAATCTTGAGTTATCCAATCAACATCTTCAATTTTAAAATCAATTTTTCTTTCATTATTGAGAGAGTTTTAAATAATCAAAAAACTTTCAATTCTTTCTCTACCAAATTAACAATTTGCTTTTCCGTAGTGACAAATTGTTCATTCTTAATCATCTCAAATATTGCAACAAAATCAAAACTTTCAGCCATTTCAAAATTTAGTACTTTTGGTAAATTTATCCTCATCAAAATTACTTTCAACCAATAATCAAATTTAGCCCTTACCAAAATATGTAAGGTACTTGAGAACCAAAAAGATTCTATATATTTTTAAATCTACAAATTTGAATTTTTTTTATATAATGTTAAAAACTAATTTTTTTTCCTCTTTTGTCAAATTTCTACAAATAAATGATACACTAAAATCTCTAATAAAAATGTCATTTAAATCATATATTTTGAGATTTTTTTTCATACCTTTTTGCCATTGTATTATCCCTTAATTTTTAGAACACTTATGTATAATTCTGAAATTTTCACAATTAAGTCAATCTCCATACGTCATAGCATAACAGTATAATAGTACAAAAGATTGATAACCTAGATAACTAAATCTATATTCCCACACTTTGCCATTTTCCTATCCTCTCTTACTAATAATTGAGTCAAACTCTTTAACTTTGTAACTTTGTAGCAACTTGACAAGATCCTTCAATAGTTTTTATCCCAACAACCTAATTTTGTGACCTAATCTAATATCTCAAACAATATAATACTCAAGAGTAGTACCTGTTAACTCTCAATAAGCTCTTTTGCTCACTATTAAACTATTTATATATCAATTAAACTCGATGAACAAGAAATACCAATACATCAAATTACCAAATAAACTATTCAACCATTAAATATAAAAAGAGTAAGAATTATATAATAATATTTTAAACTTGATTTATTGTTCCAACAATGACTGCTATAAAATATTTGAAAAAATAATTATTGGTCTTCGACATTTTGTTTGTATAACTTCTGGTTTCTCAATTCAAGAACAGTTTCTATTCAATTGCTAGTAAACCAAATCCCTATTTAGATTGAGATAGTATTAAGAGAATAAGGGTATTATTATAAATGTCAATAATATGTTATTAAGAGAATAAGGATACTATTGAAAATGTCAATTATTTGCTAGTGTTATAAATATAAGCAGGTTACCCATATTGGGGTACCATGTTTTCATCCCAAAATCTTTGACAAAGGTGAAGTAAAGAAAATATCTTAGTCACAAGAAAGTTATTGTTCATTAATCTATCACGTTGCCATTCTTCATATTGTTACTATTGATTGTGCAAAGTTATTGTTCATCGTACAAAGGTTATTGCTCATCACATCTAGACATACTGTTCACTATGAGGTTACTGTTCATCATTGAAGTTATTGTTCATCATTACTCTTTATCCTGAAGTTATTATTCACCCTGGCATTGTTCATGGTGGCCAACCTTCATGGTACAATCTTCTCTATTATGGTGCAACACTATTTTTATAAATACGATTCATATGCTGTAAGAATTACAAATATTTGAAAGGTCTTTGATGGTTAAATTCTTCATAGTTGTTCATATTGTGGTTTGAAAATCACACTCATGATTCATGTTGTGATATGGTTGGTTGACCTCTTGTAAGTCCCAAAGCAACCTAAGAGGAGGGTGAATTAGTTCAACTAAAAATTAAGTGCAAGTGTGTCAAATTTTTCATTTCAGAATATGCAAAATAAAGCAAATAACTTGCAATCAAATAAAGCAATATAAAACAATAAAAGTAAATAAATAAGGGAAAGAACACAAATGATTTATAGTAGTTTAGTGTCAAACTCGATACTTATATCCACTCCCAAGCTCTTCAATTTAGAATTTGAATCCATTAAATGCTTCTTCGTTTCGGTGATGCAATACTAACGGCACAATTGAGGGATTACTCTTACTCACACTTAACACCCTGTAGTTAAGCCAAGAATTTTACAAGTCACTCAATTTAACTCTCAAAAAGATACAATTGAATTGCTTTCGCACCAATAATGAAAAGCACTCAAAGTTCCAAATTCTTGGCATCAACTGGACACCCACATCTTCTCTGATGCTTCCAGTTGATAGTCCGCATAGTCAATCTTTTGCAATTTCATTTCCTTTTTTATTCCTCGATCAATTAAACTTATTTTTACTGCAAAGACAACTTGTTAAATCATTAGTTTGTCAATCATTAAAACTAAAATGATTTCAAACTATAAAATCTTCACCGCTTAAGCTCCATGCTCATTTATTCCATTACGTCATTTATACAAACGTATAATTTAATGGCTAATATGTCAGTATCATCCACTCTTATGCCATAGGTTGTTAATTACGAAGTTACTGATCGCATGGCAAGAAACTTCTAATGTTTTTCTTATGTGCAACATTCTAAATACATTCTTAATATGAATGTAGCTAATGTATATAATATAAAGAAATGGGCAATGCATATCATACCCTCGCTTTCGCTCTTTTATGTTGTTTACATTCCTAATTTTTCACTTAATATTATATCCATTAGTGAAATCACGAAATAATTACAATATTTTATTAATTTCTCTAATAATTTTGTTACATTAAAAGATTTAAAAATAAAGAGAATTATTGGTAGAGAACAATAAAGCGCAATGTCTTTTACTTCTTCAATTCAAATCAATCATTTGCATGTTCTACTAATACTTCTCTTGATATCCATTGCTTTTTAGGTCATTATCCATCCTTACCAAGTTTAAGGAAGCTAGTTCCTAATTTGAGTATTGTGTCTTCTTTAGAACGTGAGTCATGTCAATTAAGAAAGTATCATTGAGTTTCATTCACTTTCAGAGTCCATAAACATGCATATGAACCATTCATTTTAGTTTATTATGATGTTTGGGGATAAGTTGTGTCACTTCAAAATTATGTTTCAAATATTCTGTTGTCGTGATGATGACTTTTATAGGGTCACTTGGCTTTATCTTACGAAAGATTTTCCTGAAGTGTATTTTACATGCTATGCATTTGTGCTTCAAATAAGAACACAATTTAACCTACTTGTATGATAATTTGCAGTGATAATATAAATGAATATTTTTCTAACCTATTCAATTTCATGGCCAAGTTAGATATTATTTATTAATTATCTTGCCCTCACATTTCATAACAAAAAAAGGTTTTTTTTTTTTAAGAAATAGCAGTTTAACATGTTACAATCCAAGTAGGGAAGGTGGACATGTAATAAAATAATTTTCTTATCTCTCTCATGTTACTTCATGAATTGGGGCCGATTTGTGTGCAAAATTTGTGAAAAGCTTCACAAAATATATATAATGATCAATATAAGCATTAATTACAACAAATCTTTTTAGTTTTAATGGTAGAATTTGAGGTACGAACTTAAAGTTAAAGCTGTTTTTTACTTCTAATGTTTGGAAAATGATTTGTAAAAGAAGAACGATTCAAGCAATGGTTTACATCTGAAATATTTGTCCCCGGAGGACATTTATTAATTCAGAATAAATTATTTTATTTTTTTTAAATCAAAGTAACTTTTATCCTTACCAGGAACTATGCAAAACATTGGCCCTCTTTCTTTATTTAAAAACTTTTGTCCCCTAATTCTTTTGGTATACCAACAATCAATTTAGATACATGGAAAAGTATTTCTTGTGTGTGTTACGGATCCTATAATTCCAAAAGTGATGCCTATCAAAAAAAATTCTCTAAATACAAAACTTCCATATTCTTCTTGCAAAGGGAAAAAAAAAAGAGTTCTTTTTTATCAATTTTATTTTGTTGCTCAGGAATCAAAAGGCTTTTTTGAGTACATGAATGTCAAGGATTAAAAATTGAGAAAAGGGAGAGAAAAAGGCGGATCTGCCTCCATCCCTCTCCAGGATGGAGGAATTGGGGATTGGTGAGGTGTCAAAATATATCCTGGAGAAAGATCAACATGATAGGACTTAGAATATAGATGTCAAAGTGTTTTGATTAGGCTCATAAATTAATATTATTTTAAAGGGTAATTTTTGACATTTTAAACAAAACTAATCTGGCAGGAAAAATCCTATGTTGATAGTATCATCAACCGTGATGTTGTACGAGAATGGTATAATCAGAATGAATAGAGTATGAAGTATTAGTCAACAAGTAAATCAAAATTGAGGTCTCGACTTTAAGTAGTTTTTTCCTGTAGACAAATCTCATCATGGTGTGATTAATAGAAAATTTTATGTTTTTCTCTATTAGACCAAGGACTCATTGTAATAAAATTTGTTAAATTTAGAAAAATGATAAATTCACTCTTAAAATAGTCTCTTTCACTCAATCTCTTCCTTTAAAAAAATATATCTATGTTGACAATGATGATATTATTTTGGGAGCGAAATTATTCGTTCCCTAAATGTATGGTAATAAAATTCACATTGATTTTGGTTTTGAACTGATTATTCATTTATTCGAACTTCATTTTATTCATTGTAGGAGGCTATTATTTTTATCCAAAAGTGACCTAAAAAGGTTCAATGAAGTGAAACTCCTTTAATGTTTGGGTTACTTTGCATTATATTTAATTTTATTATTTTGTGCTACTTTTAAGTTTTCCATGAGGCCAACTAAGTATTTGATGGTTTGAACTTATCAAAAGCCAAAATTTTTCTATGTGGAAACTATTGAAACTCTATATGAAAATAACTTTGCCACTAATAAAAACAATCCACGGTGTGCATTACACCATTTTTAATTTTTTTCACTAATTACTCTAAACCATTTCTCTCTCTTATTCTTGTCTTAATCTTACCCTTTTTCTTTTATTTTTTTTTTGGTAAAATACATTATGTCTGAGTTTCCACACAAAAAAAAAGGAAATCAGCTAAAAAATTCATGTTTCAATTTTCATTGATTTGAACACATTGCCCTTGCTTAAAGGTCATGTTCCTCCTCAATCATGTAAACCAATTGATGGAGGTGATATGCACTTATGGTAGAATAGCACTTGCATGTACAGTGGACATTTACAATTGTTGAGAAGAAATTTCTTATTGTGTATATTACTGGGCATGTTTTGATGCTAAAATATATTTTGTTTATAATTTTTTCACATTAATTGTGTATATTACAAGGCATGCATTTTTCCACCATTTTCATCGATTTTTTGAGAGAAAAAATGAACCTAGATTAGAACGACAAAAAAAAAAATATTAGTGAATATACGAAAAAATACATGGAGTTTACTATTACAAAACTAATGCTACTATGATATTAGATCTATCATGGATACTATGCTAAGAAATATAAGAAACTAATGAATAAAAGTAGAGAGAAAGTAGACAAGAAAGAGAGATTCTTTATTCACTCAAAATGAGTCGTGTGCTTGATCTAAGAGGAAGTGACCCCTATTTATAGGGGAGTACAAGAGAGTCTAGATTAAATCAACTAATTATAAGACAATGATAAGATCTGATTAGTAGATAAGAGATAGTGATAGAATATTACCTAACTGAGAGATAGTAATAGAGTTTTATCACTTAGGGTTTGAGATAAATGCGACAAACATCCACCATTATCATTTTCATCATCTCATAACACTCCCCTTTGGATGTCTATTACATAAAGAATATGTCTCCTTAAAATCTTACAAGGAGAAACTCAGTGGGAAAAAATCCTAGTGAAGGAAAAAAAGTACACTATTCTTGTGTCTAATTTCTCCCCCTGATTCAAACATCAATTGAGATCTTTCAACTAACGCATTCCGATATTCTTCACTAATTTCTCGAACGATGCAGTGGGCAATGCCTTACTAAATAAATCTGCCAAATTATCACTTGATCGGATTTGTTGCACATTGATCTAACCATTCTTTTGTAAGTCATGAATAAAGAAAAATTTTGGTGAAATATGTTTCATTCTATCTCCGTCAATATATCCTTTAATTAAGCTATACAAGCTGCATTATTCTCATACAGTTCAGTTAGAGTATTTTCCTTTTCAAAAGATAATCTACAATTCTTTTGAATATAATGGGTCATTGATCTTAGCCAAATACATTCTCGACTGGTCTCATTAATTGTTTTATTTCAGCATGATTTGATGAAGTGATAGTTATTGATTGTTCTGTAAATAGCTATGAAATGGTTGTACCACCACTTGTAAATAGATAACCAGTTCAAGACCTTGCTTTATTTGGGTTCGATAAATACCCAATATCAGCATAACCAACCAATTTATGTCGAGATTTATATGAATAATATAAGTCAATGTCAATTGTTCCTTGGAGATAGTGAAAAATATGTTTTATACCATTTTAATGTCGTCTAGTAGGAGTGGAACTGAATATTGCTAATAAATTCACAATGAATGATATATCTAGTCTTGTACAATTAGCTAGATACATTAGTGCACGAATTGCACTGAAATATGGTACTTCAGGATCAACTATCTATTTATCTTCCTCTCGTGGTTTAAAAGGATCCTTAGTAGGATCAAGTGATCGGATGACCATTGGGGTACTCAACGGATGTGCTTTATCCATGTGAAACTACTTTAATACCTTTTAGATATAAGTAGTTTGGTGGATAAGACTTCTACCTTTTAGATGTTCAATTTGTAAACTAAGGCAAAATTTAGTTTTTTCAAAATATTTGATCTCAAATTCTTTTTTTAAATATTCAATTACCTTTTGGAGCTCTTCAGTAGTTCCAATTAGATTGAGATCATCAACATATGCAGTAATAATAATAAACTTTGGCCTACTGTTCTTTATGAAAACACATGGACATAATGGGTCATTGGTATAACCTTTTTTAATCAAACATTCACTTAAACGGTTATACCGCATACACCCAAATTACTTGAGCCCATACGAAGACCTTTATAACTTGGTACAATAAACATTTTTAGGATTTGATTTACATGCTTCTGGTAGGTTGAATCCTTCAGTGATTCTTATTTAAATATCATTATCAAGATTCCCATATAAATAAACAGTGACTACGTTCATTAGATGTATATCTAATTTTTTATGCGCTGCTAAACTCACAAGATATCTCAATGTGATCGTATCCCCTACAGGTGAATACGTTTCATAATAATCAAATCTAGGTCTTTTTGAAAATTCTTGAGCTACAAGTCTTGCTATATATCTCACAATTTCATTTTTGTCATTTCTTTTTTTATTACAAATATCCATTTATATCCTACTGGCTTTACACATTCAGGTTTTTGGACTACAGGTCCAAAAACTTTTCTTTTGTCTAGCAAATCCAATTCATATTGGATTTTATTTTTCCATTTTGGCCAATCATTTCTTAACCGACATTCATCAATCCGTTCTAGGTTCTTGATTTGCGTCATTTTTTATAATATCAAGTGCTATATTATATGCAAAAATATCATGAATAATTATTTCTTTTCAATTCCAACCATTTCTCGTGGTGACAAAATTTATTAAAGTTCTTAAAATATCATTTTCTTCAGATGTATGCTCTTCAGAAGCTAACTTTTCAGGAATAACCTCTTCAGGAGGTTGAATTTGGTCACTATTATTACGCAATTTTCTTTTCTTTCGAGGAATTTTATCTTTTGAACCAATGGGTCTACCATGCTTAAGACTTGCATTAGATTCATTAGCACTTGCAATTTGTCTTTCTGGGATAACAATTTTAGCGGTGACATTTTCAGTTGGAATATGTGATTTAGTAACTCTTCTGGAATGACTAAATGCATGTGGTAATTGATTTGCAACTTTTTACAAATGAATAATTTTTTGAACTTCAAGTTCACATTGGTGTATACAAGGATCAAGGAAATTAAATCTTATTTTCTAATTGATTATCTTTTTTGATTATTTATTTCCTCTCCCTGATGTTCGAAAATGTAATTCGTCAAAATGACAATCTGCAAATCTTACAATAAATAAATCACCTATTAATAGTTTAATATATTTAACAAACGAAGGTGATTCATACCTGACATATATCCCCAATCCTCTTTGTAGGCCCATTTTAGTATGTTAGGGTGGTGCAATGGAAACATAAACTACACATCGAAAAATTCTCAAATGAGAAATATTGGACTCATGACCAAATGCTAATTGTATGGGAGAATAGTCATGATAACTAGTCGGCCTGGTTTTCACTAGCATTGTTGCATGTAAAATTGCATGTTCCCAAACAAATAAGGGAAGTTTAGACCTCATTAATAATGGTCTAGAAATTAATTGCAACCTTTTAATAAATGATTCTGCTAGTCCATTTTGTATATGAACAGGAGCTACATGACATTCAACAGTTATTCCAATGGACATACAGTAATCATCAAATGCATGTGATGTGTATTCACTAGCATAATCTAAACAAATTTTATTAATTGGATAATTAGGGGAGTGTACTCGCAATTTAATTATTTGAGTAAATAATCTCGCAAATGCCTAATTGCGAGTAGATAATAAATATACATGAGATTATCTAGTTGATGCATCAATTAACACAATAAAATATCTAGATGGTCCACTTGGTGGATCGACATGCCTAGATATGTCTCCCTGAATCTGTTCTAAAAATTTAGGAGATTCAACTTTCACTTTAGCTAGTGATGGTCTAATAATTAATTTTCCTTGAGATCAAGCAACACATGAGAATTCATTTATTTTTAACATTTTTTTTACCTTTCAATAAATAGTCATGTGAATTCTCAATTATTTGCCTCATCATTATACAACCAGGATGTCCAAGACGATCATGCCAAATCATAAATTCATTAGGATCAGTAGACTTCTGGTCCACTAAGTGATTAATTTAAGCTGCGCTTTTGTATAATATAAGCTAGAAGAGAGCGATGGCAACTTTTCTAATACACATTTCTTTCCAGAAATGATATTTGTAATTAATAAATATTCTTCATTTGTCTCATTCATTATCTCAACATCTTTGTCTTTCTTTTTGAGTGATACTTGTTAGAGGTCAACAAGATGTTTCGCCGTACAATAGATACGTGACCAATGACCTTCCATGTCACATCTGTAACATTTTTCTTTATAATTTTTCTTGTGATCGGACTTTTGGGGATCATTTTGTTTCTTGCCAGGGTTGTTATCACTATGGTAAGGTGCATGTCTGCCACGACTGTGTCCACAACCACGACCATGTCCACGGGCTCCTTCACGACCATGTACAGAATTTGAAGATTGAGTCACATTTACTTTAGGGAATGGACTAGTACTAGTTGAGCAGGATTCATGATTTTTGAGTAATAATTAATTATTTTGTTCAGCCAGTAAAACACATGTAATAAGTTCATAATATTTTTTTAATCTATTCTTTTGATATTGCTGTCGCAGGAACACATTCGAGACATGAATGGTAAAAAAATATCTTTTTCAGCATATTCTCATCAGTTATACTTTCACTACATAATTCAATTGAGAGTTAATTTTAAACATGATTGAATTATATTCATTAACAGTTTTGAAATCTTGCAGTCGTAGATGGTGCCAATCATACCCGGCTTTTGGAAGGACAACCAACTTCAAGGGGTCAAACTTTTCTTTCAAATTTACCGTAAGGTATTCTGACTTTAATCCTTCATCAAGATGATGACGGAGAAAATCCACGGTTTTGGCACGGTCTTGGCTTGTTGCATCATTATCTTTAGCAATAGTCTTGCCAAGACGCATAGATTCAAGGTGGATTTCCACGTCCATTGTCGATGATAAGTAGTTTTTGTCAGAGATATCAAGAGGCATGAATTCTTATTTTGCAATTAGCCATAAGGAATATAAAAATAAATTAAGAGAAAAATTACCTCAAAAATTTGACAAGAATTTCCAAGCACATGTCTAGTGATTGATTCAACACCAGTAGAGTCTCGTGCTGATAACGTGTTATAAAACTAATACAAATATAATATTGGATCCATCGTGGACACTATGCTAAGAAATATAAGAAACTAATGAACAAAAGTAGAGAGATTCTTTATCCACTCAAAGTGAGTTGTGTACTTGATACAAGAGAGGGTGACCCCTATTTATAGGAAAGTACATAAGAGTTTATATTACATCGACTAACTATGAGATAATGATAAGATCTCATTAGTAGTTAAGAGATAATGATAGACTATTATTTAACTGAGAGATAGTGATAAAGTTTTATCACTTAGAGGTTGAGATAAATATGATAGACATCCACCATTATCATCTTAATTATCTCATAACATTTACAGCATTTAATCTAATTGTTAATTCAAGAGTACCAATATCTTTTGACTAACAAATATCTTAGTCGGCATATATAACGTCACAATTTGCTGTGAATTCACGGAGTAAAGTCACAAAAAAGAAAAAGAAAAAAGTTAGGACTACAAAAAGTTCATCCAAAATGGACAGTAGATGTAAGAAAGTGGAGTTTGAAAGTTGATGGGGTGGTTAAGTTACGAGGCAGGGGAAAAAGGAATTTGAGGTGGTGGTGGACCATTGAGGATGAGTTCGATCGGCAGCTGAAAGCTACGGATTTTACGCAGTTCCAAAGCAAAATGTGATTGGATCAATGGATTTGCTTAAAGTTGCCTTAGATTCTCTCTTTGTTAGATTAGATGCCATTTTTGGAGTCTGGACAAGAAATGATCACATGCAGATGCAGGCCTGCTGGTAAGCAGTTCAAAACTGAACTACAATTTGACCCCTGAAATTTGTGCTTATTATATATAATGGGCGCTTAATTATTTAAAACCCACAAACACTCCATTTTTTTTACTTAAAGGAGAAAAATCTAGCTGCAATAAATGACTGAATTAATAAAGTTTTTGCAGTTTCCACTTTCAAAAAAAAATGGTAAAAATTAAATACCTGCTCTCAATAGTTTTTTTACTTGATTTTAGCTTTTGATTTTTGAAAAATCTATTGTGTAATATTCTCAAATGTTTTTTTACAATATTTTTTAATTTTTAAGTTAAAATTAGTAACAATTAATTTTTAATTTTTTTTTAGAATCAGTTTTTATAAAAATAAAAAACTATTGAAAACAAAGGTTATAAAAAAAAAAAAAATGCGGGCTCAAAATTCTTGGACATTTACTTAAACATCTCTCCCCTGGGTTCGAAAATTTGGTGAACCTTCTACAACGGGGCTACCACATATCTTGGCCCTTTATTTTGGTTAAATAAAATCAATTAAGTATATCTTGGATTTTGCTAAGGACTTGAGAGAAAAAGTTGTATGGGAGGAACATTTCCCACTGTGGATCACTCAGATCACACAAACTCTGTGGGGTAATTACCCCTTTATATAATTTATGCTGTACTTTAAATTTTTCTACTCAATTTAAGGTGTATTGTGTGATTCTTCTGGTATATGAAACCTTGCTTCATAAAGTAAATGGCCACAGTGAACTCAATCTCTTTGTAAGAAAATATCAGTTTTTAATATTTAATCTACATTCAGTTAGAAATTTCTTTCATATGACTAAATTGCTAAAATATAGCTGATGTTGAAGCTTTCAGCCCTTACCGTTTTCTCAATTTTCTATCCAAAACGCTAATAAATGTGGATTATTCACCTAATTATTGGTTTTTTAATCAAAATAAAAAATATTGATATTTTTATTTGTCTTTTGCAAATATTGAAATCAATCGACTAAACATAAATTGAATCAAAATCTAGATGAAATCGATCTCTTGAAAATCAACTTTAAAATCATTTGCCAAAAGACCAATTTCATATAGATTTTGGTTCAAATTAGCGAGGCAAAAAAAAAAAAAAAAAAGAAGCCTATATGATATGTTATGTGATATAATTTTGCTGTGTCTTTAACTGCTATGTAATTGATTTTGTTTATATGTATATATATACATACACACACACATATATATATATATATGTTTGGTTTTTGAAAAACTGAAGTTGATCTTCTAGAAATCAACTTAAAAGTAGATATTCAATAAAGTGGTTTCATATTGAACACTTCTATTTAGACAAGTCAAAGAAGGCAACGTAACCTTTCAACAGAAGTTGATTTTAGAGAAATTAATTTCGTCATTTTAAAAAATAAATAAGAACATCAATATTATTTTCCATTTTGATCAAAAATACCAATAATTAGGTAAATAGCCCTATAAATTGTAGTATTATAATGATTTCAATCAAGCCAAAAAAGTACAGACTTGTTAAATTGTAGTTCTTATTATAGACGATATTTCATTGTCTTGCAATTATTAATTATTAATAGGCGTATAGGCTAGTGAAAACCTTCAACAACCTTTGGTACTATTGCAAGATGCCATATTATTAAGTAATTATTGTCTCATCAATTGTACATACAACCAAAACGTAATAAATTATATGTTTGTAAGAATCAAATGCCAAGGAAATTGATACATGAAATTTTTAGGACATTGACGGTATATTTTTCTTTTTTGACTACTATTTTGGTTGATTATTCACATAGTTTATTCTTATTTTAAAAATAAAACACTTGGTCAACTTCTTGTATGATTTTAATTCGCATTTTGCTGCTTTATCTGTTTGGAAATGTAAAATAGAAACCAAGGGTCAATTCAAAGTGATTCAAGTTTGACCATTATGATGTTAAAGCATGCCAAAAATCTTGTAAGAGCAAGATATCAATTTTTTTTTTTACCTTTCTTTCACTGAGGAAATAGTAATATGATACATCAAATAAGAACATTTTTTTCCTTCTTTCACTAAGAAGATAGTAATGTATTATATTAAAAAAGAACATTGAAATTCTAAAGCAATAAAAAATAAATTGTGAAAATGATATATCTAGTTGTTACAGTTGACTTGGTTAAATGCAACTTGTTATAAGTTGTTATAGTTAACCAACTTTGGACATGATATACTAGAAAATACTATTCTTACAGTATCAACTGCGAAACACTTGCAAATAATGTAGCTGTCCAAGTTGATATAATTAGCTAAGTCAAATCATTTTGTGGCGTTATTGTTTCTAGAGGAGTAATTTTAATTAAGGTACGCAAATTAATTATATTTAGAATGTACATGAATTAATTATATTTAAAATATTAGTACATTATTTAAAAATATATTTTTTTAATTTTTGAAAAGGGCAACAATGTCAAAGTACTACTAAGACTAATGCCTTGTATTATAAGGGCATTAGATAAAGTGGTTGGAAGGACACACTACTTGTCTGTAGATTAAGGCATTAGATAAAACTGGTGGAGAAGACACTATACTTTTATACAAATTTAGTAATAAAATATAGAATCAATTCATAAAAAGAAGTAGGATGGGATACAAATTATCTACTTCTATGCAAATTTAGTAATAAAATATGGAATCAATTCATAAAAACAAGTAGGAGAGGATACAAATGATCTACTTTTATGCAAATTTTGTAATAAAAAATAGAATCAATTCGTAAAAATAAGTAGAAGGGGATACAAATGATATACTTTTACGCAAATTTAGTAAAAAAAAAAATATAGAATCAATTCGTAAAAACAAGTCGAAGGGAATACAAATGATAAGAAGTTAAGATTTTTTTTTTTTTTTTGAAAAGATAAGAAGTTAAGATTTGTTAATTTTAAAAAAGCGGGAGTACTATTTTTGGCATAATACCCTTTTTATTCGAAAGGGATGTTCACTCAGAAACTTTCCGACATCAATAACCACTTTTATGCTATTTTGTTTTCTAATATGTTTTACAATTCACACTTCAAGAAAATAAAAAACATATTTCATATTTTTATGAATTTTATACACATAAGACTACATTTTTTTTCCTAACTACACACATGAGAGTGCATACGTTACTAATCTATAAATATTTACTTGGTACGAAAACATTGTTGAAATGATATTAAAAAAAAAAGAGAAAATTACAATTTTTGTATCAAATATTTGGGGCATTGGTAGTTTTAGTCCTAAAGTTTAGACAAAAGCAAATCCAGTAACAAATTTTTTAATTTTTTAACATATTTAGTCATAGTGACCAATTTTTTCAAAATCTTATTAGAATCCGATTATATGAAACTCACGTGACAGTTACAAAAGTTTTCAAAAAGAGTTCAAAAAAGAAAAAAATTTAATTGTTATAATTTGTAATTAAAGATACATGCGCGAATACACTATTCGGGCAGATTTTTTCAGTTTTATTTATTTATTTATCATAAAAGAATTCAAATTAGTGTCTTTAATTACAAATTATGTCAATTAAAAAATTTTTATTAATTAAATTATTTTTGAAAATTTTTGTAACCAGCATGTGATAATCACATGACCAGATTCCGATAAGATTTTTGTAAAACTAGTCAATGGGACTAAATACGTTAAAAATTTGAAATATTTGGTATTAGATTTACTTTTGTCTAAACTTTACGGATTGAAACTACTGATATCCCAAATATTTGGTATCAAAATTACAATTTTCTCTTAAAAAAAATGTGACAACAAATGCAAGTTCTTTATACTAATTGTGACGTGGGACCTTCGAATTCAAATCATCTTGGCGTAATTTACGAATTGAAGTAGAAAATGAAAGCCCATTTGCCGCCACACTGTCCAAACGACTTACGTGTCACCATCTTGGACCGTACACTAAAAATTCAAGAGCTGAAATTAAAAGACGGTCCGGACATGCGGTGTATATTTGACCCTTTCCCACCACCGTCTTTGTGGTTGTGGTTCCGACAAATCAAGTCAAACAAAATCTTACGGTCTAACGTAAGCGGCATCTACTCGTATCGTTCTTATTAATTTTCATGACGAGATTACCCCTCGGTGTTACCTTCAATTTCTATATCTTTCTCCTTAATTCCCTCCCTATCCTTGCGATTTTTATTCGGGTAGGTGCCAATTTGGTTGGAATGCGATTTATACTTTTTCATGCGGTGTTCACAATGCTGTCATAGAGTCGAGAGAATTGTTGGTGGGGGGTAGCTGTGAGGTGGCAATTAATTGAGCAAGATGGTGATTTTATTTCTCTCTGTCATTGCCATTGCTTTTTCTTCATTCTATTGGTTTATGTCAAGCAAAATTATTTGATAACTTAGCAATTACTTAAAGCATTCCAATAATTTCTAATCGTACTATTTCCATTTTAGAGATTGGCTAATGAGGATTGAGATAAAATCGGACTCAAGAGGGATGTTAGATAGGATAAAGAAAATTTCTTATTTATTTGTTTAATACTCTTAAGCAGAATTCTCTAGTTGAATGGAAAATAGCCAAATACACACACACGCACCTATATAATGTATTACCATTGTTAAAAAATTACTTCGTTTATTATGCACTACTACTTGTTAAGAGAGACATTAGGTAGTTATTAAGATAAAAAATAATACAATTTAGAAAAATCTATACAATTTTAAATATTTGGTGGTAGTTGGTGTTAGAAATGAAGGTGCTTGATAGTTATATAATTTGCATTTATTGTTCAACTGAAATTTAAATTTAAATATAATTTTTATCATAGACTTTAAAAAAAATTTGTTTGACCACTACTTTTGATACCTCTTTTTACAACTTTTTTTGCAAAAAATGTGGACATACCACCCATAAAGATTTCCAAATTCTGATAAAATAATTGTGAGTTCGTTTGGTTCACGAATGGGATGACTCATCTCAGACTACGAGTCCTGGGATGAGTCATCCCCAGATTAATAGTTCCAGTTATTCAATGTCTGGTTAATATTGAATTTGATGAGATATTTTAAAAAATTATATCATTATATGTTTTATTAAAAATTAAATTTTGCTTTTACTGTATGATGTTATTTTTATTTAGTAATAGTTGTGGTGCACGGTGGTAAATGGTTGTAGTAGTGTACAACGATAAATGATGGTAGTGGTGTTACATGATAGTAGTAACGATGGTGCTTGTAATGATAGTAGACAATAGTAACAGTAGTGTTACGTGGCATTCATGGTCGTTGTGCTTAATGGTAATAGTGATGTGTGGTGATTGTAGTTGACGATCTTGATGGTGATGGTAGTGCAAATTGGTGATAGTGCATGGTGTTGGTAGAAATGGTCGTGTATGGTGGTGGCGGCAGCAGTGCATGTGGTGGTGGCAGGGGCAAATTCGTTAATAATTTTATTATCTCGTATAAGAATCGTTTCGTGATGACTAATACCATTATCTCTATGGGATTATTTTATTCCATATATATGGGATTAATTCGATTAGATAGGATGTGTAATTTTATACTCAAAATGCAATTAAACATTGAATGACATAGGATTAGTAATCAAATTCCATGTTATCCAATGAACCAAATGCACCTTATCAAATGGAATGATGACACAATAAGTTGTACTTAAAGGTAATCTTCACGCACTCTTATGGGCTAAAAGAGATGATCAAGGCATTTAAATTATTAATAGCGTATTTAAAATTCAAAAGATTTGTATGTTAGGAGTATTCAAACAAGTTATTGGAAAATTCTGTAATGTATGACATAGTTGGAGAAAAATTGTCACTAAATTATATTTACCCTACTTTTTGGTTAATTGTATTTTATTAGTGAATACTTCGGCTAAAGGTACCATACCCAAAAGTAATTTAGCGTGAAAATGTTATACCGATAGACACAAATGATCATATCTTTATTCACTAATTCTTGCCTAAACTTTACTCAACTGTGCGAGAAACTACAAAGTCATTAAGCGAGCACAATTAATATTTGTTTAAATGTATAATAATCATATCCAACAATTATGATCTCCTTTTAATGTTTTTCAAAAATCAACCGGATGAAAAATAAAGGGACAAAAGAAACAGATTTTGTTAATTCTTGAACGAGTCATTGATTAGCCAATAAGCAGGATTTTATCATTTAGGACTAATTGTCGGATTTTTTCGCCCAGGTCATTAGTTGGTATTTGTTACTACCAATTCAAATAGAAATTTAAATTCAGCATTTATGGCATTTGTCACATTTGAAGGCCTAAATTATGCTCTCAAAGATGAGAACTAAATAAACGTAAAAAACGAAGATTATATAATGCAGTGTCTTCTTTTATTTGGTAAGAAATGACTTTGTAACTGCCATATGAAATTTAAATTCAACCTTTGCTCTCTTTTATTCCATCTTTAGGTAATATAATCAAGAGGGAACAGCATCATTATCTCTATATTTATTTCATGCAAAATATTTTTGTTATTAGCATTCCCTTCTCTTCGTAAATATGAAGAAAGTGAAGTACGAGTAACTATCCAATGTTTGTTCAAAAATCAAAAATCAAAAGAAAGATTAAAGAAATATTATTAATAATCCAATCCTTCTGTTCAAAAATCAAAATCAAAAAATTCAAAAGATTGGAGAAGGAGAGGTGGAGGTTAATAAGGGTATTATGGTCAATTCACTAGGTAAACACAACATGTGAAGTCCAAAATTTCAAACTTTGATTGGTTCCAAAAAAATTGAACAAACAAATGGACTCTGAATTCTGAAATTGACATCAAAACACACAGAGACACACACAACCCAACGGAATAAACACCAACTTTTGAATATTCAGAAACAAATCACCACCAAAAAAAAAAAAAAAAAAAAAGGGAAGGAAAAAGAGAGAGAGAGAGAGAGAGAGAGAGAGAGAGAGAGAGAGTAAACAATAAAGAAAAAATTGGAGACAAAGCACATTCAACTTAAGCAAAGCAAAAGCTGCCTCGTCTCTTCACGCCTTGGATTTTCTTTTGACCATTTTCCCTCCCCAACCCTCTTTCTCCTTCTCTCTTTCCTGAAAAATTTTCACCATTTGCAGCTACCATTTTCACTTATTTCACCATTTTTTAGAAAATTTTCAGTTATTTTTTTTCTTGATTTTTTTGGAGGTCAAATTTGCATACTATCAATTCTTGGGCTTCTTCCGAGTAATCTATCTCAGCATCTGAACCGCTGAGCAGTTTTACATCTCAGTACCGACAGGCTGAAAAGATCTTCTTTCTTTCTTTCTTTCTCCTTTTTTTTTTTTTTATTGCAGTTCAAGAAGTTATTTTTCTTGCCTCTGCAAGTTTGCAGTCCAAAGATCAAGGACCAGATCGAGCTAAAGTAGAAGTCTTTTTAGTTTTTCTGACCGTATTTGACTTAGGAAACGTGGGATTTTTTTGAACTATTTTTTGGACTGTTTTTCTTGAGATAGTGCGGATTTGGGGAACTGGGGTTTTAGCCTTCTAGGTTAGATGTTGAGATTGTGAAAGGTGTGATTGATCAGCGAGAAACCACTAGCGATTGTTTGTGTTGTTGCAGCAGAAAATGGTCCCCTCCATTAACTTAGGCAGATAAGAATAGTGGGACCTTGAGCAAAGTTTGATTTGCTTTTCCGAAGGAAAGAAAAAAAAAGGAGTCGAAGAAAAGTTTGCTTTTTGATCCAATTATTGAGATTTTGATCAGGACTAGTTGCTCAGAGCAATTCTTTAATCAACCATTTTCAGAAAAATGTCCCAAAAAGGCCGTGGTTCGCCTTCTTTTCAGTCGATCAAATCGTTGCCTGTGGATTTTAGGCTGGTGGGATCACCTAATTCTCAGCATTTGGAGAAATCTAACGGTGGGAATGTGAGCACTGGTGGAGTTAAGTCTGAGCGTATTGCAGCGGTGAATGGTGAAGTCATGGGTGATGTTATGGAGGATGTCAATCACAATGTTGATGTTGAAAATGATGAATCGCCATATAGTAGTTTGAGTTTATCAGCTGAAGAAAGGCCTTCAGCAGTTGATGATGATTTGAATTCAGAAAGTTCGTCATTGCAATCAACTGGTCCGTCTCGTGTTGAGTCCAAGTGGAGTGATACGAAATCCTATTCAGCCAAGAAGGTGTTGTTGGTTCTGTTTCTACTCTGCATATTAATGCACTTTATGACACATTGAAAGTTATTTTTACTTCCTTTGAATCGTTTGAAATACTTGATTGCATTTCAAATGAATCTTCTCTTCTTGGTGCTTGTCTCTAATACGCATTTACGTATGATTTTTGTAAGCATGGATATATATATGTTTCTTTGCTTTTTTATGTAGTTTCTGTGATTCCTTCTTGAACTTGTGGATTTGATGTTGTTGTGTGTTATGCAGTTGTCTTCAATGCTCGCTGTCTTCAATGCTTGCCTGTCTGCTAACTTTATGTACAATAATTGGATCCATGTTTATAACTTTGTTGACAAGAGTAGGTTCAAGATTGTTAGGAAAAAAAATAGAACAAAAATTTTAATGTTTAGCGATTGAATTTGCAGTTGTGTCTTGGTTACAAAGGATCTTACGAATTTAATAAATTTTCGTTGTTTGAATTGGAACTTTTAGATTAGTTTGATGCTGTGGAATTTTCTGGTTAGTGGACAGAATTAAGATCATAACAGTTTCACCTTACTCCTTGTCTAGTCAATTAAATAATTAATGACAGGTCTCATGCTTTAGGAACTACAACTGTGGAATTATGTGAAGGTGATTCACGGTTCCTATCTTAAATATGGTTTTTGTTGTTTGCCAATAAAATAGGAATTATGACTGCTTGGGAAGGGATTGGATGATGACTGGCTTTCAAACCTTAGGCATTCAGTTGTTTGTAGATGTCCTTTGAATTGAATTTGGGCCCATCCATAGGGTTGGTGGAAATACCAAAGTTTTTAAGAGACTTCCAGAACTTTAGCTGCTGGGTCAAGGTTTAGTCCATTTGGTTGATTCAGGATACTGATAGAAACTTGGCCTTTTTTGGGGTAAAGGCCTGGACTTCTCATATTATAAATTTGTTTTCTTTTCCTTCTCGTATCATTAATAAGTTTATAACATCTTGAAAATTTTTCTTTCTTACCTCCTTGGGCTTGGGTGGGAGCTAATGTGTTTTGCATTTGAAGGACCATTTAGGGGTTTATAAATTTGTAAATCATGTTCATTAGTTTGATAATTTTTAAAACGTATTCATTATTTTGATAATTTTAAGAAAAAGACTGTTGGAATGTCAATTTATCATGCCAGCAAAGTTGTTGAGCCTCAACTCACTATATAGAAATTTGTTGACTTTATTATTAGAGGCTTGTATTTATTTACTTCCTTCAGCTCCATGAATAGTCTTCTGGAACTAAAGTTACTTTAAGAAATCTCCCCATCCGCTTGAAAGAGCGTATATCCATTTTATTCGCAGAGAATTTTCATTATTTTAAAAAATTCTATAAGTGGCAAGGAGTAGCTGCTTGGCTCCAAACTGGAATCCTGAAGATTCCTTATCAGGTCTATACACTGCTCTGCTGCAGCTGAGCTCCTGGATGCTATAAATGAAATCCCTCCAAATGAAATTTGGGTGATTGATGCCATTATTTGTGATATATAAATAACAAAATGAAGCTAAGCAAAGTTTTCAAGAAAACGAGAGCTTTGCTGTGTATAAGTCCTTATTGGTGGAGGAAACGGATTTATAGATCCGATTGATACTGGTGGGATACAGTAACGTTTTGGTATGTCTGACAAAGTATTTCCTGCTGTCACTGCAATACATTTAATGGGGGAAGGATCTGTGTAATTTCAAAGTTGATTTATGCAATAGCTTGCTGGTGATTTGATGTATCTCCATGGAAGATCAATTTTTGAAAATTAAAATGAAAGTGAATGTTACATTTGTTAGCTTAACATGTTTCTTGATGGCAAATTGAGCTAACAGGACATGTTATATAACACAGAATAATCACTCGTTCATGTTTTTTTGCCTTCCTTGTATGCCTTTATTCTTGATTTATGTTGATATGATATGACTTGTTTTGAGGCTATTTCTTTTAATGGGTTCTCTTTCAATCTAGTTAAATGCTTGAAAAGTGCAAAACAAAAAGGATCCGATGGAAGATTTTTAAATTTTCTTTTTTCCAAGGAGAGTAAGAGATTTTTCTCTAACTTTTTTTTGGCTTAAAGAACGCTTCTTGACAATGGACTTTTCCTGGTAGCTTTAGGACTTGGATTTGGTAACAGTTGCCATTTAATGTTTTCCTCTGATGCAACTTTACAATCAAAATGGTGGTTCATTTCTAAATAAAAATTCCTTGCCCCTTGAGTGTGAACCATTCTAGTGTGATCAGGTGTTCATTGCATCTGTAAAGAGCGAGTGTTGATCAAGTTTGAACTTTTTTACATCTTGTCTTGCAGTTGTTTTAGTCCATGGAACATTTGGTTGTTTTAGTCTGTGCAGTTGAATCTTAGAGTTTCTTGACCCACTTGTCATCTCTGTTTCAGAAACTCCAATCATGGTTTCAACTTCCTGATGGGAACTGGGAACTTGGAACAATTCTCTCAACATCTGGGACTGAAGTGGTGATATCAATATCTGAGGAAAATGTAAGACCAGTTTGGTATATTATGAACATCTTTTTCTCTTGGAGCGGTAAATACTTTTGTTTCTCATCCGAACCTTTATTTTAGGTTTTGAAAGTGAATTCTGATGATCTATTACCAGCAAATCCTGACATCCTTGATGGCGTAGATGATCTTATGCAACTTAGTTACTTAAGTGAGCCATCAGTTCTATACAATCTGCAGTACAGATACAACCGAGATATGATTTATGTAAGCATGCACTTCCCTTGTGTAGTTTGATCTTGGATTTCATTTTCAAATTCCTTATCAGGTTTCAATTCCGTATCTTTCAGACAAAAGCAGGGCCAGTGCTGGTTGCCATTAATCCCTTTAAGAAAGTCCCACTTTATAGCACTGATTTTATTCAAGCATATAGGGGTAAAACCATTGACAGTCCACATGTGTATGCCATCGCAGACACAGCCATGAGGGAAATGATTCGAGGTTTCTTAAACTCTCTTTATGAATTTGTACTTAGCATACTTTTTCAAGACACTTGCACTTATATGCCTTCTCTTTACCTTCCTTTCAGATGAAGTCAATCAATCCATTATTATAAGGTATGTAGAGTGTTTGTTTTCAAAAAATATGTTTGCCTGCTGTTTTTGTTTTGGTAAAATTCTTACCCTGTGATAGATGTCCAATCTGCTTTATGTTCCTGAGAATTGCATTCCTGATAGCGGATATCGGTTAATTCCACTAATGGAAGCTTAGTATTTTTGGTCTCGTTATCATTTATCATGTTTGTTGCTTTGCCATTATAGCCTGCATCTCACTCCAGTATATATTCTTACAGCTATTTTATTTTTGTCAAATAATTATTCTGGAGTGTGTTATGTTGCAGTAATGTGTTTTCAATTTAGACTACTACAAACTTTGAGCAGAAAGAAAATTTGGAATTGTTGTTGTAATAACTAACCTGAGGAATTTGGGTTGATTATTTATGGCAATTCAGAGGTTTTTGATTAGTGTTTGGAAACATTGCACTAAATTTTGGTTAGCAGAAACAAATAGAATAGCTAAGAATGCTCAGCCAAGTTTTGGCTAGTGGGCTATGATATTTACAGACATAAAATCACACTTCATTGATTAAATTGCCTATATACATGTTACTTGGACACAAAGCACTTCCTCTATTTGTTTGTGAAGAAACCTTCCACTATTGTTTTAGTCTTCAAGAACAGATTATATGTTTGTAAATTTAACATAGGATGCTTCATTTGGATAGTAGTAGTATGGAAAGTGTTAGAGGAATATATGTGTAATAATTATTTTTTGTTAAGTATATCCTTTTGTTTATCTTTTTTCTTTTATTTGTAATGGCATTTGCAATGTTACACGTATGGTATTCTCAATCTATCTATTGTGTCACCAGTGGGGAAAGTGGAGCAGGTAAAACCGAGACAGCAAAGATAGCAATGCAGTATTTGGCTGCATTAGGAGGTGGAAGTGGAATAGAGTATGAGATATTGAAAACAAATCCAATTCTGGAAGCCTTTGGTAATGCCAAAACATTAAGGAATGACAACTCAAGTCGATTTGTAAGTTTAACGTCCTTTGCATTGACTTCATTCTTGTTTTGATTAATGTGTTATGAGCCAGTGATAACCAATTTGTTGCAAGTTCAGTTTTTAATTTTTAGCCTTTCTCTTGCAAATTAATAGGGGAAGCTGATAGAAATTCACTTCAGTGAAACTGGAAAAATATCTGGTGCCAATATTCAAACTTGTAAGATGCTTCCTTTATTTTGGTCTTGCAATGAAATGGTTATCTTATATTTTGGTTTTAACAAAAGGCTGACTCGTGTCTTCTTGCTTCCCTCCCAATGCGAACCTTTCTGTTCCAGTTTTACTTGAGAAGGTATACCATCAGTATACTTGTTGATTTTGTTCTATATATCTTTCTTTGAGTTCGTTTAACCAAATCATTTTCTCGTGAACAGTCCAGGGTGGTTCAGTGCACAGAAGGAGAAAGGTCATATCATATCTTTTATCAGCTTTGCAGAGGAGCTCCAAAGAGCCTCAGAGGTTAAAATAGTTCTGAATACATTCGTCTTGATTAAATGTTTGTTATGTTATATTCCAGTTGCGTTCATTGAAATAAGCATTATGTGCCTTTGTAATATTTACATTCTTTTGTTTTTTCCTCGTACTTCTTTGCTATTGATAGGTTAAGTGTTTATGCGAGATGTAGTTTGTAAAACAAAAGTGATGCAAGCAAAAGAACACTGAAACTCCCTCTCACAACATGAGAAAGAACTTTGTTTTATATCTTTCCTTTGAAGAAAAGTGAAGAAGTTTTTTTATTATCTTGTCTTTCCTTTTCTTTCAAGCAAATTGCCCTTAGTATCTTGTTATTCTTTCTTGCCTTCTCTTTCCTCCTACCAAAGTAGCAAACTAAGTAGTGCTTGTTTATAGAAAACTTAGTTGCCTTTTAGGAATGTATTTAGGTTTTTGATGGATATTATCTTATGAAGCGGAGGATGCTTGCTGTTACCTTTCCAATTCCACTATTTAGATTACTCTTTTTGCAATTTTTCAGAATTTTGCTTTATCGTTTCTTCTCTGTTTTTCAACAGAGAAATTGCATCTAAGGAGTTGGGACGAATATAAATATTTGAGTCAGAGCAGTTGCTATGCCATATCTGGTGTTGATGATGCTGAACAATTTCGTGTTGTGCTGGTACTTTTTGATATTTCCTGTGAATCAATCTGTCTTGTTCAACTGGATATAAGAAATTCAAGCTACTATTCTGCTTTCGTTGTCCTTTTTTCCTGTCAAACCGGATTAGATGCTTTAATATGGACAGAGAATTTAATTGAGTTGTTTTCATTCTTCAGGAAGCTCTTGATGTTGTTCATGTTAGCAAAACTGACCAAGAGAGTGTATTTGCAATGCTTTCTGCTGTTCTGTGGCTGGGAAATATCACCTTTAATGTGGTTGATAACGAGAATCATGTTGAACCTGTAGAGGATGAAGGTAAAATTTCGCAGGATAACCTTACACATAATTTGTTGGATTGCATCTCTGTTTCTTTTGCGTGTTCTTCTTTTTGCTAATTTTTGGGTCTTTGTAACTTTTTTGGCTGCCTAAATTCATGTTCAGCTTAATATATATGGATACCTATGCACCCCAATACTATAGGACATTCTTATATAGACCACGGTCTATGATAGACAGTCTCACATGGTTCTGGGTCCTATGTGTGGGTTCTGTGTGTGCATCCCACAACCTTGTTAGATGGTCTATCAAACACTGGCCCCTGTCAAAATTTTCCCAGTACTTTATATCTTTTCCATATGTTTTCGACGAAAAGGCAAATGTCTGTACATTTGACTTACTCCACAAAAGTGGATATGCAAATGTCTGTACATTTGACTTACTCCACAAAGTGAATATGCAAAAATTAAAATAACCAACCCGTTTACTAAAATCTAAAATCCGGTGGTTTGAGCTCAAAAATTCAATTTGGATAAACATAGGAAGTTATATTTTTTCTGCTTTACAACATGGTAAATGGGAGATGAATTGTTATTTATGAAGAGTAGTAAATAGCATACCAATGCATATGTTTCTAAGGTAGTTTCAAATTTAATACTGATAAATTCAATAACCTACAAGCTGTTCTTCTGCATAGAGCATTTGACCTGTTCAATGTTGGTCAATAACATTAATTTACTGTTTCCTATATATAACCCGTACTTCTTTCAATGTCGTATCTGATTTTAGTGAAATTGTTTTAGTATAGAGTGTACTTCTTGCTTTCTTTTTCTTATTCTTTTTCCTTGTTGATTGAGATCAGAATCTAGGGAAAAACATGAGACGGGGGTCACTTATTCTCTGCAGTGCTACTAACTGTTTTGTAAAATCCAGCTGTTGAATTAAGTTGAATAAGTGGTTTTCAAGTTTCAAACTTTTAGCACAAAAAGTTAGAATTTTTGCATTTTTCCATTGATGTTACTTAGAGATGGAGATTGCATAGTTGTGGCATGTAAAACCCTACATCGCAGATTGAGTATGTGATAACACGCATACACACATGAGCTTGAAATGCATTCCATGACCATTATATGTTTAAAAATGTGAGGTTGTGCACTAATCACTTAGTGTATTCTCATGGCCACTGAGTTCTTCTAGGCTATACGAATCACTGTCGTGATGAACTATTTTGGCGATGGAATCGTTTGTCATAAGTGACGAACCAGGCAAATCTTGTTGGATTTGAATTAAATGAGACTCTATTTTGATTTAGTTTTGCATTGTGGAAAGAATCATGTGATATTTGACATCTGTCTGTAATTAGATGTACAATGAGGCTGCAGTGTCTTACAAGATAATTGTAGAACTAATTACTTATTATTTCAACAGTAACAAGGCCCAGCCATATAATGATACAATTCAGGAAGTTGTACCGAAGATAAAGTTCCTTAGCATTTATTTCTGAAAAGTGCAGCCAAATAAAAGCAACCATCTCTTACCATGCCATGTAGTTTTCTGACCTTGGGCATTGATATTAATGGGAGGATAAGTTGCTGTTAAATCTTACAAGATTTGAATTAAACGAGACTCTAGTTTGATTTAGTTTTGCGTTGTCGCAAGAATCATGTGATATTTGACATCCGTCTGCAATTAGATTTACAATAAGACTGCAGTGTCTTAAAAGATGGTTGTGAACTAAGTACTCATTATCTCAGCAGTAACACAGCCCAGCTATATGATTGATACAATTCAGAAAGTTGAACTGAAGATAAAATTCCTTAATATTTATTTCTGGAATGTTGAGCCAAATAAAGGCACTCATCTCTAATGATGCCACGTAGTTTTCTAACCTTGGGCATTGATATTAATGGGAGGATAAGTTGCTACTAAATTTTACAAGTGCTTTGCTTAATTCCATGGCACGTATATGTGTAATATTTTTAGTCAAATGAATACAAATGTGATTCTTATTTGTTAGAATCATCTATTTTGTTTGGTTAATCTTTCCAGATAATTTTCCTGCATAAATCCTGCCTCAATTCTTAGCAATCTCATTAATCTGTTCCCTTTCAGGTATACTTTTTTGAGGTTATGTTTAGTAATTGTTCTGCTTTGCATATTACTAAGAAAGGAAGTATCTGGTTTATTCGGCTTTGCATCATCTTATCTAACAACCCTAATATGTGTTAAACACAGAGAATTTTGATAAATGGAACTTGTATCTTCTCATTGTGAAATTAGGCCTATATTTATAGGCTTAGTACAAGACGAATCTAGACAACTGTTACAATGAACCTAGACTAGTTTTACAATAAGAAAATCCCTAATTTATGCTAATTGACTAATTGATAGGCTACAGATATACATTAACATATATTTAATTGGCTATCTAACTAGGAAAGTACATAAAATACATTAATTGTATTAACAAATAAGTTAACTAAATTAAGGGGATTGATTGACAGCTAAATCAAGGGGATTGATTGATAGCTAAATCAAGGGGATTGATTGATAGCTAGATTAGGGGGATTGATTGAGAATTGAATCTTCTGACATCCCCCCTCAAATTGATGCTGGTAAAAGTCTACAAGCATCAATTTGCCAACCAAAAAACTGTGACGCTGACGTGTCATGGATTTGGTGAAGATATCGGCAAGCTGTAGATTGGTACCAATGTGAGGCAAAGTAATAACCTGATGGTCATAGGCTGCTCGGATGAAATGACAGTCAACCTCTATATGTTTGGTACGTTCATGGTAGACGGGATTGGCAGCAATTTGAATAGCACTAGTGTTGTCAGCATGCAATGGAGTTGGTTGAAGTTGCGGAAAACCAAGTTCAGTGAGAAGACCACGTAACCAAATAATCTCAGAACAGGCAGCAGACATGGCACGATATTCTGCCTCAGTGGATGACTTGGATACATAGTTTTGTTTCTTGCATTTCCAAGAGATAAGAGCATTACCAAGAAACATACACCAACCAGTAGTAGATTTCCTTGTGTCCGGGCAACCAGCCCAGTCTGCATCACTGTAGGCTTGTAGTTGAGGCAAAGAACCAATAGGAAAAAATAGGCCACGATTAGGTGTGCCAAGAAGATATCGAATGATTCGTCGGACAGCAGAAAGGTGAAGATGCCGAGGAGATTGCATAAACTTACTAACAGTGTGTACAGCATAAGAGATGTCTGGTCGAGTAATGGTGAGATAGATAAGACTACCAACCAACTTACGATATAAAGTAGGATCCTTGAGGAGCTCCCCTTCATCTCGTCGATATTTCACATTAACTTCCATTGGAGTGTCAACAGAAGCACTGCCCGCAAGTCCGGCCAACTGAACTAGATCTTGAGTATACTTGTGTTGATTCAAGAAAATACCTTGGGGACGATGATGAACTTCCAAACCCAAGAAGTAGTTAAGTTGGCCAAGGTCTTTCATATGGAAAGTAGTGTGCAACATTTTTTGAAGATTAGAGATAGCCTCTGAATCAGAACCAGTGATGACAATGTCATCCACATACACAAGAAGAACAACTATACCTTTGGATGTTCGTTGGAGAAACATAGAAGAATCATATTGGCTCTGGGTAAAGGAAAAACCAAGAAGAGTGGATCTAAACTTTTCAAACCACACGCGCGGTGCCTGCTTCAAGCCATATAAGGAGCGTTTTAGTTTGCAAACATCATTAGGAGAAGAAGTAGACATACCAGATGGAAGTTTGATGTAGACTTCTTCTTTGAGATCACCATGTAGAAACGCGTTTTTAACATCCATTTGAAGTAAGGACCATGATTGAGATGCTGCAAGTGCTAGGATAGTTCGCACTGTGGTCATTTTAGCAACCGGTGCAAATGTCTCTTCATAGTCGAGACCATACTCTTGTTTATTCCCAAGAACCACTAACCGAGCCTTGTAACGCTCTATGGAACCATCAGAATGAAGTTTGACAGAAAACACAAATTTGCTGCCAAGTGGCTTGATAGATGAAGGTTGTGGTACAACATCCCAAGTTTGGTTTTCTTCAAGAGCAAGAAGTTCTGTTTCAATAGCCTGACGCCAACACTCATGTTCCATTGCCTGTTTATAAGATGAAGGGATAGGAATAGAAGACAAAGTGGCTGTCAAAGAGACAGGATTAGAAAAGCCATACCTTTCTGGTGGTTTACTGACTCGAGTACTACGTCTGGGAATGTTAGATTCAGGTAGTGCGAGAGGATCCGCAGCAAGGGAAGGAGCCTGAGGGGGCGCAGAAGAAGTAGAAGGCTGATTGATCGTGGCTTTGGAACGTCTTTGATATACCAAAAATGGTTTAGAAGTTTCTTGATCTGTAATAGGATTAGGAAATAGAGGCAACATAGAAAATGAAGGAGAAAGAGATTCCTGATGATCAGAAAAAAAACACTGATTTTCAAAAAAGATTACATTTCTAGAAATGCGAACACGACGCAAATTAGGATCATAACAGCAAAACCCTTTGTGATGCACTGAATATCCTAGAAAAGCACATTTAACTGATTGGGCTGTGAATTTTGTGCGTTCTTGTGCAGAAAGATGAACATAACATACACAACCAAAGGTACGAAGATCAGAATAATTGGGGGGATGACCAAATAACTTATGGAAAGGAGAGACATGATTCAATGAAGGAGAAGGTAACCTATTAATGAGATGGACAGCAGTGGAGATAGCTTCACACCAAAATCGAGTAGGCACTGAGGATTCTAATAATAGAGTTCGAGCAACATCAAGGAGGTGGCCATTTTTTCTTTCGGCTACTCCATTTTGTTGTGGGGTTTGAGGACATGATCTTTGAGAGATTATTCCATTAGCCTGCATGAAATCTTGAAGCAAATGAGACATATATTCTCCCCCATTGTCCGAACGTAAAACCTTAATTTTGGCTGAAAATTGTGTTTGGACATATGCATGAAAAAGTTTAAATGCAGAAAGCACTTCATCTTTAGAATGCAAGAAATAAATCCAAGTGAAACGACTATAGTCATCAATAAAAGTGACAAAGTACTTGTAATTAGCATGAGATATAATTGGTGCCATACCCCACAAATCACTATGTATCATTTCGAAAGGTTTAACAGGACTAGGCATGTGAGTAGGAAATGGCAAAGTTTTACTCTTACCCAGTTTACAAGAATCACAATCAAATTGGACATCATTAATAGAAACATGCTTTTTATTCCCGAGTAAGTCAGAATTTAGCAAATCATGGAGTACATTAGAGTTTGGATGTCCAAGACGTTTGTGCCATACTCGATAATCAACATGTGCGAGATTACAAGTGACAAAAGGAATTGAAAGACAGGGTGAGGAAGGAAATTGGAGAGGAAAAACACGTCCTACTTTAGGCCCCCTTGTGATCATCTTCCCTGACTGTTGATCCTGCACAACACAACCAGATTTAGAAAATTCTACTTTACAATTATTGTCAACCAACTGGCCAACTGAAACAAGGTTAGTGGCAAGGCTTGGAGAGACATAAACATTAGTCAAAGAAGGAGAAATATCACCAGTGGCTATAATGGGTAACAAATTGCCATCAGCAGTATGAATTTCAAGGTTTCCAGAATATTTCTTGACATTGGTAAGGTTTTGAGCATTATTTGTCATGTGATTGGATGCTCCGGAATCACAAAACCAAGTGGGTGAAGTAGACAAGAGTTTACCTGAGAGTCCTAAGGTAGAAAATGCAGAGAGAATCATTTGTTGTACCATCTCAGGTGTTAAAGTTTGAGCAGGAGTAGGAACATTTTGTGTTGACGGTGCTATATCCGCGGAACCACCATTACTAGAAGAGCCAACCGAGGCAATAAATGCTGTTTCAGATTTCTTGGGAGGTCGGATCGGGCATTCCTTGATAATATGACCATCTCTTTTGCAATAGTTGCAGAATTTTTTGGGACAATTCGAAGCATAATGACCAAATCCTTTGCAACAAAAACATTGAACAGCCCTTGTGTCCTTACTTCTTGGCTTCCCTTGTGCTGCATAAGCCATTGGAACTGATGTGGATCTTCGTTGTTCAATGGCTGCTTGAGTGAAAATTCGTTGTTCTTCTCGTAGTAGATCATTGAGACATATATCCAAGGAGGGAACAGGATCTCGATTCATAAGATTGGATCTGGTACCCTCAAATTCAGATCTCAATTTCATAAGAAATTGATCCCTTTTTGCAATTTCATGAACAGATTGAACAGCATCAAGACCTTCTAATGGTAAGGTGGCATAGATTATATCAGTGTATTCGGCCCAAAGGTTCATAAAGCTAGAGTAAAATTCAGAAATAGAGAGATTATCCTGATGAATCATGGATAATTCATGTTCAAGCTGGAATCTACGAGCTGCGTTTTGTTGGCTATAGATTCTCTTTAGGTAATTCCACATCTCGGCAGCCGTCTTGGAGGGTCGGAGATTCAAAACAATGTTAGGTTCTACAGATCCCAGAATCCATGCCATGATTTGTGCATCCGTGACCTCCCACTTGGCATATTCATCCGTACCTTGCTTAGGAACAGGTTTGCTACCATCAACATGACTCCATAAATTTCTTCCTTTGACATATATCCTGAAGTGAAATGCCCAAGCTGAGTAGTTTTTGCCATTAAAACGAATCAATGACTCCTTGTCTGAAGACATGAGGATACGAACGAACTAGGAGGAAAGAACTGGACTTTGACTATGTAAAGAGGTTGCTAGAGAACTAGGAACAGAAGGCTGGAAAAAATCTGAACTATGACTATGTAGAGATCAAGGGCTCTGATACCATGTTAAACATAGAGAATTTTGATAAATGGAACTTGTATCTTCTCATTGTGAAATTAGGCCTATATTTATAGGCTTAGTACAAGACGAATCTAGACAACTGTTACAATGAACCTAGACTAGTTTTACAATAAGAAAATCCCTAATTTATGCTAATTGACTAATTGATAGGCTACAGATATACATTAACATATTTAATTGGCTATCTAACTAGGAAAGTACATAAAATACATTAATTGTATTAACAAATAAGTTAACTAAATTAAGGGGATTGATTGACAGCTAAATCAAGGGGATTGATTGATAGCTAAATCAAGGGGATTGATTGATAGCTAGATTAGGGGGATTGATTGAGAATTGAATCTTCTGACAATATGTCGTTAGGATGGAATTACAGTGAGAAAAAGTAATATTTGAATTTTGCAATGCTTAGGTTGGCTGGATAGACAAGAAAAGAGATCATGGATAAATGGGAAATAAGATAGAATGTCTTATACTATTTGCTCTTGCTCCATATTACATAAGCTAAGGAGTTTATGTTGTTATTAGCAATTGTCAAAGGACAATTAGTCTGCAAACTATAAATTTCTGATGGATGATTGCTTGATCTGGGTCTGTATTGGATTCATTGCTTTGCAGGTCTAGTCAATGTTGCTATGTTAATTGGTTGCAGTACTGTGGAACTAAAGTCGGCTTTATCAACTCGGAAAATGAAAGTACGTAATGACGTTATAGTCCAAAAGCTAACTCTTTCGCAGGTAAGAATATCTTAATTTGTCAGCTGGACTTGTTGATTTCTTCATGTGGATGTATTCTGTGTGTGTAAATTATTAGTCTGCAACTTAGAGTTTCTATTCCCATGACTCAGGCCATTGACACAAGAGATGCATTAGCAAAATCAATTTACTCTTGTTTGTTTGACTGGCTAGTGGAGCAAATTAACAAGTCTCTTGCAGTTGGCAAACGCCGCACTGGAAGATCAATCAGCATCCTTGATATATATGGGTTTGAATCATTTGAAGTATGTCCTTGGACTTCTATTTGTTTTTTTGGTTATTTTTGTTATTTTATAAAAATAGTCATTTGATAATTCGTGAAAATTCATATTCATCTCAAGAGAGAGGCAATGATAGTGATCTTTTTTCTATTTCAGAGGAATAGTTTTGAGCAATTCTGCATTAATTATGCAAACGAAAGGCTGCAGCAGCACTTTAACCGTCACTTATTTAAGCTGGAGCAAGAGGTACGTGTATCATATCTTTCTTTTGTCTCCATTTTTTTAATAAATTCAGAATAATTAATTTCAAATCTGCTAATTATGTTTATCATGGATTTTGTGCTGTACCATGGATCCTTTTCTACCCTCTCTGATTTCTTGGGTATACAAGTCCATAATCCTACATATAATTAATTACTTGCACTTACTTATTTCACATGTTGTGTTTGCATAAAATAGTAATTACAATGGGTGACAATTAGCAACCGATTAGTGGATGATCTTGGTTTTACAGAAAAGGGACTTAATCTTTTACAATTTTAGGCTTCAGTATTGCTCTTCTTCTCTAGATGGCAGTGGCCTAATGTAGAGCTGAACAGCTGCTCTTCATATATTTGTATAAAGATATTGGAAGTGTTTAGCTACAAATTTGATAAATCTCTGAAGAATTCTGTTTAGGACCGACTCCTGGTTCAATAGATATATGTTTTATCTGAAAAAGTAGGCAAAGCACGTCAACTTTCCTTGAGGTGTTGCCATTATCCAAAAGATAGAATGCAAACATATTTGATTTACCCAAAGAGTAAAAAAAGACTGCAAACTTTGAGGAAATTTGATTTTTCACATATTCGCTGGTAGATTGTCTGTTCTTGTTTTTGTTTACTTTCTTCAATTTCCTCTCAAAGTGCGTTGATCCTGCAGAAGTGCAGTTTTTCATGGATCAAGAGTTAGGAATAAATGTGCCAGACTTTCTTGTTCTTAGTTGTGGTTCTTAGGTCATTATTATTTAGTAATCACTTGCAATTAATCATAGGTAAGTAATATTGAATGATTGAATTTATTATTGGAAATATATGGTTTAATCTGGAATGAGGGCTAATTAGCATTCTTGCTCTTTAGTGGTTGTCAGCTAATTTCTTTGACACAATGAGTTCTTAGCTTGAATTCCAACAACAGCACCATCAGATAGTCCTGCAAATGGTATAACTTCATCTTGCCATTCTGAAAACAGTAGTAACCTTCTTTATCACATAGGGCTGTTTAATGTGAATGACAATGAGTTCAGTTCCAGGCCCAGACCCAGATCCATTCGGGTTCTAAATTATGAGTACTGTAATTAAGGACCAACCTGGTCACTGGCGAGCATGCTGACAATAGACTGGGATTCTGGTCTGTCAGAGACTGTTGGCCAATATTATTGTGTTTTTTCTTTAGAGACTCTTTGACTTCTTATCATGCCATTAATGTTTAGTACTTTCCAGGAATACATTCAAGATGGCATTGATTGGGCAAAAGTTGAGTTTGAAGACAACCAAGATTGCCTAAATCTTTTTGAGAAGGTATGCTGTGCAGTAATGTTTTCCTTTTATGCATCACAAGATCACTTTTCGCACATGGATATTTTAGAACTGAACTTGTCTGTTTGTATTTTCTTGATGTGGAAACTGATTTATTCTTTATGTTGTAAATTGGATTACTCAATATGAATCTGATAGTGAAATAAAAATCATTCCGACAGTGTTTGCGCTATGCAAATACATATTAACATTTGGTACCAGACAGTAGTATACACTTTCCAAGCCAATACTCTTTTGTCCATCAAGCTTTATACTAACAAGTTATCTTTATTGGCAAGTTATGATAGAATTCTTACAAATATGAAGTGAAAAGTGTACAAAGAGGTCCATGCGGAGATCTATTTATTTGCAAGACCTAGATCTTCTGCAATTCTTGGTTGACAAGTTGATTCTACCATATGCAGTTTCTTGAAATTTCATTTGTCCTCTCTGCAGAAGCCACTGGGGCTATTGTCTTTGCTAGATGAGGAGTCTACTTTCCCGAATGGCACGGACTTGACATTTGCTAATAAGCTCAAGCAACATTTGAAGTCAAATACCTGTTTCCACGGCGAACGAGACAATGCCTTCTCTGTCTGCCATTATGCAGGAGAGGTATGCAATTTATGGTAGTAATGACTTTCAGGAATTTATGTGCAGCTATTTGCTACAATACCTCCTCCCCCCTAAAAAAAAAAAAATCTAATGCATAAAAACATAAAAGGGGAGAGAAGAAATTTTGTTCCTTTTTGGGATAAGATTCTGATGCGAATAATTTTTCTCTAGTGCTGACTAAAGACTTTGAAACTCCTTGTTTTATTATTGAAAGACAAATAGAGGCATTACTTCATTTTTGACTTCATAAATTTTCCGGTTGTTTCAGTTATTATTTTATTATCTTTTCAATATAGCTAATATCCCCTATCTTTTAAGTTTGTGTCAATTCAGAACAATTGACTACACATTCTTTCCTAACTGAGCATGTTTATTAACATATTTGTCATCAGTTGTAGTGGACTCAATGAGCTAAATTGAAAAGTTGTAAGACTGAATTGGGACAAGAAGAATGTGAAATTTTGAGGACTTCAAATGTAATTTACCATTATAATGAAATAGCTTCTGAGATCTTTTTGCTCTTGACGTGCATTGTTGTTGGACTACTCAAAAGCTTTTGGGTGACCTTTGTGCTTCTTGACTATGTGCTTTTAGGTTGTTTTCCTTGTATCTTGAAAATTTTGTAATTGTGCTTGCCTTTCTTCTTAGGTGACATATGATACCACTGGATTTCTTGAGAAGAATCGAGACTTGTTACACTTGGATTCTATTCAGCTTCTGTCTTCTTGCACGTGCCACCTTCCACAGACATTTGCCTCAGTTATGCTTGCTCAATCAGAAAAGCCGGTAGTTGGCCCACTGCATAAATCAGGTGGAGTTGATTCTCAGAAGCTAAGTGTTGCCACTAAATTTAAGGTAACTTTGCCCTTCTGACTTCAAAGATCTCAAAGACGAGATTAAAGATCAGTTATGGTTGGTTAAGTGGAAGAGTTCCAGATATATGTGTGACTTGTGTTGGCTTATCTTGATACAGTAATTATTTACTCAATTTTGATACCATTTAGCTTTAATGTGCTTGATCTGCTAAAAAGTTGTCATGCTGATGTGACTAAACATGGAGACGGTAGATGAACTCAAGGTCTGGAAAAATTAGTTTGAAAGCATTCTTCACGATTCCCAAGTCTCTTTTGTCTTTCTGGGTGGTGTAGGAATGTGCTGCAATGGAAAATGTTGGTGGCTCTACACTGTCATGATTTAGGAGCTTTACAAAAATATGATTGTGATCCCATATTGAGAATGTTGTTATGAAGGTTTTACTCAACTACCATAAATTTGGAACTTTAAATTTACAAGTACATGGATTACATTTTGAAGGTGGAGTGAATATCGTGGTGAGTATGACTTCTCAAGAGATGTTGTCTAGGGTGGAACAACTCTTTAATTCTTTGGGTTAGGTTCCATGCACTTCAAATGCTGGAAAGTGGAAGTTTTAGTTTTTTTCATACAGGGTAGTTAGGATTCTCTTAATTCTTCTGAGATATTTAATCTACTTCTTTCTCTTTCCTTAGAAGATCCATTCCCTGCTTTTTATTTTTTATTTTTATTTATTTTTTATTTTTTTGGGATTTGGGGGAAGGAGAAGAAAAAAGGGAGAGAAGGAAAGTGGGGGGGGGGGGGGAGTTAAGTCTGTAAACTAATTGAGCTCAAATTTCAAATTTCAAATTGAGATTGACAGTATTAGGGTTCAAGTCTATTCTATTTGACTCATTTACTGCCCTAGGGGGATGGGTTGTTCTGAAGAAGAGCAGCAGGTTGATTGACTTTAGGCCACATCAACTGTTAGGCTACCTAGCTGCTTTTTTTGTAGGCAAGTACTAGGATTTTATGTTCTTGGAGGCCATTAGACCTGAGAATGCCCGCAAACCAATATATGATACCTCTCTTGCATCTGCGAAGTTAAATAGGACTAAATAGCAAGCATATAATTAAATAGTGGAGTTGGTTTTTGGTGCATTGTTTGTAATAATAGAATATGAAATTTCTTGGTAGTGCTTTATTAAAGACCAGATATGTTCTTAATTTCTGGAAATTTGGTACTCTTGTTGGTGTCAGGGTCAATTATTCCAATTGATGCACCGCCTTGAGAACACAACTCCACATTTTATACGTTGTATCAAGCCCAACAATTTGCAATCTCCTGGGGTTTATGATCAAAAACTAGTATTGCAGCAACTGCGATGTTGTGGAGTCTTGGAAGTTGTTCGAATATCTAGATCTGGGTTTCCTACCAGAATGTCTCATCAAAAGTTTGCTAGAAGGTAAAACAGACAATATTTATCTTTTCATCTCAGGAATTCTTTTTGGCCTTACTTATCTTTCCTTGAATAATACTCTAATGTCATTCATGTGACAGGTATGGTTTTCTTCTTTTAGAACATGTTGCTTCACAAGATCCACTTAGTGTTTCAGTTGCGATTCTTCATCAGTTCAATATTCTACCTGAGATGTATCAGGTTGGCTACACAAAGTTGTTCTTCCGAACTGGACAGGTGAGATTAAGTGTTATTGATCATCTTTCTGTGTTCCTTTCTTTTCCATTTTGGCCCTGCATATTAATTTGCTTTAGCTTCACTCAACCTTCTTGTATTACTAGAATCAGAAACATACATGCACATACATATACACACAAGATAGTTAATTTGTAGGGTTTCGGATGTTTTTACACAGATCTGTTTTCTTCCTCTCTGCATCTTGAAGGTACTCCTTTTTTTGTGTTTTTTTTTTTTGGGGGCCGGGGGGGGGGGGGGGGGGGGGTTGTAAAAAAGACTACTGACACTATTGACCACCCAAGTCTACAAACAATACAGATAACGGGCACCAACGATAAAATGCTGTTCTGTTATATGTATCCTACTAAGGCATTTTAGATGACTTTGTCATATACTAACTAGTATATTTGTCCAGTTTCCTGCCTTTAATAGTTTGTATCAAAATGAGTCCACTTTCTTTACATGGAAACTTGAAATGTTGAAATATTCATTCTCTTCAGAGTTTTTCTAGTATATAATAAAAATGAATGTGGCTCCACATGTTCCTCACTGACTCTTTAAATTTCAATTAACTAGTGCAGTGCATGCTACGTGTTTCCAACTGACTTTCTCTTAGTACCCATACTGGGTCAAACGAAGGCCTTCATTTTTGGGATAGTGGAGTACTACTTAGCATATGTTCTGATCATGGTTTTTAATATTCTCTCTTGATTTTTGAAGGGGATTTATTCCTCCAGTTGCAAAATACTTTGCAGTGACTAAATTTACTCCTCTCTTACGGCAAAAGTTCCTAAGATGGTAGTGAACTTGCTATATAATCGTGGCTTCAAAACCTCATGGTTTTTACTGACAAGCAATGCCTTAGTTATTTAATCAAATATTTGGATTACTTTGCATTCTATCAGTTAAGCTTAAGCCCCTGGGAATTCTTCTCTGGATAAGAATTTGTATTATGAAGGGGAAACAAATCTGGAAAAAAGGGCCCCCTGGGGGGTTGGGGGAGGGATATATTTTTTTTGTGGCCTATGGAAAGCTCATGTAATTGTATCTAATACATTTTCAGTTCAAGTAGGATGCCTAGAGATATAAGGGGGGCTAGTTTCTTTAATTCTGAAAGGAGTACTATCTATTTGTGCTTGCTCAATTCTATCATTGAAGGTTTTGATACCTGATATAAGGTGTTTGCTCATGTAATTTTTTGTCTCATAATACTGCAAAATTTTCAGGTTGGAGTTCTTGAGGACACAAGAAACCGTACCCTCCATGGCATCTTACGTGTTCAAAGTTGCTTTAGAGGTCATCAAGCTCGTTGCCATCTCAGGGAGCTGAGGAGAGGAATTGCCACTCTGCAGTCATGTATAAATTTTTTACTTCTGTTTTGTCTCCCAACTGCCTCAGTACAATAGCCTATGCTAATTTCGGACTATATTTGCCTTTTGTGCAGTTGTTCGTGGTGAGAAAACTAGGAAAGAGTATGCAGTTCTACTGGAGAGACGTAGAGCAGCTGTATGCATACAGAAGCAAGTAAAATCCAGGATTGGAAGGAAAAGATTCAAAAATGTTACTGATGCATCAGTTTTAATCCAATCAGGTGATTAGAAGAATTTTGTTATATTGTTAAACCGGGAATAGCAACCTGGCTTTGTATAAACTGAGAAGTGTAACAGAGCACTGTTTGGAAAATTATCAACTTTTTGTTTGAAATAAATGATGCAACTCAGAAACTGACAGTTCATTTATTTGGAAAACTTTTTGAACATGGAAGCATTCGTTAAGCTTAAAGTTAGTTCATATTTGTATACAACATTTTGTTGCATTGTTAATTATATCGAGTATTTCCTTATTTTCCTCTCTTTTCATTGTTTCAGTTATTCGTGGCTGGTTGGTTAGAAGATGCTCGGGGGACATAGGGTTACTACAATTTGGAGCCAGAAAGGTACTAATGAGCTCTGCCGTTACTTTTACTTTAGAAAGTTATTAATTTCGTTTGTACCAGAAAAGGTTTAGTCAATAATGCAAGTCATTTCTGTGATACTCTTACTGGGTATGTATCTTTGTGCCTTTCCTTTGTAGTCTTTGATCAGAATTTCTCGAAACAAATATTGAGCTTAATACTTTAAGATATTTCCATTCTTTTAACGAGTTATTTTGCATTACTTCCTTTTAGCTAATATTTAGTGATCTAGAGAATGTCAATTAAGTGAATACGTTATTTAAAAAAAAAAAAGATCTGGGAACTGAGAAGCATGATTTTGCCTTTCCTTGTCACATATTTACTATCCTAATTTTAAGTTCATAATCAGCAAAAATTGATCTTTGTTCTCTTTTGATGTGCATATATGTTTACTACGCTAATGTTTCCTACGAGAGTTCAAATTTTAAATTTTACTCTATTATTTAACAATTCCTTACTTTGCACCCTCAACTTTTATTTTAGACACTTGGCAATCTAACTTTACCACTATTCCCACATTAGGAACCTAAACTTTTATTTTGGTCATTTTATGATCTTGCTCACTAACATGTCAACATCACCTAAGTCTCTCATACTTTTGATTGAAGTAGATGATAAGTATGCGAGTGCGCAGCACACCAATCTTCCTCCTTATGGCTGCGAAGTGGCTTTAGTCCTTAAACCCGAAAGTTTTGGGCATGCATATATTTTCCATGTACTATTATTAAATGCTGCTTATGTCTTTTTTAACAGGGTAATGAGTCTGAAGATGTCTTGGTTAAGTCATCATACCTTGCTGAACTGCAACGTCGGGTTCTTAAAGCTGAAGCTGCTTTGAGGGAGAAGGAAGAGGAGAATGACATTCTTCACCAGCGGCTCCAACAATATGAGAATCGGTGGTCTGAATATGAGTTGAAAATGAAGTCCATGGAAGAAGTATGGCAGAAGCAAATGAGATCACTGCAGTCCAGCCTTTCCATAGCGAAGAAAAGCCTAGCTCTAGATGATTCTCGCCGAAATTCTGATGCATCTGTCAATGCAACTGATGACAGGGAGACCAGTTGGGATGGAGGGAGCAACTTTAGGGTCTCTGATAGCAACGGGTTGAGACCAATGAGTGCAGGCCTAAGCGTGATAAGCCGATTAGCTGAAGAGTTTGAGCAGAGAAGTCAAGTGTTTGGTGACGATGCCAAGTTCCTGGTGGAAGTAAAATCTGGCCAAGCTGAGGCAAATCTGGACCCAGATCGTGAGCTTAGAAGGTTAAAACAGATGTTTGAGCATTGGAAGAAGGATTACGGCTCAAGACTGCGGGAAACAAAGGTGATTCTTCACAAGCTTGGAAGTGAAGAGGGGTCTGGCGACAAGGGAAGAAAGAAATGGTGGGGAAGGAGAAACAGCACAAGGATAAATTGAGTTCAGTTTTGGCCGAGAGAAGCAATGTTGTATTGCACTTTCCCTGATTGAGTTCCATTGCACTATTAAGTCTTGTAAAGACTGAGCATAGTAGATCTTTAGCGAGTGAAATATGTGGGGTGTATATACTTCTTGTTTGTCTATTCTGAGGACCTTGGTTGAGATTTGAGGTCCTGGCAAGCAGTTTGTAATTTGTAATCAGGTGTCATCATTCCTATTAAATCAAATCTATAGTTGATTATCATATGTTATCCTAATTTGTTTGCATTTAAGAGATTTGTTTTATCGAAGAGATGAGCATTAAGGTGACTTGAGTTTTCGGGACACTGGCTGGCCTAATAAGTATGGAGTAGCAGAGTCTTTCTTACTTTTTATTTGGTAAAAGGGAGGTAGAGATTAGATATCCTGAGATTAATTTCCCAGGATTATTATTCTGGTGTAAAAACAGTTATCATATGTTTGGTTTGCACTGAATTATTAGTGAGATATCCTAAAAATAATTCGGTCTTGTGTCAGCCTGTTGGGGGCTGTAGAAGCTGATCGAGGGCTACCCCTGGTCTTTTGTGAAGGGGCTACGCTAATCTTGTTCCAATTTTATCGGATGTTGATTTGTAAAACACCAACTTGAAAGGGAGAATTCCTGACAATGGCACTCTTCAAGCAAAATTCACAAAGAGGGCACGAGTTTTGCTTACTGAAGGCATCGATTCTAAATTTGTGCTACTTCATATACTAAATATACATGTTATGCGAAAAATATACTTGCGTGATTTATAATTGATGCCATTAGCAATTAATTGTAAAAAACTGCAGTTCTCTTAATCAATTTTGTATTGAAGAGCGCTTTTTTACGAAACTTGTCCAAGTTTTTATTTTAATTTCAATTTTTTTTATTGTTGAATAAATCTTTTTATCTTGTCAAAAAAAATTTATAGATGATACCCAGTGAATTATACAAAATGAGGTGAGTAATTATATTCAATTTTCCAATTAATGTGTATGCACACGCAGGTTTTGTTCTCACGAGACTCTTCCTTTCAATATCATAAACACTAATATTTATTAAAAAATTAAGCACAAAGAAATAGTGTCCAAATTATTAATTTTAATCAAAATGTATATAAAGCCAAAAACTAGTTTTGGTGAATTGTCAATTTTAATGAATTGTCAAAAATATCCTTCACATTAACTGCCCACTAGATTTCACATTAACTATTCAATATACTTACTTTTGTATCCTCAATTTTAAAATCAACTAATCCCTTCTTTATAAGCAAATAAGCATGCCAAAATCACAAACACATATAAAATGCAAGGAAAGTTTGAATGTAATGTCATATTAATGATTTTCAAAATTATGTTATTTACTTTACATTTAATAATAAGACAACTAGATTCGATAAATATTTTTGTAATAATGGCCCGCACAGGATACTCACTTCAAAAGTTTTTAAAATGAAAACTTCTCATTCAGATGTGTAGAGCTTTTGTACCTAAAAAAAAAACTTTAAGATAATGGTGTACGTAACAAATTTCTTGTGTCTGTAGAAAAATCAACAAATAAGAAAACAAAGCGACAAATATATAAAATTTAATATAAAAAATCGAAGGTTACAATATTTATAGGGTCCTTCGTTTCTTTTCTTCAAACTTGGATTCGATAAAATTTCATATGAAAAATTGAAAAATTGAAGGTTACAATATCTATAGGGTCATTCGGTTCTTTTCTTCAAACTTGGATTTGAGGGGAATCGGTGTTGACTTCTTTAAATCTGGATATGAAGACTTGAAAAGAAGCTTGATTCTTTCAAACTTGACTTCTTCAAACTTTGGACATCGAAGGCTTGAAGAAGACTAGAAGAATTTGAAGATCTTGATTAAAGACCTGCTTTCATAGCGTTAGGGCTTCAGGATGATATGAGTGTACGTCTGTTGGTTTGCGTCTCTGTATCTCCCTTCCTTCCTAGGGTGACCCCCTATTTATAGTGGAAGAAAGAGGAGGCCTTGTGATAAGTTTATCTCCATTTCAAATATTTGAAAGGTACATCTTTATCTCTCCATCATTCAAAGAGAAATATTCGTCAGCATTATCTCTTTATTTGTCATTTAAAGATCTATGACATTATCTTTTTATTATTGAAATTATCTCTTTATTTATTAATAAAGAGATAAAGAGATAACTTTTTTCAAATATTATCTCTTTAACTTAAATAAAGAGATAATTCTTTAATTGGTCAAGTCTACTTAATATGGCGCAATTTAATTTGAGAAGCCACGCCAATAACTTTTTTTATTGGTCGAACCACTTCATCTTTGACAAGTGGACGATGGTCATTGGCTGTCATTTCTTTGAGCATTTGAATGACGTATGGCACCATTTAACTGGATAATAAATATGGCATTTAATTTTATAGACAAATGGTAATTTTATTTGGACTAAAATTCCATTTTCTACAAATGGAAGTACTCTTAGTAAGTATCATCCCATAAATTTAGAATTATAAAATTTGGTTTCAAGAATTTTTAGCACAAGCTCAAAAATGACGTTTTGAATTAATATTTTCTGTTATTATATAATAAAGTTTGATAATTTGTCATAAATTATATTTAAACAAGGGGAGATATATTTACATAAGCAAATATACTTCAAAAATATATAATTAAGCCTTATTAAGCACTTGTTTCCGAAACAAATGGAGTGCTTTATAATAAGTCGCTGCAATTTCAAACAAAGGAACGTATGACAATCTATATATTATATGACAATCTATATATTACATATGGATGATAGTGTTTTCAGCCTCAGTCATTCATAGATCTCCCAACTTCTCATTTATTCCTAAATTTTTGAATTATTTTAATAACTTAAAAATAATGCATTCCTTTTGATTGGACACTAAACACGCATATATATATGTACACACGATAATTCCCGTTAATTGTTAGAGTTCAGATACTTTCCTAAATTGACATAGTCCTTGGCCTTATATGCTAATAAAATTTAGATTTTACTATAAATATAAAAGGAAATAATTATACTCACACTTCTTATTTATGAAATCTTAATTAAATTTTTAAAAATTAAAAAACCATAAATTTATTAAATAACGTTGCTTTATTTAATTAAATTTTAGAATATAACAAGTTACTGGCATATAGCCCTTTTTGGGACATACTGCACTCTATCTATTTGCAAAGGGATAATTTCACATACCTCCCCTGAGATTTGGTATAATTGCATTTTCTCAAGTTTTAAAATTACATTTACACCCCTTATGTTTATGTTTTTATAACAAAAGAAGCTCATTTTGATAATGTAACACAAAAATACCAAATAAGCATCTTCAAATATCTTTAATTGCTTTTAAAAATAATAAATAAATTTTAAAAAGTTAATTAATTAGTCATAAAAATGTTAAAAGGACTTATACTCTTACATCAATTTTCAATCGCTACCAAATAATGCTTTCCATCAAATATTACTTCTCCAAAACTCAGTTATCTGACTAATCTAAATGAATTTATTTTATCTATCAAAATTTTACAAACAAATATATTAACAAGAAAGATATGACCAATTTAAAAGCAATTAAGGATAGTATAAGGTGTTTGATTGGTGTTTTTAGATTACATTATCAAAATAGACTTGTTTTGTTATAACAAAGATAAAATTGCAATTTTAGTATCAAATATTTGGGACATCGGCAGTTTTAGTCCTTAAAGTTTAGATGAAATCAAATCTAGTACCAAATGTTTCAATTTTTCAGCACATTTAGTCATATTGAGGTAATTTTAGCCCCTATAGTTTGTATCAAAACAAATCCAGTATTAAGTATTTTGATTTTTTTAGCACATTTAGTCCAATTAACTGATTTTGTCAAAATCTTACCAGAATTCTGTCACGTGATATTATCGGTAACTAATTATAAAAAATTAAAAAAACTTGATTGTCATAATTTATAATAAAAGGTACTAATTTGAGTTAGTCTTTACTCAAAAAAAAATTAAAAAAAAAGAAGAAAAAAGCTATTAAACTTAGACAAAGTTCAAATTTTCAGACAAGCAATCAACTATTTTACTCTCTTTCTCTCTCTTCACTCCCAATCTCTCTATTGACTCTTAAAAGAAAACTCTAAAATTGTACTTTAAAGATAAAATTTTGCTCTTCAATGATTCTAAAAATTTATTTAAAAATTGTTTGACAGTTTGTAGTTATTATTTGAGACAAAGGAGATGAGATAGGTCGCAATTTGAAGAGTATATATTTTTTTATAAATTTGGTAAACTGCACATGAGTATCACGTGATTAGATTCCTGTAAGATTTTGGCAAAATTGGTCAATAGGATTGAATGTGTTGAAAAATTGAAATCTTTGATACTAGATTTGCTTTTATTCAAACTTTGGACATTCAAATTACCTCAATGGGACTAAATGTGTTAAAAAATTAAAATATTTGATACTATATTTGCTTTCATCCAATCTTCAAGGGCTAAAACTGCCAATGCCTCAAACATTAGGTACTAAAATTGTAATTTAAAAAAAAAAAAAACACAGGGAGTGTAAGTATATTTTTAAAATTTGAAGAAACGTAAGTACAATTATGATAAATTTCAGAGGAGGTACGTGAAATTACCCCATTTGCAAATAACCAACCCAAATTAGTTGTGTTAACCAGTAGACCATATAGCAGGGTCTCAAGCCAACAAAAACACTTCCCCAAATTAGTTGTGTTAACCAACAGACCAGGTAGCAGGGTTTCAAGCCAACGACAACACTTCCCCTTCGATTGCATCCCTCCCCTCCGCTCTAATATAGAAAGATTCCTTCAGAAAAACCAGTTTTGATTCGAGTGGTAATTGCTCCCGGTTGCTCTATCTGGCCGCTAGTCCTCAACAGCTTCCTTCTTCTTCTTCTTCCGTGGATGGTTCTCCAGGTATGAGACTATCGATCATCCCATCCGTCTCTCCCTCTAAAGCGTAGATTACCTCACTCATTATTGCTAATAAAAGGGTTACATTTTCCGTTTATTAGTGTAAGGTTGTTTGATTTGAGTAGAGAAATAGAGAAATTAGGAGAGCCCATTAGAGAAATAAATAGGTCCCAACTGGATAAGAAGAAGAATGTAATGAAATACTAGTAGTTCCTCTCAAGATCAAGATGTGATTTTTATTCTTTTTGGGGTCTTTTTGAGCTGATCTCTTTCATGAATGTTCTTCTGATTTCTTTGGAGATTGAACAAGTGCATCTTTTGATGTACTTGTTTGTTGAGCTCATGCTATTCTAGAAATATTTATGTAAAATTTTCCTGGAGTCTGTCTGAAATGTGTTCTGCCTCGTACCATATATAGTTTCTCCGATTTAAAGGTGGTAGATAACTGGAACATTTGAATTTCTTCTCCTACTGTGCACTAATCTTCGTTTCTCGAACATTTTCTTTTCATTTGGCAGATGCCATTCGTGATGCATCTCTGTGTCGATATGCAGCGGCAATTGATAGCTTTAGTGCTTCGTGGATCTTCAACTCTTTCAGGTCTGAAATAGAACTCGTAAAGTAATTCAAGTTCTTAGAACTCATTGGATAGTTTCTAAAGAGAGGCTTGCTCATTGGAATTGCAAGAAATGGCAGAAATCTTGAGTTACACAGCATGCAGACAACTATTGCAAATGTTTTCTGCGATCATTTTCTTTCATGCTTCTGAGTATGTTTTGGCAATGGCCATCCACGGTAAATCAAGTGTAACAGTTAAGTCTCTTCTGGTCAGCAAAAGCTATATCCTTGCAATGGTTTGCTCGTTGATAGAGTACATTATAGAAATTTATTTCTTCCCGGGGTTAAAGGTCCATTGGTGGATAAGTAATGCAGGCCTTGCAATGGTTGTCATCGGTGAAGTCATAAGGAAGCTGGCCATTTTAACTGCTGGTCGAGCTTTCACTCATCTCATTAAGATTTATCATGAGGAGAATCACAATTTGGTGACGCACGGAATTTATCGATATGTCCGTCACCCAGGATATTGTGGTTTCTTCATCTGGGCTGTTGGCACTCAAATAATGCTTTGTAATCCCATATCAACAATTGCATTTGTCATTGTCATTTGGCGCTTTTTTGCTGTACGAATACCATACGAGGAGTATTTCTTGAGGCAGTTCTTTGGGTCACAGTATGAGGATTATGCCAGGCGGGTTCCCTCTGGGATTCCATTTGTAAAGTGATGTGCTTCTATGTTTCTGAAATGCTTTTTCGTCTATTTCCGTTGTAGCATTAATAGACTGGCCAAAGATCCTACACTTGGGGACTTAATCAATACTCTTCTCTTGGCTACCTGTAACTTGATTTTCTTCTGCTTCTATGTACAATAGATTGGTTGTTTTCAAAAACCAATTCTAATGGAGAATATTTTGGATTTTTGGAACATGTATTCTATTGCTTCATCTGATTACCTACTGTTTTGATCTTGTCCTTCTTTGCTAATTTTGCGCTGCTGAATAAATAATTTTATGAGCAGGTAAAACCATTTCTGAAGATTATGCTTGAGATATTATATTGAGTTTCAAGTACTATATTTTCTCATTCAGACCTTTTGCTTTTCTGGGCCCAAAGTCAGTGGGAAGATTCACTAGCATGGATTATATTTATTCTAGAGGTTCCTTTGGAATTGGGGCTGATCTTATCAAGGTCAGTGGGATAGCTTTTCCTTCTCTTTTTCCCTTGTTCTCGTGTTGATTCTGTTACTTTGTGAATGGTAATCACATATCATAAGCTTACGCAATTGTTATGGATCATGAGTCAAAGCAGTCAGAGTTGAGAGAAGACAGACAAAATCTTATTTTTCAAGTTTGAATAGGTGTTAAAGGTTGAACAGTCGGTTTCAAGACTGTCTTGTCTGCGAATTATGTTATTGAACAGAATTTAACTAACAATGAGAGCGTAATCATGGTCAAAATCTTTCTCCTTTGTTCCATTTCGGCTGTTAAACATGTCTACTGCATTGGGAATGACCAGTTTTTGACAGAGGAAAGTGGATTCTGATGAGAGTTTCGCAATAGGATCCATGATCATTTAAGCAGTCATTAGGTTAAACTTGAATGGAACTAGGTGATTTCTGATAATATGCTGCCCTCCTTACTCTCAACCTTTTTATGGGCTAAGTTGGGGGTTCAATTCGACAATTTGGATGGCCTTACAAATCTTTTTGTTTGTAATAATCAATTCATCTTTTGGTGATGGCCAAAGGGTTGCACTTTCATCCGGTTTAAATTTTTATTTTGCCTGTCTCTATCAATTTCATGTAGTCACTATAAGTTGTAGTTAAAAATAATTTTATTCCTGGTACTTTGTATGGTACTTTGTAAGGTTGATATGAGCTCTGTTGCATTTTAAATTATGGAGAGGAGTTGCCACTCTGCAGCCATTTATAATTCTTTTTGTTTCTATTTGTCTCTTGAGTGTCTTGCTGGTGAGAAAACTAGGAAAGAGTAAGCAATCCTATTGCAGAGACGTAGAGCAGCTGTGTGCATACAGAAGCAAGGAAAATCCAGGATTGGAAGGAAAAAATTCAAAGAGCGTTACTGATGCACAAATTTTAATTATCTCAGGTGATTATCAGAATTTTGTCGTCTTAGGTTAGAAGTGAGAATTGATTCAAAGTTATCTTATTATTCAGGTTGCTCAAGGTACGGAGATCCTGAAACCGGCAATTCTCTAATTTATGCCTAAAGGGATGGGAATTCCACCATGTTTAATATAAGCTGAAAAATGTAACAGAAAAATGGTTAGAGAATATATCAACCTTTTTGTTTGAAATACGTAACGGGACTCAGAAATTAGCAGCACATTAAATTGGAAAAAAGCATGGAACTGTTTGTCAGGCCCTAGCTGGCTTCAATGTAGTTCATTTATTCCGTAAGCGCTATTTCCTTCATTAATAAAAGCAAAACTCTTGCACAAGTCCAGAGGCATCCCTCTGTGACAAATCAGCAAATACACACACACACACACACACACACACACACCCTCTCTGTGGAGGTGCAAACAACTTTTCTGCACTCCCCTAAAGTTTTTGAACCAGGCAGGCACACAAGCAGGCAGCGGAATGCTCAGTTTTCCTGTATCTCGCTATGTTACGCCAACCGGCAATAATTCTCCTAATACTATTTAAGTATTTGTTTTTTTGTATAGTACTTGTTCTAAATAAATAGTTTCAGATTTTAGCATAATCTGATTTTAAAAAAGTGATTTTGCGAAATCAGATTTTTCAAAATCTAATAACTGTTATTGTTTGCTTTAAAAACGTTGATTAAAAGCTAATATTGAATGTTCTCAAAAAAAGCTATAAAATCTTATTTTTGTGGCTGAATGACTAAAATATCCTCATGTATTGAATGTAAAAATTTTTATGCCAAATAAATATTTTTTTTATTACATATTTGCATTTGTCAAGTGAAAGTGAAATTTTATCAAAAACTCAAAATTTTAAATTCATAGTAGTAAAATTTTAAATATAAACAATATATTTGATTGCAATATTTGTTAAATATTAGGCTAAATATTGGTGGCTAAGAAGGTGATCCTAGGACATTGGAGATCCTAAAATATTGGCTACTTGAGACTAAATAAAGAGATATCATAAGACATAAGTCAAAGAGAAGAAATTGGCATTTCGAAAACCCATGCACTACAAGAAAAATGATGTGTAAGGGCATTTCAAAATACCAGTAAAATATTTGTATGTTGATGCTTTAGTTTTCTGACACTCAAAACAAGTGTTGTCCCTTCTAATGTGAGGATAGGTTTAATACAGTTTAAAGTGTCAAGAAAACTTGCTATTAATACGTTAAAAGTGTAGAAGATGATACCATTCTTAAAGCATTAAAAGTGGCAGGAAAGACAAAAATAATTAAACATTTGATAGGTATAATGGGATCTAAAAGTGTCTTGTATAATCACCTGGCACTGATACAGCAAGAAGTAGGGAAGTGTGTCTGTACTTGTACGGAATAAATCCTCTCATAGACATATCATTAATTACCTCAATAGCATCATCAACCCTGCCATATTTACATAAACCTGCAATAGCTACATTATACAAAATATAGTTGGAAATAATGGAACTTTTGTTACTTTGTCAATAGAGTTTACAATTATCTGTGCATCTTGTGGTCCTTTCGCAGAGTTTTTCCAAAGCGGGGCAAAAAGATATTGAAGACTTGGGGCAATATCTAATTCCATCGCTTTCAGCAATACCTTGCTTCACCTCTCGTACCAAGCCTGCATAGTCCACTGACAATTGTAGTACAAATTACAGCGTTTGGAGCTATACCCTTTGCTCTCATCTCAAAATATGCATCTAAAGCTTTCTTTAACATTCCTTCTCTAAACCAATCAGTCCAAGAGATGGAAAATTGGTGACTGAACTTTATACTTGATATAGAAGATCTTAGATTAGTCCGAGAAAGGATTTTTACATATTAAGTTAGATTTAACGTGGATCTCGATTGTACGCACATACTAAATTAGACTAATTAGCATATGTTTAAGAAGGATATGAAAACTGAACCCACAAGTACTTCTAGGACAGGCAAATCATAGGATTTATAGCATGATCTCTTTATATAAAGCTCACATTAGCTATGCTATCACGCGAGACTAGGCATTATGCCAGCTTATTAAGTGGTTGGACAAAAATCAATTATGCCAGCTTACTTCTTGGGTAACTTGCCTGAGAATCATTGTGTCCACTGATTGCTAGATACTCACATGCAGATCATTGTGTTCATGTCTTTAAATTATTGCTATCAACTTAATGACAATGTCGCTAAAATAGTCTCCTCACTCTGCTTTTGCTTAATTAAGCATATCATTCTGCCAAATCTCAAGCTCACGAGATGTTTTGTGCAGACAAATTTGTACTATGATTTGTTAAGATGAATTGGAAAAATGTTTCCCTATAGTCACAATGATAAAGCAGCACAATATGCACTTCAATTATATAACCAAGTAATTTTAGTTTCCAAGCACAGATGTCAAAATTGCCAAGACACCTAATTTTATATAAGAAAAGTTACATAAGCACTAATAGTAAAGTTTAAGACAGACCACTCTTTTTATTTTCCAAAAAAAAAAAAAAAAAGACAGACCACTCTTGAAAAACAAAAAGAAAGATCTACTCAAAGTAGAACCAACACTATTCTAAATCATCTGTCCCTCGGTTTGTTGCTGGAGACGTCTTATTGATGATTAATTCAACATAGTAATAAAGTTAATCACTTTCTCCTGTAGCCTAAATGTACAAAATAAGAGGTATTATACTGAGACTTTCATATAAGATAATACTTTCTATGACCAGGGAGGGTGTTGCCTAAAGGTGTCCCGAAGGATTCTCACTGAATATAACTTTTTTATTAAGTCCTTGTATCCTTAATCTCTTGTTTTAGCGGAAATACTTCTTTGTAAAAAACTAGTTGCTTTATATGATGGCAATTTCTTATACGACACAGAACACCATCAATTCAATAGATATGATTGAAGGAATGACGATGGATCTCAGAAAGTCAAGATACAGGAATTTTGATGAGTATACCTCTATTGATACTGCGTGGTTGGTACCATTAGATTGATGAGTGTTCCAGAAGAAAAGTTTTGGATTCTGTTCAAGATGTCAATTGTTATTTTGATGAGCTATACCTCTACTGTTACTACGTGGCTACTTAGACTTCAATACATCAATAATTCAATAGAAATTCAACTTCCTACAATCCACCAATAGAAAACTATAGGATGTAATCAATTGACATCTGTTCAAGATTCTAAATTGTTATTTCTTACTTCTCAATTCTAAGTGGACACACAAAATGGACTTCTCATGTCATCATCCATCCATCCTAGTACTCCGTACTAATATGCCATCTAATGATCTAATACTTCAAATGAAGAAAAAGTCTGTAGAATTGGTTCATGCACATATGAACATATGCCTATAACTACAGAAAATTTAATAAAGATGTTAAATTTTCTTAGAACTTGTAACAAGTTAAACCTAGGTTTAAAAAATTAATGATAAAGGCAAACTAAGTGGTAGAGAGTATGCTCAAGATTGATAAATTTATCAACTCTTAGAATTCTATCAATCATGAGAAAGAATTGGGAGTATGGAAATAATCAAGCAAGTAAAGAAGAACAAAGACTATTCCATTGCATTCAAAAAGTTCCAAAAAACTTTGCTTCCTCCCACCATGGATCAGATCAATTCCCTCCCTGTTTATTGTTTGTCATGAATATGGTCAAGTTAGAAATCACCACAAAACTTCAAATATCTAGAGCACCTACTGGATATTCTTTGTTTTCCCAAATACCATAGGGGGTCAACTGAACCAGATGTAATGGCCTGCTCAAGGAGATAACTTAACATTCCATCACCATAGCTATTCTTTCCTGACCAATTTATGAATCATTATTTTATTGTTATTAGCCACACTTTATATAGATGCAATTTTTGAAGATTTTACCTTTTAAATGGACAATGATTATTAAGATGTAATTGGGAATTAGCTTATTGATGGTAAGTAGGTGTACTTTTCATTGCCCAAACTTAAAAAACTTTTTTACTTAGAGTACTTTATACACTGTAGACACCTTGAAAAGAAATTCCAAACTTACTATTAACTATTAAAAACTTCACAAATTATAATCAAACACTTTTAAAATATATATATATATATATTTGTGGCAGAAAAATGCTACAACGTCGTCGTTCATTGTGTAGCCTGATGGCACAGGCCCACACTGACCCATTCTTAAAAGTCCAAATGCCTTTGAATTGAGGCCCAGAGGCCAAGCCCAAAGAAAATCCACCAAAATCCTTCTCAACTGCAACAAGGTTGCTGTTCAACAGAAAATCACTAAAACATTGTTCCAACTAAATCCCTTTCAGGTCTCACTTGTAGACGCTAATCCCCAGCTGTAGCTGCCTTATTCTCTGTTGCAATTCTCAAAGGTATTAAATTATCAAACACATATGAGTATAATCTACATGTATTTGTAAAATTCTTGGCTTTTTTTTCTTTATAGATTTGATGAAACTGTTTGCTTGGTTCACTTGTTACTGCTGAAAGATTAAATTTTAATAGGGGCCTGATGATTCAATGGAGAAAAAATGGAAATTTGGAAACCCATTTGAGTAATAAATAATCTCAATTGGATTAAGGACCAAAAAGGGAAGGGAATGAAGGAGAGGAAATTGAAATATTTCTGTGACTAGGATTTTTGCTCAGCTTTTTGCATGAATATTTTCAATTCTCTTAGGTACTTTTGATGATTCATTAAAAGGACTGTGCAAGTTTCTTTCCTTTTGGGCTGAATTTAGAGTTACTGGGGGCAGGAAGATTGAAATGACGATTAGCTGAGTCCAGTTGCAGATGTAGTGAAGTTTTAATGGGGAAAGATAGTTGGATATAGCCTATGGATAAGAGTCTCTCTCTCTCTCTCTCTCGCTCTCTCTCTGAGTCTGCATAAAAGGCAATATTGTTGATTACTTGCATGAACTCATCAAGGTAATCTTTGGTTGGTAAGATGTGGTGGATGATTTACTGAGATAGTGCTTGTGCTTAATATCGATTTTTTCTCACCACGATCTATTTCACACTTACTTGATTTTGGTCAAAGATAAATATTTCTCGTTTTTCTGTTGTTTATGTTGCCTTAATTGTGAAACATACTCTCCTAGTGGATATCCAAACAAAAGAATCAGTTTCAATTTTGTAGATTTTGGGGGGCAGTCGATTTGAGGTGGTGCCTACTGACTGAAAAAGAGAGAGGTTAGGAATTTTTTGTTCCATCCATGAGCCTTCTTTTTGATGTATTCCTGAAAAATGCAGTAAATTTTTGGTCATATGTTTGGGTTGTTTTTGCACTAAGTTTGTGCAGTTTGAGACTTGTGTATTCACGTTGTCAACATAACTAGGGACCTTTAGGCAGAAATTACAGAACATCTTAGCATACCGGTCCAGGAACCTTAAGTTTGGAGAGTTTGTGCTTCATCTTCTCCAATTATCTGCATATATGGTAGGGCATTCTTGAAATATTCACTCCTCAAACCTGTAGGTGACAATTATTATTAGGGCATTCTTGAAATATTCACACCTCAAATCTGTAGGTGACAATTATTATTAGGGTATTCTTGAAATCTTCACTCCTGAAATCAACTGTTCAATCTTCGAAGTTGAAAAAGGAAGTAACTCAAAATATAACAAAAAAGGGTAGGAGACGAGATTTCTTTGCCTCTATTTTTGGTTTCTGCCACCGCCTCTCTCTCTCTCTCTCTGCCACCGCCTCTCTCTCTCTCTCTCTCTCTGCCACCGCCACTCTCACACTCACACTTAACTCTCTATCACTGCCAAATTTGGATCACTGCCATCGCCTCTCTCTCTGTGTGTGCGCCACCGCCACTCTCACCCTCACACTTAACTGTACCACTGTCAATAATAGCAACTTAACAAGGGTCTGTAAGCCAAACCTATATCTTGTTCTGCCACAGGAACCGAAAACTTGCTATTCTTCTTTATGAACCTCTTTCCTCTCTTGCCGCCATTGCTCTCTTTCTCTCTCTCTCTCACATACACACACACGCATAATCAACTCAATGTTGCCTCCACCACTGCCGCGTCTTTCGATGTTGGTGTTGTAAGTCTGCAATCCTTTTTTGTTTTTCTTTCTCTTTTGTGTTTTTTCCCTATCATATTCAGTGGTACATTTTTTTTTTTTTTTTTTTGCATTTTTAATGTTGTAATGTTACCCCAATACAACTATGCAAGCTTGTTGTCTACTCAAAAGGATATTGTAGATTTTCAAGCATTTGTTTTATAAATGAGAGTTGATGATTAAGTGGAGCACTAATTTGAGCTTTCTTTATTCGTAATTTATTTTTTTAATTCAAAATTCTGAATTTCCTTTTCCAATTTCTTGTTTGTTTCATTTCTTTTCACCGCTAATTGTCATTGAACATGTCTTAGATTAGTTTGCTCTTCTTTCGAATCAGATATTATAGATTTGGACATTTTATAGAAGTATGCTTTACTAATAGTCTCTCATTCCTGTGATATATTGATGCCCTTGGATCAGTCTTATTCTGGCTTCCAAATACTATGGTTCCTTACCGACAGAGTTGAAGTAGACTTGGTAATCTTCGGTCCAGGTTTGTAATCTTTGTTTGAGAATAAGAAATACCTTATGGCCTTTAAAACATGCATATTGGATGTTTGATTAAATGCTCATAGAGATATCTGAAATCATTGCTCAAAAATTATTCCTTTGTTTTGTGTCACAGGGGTATAGGACTTTCCTTCTCTTCATATCCAGATTGAACTGCTCTGTGCAGTTGTAATTTTCTTCTGTGTTCCATTCTTTCTCACCATAGTGCATTACATTTGATCATTACTGCCTGCCTTAATTTGAGAATAAGGTTTTTTTTCAGAGACTAGTCCATATCGGTAATCTTGCTGGATGAAATATTCCTAGGGAGAAGTTCGATAATTGAGTTGTTAAATACATTGACTTTTATAGTGTTTTATGAGTTAAAGATGTCATTTTTGTTCTATAACTGCTGTTTCTGATTATAACTCTATCATTGATAAAAGGATGTATAATAAATTGAGAAGTAGGATTTCTCTTTTGCTTCAATTGGGCCCACAAATCATGATTTGAATTGTTTTAGAACATTTGCAATAAAATGCTTATGAGGATTGTAGATGTTGCTTTCAATCTTGTATGGATGTCACAATTTTGGCTTCACTTGCATATATATAACGGATCTGAATGGTTTAATAGCAGTTACGATGAACCGAGTGCTTATAAGAGTTAAAATTTCATTTTGAGCATATTTGAGCAATTGTTGAAATGTAGTTACTAATTGGAAACTGATTACCTGCATGGTTTGGACTGGACTTTAACTTTCATTATCACAAAAGAAACTGGTTTCAGCCCCTAAAACAGGGAAGCATACTGTTGTCTTTTGACTTTTGAGAATGATCTTTACTGGATTCTTCCCTGAAACATGGCCCTTGTTTGATCTTTAGCTTAAAATGGCTGCAAAGATCTTGGCCACAGTAGCTGTAGAAATTTCTGCTTAATTAGCTTTTAACAACCCTTACTGCTCTTCCATAAGGTCTATCTGTGGCTAAATTTACACACAATCATGTCATTTTGGTGGATAGATCCATGTTAGAACTATTGGCTAGGTAAGATGACTCTCCTTTCTCCTACATAAATTCTACATAGAAGCCATGCCCATATATGCCATGCAAATGGTCGTTTATGGACAGTGGCGGAGCCAGAAAAAAATGTTAGTGGGGGCAAAAGCTACATTTAAATTTTTTTTACTTACCATTTTACTTTTTTCAAATAAAATAACATCAATACTCACATAACAAGTAGAAATAATACATATATTCCACATAAAACATAATTGAATTCATACTCAAAAATACTAATGTAACAATAATTTTATTTTAAAAAGTAAATCAAACCATTTACAATTGCTCACGTTGAGTTTTCATCTTTAGATAACGGTTTACAACTTTCTCATTTTTAACTTCACAAAGTATATTTTTTTCATTGTAAGTAACTAAACAATCATTCATCCAATTGTCTCCCATTCTATTTCACAATTGATTCTTCACTATATTCATAGCTAACTTTAGAAGCATATATACCAATGGATACACAATATCTCTTTTAATCTTCACTAACTTTTGAGCTAAATCATTGATTTTTCTTAAATTTAAAAATTTTTTAGTTGATCTCAAGTAGGTAATATAAGTATTCAATTAAGTATCAAGCGCAAAAATATCCAATTGAGAAAACTCATACGGACCAAAAGGAAAATGAGGGAGACAGCCATAAGCATCAAAGAAGTTTAAGGAAGTGGGGGCACACTTGAAATTATTTTTAGAAATCATGGTTATCAAAGTAATTTGATGGGAGGCAGTGGGGGCCCATGCCCCCAGGGCCCCCACCCTGCCTCCGCCCCTGTTTATGGATATCATGTAGTAAACACTCGTTTGCTACTTCATTTGGGAGAAGGGCTGAGGGCTGGTGGGAAGATATAAAATGGAAAGATGAGGTTGTACCAACCGAAGCAAGAGTTAATTAAAGATGTAGGTTGAGTTTATAAACTGTCACAAGCTTGTCTGCTTGCTTGTTGGTGGCATTGGCGTCACAGAATGCAGTTTGTCTGACTCTATGGATTACTGCGATGCTCATATATTTTTTTGCACAGTGTTATGGCGTTTGTGATGGAATGTTCAGTATACAGTGATATAACTCTGACTTGAGGTACCCTCACATGTTGCGTGAGGCCTCCAACTAGTTTGTGAAAAAGTGAAAGTAGGATGCAAAAAAGGTTTCGGAGACTAGAGCAGTTTTACTTGTCCTTATTTTCCTTCTAAATTTCCTTGTCCTGTTATTTTCTTCTCTCTCTCTCTCTCTCTCTCTCTAGCCATCCCCAAGGCCTACAAAATTAAAAATATTTTTATGTGCCTGTTTGTAGTATACAGCCCTATACGGTCTGATAAAATTAGAGCCTGTTACACACTGTGAGCTGGTCCACTTATTCTTAAGTTCTTTATGTGTTTCCTTCCCCCAATTTTGAATCTGCTGAATTAGAATTGTTTCTCTTATGGTGCATGCTTGTTTTATTCCAATTTAAGCTTAAGTTTGCCTCTGATTTCTCCTCTAACCTAGTCTAAGTACTCCTGGATCTCAGGACTGAAGTTGATTGGTTAAGGTTCATTTGGACATATGCCAATCTGCAGACTGCCTCACCATTCAAATTATTGACTTTTTGCCACCACCTAAATGTTCGTCCCGTCCAGATTCATTCTACATGGAAGAGCTTTTCCCCCTATCAAAAACTGTGTCACCAGCATTCTTGGATATCTTAATACTGTAACAACTGTGACTGGTTCTGGAGGTAGTCCGAGAAGCACATCAAATGATGACTACTTTGCAACTATTCACCACATATCCAACATTGTCCGGCGAGATATCTACATGGAACGAACCCTGAACAAAATGTGCATTTCCAACATTGTCAATTCAGAGCTGGTATACCGGGTGCTGCGTAGCTGCTGCCGCAGTGGTGTGGAGTCCTTTCGCTTCTTTAATTGGGCTCGCACCCACCACCCTAACTATGATCCAACAACTGTTGAGTTTGAAGAGCTCCTTAAGACCCTTGCTCGTACTGGTCACTGGGAGACCATGTGGAAGGTAGCTCATCAGATGAGAGCCCAAAACCTCCCTATCTCATCTTCTGTTGTTTCGTTCATCATTGAACACTATGGTAAGCATGGACTTATTGATCAAGCTGTTGAACTCTTCAATCAGCTTAAGAACTTCAACTGTCCGCAAACAACAGAAGTATACAACTCGTTGCTATTTGCTCTTTGTGAGGTCAAGAATTTCCAAGGGGCCTATGCTTTGATTCGAAGGATGTTACGCAAAGGTGCTGTACCTGACAAAAAGACGTATTCAATACTCGTAAACGGGTGGTGCTCTGCAGGAAAGATGAGGGAGGCACAGGAATTCTTGGAGGAAATGAGTAGAAAGGGCTTCAATCCTCCCGTGCGTGGTCGGGACCTTTTAATTGATGGATTACTGAATGCTGGCTATCTTGAATCTGCGAAGGGATTGGTAAGGAAAATGACAAAAGAGGGGTTTGTTCCAGATGTTGGCACATTTAATTCTCTGGCTGAAGCTATATGTAAATCTGGAGAAATTGAATTTTGCATAGACCTTTTTCGTGATGTTTGTAGGTTAGGGCTTTGTCCTGATGTAGAGACATACAAGATTATGATAACCGCAGCAGCAAAATTGGGGAGGATTGATGACACATTTCAGATTCTTCATAGATCTATTGAGGATGGTCTCTGTCCATTTCCTAGTTTATACGCTCCTATCCTGAAAGCTCTTTGTCGGAAAGGACTATTTGATGATGCAGTCAGCTTTTTCAGTGACATGAAGGTGAAAGGACATCCACCAAATCGACCAGTGTATACTATGTTGATAAAAATGTGCGTTCGCGGCGGTAGATTTGTTGAGGCTGCTAATTATTTGGTGGAGATGACCGAATTGAATCTGTTGCCAATGTCACGAAACTTTGACACAGTGTGTGATGGGCTGAAAAATTGTGGGAAGCATGATTTGGCCAAAAGGATAGAGCAGTTGGAAATATCTCTTCGTGGCATTTGATTTTATCCATAAAGTGCCGTTAAGCTATATTTTGGATTGATATGTAATCCATGGAAGGTGCCTTTCTTCACTTTTACCACATGAAAGTCTGGACATTTTAATCCACAAAATCCTAATTTTTTCAGTATAACTTTGACATAATTCCTTAATCTTTTGCTTAAAATTACAAAATGAAATACTTAAGCGACATCTTATTGCTATTGCTACTTCGCTAGTTCATTCATCTCCATTCTTGATTATTCATGTGCATTTCTTGTTGGTCTTGTCCTTTTATCCTCCATATATACTGAAATTTATATATTCATTCCTGGAGGAGTTGTGCTGTCATGAGTAATAAATATGAAACAAAGGACAAACTACATGTGCAGTTCAAACTTTCACTAGATATATAAGCTGATGCAATCTGGCCTGTGTCTGAGGTTTTTCTTTGTCTGTAAGCCTTCAGGTATTTTTTCCTCTATAGATGGCGTCACCTATCTATGCGACTTTTAACTAGTAACAGGTTTCTCTGTATGCCTTAATTAATGTTATTTCTGATCTTTTGCTATTAAATGAAGGAGCATGTCAAATATAAGGCAGCAGACCAAGTTATTTTATAATGTTTGGGGTTGGACTTAGACAAGGGAATGGTACGTCTGAAATATTCCTAACTGATATTGATCATTTAAGTAATCTTAATTAATTAGGTAAGAGGGATGCTTCTACCTAAGCTTTCAGGGTCTAGTCTTGACACTAGCAAGTTGACAAGTGTCAACTAAGAATTCAAATTGGAGATTTGAGTCTCTGCAACATATGTAGCATCCCAATATTATCTTCATAATTAGCATGGAATGAACTTTGTTCAGACTGTTGCACAAGCATGCATGTAAATGTAAATATACATGTGGGGTTAAATATTAGATAATTTCTTTTTCCTGTCTATGTACCTTTGTTATCAAATTTTGAACAAAATATTAGTCACTATATCCTCTTATGATTTCAATTAATTAGTTTTCTCGAGTATGTGCAAGTGAAACTGATTTTACAGCTTGGTGTGTTGGAATCAGTTGAATTGAGGAAAATCTCATTGCTTAATGTGATCTGTGTTGGAGATATTTTAGGTTTTAGATATGTTGCATTGAGGGTATACAGAAAATTTTGGTATACAATTGAATGGTCTCTCCCTATGAGGAGAACATAATTAGCAATTGTTGCCCTGCAAGTACACTGGTTTTGTCAAAAAAATAAAAATAAAAAGAAAAAAAAAACCACTACAAAGGAATGATTTTATACTCCTCAACAATAATGCATTAGTGTCTCACTTAGGGATGTATGACAATTTACTAGTGTTATTTGTGTGTGTTTTTGTCTAGTTACTAAGGTAGTTTTCTTTTTCCAGCTTGGCTGTTGCTGTAGACAGCAATAACTTTCCTTTAAATGTACCGCTCTCCTGAAGTAATTGTTGCTTCTGGCTAACAGGTTGCTTTCTGTGGTCCTAAACAAGGTAACAAGTTTGGAGAATGCTTGGTAGAGTATGCCTGCCTTGCTGAACTAAACTCCGGCTTTCTTAAAGGTGAAGCTGCAGTAAAAGAGGTGAATGACATCATGAATCCATGGCTCAATCAGCGTGTGAACCTTTGGTTTGATTTTAAGCAAAAAATGAAGTCCGTTGACAAACTTTTGCTGGATCAATGAGATCTATATTTTAACCATGAAGAAGTGGCTGGCTATGAATCTTAGGGAAGTATTAACGGATCAGCAAATGCAAGATGACAAACAGATTAATTGGGACACTGACGGCAACTCTAGGCACATGTGAGCAACATAATGAGAGTGATAATTGCAGGATTCAATTACTAAACGTCAAAATAGGAAACATAGTTTACTGCTTAAAACTGATTAGGTAACTTTGAACAGAGGATGAGCTTGGAAATTTGAAACGGAGGTGATGCTGGGAAAAGGATTTTGGTGCAAGAACCTGGGAAAATATTGGCGATGCTTCACAAGTCTGGTGAACAGAAACTGTATGAATATAGGTGAACAATTACTAATAACTAATAGAACATTGCCTCATTATCAAAGATCATTCTGTTTTTTGCACTTTTTGGTATGAAATATGCAAGTACTGAGAGAGACACTACCATCCAGTCGCTCTAGAGCCTAAGTATACCACGCAACATAAATCCATATTTTGTACTAGGAATTCAGGATGTGTACCATGAATTCAGGGCCTCATGTGGCTGGACTTTTACCTCAGTCCTTATTGAACTTGATACGATTGGCATTCGCCTTTTTCAGTTGTATAACAAGGTTCTTGCTCAAGTTGTGTTTGTACTAGAAAGTTGGCCATGTGGCTTCTTATGGAACTAAATTTAATGACTAGAAAGTTAAATATGTGATTTTACGAGCATACAACTACTATTTGAGACTTTTATGGTGAAGTTTCGCTGGTTGCAATTCCATTCAGGTTAATTTTTCTAAATTGGCAATGTCAAACTTTTCAGAACCAGAAAGAAAAGAAAGTTAAAAGTCGTAAGGGCGCAGAAATTGCCATTACTTTTTGTATACATGTGGGTTCTTTGACATATTATTCTTCAGTGTTTTTGATTATTGCTCAAGTTCATCGACTGATCGTTTGAAAAAGAAATGGAAACAATGAAAATTTATATATATAACATCAAAATCTTATACATACCGAAAAGCTATTCTAACCATCCTCAGATGCACAGTTCCCTCAAGAATACAAGTGGAATTTTGTTTGACAATTTGACATGGCGGATCAACAGGAAGCAGGGCTTTCAGGATGATCCAGCCTTTTCAGTTGGCTCTCCAAGCAGTTTCCAAACAGACAGCTCTCCTGTTGCATCGCCAGTGAAAAATTGTCCCCCACAACCTCTCTCTACTGTCTGTACCTCACTCTTTGCAAATATTCTGCCTCTTTCAGCAAAAGACGGTAAGTCATATAGACGAACAGTATTGTCTTTGCATGAACAGAGGAGGATGTGCTTACCCTGAGCATCTTCTATCCCACCCAGATCAAGTATGCCACTTTCTTCTTTAACTTCATAAACTACTCCCAAACCTCCACTGTCATCATTGGTTGCCCACACCTTTAATGTACCATCGAGTGATCCAGATAACAAATAGTTATCCCAACAAATGAGAGAGGACACAAAATTAGTATGACCATTTAGAGTCTGCAGACATTGTAAGGTTTTGATGTCCCACACTCTTATTGTATCATCCTTGGCTCCTGAGTAGAGCCTGTGATTGGTTCCCACAATTAGGGAGAGAACAGCAAGCCTATGGCCCTTTAGCATTGCCACTGGTTCAGGGCTGCGACTGAACTTCCATGATAAAATTGAACCATTCTGAACACCACCAAAAAGTATATCATCGTCATCCCGGCCCACAACCATAGCCTTAACTAGGCCAACAGGTTGACCACTAACAAGAGTAAGTTCAGCCTGAGTCTGGATGTTCCATGCCTTGACAGCATTCTCCAACCCCACAAACACCCACGGACCTTCACTAATCAAGCATCCAACCTCCCCGATTCCAGGTTTAACATTAATAACACACTGACCACTGTGGCAATCCCAAACACACACATGTTCATCCTTGCTGCCTGAAAATAGTTTGTCGCAGCCAGATGGAAGAGAAATTCCTGTAATTGCCTTATTATGCCGCCTTTCCAACTTTGTCAAGAGAGAGAATCCAGAGCCAGAAAACCAAGAATGCAAATCCTTGCATTTATCGCCATCAACACAATTACCATCAGTAGCCCAGTTCTGGCACAGCTTTTGCTGAGGCTTCTGACTACTATTTCCACCAGCTTCAGCGGTTGAAACCTCCTTGGAGGCTGATGAAACTGTTGTTACATTAGTCTTGGAGGCGGAGGACAGGTTGGGATTCCTCCAAGTGGATTTGAACTGATGGGATGGCTTAGATTGATGTGGTTGTTGAGGGATTGGTGAATGCGAGTGGAGAAACCTGCAAGGGTTCCTGTTGCACCTCCCAGCAAGCCAGAAATTACAAACTTGATCGTTCTTGATATAGTTCTGCTGTCTTCTTCCTCCCAATCGATCAAAAACTGATTTGCCGTATGGTTTTGTCCTCTCATAAACTTCATTCCTTGAAATCTTGACGTCCATGATAATACAACACGAAAAGATCACAAACTTGATTCTTGAATTGACAGAAATCCCAGTCAAATCCAACCTACAAACCCTTAATTTTTTCAGAGAATCTAACCTTGTATCACCAAGAAATCAGCAAGAGAACTTAATGGAAAGAACTACAGCTAAAATTATGCAGAATACAGATAGAGAGAAAAAGAACAAGAGAGAAGACTAGAAACAGAGGTCTTTGGACAGAGGTTTTGAGAGGGTGAGGGCGCATTTATCAGTTTATCCGAGTATTTATAACCTACGGTGATCGCCTGTTTCCTAGGCTTCCGTTGCTTCCTGAATTGACTAACGTCGGTTGTTTTAGATAAGCGTTTCCTAAATGTCATATGCTTTCCTTAATCTTTCGTTGCCTCCCAGGTTGTTTCATGTTGGTTTTAGGACTGCGGTCAAGTTTTGATTTAAAAAAATTAAAAAAAAAAATTGCACTAGGAAATTAGTTATTCCAGCATCAGAAATTAACGGACAACTTTGGCGCGAATGTGGTTTAAAAAATAGTGATAGATTTATACTCTTAGGGTACGTTTGAGATGACATGGGATTGCCCATGTTTGGTTGATTTTTTTATATGGTATTACTTATTCTACTTAACTACTTTAATCCTATAAACATGGAATAAAATAATCCCATGGGGGGTTGGTATTAGTTATCCTGGGATGAAAGTGTATGTGGGATAACAATAATTTAAACTAATTTAGTCGTAAACATATCTTTTAATAATTAAGATTAATATGTTGTCTTCCTAAATCCACTTTGAAATTGTCATGATTTTATTTTGTCATATAAAACTATGCATATTTATTTTTTTACACTCTAATTATCAAATATTTTTTTTGAGAAAAACTAAAAAATTACTTTGATATAACTTAGATACGGAATATAGAAAATAGCATAAAGTATTTTTTACTTGTATTACGAAAAATTTTGATTTCTAACTTTTTTATTTTAAAAAGGGTAGATGTAGAAGTTTCAATTTGTAATTTTATTACTTATTTTTCAAAATAAGTGAAATTGTACAAATAGCCTTTTTTTAATTTGAACAAGTATTTATGTTATTATATTTTGTTATTTTTAAAATTTTACGTAATATTATACGGTTCTGTTTATCTGCGATACCCAATCCTCTTTAATCGGTGACCGATAATTGGTTAAAAAACCAATGAGAGTCGAAAATGGTTGGACAAACTAATACAAACTGTTCCGATTAGGAATTTGGGTGTATGAACCAGTTAACCGATCCATGCTTACCTCTACATGAAGGTTTTTTGGATGATTGTGGATCTTAATATTCATATTATTTAGTGTTGATCATTATGTATTGTGTTGAATGATAATTAATTAATTTTGTTGCTTATGATTGTTGGGCTTCTATTTTGTGATTAATTGGGATCTTAAAGCCCCTAATTTTTTATTTAAAAAATTATTTTTTATTCTTAGTAATATTGTAGTTAAGATGATTCATATAATACCATTTAAAAATTATTTTTTGAATTATCGATGTGTTAGATTGCCAAGTAAAAATAATTATATAAATATATGGTACTTTAGCCAATAAAACAATAGTCTAATTTCCAACCAAACACAGGATGAGACTAATTTTCAAAAAATCCCATCAAATCCAGTACCAACCAAACACTGATTGAAAGGATTGTCAATTTGAGGATGACTCATCCTAGGATTATGGATTCTGGGATGAGTTATCTTGTTTATAAATCAAACGAACCCTTATAAAATTTCACGCAAATACACACGTGTGTCTACATAGATACCTACATACATGTATGTATGTATGTATGTATATGTATGTATGTATGCATGTGTATCTATATTCTTTTGCTTCTTATTATCCAGTTGGTGCTATTTATTCCTCAAATGAGTTTCCAAATTTCCACCTTTCTCTATTGAGTCTGACTAATAAAAATTTAGGAGCCGTTTGGTTTAAATTATTGAATCACTATCACTATGAATACCATTAACCTTATTATGAGTATGAGTTTTAATGATTCCACCTAACATGTTTGGTTTAGTAATGGAATGGATATCATTTTTCCCGAAAGGGTTGATGAGTTTGACAGAGCAGTATTTTGGAGGGATCGTAAAGACCCCAATTAATCACTTTCATTCTAATTAAATAATAGTAATAGTTGTTTTCTAAACATTAACAATGAATGTCATTACTACTCATACCCATTCCCCTCTTTGAATCCCTCAAACCAAACACCCCCTTAATCTTTGAGCAATAACGGGTGAACAAATCAAACAATTTCACCAAATAAAGCTAAAAAAAAGGATATGAATATACAAGTACGTAAAGGTTACCAAATAGGTTAACAAATTATCTAAAATGGTGTTTCACACATCAATCGAGCTCATCAAGCAATAAAGTCTTGATAATAAATTGCTCAATTGAAACATGCTTTTGACGGTGATTTCTACCTGTATTATAAAAAGACAATAGTATTACTATATCACTCTCATTAGTTGACACGTGGATAGTATCATTGAGAGACTTTTGGGAAGGTTGGAAAGGCAAAGCAAACGACGTCATTGTCCTCCCCCAGGCTACAACTCCCGCACCACATCCTCAATTCCTCTACCAACCTCAACCCCAAACCACAAACGCCGCTCCTCAATCAGCCTCAAACCAGAGCCATCACTTGCACAACCCCAATACACAACTCCATGCCCCTCAAACTCTCATCTTTCTACCCCTCAATTGTTATGATTAGTGAAAGATGGGATTTTGGTACGTTGGATTTATTCATCGCGGGAAGGCTATTGGCTTTCCACGCAATTGAATAGCAGTACAAGCACTCCATAAATTATGTTTATTGGGAGTTCATAGAGCATTGTTAGTGGGCTTGCTTATGCCGATTTATTTCTGCACCAACTACACAAAAATTAACCATTATTTCTTCCATTTATTTTCTTTGGTTACAAACTTTTGAACTTCTCACATTAACTATTCTATTAGTAGATTTTTTATATATTACATTGCGTCCTTTCTTTTTTTTTTTTTTTTTTTAGGAAGATTTCCAGTGCTCTTCGTGGTTATGTTCTGTTCATCACGAGTAAACCTTGCCCGTGTGTTTTTTGATTAGCCAACTTAAAGATTAGAATCATTTTATTTTTCCATTTTTTCCTACTGACATTCACCGGTTAAGATTAGGATCACTTTATTATTTTTCTCTCTTTTTTTCTACTGCAAGTTCACAGGGTTATTTCCTTATGTGTTGGTAAAAGACAAGATTTTTTTATTAAATTGGTGCCTGCAAGTTAATTGGTTATTCATATTATTGATTAGAGGCGGAAGAAATTGGTTTTCTGATGTCGTTACAAATATTGAGAAATTAGGCACAGACATTTAAGTTTATTCGTCACAGGAAGACCATTGTTTTTCCACGCAAATGAACGTTGGAATAGAATATGTTTATTGGGAGTTAGTATAGGATTGGTACTTGGATTGCATATAGGGAGTTATTTTTACTCCCACTACAAAAAAAGACTTCTACTTCTGCCCTTTTTGGTTACAAACTTTTCGACTTCTTACATTTTCATTTGTGGTTTTTTAATATATTATATATTGCATTATTTCTTTTTTCCCCCAGCAAGAGTTCCAATAATCTCTAGGCTGCTCTCCATTGTTGTTGTCTGTGCATTACAGGTAAATCAAGATCCCATGCTCTGATAAAATTCTTTTTTTTTTTTTAAATATCAGCTTACTAATGTAAGAAGTACCTTCCTAGCATCAACAATTAACAGCAATTTGAGGAATCTTTTGAGGATATAATTCTTTGTTTTGGGTCTAATAAACGAGAGCTTGGGAATTTTTAAATTTTAAAAATAAAAACTTATATCTAGATGATGTAAGGAGAATTAATGGTATAGGAGTTTCAAGCAACAACACTCTTAATTGAGTACATGCATGGATATGTTTGTATAACCATACAGATTAGATTAGATATGTGGTTATGATTAGGTAAATAGAAATATTAAGTGTTGATTCCGTCAAATTTAGGTTCAGTTGTATCCTTCTGGATGGAGGACCTTTATTATGAATGTAAGTTTTAAAATCAAAATTTTATCTCATCTTCTATGAGATTTGCGAGTTTGATCCAATGTTTGAGATATGCATTTTTTAACACTTAAATTCTGGGAGTAGCATTTATTTCTGTTTGGGCAACCTTCAGTTCCAACATGTGAATCCTTTCTTTACAGTCTAATATGTAGTAGTGACATATATTATTTGGAGTGGTTATTTGACTTATTCTCTGTAATTAAATGCTTACTCTGTCTCTTGGTGTACATGATGATTCATAGATGTTTTTGGTTTTTTTATATGGTTGGATGTGAGGTGGTAATGTGGGTTGTTATAGTCTTTACAATGTTTCTACTTCCATTTGTCCTTATTATGAGAAAATCATATTAGAATTGAATGATGGTCATATTTTCCTTTTACTTTTTTTTCTGTTTTTTTATTGAAACAATATGATTACTGGTACTTTTTGCATTTCTTTTGCTATTTTGCTATCAATTATTGATAACATGCACTTACCCCAAACAGAATCTCACGTAACTCTTTTAGCATGTCATTATTTTTTGACTGAGTCCAAGTTCAACAATTGTATTAGATGTTATCATTGCCCATTTCCTTACCATCCAATATTAGTGGACTTGTTAGATTTTATCACGCATATATCTTTTTTTTGCGGTATACATGTTATACCAGAGCTGCTGATATCATATTTCTACTGCTTCTTATGTGTTTCAAAGCTGGTAATAACATTCATGTATCCTTTTTCTAGCCAGTTTTCCTTGTACATGTAGATTTGCAATGCTTAAAAACTGGTGATATAACATAGTCCAAAGCATAAAAGATTTTGTTCTTTGAAAGTAGTAGAATCTTAGTTCCTTTCTAAGTTTTTGTTCAAAACAGCCTTGAGTACACATTAGTAGGATTTCGTGCAGTAATAAAAGAATGTAGAACTTGGTTATTAACAGATTCACACACGCACATATATTGATTGACACACACACACACACACACATCAGGCTACTATAGCAGGATGTGAAGAATGACTCCGCGAATCAGTAGTTATTGCTGGTGATAAGAAGAATAAAAGTATAAAAGTATAAAGTCAAGTGAAAGAAGTACATGATAGCATTTATTCCCATCTTTCAACATTTAAACATAAAAATGAAGTCTTGGCATATTGAATAATATTCTTTGTGTAATTTTTTGCATGTTCCCCTTATCCTTTTTTTAATAAACCACATGATGCTGTTGTCTCATAATGCATTTGGTTAGGATTCTTAATTAATTGTGTACTGGCCCTTCCTTAAAAAATTAGTGCTCAAAACTAGTTTGTTTTTACTTACCTATAATGTTTTAAAAAGATCTTAATTACCCTTCATGGTTCTTCTGAAGTTTTGTTCCTGGTCCGTGTCTCTGATAGGCCTGAACTATGGAAATAGCTCCTTAGGTTAAATCAATAGATGAAAATCATTTGGTGGAAGTCGGTCCAGCTAAAATGGAACAAAATATGATGAATATCTTCATGCGAGCTTTCTTTCTTTTATTAGGCTATTCGGCTCGAGCGATCAATCTCAACTCTCTTTCATGAACTAATGGCTTGAAGTGTACTTTCAAAATGCTCACTACATGCTTGGAAAACCTATAATGGTGACAGAATATGGTAAATCTTGGAAAGAGAGTGGAAAACCTGTAATGGTGACTGAACTTCGTATATTCCAAGATTTATTTCTCATCAATACATGGTTGTCTGGTAGCTGGAGCCCAATTCTGTCAACTTTTGGCTGAGGGTCTGCATTCTTCCGAGATGCATATGAGATTGTGCTAAACCATAGCCCATCTGCTGTTAATGTGTTTGCTCAACAATCTGATAAGCCTCACCTGATCCACAAAATTAAACATTTATAGATGGAAGAGAAAAAGAGCTGCTAGGGGACAATGGATTGACGGAAAAAACGGATGGCACATTGGAAACTGATCAGTAGCAGGTTTACATATGATATATGATGTGTGCTAAACTATTGCAGTATTAGGTATCAACTGTTTGTCTTGGCGGAAATTTTATGTTGGAAAATGTAGTGTGTATTATCGTACATGACAAATAAAGCTTTTATTTAGATAAAATTATGCTAAGAAGCTATCAATAAAGATATGCTTCTCCGGATATATAGCCCTATTATTGTATTATTTTTTTAATAAATATATAAATTCTTGATAACTATTTCTATCTTTATTATTCTCTAAGAAGTGAATTACATGCCAATGACATCACTTTTATATCACATTCTCACACATTTATTATCATACAATTGCAGCACGACACCATAAATTTTATTGCCTCCAACGAGGCTCACTAGTATTTAAGTAGAAACTACAAGTGTGTTTCCATGAATAAAAGAATATGAAGGGCCTTATTTGTAATTAACTATCCTCAGTTATTATAATTCATTTTTTTCTTCCTCATCATCATCATGATTATTATTATTATTATTATTGTTATTATTATTATTATTATTATTATTTAAACTCCAAGTTAAGCGCTGTGATATGCTTATGACAAAAGATAAATGATAATTGCACTCATTCAAAGGCCTTAGCCTCTAGGTTGTTTAGTTATAAGTAATTTTAGTTTGTGATCACTGATCAAATCAGCCTTCAAAGCTTTTAGACAACATGAAAACAATATAAACATCGTGTTGGTAATCAAATTAGCCTTCACAGATTTTAGGCAATATGAAACAAGACTAACGTCTAGCTTTTGGCATACAACTCCCTGTGTGGTGTGGAACCAATGCAGTACTGCACCTAGTCCTCAGCTACTTTACTTACCACACCTATGATATTTCAAAAATAACACAAATGCAACTTTGCAACTTTGGATATTGATAAACAAATGCATAACAAAGCTAAATAATATAGAACCAACAACATAGTTACGTCAAAGATTGATCGAAGGAAATTATTTGAATCTAGAACTCATTTCAGATTTGGTTTCATGATTTAGAAGACGACAAACAAAAGAGCATTAGAAGCTTATAAACTCGTAATTAGCATATGCCATTGCAGAAAATAAGACGTACAGTATGTAAGCTTTGTCCAATCTATGGCAAACATCACGGTCGCATGGGTTTGCCGAAAAGAAGATGTTGTAATGAAATTTTACAGTTTCAATAAGCTCATAAAAAGAAATACAGTACTGTTTTATTCTTGCTTTACATAACGATATTATCGGATTTCTTTTAATATATTTGAAAAGAATGAGTATATTTGGTAGCATTAGTATTCATCTTTTCTACGTATATATCTTGAATGGCAACAATAATTAATAGTTAAAATCATTGTATCCCGAGGGAAAGAGAAGCTTGTATTTCCATAATTTATTCCAGTAGTTCTGCCCTTCTCAAAAGTACTTAGAAGAGCACTGCGAATACCCTGCTGCCGAGGCCAGGTAGAAGATTATTTTGATGAGGCAAAAAGTTAGACACTGAGGAACGCATTGGCATTCGTAGTTGTTCGCTTGCAAAAGATGGTGACATCCTGTTCCTGTCTAAAAATGCATGCTAATGGGCACGCTCACTGTCAGTCAACCCCGTTAAACTTATAATCACGCTGCAGTGTGTGGTGGTGATGACATTTAGTAATTAGTATGATGAGAAGCGCAAGACCTAGAATCAAAGCCCATTTATATATAAATGTAGGCTTCTCTTGATTCTTGCTATGAATCGCAATCTTGAAAATGTTTGCCATGTGCCAGGTCTATTTATATATAAATGCAGCTTGTTTTGTTTCAACACAACTTACATTAATTGAACTAACAAGTTAGGCACGGTATTTACTAAATGAGATCATATTTCAACTCACATTAAACTAATAAGACTAGTTAGGCACAGTGTTTATTAAACATAGATTAATAAAATTAATCCTTCGGAGGTTTATACTAAAATTGGATGTGTATAACATTGATCTCAGCGATAATGTTCCAAACTTCATTTTAAGTTTAGTTGCCAATTCCCTTTTTGTTTTGTTTTTGATAGGGTTGAGAATTGGAATCGAATTCGGAACTATGAAATCGAATAATTCAGAAATTTATCTCAACATAATTTGTCCAATTTCGAATTCGAATACACATATATCCGATTTGAACTCAATTTCAATTTGGTCAGAAATTCGAATTCGAATTCGGAAAATCCAAATTGAAAAAAAAAGAAGTAATTTGCACTTTTCATTAGCCTAAAGGACCATCAGTCTATGAACCATAGCGACAACAGTTATTCCTCTAAAATTAACGCATTGTACTACTCCACATGAGGGCTACATTACCATAATTAGTTTCCAAACAACATCTTGAATTGATAGTTTAGAGAGACAGAGATATAGAGAGAAAAAGTGTTGAGTGCTAATAGTACATCTTGGCTGTTGATGGAGTTGTTGGGTGTTTGGTTTGAGTCAGCTGAGGAGTGAGGAGATGAGAAATGGGGGGAAAGGTTGAGCAGACGGGGTAATATGAGGGTCGGGTATTAGGGTTTCCTTCATTGGTTTTCCATTTGGGCCTTTTGCCACTAAGCCCTTGTAATTTTAAGTTAGTTTATAATAGACTAATGGTTATACAAATTCGAAATCAAAAATTCCGAATTCAAAAAGGCCCAAACCTAATTTGATTTGAATTCCTTTACTTTGAAGTCAATTTTTCCCATCTTTCGATTTGTTTTTCCTGTTTTCCGATTTCAAATTTCTAAATTAGAATCGAATATGTATGGAAAATAAAAAAATCGATATTTTACCCACTCCATTTTTTTTTTTTTTGTGTGGAGAGAGAGAAAAAGGGGAGTGGGACGAGGCAAGATGAAAGCTCTGACTTTGACGTGCATGCTCCATGAAGCGAATGAAACTGAAGTTAATATGCACAATTTTAGCATTTAACTATTGATATTTCATAAAATAATAATACGCCATACCAAAAAAAAAGGAACCAAATCAAAAAGATAAGGCAAAGGCATGGAGATCCATAGAAGATCTGTGTTGCGCACATGTAAATAGCCTTATTTGTAATTAACTGTCCTCAGTTATTTTGTTTCCATTTTTTAAACCTCGTCTATTCTTTTCTTTTTCTTTATTTTTTTACTCAGTTAATTGTTCTGATACACCCATAGGATAATAACTCCATGTACTAACCAAAAAGTTGACAAAAAAAACTATATATAATGTGTTATCTCTCCTTTTACGAGAAAATTCTATATGGATCGGATTTACGGTCTCACTTGTAGATCTTGTGGTAAATGTCAATTAAGCATAGCGATCGCATATTGAGATAAGAAAATGATATATAAATACTTATGTAACTCCCTTTTAGACCGTCTATATGTAAAGCCAGAGATCAAATCCATGTAAGAAAATTTATTTTTTTACTAATGTAACTTTTATTTTACTGGTTTCCATTCGCAGCTTTCCACACTGCACATTTAGTAGACTAGCAAGTAGCTTGGTCCTTTTGGAACTAAGTAGTAAATTTGGGAAGCTACCTAGTATTAAGTAGCTTATTCAAATTTTAATTTGTAGCCGCATCAAATATTACTTATTACCATAATGAAAGTAATTTTCTAATGCACGTCCACCGTACACAAGAGAAGTGATAGCATTAATGCATCAAAATTGCACTTATTCAAAGGCCTTACCCTCTTGTTCTTTAGTTACAAGTAATTTTAGTTCTGATCACTCATCAAATCAGCCATCGAAGCTTTTAGGCAAAATGAAAACAAGACCAAACATCGTGCCAGTGATCAGGCTAGCCTGCGTAACTTAATAGCTTTTGGCATACAACTCTCTCTATGGTGCAGAACCAATGTAGTATTTCACCTAGTCCTGCTTATCCACTCCAGGCTCCAATTATTTTAGGGATTAATTACATCTGCACCCCAGGCGTTTTGACCAAATAACCACAACATCCACAAGATTTGAAAAATAACACTCTTTACCCTATAAAATAGAACATTATAATGTTATACAAAAATTAAGTAATTTTTAGCATGTGCACAATTTGTGTAACAATATATCCACCAAGCTCAATCTTAACTAGGCAATTAGGGGTAATGAACAGTTTTTAATGGTTGATTACAAGGGTGCTGTCCATCATTGCGTTATTCAAGTCCACCCAAGGCATTCGTCTCCTTTTTTGAAAACCCCCCACCCACGAAAAAACAAAAAAAAACAAAAAAAAGCGAAAATTCTAATTAAATTATTTTACACTGATATCATCCCCTTTGTCATGTGTTCATGTGTTCTTCCAGTATTCCTATCCTTCCCTTTTGCTATATCAAAAAACAAACCAAAAGATAAAAATTACACACGTACAATTGAAAATGCAAAGTAATCCCGCTAAACATTTTTCAAAACATAGGATAAAAATTGCGTTCCATTCCCTTCTGCCCCATCTTACAGTAAATCAACCATTTGCATATCAATCATCTTATTCACATTGAAAAAATGCAAACTAAAAAATATTCACGTTCATGGAACTACACAAACTGTTCAAACTCAGTTTGGGAAAAAAAACTATTTTCCCACTTCATATCACTTACCTATACACTTGATGAACAGAACACACACAAGCCCCCCCGTGCAAACTACTAGTACAAAGCAAATGGCAAAAATTATCAGGAACGAAAAAATCAAGTTCCACTTTAGCTTTCTTCATCTATTACATCAGATCAAGTCACCATACATTGTTGATCCACAAACGACCGCATCAACTGAAAAAGGGCTAGAAGTATTAAACCTAATGGCAAAGCATAATGAATGAAGTCACATGTCCAAGATCCAGCACAAAAGTGTCCAACTACTACCCATTTCAATTCAGTAGTAAATGACAATTCTCACAGCCTTCATGAAAGCCAAGAAAAATGAGAAGACAACAAAAAACAATTCAACACATCTTAATTTACCTCAATAATGGTGGAAGAAAACTTTTTTCACCTTACAAGTTTCATGTCAACATTTCAAGAAGTATGCCAAGTAGGGCCTTAAGCTAACTGGAAATGGGACAAGCAAACAGTTCCTCACATGATATCAAGCAATTTCTCACCACTTTACCATTCGAATGCTTACCAGCTGACAATGAAATCGAAGCTAATCAGCCCGATATTCTCAGCTGACTTTTTCACTCAATTCATAAGACCTTAGCTCCATTCACCAGATTTACCGCTGCCTTTATGTTTTTTGCCAATTCAGCCGCTGCTCCAATGTAAGTTTGGGGTGTTAAGTTCAACAACGCCATCTTTGCATCTCCAGGTATATCCAGGCCCTTGATGAATTCTCTCATGCTCTCTTGGGTTACTGCTCTTCCTCTGGTTAGCTCCTTTAGTTTCTCATAAGGCTCTGGTACACCATATCTTCGCATCACCTATGGATCCCACAAAAAAAGATTATCACAAGTTTGCAAGTTCTTTAGAATCTATAAATTTCGCTCACTGGAAATGAAACAAAAAACAACTATGGCCTGAAGAAACAGAAAGCATCCTCAACCATTCCAAATTGCAGTCAGTTCGAATAGGTACTGAGAAAAATCATTAATTACTGAATTGTTATTCATCCTAGAATAGTTCTTCCCCATACCACCAGCTCATTTTTTGTTAGGATATTAGTATCTGACCCAGTTCCAAAGAATCGTGAAACTTATCTTTAGTACTTAAATTTAGTTTAGAGTTAATTACATTAGGACTCCTTGTTTGAGACCTGCTATATTTTGGTTAGGAATTACAAAAACCCTTGTTGTTAACAACATCCAAAGAGAGTCAAGACCATCCTCCAAAACAACCTAGATATGGTCCAATTTACGAAGATCATAATAATGGAAAAGAAAAAAAAATAAAAGGTAAAATGTCAAAGAAAAGAACAAATGAATTTAGAAACTTCTAACTCCACAACCAAAAACTATAACTCCACCCTCTCCATGGTATCTTCCTCCCTCCATCACATCAACCTTCTCCCCCACCCAGCTAGTCCTCCCCTCCCCTCCCAGACCACCTCAAAACCACCCCTCATCCATACAAGTTTTCCCAATGCTGTCTCTCTACCTAAATGCACAAGATATCAGACATTACTCCATCATTATTTGCACTATCAGACATTGTTTCATCATTATTCCACCTCTCCCCATCTAGCCAAGATGAAATTTACCATAAGCGTTCATTCATCATACATCCAAAGTAATATTTTAAGCTAACTTAAGAAGAAAATATATCTGAAAGTGATATATGCATCCTCCATTTGTTTTGGGATTTTTAGCATTTCTTTTTATTTTTTGGTTCTGGAGTGCATATTACTGCAAAGAAGATGTTTCCCTGCTTCTTTATATCATGTCTGTATTCTTGAATGCGCGTTAGATTGTGGGCTACCGTGTATCAAGTCGGTAGGATTGAATGACACTGGAAGTTTGTGTCTCCGCAGCATGATGTACATCAGTGTGTGCTTTGGTTGTCTATGTCAAAAGTTCAGGATCCCTCCTACTAAAAGGAAATTAATGGAGCTCTCATGCCCAAAGTAATTATGCAAATTTATAAGAGACTCTAGTTGCTGTAGAAAAACAAAATTCTTCCTCCATATACACCTAAGGGATGGTAGGTCAGAGGTGGGCATAACGTGTTTCAGTGTTCTGAGTACAGATGTCTTTTATGTTTATTTGGCTACTCCTTTTTTTTTTTTTAACTAATATCATATTGAAGTAGCATAACTTATGTATATAATTGAAAGCATTTCCTTCCCAAATCTGTCTTCTTTTTCTTTTTCAAAACCATATTGCCTTTTCCTTTTATGTTTCCCTAGTTCAAAGAACTACGTGTTAATCATCTATTTGTTTAGTATTTTTCCCTTCAAGTAGACAACAGCCATCCATCACTATGACAAGAAGAAGGAAGTTTTCTTTACTTGACACGCAAGTCAAATGGACTAATCATTTTTCAAATCCCAAGGTGTTAAAAGAAATTACAGATAACTCTGAACAGATCTATATGTAATTAACACTCCAACAAGAATCAGTGACTTCAATTTTGCATGTTAACTTGGGACTAACCTTTAAAAAGAATACCTTTGGACCAACCTTTTTGATACTGACATTGTAAAAAATTTTGTCAACACAATCGGATCTAGATTTGTACATGTATATCAAAGGAATGAGATGAGATCTTTTTATCAATATGGTATGATTCAAGATTTGTTCTGATAAACAACAGAGACAAGGAACAAAATAATATCATAGTTGTACCTTTAACTTTTGAACTTAGTTTGCCAGTTCTTAGAAATTGTGAATAAATACCGCTTGACTAAACAAAAAGCCTTTGATGGGGAATTTAGAAACATTTGAATTCAAACAATGTTAATCAGCTTAAGTTTAAAATTTTGGATGAAAAAGTACTATCTTCGAATATGGGATAGTTGTGAAGCATTAACCCAATGTAGTGGTAGGGAGTTAGGCACCTGTAGGTCACTCCAACCCCCTTTGCCATGTAATAAGACAATAGACAACAAAAGCTACACTGAACAAAATTGGAAACAAAGGGAAAATCTAATATAAGGAGAAGTTTAGGGATAACTAGAGATATAGCTTTCTGTGCAGTATGCTAGGCTATCAAATAATAGCTACATCATAGCAATATATGACGGTACTAAATAGCAACTTCTCAAGCATGCAACCCAAAAGCAGACATTACACAGTAATTTCAGAAGGGAGGAAATAAAAAGGATTTAGTCACGCACAGTTTGTATTGGTTCTGCAAGCACCTCCCATGTGCAGTTCAGGTCTTCATTCAAGGATACTTCATTGACCTATAGTAGAACATAATCAGTCAAATTAAAAGCAACAAAAAGGACGGTCAAGGTACAAATTTAACTGTATACTTCTCAATATTAAACTACCGATATATATTGCTTCAGTTCATTAAAAGAAGGGAAAAAAAATGTACAGGGTATGATGTGAATGATGAAGCAAGAAGGGGAAGGGGAACAGAGACACCGAGACCGATTTTCAAAGAACAACTTTCACCTTCTGATAAGCCCTTGCTAAAATACCAATGAAACAAAACATCTTTGATGCTAGTCCATTCTACAATTAACTTGTCTAAGTTACCAGGGATATTAGTACAAGGGCTAAAATCATTAAGGACAAGTAGCCAAAATGCACTATCAATTAATAGCCAAAAATTTTGAGAAATTTCACAACAAATAAATCTTCCTAATAGCTATTGCCTGCTATTAATTACCAATACATCATCCCTTCAACTCTTTTTTTTCCTTTCACATCAACCATACTACACCAACTGAAGCAAGATAAGCAGGGGACTGCTGGTGCCATACAGGCATATTCCTTAATTATCAATAATATACCACATTCAACACCCATGGAATTCTCATATTTATCGAGTATCCATGAGAGGATGATGATGGCATACCTGAAGCTTTGCAATGCCCTGTAACATGTTCTTGTAGGCAAGAAGGGAGTGCCCTAATCCTACACCCATGTTTCTCAAAACAGTAGAATCAGTCAAGTCCCTCTGCAAATGCCACACACAGAACCAAATCAGTAAATTTAAATTGATAAACGTGCAAATACAAAAAGGAAACATAAGAACTTATAAATCCAACAATATCATCAACAATCGCATATGCATTTCATGGACAATATTTATCTAAATAGTGTTTGATCAACCTTGTCAACTCCTGTTGCAACATCACAAGGCAGGGTAAAAACTTATGCCATATGAATTTGGCCACACACATAAATATTAATTTACCAAATGATGACACTATTGAGCCCGAGATACCATGAAATATTGTAAATGTACCTGCCAGCGTGAAATAGGTAACTTAATACTTAAATGAGACAATCCTCCATTAGCCACTCCAAGATTGCCTTCACTGTTTTCAAAATCAATTGGGTTCACTTTGTGAGGCATTGTCGAAGATCCAATCTCACCAGCTTTGGTTATCTGCTCAAAACTAAATCTGCATGAATTCCGATTATCCACTGAAACTGATTACAAAATATAAACAGGAAAAAAATACTCACCTGCTTGAAGTAACCTAAAGAGATATATCCCCATATATCTCTGTCGAAATCAACTAAAATGTTGTTAAACTGGATTATAGAATGGAAAAGTTTGGCCATGTAGTCATGAGGTTCAATCTGCATTATAGAAGTACGAAGGTCAAAACCATGAAGCATTAATCCAGTCATAATGTAAAGAAGTAAACCAGGAGATTTATTTTCATTAAAAATGTTGTCAACCAGAATATCAATCCTTATGAACCAGTATTAGAATTATTGCTTTGGATAAGAGTCAAGACTAAGCATATATTAATCCAAGGAAGCATCACATTGTTTTGTCTAGCAACTGGGATTTAGTGCTTAAGCCGTAGCCCAAACCACTATCAGGATTAAAGCATGACTCAAAAATCATCTGGGGACTAAGCTTCTAAATTTTCCAAAATCAAACATTTAGGATCAAACATGTCAATGGATCCAACAATCAATACAAATTAGAAATACTTGTGAAAAACAATGCAGAAGCAAATGAAAATAAGACCAAGAACGTAATAAATGTAGGAAACATACTTGAGGCACATAGGGGTTGAAACTAATTCCGAGAGATGTCACAAATTCCTCTGCAATTTGAGGCCAATTCATGTCAGGATATGCCACAAGATGTGCATTATAGTTCCCAACTGCACCAGCAAACTTCCCAAGTATCTTAACTTGTGAAATATCATGCCTTTCGCCACTTAACCTGTACGCAAATATTGCCATTTCCTTTCCCAATGTTGTAGGTGAAGCAGGCTACAAAATACTGGAAGAAATGAGTATTTCGTTCAGGTCTTCAACTGTCTTAACACTAAAGGATCAGAAAGAGAGATTCACTACTCAACATGACCGGCTGTTACCTGTCCATGAGTGCGAGAAAGCATAGGAACAGAGGCATTTTCCTTAGCAATGTCGCATATAGCTGAAATCACTTCATCCATAGCCGGTAATACGACTCTATTCAAAGCTTCTTTCAGCATCAATGCATGAGCAAGATTGTTAATGTCTTCAGATGTGCAAGCAAAGTGGAAGAACTCAAGCACCTAGACGAAACATCCAAAGAAATTATTGCGGGCTTTATAAATGCATTCCAAAACATAGTCCTAATGACATATGTATACCTTTGCTATCTCAGGATGTGACTGGCATCTTTGCTTCAAAAAGTATTCGACGGCCTTGACATCATGATTGGTGACTTTCTCAATCTTTTTAATTTCCAAGGCATCATTAAAACTAAACCCATCAATCAGGCCATGCAGATAAGTCTCGGCGTCTTTAGAGAAGGTTGGGACCTCAGGTATTTCAGGGATTTCAGACAGCTTTAACAACCATTTTACCTTAACAAACATTCAAAAGAAGTTATGAACAACCATTTAACCTTAACAAACAAACAATGAAGGCGGAAGAGGTGGAAGCGAAGCAAAGCGTACCTCAACTAAAACTCGAAAACGAATCAAACCATATTCACTCAAGAAAGGAGCGAGGTCCTTCACCTTAGCCCAATAACGTCCGTCAAGTGGGCAGAGAGCAGTTAAGCTTGACAGCTCCAAATCTTCTGAATTATAATTATAATTATTATCAGACATCTTTTTCTTTTCCTCCTCCTCCTCCAGCTGCCAGATGAAATCAACAAATTCCGCCAAAAAAAAAAATCGAAAATCTATTTCATCAATTAAGAGGGTTGAAAAACCAAAAAAAAAAAAGAAAAAAAAAGTGCAGCTTATTACTTTTTCTAAAGCTTTGTTCTCTTTAGCCGTGGCTTTGCAGCCGTGGCAGTATCTACTGCGACTTTGGGTTTGAAACGACGTCGGTTTAGAGAGTGAGAGGAGACGAGATTGATGATGGTGGTGGTGGGGAAACCGGATGGGACAACGATACGGCGCCGTTTGATGATTGATATTAGACACTAACCTAAAAGTAGCGGCCTCCAGTTCCATTGTTGGAGGGACGATAAAGGAGTAATTCTTCTACTTCCCACCTTTTAGTAATCAAAATATTGATATTGGATACGGCTGTCAGTCAGTCTCTCCCTTTGTTCTCCGCAGCAGCTTCGGCTTCTCTGTTAGTAGCAGTAGTAGTGGCGTTACACAGTCGGCGGTTGTTATGTTTTGTAGCAGTGGAGGAGGACTAGCGTTTTGAGGCAATTACTCGTTACCAGATTTATGCTTAGGTAAAGTGGTAAAATTAAATTCCATAAATTTACTGTATATCAAATATATGAAGTCCGTTTGATAATCTAATTAAACACTCAAAAATTAATTGATACAGATGTTAACTATAGTAAGACTATTTGATAATTTAGAATAGAAGTTCTTAGGTATTTGAGTGGCACTAAAAATTTATGCGAGATGTATTATTAAAAAAAAGTGAACTTATCTGCACTTAATCGTTTTAATGCGAAACATGCTCAAACATATATATTTTATATGACAAAAATAACTTTATAAAAACACTTTTTATCTCATTTATTAGCTTTCTGCTCTCCCATACTTTTCTCACCCTCACCTCATAACTATGATAGCGTTATCTCATGATAGCTCTTTTCCCCCCATAGAAGATTTTCTCTTTGCTGTGTAAAGGTATATACACACACACATGTTGATTGTAGTAATTATAGTTGTCTGTTAAATATTTATGTGTATCTATATCTCTAATTTCGATTCAAAAGTCAAAGAAAATAATGAAGAATTCTTTGGGAGAAAATAATTTAAATTAACTAAAAAAAAGAAACAAAGCAATAAAATTTGATGAAATACTAATTTGATATTTAATAGTAAAAGATTGTAGGGGATGGGGTTAGTAAAATATTGTAGGGGACGGGGTTGTAATACCAAGGACCTTCAAGGGGCATTCTTGTAATTTTGGCCTAATGGGTGAAGTGGTAAATTGAAAACCAAGAGGAACTTGATTGTAATTTTGATAATTTGTTTTCTTTACCCCAAAAGACTAGGGCTCTCATTCTTCTCCTCTCATTTTCTCTTCTTCTCTCATTTTCTCTTCTTCTTCTTCTTCTTTGAAAACTCTCTTCCCTTCTCTGTCTAAATCTCTATCTACTCTTTGTTGAAGAAGGAAGTGAAGGACCTCCTTCTCTAAGAGGAACACGAAGAGGAAATCTTAAGACTTCAAACCCACCTACTACCCAAGGTAATTTTCCCAAACCTTACTTCACATTTCATGGGTTTGGTTATAATAGTAGTAGTGTGATTAGTGGTTGATTTGGGAAGTTTTAGGGTCTTTATGCTCATTAAGTATGTGCTTGTATTGGTGTGCGCGCGCGCGTGCAAGTTGATGGTGGATTTGTGATGAAGATGAGTTAGGGATTTTGAGGGATTATGTATGATTGTGACTTGTGTTTATGATTAGTAAGTGCTTTGAGCTTACTATGAGTTGATATTACCTTATTATGCCACTTTGGTGTTGGTTGAAGTTGGGATTGTGTGAAATCAGAGTTGGGTAAGTGAATGGAGGATTTGCAGCTTTGAGTCGTGGGTATTTGTGGGTGATCCATGGGTTGGGCTCAGCTATCTCTCACCTGTGACAAGTATTTAACTTATGAGCCGCGGGTGAGGCATGTTGAGTCGTGGCCCTGGCTCAATACTTGCTGGTCACGGCTAGTCTATGGTAAGACGAGCCCGGGTCTGGCCAGGTGAGTCACAGCCGCGGCTTGTCCTTGTATAGCCATGGCTCAGCTTTTGCTACGAGCCGAGGTTGGGCTCCTTGCCATCTGCAGGTGCAGATCAGCTTAGTTCACTCGTGGATCACTCTCTTTTTCTAGCTTTATGCTCCGTTTTACGCGTAAAGTTTAGAATTAGGCTTCATTTAAAGTTTATTGACAGAGTAGGTTTATAATTAAGTGTTTTATTGTATGTTTTAGGCGAAGAAAGTGATCTACCCTTCGCGGAGTATTGATTTAGCTCGGATTGAGGTAAGTGGTACTTGTATCCCTTGAATTTTGAAAAATAATAATTGCTAAAGTCAAATTGTTTTAAAATCATATTTGCTGTATTAAACGGCTTGAGTGTGGTTATGTTATGGTTTTACTATGATTTGAATATATGTGATACAAATGAATTGTTTGAACAATAAATTGATTGCTTCCTTATGTATGGTATTGTGATGTTATATGAGTGACAATGCTGATCGGGTGATAGTCAGTAGGACCGAATTGAACGGGTGAAAGTCAGTATGATCGAGCTGACCGAGTGAAAGTTAGTATAACCTGACTGATCGGGTAAAAGTCAGTATGACCGGGCTAACCAAGTTACAGTGTATGACTGGATATCCAGGGTTTTGTTTGAACGCATTGATGCTTTATTTGAATGCATTGACTGGTCTTGATGCTTGATATTTGACTTGTGATTGAATGTGAATTCGTTTAGTACCTATTGTATTTATATGAACTATCAATTATGTGTTTTGAAAATAAATATATGTGTATAACACTCTCAAGCTACAAGATGATACTTTTGCCACTTACTGAGTAATTTTATCACTCATCCCTTCATTTTTGACATGCAGTGACTGATGGTTTGGTAGTGGAAGAGTGTGCTGGCACTCGGAGTTAGTAAGGTGATTGGATGATAGTGAGCTAGTAGTGTTTTGTATTTATGTACGTAGACTATGTTTTATACTATGATATGTTAGGTTAAGACTCTAGTGATTGTGATAGGCATCTGGAATAGTGTATATGCAGGTTTGAAGGTTCTAATATTGAATGACATTATACTTGTAATTATTGATATTCATGTGACTTGAGATATTGTTAATAGCTTGGGTATGTGATATTTGGGATGTTCTATTGGACGATTTGATTATTTGAGCCTTGTGACTTAGTTTATCTTGGTCGTGGAGGTGTTATATCCCAGGGTATGGGTCGTGATAAGGTTGTTTTGGGGTGGGGATATAAGGGCAATTGGGATGTTGGATTAGGGTGGAGTTGGGGCTGCAAAACGTTTTCTGGAGGTAGTTTGGAAAAAAAATGATGGGATAGAATCAGGTTACTTGATTTAACAAAGATGCAATTGAAGAATGAATGGAGAAAGTTTGAAAAAAGAATCATGAGATGGAATACAAAAGCAATTAACGAATGAATGGGACTATTTAAAAAGAAAATAGGAGTAATAGGAAATGTTCACTATGATCCTAGGCGAAAATTATAAATTGGAGCTCAAAATAATAGGACGACTACATAAAGATTTATATTTTATATTTCTTAGATTGATTTAGCATATAAACAGGGATACATAATTAAATATTATTTTTTATATTACATAATTATTTGGACACTAGCCCTTTTTTTTTCCTACTAAAATTTTATGCGATATTTTATCAATTTTAATAGCTCAATCTCTTTTTAAATTTTTAATTATTTACAAACTTCAATTATATGGTTTGTTTCCTTGATTATTGGAGTTTGTTAATATTGATTAGTGATGGTCTACTTTTTAACAGAGTTACTACAGAAGGTGAATTATTTTTTCTATATTGGTTATTTAACGAATTTACTAGTCAAATGTTTGTTGTTGCTATTTATTTGGTATTATTCATTGGTGTACTGAATATACAAAGGCTACTAATTAATGAATTGATTGGAAATATTGCAAAAAAAAAAAAAATTGCCATTATTGTGCTTAATTTGTCTCTGTGTTATATTATACTTTTTCTGCCAGTTTAATAGTGGTATTAGAGTATTATATAAGGGAGTAGTTTTATAATTTCACTTGTTTCTTTTTTATTATAGTAGCAATAGTTTTATAATTTCACTTGTTTCTTTTTATTGCAGTAGCATATGGGTTCTAACACAACATTTATGCAACCAACTATTTCCCAGCTTTGACAATCCCTATGATCATTGAAGCATGATAATGAAGAACTTCTTGAGGCCCAAGGTATATTGGCATGTTGTTAAATCTGGAGTAGCAAAACCTGTAGATAGAGTTGAGTTGACAGACACGCAGAGAGCAAAGTAGGAAGCATTGAAGCTGAAGGATCTCAAGGCCAAAAACTACTTAACCAAATGATGAGAAGTGGGGTTAAAGTGATTATGAACATTAAAAAAATTTTCCCTTAATATGTGCCTAGTAGATTCACAATAAATTTTAAGCTTCCTCTAAGTGTTTGCACAAGAAAGTATTCAAAAATAACAAATTGTAAGCTCATCATATCACTTTTTCCCTCTTTTGGTATCATCGAAACCAGATTTGTGAGGTGTGTTAAAAAAATTGATAATTCTCCCTTAATATATGCATATATCATTATAGGTATAAAAATACCCTTTGTTTTGAAAATCATTTGTTCCTCTTAAATGTGCACATATCATGAAAAGATATTTTGACTTAAAAGCACAAAACTCATTTTTTAATCTATTTTCTCTATAAGCTATATTTAGAAATATTTTTGAAAACACAATTAGTGATAAAACTCATTTTTGAAGAAACCTATTCTCGTTTTTTTGGACATTAGTAAAAAAATAGCAAGGTAGTGAAATGGAGCCTTATCAAATATGGGAGTATTGCTCCCTACACCAATATGAATGCAGTAATGCAAAACATAATCATATTTTCATCATATTTTCATACTTTCATCAATCATATAAAAGCAACACATCGTCTTATGATTAACATAATTTTAGAAAAGTGATATCTAAAATTTCAAACGTTGTTTTTTGAAAATTTCAAATTATCTTTTTCTAAAAAAAAAATAGCATAAACAAAGAAAAACATAGAGGGTCTTTCAAAATAAGATAACTAAAAATATATTGTTGTTCACTCAATTCGACCACATAGATAGCACAAGTAAATTCGAATGCAATTTTTGCGAAAATTACAAAGATGAAGAATGTTCAATATGTGTAAATAAAAAAGTGCACATAAGTATATTTATCCTCCATGATCTCTAAAGTGAATTAGTTTCACTCAATTCAATTTACAAATGAATCAAATACATTAAGAATGCATGATTTCAAAGAGTCTAAAATCATCAAGTATGTGTTAAAGAAAAATCACTTGTTTTGAATAAAACTATAAGAAAATCAATTTTCTCTAATTATCACATGTTCATGCATTTATTCTAAAAAGGACATATAAACGCACATAATGCATATAAATGACATTAAATTCATCAATATTGCATAATTCTTCAAGTAAGTACAAAAGCATTAATATGTCTCACAAATATCATTATTTGCTCAATTCTTTTAAGAAAATAATATTAATCATCAATTACCACATAATCAATCATCACACAAACCACGTAAACTACCAAGAAAATAACCATATATTTACCCTTTAATCATTGTTGTTCATGCACTCCTTGTCTTCCTTGTGGTGATCATTTTTCCTATTTTGTAAAATTTAACATCCAAACAGCTTGCAAACTAATTAATGTGATGTTATTTCTATTTTTAAAGATATCAAAGCATTCGCTCCGTATGCTTTTCCATCAAAAGAATCTAGAGCTGAAAATTCAACCTTAAGGGATTTCATTATTGTTGATGAAGAGTAAGCAACTGAACCTTGCTTATTTTCCGTAAAACTCCACAATCATTTGCTCAGGATGTAACTTTGGCTCTTTTTAAACAAAAGGAAAATGCTAATGTTATCAAAGTTGTGGAATGAATTTGATCAAGCTGAAGGGGAAATCCTAGCAGCCTCCACTGCAAAGTGGTCCAATGATCATGGCATGAGAGTGAAAGTGACAACTTTTCAAAGTAAGTTTTCATGATGCCTGCTTGAGTGAATTGTATTTTCTATTGAATAGAGCAAGCATCCTAATCCATGGTGAGCGTTGTCATTGCTTATGCAATCTTATCATTAACCACAAGAACCTCTAGTTGGCCGTTGATTAATCCTCATACTCAATAGGCTGAATCTTTAGAAGAGTGGTATGTTAGCATACTGTTTGATTAAAACAAAAACAAAAGAAATCATAGCCATTTATTATGCCAAATTGTAACTATACAGCTTCTGTGCTCATCTTGAAATTTTAGCAAGTACAATGCTAATAGCGAAGAACCTAAGCAATTGCTCAATAAAAAGGCTTACAAAGATGGAAACAAATTGCTGCCTCCACCAAATCAGTTAGACATTGTCCCCATAAGAGTTGCTATGGCTTTCTTTGCAAAAGTGAGTCTTTATTATGTGATAAACTTGTCAATTCATTATTAAGAGAGGAAATAACTTGACTATTACAATTTCTTTTTGAAATGATTACAGACTTCTGCAATAAATGAATCGAAAAAAGTATGGATTAAAACAACACTTAAGCTCATTCCAGGATAGCCAAAGTATTGGTATATAGTTTGCAACAATTGCCAAAAATTAGTACAAGTAGAAATTGATTGGAAAATTAAGGCTTTGTTTGGATGGTTTTTTTGAGGTATTTTTTAGAAAATATTATTGTATCAGTTTTAAATATTCTTCTAGATAAATGTGTTTCTGAGATAAAATTTAGTTAAAAAATGTGTATGAAGTTTTTAAAAGACATGTTTCTAAAAAATAGAACCAAACAAATGGAGCTTAAATGTCCAGCTTGCAAGGAAGAACACAAGTTGAGGCGAGGCAAATGGCATAAAAAGCCTTTTTATTTCATAAACACTTCTATGTTTTCTTAAAAACATAACTACATGTTTTGCATATCATTGTAAATATAGAATGGCCGTAATGTTGGTTGATAAAAGTGGGGTCATGAATGTTACTATTTACGACCTCGATGCTGAAAAACTTGTTGGATTTATTGCTATGCAATTGAAAGAAGCACAAATAAGAGTAAGCCTTTCTTCAAATCAAAGGCATTCACTCTAATCTTTTAACACCAACTAAATTATTGATAGATGTTCATATGTCATTTTCTATCTATATCCATAGAATGAACAAACTGATGAACAAATAGCAACCTTAATAGAGAAGAATTCGCTTTTTATGCTTTGTGTGCCCTTATGGTGTGGATTTCAGAGGTCATATTGAAACAAAATACAAGATCATAAAAGCATACACAAAGCAAATGCTTGCTGTTTAGTCAGCTTTGATTGCTCAAACAATTGCACAGGCTGTATTTTTTTAAACTAAGCCTACTGCAAAACTTGAAACCTTTGTCACTAAGGAGAATCATTCACACCAAACACAAAACTGATCCTAGAAGAGATAGCAGAACAACTTCATAAATTCGCAAAATGGTCCTCAACTTCTATTGGTGTTAAGAGAAGCTAGACCTTTGCTAATTCGTACCACGTTGATGCTTTTGGACTTTCCTATTCATCTCCTCAAATTGATGAACATGTAGAACCACCTGTTGAACATACTATTCAACGAAGTCCGTCCAAGAAAAATAAGGACAAAATGAAGATGCCTTGATAGGCACAACAATCTTTTGGTATTTTTGTTAACTAGGAGAAGAATTGCTTTAGAACATACTTTATTTTTGCCTATATATCATAATCCATTCGGAAGGCTGTCTTATTGTCACTTAATGAGGTGTAATATGTACTATGAAGCATATTAGCAAATGAAATGCTTGCAAGTAAATGTCTATAGGGAAAAAATGTCTCTTTTGTTAAAACTAAGCCATCATCACTGTAGGAGTAATTAAATATTAATACTTGACTTTTTGTTGATGGCAATGTACAAATTTACCGTGTAATATATTGTGTGAAAAAATTTATCATGTAATACTATATTATGAAATTGCCTATTTGTGTCACTTTATTTTTCTTAGTTCAATATGTGCCCAGGGTATTCCTATGTGAGTTTAGGCCTAACTCTTCATTATTAGTGGTAATTCCAAGTGTGTATTGGATTGTATTTGGTGAGGCTTTTATTCTGCATACAACTGAATATACAGTATAGGCATAAAATGTTGAAAATTATGATGGCAACATAGTTCAACTACTATTTCTACTTGGATCATTACCCTCATGTTAATGCATGCATGAAACATTAATGAAGTTCTCTTGATCCTTTAAAATAAATACAGCCAGTGACCTTTTTATTTATCTATCTTATGTTATAGTTTTATTGGACAATATTATAGTTATTTTTACCTTCTCTTTCTTTCCCTTCAAAAATTTTCAATTAGAACTTAAACACTGTTCAAAATTACTAATGAAAGTGTCAAAAATTTTGGAAACTTTCAGAAGAGATCCCAAAGTAGTTTCAACCTACATAATCCTTTGATCTTCATTTTGTTCTTTCTGGTTTGCACCATGCTCAAGAAAGTTCATTTAGTTAAGCTCTTTCGATTTCTTCATGATGAAACAGGTTTCTTGGATTTCATGAATCAACAAAAATTTGTGTTGTGTTATATATACTATGAATATCATATTATATATACTATAAACCAACATAAGAGGTAGATGAATATCATATTCATTTGTGACATTCTGGGGTCTTAATATAATAATAATCAATTTAATTTGTGGGTTACGACATAGTGTTTTTGCACTATGAAGTTACAGCAGATTTTTTAAATGTCCAACCTACAAAATATCATCTGGTCACTCTGTACACACAAATTTTGTGTTTGCGAACAAAAGACAAGAAAAATTGCACAAATTGAATTTATTAATTTCAAACAAGAGTTACAATATCTGGATAAATCTCTTTAAGAAAGAAATTATCCCTTGATTCTTGTTTTCACGAACAATTAATTCAAGGGCCCAAAAAGACAATTTGAAAAATTGTATTAGATTATTATAGCAATTAATTCATTGCTTACTCCTCAAGGTAAGGCACCAGGAAGCAATAATAGTAATTAAATTGTACAACAACCTCTTCTTACCGTCAGACTATTTCCCGCAGTGGATTAATCGTACAAGATTCCTCTTATCTTATCATCACCATAATACGAGTTTGATTGCTGTCCTATCTATCTAATGAATACAATCAACAACCCTTTGACCAAAGATTAGAAAGAGCTAAAAGCCACATTTGATGTTTATTGGTAGGCGTGTTAACTTGCGTGCCTAGAGAGAAGAAACCTTGCCTGCCGGAGTGTAAATCGCACCTAAACCCTTGTATTTTTATATTAATTGCGTTATCTCCTTGAACAAATATGTGCGCTTTTTCTCTATATTACAAAGTATACGCCTAATTTTTAGGATAATATTCAAAAGTATTCTCTAGACATATTTTCTAACTGCCATTCTATAATTTTAAATTTTTTTAACTTGCGTATATCGTAGTGACCTTGAAATACTACAATAATAATCTTAAATAAAAAAAAAGGTATTTGCTTTTACTATTGACATAGCATCTGATACGATTTTTCAACAATTAATTCAAGGGCCCAAAAAGGCATACCCTTTCTCTTTTAGCATCTTTTGAGTAGAGTTAAATCCGTGAATTTTTTCACTAGTAGCTTCAGATAGTAAAGAACCTAATGAAGTAGAGTTTTTCGAATTGTATCTAGCTTTAGTAAGAAGCCTATAGGCATTGGGATCGAAACCTTCCTTAGTTCTTGAGCTTGGCAAGGCGTTATGCTCAACTTTTGGTTCCTCTAATGGACGAACAAATCCCTTCAGTGGAGATTGCGACCTTTTGACGGTATCCAGCTTTGTTACAGGAAATATCAGGTCTTTCAAGGCTTAATGCTTAGTTGAAAATGGTTGCTCTTCTTTCCCTTTTAACTTTGGAACATAGCGAAGAACGATATATCTATCACTTGAGGATGAAGTAGTTGTGCCTTGAACTTTTTTCTTAATAACTTGCTTCTCATTATTCAAAATGGAGTCTATGGTCAAATCTGAAATATTGAGATTTTGAGTTTCACTCATACTTGATGGTAAATCATTGACTTCCTTTGCGTCACATACCTTAAGATAAAACTTAGCATTAGCAAAATATGCCTCAGATTCAGCGAGTGGCTTGTCATCAGTTATCACCTTTTTCACTATGCCATCTTGAGAGTACTTAAAACATTAGTGAAGCGTTGACAGGACAATTCTTTTCTTGTGGATCCACGGCCTTTCTAAGAGTATGTTGTATGTTGTCTTGGTATCTATGACGTGGAGTAATGCTTTCGAAGTCATTCCATCAATCATTATATCAAGTTTGATAATTTCAATGGCTCTTTGCCCTCTTGGTTGAACCTTGGATCATTAGTCGGCTACTAGACAGCTTATCAATTGAGATGCTAATATCTTTTAAAATTTGCAAAGGCAGTATATTGATCGTGGAGCCTCTATCGATTAGGATCCTATTTACCTTTTGCTCGAGAGTGTAGCCAGTTATGAATAGCGGGCGATTGTACGGTGCAGACCCAAGTAATAAATCTTCATTGTTGAAGATAATTGTTGCAGCGCACTCCATGGATGCTTTTGTAGCAGTAGTGGAGTTCTCGTCCGTATCAACTCTTTCAACCAAAATATTATTAGAATTGACGACATTGCTAGAGTTGTAGTCATCAAGTGGGGAAGATGGGTCAGAAGAGGATGGATTGCCTTCAGATAGGATTTCACCTTTTGAATTTGAATAGTAGACTAAAAAGTCGTACTTTCCAAAAGGTTCAAAGAGTCTTCCAACGGAGGGATCTTCAGTTTCGAGCAACTCTTCCATTCGTTTTTTACTTCTGATTTTTTTTTTGTTTGACTTCTTATTCCTTGATGCTTCATCATCTTTATATCAAGGGTCAAAAACAACTTACTCACAGGCATCACAGTCACAGAATGGGTTAAAGTATTTGTGATCGCCATTGTTGATGGAATAGATAGGGTTTCTTACTTCGTCTAAATAATCAATCGGAACTCTCTTGAGTGGCTCTAATCTTTTGATTGGCCGAACTGTGTTCATTTTGGAGTTGTCATCAACAGTATGTTGTGAAAGAGACGAGTTTTTATTGTCAATTGAAGCAATTTATTTTGTGGGTTTTTAAACATAAATAGAGATTTTCTCGTTGAACTCATCAACAAATTCTTCATCTTGAGGGTTTACGGAGTTGATTGTATTGCATGAGATCAGTTGTCATCAGCGAAGAATTCTTTTAGTATAAAATCTCTCAATGTGACTGGAGGACGAGTCTTTTATAGGAACTTATGGTTTGTTTGAACCTTGGAGACGTCTCTCTTTTCCGTCATTCTCACTTTTCTCTTCTAAACCATTTTACTCTTTGTTGGTGACTTATTCGTCGTATGAGACCAATAAGAGCATCGTCTCCTTTTGCAAGTAATAAGGATCCATCCTTCATCATCAAAATCATTTTGTTTTGAGATTGTGGATTCAACATCTTCTTGTTCAGAAATTTCTCCAATAACTAAGGGAAATATGGTTGGCTTAACTTCTATAGGAGAGAATGACCTAAACGCAATGACAAACAGATTGGTCGGAGAAATAGCTTTTCTAATTTTCACAATAGGCTCTTCATCTCCCGCAGGTTTTGCTGAACCAAAATCAATTATGGTTTGGTGTATATTAACTTTTTCTTCTTCCAGCAGAATTTTCTCTTGTTTAGTCAACTCCATGACTTTGTCTTTGAAAACAAGGCATTTTTCTACAGGATGTCCAACTAAGCAATGGTATTTGCAATAAGTTGGGTCATTAGTCTTTTTTGCTTCATTTGGTCACTTTATCTCGGGTAGTATAATTAGATTTAACCTCAACAGATCATCGAACATGCCAGGAACATCAGAATCAAGAAACGGATACTCTTTTTCTTGCATGTTTTTGAGGATTAACTGTTTCTTCTTTTACTCTTGATGAACATTGACTTTTTCATCTTCCTTCTTCATTGTCTTAGGAATGATTTTGTAGGGAGCTATACTTGTAATCATTGACTCCTTCTCACTTTTAACAGTAGGCTTACCTCTATTCTTCATCTCTAACTTCTCTTTACCTTTGCAAGAATCAAGAACATGTGGCTCTTATCTGCCAAGGTTGATCTCTAGATTATGGACTTTTGTTGCTAATTTATCAAAGGTGTCCGGCTGTAGTCCTTGCAAGATGTAATGAAGCCCCTAGTGCATACCTTAAATGCATATCTTAATAGCAGATGACTCAGAAAGTCGATCCTTACTGTTAAGACTAAAAGTCTACTAACGGTCAATGTAATCAACAACAGGTTTGTCCTTCCATTGACTAGCGTTTGAGAGCTTGGTCATGTTGACTATCGGTTTTGTGTTATAAAACTGATTGAGGAATTCTTACTCCAATTGCTCTCCAGTGTCAATGGATCCAGGTTCAAGATTAGTATACCAATCAAATGCATTGCCTTTCAATGAATGCACAAATTGCTTAACTAGCAAATCTCCATTAATGGTAGACATCTTTAGACCATCAATTCTCATAGTATAGGGTTTGGCATAAGAGTAGGATGACTTTGAAACTCCATCACACTTGTCTCTGATCGTTCCTTCAACAAATTCCTTGAGGTGATTAATATGAATTGTTCCATCGACAGAAATAGAGACATTTTTTGTCGCGTGTGACTTTAAAGTCTCCTTTGCCTTGGAAGAAGTCTCTACATATTCATGGGTTTCTATTTGCTTCGGCACAAAAGGGCTACTTTCACCAGCATTTTTTATCTTATCCATCAGTTTTGCTATCTTTGCATCTTGGCTTTACATGTGCGCGACGAGTCCTTTCACAAGTGTGGTCATGTGAGCCAATTGCTCTTCAATAGTTGTGGTGTTTGTGATCACCATAGGCATTATCACGGAAGTTGTTGAATGAGTTAGACCATCAAAGTGTGCAGCATTAGTGCCATGGTCATTATCCTTGGTTAGCAAAATTGCAGAAGCCTCTACTAGGGCAGTAGCAAGATCCTCTTTTGCCTTTTGTGCTAAGGCCTTCGTTTTGCTCATTGTCATTGGTCCAGTATATGACATCTCTTGACTTGCAGAAGCAGAGAAGATTAAATCTCCCACAATAATAGTTTTGGAGTAGACATCAGAAGAACTTATTTTTGCCGGATCCATCATTGAATTCTTAGCATAGGATCTTGCAGGAAGAAAAGAGATGAGAGGCAGAGATGGTTCCACCGGACGTGCCAGAAATTTATACACACAAATTTCGTGTCTGCAAACAAAAGAAAAAAAAATTACACAAATTGAATTTATTAATTTCAAACAAGAGTTACAATCTTTGGATAAATCTCTTTACGAAAGTAATCATCCCCTAATTCTTTTCTTCACAAACAATTAATTCAAGGGCCCAAAAAGGCTTGTTCTTGAATTAAAATTGAAGTCTCTTACAATTTGAACGTAGGAAACGGTTGATTTGATTTCGTCGTTTCAAACACTTGAATCTTGAATCTTCAAACCTCCAATATGAACGTAGGAATTTGATTGAACTTGAACTTGGACTTGAGGATTTGATTTGCATTTGAACTTGGGCTTGAAAGACTTGAGGGAGAGAAATCTAACTTTCTCTAAGCTTTTGGAGAATTTCTCATATATCTTCACTTGGGAGGAGAGAGCCCTTATTTATAGCCAACACTTAGAGTACAATTGGCTTAAAAGGGAACTCTTTAGAATTCTCCACTAACTTAGGTTGCTTGTAGCTTAAAAAATCCATTTAAAGTAAACTTTAATAGATGGGTCAGCCTAAATAGTTCAATGTGAATTAATAGAATTAATTCACTTTAAATTTGGACATAATAATTAAACTTGATGCCCATGTATCAATGGTCCAACTTGTAAATCCAAACATAAACGAATTTGAGGACATTAAAATTTAACTTGAGGCTCATATACCAAATGTCCAATTTATAAGCCCAAACATAAATGAACTCATAAACTAATTTTAATTTAATTTAATCAAAATAAATTTGATTTGTTTAATCTTGACTAATTGAATTAAAATAAAATTTCATCGTCCACACACTATATTGAAATTTGGAACCAGCAAAAATCGAAATACCACTATTGAAATAGCTCTTACTATTAGGATTCCAATAGCATTTGGAGCTTTGGTGTCTACCCCCTAAGTTTTCAATTATTGCATATCATCCTCTTGATTAAATAATGCAATTCAATGAATATGATTTTAATTTTTACAGCTCTTACTTGTGAACAAGATCCAAATAAATGGTGTGTTGAGGCCCATTTTACCAGATGCAGCACCAGTTCACCAATTGTTATTGTTGAATTTTTTTTGTTTTTTTGCAACACAAGTTCATTTCAGATATTATTATAAGGTCACCAAATAAGAATATTACGAGCCAACTACAAAGCTGATAAAACTAAATACAAAAGCAATGAATGTTGCTACTTTTGTTTGCCAATTGCATTTGTAGCCTTGGATTTTCTTACCAAAGTATTGGACTTCTTTCTATTTTAAGATATTTATAATTGTGCATTATATCCTTTAGAAACAAATTTTTTGCTTCCATATATAGGTGAATCCAATCACTTCAATGGCACTACTATTAACCATTTGATTGGCTTAACATTTCTTCTGACCATTGGGTGTCACCAACTCTTTGCAAGTAACAAATGTTCAATAGATTCCCTCCTAATTAATTTATGCATATTCTTATGGATTCATGCAGCTATATAAGCACTCTTTCTTCTTGCCTTCGGTATCTTTTTACTTTTTAACCATTATCAAAGTAACACTAAATATGTATGCCTCTTTTTTTTTTACACCAAATTCACAATTCAATACTTCATCCTTTATGATCATGTCCTGCTTAGTGCTGAGATTTAAAAGCCAAAAAAGAAACAATTATATTTACCCAACCTGCATAATTCATAGCTTAAAAAAATGATAGCATAATCACTAACATATTAACATGTTACACAATCTAGGCATCTAACATATTAACAGGATACCTAACATAAACCATCACAGTCAAGTTTTTGTATGCTTAATCTTACCTCCTTAACAATTATGACTCATTTTCATTAAACCCTTAGTGCAACAAATAGTAAATTTAAACCACTGGTAGCATTTATATTAGCTCTATTCCTACTAATTCTTTTCTTCTTCTCTATTCAATTATTTACCATCTATGCAAATAAATAATGCACTCGATTTCTTTCTCAACACCGCAGAACACATGCGCATAATGTCACAAATGATCCCTCAACAACAAGACAGCCACTTCAAAGTACTTTTGCCTCCAGTGAATAATGATGATATAATTAAAGTTTTGGTGCTTACTTCACCAGTTCAACCAATAAGAGTTTTTTATTTCATGTCACAAACACACGAAGATGCACTAATTACTTTCCTTTTCTTGCTGTACATCTATATTGGAATATTATAAAACAATTGTATCCATTCCTATCAGAAAAAAATGCACGAATTAAAGATGTAGCTGAGATTAACTACAAGCAACAAAAGTTTTGGTATCTAACATGCCTTGATTGTCAATGACAAAATGATCTAAACAAAGAAACAGAAGTTATATGTAAATTTTCCCCAGAAAAATGTTGGACAAAACGGAAGCGAAATAGGATAAATCAAGCACGCAATGAAAACAATGAATACGAGATTTATGTGATTCGGTTGTAAGACCTACATCCACAGACAAACCAAGAGAAAAAATTCCACTATGAGCAAGAACAATGGAATACAAAGCAAAGTTTTCTAAAAACTCCCCTCACAACTCATAATAGGCACTTTCTACAATCAACCTCTCTCTTTTCCCCCTTACTACAAAAGGACTAAACAAAACCATTTTTTATAATTTAATGGGCCGAGCTCCAAATAATGAGGAAAGCCCCATCAAATAAGTTTTTAGAAAGCTTTGCTTTGTACTCCATTGTTCTTGCTCATTGTGAAATTTTCTCTCTTGGTTTGTCCGTGGATGTAGGTCTTACGACCGAACCACGTAAATTTCGTATTCATTGTTTTCATTACGTACTTGATTTATCCTATTTTGCTTCCGTTTTGCCCAACAAACTAGTATCAGAGCCTATTAAAAAGAAAGTAGTCATTTTTGGTTCATGGAGTTTTTGAGAGAGTTAGAGGGAGGTATTGATATCATCGGAATCTACGTCTTTCGATCTATCTATCTGCAAAGTTTCATCGGAGTTGATCGCCGGAATTTGCGTCACTCTCCGACGAAAGATAGATCTGTTCGCCTCGTCGTTCGTGCCTTTTCGGCCATCTTAATCGAAAATTTCCATCACCATTGGATAGAGCTCTTCGAGATCTACTTGCTTACCAAAATTCGTTGCCGGATTCCATTGGGATGGAGCGCACTTGCCGTCTCCGTTTTGGGTAAGAGTGGGCTTTGTTCTGAAGAAGAGATAATCAAGTGTGGTAAACTGATTTGAGCCTTCAATCGCAGCCGATGATCTAGTTTTAGAATCTTTAATCTTGATCGTTGGATTAGAAGAGTTAGTTTTGATTTGGTGTGAGTGGGTGCATTGTGTAATCTTGCACTCTATTGTCAAGGACCATTGGATTAGTTGACTGACCATTGACCGGGTTGACTGGGCTGACCGTTGACCGGCTGATTGTTGACCGTTGACTAGTCTTTGACTGACGTTGATCGACCGTTGACCGGCGTTGACCGTTGACTTTTTTCAGTGCCGCCCTTTTCCGCCATTTTTCAACGTCCTGAATCCATTTTTGAGGTCTATTTTTCAATTTGCTGAGTATTTTTGCTGGTTTTGGGCTCTTGTATGTCATTTGCAATGGATGTGAATACTTCAAAAATAATTTGTTTGGATGGTACAAATTATCATGCTTGGAAAAGTAAAATGAGAGATTTGTTTTATCTTAAAAAGTTATTTAAGCCAGTTTTTTTTTACTAAAAAGTCTGATGATTTGAGTGATGAAGATTGGAAAATCATGCATATGGAAGTTTGTTCTTTTATTCGTCAATGGATTGATGATAATGTGCGAAATCATGTATGTGATGAAGTTCATGCTTGTACTTTGTGGAACTAACTTGAAGAATTATATGCAGAAAAGAGTGGTTATCATAAGATGTTTATGATTAAACAGTTGATGTCTATGAGATACAGAGATGGTACTCCCATGATTGATCACTTGAATGAGTTTCAAGGTGTCATAAATAGGTTGACTGGCTTGGGTATCAACTTTGATGATGAGATTAGAGGTTTGATACTTCTTGGGTCTCTACCAGATTCATGAGAAACTTTTTGAACAATAATTTGCAATACAACTCTTAGTGGTGTGATTTCTTGAGATTATGCTATAGGTAGTATAATTAATGAATAAAGCAGAAGGCGCACACAGGGGACCACTGCTTCACAGTTAGACATTCTTATTGTTGAATCTAGAGACATAAATCAGACTAGAGAACAGGGCAAGAGAGATAAGAGTAGAAGTAAGTTCAGAGAAAAGTTTGTAAATGTGAAATGTCATCATTGTGGCAAAGATGGACATATTAAGAAATATTGCTGGAAATTGAAGACTGAGAACAAAGGGAAGAAAAATGACGAAGGCAGTGATACGAAAAATGATGATGAACAGAGAATCACTACTGCAGTCAAAGATTTTCTTCTTGTGTGTGATACTGTAAATAATCTTGTGTTTCCTAAAATCAGTTGGGTAGTTGACAGTGGTGCTACCATTCATGTCACTTCTCTTAAGGACCTATTCACATCCTTGACACTTGGTCACTTTGGCACTGTAGGTATGGGTAATGATGGTCATGCTGAAATAGCTGGTGTGGGAGATATTTTCTTGGAGACAGGTAATGGCACAAGGTTAATTCTCAAGGATGTTAAATGTGTTCCTAATATCCGATTGAATGTAATTTCAGCTGGAAAGCTAGATGATGATGGCTTTTGTAGCTTTTTCTTTAATGGACAATGGAAACTCACTAAAGGGAATCTGATTGTGGTAAGAGGCAAGAAGTATTGCAAATTGTATTTGATACAAGTCAAGTGTTCCAAAGAGTGTATTAATATTTCAGATGATTCTGGTGCAACTGATTTGTGGCACAAGAGGCTTGGTCATATGAGTGAAAAGGGGATGAACATGCTAGCAAAGAAAGACCTGTTGTTTGGACTGAAGAGTACAAATTTAAAGAGGTGTGATTATTGTTTAGCAAGAAAGCAGAACAGAGTTAGTTTTAAGAGTCATCATCTTTCTAGAAAATCAGATGTGCTAGATTTGATTCATTCTGATTTGTGTGGTCCAATGAAGACAGTGACATGTAGTGGTTCCTCATATTTTGTGACATTTATTGATGATCACTCGAAAAAGGTTTGGGCTTATACGTTAAAGATAAAAAATCAGGTATTGAATGTTTTCAAGTAGTTTCAGGCTTCAGTTGAAAGAGAGACTGGTAAAAAGTTAAAGTGTATTCGAACTGATAATGGGAGAGAGTACACTGGGCCATTTGATGAGTATTGCAAGCAGCAGGGCATTTGGCATCAGAAGACTCCACAAAAAATACCACAGTTGAATGGTTTAGCTAAGAGGATGAACAGAATATTGGTTGAAAGAATAAGATGTTTGTTGTCTCATGCCAAATTATCAAAATCTTTTTGGGATAAGGTTTTAAATACTGTTGTTCATTTGATTAATCTCACACTATGTATTCCTTTGCAATTTGATATTCCTAACAGTGTATGGACAGGCAAGGATGTCACATATGATCACTTGCGTGTTTTTGGCTGCAAAGCTTTTGTGCATGTCCCTAAGGATGAGAGGTCAAAACTTGACGTGAAGACTAGAGATGGACAGGATGAGTTTGGTTACAGGTTGTATGACCCAATTGAGGAGAAGCTTGTCAGAAGCAGGAATGTAGTTTTTGTGAAGGATCAGACTATTGAAGATGTTGAGAAAACTCAAAAGCTCATGACAGAGTTTGCATCTGATTCGGTTGTTTTTTATCTAGTTCTTTTGACCACTATTCCTCAACAAGTTGTAGAGGATGTTCAGAATGATCAAAATGTTGATGAGGTACAAATTGATTAGCATAATGCAAATGTTTCTATACAGATTGATCCTGATGATCAGCCTCTAGTGCTTGAAAATCTACCTATTAATCTTCCTAGAAGGTTTACCAGAGTTAGACAATTTTTCACTAGGTATTCTCCTCATGAGTATGTGATGCTAACTGATGGGGGAGAACCTGAGTGTTTTGCAGAAGCCTTTGAAGATGAGCACAAAAAAGAATGGCTTGATGCTATGCATGACGAGATGAAGTTTTTACATGAAAAGAACACTTTTGAGTTGGTAGTACTTCCTAAAAGCAAGAAGGCTTTAAAGAATAGGTGGATCTTGCGCATAAAAAAAGATGAGTTTTGTTCACACCTAAGGTATAAAGCTAGACTGGTTGTTAAGGGATACAGTTAGAGGAAAAGAGTTGATTTTGATGAAATCTTTGCTCATGTTGTCAAAATATCTTCTATTCAGGTAATTCTTGGCTTGGCAGCTAGTCTTGATTTGGAAATTGAGCAGATGGATGTTAAAACTGCTTTTCTTCATGGTAAGTTAGCAGAGGAAATCTACATAGAGCAACCAGAGGGTTTTGAAGTGAAAGGGAAAGAGAATTATGTCTGCAAGTTGAAGAAAAATCTGTATGGCTTAAATCAAGCACCTAGGCAGTGGTACAAGAAGTTTGAATCTGTTATGAAGAAACAAGGCTTCAAGAAGACTATTTCGGATCACTGTGTTTTTGTGCAGAAATTCTCTAATGATGACTTCATTATTTTATTACTTTTTGTTGATAACATGTTGATTGTTGGCAAGAATGTTTCAAAGATTAATAAGTTGAAAAGACAACTAAGCAAGTCTTTTGCTATGAAAGACTTGGGTTCAGCCAAACAGATTTTGGGCATAGAGATCTCTCGGGACAGAGCTGCTAGGAGGCTTTATTTGTCTCAAGAGAAGTACATTGGCAAGGTGCTTCAGAGGTTTAGCATGGATAATGCTAAGACATTAAGTACTCCTCTTGCTATTCATTTTAAGTTGAGTGTTCAACAGTGTCCTACTACTGATATATCAAAGAAGGAAATGGAGAAGGTTTCTTATTCTTCAGCAGTGGGAAGTTTGATGTATGTCATGGTGTGTACGAGGCCAGACATAGCTTATGCAGTTGGTGTGGTAAGTCATTTTCTTTCAAATCCTGGAAGACAACATTGGGAAGCTGTTAAGTGGATTATGAGGTATCTTAGAGGCAGTTTAGAATCAAAACTTTGTCTTGGAGGTGATGATCCTATTTTGGTTGGCTATATTGATTCTGATATGGTTGGGAATGTTGATACTTGTAGATCCACGTTAGGTTATGCAGGGGGAGCTGTGTCTTGACAATCTAAATTGCAGAAGTGTGTTGCTCTTTCTACCACTGAGGCAGAGTTTATGGCAATCACTGAAGCATGCAAAGAGTTGATGTGGATGAAGAAATTCATTCAGGAGCTTGGCTTTGTTCAAGAAAGATATCAACTATTTTGTGACAGTCTGAGTGCCATCTACCTTGGTAAGGACTCTCAGTTTCATTCAAGGTCAAAGCATATTGATGTCAGATATCACTGGATTAGAGATGTTTTGAGTTCTAAGTTGTTAGAGCTTGAGAAGATTCATACAGATGAAAATGGCTCTGATATGCTGATGAAGGTTCTTCCAAGGGAGAAGTTTGAAACTTGTTGCTTGATAGTCGGGATAGTGATGCCCTCCAAATAATTCGAAGGGGGAGATTTGATGGGCTTTCCTCATTATTTGAAGCTCGGCCCATTAAAAAACACATACAGTGGCAAAGCAGGTACAATAAAATGCATCCTCAAAACTTGTTAATACAATTTCAATACATCACAAGCTTTTATTCTTAAATTACTAACTAACTGAGACATGTCTCTTTCAGAGCCTATATGCATATCATAAAATTTTATTCAACAGGCCCTCTGAACATAGTAACTATTGGAAAATAGGTAGAGAAACTCCTATCTTTCCCTACTAAATAACTTCGACAGACAAATAACCAGGTTTAAAAAATAACAATCTCTTCCACAAGCTTTACCTCTTTTGCATTGCTTCCACAATAAATAAACAAACTTTGAACAGGAACTTTATGTTATTAATGCAGTTTTCGATGCTATCCCTGGGAAAATTCTCTTATGCTTTGTAAACAAGGAACAACTGTATATAGAGGTGAGAATTGGTTGGTAATTCAATAATTTAAAATCGGCCAATTCGGTACTTTTTTTTTTCAAATTTACTGATTGAATTCGATTTTGATTTCACTTAATACTCAAATGAATTCGATTTCCAATTCAATTGAATAAATCGATATATTAATTTGGTAACTGTATTCAAAAAAATAAAAAATTAAAAAATACAACGCATTATACATACATTATAGCCTTATTTTTGGTTCCCTATTAAATAGAATTTTCGTGGAATTAAAATGGCATCTAAATTAAAGAAAGCTAAAATTTCAAGGGATATCAAATTACAATATGAATTAAGTTATAATACCAATTACCAATCAAGTCCAAATGCATAAAACCTCATGAAGTTCAAACAAATAGGCTTAAGGAAATAATGGCCCAACCCAAAGACCAGGTAGCCTAAGCCACTACCAAATTACTAGCCTAATTAATGCTAAATTTGATAATTCAAATTCGGAACATATATCCAAAATTTGAAGTACTAAATTGAATTCAGTATATTCTTATTACCAAATTGGAATTTTATTTCCAAATACCAACCGAATTCGATTTCATTTTTTTCAAAATTTTTGAATTATCGAATTCGATTCAAATTCGGTCGATAATTCAGTATTTAATGAATTTACTCACTCCTAACCGAATGTGAAAGTTCAAAATACAAAACATGTTATCATCTCAGCATACATTACGTAACAAACTCCGCTGATTTCAATTTCTAAAATAAAGACATGTTGTTCATCATGTACTTGCCTAAAGATTGACATCTAAAATCCACCATAAAATTATGAAACCCATGTGTAACATTGGTTACATTTGTAACTAATGTATCGATGTTGCTTTCTAAACTGTAAAATGATGCTCTGTGTGATAAATGTTGTAATATTTAGATAGTCTACAAAAGTTTATGTATTGATGTTTACGTATTGGCGTTTATGTATGTAGGCTATGTTATCTGAATTTTAGCACAATTGTAACTAATTAATAATAATTTGTGTATTTGCTTCACTGATTTTTATTCCATACTTAACAATTATTTCATTTTTATTATATCCAATTTAATTTTTGTTTACACTAAAAGATGTCTTACATAACTTGTGATAATTAATGCCTACATTAAAAAACTTAAAATTGGGCCCTGGTGTGGCTAGACGCCGCTAGTGGTTATAAGAATGTTTTCGTGTGCTCCTTCTATCTAATGTAATTTACATTAGGGTTAATAATACTTTGTCCCTTTAAAGGTATAAGGGAGTTACACTTTGCCCCCCTAACCTTTAAATACTATACATTTTGCCCCCCAATCAATTAGGTGAGAGAAAATTTGGTTAAAATAAATAGTTAAATGACACAAATGCCCTTGACTTAGTAGACAGAAAAATTTCAGAAAAAAATTTAATCGTTACAATATTTTTTTAAAAATATTTTTACAAACTTCCAAATAAAATAAACTACTGAATTTTAGATGAATTAAATATAAAAAATAGCTAACAAAAAATGTGACTATGTTATCATAAAAAATTATACTTTTTGTACTATTGGAGAGGATCTCTACTAATTTTTTACTAAATAAAAATTATACTGTTATGAATGCAAAGCTAAAATTGTAACTTTTGATTTTTTTCTTGATTTAAGGAAAATTCTTAATTTACAAAAAAAAATCTTAATTTTAACTTTATATTCATGACAGTGTAATTTTTATTTGGTAAGAATTAGTAAAGGACCTCTCCAATAGTACAATAAGTATAATCTTTTATAATATTATTGTCACATTTCTTGTTAACTATTTTTCATATTTAATTCATCTAAAATTCAGTAGTTTGCTTTATTTAAAAGTTTTTCATAAATATTTTTATAAAATATTGTAACACTTGAGTTTTATTTTCGAAAATTTTCCTCTTTGCAAAGTCAAGGGTATTTGTGTCATTTGACTATTTCTTTTAACCAAATTTTCTCTCACCTAAGTGATTGAGGGGGCAAAATGTATATATTTAAAGGTTAGGGGGATAAAGTGTGACTCCCTTATACCTTTAGAGGGGCAAAGTGTTATTAACCCTTTACATTATTAAGCATGGGAGGTGTATCTAATGATTGCTCCTTTACAAACATAGCATGATTGATTGCCATCTTTATTTCCTAGTGGTTAAGCTATTTAGAGGGAGACCCAGTTCTGATATCAATTGTTAGTTCCAAAAGCAACCTAAGAAAGAAGACGAATTAGGTTGCCTAAGAATTAGGCGCATTTATGTTCAAATATTTACCCACTTTAATACTAAATGATTTTGCCTATATAAAAAAAACATTTAACAGTAACAAAGATAAAGATAAGCAAATATAAGGCTCAAAGCAATTAACGACATAAAGTTTAGAGAAAGGGTAAAGAAACAACCAATTTATAGTGGTTCGGTACCAAACTCAGTACCTACACCCACTCTTAAGTTCCTCAACTTGGAGTTCAAATCCACTATGAGCTTCTTCTTAAGTTGTGAAGCCAACCAACATGTACAAAAGGGAGGATTATTCTTGCTCTCTCTTTCTAGCTCTAGTTGATCCAAATCCTTATTTTGGTCATGCTAAGCTCTATTTAGACTAGCCAAGAGTTTATGACCACTCACAATCCCACACTTTGCTACACTCGATGTCTTTTACTCATGTTTAGAAAAGCTCTCTAATAAGTGCTAAAGTGCATTAGTTTTTAATAGGTTTTTAGGGTAGGTTTTTAGGGTTTTCTATGAGTTTTTCTCTATTTCTTAGTTATTTCTTCTCATTTGTGATTTGAATGCCAAATTGTGTAAAGATGTGATTTACATGTGATTTGTGTCATTTTCGTAGGATTTGCACATTGCATCACCAATTTGGATTAATTTAGATGGCAATTGGATGATATTTTGAGGTGATTTGAAGTTAGAGATGAGTTAAAGTCAAGAAATCCTCAAAGTGGTGCAAAGAAGCAATAGGCGAAGAAGAATTGGAAAGGAAACGGTTTGGCAGTCTGGATATATGTCAATGATTTAGTGATAACTGGAGATGGAGATATTGGATTAAGGTGATTCATGAAGCATTTTGAAGCTAAGACAATGATCTACAATTCATATGAAGACATCAAAGTCCAGTTCTTAAGGTTCGAAGGTCAAAATTTCAAGTTATTGAAGCATATTTGTACTGCAGTACTGTTCTGACCAGTTCTTAGTATTTCAGCTATATTTCAGCTTACAAAGCTTCAAATGACATAATTCTTGTTGATTTGGAAAGCTTATTCAAAGAGCTAAAACTTTTATGTTTTGAGGAAAAGCTAGTTCGGCCGTTTTCGAGGTGCAATTTTGCATGGAAGACAAGTGAAATAGTCTGACCAACGCCGCGGGTAAGGTCGTGCCGCAGCCTGGGGTGCGGCCTTGGTCAGAAAGGGAGGACACAAGGCCGCGGGTAAGGCCGTGCCGCGGCCTTAGCCGCGGCCTAGTGACAGAATGCTGCGTTTTTAAGCACTTTTGGGCGAATCTTTGCGGGGAGAAGAACCCTAACTCGAGGAAAAACACACACACGTCGCACACACCTCAAAAACACACATTTTGGCACATCTAGAGTGATGTAGGGAGGAGAAAGCAAGAGTAGAGGGACAACTCAAGGGCTTCAATGGTGAAAGCAAGAAGGATTCATCAAGATGCAAGAGAGGATTCAAGAGGGCTGCATGAGAATGAGCTTTCTCTTTTTTTCTTGTCTTTTGTTAATTTTATTCTTGTAATTATGAATTGAGTTGTTTATGATTTAGATGGGATGAACCCTAGATTCTTATGTCTATGATTTTATTCTTAGTTTAATGAAAGACCCGCTTTGTTCTTAGATTTATTCATGAGTTTATTTGTGTTTTGGATTGGGATTTGCATGCATCCTTCAATTCAAGTGTTGATTTTGTATGGGTATATCGAGAGATTGCACATATGATTAGATCACTTCATGAATAGAGAGAACTTGAATGAATTGCTAGAGATAGGATTACATGAGTTCTTCCTAAGTTGAGTTTTAGGATTAAAGCTCAACCACAAATGGAGTCCATTGATTAGAAATTGTATCTTTTAGGGGTTTTAATTGAGAAGAGATTCCAATTAATCAACCGAGAAGGTAGGAATTGTTTCACTTGAGAAAGGATATAATTCACATAAGGGACTCCGGGGTCTAAGAAATTGGGTTAATCATTAATCAAGTTAGAGTCTTGGCATGTTGGTTTAGGGGAATTCTTCATCTAAATTCACCTCTACTTTTGTCCATTCTCTCTACTATATTCTATATTGTCATTTAGTTAGATAATTAGTTTTAGCTAATTTGTATTTTCATTTAATTCGTCATTCACTTTGTGAGGTTAGATAATAGAAAGAAGGTTAATACTAGTACTTATATAGTCCCTGTGGGATATGACACTCGGTACTCCTGTACACTGTACTACTGGAAACGATAGGTGCACTTGCCTAAGTATCCATAGTATAGCGAAAGGGATATCACTCTCACAACCCCAACAATCTACCTACCAAAAAACTATAAGCCCACCCTAAACAAGAGAAATTTTCTCCCAAAATCACTCTAAAATTTTTGTAAACTTTGTGGCAAATGTTCATTTAATTCTACACTAATTGGCATTTATAAGAGATGAGGATTGTGCTAGAAATAACTTCCTACAGTCCAATGGATAATTTTGTAAAAACTAGCCATTAGATAGAAAAATTCATAATCTGGATGTCCGCATTACGAACTGGACATCCGCGTCAGGTGTTCGCATCTACATCCACAACCATTCTGAGCATTTCATTTTAAGCCAATCTAGGCATGAGGATGTCCGTATGCTTATCCACTTGTTCGTCCGCATCAGTTTCTGCATTGCATCCACATGGAGTCCGTATTAGAACCCGCATTCTTTATGGAAAGAATCCGAATGTCCACATCTCTGCTATGTGTGTCCGCACCATCATCCGCGTAGTTGATTCTTTGTAGTTTTTCATTCTATTTGATTCTCAAATCAACCTAACTTGTTTGAGCTATAAGGACAACTTGATAGACTATAAGACTGCTTCATTATTTGTTTGGTAATGATAAAAACTAGATGATTTATGATCATGAGGTCTTGATTTTTATAAGATCTTAGACCTTTGATATTATCTTTCTTAGTTTTAATAAAAGTGGAGAGGTTTCTCTTTTTTTTTTTTTTTTAAATCTCTGATTCAAACCTCAAGAATTCGTTCTTATACTTTATTTCTCACGCCACGTGTTCCAGATAAAAAACAAATGAAAAAGAGTACAATAGATGGTCTTTTATGGGTATAAAGTTACTAAGAAACATATATCAAAGTAAGATCTAAACAACTATTTAAAACCCGCTAACTTTCGTAACGTGCTGCCAATTCCCACGTTGTTGCCGCGGGCGTGAATGAACCGAGGGAACCGACCAACGTTCTGACCATTCTCACAGCAATTCAATTATCCCAAATTTGACCAATCCGTTTTGATTCCCCTGGACGGGAATGGTCGTGGAAATCATTTTCCACGTGATTTCCCAAGTATTCCTCCATATTTAAGCTATGAAAATCTTAAAACATGATGATAAATGAATGGTTTTTTCATGAGAATTCTTCCTCTAATCTCTGACCTAAACCTTGAACAACAATACAAAGCTACTTGATAGATGACGCACAACTTCTTGTCATGCTTTGAGTCCTGACGAACAAACAGATGAAAGATGAAACTTAGTAATTCATATTATTCATCCACTTATGATGACATCTGCATGCTTAATCCTTGATAATGCAGCTCAAAATACGAGGATTTTTCCCTAATCATTAGAAATTCATTTTCATGGAGGTTATCTTAAAAGTGATATTTGCTAGGACTAGCCCTGTACGTATCACAATGACAAGAGAAAACCATGTAGCATTGCATGATTCGAGTCATAAAATTGGAAAGATAGATATATAATTAGTTTACCTTTTTTTTTTTTGTTTAATATCTTTTCTAAATGCTTCAATTTGCCAAGTTCTACTTTGATATACTTCACCTTCGGAAAGAACAACAAAAGAAGAGAGAAATTTTTTAGTTGGATTAGGATAGTCATTTTAAGAAGTGCCAACTGATAGTGACAATTCTAAAGTTCTTTATTATTTGGTTAAAACCAGTTCTTGACAGGTGATGCAAGTGCCATGAAAAAAAAAATCTTCAAAGCAAACTAATCACATTCTATGCTTGACTAGATATAAATAAATTTAGGAATAGTCCAAAAGCTTTATGAGAATATATTACAATACGTCCAAAACGTTATGGTGACTTCTCAAATCGATTCCTCCATTTCACCAAATTGGGGGCGAATTGAATATTCACCACGAATATTCCAGAAACAATAGTAACATTCCATATTCTTTCCAGCTTTGTTCGGACGCCTTTTAAGCATGAAAGCTCTTGCGTGCAAGCTAGCCATAGCTTCTAAGCGTGAGATTTTTTTTTTTTTAATTTTTGTTTTGCTGATTATATTTTTAAAATTTTTTTGTTTTGCTGATTATCCTTTTCCAAGTATTTCTATTGACGATTACGTTTGAAATGATTCGTTTGAAAACTTCTATTTCAATACAAATTTTCTTGGATTTGAAATGGAGGAAAAAAAAAAAAAAAAAAAAGCAGACAGCATGACTATGGAATTTTAGGATTGAAAGGAAAAGCAAATAAAATATCAATTGACAATCAGAGAGAACATAGAAAGGTGAATGACAATAATTTAAAAGATAATTATGTATAACTCAAAAAATTGGTTAGAGAACGTGTACAAATAGTATTTCAAAATATTATTCAAAATAATGAGTTATCCAAAAAAAAAAAAAAGTAGTTGTTATTTCAAACTCTCCAATGATCTAAATTCTTTATATATTTGCTCTTCCAAAACAAATAGGTAGAGTTAGAATCAATATCTTCTAATTTTCAAAATAGTGTATCTTTAAAATATTAGCAGGAATAATATATTGTAAATGGAAAAAGACTCACACTATGTGTGTGTAACTTTAAAGAACTGATAAACAGAAAACTAGAAAAAAAAATTCATTTATTATTTACGAACAAATTTGACATTATTAGTTTTAATGAGTACAAAAATATATAAAAAAAAATTAAAAGTTACGTGCACCAAAAAGTAGAACAACTTGCTGGGGCTGTGTGTGCGTAGAAAATTAGAAATTTTGGCATAATAAGCACGGCAGATGAGCATAAAGTAAAGAAAGAAAAAACAGCCAAAATGACCACTCAACATGACCACTCACACCCTTGCCAAAAAACAGAATAAAACCAAACGCATTTTCCTTCTCCTCTGCCTTTTCCTATAATCAAGGACTTCCTCCTCCTCCTTTCACGTCTCCATTTATTCATCACCGCCACCCCCAACCTTCTCTTCTCCCCTCTATATCTATACAAAATTGAGTTTTTCTTTTTTTTTTTAATGAATATTTTTGCAGCAATAGGATTGAAAGAATAAGAAGAAGAGAGAGGAATTTTTAGCTTGCAGATTTTCATATCTCAGAAGGTTAGTTCTTTGCTATTATACTCAGTCTCATTCATTATTGCTTTCTTCTGTTTTTTTCTTCCCTTTTGATAAAAATTCAAGATACCCCAGATGCACATCTGCCTGGGTTTTTAATTTTTCACATTTTGGTGCTGGAGATTATTGATGAGGCAAAAGGGCTTCCGAGTCTTTGCTTCATTGACGCCATTGTTGAGGAGGGAGGGATTTTTCCAAGGATATATAGGGAAGGTCAAATCTGTCTTTTCGCATGCCTGCGATGGTGAATGGATCCTGAGTCAATCGGATTTCACGTATCGTCTGTCGGGAGCGTCATTAGTGGCACACACACCTTAAATCCCATGTATCTTTAGTTGCGCGGCCTCAACGTGTTCCTACTCTCGTGGGTTGTTCGTGTTTCCGAGCTTACCCCTACTCATCCTGTGTTATTCCAAAACTATCCTTTTATTTCAATTTTTTTTTTCATAGTGGTATTTTTGTCCATTCTTATGTCTTGTACAATGATACTCCTAAGTAAATCCTTGGAAGAAATTCATTGTTTTAGCTTTCACCCTCCAATTTTTTTGGTTCTCTTTGGACTCATCAAGGACTCAAAATTACAATTTATGATGTAGATTGGACTACATCTATATCACCACTCCCTTGATTGGTTGTTAGTAAAGTGCATTTAGACTGTTACAGTGTCAGTTGGCCAAGAATCAATTACCTCGAACCATTAAGCATGCGAAATGTCAAGGTTTGACAACTTGAAATTAGTTGTGCTATCTATCATACAAAATAATTCAAATTGTGATCTTAATAAATAAAAAGGAACTGGCTGGATGCAATAATTTTTCTTTTTATTTATTTATTTATTTTGAAGTTGTTTGGTCTAGATTAGTAATTTTTGAATTTTGACGAGTACAATGAAGTCTTTCTACGTGATGAATGACCTCATCAAAACACTCCCCGGGCAGTCCACCACCACAGCAAAGAGAGGCATCACATCACGTTATATCGTCATATGTTTGCCTTAGGAAACTTCACTATCACCATCCAAATTTCCAATCCCAACCGCCCAACCTTGCCTACCCCACCTTCATCAAAATCCCATGACAAAAAAGGGTTCTTTTTATTTTTCTTGAAGGGGAAAAAAAGATTATCATCCACGTGTCATGAACCCACTTGCTGTTGCTCCCAATATCTGTCCTGGCCATTCCATGGTGTCTCCATACTTTTTATTTATTACTGTTAATCTTTATTATTATTTTTGGGGAATATGTTATATAATCTCATAAAAAAAATGTTATATAATTTTATGTTTGATGTTTAATTTGTAGGACGCGTTTGAAGGAAATAAGAGGTTTTGACTATTCAATCAAGCAAATTTCTCCTCTGTCTGGTCAGCGGCTGACTGGCTGCTGATATAGTTTGAACAAAAATTGAATTGGTCGGTCGGGCTGTCAATACATCCGTGTTTATATTTATGTTGACAGCCCGATTTCTTTTTAGGTATTAGAAAACCATCCCACCATAATTCAAACAGGTAATCTAACCTCTCCTATTCAATCAGCTTCTTTCACGTTCTTCACCCGAATTTTTTTTTCTCACGTTTCCCTCGTGCATTGCAATTGTTTGATTTGAAAATTTTATTTTAGTTGATTTTCTTGCAGGTGGCATTATAAAATTTTCAAATCTTGGATCAGAGTTGTTGTGTTTATGAGGGCTGTTGTGTTATTGGTATGAAATTTTGTGAAACTTGTAAGCCATCATGGGTTCCTTGTCTGGAATCTTTCAAAGGCCGGTACTAGCGGCTTCCGCCGTTTGCGTTGCTTCTATTTCATCTGACATTCGTGATAAATTCTGGCCTAATGATTCATCAGATACATGTTCTTCCTTAGAACAGTCGAGTTCCTTGTCATCTGATTCGTTAGATGAATTAAAATCATCTTGGGTGTCAAAGGTATCTGTTTCCAAGCTTGCTAACTTGTCGTTCATAACAAGAATTCGTGTTCCTGTTCCTGAGGTAAATAATCGGATACCCATCTCAAGTTCTTGTTCTGTTCCTAGTTTTTCGTTTTCTTCTGTTGTCCCCTCTCCTGCTTTAATCAACTCATATCAGTCGGCTGAATTGACGAAAGCTGCAAAGCCTGCTTCATACCTGTACAATGTGTCTTCCTCACCCTCGGAAGTTCTGTATAGATGGCATTTGCCAGAGCCTAAGGCTTTTGATGTATCTGGTAGTTCGGATTGCTCTTCAGTAAAATCTAGGACAGTTGTTGTTTTACTTGGGTGGTTAGGCGCAAAACAGAAGCATCTGAATAGATATGCAGAATGGTACACCTCAAGAGGTTTTCATGCCATAACATTCACCTTCCCAATGTCAGAGATTCTTAGTTATCAAGTTGGGGGAAAAGCTGAGCAGGATATAGAATTGCTTGTTAACCATTTGGCTGATTGGTTGGAGGAAGAACATGGAAAGAACCTGGTTTTTCACACATTTAGCAATACAGGATGGCTAACGTGAGTATATCTACACTATCATATCCTTCCTTCCCCCCTCCTATCCTGCCCCCATTGCAAAAAAAATTAAATAAAAACACATAACAAAACATGGATGTGAATGTTTTTCGTATAACTCCGCCACGCATTGTCCTGCAGATATGGTGTCATCTTGGAGAAGCTTCAGAGAACTGATCCAAGTCTAATGGGAAGGATTAAGGGTTGTGTTGTGGATTCTGCTCCTGTGGCAGCTCCTGATCCACAGGTATTTTTGTTCAGAGACTGCTATGACTGTTTACTGGAGTGATTTGGAAAATAACATTCTTCTTGGTAGAATATTACGCCAGTGAAAAATTTTCAACCATACTTTGACTACTTAAAACAGGCTTTCCAGTTTGCTTAGTTGGTTTTCCTGATGATCTCAATCTTCTTAGTTGTAGCTTGTCAGTACTATGAGTAGAATTAACTAGTAATTTTTCTATGAATTTGTTTCATTATTCCTTTTGCAGCTTAGTATATGTGTTTATTTGTTACTGTGTAGATTTCTTGCTCCATATGCTGATTTTGTCAAAGGAAAATATTTGAAAATATTCGTACCTCTGTATTTTTTATATCACATCATTGTTTCAGCTTCCATGTCGATTTTAGTGCTTACAATGACATTGTTGAAACAGCATTGAGATAAAAGATAGTTGCGGATGTTTTCCCTTCAGGGGTCCTCTTATGCTTAGAAAATAGTCTCATATTCCTATGATGGGAGAGAGTAGGTTGAGGAAAGAAGTTATATGTTTTTTTTTTTATATCTGGAATTTGGATTTGCTGTTTTAGGGGAGAGCGATGAGGATGATTGCAAGCCACTATATCCGATGATGATACAGTTTCTGCTTTGTATGCCTCTTTCTCGTGTTGTTTAAGGATATTAATCTGTTATCAACCTTTTTACATATATTAGGTCTGGGCCTCTGGATTCTCTGCTGCTTTTCTTAAAAAGAATAGTGTTGCAACAAAAGGTGTAGCGAGCAAGCAAAGTGCAGAGATGACAGCAGGAAACAATACTGTTGCTGAAGCCAAACCGGAGTTGTCTGAAGCAGCACTCTTAGTGGTCCTGAAGAAGTTCTTCGAAGTTGTCTTGAATCTTCCTGCGGTGAATAGGTAAGGATGGCTCTTTACCCTCTGTTGTTAATGTTTACTATGGTATGATGCTTGAAGTTGCAATTTCTTGTTGGCTGGATGATGCCAAATACATTTCTATTGGTCTTGTATACTGTAGAAGTTACTAGAATTCTTTCTTCTGATGTTTTAATTAAAAACAATGCATTGATCATATTCTAGGTTCTACAGATCAGCTTAATTTAATATTGGTCTGATAGCATCCTTTACTTTGGTCGTTATTTACTCCTGAACTTCTTACTTACCATTGTCTCGTTTTAACAAATTATAGGAGGTTGACGGATGTACTCAGTTTGTTGACATCAAAACAACCGAGCTGTCCACAATTGTATATTTATAGCTCTGCAGATAGGGTCATTCCTGCCAGATCCGTTGAATCTTTTATTGATGGACAGCGAAGGAAAGGACGCGAGGTCAGAGCATGCAACTTTATCTCCACACCCCATGTCGACCATTTCCGGAATGACCCCAAACTGTATTCTACTCAGCTCACACAGTTTTTGGATGATTGTGTGCTGACTTGCTGCAGAAGTTCTTAAATAGATCACTGACTTGTCTTTAACTCATTCTTTTGTTTCATAATATTTTTTTTTTTTATCTCTCGTACACAGACAACTCGCTCATTGCTGTAGAGATTATATCATTTTCTTTTCCTTTTCCCTCTCCACTTCAATTCATATTTATACTCTGCTCAGAAAGAGATAGTTACTACTAATTCAATAATTGAACATATTATCTAATTCAATATTACTAGCTGCCATTGATTTTTGTACCTTCTCCATTACCCTTGCACTATTCATTTTGGCAGCTGATGGTTGGAGTATTCCAAATTTCACGTGGGCTTGTTTCTCGTGGTAGGCTTAGTTTTAGATAATCGGAAATATGGAGTTCGTAGACGTTTTATAGTGCTGGTTTACCGTGTTATTGTCCACATAAATTTCTTGTGATTGTCTGATGTTTAAGCTACCTTGTGTATGTATGTACAGAGGTCTAACCAACTGGGCAAGCCGAGTTGGCTAGGGAATACAGGTCCCTTGTATATGTATTCATGTATAGATGTGTAACCGACTGGGCGAACTCAATTGGTCAGAGAATACAGGTCCTTTGTATATGTATTCATGTATAGAGGTCTAACCACTGGGCGAGCTCAATTGGTCAGGAGAACACCTTAAAAGTGTTTCTTTTGCCAAATGTTAGGGATTCAAACTCACCTTTGGAAATTAGAAGAAATGGAATAGGGAAAGGGATTAGATATTAATTATATTGAGAGTCACACCCTAAATTGATTTTAAAGAAAATGTAAGAAAGGGAATAGGGAAAGGGATTAGATATTAGTTATATTGAAAGTCACACCCTAAATTGATTTTAAAGAAAATGTATAGAGGTCTATTTTTTTCTTTTTATTTTTCTAAATATTCCTACTAGTTGCTTGGGCCGATTGGGCTAAGGTGTTCATTTTTTTTTTTATCAATTATTGTTGTATTACATGTTTGTTGTCTCACACAAGTGGGGTGAGACTCTCAATAGTGTGCTGGGTGAGATCCAAGACTGTTTGCCATATACAATTTGAAAGTATGGCTCTCTGAAATTACCTAAATCCTTGGTGTTCATTTTTTTAGAACAATAGGCAGAGAAAAGGAACGGAGATTTTTTAAGACGAACCGAAGCATATTGTTATGTTTTTAAGAAGACAAATGTGCCCCCATTATATTGTCATATTCCCTGGAGCATCTTATTTGATATTCTTTCTTGAATATTTGCACTGATAATTATTTTGATAGTATGTCACGCTTTTATTTATGGGTGGATGAGCGTTAAACGGTTGGGACAAGTGCATCTATCTCTTGTATGGTACAAATGAATCTAGCGTATCTGGGTTATTTACCAAAATATTTGTATTTTTAATCAAAATAAAAATGATGTTTTTATTCATGTCCTAAGGTGATGAAGTCGATTTCTTGAAAATCGTTTTTAAAGTTAACTTTTAGGAAATGGGCTTTGAATTTTAGTCGAAATTGACTCTAAATCGAATTTAGTTGAAATCGATTTTTTTAATCTTTGGTTGTGATCAACCTTTTATTTTAGTTGAAGAGTGTTGCCCATTAACTTTTTTTGGTTAATTTGAACAAAATTAAATCAATTTTTTAGAAATGAAATTTAAAGTCAATTTTTAAGAAATTAACTTCACTCCTAAAGTAGAATTTTAGGAAATCAACACGAATAATAAATAAAGTCGGTTTTGTTGGAATCAACGTTTTCTCATTCTTTCTCGGACTAATTTGAACAGTAATCGAGGTGAAATCGATTTTTTAACATCAACTATGAAGTTAATTTTCTGAAAATTGATTTCAATGTTTTGAAAATAATGAACGAAAACATCAGTAACTTTAAATTTTGATTAAAATTATAAATATTTTAGTAAATAACCATACTTTACACTCACACACGCTTCCTAGTAAGGTTGGACAAAAAAAAAAAAAATAAAAAATAAAAAAACTACAAAATTGGTCAATCTCAAATAAAAAAATGTGGGTAATTGAACCGGATTTGAAAGCAGTTTGAGGAATAAACTTTATTTGACAAAGCAGTTCCTATTTGATTCCAAATTTTAATTTTTAGTGTAGACACCAAATTTTGACACACATTTTATAAAATATGCGTATTACTTTATTTAGGGGTTATTATGATTTTTAGGGGCTAATTATAATTTTTGTGTATATTACGTCTAATTTGTCGTGCCAAGGGCAAAATGGTAATTTCACCATATAAATATTAGTTTATTTTATTTTATTTCTTAAATACATTGATTTTACTATTTTTATCATTATTTATAATTTTAATGATTTTTAGGAGTCATTTGTTATTTATTTAAAAATATGCTATTTTTAATTCAACGGCACGTTTTTCAATGCACTTTCTTATTTAAAATTTTTTCTTTATGAGAATTATGTGTGTGTGCATTTTATAAATTTTATGTAAGGAAAATTTTCATAATTAATTAATTAATTAATTAATTTTAAAGACCATTGGTTGTTTATTTTAAATTGTATTTTTTCTAACCTAGAATTAACTTTTTTACACTGAATTTTTCTTTTTCCTTCTTATAATATTGTATTTTAGTTTTAAAAGTGTTCAAGTAGTTTTTATTTTATATTAGGTTATTTCATTTTATGTTATTTTTACTTTTTCATTTATCTTTGTTTTCTTCATTTTCTTCATTTTCTTCTTTTTCAAAAAAAAAAAAAAAAAAAAAAAAAGGGGCAGACAGAATGCTTCTGCAAACTCCATACCCCAAACCATGCCTCCTCATCATCACTTTCCAACCCCCCTGCAATTCAGCAGATTTTGAGGGATTTGGAAGGAATTTTTGTTCATTTTTTTCCTCACAATTCCCTCCTCTCTCTTCCCTCTCTGCAGAAACACACACAACCTCACTCCCTCTACATACAACACACACGATTCACTCAAATCACCTGCACAAGCACAAAAACACACACACAAATACATTGACCACATCCTGCAACATCCAATTCACCCTCACACACAGAACACCTGCACTCTCCCTCTCCTTCACTCTCTACTCTCTCGGCAATCAGACAACCCACACTCACAGACACACAACACTCACACACACCTGCGCTTCTTTCCCCTCCATACTCCCTCTGCAATCACACACAAACACAACAGACACACAGGCCTCACACACAAATTCACACAACCTGCATTCACTCCCTCACTCTCTCGGCAATCAGACAACCCACACTCACAGACACACAACACTCACACACACCTGCGTTTCTTTCCCCTCCATACTCCCTCTGCAATCACACACAAACACAACAGACGCACAGACATTCAAACACACATTCACACAACCAAAAGCACACAGCCACACACACGACGCACAGACACACAACACTCACACACACCTGCATTTCTTTCCCCTGCATTTTCCGCACACCACACACATTACACACACAGATACACACAGACAGACAAACGCACACACAAAACACACACCTGCATTTTCTTCCTCACTCTCACACTTCACCAGAAACACGCACAACACACATTCACCTGCACACACAACACATACACCCGCACACATACACCTGCAAAAAAAAAAAAAAAAAAAATCAACAAACAACAACAACAGCAACAGCAACAGCACCATCACCGCCCCTATTCCAGGTAAATTTCCTACTCTTGCTTTCAAATTTTTCTTTTGTTTTGTTTTGTTTGTTTTGTATAAACCATAAAAAGAAAAACAAAAAAAAAAAAAAAAGAAAACTGAAAAACGTCCGGCCGAGAGAGAGAGAGTTGGAGAGAGAGAGAGAGAGAGAGAGAGAGAGGCCTGTGAGAGAGAGAAACGACGGCGAAAAAAAAAAAAAAAAAAAAAAAGGGGGAGAGCAGATCGGGGGGAGGGGAAAAGAAAAGGGAAGAAAAGAAGAAGAAGAAAAGGGAAGAAGAGAAGAAAGGAAGAAGAGAAGAAAGGAGGAAGAAGAAGAGAAGATCAGAAGGGAATCGGGGGGGGGGAAGCAGAAGGGAATCGGGGAAGAAGAAGAGAGAAAAAGAAAAGAGGGAAAAGAAAGAAAAGGAAAGAAGAAAAGAGAGAAAAGAAAAAGAGAGAAAAGAAAAAAGAGAGAGAAAAAGGAAAGAAAAAAAAATAAAAGGAAATCTTAAAAAAAAAAAAAAAAAAAACCGGAATCAGCCGAAAAAAAAAAAAAAAAAATATTTTGGTGAAACTACGTCGTTTTGACGTAGTTTCACTCAAAACTACGTCATTTTGATTAGTTTAGTTTTTTAATTTATTTTTAATTAATAATAGTTATTTATTTTATAGTCCTTGTACTTTCATTAATGCTACTGTGGCCCCGATAATTTTTGATTTGTGCATTTAAATTTCTGTTTATTGTAGATTGGCCCCCATAATTTAATTTTCTTTGCAATTAGGTCCCGATTAATTGCATTTAGGTCCCTCAACTTTTAGATAATTATAATTTTGCCCCCTACGTTTTTTTAATTTTTCATTTTGACCCCTATATTTGTCGGTAATTACATTTTGACCCCTATAATTTTTCTGGAATTGCAATTTTACCCTCTGATATTTATGGAAATTGCAATTTTGCCTCCCAAACTTTCTTTTATTATATTTTAGGCTTTAAATGTTACTGAAAATTACATTTTGGCCCTTATACATTGCTGGAAATTCCATTTTTGTCATAAAATGTTGCTGGAATTCTATTATAGTCTTTGAATATGGCTGGAATTTGCAATTTGGTCCATCATGTTGCTGGAATTTTGCATTTTTGCCCCTAAACCTTGCTGGAATTTCATTTTGCCATTATATTTTTGTTGGAATTACTCTATTGTCCTCCAATGTTGCTGGAATTTATATTTTTGCTCTCCAAATAGCTAAAACTTGAAATTTTGCCTTTAAATGTTTGCTGAAAATTGTGTGTTATCTAATAAGCTTGCTGAAATTGTGTTCTTGGCTTTAAATATTGCTGGAATTTTTTATTTTTGGGCATTATACTTGTTGAAAATTACATTTTAGCTTTTAAATTTGTTGTAAACTATGTCATTATCTTAATTAGGGTTTGAAATTATAATTTTACCTTTTTGTTCCTCATAAATTACATTTTTCACTTTAGAATATTGCTCAAATTTTCACTTTTTATCCAAATCTTATAATATTTTATTTTTGTAAAAAAAAAAAAACAAAAACAAAAAAGTATTAATTAAAATTAGTTAAGTCCTCAAAGCTTTAAATTATTTCTTTTTACATTTTCTTTATTTATTTTTATCAAACTTATAATTAATGTTCTAGAATGGGGTCTTGTTAGTCTAATTAATGTTCAAATTAGTCTCTCTATTTCCCTTTTAGTTATTTTAATAATTCTTATTTGAGGTGTTTAAACTTTCAATGTATGTATTATTGTATTTTATCTTCTATTATTATTATTAGTATTATTATTAGTTTTATTTTATTTTATCTTTGTTGTTTTGCTTTATTTATTTATTTATTTACTAACTTATTTTTACTTAAACAATTTTCATTTTTCTCCTAAATGATTAATTATTGTTATCATTATTTTTCTTTCTCTTATTTTGTTTATTATTGCTATAATTGTTTGAATTATCATAGCATGTTCATAGTGATCGGTAGAAAATTATTCAATTAGTGATTGATTTATTAAATAGTGATAATTTTGACATGTTTGTTCATTTTAGTAGCCATTTATACCGGGTTTACGAATGAGAGGTACCTCGATTACCCTTCCAATATTTCTTTTTATGTGCTCCTACGTGCTCCTATGTGTTTTAATGTATTTTTTCTGTTTATAATTTTTGTTTATGTATGAATGTTTATTTATTTATGTCATATTATTTATTCAAATTTAATTTTGATTATTCAAAGAAATGTAATAGATAGGTAATTTTCTATTTAGCAAAAAAAAAAAAAAAAAAAAATTTTTTGTATTTAGATAGTTAATGTAATAGATAGTTTACGTTTTATCTATTTAATTAAAGCCTATGTATTTTAGATAGAAAGTGTAATAGATAGGTTAGATAGGTTATTTTTAGACTGCAATTAGGTTATTCTCCGATGTAATAGTTAGGGCTTTGTGTGCTATGTGTGTTATGTGCTTGTGTGTTTTATTCGCTTTTCCTAGGAACTTGCATCTAGAATACCATGCTTATGTGCTATGTGCTCCTACTTGCTATTACTTGCTTTTATGTGATTTATTGCTTTAATACATGCTTTATTTATTTACTTGCTTTAATTATATATGTGTATCGTCGCCACACTAGTCCAACGCTAGTTGTGGTTAATTCCGGTTTCTTCGCTAGTCCAACGCTAGCGGAGAATTTTTAGAAAATAGGCTAGTCCAATGCTAGGCCTTTAGATCATTTTAGTATTAGGATCATTTCTCGCGTGTTCATGATATTTCACACACATTTTTATCTTTTAGGCCTTTTTTCATTTTTGTATAATTTTTATATACTTTATCATTTATTATCTATTTTTAACATCTACCTAGTGCATAACATTTAGATTCCACTACACATAGAATTTTAGGTCATTTGTGTGATTTGACTAGAAATAGTCAATCTACTCACGTGGGAAGCGATGGCGTACATGTCGTTCCCCCCTCCGTGAGTAGAAACAGTTAGTCACGAGTTTATTAGTCCCCCGTACCCGTTATGTTGCATTCCTACTCTCTTTGATCATTTATTACCTATACTTACTATTTTCCTTTTCTTTTGCATTTCATTTTGCATCTATACTCGTGACTCCATCGAGGTCTAGACTCGAGTTTCGCAATTAATGCGATAATCCGACCAAACCTCAATGGAATATTTCGTCCCTTATCGATATCCATTTTTAGGATTAGATTTGCATTCATATAGTTGCATCCAAATGTGATAAAATCTTAGGGTTATATTAGGAAAATTTAGACTAAACCTCGCAACTAGTTTCGGCTAGGTTGAAAGGGTGCCTTAGGCGCGAGCCTTTGCCTTCCCTTTCTTCAACTGTGACTCCCGAACCCTTTTCTCTTGTTTTCAAAAGACCTGGAGTCGTCTAAAAGGGTTTTTCTTGTTTTTCTTATATTTTTCCAAAAATCATTTCTTTAAATAAATAATTTCCAAATTTTTTCCTTCCACAAAATATTTTCGGGTGACTTGGTACACCAAAACTCAATACCAAGTGGCGACTCCTTTTTCACTAAAAAACCCTTTTTAGACTCTATTTTCGGGCCCAAAAATCGTCGCATTTCAAAAGTCCCATTTTAGGCCCTTTTTCTTTTATTTTTAAAGTAAAGCATTTGTTTTGTCACATTTTTATCGAATCATCTTTTACAAAGCATTTTCAAAAAATTAGTTTTTACAAAAATTTACACGTTTTTTTAATAACCACAACATTACATTTAATACTTCCTTTTCCCTTTTCCCGACATCTTCTTTACACTTTCTATTTATTTTCGAAAAATGGGGCGCGACATTTAGAAAACTGTAATTGACTAAATTCAGTCCACATATACATGTTAAAAGTTAATACTATAGAGGAATTGAGCACCATTAAATCATTTCATACTTAGGGAAAGTCAAAGACCACAGTATTATATTTTTGTTTTCATTTTTTGATTTGTACATTATTATATGCTTTCATGATGTTATTATCTTATATTTCTTATTACTAATTAAAGAATTATTTTCATACATCTTAGATATCAAGAATAGGAGGCAGAAAAAATATTTCGCTTACTTTGTTGCGAACAGCTTGGATTTGCAACGTTTTTTACTTGTTAAATGGATGCAATGTTTATGTTTTCTAGTTTTTGTAATTATGTTTAGAGGTATTTGAAATTATATAATTAGATATTTCTTAATTTGAATATTTATTTATGTTGTAGTATTATCTTTATAGACTAGATTCTTTGTTTTTCTTTTTACTGTCCCTGTTGACAATTACCTACATCATACCGTTCTGATTACCACAGTTCTCGACTTCTTTTTAATTTGCTGTTATTAATGAGAGTCAAATATGGTTAGTAAATTAGAGAAACTGATAATAGCAATTCTAAGATTACTCTGCTGGGGAAGGGCTCCATGAGGCCCTCTCTAGCCACCAGCCCACTGGACTGGGGTTCGGTGCATCTGCTTTTCATTACCCCTATATTATGTTAAACTTCTTCGAAATGGAAGCCATTGCAACAAACTGCACAAAGTTGTATACATGCGAGTTGATGATGCTGTAAATATCCAAGCCAAAAAGAAAATAAAAAAACAATGAACAAAGTAGAAGCACCATATATTTTGATGAGAAATGAATAAAATTAAGGATGATCTTGTGTTCAATGAAATAGCTTTGTTTATAATCTTGAAAATTCTATCGGAAACGATAAATGGGCCTATTCCTTCACCATAACATAAAATTCTATTGGTTTGTACTTCTTTTTTTTTTTTTTTTGGTTACTAAACCAAAAAATTTTGAGGAAAAAGTATAAAAAAAAAAAGATGTTCTGGCTAAACCAAGCTCACACTTAAGTGCAGTAAGTGTGAGTCGTTACATAATTTGAACAAATTATTGTAAACATGAGGTCAATATTTTAGGAAAATTAGAAAAGCATTATTGTTAAAGAATCAGAGGCATACAAAATAGAACACTTGGTTTCTTTCAATTTGGACTTTAAAATGTTTGCCCTCAATGTTCCATAAATAATGCCTGTTTCTCGTGAATATTTATTATATAATTTAACCAAAGGATGTAAATGTTGTAAGGGAATGAAGTGAGCGAAACTAGGTGTTTTAATTTGGGGTGTGTTTGTTTGGATTTTTTTTAGATTGAAAATGTCAACAAGTGGTTATTAATTAAAATTCAAATTCCTCCCAATGACATTAGTGGGGAGAGAAATTTCCTACAATTTAAAAATAATCACCTAGTCAAACCGTGGATAGGTTTAGTAGATCTTATTGTAATATCCTAGAAGAAGCCAAAAAACAGTAAGAAATGGTTGCCTAGGAAAATAAGAACGAACATGAAATACTTTGCTCAAACTCAGCAAATCTCATCTAGAGTGGGCTCAAGAGCTGAAAAGTAACTTGCCATCTTGCTTGTGTGGTGTTCTTGAGTTTCTTCTCCTTTGATCTTACTATGTGAAAAAAATGTGTGTTTTTGTGTGTCTTTGATCCAAGTGTGTGCTTGTGTGGTGTGTTAGTGTGTGCTTGTGTGGTGTGTTAGTGTGTGCTTTAGGTAAGAGTGTATGCAAGAGTTATTCTAGGATTTTCTAATTTTCTCTTTTTATTTTTTATTTTTTACCAAATGGGGTATTTATAGTGTGAAGTAATCTTATCCTTCAAGAATGAGTAAAATGATTAAAATACCCTTGACCATTAAATCACAATTTTACCCTTAAAATGATTTTTGACACAAAAATTAAAATTAAACAAAGTGTCATGATTTTTTTAAAAACACCCAAAAATTGGAAAAAACAAAAAAAAATACAAATAATGAATTTATTAATAAAATTCAAGCGAAAAATACATTTATATGTGATTTTACTCTTGTGTTGGGTGCACCCTATCCCAAAAGAATGCAGATTTGGGATTTTCACAAACTGTGCACATCTTTTTTTTGTTTGTAATCATATCTTCATAAAAATTAGATACTGGTACTTCTTGAAAACAAGGCTGTAGCGGAGTTGCTAAATTCAGTTTTTCTTTAGGATCTCCACTGTTTTTGAGAATGGTACTGGATGCATCATCAAGATTAAGAATCCCAAATTTAGTTACTAAACTTTCTTTGTTCGCCACAGAAGTTGTTAGTAATGAATTATATCGATGAAACCCCATATTTACGTTGTTTGTATCCATCACTAGGAACATACCCTAACTGTGGTAGTGATCCCACTTTTATTCTCTTCACTCCAAATTTTGATACCTGTTTCAAGTTCACATTAAGTTCATTCACAACAATGGGAATGAAAGCAATGAAGAGATCTGTAATACTACAATTTCTTGCCAAAAAAGCAGAATAATCATTGCTTGAAAGAGTAACTAGAGCCAAGGAGTTTTCCAGGTCGTATGCTGTGCACACTGATTTGTTGATGAGTTCCTCAAAATAATCAGCTTAGGTGGAGTTGTTAGACACTGAAAACAAACAATTGAATACTCTAGCCCCTTCAAAGGAAAATTCATCCCATAATACAATTGATTCTGTGCATTATCCTCAATTTATAAGGCATTGGATGCTTTAGTCCCAAGTATTCAGCAACATACGTCACGAACTATCAATGGCCTCTAATAGAGGAGTTATAATAGGTAACAAGTTTAAGCAAGAACTTTAAACCTTAGACTTTCATATCATGAACTACTATTAACTTCAAAAAAGATCTCCAAGAAATCATATATGTTAAAGTAAATCTATCAATAATGTCAAATTTTGGAGTTGAAGGTATTCTATTTATCAATTGACAAATTGGCAACAATTAAAGCTCTAAGGCATAGTGAATTTTTTAGAGGCAAATTAGCAATTCAAGCCTTAAAACAAGCCGTATTTTTAGTCTAACTACAATTATACTAAAAATACATTATCTCTTTGGTCATCACTTCATCATAAGAACATACCATTAGTCATTGAAGTTTTTATTAGAGTAAAGATTAACAACTAGTTTACAACACAGATGGCTCACTAAGCTGTTAGGGATTGACTACAAGATTCAGTATAAGAAAGGTGTAGATAATAAGGTAGTTGATGTACTGTTAAGAAGAGAAGAAGTAAAGGACAAACAACAACTTGCCAACTCATTACTTGCTCTCTCAACTGTGCAACCTAGATGGACACAAGAATTGTAGCCAAGTTATGACGGTATCCTGAATGTCAAAGATTGATAGCCCAATTACTTTTGGATGAACAACAACAGTCTGAAGGGTTGCTTAAACATAAACATCAGCTCTATGTGGGAGCTTCTAAAGGGAAAGGCATAAGCTGCTCAAAGTTCTTCATTCTTCAGTAGTAGGGACATTCTGGACAGAAGGCATGTCTCCAAAGTCTTAAATCATTGTTTTATTGGCACGGAATGAAAGAAGCAATGGTACAATTTATTTGTAACACCAAGGCCTTTCATTAGGGGTATTTTTGTAACATTGTCAACAAAGAATGAAAGAAAGGTGATTAGTAGATAGATGAGGGACTTAGTGGCAATTTTAGAAAGTTGATAGCCTAAATGATTTATGGCTTTTTCTTCTTGCCCTTACATTTCCATTTTCATCTCTCTTTTTCTCAAAGGCTTACTCTCCCTATCCATCGTAATTGCTACCATTTCTTTGAGGAAGAAGGTAGAGTTGTAGATTTGCAAGGACAAACAAGTGGTGAGGACTTAGGAAATGTTGCTCAACCTTCAATCCAAGGTGACTCTCTCTTTTCCCCTCTTATATCTTTGATTGGAAGTATTGATGTCGCGCCCAAAAAAAATCGTGAGAAAAAGCAAAAGGGTGTGTGCTAGTGGAGGTCGTTGACTGTCGCGTCCCGAAAAGACGGTCCGGTCTCGATGACCCTTTCAAAAATAAAAAAATTTTGGAAAAAACTGTGCGTGTGTGAGAAAAATCAAATTTTAGTAGAAAAAGTGTATTTTAAGAAAAATTGTGTTGTAAAAGAAAAACAAGGCCGGGACAAAAAAATACGACAGGTTTGGCCAAATAATTTTTGAAAAAGGGTTTTATTTTAGAAAAATGGAGTCGCCACTTGGTATTGAGTTAGGGTGTACCAAGTCACCCGAAAAATAATTGTTTAAACAAAACAAAAGTAAAATTTTTAGAAAAAATAATTTAAAACCCTTTTTCGACTCCGGTCTACGAAAAACGAGAGAAAAAGGTCCGGGAGTCACATTTGAAGAAAGGGAAGGCAAAAGTTTGCGCCTAAGGCACCCTTTCAACCTAGCCGATGCTAGTTGCGAGGTTTAATCAAAATTTCGTAAATTAACCCTAAATTCTATCGCGTTTGGAGGTATCTAAATGAATGTAAATCCTAAATCTAAATGTGAAAATCGAGAGGGTCGAAATGTTCCGTCAAGGCTTGATTGGAATTATCGCATTAATTGTGAAACCCGAATCGAGACCTCGAGGGAGTCACGAGTTTATGCAAAATGTGATGCAAAAAGAAAGAAAATAATAATATATATTAAGTGAAGAAAGAAAGTGGGTATGCAACATGACGGGTACGGGGGACTAATATCTTGTGACTGAATGTTTCTACTCACGGAGGGGGGAACGGCCTGTACGCCATCGCTTCCCACGTGAGTAGACGACTATTTCTAGTCGAATCACACAAATGTCCTAAAGTTTAAGTGAAATGCAACCTAGATGTCATGCATTTTAAAAATGTGTTAAAATAATAATAGTAATAATAATAATAATAATAATAATAATAATAATAATAATAATAATAATGATAATAAAATCATGCCATATGAAAAAGAACTAAAAGTGTGTTAAATGAGATGTAAAAATGCACGCGAGTGCACCTAATTCTAAAATGTCCTAAGGATCTAACGTTGGACTAGCCCATTCTAAAAAATTCCGCTAGCGTTGGACTAGCGGAAAAGAGTGAAGCCACAACTAGCGTTGGACTAGTGTGGTGACGGCATACCATAATCATGAATTAAACATTAAAGCGTGAATTAAAAAACAAATTAAATATATAAAAAAATATAAGGTCACGTAGGAGCACATAACATATAAGCATAATATTCTAGATGCAAAAATCCTAAGTGGTAAAAGAAATAAACACGTAAACACGCAAACACGCAGAAACACACAAGCCCTAACTATTACATCAGGGAATTTAGCAACAATTTTAGGGGAGAAATTAAAATGCCCTATCTATTACATTTTCTATCTAATTACACAATTTTGCTAAAATATGAGGAAAATAATCTAACTATTACATTGACTAGCTAAATACAAAATATTATATTTTTCAAAATAATAAAAATTCAAAATTAAACAAATTAACTACGTAAATGCGCAACAAGTATATAAAATAAGAAACAAACAAATAATGATAAAAATAATGCATAAAATCACATTGGAACATATTGGAGCACACAAAGAGAATTTAATAAGAAATAGGGATACCTCTCGAAGACCCGGTACAAATGCTTAAAAAAAATGAACACACACGTCAAGGTATCGCAACATAAATAAATAAAACCTAAAATATATAACTATTGACGAATTGAGGTAACAAATGAATTCTAATAACTAAAGAGCTAACATGGAATTCTATAAGATTTGAGGGATACAACTAAAATTTGCACAAGTCTAAAGGGTACAATTGCACAAATTTAAGTAATTCGGGGGACAAAATATAAATTTTAACAAGTAGGGCACAAAATATAAATTTCAGCAACTAATGGGATTGAATTGCAATTAATAAAGACTTAATTGAAAGAAATTAAACCTAAAGGGGGTCAATCTATAATAGCAGGGACTAATGGTACAAAATAATAAAAAAATTTAGGGGATTTAGAAAACTAGTTAAAAATCTAGGGACCAAGATGAAAATATTTATTATACATAAATCAATTTAGCAAAACTCCTAAACCCATAAACATAAATTCTAAAAATCGATGGCAGACAAGAAGATCAAACACCCTTTCCCAAATCATTTTTCTCTTCCAACAATGGAGAAGACTACTCGGTCCCTCACCCCAAATTAAATTTTTTTTTCACAGAAACTCTATCTTCTCTCAACTCTCCTTCTCTCGTTCATCTCTTTTCCCTCTATGTCATTTTTCTTCTTCGCAGATTTCTTCTCTTCTCGTCTCTTTCTCTCACTCTATCTCACTCTTCTGTTTTCTCTTACCAATTCCTCTTCTTCCCTCGTTTTTGTTCTTTCTCCCTTCTCCAGTTTTCTCTGGTCTTCTTCTTCTTTCTCTCATCTATTCTCCAGATTTTTGCTCTCTTTATCTGGTCACTCTCACATCTTCTCTTTCTTCTCTATTCTCCCGTTCTCTCCAGCTCACCACCGCTGCCCCTCTCTATCTTCTTTTTCTCACTCGTTTATCTCGTTCTGCTCCCTCCGCCGAATAGCTCCCAACTTCTCTTTTCCATTCCCTCCCTATTTCTCTCTCTCATGTTCGCTCTTTGGTTTCTTTGATCCCTTCCCTCTTTGCTTGAACTGAACACCCCCAAATACAACCTTAAACCCAAAAATCAAGGCACAAATGTGTTGAATAATTCGCCAATACATTCGTCCTAATGAAATTACTAATTGGTTCTGCAACATTAAAGAAAGAACAAATGGATTCAGGAGGCTTTACCTGATAGGGCCGGTTTGGATTTGTGGGCGACGCTACCTGGGCGGTAACAGTTGGTGTTGTCCGTCAGCTGATGGTGCTTTTGGTGTCCTTGGTGTTACTCCGGTGATGGGAGATTGATTATTGCTGGTGGAGGCCGTGGCCTGCTGTGACAGAGGGAAGTCTTTTGGGGTTTTTGCAAGTGAATTTGTGATTGGAACGTTTCCTGCAGGTATGGATGATGATGTCGATGACTAATCGGATGGGGTGGTGAGGTAGTATGTTGATGGTGGTTCTGAGGCCGTTGCAAGTGAAATCAAGAAAATTTGACTTTTGATTTTATTTTGTTCTTGCTATTTTGGTGTCTGTTTTAGTTATTTGGTGTCTTGGGGATTGATTGTCAGACTTCAGTGGTGAGAATGGCTTTGGCTCGTTGGTTGTGGTGGCTTTGATTGGTGTTTTGGATGTTTTGGTGGTTAAAGTGGAGGATTGGCAGCAGGGGAAGGGTCGTGGGTTGTTGGTGGTGGTCCGATGGGACTGTGAGATGTGGCTGTAGGCTGACTTGTCTGCAATTATGTATGGGTGTATGACTGTGTGTGAAGTGTGTGTGGGAATGTGTGAATTGTGTGCGAAATTGTGTGTTAACAATGTGTATTGTTTGTGTGTTTGGGAGATGCTGAGTGTGTGTTTTTGAATTGTGTGTGAATGTGCGTGTTTCTGTATGTGAAGAGTGTGCAGATGTGTGTATGTAATGTGAGAGGGAGAAGAGAGAATGTTTTTGGTGATTTTGTGTGAGTATACGTGTATGTGATGTGTGAAACAGAGTACTTGTACGTGAGAAAAGTATGTGAAATGTGTGAGAGAGAGTATGAGTGTGAGTGTGAGTGTGAGTGTGAGTGTGTGTGATGTGTGAGAGAGAGTGAGTGTGTGTGAGAGAGTGAGTAATGTGTGTGGTGTGTGAGAGAGAGTGAGTGTGTGTAGTGTGTGTGAGAGAGAGTGAGTGATGTGTGTAGTGAGTGAGAGAGAAAGTGCAAGTGTGTGTTCTAGGTGTTTTAGGTGAAAATTTGAAGATGTACTAGTGTGTGTTCTAGGTGTTCTAGGTGAAAATTTGAATATACACTAGTGTGTGTTCTTGGTGTTCTTGGTGAAATTTTGAATATACACTAGTGTGTGTTCTTAGTGTTCTTGGTGAAATAAAAAACTTAAAAACTAAAAAAAACTAAAAAAACTATCTCTAGACTTTTTATTTTCTCCCCCCTTTTAAAATCCCCAAGTGGGGTATTTATAGTGCACAAGTCTTAACCTCCAAGAAATGGTTAAAAGACCAAAACGCCCTTGACTATAAAAATTACAACCTTGCCCATAAAAAATATCAAAATTTATATTCTCTCACAAAAAATAGAAAAAATTAAGAAAAATGTAAATAATAAATTTGTTAATAGAAATTCACTCCGAAAAAAGTTAGAAAAACTTAGAAACATGCTTAAAAACCTAAAAATAAATTTGATACACAAAAATGGGTGAAAGTGGTATTCGCGATGCGAAATTACCATTTTGCCCTTATGCTAGTGAAAATGCATAAAAATACCAGCTGAACCTGAAAAAATCACAAAATTTAAAAATGTGTATAAAAGTACAAAAAATGAATTTAAACCCTTCAAAATTAATGAAAAAATATTTACAATTAAAAAATTAATATTCTGCCCTCCAAAAATTGCTGACTTCTTCATTTTTACCCAAAAATCAGGTTTTGACTCCAAATAGTAGGAAAAATGTTCCCCAATATTTGAAAATAAATGGTGTGTCAAAATTTGGTGTCTACAATTGAGTCTGCTTTAAGTCTATAGATAGGATGAATGGGTGTTTGTATGCCTTGGGGAAGGTGTATGATTGGTGATTACGCTTTGATGTTTGATGAGCAATTGGGATTATATGTTTATATGGTGTTAGTGTGGTGGTTGAGTGTATGAATGCTTGTTCCAGCTTTTGGATGATGCAATTTTGGGTATTGAAGAGCTTGGAATTGTGTTGTGAGTGTGGTAGAGTTTTGTAGGTGTTTTGGTTGGGTTGGGGGCGTTGTAGGGGTAAGCCGCGGGTCTAAGGAGGCCAGCTACAGGTGCGGTTGGGGCCTCAGAGGTTGCGGATCAATTTCCTTCCAGTGGGTGACCTTCTGTCTGTGGCCGTGGGGTTTTTCGCGTCGTGGCCTTCGAGCTGCAGTACCCCTAGACAAGCCGCGACCGCGGCTTGTTTCCCTTCATCCGCAGCTTAGCGTTATCCTGCAAATCGCGGATTTGTCTTTGGGATCTGTGGGCGCGGATTAGGTTGACCCCACCTGCAGATCATCTTCAATAGGCCTTCTTGTTACGTTTTCACCCTAAGTCTAAAGATTAAGTTCCTCTTTGATTTTTTTTGATAGAATTAGTGATTGATTAAATGTTTATTTTGTATTTTAGGCGAAGACGTCGACCATTCGTTCTTGGATTACCTTAATTAGCTTGGATCGAGGTAAGTGAGGATTGTACTCTTTGAATATTTTGAAAATGAGCTTTTCAAGAATGTTAAATGTTTTGAAATGATTATTTGTTATATACTTGTATGGCTTAAGTGTGGTTAGTTTCATTTGCTTATAAAAGTGACATGTGGCCTAAGTGAATGATTTGATGAATGAATCGATTGAGTTCTTGAATGTGATACTCCTTTGACGGAACTAGTTTCTTAACTATACGATTGATGATTTTGGGACCATACTAACTGGCTAAAATTAGTTTTGAGGCCATACCAACCGGTTATAGTTGGTTTTGGGACCGTGTTAACCGGTAATAGTTAACAATTGGATATCCAGGGTTAAATGAAACCTTTTGATAGAACTCATTTGTTCGTTTAATGAAATGTGTGAATTTGATGAAAGTATGCTTTGGCCATCTTATCTTTGTATCTATATTTGATAATGACCTGGTTTTAAAATGTATGTATAAAAGTAGCACTCTTAAGCTACAGGGAGAACTTTTACCACTTACTGAGTGACTTGTATCGCTCACTCTTTTATTGTAATATGCAGAGGATGATGTTTTTATTGAAGAAGATTGGACTGACTCATGGTACAAGCTTTTGGAGATAGAGATGTGATACATAGCAAAGAACTCATACTATTGGTTTTTCTATAGTTTGATCCATTTAGAAATATTTTTGTGATCTTAGTGGAAATGTATAAGTTGAATTCATTATTTTGTTTTAGAGTATCTTTGTATTATATCACATGACATTGTATTTGAATTAAGTTCAATAAAATGGTTATTTTGGAAAAATTAAGTTCTTTGTTTCGCTAGCCTTATGCCATAGCTTAGTTTTGGCATGGTGGATGTTATACTCCGGGTACGAGATATGACATTATCAATGTGTGTTTTGTGTATCAGAGGAGCAAGGGAGAGCATGTGCAATATTTTGGACCACTACAACCTATTCCCATTCCATCACAAGCTTGGTCACAGATCTCTATGGATTTCATAGGAAAGCTGCCTAGTTCCAACACCTATGACACACTATTGGTACTATTGGTAGCAGTAGATAGGCTTACTAAATATGGACACTTTATTCCACTCCAACACCCCATTATTGCTACTAAAATAGCTCAAGTATTCTTGGACAACATTTATAAGTTACATGAATTTCCAGAACCCATTATAACTGACAGGATAAAGTCTTTACAAGCCACCTTTGGAAGGAGTTATTCAAATTGGTAGGCATTGACCTTCATAACAATTCATCATGCCACCCACAAACTGATGGGTAGGGTGAAAGTTTGAACTAGTGCTTGGAAACTTTTCTAAATTGGATGACAAGTGAGCACCTTACACAATGGAGTAAACGGCTTCCGATGGCAGAAAATTGGTACAACACTTCCTACCGTAGCAGTATCTAATGTATCCTATTTGAAGCTCTATGTGGTTATAAATCCTATACACTACCCTTGGGACCTTACAAAGACTGTATTGTACCAGCTGCATCTGATATAGTATGAACCAGAATTCGAGTACTATAGTTTATTAAGGATTTACTTAAGGCACAATAAAGGATGAAATTTTTTGCTAACTAGAATAAGGACTGAAAAAAAATTTTCTTTTGGGAACGGGTCTATTTGAAACTCCAACCATATAAATAGCAAAATGTGCATTGAGAAAACGCTTGAAACTCACATCCAAGTTTTTTGGTCCTTTCCAGATCATTGAGAAAATTGGAGTCGTAGGTTACAAGCTTTAAGTACTTGAAGATTCAAAGATACACCCTGTCTTCCATGTTTCCTTGCTTAAAAGAAACTAGGACCAATTACGTCCACCTCTACTAATTTACCACAATGGAATGATCAGGATCAATGGGACATCAACTTGCTGCCATTCTGAAACGTAGAGATGTACTAAGAAATGGACAACCTGTTATCTAGTTCCTCATAAAGTGGGATCACTTACATAAGGAAGAAGCTTGGGAGGACCAAACTTTTATTCACAGTCAATTTTTTGAATTTCAGACTTGAGGACAAGTTTGTTCTCATACAGAGGAGCAATTGTCAAGTGCTTAAGTGAGAGAAATAAAGGAGCAAAAAGAGGCAGCAAAACGATGTCGTGTGAAGAGAGGCAGTTAGGGAGGGTGAGTAAGAAAAAGGTAGTTAACAGTAACTAATTCGAAAACTGATTTTCAGCTGCATCTAGTGGTCAGTTAGCTTGATGAAATGATATAAAAGAAATGGAGAAGGAATGTACTGATCAAGGAAATGGATAACAACTTTCTTAATACAATCTTGCTTCCCAAGTTTCTGTCTCTATTTTTCTCCTTTGCCTAAAATTCTAGTCTCATTTCTTCCCGGTTCTTATCTTGATCTTACTAGTTTCTTTAAGCTTGAGTTCTTAACATGTTGCGGTTTTACTGGATGAGTCCACTTTCTTCTTGTCATTTGGGTTTCATTTCCCAAGTTACACAGCTCTACTTACAGCCAACCTTCTTAGTACTTAGATGTAGTGGCGTGAAGTTTTATACTGACATTCGGTGTACTTTTTTTGGGATTCGAACTCCTGATCTCTGTAGTAGAGTTGTAGAGTTTTAATTGTTCAATTCTCTATTTGTTCTCTCCTGGAAAAATTTTAATGTACAATGCATATACATTCTTTGTACTATGGAGCCATCCTACATTCCTATAATAATTGGAACTCGGCAAAGTTGGAGAAATTATTGGGTGCAATGCATAGCTACTATTTTTGATGCATCAAGTCAATTAGTGAAAACAAACTCAAAATTTAAGTATTTGTGGTACATCTTATTGTTTAGACACAATTTCGGCAAAATATAATGAGCATTATGGAGGCAGACTAGTTTTGTAGCATAATTTAACATGGTATAATACGTGCAAACCCAATTGCAAAATCCGCTTAGATAAAACTGCTTTTTGAAAATCTTGATCACTCTTTCGGATGCAATTAGTATCAAATACATTTTTAAAGTTCTTATCCTTGAGGTCTAATAAATGCTTTGAAAATGAAGGAGAACCCAAAACTTTGGTATAATGTGAATTTAGAAATCCCTGAGTGAAATTAGTTTACTTTTTTCTTTAAACTTGGTGTCATTATAGGTTAGGCTTCCAAATTTTGCAAATGTTTGAATTTGGGCTTCTGGTTTCTTTTCTTTTTCTTTTGCAATCTGAACACTAGAGATTTAAGTTGTCGGAGCATGAAAAATATCAAAATGTTCAATGCGTTCGAAAATGTAAATTCATAGACTGCGTCATTCGAAGATGTGAATTTGTAAACCCATATCACTTGGACCATTCCGGATCTAGCACATGAAATTGCATGTATTTTACCCTTTTGCGTGCGGGAGGTGTATAAGGTATCATTAAAACAAATTTTAATGTTTAAGGGGGACCAAATAAAAACATTTTAAAATTTGAGCTTGGTGAGATCAAATTTAGTAGAGATTTTAAAGATGGTTCAACAAAATTTCTTGCTTAAAGAATATTTGAGGAATTCTTGTGTAGATCGGGTTCATGTGCTCTTTCGCAAACCCAATGATAGATAAGAGGCTAAGAATGCTCGGTGAACTTCACTGAATCTTGGTGTCTCTTTTATATGGGTGGGGCCCATAGCACGGTCCACCCTAGAAAAATTCAAGAATTTTGATTGAAAAAAAAAGAATATTGATACACCTTCTGGCATCTTTCAAGAGTCTTGATAATATGGGGACCACATACTCCAATTTTATTCAATGCTGTCAAATGCTTCACTATTTGGCCAAAATTTGGCTGGTGTTTACCCTCAATCAATAGTTTGCTTTCATGGGCTGGTCCCACTTGAAAAACCATAGCTAAACATCTCACAATCAATAGTAATCAAATAGCTGCATATAATAATGAAAGTGATGCCACTTTATTTCGATCACCGGTTCTCAATCAAATTGTTGCATATAAAAATGAAAGTGATACCATTTTATTTCGATCAAGGGTTTTTCAAAACAATTTGAGAATAAAAAAAATGTGTAATTTTTTGACAAAAATATTGATTTTTGATGTTATATTATTTTAAGTTTGTCTTTTTATCTTATTTATGCTTGTTTTCTGAAACTACATTTTACCCAAAATATGACCTAACAAATCACTAATCGAAACTTTAATTTATTTAAAAAAGCTATTATTTTATTCTTAGCCTATCACATTAATGTGTTTAGTTATTGCATATATATTATTGATATGATAATTCTTATAATACTATTTGAATATAATTTGTTAAGTTACCAAATAAAACTAGTAATTTATCTAATTCCTATATATATTAACATATAATCCTTAGATATTATTTGACTATATGTATATTGAATTACCAAATAAAAATAATTATTCAAATGTAGAGATACTTTAGTAAGTAAAATAATAATTTCAGTCTCCAATCAAACAACGAATTACACTATTTTCTTCAAAATCCCATAAAAAATCTAATACCAACCAAAAACTGAATATATGAGATTGTGAATATTGGAATGAACCAAACGATCTAATTGACCCAACATTATATTTTGAAACGCCCAGTTAAAACTACTCGCAAATGTATATTTTTTGGAGGGACTTAAGGAATATTAACCCTAAAGTTTAATCAATCAATGCCACACAATTTGTGCATAATCTCTCTTCTTATAATACTCATTACCTTGTCCATCTCCCCCCCTTCTCTTCAGACGATCGAACTTTAGTACTAATTCTATTTTGCGTCCTCGAGACTTATAGTGATCAACACTTTATCTCCAAAACTTATAACTTTTATCACATTATGCCTCAACACTTTTTCGCATGGTTGCTCTGTCTTTTTCAGTTGTTGGAAGCTAAACCTTTAAAAATTTTAACTTAGCCCTTAAAGTTTTTAAAGTTGCATTTTTATCCTAGGAAAAGTGCACAACTGTATTATAAGGAAAACGGATGCACAAAATATAAAAGTTCCTTCTGTTAAAGGAGCTTTATATCTTTTTTTTTTTTTAAGTCTTTCAATAGGAATTCATTAAAGGGAATCAACTTACATCAATGCTTAATGGCGGCCAAGCCTTTGAAATACAGTTTGGTCCCTCTAAATGTTTTATAACTAGAATAAACTTATTCGATTTTTACATTTTGCATATTGGTGCCAATGTACATATCTTAAATGTTTCATACAGTGATAATCATGAAACTTTTCCAATTAAGAGTAAACTAGTATTAAACCCATGCATTATAAATGGGAAGAAAATAATTACCCAAATCATTTTATTTTTGATAACGATTTATGGCCTGTTTTTAATAGCTTTTTTCTACCCGATTTTAGCTCTTGATTTTTTAAAAATTTATTTTGTGACGTTCTCAACTGCTTTTTTTTTTTTTTACTATGATTTTGGTTTTTAAAGCTAAAATCAGGAGTAATTGATTTTTAAACTTTTTAAAATTAATTTTTATAAAAATTAGAAGCTATTAAGAACAATCCCTGAATACTTAATTGTAACGTTAGACAAATTATTTATTTTTTTTAAAGTCGGTAATTAGGTGGGGTTACCTTTTTCGTCTCCTATCCTGCTTAAGAAATTCATCCTCAGCACCTGTCGTCCGCCATGTTCCTATAATTCGCTCAACCTACTTATCCCCACCCCCGTCTTTGGCACGGCAGCATCTCCCTAGATTCCTTGTCGATTTTTTCTTAAACTTTTGATTTTCATTTTACGGTTAACAGTATATTTTCTTATAGGAATATAATTAAGCAAAGTATTCAACAAATAGAAAAGTAACAAAATATCACTCAAATTTTGATATAAAGTTAAAATTATAAAAAATATTACAAACTGAAACACAAAAATAAGAAAAAATATTTGAAAAATTTCTCATAATTTCGCATAAAAACTATGTCAGAATCTTACTATTTCGTCCAAAATTGAACTATTAAAAAGCCGCGATGGACCAAAGTTCATTTCATATTCAGGTATAATGAAAGTTAAAGATCCAAATATCATACCTTATTTGCCTTTTCATTTTATTTTTTTGATTTGTACATTATTCCATGCTCCCATTACCTCATTATCCTATATTTCTTGTTACCAACTAAAGACTTGTTTTCATAAGCTTTAAATAAGCATGTAAGACAATACAAATATTCTCTTGTGTTGCGAATAATTTTGTTTTGAAATTCTTTTATGTGTTAAAAAAATAGATGTAACGGTTTTATTTTGTAATTTTGTTACTTGAATTGCAAAGTATTTGAAATTGTTTAATTAGATTTTTCATAACTTAGATATGTATTTGTACTGAAGTGTTATTTTATAGATTAGATTCATAATTTCTTATAGTCCATGTTGACAAAGTAATATATCATTACCAGCAGCCTAACTTCCCACACTAAATCCCCAAGGCAATACCCGAACACTGACCTCTGCTGGCCACAGCCTACAGGACTAGTGATTAGTGTGTGCATATGCTTTTTGGAAGCCCCATGTTATGTTAAACCGCTGTCTTGAGCAGGGATGCGATTTCAACATTCTAAACTGCAGACTGAAACATAGTTAGATACCGAACTTATGATTATTAGTAGTTAAAAGAATACTCATGCACTAATCTTGTTCAACAACAAAAATAAACACGAATAAATTTAGTAGGATTAGTAGGATAAACCTATGTCTTCCAAAGAAATCCTAAACCCTCCGAAGTAATTTTTGATCTCTTGCCTATTCTTGACCAAAATCAGATTGTAGTAGGAAATTGTAATGGATCGAGACAAGAGAGGTTTAAGCATAAGTAGAGAGATATAAAATGGTAGATAATTAGGTTATTCCTTGTTATATATATGTAATTTGATTAAATTTGGAAGGAAAATTTTATTTAGTAAAAAACTTGAGCGTTTAATCCGAATCAGCCAAAGAAACTCTTGGATTCTATTTTTTTTTTTTTGTTATTAAAAATTCTGTAATCTAAATGTAAAAGTAAATGAGAATATCAAAAAAATAAATTTTTAAAATCAAAATCAGATAAAATAATCAAACAAGAACACCTTACTGAAATAGTTATGTTTATAAATTTAAAAATTGCTATTGGAAAGCATTATGGCCTATGTCTTCATGATAAGATAAAATTCTGATGATTGTGTAGCTTCTTTTTTTTTTTTTTTCTTTTTTTGACAAAAGCTAAAAAAATTTCAGCCCCGGGTCCCGGGGGGGGGGGGGGAGGGGGTAGGGTGCTCTAGCTAAACCATGCTCAGACTTAAGTGCACTAACAGAGAGTTGTCACATAATTTGAACAAATTATTATAAACACTGGGTCAACATCTCAGGAAAAATAGAACAGAATTAATTAAAATAACATGAATGTTAAAGAATCAGAGGTGTGAAAAAAGTAAAACCCGGGATTTTTCAACTTCGGCTTGAATATGTTCGCCCTAAATGTTCCATTGATATTGCCTGTGCATGATGAATGTTTATGATATACTGTAAACAAAGAATGCAAGTGTTGCAATGTAAAGGAATGAAATGTGGGAAACTATAGTAGGTGTTTTGATTTTAGTGCATGTGGCTTTACGTGTGTTAGTATGTCCGGAAATGTGTTAGTTCTAGGGCCCGTTTGGTTGGATTTTCCTAAAGAAAATATTTTACATGGAAAATATAATTTTTCTTACAATTTTTTGGTATTTGGATAACAATGTAAAAATCTTTTAAAAATATTTTTTTTGATGTCTTTTATAATCTTTTAAAAATATTTTTTGATGTCTTTTATTTTTTTATTGTCAATATGAATTACATCAATTAATAACAATTGTAATAAATATTTGACAAGTAATTAGAGTTAACTAGAGATTGTTTTGTTTATAATTAATCTTAAAAAATAATATAATGGTAAAATATACATAATTATAATCATATTATTGTGGAACCCAAGATTATGAAAAGTTAGCTAATAAAAATTAAGAATAAAAGTTAGTTTAGTAATTTTAGTTTGGTAATTGAAATTATAAAAGTAGGTACTTAAGGTTTAATGTCACTCTTGAATTCTAAGTAAAATAACTTATGTTCATTAAGTATGTAAATTATTTTCAGCCAAAGGAAGAAAAATTAGAAAATATTTTATACAGGAAAATATTTATTGGTGTTTGGCACTAAAGAAAATTTTAAAAATATTTTCAGTTGAAATAGACGGACTCCTATTTTTTACCCTTTTGTCAAAACAGTATATGGTTATGAAAGTAGCAAGACAAATTCATCATAAAAGTATCATGTTGAAACGAGAAAGTTGTATTAAAAGGTATGGTAACTAGTGTATTGCTATTGTAATTTGGTCTTGTGAGGACTCCATCGGATGAACTTTCTGTCTGAAAGTGAAATCATTTCGTTCTTCGTGTATGAGTATACGTTAGAAGTCGAATTTAGAAACTTTTTAATTTTTTCTCGAAATAATTAGAAAAAAAGGTGCATGAGTATGCGTTAAAAGTTGAATTTTAAAAATTTTCTTAATTTTTTCTCAAAATAATTAGAAAAGAAAAAGGTCAGAAAGTTTGCGGGCCATGCTGGCCATTTGAGCCCAAGCCCAATACCCAACCCGCCATCTTATTGATGGAGCCTTGTTGTTGCCTTTTTACTGAATCCATTTTCTTCTTATCGTTTGGGTTGCGTTTCCCCCGTTACACAGCTCCGTTATATAGCCAGCCTTTTCAATACTTGCGTGTGGTGCCGTGCGATTTTGTGCTGATTTTCTGGGCTAATTTCTAGAAATATTGTTAAAATCAAAATTTATCTAAAAAATGTGTAGGGGTGGGAGAAATTTCTAGATTAAGGGTTGGTAGCGACCCAATCATTTTTCTTCTTTTTCTTTTTAAATTTATAGTGTTGCCGCCAACAGGAATTTCTACATTTAGGGTTGGCGGCGACCCAACAATTTTTTTTCTTTTTAAAATTTACAATGTCGCTGCAAACACAAAAAATTTTCCTGCTATTTGCACTCTAGTCCTCCAAGGACTGGAGTGCAACTTGGCTAATTTTTAAGAAAAAGGCCAAATTTAACAAAAAATAAATAAATAGGTTGCCGGCAACAAAAGCTTTTGTAAATTGCACTCCAGTCCTTGGAGGACTGGAGTGCAATATGGCTAATTTGTAACAGAAAATCAAAATTAAAAAAAAATTAAGGAAATAGTACTGCTGCCAAATTTAAAAAAAGAAGAATAGTATTGCCGCGAATGATGTTGGCGGCAATATAGTTTCAGAAAATTGCAATCCAAGTCGTTAGGGACTTAGAGTGCAAATAAAAAATTGAATTAAAAAGAAGGTAATTTTTAAAAATAAATTTGGGTAAAATAGTGTTAGCTCCACACGATTTTTTTTATTTTAGTTAAAATATAAAATTAAAAACATAACGGATATAATATTTTTCAACAAAATTGTTTAATTTTTTTAAATTACAATTTTAAAAAAGATAGGCCAAAATTTAAAAATAATTTTTTAAATTTTGAATAGTCACATACAACTTGGTTGGCATCGACACATTTTTTAATTTAAGGTTTTGAGTGTTTTTAGGCTTTTTTAGGATAAGGTGTTTAAGATTAGGGTTTCAGATTTTAGGGTTTTTACGATTAGGGTGGGTTTTTTGAATTAGAATTTAATCTTTTCAGATTTTAAGATTTTTAGAGTTTAGGGTTTAGGGTTTAGATTACAATTTACAATTTACAATTTATAGTTTAGAATTTAGGGTTTAGGGCATACGGTCAAGCTTTTCGGGTTTAGGGTTTAGGGTTAAGCTTCTTCGATTTTAAAATTATGCGTATTAGGTGTTTTGCGGATAAATTTAGGGTTTATCAAGTAACTGATTTTTAGTTCATTTGAAACAAAATTATGTAATTTAGGATTTAGGATTAAGCTTTTTGAATTTTGAGATTTTTTAGATTAGGTATGTTGGAGAAATAAATTTAGGGCTTTAGGTTTAATTTATTTGAAACAAAATTATGTAATTTAGGGTTTAGGTTAAACTTTTAGGGTTTAGGGTTTTTGGATTAGGTGTTTTGGGAATATAAGGGTTTAGGGTTTATCAAATAAATAAATTTTTAATTCAAAATTATGTAATTTAGGATTTGGGTTACAATTTAAAATTTTCAATTTAGGGTTTAGGATCTTGGGTTAAGCTTTAAAGGTTTAGGGTTAAGGCTTTGGATTTTTGAGATATTTTGGATTACGTGCTTTGGATATATAAGTTTAGGGTTTAGGTTTAATTCATTTGCAACAAAATTATGTAATTTGGGGTTTAGGATTTTGGCTTATCTTTTCTAAAATTGTAATTTAAAAAAATTTAACAATTTTGTGGAAAAATATTTTATCCGTTATGTTTTCAATTTTATATTTTAAGTAAATAAAAAAACAAAATCGTGTGGAGCTAACACTATTTTGCCCAAATTTATTTTTTAAAAATTACATTCTTTTTAATTCAATTTTTTATTTGCACTCCAAGTCCCTAATGACTTGGATTGCAATTTTCTAAAACTATATTGCTGCCAACATCATTGGTGGCAATACTATTCTTTTTTTTTTAAATTGCCGCTATTTCCTTAATTTTTTTAATTTTGATTTTCTATTACAAATTAGCCAAATTGCACTCCAGTCCTTGGAGGACTGGAGTGCAATTTACAAAAAGCTTTTGTTGTTGGCAGCAATACTATTTACTTTTTTTTTTAATTTTGCCTTTCTCTTAAAAATTAGCCAAATTGCACTCCAGTCCTTGGAGGACTGGAGTGCAAATATCATGAAAATTTTTTGTGTTGGTGGCGACACTGTAAATTTAAAGAAAAAAAGAAAACTGGCTGGGTCGCTGCCAACATTGTTGGCAGCAACTCTTAATCCAAAAACCTCTCCCAACCCTACACATTTTTAGGATAAATTTTGATTCTAACAATATTTCTAGAAATTAGCCGATTTTCTGTGTACTTTTTTGGGACAATTGTTGTGTAACATGGAGCCATCCTACATTCCTATAATAATTGAGACTCAGCAAAGTAAGATTCTGCAAAAAAAACAAAAAAAAAAATGGCAAAGTAAGAGAAATTATTTGGTGGAATGTATAACTACAATTTTTAACCAAACTAACTTGGTTGGATTGGCTACCACTAAGCCTTTAAAGGCTAAGTAGGGTGAGAGGTCAGGGATTTAAACCTTGCCTCCATAAAAAATCTAAATAGATGCACAATGCACCATTTTAGTCCGATGATGTTTTAATCCCTATTGGTTTCTTTGAGCCCAGTTGGATCTCCACACATTAGAGAATAGGATATTGTTGACCCGTTTGGTCCAATGGTATTTCAGTCCCCCTCGGTTTCTTCTAGTCCAATTGGATATCCACATAAAAATAGATTAGGAGTAGAATAAAATATTGTTGACGATTGAAAAGAAGAAGAAGAAGGTATAACCACAATTTTTGATGCATCAATTCAATTAGTGAAAACAACTAATGTTAACTATCTGTGGTACTTTTTTTTTTTTTTTTGGATCATTAGTACATTTTATTGTTTAGACGCTACTTCGGTAAGCATTTTCGAGGCAGACTAGTTTTGTGGCATAATCTAGCATGGTATAGTACGTGTAAACCCGATTGCGAATATCGCTCAGATGAAATTGCTTTTTCAATATCTTGATCACTCTTTAGCATGGAATTAGTATCATATACTGTTTTTTAAAGTTTTTATCCTTTAAAATCTAATAAATGCATTGGAAAATGAAGGAGAACTCAAAACTTTGGTATAATGTGGATTTAGAATTTCTTGAGTGAAATTAGTTTACTTTTTTCTTCAAACTTGGTGCAATTATAGGTTAGGCTTCCAAAAATTTCAAATGTTTGAATTTGGACCTTTGGTTTTTTTCTTTTTTTTTTCCATTCTGAACACTAAAAATTTAAATTATTGGATGTTGAAAAATATCAAAATTTTCAATGTGTTCAAAAATGTAAATTCGTAGAAATGAATAGAGGGTTGAGTAGTTAGAGTTCTACGGCTCCACCTTAGAGGTCAGGGGTTTAAATCCCACTATTCCCCTCTCCCAATGTAATAGTATAAGTTTGATTAAAACAATATATATAAACTCGTAAACTATGTCATTCGAAGATGTGAATTTGTAAACCTATATCACTTGGACTATTCCAAATCTAGCGCATGAAATTGCGTGCATTTTGCCCTTTACGTGCGTGGTAAGTGTGTTGAAAAAGTATTAAATGCATCATGTGCATTGTCACGTGGCGCATCAAAACTAATAATTTATCGTCATGTGACGATTGTATTATTTGACAATATGTGATTGGTTTTAGTATGTTACGTGACATGCCATATGACGCACGCGGTACAATACTTACTTGTGGTGTGGAAGGTATCATCAAAACAAATCTTAACGTTTAAGGGGGACCAAATAAAAACATTTTAAATTTTGAGCTTGGTGAGATCACACTTAGTAGAGATTTTAAAGATGGTTCCGCTAAAATTCTTGCCTAAAGAATATTGATTGACAAATTTTTTCCTAAAAAAAAGAAAATTGATAGACCTTCTGGCATCCTTCAAGAATCTTGATAATATCGGGACCACATACCCCAATTTTACTCAGTGCTGTCAAATGTTCCACTATCTTTCCAAAATTTCGCTGCTGCTTACCCTCAATCAACAGTTTGCTTTCTTGGGCTAGCCCCACGTGATAATGAAAGTGATGCCATTTTATTTTGATCAAGGGTTCTTAATCAAATCCCTGCATATAATAATGAAAGTGATGTCACTTTATTTCGGTCACCAGTTCTTAATCAAATTGTCGCATATAATAATGAAAAAGATAACATTTTATTTCGATCAAGGGTTTTTTCAAACAACTCGAGAATTAAAAAAAACTGTGTAATTTGTGATGAAAATATTGATTTTTTTTTGATGTTATATTATTCTATGTTTGTCTTTTATATTATTTATGCTTGGTTTCTAAAGCTACATTTTACCCAAAATATGACCTAACAAATCACTAATAGAAACTTTAATTTATTTTAAAAAACTATTCTTGTATTCTTAACCTATCACATTAATGTATTTAGTTATTGCATATATATATATATTATTGATATGATAATTCTTATAATACTATTTGAATATTATTTGTTAAGTTACCCAGTAAAAATAGTAATTTATCTAATTCCTATGTTTATATTTTAGCACATTATAATTCTTAGATATTATTTAAATATATATTGAATTACCAAATAAAAATAATTATACAAATATAGAGTATTTTAATTAGTAAAATAATAATTTCAGTCTCCAATCAAATCCCGAATTACACTATTTTCTTAAAAATCCCATAAAAAATCCAGTACCAACCAAAAACTAATTGTGGATTTTGGAATGAAACTAACGATCTAATTGATCCAACATTATATTTTGAAGAGCCCAGTTAAAAACTACTCGCAAATGTATACTTTTTGGAGGGACTTAACCAATATTAACCTTAAAGTTTAATCAATCAATGCCGTACAATTTGTGCATAATCTCTCTTCTTATAATACTCATTACCTTGTCCATCTCCCCCCTTCTCTTCAGACGATCGAACTTTAGTACTAATTCTATTTTGCGTCCTCGAGACTTGTAGTGATCGACACTTTATCCCCAAAACTTATAACTTTTATCACATTACGCCTTAACACTTTTTTCACCCCAATGGTTGCTCTATCTTTTTCAGTTGTTGGAAGCTAAACATTCAAAAATTTTAACTTAGCTTTTAACGTTTTTAAAGTTGCATTTTAATCCTAGGAAAAATACACAACTGTATTATAATGAAAACGGATGCACAAAATATAAAAGCTCCTTCTGTTAAAGGAGCTTTATATATATATATATATATATATTCAAGTCTTTCCTTAGGATATATATTCAAGTCTTTCCATAGGAATTCATTAGAGGTAGTCGACTTATATCATTGAAATATTTGTGCCCAAGCCTTTGAAATACAGTTTAGTCCCTCTAAATGTTTTAAAACTATTATAAACTAATTCGATTTTTTGGTTCCAATGCACATATTAGCCCTCTTAAATGTTTCATACAATGATAATCATGAAACTCTTCCAATTAAGAGCAAACTAGTATTAAACCCCTGCATTATGCAAGGTAAGAAAATAATTACCCAAGTCACTTTTTCTAGATAAAGGTTTAATATTTAATTTAAACGTTAGAGAAATTATTTATTTGCTCTAAAAATTGGTAATTAGGAGGGGTTACCTTTTTTCGTCTCCTATATCCTGCCTAAGAAATTCATCCTCGGCAACGGTCATCCGCCATGCTCCTATATTCGCATAAGCAACTTAAACCCCATCCCCAGGCATTGGCACGGCAGCATCCCCCTCGATCCCTTGTCCATTTTTTTTCTTAAACTTTTGATTTTAATTTATCGTTATCTGTATACTTTCTTACAGGAACATAATTAAGTAGAGTATTCAACAAATAGAAAAGTAACAAAATATCACTCAAATTTTGATATAAAATTAAAACTATAAAAAAATATTACAAACTGAAATACAACAATAAGAAAAAATATTCGAAAAATTTCTCATAATTTCACATAAAAACTATGTCATAATCTTACTATTGCGTCCAAACCGGAAGTATTAGCTGTCAAGATGTAATTGTGACATAAATAAAAAAAAATAAGAAAATATAAAAGCTTGTCGATGAATAAAATTTTTATTAAATTAATATGTCTAAATTTGTCTTAGGCAATTTTGAAATTGTTATTTCTTTTTAATTATTTAAGAAGTATGATCTTTCGTGAAAAAAGTTCATAAAAAATCGGAATGCTAGCTATATTTATTGAACAATGTTACATAGCACAAATTTTAAAACTTGAAAAGTAGAAAATTATAATTTTTAACTTAACAATGTAGAATTGTGATTGCAATAATGGAAAAGACAAAATGAATTATTAGAGAAGGATTTAAGTGGTTTATATTTAAAAGACTTAAGCAAAAATAAATATGAAAATATTTTAGGTAGTTAATGTTAGTTGAATATAAACTTAAAAATAGAAAAATTAAAAAAGGAGAGAATAATATGAACACGTCTACTTCAGTACTTATGTGGACACGATTTTTGGTTTTGTTTATATAATAATTGAATTAAATGCCTCTAAATTTGTAGGTTTGAACTGTAACATATACGTCGTCATACAACAAATATATACACTCAAACAATGAATATATCCTGTTGCATGATGCCCATATAATGGGTACTGTTTCATTGTAGATCCTAATTAATTTTTTTTAAATATTATATTCAAGACTTGGTTTTCATCAAACAAAATCCAAATGGGGATAGTTTCCGCAATTAACCTCACTCTATAATTGCTTTTGATAATTGTAAAGGCCCTCATCGCCCTTAATTTAACATAGCATGTGAAATTTGAAATATATGTGGGTGTAAATTTTGGGGGATTAATTGCAATTTAACTCTAATAAGGCAAAAAAAAAAAAAAAAAAAACTCTATGCACAAGATAATTTTATCACCTTTTTTCCTTTCCTCAAACTATTTGTTCGGTATTGTTTTTTAAAAATATGTTTTTAAAAAAACTTTGAACACATGTTTTGTAGAATTAGCCTTTTTATCTTATATATCATCACATTAGATACTTTGAAAGAGTAAATATTGGGCTCAATAAATTTTTTTTTTATCAACTACACTATTACGATGATATATATGATCACATTAAATACTTCAAAAAAGTAAATATTGGGCTAAAGAATTTTTTTTTAATCAGCTGTACCATTATAATGAGAGAAGATAAATAACATTAGTGAGATTCAAATCCAAACTTTTAAAATAAAATCGTTAAATTCTAACCGCTTAATCTGTTATTTGTTCTCGTTCAAAAACTTGGCAAATCCCCGACCTTACTCAACTGCCTAACTAATAAAAGATGTACAGTTGATTAATAGGTCGCACCAAACAGCATTATTGAAACCCGGCTACCACAAACAACGATGAATCAAGGAACAAACATCAATGGCATCTCCGTAATTTCACATCCGCCCCGCAAACCCACCCTTTAAAAACCCTGCCACCCTGTCACAACACAGCAAATTCCCCACGAAAAGATGGCAACCAGCACCAGCAGCAGCAGCGGCGGCGGCATGGGGCCCCAAAACGTCGCCGTTCCTTGCATAAGCGATGGCGCTCAGAACGTCGCCGTTCCGTGCATAAACGACAGCTTAGGCGACGACGAGCTTCGGGCTGTTTTACAAAAGCTAGAAAAAGAGAAGGACAGAGAAATATTCGGGCTGGTCTGTAAACGATGGCTTTACTTACAGAGCACAGAAAGACGCAAGCTTTGTGCTCGGGCCGGGCCACACATGCTCCGAAGAATGGCGGCCCGGTTCACTCGCTTGGCCGAACTCGATCTCTCTCAGTCCACTTCCAGGTCGTTTTACCCGGGCGTTACTGATTCCGATCTTTCCGTTATTGCCACTGCCTTCTCTTCCTTGAGAGTCCTCTCTCTCCAGAATTGCAAAGGTCCTTTTCGTCTTTCTCTTTCCCTTCTTTTTCCCAATTTTATTTTATTTTTTAAAATTTTGATTGAATTTGAAGTTTCTGAGTGGGATGTTTCTGTTTGTTTCTGCTAAATTGGGATTTTCTTTCTTTTTTTTTTAAAGGTTGACAAAATTAATTGGAATTTCGGCTCAAATTTTTAGTTTACTCTTTTTTTTTTAATTTTTAAATTGCAGTGGTAAAAGTTGTTGGCAGGGATTTTCTGCTGAAATTTCAGTTTTAGATATTAGATAAAATTAATTGACTCATCTTCTTTTTTTTAGAATTTTATTTTCAGTTAACATACTGTGAAAGTCCCCCTTTTCTGCATTTATCTCATTAAATTGATTGGGATCTGAATTTACCATATTGGATGAGATTATGACCGAATTGATGATAAAGGATATATATATTTTTCCTGATGCAAACAGTTTATTTCAATTAGTATGAAATAATCTTTGTTTGGGGCATAATTTCGATGATTGTAATACGGGGTTTTTAGCTTAATGTAGATGTGGTTGTTTATATCTCCTTGATGGGTGATGAGAAGAGAGCTGAATTTCATCTGGAAACTTGCTAATTTTGAATTTTGGCATTTGTTGGGCAAACAGCTGTTAAGGATTTTTTTTTTTTTTAAATTTTTTTTGGGGTGATTGTCTGAGCATTTCGAAAGCCAATATGACTCAAAAAAGTTGACTGGAAAAGTTGCTGAAAATGGTTGAAAGTTTGAAGATTTCTTTCAATGGATATATGCGACCTGAGAATTACTTGGCGATTAGTGATTATTGAAATTTGTAGTGAATGAATTGAGTTTCGCAAATCCAAGGATGATTCTAAATCTATTTCTATTATTTGTTTATCTTAAGCATGTATACCTGGTTCAGGCTATCATGAGTCTGCAATAATAGAAGTAGCAAGTTCAAGGTCTAGTAGTGATAGGCATTTGTTTGTTCGGACGGATATTTCATTTAAGTTTGATGAATATTGTGGCACAAAGAGCTTTTCTTTCGTTGAGAATAAAAGTCTTTAATTTGCTTGATTATTGGTTAATTGTATGCCCTTTCTCCTTGTGTAAGTGGAAAACGTGAAAACTGTTCTGTCATTCTTTCTTCCCCAGATCTCTTTTTTGTCTCTCTCGTTTGTTATACTTCAAAACATCCAACGTCACATTTAGAATTGAAGAAAATGGCATTGTTTTTCTCATGCTTAACCTCTTTTTGAGACTCGTCTTACTGGTTGACTCTAGGGTTTTGCAGGTATTACAGATGTTGGTATGAAAGCAGTTGCTGCTAATCTGTTTTATCTGCAATCATTGGATGTGTCCTATTGCAGAAAGCTAACAGACAAGGGGTTGTCAGCTGTTGCTCAGGGCTGTCATGACCTGAGAATCTTGCAACTTGCTGGCTGCAGATTTGTGTCGGATGCATTGTTAAGAGCTCTTTCTGAGAACTGCAATAACCTAGAAGAATTGGGGCTGCAAGGATGCTCGGGCATAACTGATTCTGGTCTTGCTGTTCTTGTTGAAGGCTGCCACAGGTTGAAGAATTTAGATGTCAACAAATGCAGCAATGTTGGTGATATGGGGATATCCAGGGTCTCCAGAGCTTGTTCTTCATCTTTGAAGACATTGAAGCTTTTGGACTGCTATAAAGTTGGAGATGAATCCATATTATCCCTGGCTAATGTCTGCACAAGTCTTGAGACTCTAATAATTGGTGGCTGCCGGGACATATCTGATGAGTCCCTCAAGCAATTGGCAGCTGCTTGTAGTAATAGTCTTAGGAGTCTTCGGATGGACTGGTGTTTAAATATTTCTGATTCTTCACTGGAATGCATCCTTCAGAAATGCAAGAAGCTTGAGCTTCTTGACATAGGTTGCTGTGAAGAGGTGACAGACGCTGCCTTTCAGGGACTGGGAAGTGAACTTTTCAAGCTTCAGTTGAAGATTTTGAAGGTCAGTAATTGTCCAAAGATCACGGTAATTGGTATTGGCAATCTATTGAAGTCATGCGACTCTCTTGAATACCTTGATGTGCGGTCATGCCCTCATGTAACCAAAGCAGGCTGTGATGAGGCTGGATTGCAGTTTCCTGAAAACTGTAAAGTTAACTTTACAGGGAGTCTAACAGAGCCGGATGTATTACTATAGATTGGGGTATTAGAAGACTCTGTTGTAGGTGTTCTCATGTGCTTGAACCTGTGAATGAGAGCACTTCTTGGAGTTTCTCGTGATATCAGGTGACTTCCAATACCTGGAGCTTTTGGCCGTTATTAAGTTTAGCAACCAACATTGGTGTATAATACTGTATAATAAGGTTATACGTCACTCTCAAAAGACTTTCTATTTTGCAATGTTGAGATTACTCTTAAAAGACCTTTCTAGTTTGCGATGTTGAGAGATTGGTTCTTCATATTCCCGGCTAAAATCTGAATATGGGATTGCTAATAACAACACTTGTAAACTACCTAGGAGGGATTTTTCTTTGATTTATGATGCTAAGGTATTAATGTTGGAATATGTCGGTGTGACCGTGGAAGCAGGATGTAAACCGCATGACTTAAAAAAGTTAGAAATGCAAATTAGAGCTTGCTACGTTTTGCTGTATGTGATCATGCTTATTTATGCGTATTCCGTTCAATTTGGTGTCACTAAGGTTAAATATTACTTTCGAATCATTTTCTTCTTTTCCTTTAACCATCGTCTCTCTTTCCCTTTTCTTTTCTCCTTTATCCCTCTGCCTCCTGCTGCTTCTTCCCTCCCTCTAACAACCCCTATCCTGTCCTTTCTCACACCGTGTATCCCCAGCCTGTGAAACCTCTCCATATTGATACAAATGCCCCTTGCACTTCCTGTTGCAAGTTGTGTTTTTAAACTCGGATCGAACCGGCTGGTCGAACTGAAAATCGGCTAGGCATTCGGTCTGAATCTAACTAAAAAATCAGATTTAAAAAACCGGTCAAATCCAGTCAAAAACCGGATTTGACCTGTTAAAATTGAGTTTGACCGGTAAATATAGGAATCGGAAGAACCATAACTTGCAAAAAAGGAGAGCTGACATGTGGAGAGTTGTAAGATGGCATGTGGGACCATGACTCTTCTAAGTCAGAGCATGTGGGGTTGCATTAATTGCAAACAACAACTCTCCCTTTTTACTTTTTTGGGAACAACCGTTCCCTTCTTCTTTTTTTTGTGTCAAAACACTCCCTTTTAAATAATAATTTTCTATGTCAAGTAAAAATATAAATGTTCTAATGTAATTGGGCTATAATTGCTTAGAGAGGATTTTAAAATAAAAATGATGTTTGAAATAATTATGTTGCAAGCAAAAATATAAGGAAATAATAAATGTAGTTAAGAGGATTTTAACACCAAAATGATACTTGTAATTACTAATGGTGCAAACAAAAATATAATGAAATAATAAATGTGGTAGTAATAGGCACGCGCACGCGCACGCGCACGCACACGCACATATATATGTATATATGTGTGTCTACTTATATGTGTGTATATACATATATATATATATATATGACGTATTTATGACGTCATTCGATTCGACCCCGAATCGACCCCCGGTCGAACCTATTGACCGCTGAGCTCAGCTAAGTTGATATCCGGTCCGAGTCTGAAAACATAGGTTGCAAGATCTCCTGCTAATTTCTGCCAATGTCCTCTCTTTATAGTATTTATTATATTAAAATGTTTGTCACACGCAGTTCGACATGAGGTTCTCAATTTTTGTTGCACATAATTTGGCATGAGCCTCCCAATATGACTAACACACGCATGCAACCTCTAACACCCCCTGCCCTTCTAAATTGCCAATGCTGGGGGTTTGAACTCTGGACCTGACAGTGGGAAGCACCCCTTCTGGTCAACTTAGCTGGCTCAATTGGTTCTTCCCCTTTCTCAAGATCTTTCCACCTATACCACTCCTATGCAATCCACACTGCCCTATCGGTTCTTCCCTTTTCTCAAGATCTTTCCACCTATACCACTCCCATGCAATCCGCACTGCCCTGCTCCTTTTGCCAAACTACCAAACTGATTATCTTTTGGTACTTCCACAGGATGTCTGTCTTGAGGCAGAATCTGGGTTCATTTTGATGATGAGCATGTAATATCTGATTTGCTATTTTGGATGAAGGTTGTTTTAAGGAAAGGAGTGGATGTTTGGAGGGTGCTGGATTTGGAATGGGGAAGTGTTCGTGTCCGGAGGGGTTCAGGAGAAACAATTGGGAGGTGTATAATTGTGTACTTAACATTAAAAGAAAACATTAGTGTATTGAGGTTAAAGTGCAAGGAGATACTATAGTTAATTGTTTAAAGCAACAAACATCAGATCATGGGAAGTTTAACAGACTTTTTTTATTTTCTTCTTGTGTATGAAAACCGTAGTCCAATGTGTGAATATTACAAGAGACTTGGGAAATGCTCTCCAACAGCCAGTTGTCAGGAAGAATTCTTGCGACGATTGGTTGTCCTAAATCCAGCAGATAATAGTCCTTCTGGTCGGAGTCCAAGTCCAATAGATAATATGGAGTTCCTCAATTCCTTGCACTTGAATGGAAACAAGTTCCATGTCGAAGTTCCATAATCATTGTGGAATTTGAAGCAATTGGAAACTCTTGATCCTGGTGTGAATCAACTTGAGGACATTATACCTGAATGGCTTGACAGAGAGTTGTCAAAGTTATAGTTTCTTAGACTCCAGTTAAATAATTTTTAGGTCATATTTTCTACATCTCTACCAACTCTCATTGCTTCAAGATCTAAATCTGGCATAAAACAAACTGACAGGACACATCTCCCATTGTTTCCAAAGTTGAGTATGATGGCATCATATACCTTGGATTCCACTTATTATGTTCCTTTCAATCTTGAATTTTTCTCAAACTTTGCGATAGGGAGAGAACCTTTATACTCAATAAATCTTAAAACGATTCGATCCACAGTGCTTTTATATAGCTATAATCACTTAGTTGGAAAGATCCCAAACGAGTTAATGGATCCTGTGCAATTACAAAATAGCAATAATTTGAGCAGAAGAATGCTAGAGAAGTTGCCAATTTGAAGCAACTTGAATCCCTTTATTCAGCAAGCAACCTATCATCTCGTCCCATTCTTCGAAGCTTTGCCTTTCTACCCCATCTAAGCTACATAAACCTGTCATTTAATAAGTTATCACGATGATGCCATTGGGAATCAACTCCAAACCTTGAATGATCCATTAATTTATGAAGGAAACAATTGTCCTTTTTTTTTTTTTTTTTTGTAAACTGTTAGAAAAAAATGTAGAGCAGAATATAGAAAATAAAATGTAGAAATTGATGAAGCTTGAGTCATGCTTAATGGCACTATCCTAAGAAACTATTTCAGGGTGGTGAAATGTTTCTCCAGGTGTTGGGGATAATATAATGCGGATGCGTAGTGGTACTCAATCGACCAGAAAGGGTCAAAGGGAAGTTCAAAGCTTGACTCGGTTAGAGATTGGTGAGGGGCAGTTGGAAAAGTTAGAAGATTTTGTACCCCATGATCGGGAATGCCCGTGCTGAGGGAGGTTGCACGTGTGGAAAGGAAAATGACAGAGTGGGCAAGCAAATATGAAAAAATGGCTGATCATGGCCTTGAGGCTCCAATTAACTACCACTTTTGGAGAGAAGTTGTGTTTATAAATAGCCTAAGATGCATTGAGAAAGGGGACGAGAAGAAATGCTCAAAAATACATTTAGACTTCAAAGTTTCCCTCATTTAGTTGAAGTCTGCTTTCTTAGTTTTCAACAGTTTTGCGTTTTTATCTTTCATTTAGGGTTTGCTTAGTTTTATTTGGAGATTTCAACATAGTTATGCAAATTCACTGTTCAAACGATGTGCATATTCCTTTTCAATGCATTTTCTAGTTTCCACGTCTTGTGTTTCACTATTAAGAGAATTTAATCATAGTTTCAGCCGCTAGTTACGTCTCAGAAAATGAAATTTGATAAGTCCTTGGAACTGTCCAAAGTGGGACAAACAGCAATCGACTTAGAGGTCAAAATCGACCGGCACATTATTTCAACCATTTTCATATACCACATATCACATTCTCGGTATCGACCGAGTGGCACGTCTACGAACACAACGACCAGGCCAATCGACCAGAGAGATTGCTTTACTGCCGATTTTGTGTTCAAACATCTTTTTGGCACGCTTGATGGGACCTATTTCGCAGCAAAACGCGAGGAATTGCTTCATGGCAAAAGACAAAGAATAGGTTAGGGGCAGGATCCTTAACTTTGAAGAAATCACTCCAGCCACACCTAGGGGTGAACACGCAAAGACAGGGGGATCTTCTGGGCAGGCGCCACCTAGTGCACCGGTGCAACTTGTGACCTCGACACGTTTTGGTGAAGGTGACCTTACAGCAGAGACGCTGGACCAGTTGATGCGTAGATTGATAAACATTCGGGAGGATCTTGTGAACGAGATATGATCACAGAACAATTCAGTGAAAAGGACTATACAAGAGATGGCCGCAGACTTGCGGAACTTGGAATGTGAAGCTGGAGCGATGGGACTTGCCATTGATACGGCGAGGTCAAAATTTGACGTGCACACAAATTTGTTGGGCACAGACTTAAAGAAGTTGGCAACATCGGTTGCGACACACATGGGGGGACAAATCCCGCTAATCTCAGCCCAATCACAAGCTCAACTGCCCCCTAAAGGTGACAGTGGTCCTAAAGGAAAAACAGATCATTTAGTAACGCTGTAGGCTCATCAAGCAGAACCACGGCCTAACGACGTTGGTAAAGGAAAAGCTGTATCTAGAGAATTATCCAAGTCAGACGACTCGGTATTTGGCCGCCTGAAAAAGAATTTGTCAGGGCTTGGTGTGATAAGGATCCTTGAAGGGATCTCCTTACGAGGATCCTCAGGGGGGCACAATAATCAAGGGGCGCCTACTAGGGATTATGGCAGGAAAGCTTCTTTCAATACAATCATTCCACATATGGGTGATAGATCAAGAGAGGCCGAGCAAATGCGTCCGGTTCAATTCTCAACTTTGAAAACGAGACAGGGACATGCGACCTATGTCCCACCTGCACTGCGAGCCAAGGCTAGAGGAAGTTCAAGTCGGCCTGTGACGAATCATGGGTCACCAGGAGGTGGAGACTTCTCCCATGGCCGAAGACCAAATATTTATCCAATCGAGAGTGGTGCCTATCCATTGGACGTCCATAATGCTATGCTTACACAGTGTACACCATTGCGGACGAACTAGGATTACTCCTGTAATACTAATGGGAGGGAGTTTCTCCGAGCTCATGATGTTGCGGGAATGACACAAGCAGACCTTCGACAGCTGGTGAGTAATGTACTGCAGGATCTAGTTGAAGGGCGTGAGCGGCTAGCGTATAGGACGCCATATCTCGACTGGATTGACCGTACGAATACTTTTCCTCGTGAGTTTAAGTTTCCCAAATTCACTAAGTTTTTAGGAAAAAATCGTCAGTCCACAATCAAGCACATTGGGTGTTCACCATCCAATGAGAAGAGGCGGCCCAGAATGATTTTTTAAAGCTCCGTCAATTTCCCCACTCGCTCACGGGAGCAGCCTTTGAGTGGTACACTCGCTTGCCACCAAACACAGTAGAAGAATGGGAGCAGATGAAAGAGCTATTTCATCAACAATTTCATTCGCCTCTACCCGAGTTCAGGTTTACTGATGTCACCCACATGACGCAAAAGGTTGGTGAGTCAACCTGCCAGTTCTTGGAGCACTTTAAAGTTGCCTTGATAAGATATAATTCTCGGGTTTTTGAGGAAGAGTTCGTCGATGCAGTTATGATGGGGATGAAAAATTTTGAGGTGGTCAAATATTTTGAAGGAAAGAAGTTTCAGGACCTCACCAAGCTGATTGGTAAAGTACAGCGCTACGAGTGCATTCAAGAGAGCAAGGTAGAAGTTACGAGAGGTGAGTCACGGGGATTAGCAATGGGAGATTCTAATTACAGCGTCTCAATGGTACATAGTGAAGATTGTGATGGTCTAGAGACTCAGAAAGTTGACGCGACAGAGATAATGGATGACAGGGCGTTCACATGCCAAGCGTTGACTCTTCCTCCGACGCATCAACTGTTGATGACCACAGCGTTTCCAAATAATAAAAAGAGGGTGATGGAACCCCCAAGAAAGTATAGTTAGATGTTTCAAAACTGAAAGAGATATTTGATTACTTATAACAAGATGACCGCGTAAAATACCTGAAAAGATACCATCATCCGCCAACAGAAGAATTGTCTGAGAAAGAGTTTTGTAACTACCATGGTTCTTTTTCCCATTCAACTAACAATTGTCTAGTCTTTAGGAATTATGTTCAATGGTCTATCAAAAAGGGATTGTTCAGATTTGGTAAACAGCCAAAGTTGCCTATGGAGATAAAAAAGAACTCATTCCAGCATATAGCGGATGTAAACATGATTAATATCGGCGGAATTCCGAATGTTGGTTTGGAGCTAGGGCAAACAGTAAGTTCACAACTTGTTAAGAAATGTTTTGAATTGCAAAGGTACGAGTGTTATGTTAGCCAGATGTGCCAGATTGATTGACTATCCAAAGAAATTAGTGAATGTAAAAATGAAGTCGTGCTTGGAGGGAGTTGAAGACTTTTTCAGGTAGAAGAGATGACCATAGTGGTAGACAGGAAAACTCAGGTTTGGGTGCACTGAAAGTAGGTAGAAATTGTTTCTCCCATGAAAGAGGTGAAGTAACAAAAGATTGTGCCAATTTTTGACAAACAAGTGCAAAGGTAGTCGTCACCCAGGCGAAGTATTAAGGACAAGCTTGGAGACAGAAGGACTCCGCCTATTGAAGAATTAGCGATGACCCTGACTAACGGGCCCACTATGAGACGAAAAATCGATTTGGGAGATAGCGAGGCAACTGATCAAGGTTACCGGTCGAGAGCAGTAAAGGCAACACCTATTAGTTCCACACGCTGGTAGGTAGTTAAGCACCCAAAGTTCTCAGATCGGTCAGATCAGTGCTAGATGATAAGGATTCAAAAACGGCGACGGCAGAGACGCAATAATGTGGCACAACAATTATCCAAAGCAGAGGACCTATGGAAGAAAGAGATAGAGGCTAAGAAGCAAGAAGTTGTATGCAATATTAGTCAGTTGTCCAGGGAGGTCAACATGGTAGTGGCGTTACTCGCATCGTTCTTACCACAGGAGGACCAATAGCTAGAGTTTGAGCCAGCAATCAACGAGGATTAAGAACAGGGCGTCATGGAGATAGAGCTATCTGACTCGGTTTCACAATCACAGTTGGCTCAAGGTGAGATTTGCGTTGTAAAAAGCATGAGAGAGTTAGATAAAATTATGATAAACAAACCATATGATGCAATGAGTCATCATTTGCGCCAACTTTTCATTTAGGCGCACATTGAAGGTATGCCAGTGGCACGAGTGCTCGTGGACAACGGAGTTGCAGTGAACATTTTACCAACTTCTATGTTGAAGAAGATTGGCAAGATGAGCGATGGTACAGGGGTCACTACTAGTAATTTCAACAGATGCAAAACAGGCACTTGGAGAATCCTGCCATTGGATGTAACGGTGGGACGAAGTATGATTACTACTTCATTTTTTGTTGTGGATACATCGTTGACATACAATGCTTTGCTCGAGAGGGATTGGATCCATTCATCAAAGTGTGTTCCGTTCTCTTTGCATCATACTCTTTTCATATGGAACGGTGGCAATGCTGAGGTGGTTCGTGTAGATGTAAAACCTTTTGCCATTAAGATGAGTGCTGTAGAAGTTATATACTATTGTGATAACGTTGTTACAACCCATTTCGACCGAGCAAGGCCGATTAAGGGAAGCAATGGTGCCAAGGAGTTAAACACTGTCGACATTTTCATTCCCGCTCCTTATAGTGATATTAGTAGGCCGTGTAATATTGATAAACGGCCTAATGACGGATTAGGTCGTATTTAATATGAGTAGATTATTTCAGAGCACTAAGGCTGATGCAAATCCGCAAATCGGCCACCCAAAAGAAAAGAAGCAAAATTGCCACCAGTTGTTGCAACGAATAACAGGGTATGTTCAAGATCAGTCCCCTCTGGCAATGGAAAACAGAATGATTGAGTGGGCTGACATAGTTGCTGAAGATGATGTACCAGAAATGCTCCAACCTACCGTCCTAGTCGAGCTGTCTATTGCTCCGGCGAGGATGGATGACGTTAGGATTGAAACTAGTGACCCGATCGTGAAAGTCAACCTTGGGACTATTACGCAATTGAAGCCCACGTATATAAGCGAGCGCCTGACTCCACCACAATAGGAGCAGCTGCTAGATATCTTAAGGGAATTCAGAGATTGTTTTACTTGGGAGTTATTCTGAAATGCCTGATTAAATCGCCAGATAGTCGAGAATCGCATACTACTGAAGCCAGAATATCGGCCATATAGGCAGCCGTCCAAGCACTTTTTGGAATAGGTCATTTCCAAAGTTAAAGAGGAGATCGAAAGGTTACTGTCAATAGACTTTATCAAAGTAGCCGTATATGCTAAATGGATCTCTAATGTTGTAATTGTGGTGAAGAAAAATGACAAGATCAAAGTGTGCACGAACTTCAGGAATTTGGACGTGGCATCCCCAAAGGATGAGTATCCAATGCGAGTTGCTGACCTTTTGATAGATGTGTTGGCATGCAATGAGATGGTAACGTTTGTGGATGGAAATGTAGGATATAACTAGATTTTCATTGCGAAGAAGGAAGTCCCAAAAACGACGTTTCGATGTCCTGGTTCGATAGGCATCTATCAATAGAAGGTTACATGTTTCACGATTACATTGATAAATTCATAGAAGTTTATATCGATGACATAATCGTGAAGTTATCTAGTTTTGGAGAACATTTGATTCACTTACGAGACATGTTTGAAAGGACAAGGTTGCACCTGCTAAAGCTTAATCCCTTAAAGTGTGCGTTTGCCATGTCCTTCAGAGTTTTTCTTGGTTTCTTGGTACACAAGAAGGGACTTGAAATTGAACAGAACTAAGTCGAAGCCATCAAAAGGGCTCGATCGCCTAGAAATAAAAAGGAGCTCCTTCAGTTCCTTGGGAAAGTCAATTTCATAAGGAGGTTCATTGTTAACCATGCTGGTAAGGTGTAAGTTTTTTCTCCTTTGCTAAGGTTGAACCAAAACGAATAGTTCGTCTGGAAACATAAACATCAAGTATTTTTCAACAGCTGAAGAGACAATAGGGTTTCTTCTTGCCTAAGACAATGAAAAAAGAAAAGAGCGAGCTGTATACTATTTGAGCAGGTTGCTCACGCCCATAGATTGTTGATGTCGACTAGTGCAAAAACTATGCTTGTCTTAGTATTTTGTAGCCAAGAGGCTAAGGCACTACATGTTACTAGTAGTGATGCACGTGATTTTCAGGATAGATCTCGTCTGATATTTGGTAAACTGATCGACTCTTAGTGGTTGACTTAGCAAATGGGCATTATACTGGATGGAATATCAATTCCACTATGTATCTCAGATGGTTGTCAAAGGACAAGCATTGGCGGATTTCATGGTCGATCATGCTCCAAACCTGAACTAAGAAGTCGGACAGAAGGGGGGAGAAGTAAGCTTCGGACTATGAAAAATGTGGTTCGATGGCTCGACAGTAGTGCTATAGGTAGAACTGGAGTGCTGATACAAGCTCCAGATGGCCGAACGTACCAGTTGCTTTCAAATTGACATTTGATTGCTCTAGTAACCAAGCAAAGTATGAGACACTAATTATTGGGTTGGAAGTGCTAGTTGAATTAAGGACTGAAAAGATGAAAGTATTTAGAGATTCCATGCTCATGATCAATTAGATTTCAGGAGGACACTAAAGCAAGAATCTAACGTTAGCATGATATCTGTTAGCGGTTAACAAACTAGTTGAGTATTTTCAAGATGTGCACTTTTGTCACATTCAACGTGAGGGCAACCGGAAAGCCAATGAATTGCCCAAATGGCGTCCAGGACTACCTTGGAGCATGGGAAGCTGTCGACTAGCTTCATAGTGTTTCTAAGGGCCTTGCCTTCGTACCTTGATCGTGTTGGAAGTTTGAGGGTTTATACTCTCGACACGAGAGAAGAGGAAGATTGGAGACAACCAATTAGACTTTTTCTAGAGAACCCAAGTCAGATCACCTAAGGAAGGTGAGGATGGGTGCTGCTCACTACAGATTGCTCAATGGTGTTTTATACAGGAAGGACAGATTTGAGCTGTACTTTAAATGTTTGAGCAAACTTGAAACTTATTTGACAATGTTGGAAGTGCATGAAGGTACGTGTGGCGCTCATCAAACTGGGCGAAAAATATTTTGGGTCCTGCGTAGGCATGGATTCTATTAGCCAATGATGATGAAGGATTGTGTAGCATTCGCAAGGGGTTGCAAAAATTGCCAGTGCATGGGCCCATCCAACAATCTCCAGCCTGAGACATGGAGGTTATAGTAAAGCCATGGTCGTTTCGTTGCTGGGGACTTGATATAATCGAGATTGTCGTGCTCCATTTTTCGAAAGACGGAAAAAGGGAATATGTTTTATTATTGGAAAAAGAGTGTAGGTTTTTGTAAAATGATTTTTTTAGAAAATGCTTATAAAAGATAGTTTGACAAAAGATGTAATTTTTAAAAAAAATGCTTTATTTTAAACAAAAAAGAAAAGGGCCTAAAATGGGATTTTGAAAATACGATGGTTTTTGGGTCAAAAAATAGAGTCTAAAAAAAGGTTTTTTAGTGAAAAAGGAGTCGTCACTTGGTATTGAGTTTTGGTGTACCAAGCCACCAGAAAATATTTTATAAAGGTAAGAAAATTGAGAATGATTTTATTTAGAAAATGATTTTGAGAAAATATAAGAAAAAACAAGAAAACCCTTTTTAAGACGACTCCAGGTCTTTAAAAATAAAAGAAAAAGGTTTGGGAGTCATAGTTGAAGAAAGGGAAGACAACGGTTTACACCTAAGGCACCCTTTCAACTTAGTCAAAAGTAGTTGCGAGGTTTAGTCCAAATTTTCCTAATATAACCCTAAAATTTTATCACATTTGGATGTAACTATATGGATGCAAGCCTAGTCCTAAAAATAAATATCATTAAGGGACAAAATGTTCCATTGAGGTTTGGTCGGAATTATCGCATTAATTACGAAACCCGAGTTTAGACCTCGATGGAGTCACGAGTATAGATGTAAAATGGAATGCAAAAGGAAAAGGAAAATAGTAATATGGATACTAAGTGAACAAAGAAAGTAAGGATGCAACATAACGGGTACGAGGGACAAACGTCTCGTGACTGAATGTTTCTACTCACGGAGGGGGAACGACATGTACACCACCGCTTTCCACGTAAGTAGATGACTATTTCTAGTAAAAAAATCACACAAATTACCTAAGATTCTATGTGAAATGTAACCTAAATGTTAAGCTCTGAATATATGTAAAAATAGATAATAAGAATAATAATACATAAAAACTATGCAAAAATAGAAAAAGGCCTAAAAGAAAAAATGTGTGTGAAATGATATAAAATGCACACAAGGAGTGATCTAATGCTAAAATGACCTAAGGGTCTAGCATTGGACTAGCCCATTTTCTAGAAATTCCTCGCTAGTGTTGGACTAGCAAAGAACCGAAATTAACCACAACTAGCATTGGACTAGTGTGGCGACGATACACATATATTATAATAAAGCAAGTAAATAAATAAATAAAAACATAAATTAAAGCAATAATCACATATAAGCAGATAATAGCACATAGGAGCATATAACACATAAGCATGATATTCTAAATGCAAAGTCCTAGGGAAAGCAAATAAAACACATAAGCATATAGCACACACAGCACACAAAAACCCTAACTATTATATCGGGGAAGCCTAATTACAATCTAAAAATGGAAAAAAAGAGAAGAGATGGCCTATCTAACCTATCTATTACATTTTCTATCTAAAAAACATAAGCTTTTTGTTAAATAGACAAAAATATAAACCATCTATTACATTTTCTATCTAAATACAAAATTTTTGTTAAATAGAATATTACCTATCAATTACACTTCTTCGAATAATTAAAAAATTAAATTCAAGTAAATAACATGACATAAATAAATAAATACTCACACATGAATAAAAATAATAAACACAAAAAGATGCATAGAAAAAACATATAGAAAAACACATAGGAGCACATAGGAGCACATAAAGAAACATTGAAAGGGTAACCATTCGTAAACTCGGTACAAATTGCTAATAAAATGAACAAACATGTCAAAAAATACCACTGTTTAAATAAATAAGGAATAAAAGTAAATCCTAATAATTTGTGAGGTAAAAATGTAAATAGGGCAATATCCTAGGAAAAAAATGTAAATTCCAGCAAACTAAGGGACAAAACAAAAAATTCTAGCAAGCCTAGGGAGTAAAAATGTAAAATTTTGGAAGTATGGGAGCAAAGATAATTTCCAGCAATACTTAAAAGGGAAAAATGCAATTTATAATAAACTAAGGGGCAAGAACATAAATTCCAGCCAGGTTTAAGGGCTTAAAAAAATACAGCAAGTATTTGGGCTAAACTAAAAAAATTCCAGTTAAGTATGGGGGTAAGAATGCAATTTTTAGCAATATTTTAGGGCCAAAACATAATTTCTAGCAAACATAATGACAAAATCATAATTTCCAGCAAGCTTAAAGGGACTAAGTAAAAATTCCAGCAACTAGGGAGGGTCAAAATCAAATTTTCAGCAACATTCAAGGATCAAAAATGAAATTTCAGCCAAGCTTAAGAACTAAATTGCAATTTCCAGCAATATTCAAAGATAAAAATGAACTTTACAGCAACAATAAGTCCCAATTTGTAAATTCTAATAAGTATTAAACACCAAATTATAATTTTCAGCAATATTCAAGAGTAAAAATGCAAGTTCTAGCTACTTGGGGGAAAAAATATAAATTCTAGCAATATTCTAGGGCCAAAAATAGAATTTCCAACAATGCATAAGGGCAAAATGTAATTTTCAGCAACATGAGGGACCAAATTTATAATTTTTAGCAATATTCAAGGTCTAAAATTGCAAGTCCTAGCATACTTGAGAAATAAAATTGCAATTTTCAGAAATATTGGAGGGTAAAAATGTAATTTCAGAAAAGTGTAAGGGTCAAATGTAATTTTACAAAAGTATAGGGGTCAAAATGTAATTACAGAAAAATATAGGGGTCAAAAATAGAAATTTAAAAAATATAGGGGCCAAAATTATAATTATATAAAAGTCGGGGGACCAAAATGCAATTAATTAGGACCTAATTGAAAAGAAAATAAAATTATGGGGGTCAATCTACAAAAAATGAAAACTTAAATGCACAAATCATAAATGCTCAGGGCCACAATAATATTATTAAAAGTCTAAGGACTATAAAATAAATACATATTATTAATTAAAATCAATTTAGAAAACAAAATAAACGAAACGATGCAGTTTTGAGTGAAACTACGTCAAAACGACGTAGTTTCACTAAAACTATTTTTTTTTCCGGTTTTCTTTTCTTTCTTCTTTTTTCTTTTCTTTTCCTCTTTCTTTCTTTTTCTTCTTTGTTCTTTCTTTTCCTGCTTTCGTTCTCTCCAGATTTCTTTTTTTTCTCTTTTCTCTCTTCTTCTTGTTTCTTTTCTTCCCTCTCCTATCCGACTCTCTGATCTCTTGCTCTCGGTCTCTCTCTCTCTCGGTTTCCCCCTCTCTCTCTCTCTATGCAAAGATATTTTTTTTCAAAACCCCCAATCAGTTTTGTCTTCTTTCAAATTAAAGCACTAAATTCAATGAATTGAGAGCTAAATGATATTTATTTAACCAATTTCATTGATTAAATGATAAACTAGAGAGAAATAAAAAAGAAAGGGACCAAGAAACTCACCTGTATTTAATGGGCAGCAGAGGTGACGATAGAGGTGAGGCGGTGGAGCTGCTTCTGGTCGTTGGCTGGTGGAACCACTGGTTTTGGTGGTGGAGGGAGGCCATGATGGGTGGTCTGATTCACTGGTGGTGGGTGGTGGTGCGGTGAGGCTACTGGTGGTGGTGGTGGCCTGTGCGTGGGTGGAAACTGGAATTTGTGTGCTTTGTCTGGTTGTGCGTGTATTTCTTGATTGTGTGCTGGCACGCGGGTGTTGTGTGTGTGTGTTACGTGTGTAATGTGTGTGTTCTATGTGTGTAATTGGCTCTGTGTGTGAACTGGTGCTTGTGCATGTATGAAATGTGTTTGTATATTCAAGGTTGTGCTTGTTTTCTGGTGTGCTTGTGTGAGTGAAATTGGAGTAGTGAATTTTGTGTAGTGTGTGATATTTGAATGTGCAGGTGAAGTAAAGTGCGTTGTGCAGGTGTGTGTAGTGTGTAAATGTGCAGGTGTGATTATGTGCCAATGTGCATTTGTGAGTGTGTTTTTGCAGGGATGGTGTGAGCTGTGTGCTTGTGTAAGTGAGAGAGCCGAAAGAGAATGTGTGTGCTGGTGTAGTGAATGTTACAGTGTGTCTGCATGTGTGTGTTTTTGCAGGGATGGTGTGAGCTGTGTGCTTTGTGAGGGAAGGCAGAGAGGGAAATGTGAGAGTTGTGTGCAGTTGTGTGTGTTGTAAAGAGGCCGAGAGGAGAGAATTGTGAGTGGTGTGGTGAATGCAGGACAAGTGAGTTGTGTGGGTTGTGTTTGTGCAGGGAGTGAAAGTGTGTTTGTGGAGCTAGCTGGTGGACTTTGTGTGCAGGTTGTGATGGTGTTTTGTGTGAGGTGGAGAGTGGAGGAGTGGTGCCTTTGGTCTGTGTGTAGGGGGAGGGGGCCGAGAGGGAGGGTGAGTGAAGTGTGTTTTGTGATGGTGTGTGTAGGTATGTCAGCAGAAAACTTGAACCAAATCTCACAAAATCTGGTTAAGAGTGCAAGAGGTGATGGAGTGATGTGATTAGAGGGTGGAGTTGGTAGATTAGGGTGTTAAAAAATGATGGTGTCTGGGTTGAAGTATGGCTACAAGCAGCCATAGCAGAAATCAAATAGCAGCAGCGTTGCTGCTGCTGTTCAGTCCCCCATTCTCTTTTTTTTTTTAAAGGAAGAAATTTGCAAGGAAAATAAAGCAAGAAAACAAATGAAATAAAATAAAATAAAAGATATTTAGACCTCCTAAAATCAATAAATACTAAAATTTGGAGTTGTAAGAATGAGTAAATAAAATTTACTGCAAAATTCAAAAATTAATATAATATTAAAAAATGTGCGATTAATAGAAAAAAGGTAAAGTATTGAAATAAATACTAAAAAATTTCTAAAAATCATGAAATTTATACAGAAAATTTATGAATATATAAAATATGCATATAAAATTTTTTTCACTTGAAAAATTCTCATAAAAAGAGTGCATTGGGAAACGTGCCATTAAGTTAAAAAAATACTAAAATTTTAAATCAATACTAAATGACTCCAAAAAATATTAAAATTAGAAATAATGATAAAAACAGTAAAATTATGTATTAAAAAAATAAATTAAAATAAATTAATATTTACACGGTGAAATTACTATTTTGCTCCTGATACAACTAGTTAGACATAATTTACACAAAAGTTACAATTAGCCCCCGAAAAATAAATAGTATCCCCAAACGAAATAAAATATATTTTTATATAAAGGGTGTGTCAAAATTTGGTATCTACAGGGATGATTTTGCCGCCTTCATCGAAGAAACACTCGTATATAATAAAGGCCACTGATTACTTCACGAAATGGGTTGAGCCAGTGCTGCTTAGGGAAGCAGACTAGAAGACAGTTACTCATTTTGTCAAGGAAAACATTGTCCATAGATTTGGCATCCCTGAGGTAGTTGTCACTGACTAAGCTCTTTATTTTTTGAAAGGAGAATTGGCTGCATTTGTAGAAAGTTATAAGTTTCGGGTGACACACTCGACTCCTTATTTCGCACAAAGTAATGGCCAAGCAGAGTCGACCAATAAAGTTCTCAAAGGATCATAACTAAGATGGTTGAAGACAAGTTTAGGACATGGCATGAACACTTGTTAGAGGCGTTGTGCGCTTATTGATTGTCATACAAGATTAGTATTAGAATGACCCCGTATGAATTGGTGTATAGTCAAGAGGCTATTATACCAGTCGAAATAGTGGTTGGGGCACTTCGATTGGCTCGACAACATGGACTAGAGATTGGAGAATATCAGTAAGTGATGATGGCGGAGTTAGACGAATTAGGAGAGAAAAGGTTGCAGGCAACAAAAGGCGAGTAGCGGCAATGCCCAACAAGAGAGTACACTATAAAAACTTCTATCCAGGGAAAAAGGTGCTAAAGGTAGTTCTTCCAGTTGGAAAAAAAACATCCCAAGTTTGGAAAGTGGAGCCTAAATTGGGAAGGGCCCTTTGTAGTGCATGAGCATTTAGGCAAAGGGGCTTACAGATTGAGCAGCTTGCAAGGCGAGGTTTTTGAGGTTTTTGTTAAACCCATTAATGGTATTTATCTTAAGAAATTCAATGTTTCACAATGGGAGACTATGAACTTAAAAGACCAAGAAATTATTTTTCGGACTGCTCAACACAGACAAAGCTAAAGCAAATAAGAACCTAATGGGCCACATCAAAGCTGGCCAACATCATTATTACAAACGGAAGAAATTGTTCAAAGGCTTAGACAAATCGGCTGCTAACACAATGTTCAAAGGGATAAGGTTCCTTCACTAGAACCTAAAAAGAAAGTACCAAGATCAGCTATGGTTGACCCTCCAGACGATACAAGGCCAGCAGAAATGAACAGCAGAGGTTGGAGAATGTGCCGCATGTGGTCGACAAACTCACTTAGCCCACCAAGGTCATTTTCAAGAGAAGATTTGTGTAGGAACATACGTTCTTCCTGAGCATTTTGCCCCTCCAAGTTGTTAATAGTTGGGTGGTAATAGTAATCAGTGAATTTCTTGCTCCCTTCTTTACATCTAGAAGGTGGCACATATTCTCTAGTTTCTTCTCTAACTCAAGTTTTCGTCAGCCAAACTGGAAATTTGCTTCTCTACCTCAGTCAATTGATTCCCCAATTTCTGGCATTCGTTGTTTTTGGCATTCCTGGTATCTTCAAATTGCTTGCAGTTGGCTAAGCCCGATTGAAGTTCAATAAAAGACCTAACCCTTCTAGGGAGGGAATTCATAAAGCCGTAGGCAGTTTGCAGATCCAAAGATGGCAGTTTGATAACTTCATCCTTTAAAAGAATGTTGAAGGCCGACTTGAGATCTGTAGGGTCGCAGCCAAATACTCTTTCCAAAGGACCATTCAAAGCAGTATTAATAATTTGTTTACTGGGAGCAACTACAGAGGGGGTTGTTTAGATTCCTGCAGGTTCAGTAGGGTTTGGGGAGAAGTTTGAAGCAGAGGCATGCCTGATGCGAGCAAGGAGCTCAAGTACTGAAACGGATGAAGAACCACTGCCTAGAGATTCTTGCAAAAGAAGATAGAAGGTAGCGAGTCAGGAGACCATTAGAAGTTCAATCCAGAAAGAGAGCTGGATAAAAGGACAAGCTGATTCGACAGTAACTTTGGTAGAGGACTATAAAGTGGGAGTCTCGTCACGAGGTTGACTGGCTAGGATTGAGGAACTGGTTGGTAAGACATCTTTGGCAGGGGAATGAGCAATAGGCTTTTGTGGAGTCTTCTCCTCGGGATTAGAGGGAATCTTGGTTAAGCTATTATCAGAGTCATCTGGAGAAGGAGACAATGGAGGATCATATGGCCAGTTGCGTTTCATGGCCACATGTTTGATTCGTTTTGGACAAGGCTATACTTGCGGGAGAGCCTCGTGGCAAAGTCTGGTAAGAGGCACCTGGTTTGTCTCATCTTTATCACTGTTTGGACCAATGGTAATGGGCTCCTCAGGCGCCATGACTTCAGCTATCTCGAAGAAAAACCAAATCAGTTTGGCACAAAAGATGGCTAAGAAAGAAAAGTTCAAATATCTTGTGGCTCAACAGGACCATCGACAACGCGTAAGTCGCCTAAGGAGAGGCGTCGGTCATTAGAAGTCACAAAGTAAGGGGTTTGAGTTACCGAATTGGCATTGTTCTTTTCGCATGGGATGTAGGAGTTAGCAATGACAAAACTGGCCAATGGCACAGGCAGCGAAGGCCTTGTGTGAAGCTTGAAGTATTGCTTGAAGACGATTATGTTGGGATTTCCGAGTTGGTATTTTTAAAAATATTGTTGCAGGTGACGTTCGCGTTGGCCTCTTCTTTTTGTTGATCGATTTTGGCAACCTCCCGGAGGATCTTAGCGCATTGACGAGGGTTCCATTTCAACCGATAATACTTATTGAAAGTAAGAATTTCAGAATAGTGCTTACTCTGTGACGGAGTTGGTATTTTCCACTTAGCGTTGCCCTGAGGAGTCAAAAGATTATCAATTAGAACATCAGGAGAAAGGGAAAAGTAAAGATTATTATAATCAGCCAACCATGTGACAAAATCGTCATGAACAGCAATTGAAAAGATAAAGTTTGTCATCCGAAAAAGAGTCAACAATGTTTGGGCTCTCTTGCGATGGGTCTCATATTCAGAAAGGTCACTGCATATCATCTTGTCCAAAATTTGGTGATTCGATCCTGGAAGATTCTGCAGAAAAATAGTCACTACAAGAATGGCTTGAATAATCCCGAATTGGTGGGTGACAAACTGTGGGCATTAAATTTCTACTCCCAATTTTGCTAATTTTGGACTGGTAGCAGGGACATGTTGGGTGGCAAAACTCAATTGGAATTGCATCAGGTAAGAACCCCATACTGCTTGTCTTTCTTTAGCCTTAGTAGGGACAAGTATAGTAGCATCAGGAGTCAAGTGAAACCAACAAGGGGCCAATCGTCGACTCTATACAACAGCAAAATCTGGAGCCTCATTATCTTCGTAAAATATTCATAAATAATGGGTAAAGACTAATGGTGGTGTTGGTTGATTAGTAAAAAGAGGACCAATGATTGATAAGTCATCTACGAGGATCAATCCAGGGGGCGTAGTGCAAGAAAATAACATTGGAGCCAAATATGAAGAACCCAAAGGGGACCTCTGGGGCATGGCTGGATACATAGTTCAGAAAGGCCTCGACAAATAATAGACAAAACAATGGGGGCTAGTGCCAGTTCTTCACCAATAGCCAAGGCCACAGCTGCGTGAAGATACTCTTGGGTGACTTGAAGCGATGGAAACCCAAAAATATATCTGCATAGCCAGAACAGGAGAAAATTATTGTACTCTGAATCATTCACATGTTGTTTTGAGCGGGAAGTGAAAGAAAGATCGAGGAAGCAGTCGTAGGGTTTAGAACGATGACAATCTGAGCCAAAGTCTACCTAATTAGGAACTCGAACCAAAGAGAAGTCAACAGGGACCCCATATGGGCGGAGGCTAGTAATGGTGCTGATATCTATGATTGTCCGGGTCATGGGTCCTGCGGCAAACAAGAAATAGTTGATGCTGGCACTCCAAAAGCAACGCGCTGTAGAGAGCAGTTTAAAGTTGGCAGAGATAGGGTTTTGGCAGAATTCTATAGCATCTGAAATCCCTACTTTCATCCAGAATGATTTGTAGCCAGAGCGTAACTTGCTAGTGCAGGCGATAAAGTGGAAGTGAATAGCTATACGTTCGTTCTAAGGCCATTATCGGAGGTGGCTAATCACTCCTTTAAATGAAGAGGAATCCTACAATGGAATTAACTCTCAAGGGAACTCGTTGCCGGTACGTTCAATGGGTGAGATGTTGGTAAGACAAGGATCATATTTTGAGAAGCAAGGACCTAGAGCGATAGACGAAAACTGATGAAGGGTAAGTACCTAATCTATGGGAGTCTGCAACGGCAAGGATCTAGTAGTAGAAGAAGAAGGTTTGGACGCCATGGTCAAGGGTATTCATAGAAAGAAAATCGTCGAAGGACTGCAAGCAGAGGACTAAAGGTTTTGGTAAAGTTGAAAACTGCCAAAAGTGAATTGTTGAGTAAGGTTGAAACTAAGAGGCACGTCAGTTCTCGAGAAATGAAGATAATGATGATCAGCTAAAAGGATTAGGATAAAGGCAATAAATCTTGGGAAACGAGGATAATGATAATCAAGTATAGAGAAAATCCCCAGAGATCATTGACAACTGTAATCAGATGAGCCGTCAGGTGTTAAATGAGGTGAATTAATGTTTTAAAATTTGAAAAAAGGAAAAAGAAGCGGAAGACGATTCGAGATTTGAACAAGTATTGACACCATTAGGAATAGATTGATGACAAGCCATTTGATAGTCAATAAACGGTTGATTCGGAGTCAAGCAATCTGTTGATTCCAACCATTGACGCACCGCTTGAGAGGGGCAGATGTTGGGGAATAATATAATGCGGATACGTAGTGGCACTCAATCTGCCAGAAAGGGTCAAAGGGCAGTCCAAAGCTTGACTCGGCCAGAGATTGGTGAAGGATAGTTGGAAAAGTCAGAGGATTTTGTAACCCATGATCAAGAATGATCCGTGCTTAGGAAGATTGCACGTGTGGAGAGAAAAATGACAGAGTGGGCCAACAAACATAGGAAAATGGCTAATCATGGCCTTGAGGCTCCAATTAACTACCACTTTTGGAGGGAAGTTGTGTTTATAAATAGCCTAAGATGCATTGGGAAAGGAGACGAGAAGAAATGCTCAGAAATACACTCAAACGTCAAAGTTTCCCTCTTTTAGTTTAAGTCTTTATAAATTGCTTTCTTAGTTTTTAGCAGTTTTGCATTTTGGTCTTTCATTTAGGGTTGGCTTAGTTTTATTTGGAGATTTCAGCATAGTTATGCAAATTCACAGTTCAAGTGATGTACATATTTCCTTTCAATGCATTTTTCAGTTTCCGTGTCTTGTGTTTCACTGTTAAGAGAATTTAATCGTGCTTTCAGCCACTAGTATCGTCTTAGAAAAAAAAAATTTGATAAGTCTTTGGAGCTGTCCAAGGCGGGACGAACAGCAATCGACTTAGAGATCAAAATCGATTGACGCACTATTTCAACCATTTCCATCTACCACATATCACATTCTCGGTATTGACCGAGTGGCTCGCCTACGAACACAACGACCAGGCCAATCAACCAGAGAGATCGCTTCATTGCCGATTTTGTGCACAAACACTAGGATTAAAGAAGCCTTCTCTTAAGAAGAGAGATAAATAACAAGTAGTAGAGAAGAGGAACAACAAAAGAAAATAAACAGCAGAGGAGGAGTGGAGGGACCAAAAGAAAAGAGAGAAAGAAATGATTTTTGTGAATTGTGCTGTGTTACTGGAAAAGAGAAAGTTCAGTATTTATGAGCGCAGAAAAAGAGCCGTTGAAATATATCCATTGGGCCATTTATTAAGATTTTTTGTTGGGTCATTAATTAAAATTGTTCCATTGGGCCATTAAAACAAAATAATCTAATGGGTATTAAAAGAAATTTATCTGTTGGGCCTTTGAAAAAGTATATGTTGAAATTTAATAAAAGTTCTTACTATTCGTGTAAGGAAAAATTATTTGTAAGGAAAAATTATTTGTATAAACAGAAATTAATTGGGCCGCACAAGGAGGTAATTCCACCAGTTTGAACTGAATTGGCTTAATTCCCTCTTGTATGTACAAGTCCACATTATATTTTGGTTCATCACAAGTCCATTAATGAACAATTTCAATGTGGAAAAACTTTTGGAATATACATTATTTACAACATAAACCACTTCTAATCAGCTGCTCTGACTACGAATCATCAACAGGAAATGCACATACTATTGATGTATTGATCATGAAGATGATGATAAGTTTGATTTTACATGGTTTTATGCCGGTATAGGACACGAATGCCAACATGATTCACAAACAAGCTTTCTTCTATCTCCTTCTAATATGGATGGTAAAACCACTAGCATATCAAATAAGCCTAGAAATCAATTGACATAATCTTATTCATTTTAGGTTTGAATTATGTCCTCTTCTAAATGAACTTGATCATATTTTTGGATTGCTATATGAATGAATTTAAATAAAATAGATTCATTTATGTCATTAAATCTTTGTCAACATAGATAAGCACTATTTAACTTTGCTACACAAGAAGTTAGACTAAAACAACTAAAATTTCACTCAACATTTTATTTGAGAAGTGAATAAATGAAAAAAATGAGATCCTTGGTGTTATTAATAAATAAAAAAGAGAACAAAATATTGATAACACGATTTGTGATATAATTGATTTTGTCAAGAAAATGAGAGAAATGAGGAGAGGTTTAGGGAATAGGAGGGGATATTAAATTACCTTCTAAAAAGAAATCAACAATATTTAGGAAACTAAAAATTAAAATTGATTGAATTTTTAGAAAAGATAAAAATTTTTTAAAAAAGGAAAGTTAAAAAGCTTATCTAAATGTGGACGTTATCTTGAACAAAAATTTTATGTGTGTATATACACACAAATATATATGTGCATATGTATACATATGTACTTGTGTTCATCAAATATTTAAAATAAGGTACGTTGTTTATCTATTTTGGTGACTCCTATCTCTTTCAAAATTCTAAAAGCCAGACAAAGTTGTGCCATTACTTTTCTCGTGTAATAATTAACTTGAAACAAATTATAAATAATTTTCACATCCAAAAAATTTAAGTTGTTGCTATGCAACTTGTTACTTCAGTGCATAATAGATAAAAGGTTGATATTGAAGGTAAAAATAAGGATTCTCAAGAGTAATATACTCGTATTGTCATTACACTCATGTTCCAATAACTTGTCGTAAAAAATATGATCCAAACTAAACTAAATGTATTTCAGCTAATTCTACTTATTTTTAATATATTTACAAGTTGGACATCACTAATTTAATTTTTATTTTTATTAATTTTCTCTAATATTATTTTTTTATTATAATTTTATTTCCATTTGCAATTTAAATAAATAACATATAATTTTTTTATGTTCATAATCTCATATTTTTATTTTTTATTTTAAATATCATATCTTCAATTGTACATGGTATGATAAATATAATGTATTTATATAGAACAATTCAATTATTTTCAATTATAACAACATAAAATATCCTTTTCAAATTTCATTTTTGTATTCTTGGACTGATGTGTGAATTTTTCAGTAAGATATTGATATAAATATCATATAAAATACCGGAAGAATAACTAGTAATAAAGCAAAATTTTTTCTTATAATATGATAAAATGAGCGTGTTCCTACTTTTAAAACCTTCAGTTTGATCTCTTTTGGCCAATTCACAATAGGAAAAGTGATTCCGACATCCCTACTAGAGTGTTCTAATTATCCAAAATATATATCCTAATTAAGAATTTATATTAAATTTTGCTGTCAAATAACATTTAAAGCTAAAAAATCTTAATAATAATAAAATTGTTAATCCAATTAATATAGCCGTGGAAGGTTATGAGGAAGTATACAACTTATAAATATACTTGAAATATAAAGCTTTTGACAATTTTCTGTTTTAATTCTTCTCATATTGACTAAAGTAACTAAACTAGTGCCAAATATTGCTTCATAAAGAAACTTCCTTCCTGATAGATTCTCATACTAACTTATCATATGTATCTTAAGACGTCATTATTGATATTCCTATGGATGCAAGTTTAATACACAACATAAAAAAAAAAAAATTAGACAGAAGAATTCTTTTGTCATTCCACCCTATAAATACAACCCCCTTGCAATCGTCTCTGTCAAGAGTTACTAAGAAAGATGGGTGCATCAAAAAACATACGCGTTCTTCTCATTATAGCATTGATTCTCTTCTTAAGTACGTTATCTTGGGTATTTTAAATGCCAATCACTTTTATATTTGCACATGCAACTCCATGATCTTGTTAAATCTTCTACCTTTTCATTATTTGATTACTAAATTCCTAAATTATAAATTTCAAACATAATTATTTCCTTTCTTTTTACAACAATGATGTTGTCTTGCTACCATTTGCTACCTTGAATTTGCATATTTATATGTTTACTTGCTCAAAGACGTACATGATGCGGACGGCAAAATAATTAGCAATGAAAACCACGAGTGTTGTTTGTGTTGCATAGGAAAATGTTGCTTTCATTTATAACTTGTGAAGGATTAAATATTCGTTGCTTTTGGTTTCAGGCTGTGATGATGTGCGTGGGCAAGGAGTATGATGTCAAAATCATCCTAAACTTGGCAATTGTATTCCAGGGAAGGATGATAGTCCTGAGAATGATGGAAAATGCTGGAAGTTTTGTATTAATGATTGCGAGAAAGGAGGATTTTGCAAAAAAGTGGGCAATGGCCATGTCTGCCACTGCTATTGCTAAAATGTTTGTTATAATTGCACGAAGCAATGATAAACCAATAAGATAGAAAGGTCTTTGATTTTTGCATTTTGAGATTGCAATAAAACTTTTCTTAATGAGATTGCAATCAGAATTGTGTTGGAAAATCTAGAAAAGCAGATTGAAAGGCCTTAACATGCATAACTAGCAACTTATCAAAATCCCACGGCTACCGCCACCACCATGGCCTAGACAAACTTTCCATCGGCCAGAAATCACTGCCCCCATTTTGCAACACACCAATTTTCAAGTACGTCTTCATACTTTTGGACTAACCTCCTTGCCATAATATATCACATTTGAGACGCAGTCTTCTTAAGCATACCATCTGATGGGAATATTATGGGGATAATTTCAGAAACCTCCCCAGAGATTTCTGACAATTTCACTCAGTATCTCTCAAATTTCAAATATTACACTAACCTCCCTTCACTATGTAAAATGACTACAATAACCTTAGTAAAATACATAATTTACAAGAGAAAAATAGTAAAAACACTCCATTACGTCTCTTTCCCCTTCACCCTCTGCTAAACCCCTCTCCCCACCTCCCTGTTGCTAATTATGTATGGTCCGATCCTTGTCTCATCCAAAGACCCAAAACCCTTTATCAAATTTCCAATCCAGATCTAATACCTTACCATCCATAAAAAAAATGGAAAAACCCCCAGTTCGTTCCTAGTCCTCCATACATAGCAAATCTTCAAGCAAGCAATTAGCCTTATTTTTTCCCTTTGAACTCATGATAATCACACTGCCTTAATCAACACTGTTTCTTCAATTGTGAGAGAGTTTTTTGTATTTATCTTTGTACCATATAGACACACACAAACACACGATATTTTACTTAAATTTTTGCAATCATGTCATAGGGTTGCCTAAGTAATGGTAAATTTGTTTGTAAGGTAAAAGTGATGAGAGTTTGAAGATTATTTTTGTTAGAGGGTGCTGATTGCTTTATTGAAGCAAAATGACTTGATGAGTGGTTGAATTTTTTTTTTTGATGGTGAATACTTTAAGGTGTGGTGGGTAGAAAGAGTATTAAGGTGGCTTGATTGTTGTTGATTTTTGGCACTGGTGTTGGTTGGGTAAGATACGCAGTGCTAGTGCTAGTGGTATGTGGTGTTGGTGGTTGGCAGTTGGCAGTCAGCAGTCTTGCGTTGGAGTGGGTGCGGTGCGGCGGTGTGGTGCCAATTGTCGCATCCCAAATCGATAAGGTATGGGTAGGGTCGTGACTGTCGCGCTCCGAAAAGGCGGTTCGGTTCGATGACCTTTTTTAAAAAGGTAGAGTTTTGAAAAAACCTTGCGTGTGTGATAAAAATTGAGTTTTTAGTAAAAAATGTGTTTTTTAGGAAAAATGCTATTTTAAAAGAAAGTAAGGCCGGAACTAAAAGTGCGACAGTTTTGGCCGACTGATTTTTGAAAAAGGGTTTTATTTTAAAAAATGGAGTCGCCACTTGGTACTGAGTTAGGGTGTACCAAGTCACCAAAAAAAAAATCATTTAACAAAACAAGAGTAAAATTTTAAAAAAATCATTTAAAACCCTTTTTTGACTCCAGTCTACGAAAAACAAGAGAAAAAGGTTCGGAAGTCATATTTGAAGAAATGGAAGGCAAAGGCTTGCGCCTAAGGCACCCTTTCTACCTAGCCGAGGCTAGTTGCGAGGTTTAATCAAAATTTTCTAAATTAACCCTAAGTTCTATCGCATTCGGATGTATCTAACTGAATGCAAATCCTAAGTCTAAATGTGAGTATCGAGAGGGTCGGCTTGTTCTGTCGAGGTTTTGGTCAGAATTATTGCATTAATTGCGAAACCCAAATTGAGACCTTGAGGGAGTCACGAGTGTCTATGCAAAATGCGATGTAAAAAGAAAAGAAAATAATAATATATAGTAAGTAAAGAAAGAAAGTGGGTATGCAACATGATGGGTACGGGGGACTAAACAACTCTGACTGAATATTCCTACTCACGGAGGGGGGAACGGTGTGTACGCCACCACTTCTCACGTAAGTAGGCGACTATTTCTAGTCGGATCACACAAATGTCCTAAAAATCTAAGTGAAAAATGCAACCTAAATATCATGCAATGTCAAATACTTAAAAAAATAGATAATAATGATGATTATATACATATATAAAAATCATGCAAAATGATGAAAAAATAAAAAGGGAATAGTGTGTGAAATGATGTAAAATGCACACGAGTATACCTAGCACTAAAATGCCCTAAGGGTCTAGTATTGGACTAGCCCTTTCTAGGGATTCTCACTAGCGTTGGACTAGCGGGGAAACGATAAAACCACAATTAGCATTGGACTAATGTGATGACGAAGTAACAAAATTGATAAAACATGAATCAAAGTAATAAAGCATGAATCGAAAGCAAATAAATGTATAAAGACATATAATAACATATAAGAGCACATAATATGTAAGCATGATATCTAGATGGAAAATCCTAAGGAAAGCGGTAAAACAAATAAGCACGTAAGCATACAAAAGCACGTAAGCTCTAGCTATTACACCAAGGGAGTTAGCTAGAATTTTAAGGGAAAAAGCAAAATGACCTATCTATTACATTTGCTATCTAAACAACAAAAATGTTTGTAAAAATACGGGAAATGTAATCTGACTATTACATTGACTAGATAAATACAAAATATTACATTTTTGCCAAATAATAAAATTTGAAATTAAATAACAAAAAGTGAATAAATACACAGAAAGCATGTAAAATAAGAAATATAGGAAGAAAAGTGCATAAAAATCAGATAAGGGACATTGGAGCATATAAAGAGAAATTAACGAGTAATGAGGAGTACCTTTTGAAGACCCATACTTAGTGCTAACAAAATGAACACACACGTCAATGTATCACAAAATAAATGAGTAAAGCACAAAGTATATAAGCATTGACAAATTGGAATAAAAATGTAAAATCTGGCAACTAAGGGGACTAAACGATAAATTTCCATAAGTCTTAAGGGTTAAAATTAGAAATTCACACGAGTCTAAGGGAGTAGGATGCGAATTTAAAGCAAAATTGGGGGGTTAAACAATAAAATTTTCAGCAAGTATAGGAAATCTGCAAGTCATGAGACTTAACTGAAAGAGAATAAAATCTAGAGGGTCAATTTGAAATTATGATGGGTTTAATTGCACAAAAAAAAAAGTACTAAGGGGCATAATGATACGAAACTGAACTTTGGGTAGTAAAACAAAAATGTCTATTTTATAATAAAAATGCTCAAGGTAATACAGATGTCACACTGCATTACAAATTGAATTAATTAACTAAAACACCTTGATTTACATAAATTAATTACCAATTTAAATTAAAACTACACTAATTCAAAATCAGAATCAAACAAAAATAATTAACCAAATAAGTAACTAAAGAAGAATTAAAACACAAACTAATCCTCAATTACTCTCTCTTTAAAATCAAATTAACACTCCAAGGATTTCCCCAAATGCTTCAATCGATCTTCTTCTTCTTCAGTTAAACAAGGAAAAAATTCTCTCTCTCTCACTTTCCTCCGCTGCCTCTCTGTTCTTTGTTTTGCTCTTTTTTTCATTTCTTTCTCGAATCTCTCACCTGCTCTCTCTAGCCTTTCTCTTCTCTTCTCTTCTCTTTCTATATTTTCCTCCCCAAAATTCCGTTCTCTCTTCTTTTCCTTCTTTTCTTCCCAATTTTTCTCCTCCCTCTCTGTTCTCTCTATTTCCTCTCTCTGTGATTGTTCTCATCTCCTTTGTTCTTTGCTCTTCCTCTGATTTTCCCTTTTTCTTCTCTCGCACTTTTCTCTTTTTCCTCTCTTCCTTTCTCCAGCTTCTTCCTATTCTCTTTGTGTTTCTAGCTAAATTCGTCTTGCCCAATTCTCCTCTCTATTCTCTTTTTTTTTTTTTTTTTGCTTTTCTATTTCTTCAGCTCTTCCCACTTCTCTCTCTCATGCATCTACTTGGTCTCTCTCTCTCTTCTCAAATTTCTCATGAGAGCTCAAAATTCAATTAACATTTTACTAATTACAAATTACTGAAGGAATTAAAGTAGTTGAGGGAGCTTACTGATTCGATGAGGCCACTGGTGGACTGTTTGGTGAGGGAGCTCCGATCAGCAAACCCTTGATATGAGTGGAGGCTATAACGTTATCTGATGGAGGATCGAGGAGGATGTGGTTGCTGTTTTTGGCAATTCTGATGGTTTATAGGGGAATTATGGGTGGTAGGGGAAGATTTCTAGTGGTGATTGTGCTGCCCTGTTTGTGAATTTTGTGTAATGGGGTTGCTGACGGTGACGGAAGCTGGAACTCTAACGGTGTTTGTGTGGTGATTAGTCCTGGTTGTGGATGGAACTTCGGTTGTTGGAACTGTTAATTGAATGCGTCTAAAGGGGGGCTGGTTAGATAAGGAAGAGTGGTGGTTAAGGGCTTCTGTGTGTGTAATTGGTCTGCAATTGAGAAGCATTTTGGGCGAATTTTCTGTTTTGGGTAGTGAATTGATTATGACTGCTTGGGTGGTAGGGTTGCGTGGTTGTGGAGATAGTTGTATTGGTTGTTTGTGTGGTTTAGTGACTTTTGCAGATTTGGAAAAATGGTAGCTGGGTGGTTGGGTGGAAGCTATGTTTTGGGTGTGTTTGATAGTTGGAAAATGGTGGTGGTGGTGGTGGGGGCTATGATTGTGGATTGTGGTTTGACTGGTAACTAGTGGCGTGGGAGTTGGATTTGTGTGTGAGTTTGTATCTGAATTGTGTGATTTGTGTGTGTGATTCTGTGCATGTTTTAATGGATGAAAGTGTGTAAAACTAACTGTCGTGAGTGTTGTGAGAGAACAATGTATGAAAGTGTGTGTGAGGGATTGTGCCTCTGTGTGTGTTTGAGTGACCATGGGGTTGTGTGTGTTGTTGGATGTGTGTTTGTGTAGATGTATGGATGACTATGTGTAAGTATGCGTGAAGTGGTGTGTGAATGTGTGCTAGTGTATGTGAATCTGGATGTGTTAAGTGTGTGAACGTATGTATGTGCTGAAGTGTGTGAATTTGTTTGTGTGCTAGTGTGTGTATTGAGTGTAAATCTATGTTGTCTAGATTATGTGTTGTTTTTATGTATGTGCAGATTGTGTGTGGCTTGTGAGTTTTGTGATGAAAGAACGTTGTGACTGCGTGTGTAAATTGTGTATGCAATACAGTCTGAACTGTGTGTGTAGTGTGTGTGAGAGAGTGTGAGTGTGTAGTATGTGTAGTGTGTATGTGAGAGAGAAATTGAATAAATGTATGGAAGAGTGTGTGTAGTCTGTGAGAGAGAAAGTGAATAAGAAGTGTGTGTTCTTGGTGTTCTTGGTGTAGGTTGAAGATGTACTAGAAGTTAGTAGGTGTTCTTGGTGAAAACTTGAAGGCAAATGTAGGAAAAAGTATGTGTTTTTTGTGTTCTTGGTGTGAGAGATAAAATAAAAAAACTAAAAACTAAAACTCTATCTAGGCTCCTTATTTTTTCCCACTTTTTAATCCCTAAGTGGGGGTATTTATAGTGTACAAAAGACTTATCTTCCAAGAAATGACTAAAAGACCAAAACGTCCTTGACTACCAAAATTATAACTTTACCCTTACAAAAACATTAAAAATTTATTTTCTCTCACAAAAAATAGAAAAAATTAAGAAAAATGTAAATAATAAATTTATCAATAGCAATTCACCCCGAAAAGAGTTAGAAAAACTTAAAAACGTGCTTAAAAGACCTGAAATGAATTTGGGACCCAAAAATGGCGAAAATGGTATTTGAGAGGTGAAATTACCATTTTGCCCCTATACTGTCAAAATATATGAAGAATAGCAGTTAGCCTCAAAAAAATTACCAAAAAATAAAAATGAGTTTAAAATCCTAGAAAATGAATTTAACACTAAAAAATTGGTGAAAAAATGTGTTTAGAATGTGAAATAACAATTTTGCCCCTGAACGCGGTATTTACAGAAAAAATAGCGATAGTCCTTGAAAAAGATCAAGAAAATTTGGAAATATGTTTGAAAACTTGAAAAATAAATTTGATACTAAAAAATGGGCGAAATTGGTGTTTGTGAGGTGAAATTACCACTTTGCCCTTGTACTAACGAAATGTTCAGAAAAAAATCAATTAAATCTCACAAAATTACAAAAAAATTTAAAAATACATATGAAAGTACAAAAATATGAATTTAAAATCTCAAAACTAATGAAGAAATATTTACAGCTGAAAATTACTATTTTGCCCACTGAAAAGATTGATTTTGCTCATTTTTTATCAAAAAATTAGGATTTGACTCTAAATAATAAGAAAAAGTCCCCCAATGTTAGAAAATGAGCAATGTGTCAAAATTTGGTGTCTACACCAATGTTAACGGTGGTGGTTCATACAATGCTAGTGTTAATGGTTCCGTGCAAGAATTTTTTTCCTTTTTCCTTTAAACAGATGAGAGTAATTTAGGACATTCATCATGTCTTTTTGCCTTATATCAGCAATAGGGGTTTTTAATTACAAAACATGCAGAGATTGGTGGTGTAAGTGTAATATTTAAAAATTTAAGGATACTAAGTGAAATTGTTAGAAAACTCAGGAGAAGTTTCTGAAATTATGTTATAACCTTTGAATAATCCATCCATCTCTCAAGTAATTTTGGCAATGAAAATCAACCAAGTAAAGAGCATATAAAGCAATTTTCATACAAACCAGTGAATTAAATGACACACTATGTATTAGTAGGGTGCATTGCTATTCTAATTTTATAAGTTTCCGATTAATAATCTTGCCCTTAAAGGCCTACAAAATCACTCAAACAAATGCACAAATGAATCTTTCCGCAAGCAAACCTGAATGAGTTTAAAAGGCTTCTAAACAAGAATCATATCATTTGAATGAGGAAATAATCATTGATGCTTATGCTCGCAAAGTGGCAAACCATTATTAAATGTTCATTTAGTAGACATGAAATGAGATGAGTCCAAAAGCAAATGAAACTAGACTCAAATGAGAAAGATGTTTGATTTTGACAAAGTAGACATTCTGAAATTAAACTCCTCAAATTGCACTCAAAGTCAAGGCATGTACAAAATTTCCATTTCATTCAACTAGTCATCAATCTAATGTTAACAAAATTATAACCAATTAAATATAGATAAGACCATTTGTAAAATGACTCTAAACGTATCTAATTTTACCAAATACTTTATTAATCTCATACACAGTAATTGATATGCAAGCGTAGAGGAAAATATGTGTGTATGTATATGTATGTATATATATAGAAATGGATGTCAGCTTGCAAATCATTTGAAACATCCATACTAGATCGTACACACTGAATACTTAGTATTATACATTATCGTCAACCCTGAACATCAGTTCTTAGTTGAAGATCGAGTGCTACTCGTTATTAGATCCAAAACAGGAGTTTAGTGTCGCTAGAGACTTTAAAAGCCAATGCTCCATCGACATGTGTATTGTCACTATTCTTAGTTCGAACAAGAAGTCCATACAGATCAAAAGCTAGAATGTAGAACTCACAAAATTTGTGGAGTTTGAATATCAACTTACAGAATTACAGAATTGAGAGAAATTAATCACAAGAAAATATATGGGGAGAAAAGAATAAAAACTCACAATATTATTAATATCTCAAACAATAAAAAAAAAACTCTGTAGACTCCATACTCTCTCTAACAAATTAGATTGACAAATACCCTATTTATAATTAACTAAACTTAATATGTTAGAAATATCAAACACAATTAGTTACCAAATAAACTATGCACTACAAATAGAATATTACTAAAAAAACAAATAGGAAACTACTAAGCTTGATTTAATTATTCCAACATTTCCTCCCTTAAATCAAGCTCTTCATTGAATCAGGTCCAATTCCACCACAAGCATAGATCTCCATTAAAATTTTCGTCACTGTATTTATGATGTGTAACACCGTATAATTGACCTTCATTTTTACAAGAAGCAGTGGACCAACTTTCTACTTCGCAAATAATTTTTCAGCCAATTCTTTTTTATCAAAAAATTCACTAATACACACCCATTGATCAACATATTCACCACTATTAATCTCACAAAAATCACCAACATCATTGCCCAAAAATAAAAAAAATCATAATCTTCTTTCTTGACAAAATTTTCACCATGATAGAATTCAAAATCTCCACTACCACAATCTTTGTATAATTTATCCACCCTAAAAATTAAATTTTTATCATCATTCAAATCTCTATCTTCAAATAATTTCTCAATCCCAATAAAATCTATATTATCAATCCAATCAACATTCTCGTGGATTTGATAATTTGGAATCTTCAACCCATCATCACTAATTTTAACATTAATTTTTCTTCTACCAAGCCGTATGGGTTTTGGTTATTTTGTTTAGTTTGGTGCATGTGTCTTAATCCTATTGGTTTATTTATTTGGGTTTATTATGTTATGAGTTGCATTGTAATTGTAGATACGATTGATTAGGATATGATTGGATTAAGATAAGATTAGATTTAAACTCATTTATTGTTGACTAGGTTCATTGTACCTATTGCTTGTACAAACCTATAAGTAGGCTGTTGTATCTTTGATGAAATATAGAAAATATTTCCCTATTTTTCTTCTTGTTAGCATGGTATCAAAGTAGAGATTCTAGGAAATTCCGTTTAAAAATTACATAAATATAATCTGAAAAGGAACATGACGGAATCATCCGAACTTGTGCAAGGTGGAAGAAGACAAATTGACATAGTTCTTGAAAACTTGGTTACAAAGATGATCGAAGTCTTAAATAGATGTCAAAAGCTTACACCGAGCAATGATTCCTCTATGGCTCAGATTGGTGTCCAGTTAGATGATACCAACTATGCACTCTGGTCCTAAATTTTCGAGATGTATATCTCAGGTAAAGACAAGTTGGGATATATTAATGGCGAGCTTCCTCAACCTCCATCGATAGATCCAACATACTAGTGGCAAACTAAAGATTTTATTGTGAAGGGATGGTTAATAAACAGTGTCGATCCATCCTTAATTGGTAACTTCATCCGCTTCCCCACTGCTAAATCGGTATAGGATGCGATTGCTACCACCTATTTTGATGGGGCTGATATATTCCAACTATATGAACTGCAGCGAAGGGTAACAAGGATGAGACAAGCTGCAGGTTCAATTGAGAAACATTACAATGACCTACAAAGCTTGTGGAAAGAAATTGATTTCTATCAATCAAATTCAATGGAATGTATTGTCAATATCAGCAGATATAATTCTCTCATTTAGGAAGAGAGGGTATACATCTTTTTTGACGGATTAGATGATTGACTGGATACAATTCATAGTGATGTGTTGCGAATGAAGCCGTTCTCGATAGTAGAAGAGACATATGCCTATGTTCGCTGTGGAGACAGTAGGCAATCAGTGATGCTAATGAGGGGAGACAATATAGTTGGCTTTGTCATGGCATCAAAGGGAGCTAAAGGTGGGTTGATTATATTACCCCAAACTCAGTCCAAGATACCAACTGACAGAGATAATTGTGCTCGTTGCAATAAGAAGGGACACACACATGATACATGTTTTAAATTGCATGGATATCCAGCATGGTGGAAAGAGCGAAAATGACAAAATCGATGAGGTGATCGATTGAATACGGTCGATCAATGTGAAAGCTCTGGAAAAGTTGCCACTGCAACTGCGAGTCGATAATATTAGTCGCAACTCTTAATGTCGCTCAGGTGCCTTTTACCCATGCAACTGACATAGAAAAGCTAGTCAAAATCAAGGCAATTGTAGCTCTAGTCAATGTGATAGTGATTGGATTATCGACTCAGGAGCTACCGATATATGACCTTTGATCCAAATGACTTCTCATGTGTCGCTCAATCAAGACGGTCGATGATCTCTAATGCCAATGGTGTGCAATATCCAATTATAGGAGCTGGAACTGACATTCTATCCTCATCTTTTTCTCTACTTAATACTTTATTAATTCCCTCTCTGTCAAATAAGCTGCTATTTGTTAGTCAAATAACAACCGATCTTAACTATGTAGCACTAATGTATCCAACTTTTTGTCTTTTTCAGAATATTCTCACCAAGAAAATCATTGGTCGTGGTACTAGGAGGGGGGATTTATATTACATGAATAATTTCAGTTAGGGTAGAGAAAATCAAATGAGAAGCACCAATAACACCAAAGAGCGAGACATTCAGTTGTGGCATCAACGACTTGGCCATTCGTCGTTTGGATCCATGACGTATTTGTTTCCAGACATGTTCATCAATGTTGCCAATCTGAAGTGTAAAACCTGTATTTTAGCTAAAAGTCATAGGAACTTCTTATCTTATCAGTCCGAATAAATGCAACACTCCTTTTGTCTTGGTACATTTTGATATTTGGGGACCATCATCGATTACTTCAGCTACCTGTATTCATTGATTTGTAATTTTTATCGATGATTGTACTCAAATGACATGGGTGTACCTGTTAAAATATAAGAATGAAGTATTAGATGTTTTTAAATCATTCTTTTTTATGATTCAAGTACAATTTTTAACTATAATCAAGATTCTTGGGTCTGATAACGGTGATAAATACAATAATCGATCACTACAGGAATTCTTCAATACGAATGGTCTCATACATGAGATATCATGCAGTCAAATTTCGCAGCAAAATGGAGTGGCCGAAAGAAAGAATAGGCACATATTGGAGACAGTTAGAGCATTGCTGATTAATGCAAACGTTCCACGTCAATATTGGCCTGATACAGTCACAATAACAGTCTACTTGTTGAATTGGTTACCTTTAAAAATAGTGAACTTTCAAACCCCACTATAGGCTCTAGTTCAACACTTCACTTTACCGTCTGTGCTAATGATACGTTCCTGATAACCCCAAACGTATCATTCAAGACTCAACAAGGTTGATTGTTCGTCTATGCTATTTTGAGGAGTTCAAGAGCTTGGAGCAAGACAAAAATGACCAACTTAACATCCACTCAAAAGGCAAAAGATTGGAGCGTTGTGAAACGGTTGGATGAAATAAGGCATGAAGAAAATAGCACAAAAAAAGGATTCTAACCAAGGCCGTGCCACGGTCTTCATAAAAAAATGCAGATGCATTTTTAATTTCATGTTTTACTTTATGATTAAAATGTAATCTTTATGCTAGTTATTTAATTGTGATAGGTTACAACTAGTAATAGGTTTTTAGTAAGTTTTCTAGAATATTCTTCATGAGCCTATAAAAGGGCATTCGTTGTATTATTTTAAGAACGATGTTATGATAAATCAATAAAGAATTTGTAAATTTTTTCTCTACAAGAATTTTCTTTAATTCTTGGAATAGAACTAAATCCTGATCTTATTGGAGTGATTCCATGGTGACCAAAACCTACGCTTAGAGTTTCTTCCACGTGATTTGATTCATTCTTTTGGGTATGTCAATTAGGGGTCTATTCCACGGGTTGGTTAGGGGTCTATTCCACAAGTTGGTTAGGTGTCTATTCCACGGGTTGGCTAGGGGTCTAATTTACGACGCAAAAGGAGGATTTCAACGATTTTGGTTGAATCTTCAAAGCAACGCATTCGAGTTGTTCTTGGGGTTTTCGACAAATTACGAAGGGGTCAAGAAAATTGGGATATTTTGTATAGATTTTTTTTAAAACGGTCCTTTGGGGATGATGTTTCTGTGATATACGAGAGGGTGGACGGACCCCCGATCGTATCAAGAAAAGAACCCCCCTTATTCAAGCTTAATCTAAAATGCAAATCACACTTGATACGATCGAGGGTACGTCCACCCTCTTGTATATCACAGGAACATCATCTCCAAAGGACCGTCTTGAAAAAAAATTCATACAAAATAACTCAATTTTTTTGACCCCTTCGTAACTTGTCGAAAATCTCAAAAATAATTTGAATTGTGGTAATCACTCAATTTTCTTGACCCCTTCGTAACTTGTCGAAAACCTCAAGAGCAACTCGAATGGGTTGCTTTGAAGATTTAACCAAAATCGTTGAAATCCTTTTTTTGCGCTGCAAGTTAGACCCCTAACCAACTCGTAGAATGGACACCTAACCAACCTGTAAAATAGACCCCTAACCAACCTGTGGAATAGACCCATAATTGACAAACCCAAAAGAATGAATCAAATCAATTGGAAGAAACTCTAAACGTAGGTTTTTGGTCGCCATGAAATCACTCCAATAAGACCAAGATTTAGTTCTATTCCAAGAACTAAGAAAACTCTGGTAGAGAGAAAACTCACAAATTCTTTATTGATTTATCATAACATCGTTCTTGAAATAATACAAGGAATGCCCTTTTATAGGTTCATGAAGAATATTCTTGAAAATTTACTAAAAACCTATCACTAGTTGTACTCTATCACAATTAAATAACTAGCATAAATATTATAACTTTGTAAACAAAGTAAAACACGAAATTAAAAAAACACATCCGCATTTTCTGATGAAGGCCGTGGCATGGCCTTGGGCGCGGCCTTGGTTAGAATCTTTTTTTTTTGTGCTATTTTCTTTGCGCCTTATTTCATCCAACCGTTTCACGACGCTACAATCCTTTACCTCTTGAGTGGATGTTGAGTTGGTCGTTTTTGTCATGCCTTAGGCTCTTGAACTTCTCAAAATAGTATAGACGAACGATCAATCCCATTGAGACTTGAATGATACGTTTGGGGCTATCAGGAACGTATCAAACTCCCACTCTTCAAAACGATTCGTTCTCAAATTGTTGTCCATGGTATGCAAAGAATAGGCACGACTCAAGTTCAAACTCGCAAAATTTTTAAAAGAGCGACGAGAATATCTTTTTTTTTTCACCCAACTTTTGACTTTTCTTATAAAATCTCACTAATTTGTCTTTTTCCACTCAAGAAATTTTTTTTTTCAATTCTAACAACCCTCTTTTTTTTTTGTAACAAAATAAAACAACTCACATAATACAAAACATCAACTCTAAAAAAACAAACAAAATAAAAAAAAAAGAAAAAAAAATTCTAGAAAAACTAGATGAACAGTAACGTTATTTATGAACAGTGCTGTTGATAAGTGTCTAGTTTGCATATTTCTAAATATGTCTAATTAGTTTTTTAGACTAATTTTTAGGATTTAAATAATGAACAATAGTTGCTTTTATATCTATTTCTTCCAATTTTGAATTTGTAGCTAAAATGTGCAAATGAGTGGTTTAATATGCAATTCTTTGTGTTTTGTAGGTTTGAGCTATAACGATTATCACTTTGGATCAAATGAAGCATATTGGGATGATATTTAAAAGTGATTTAAAGTTGATGAGAAGTGGCAAGAGAAGAGACTCAAAGATGTAGCATGAAGAAGCAATGGTAGAAGAAGAATTGGTGAGAAAAGGATTTAACTGCATCGACATGTTTCTGTGTTTTGGTAATGTCTTGAACTAGAGAGAGTGAATTGAGATGATTCTTGAAACATTTTAAAGCTAAGAGAATTATCTACAATTTTTATGAGACCTCAAAGTTTGATTCTCACGTTTACAATGTCAAATTGCCACATTACTAAGCATTCTTATGCAGCGATGCTCTTCCAACCACATCTTGGTGTTTTGGCCATATTTTTGTGTACATAACTCTAAATGACCTAACTTTTGTACTCCTGAAAAGCTAACTCAAAGGGCTATAACTTTTATGTTCAGAATAAAAGCTAGTTCGGCCAACTTTCTGACTGAACCCGCGGCTGAATCCGCGCTGCGGGTTGCACCACGGGTACGGTCAGAAAGTTGTTAATTGAAGCCGTGGCTGTATCCTCACCTTGGGTTCCGGCGCGGGTTCGGGCCGTAGATGTACGATTTTGAGGCACTTTGGGGCTATCTTTCAGGAGATGAATTCATACTCTTGGGGAACGGTGAGACTACATCTTTGGAGGGTTTTGTAGTGCTAAAAACACAAGAGAGAAGCTTAGCATAGTATAGAGAGAAATAGCATAGAATAGCAAGGGTCTCTCTTGAAGAGATTTTCTCTCTTTGAGAGAGCCACCCCTATAGATTAGTAAATCTCTCTATAAATTGTGCTATTTGGAGGATTCTCTTGTAAACATCAAGATTGGAGGAAGAATAGAAGATTTGAACTTGTTCATCAATCAATAAGTTTTCTTTATTCTATTTTTGCCTCTTTCTTGATTTATATGGATTTGTGTATTAAAGTTTTGATCTTTTATGTGAAATCCACCATGGGTATGTGCTAAATTGTTAATCTAAGGTTAGAGGAAACTAATGAATTCATGCATATGACTTGTTTATGATTATTCATGCTATCTTGCTTTTGTTTGTTCTCTATTTTGGGATGCATAGATTTGTAATTACTTGATCACTAACTATAAATTGTTAGTTGTTATTATGCAACGAGAGTTGGTAATAATGATCGAAAGGAAATAGTTGAAGTTTAGGTTGCATGTCACACGAGAGTAGTAGTGCTCCTAGGTGGGTCAATTAGGAAATTCATGTAGCTAATGAACCAATACTAGTATCTTTACCACGAGAGTAGGAAAGAATTAGTAGGGAGGTAATCGTTAACTCGTCACGAGAGTGAAGGTTAAGTATAATTGGAATTCGACTCTAAACAATACAAGAACTAATAGCATGAATTAATCCATTAAATCTTATGCTTGGTCATTAGTGGAATCTATTCCCTAGGGTCTTAAGATTACAAGTTTCCTCTAGATATTGTTATTCTATAGAGTTAATTATTTTAGTTGTTTATTTTATATTTTGTTCTTCTCATTGTTATTGGGTTGTTTAGATAATAAAGTTAGCGATAAAGCCTTAGTACTTCAATAACCTCTTCCCTGTGGGATCAACCCTATTGCCCTATACTCGATACGATCCGTGCACTTGCAGTATATAGGGTAATTAGGTTTTATAACTTAATTATTTGTGTGTGATAGAATTAGATTATTTTCTATATTTTTAGACCTAATTACACGCTTACAAGCTGTCATGAACAGTAATCCCGTCAGTGAACAGTAAACCCTAGCGCGTGAACAGTGACGCGGGGTGAATAGTGACGCTACAATGCCGATGAACAATACGACTTCTTTTTTTTTTTTTTTTGACAATCAAACCACAAAAGAACACAATTTTGATTCAAGAAAAATCAGATCTTGAACCAAGAACAACAAAATAAAAAATAAAAATATATATCTAAGTGGATTGACAACAAAACAAAAAATATACCCAAACGGGTTGACACAAAAACCTGATTTCTCTTTCAATATCTCAAAAGCTCTGATACCACTTAATACGATCGGGGGTCCGTCCACCCTCTCGTATATCACAGGAACATCATCTCCAAAGGACCGTTTTGAAAAGAAATCCATACAAAATATCCCAATTTTCTTGACCCCTTCGTAACTTGTCGAAAACCCCAAAAACAACTTGAGTTGTGGTAACCACTCGATTTTCTTGACCCCTTCATAACTTGTCGAAGACCCCAAGAACAACTCGAATGGGTTGCTTTGAAGATTCAACCAAGATCGTTGAAATCCTCTTTTTGCATTACAAGTTAGACCCCTAATCAACCCGTGGAATAGACACCTAACCAACCTGTGAAATAGATCTCTAATCAGCCCATGGAATAGACCCCTAATTGACAAATCCAAAAGAATGAATCAAATCACGTGAAAGAAACTCTAAGCGTAGGTTTTGGTCGCCATAGAATCACTCCAATAAGACCAGAATTCAGTTCTATTCCAAAAACTAAAGAAAACTCTCGTAGAGAGAAAACTCACAAATTTTTTATTGATTCATCATAACATCGTTCTTAAAATAATACAACGAATGTCCTTTTATAGGCTCATGAAGAATATTCTAGAAAATTTATTAAAAACCTATTACTAATTGTAACCTATCACAATTAAATAATTAGCATAAAGATTACATCTTAATCATAAAATAAAACACGAAATTAAAAATGCATCCGCACTTTCTGATGAAGACCGTGGCACGACCTTGGTTAAAATTCTTTTTTTGTGTTATTTTCTTCACACCTTACTTCATCCAACCGTTTCACGACGCTCCAATCTTTTGCCTTTTGAGTGGATGTTAAGTTAGTCATTTTTATCTTGTCTTAGGCTCTTGAACTCCTCAAAATAGCATAGATGAACAATCAACCTTGTTGAGACTTGAATGATACGTTTGGAGTTATCAGGAACGTATTAGCTAATGATTCCAGTAAGGGTATTTGGCTGTGTGATATTTGTACATTTGCATGAAAACCAATGAAGTAAGTTAGATCCTTATGCTGTTCGCTGTGTTTTCTAGGGATATGCTGTGCATAAGAAGGGTTATCAGTGTTATAATTCAACTTCCCTAAGATATATGAAACGATGGATGTTACATTCTTAGAATCAAAGACATTTTTTCCTTCTGCATCCAACTCTTCACTTGAGGGGGAGATAAAGAATGAGAAAGTGCAAATTTGGCGAGAATTGGCATGGTCATCAAGGCCAAGTACTGATGAGGTCGAGAATAATGTACTGATTGCTGCCAATTTACCTACTGATGTACATGTTGATGGTGGTAAACCTGATTCTTTAGCAGTTGATATTCTTGATGAGGTTGCTGCAGATATATCTCTTGATGCTACTGCTGGTGTAATCCCTTCCTCCCCAATACTTGATCATCAATCTCTTGAGAATATTCCTGAGGTAAGTACTTTTGATACTCTTACTATCGATTTATATACTTCTAGTACATATGTGCTGCATGACAGGTCCAATCGTGGCAAGCTTCCAAATCGCTATTCTCTAGAAGCTTTTGCCAAACGATCCAAGTACCCCATTGCAAACTACGTTTTAACTCATTGACTATCTGAACCTCTGGAAGCTTTTGTATACAATGTTTTATCAACTAATATTTCAAACAGTGTGCATGCTGCCTTTGCCAATTTAAATCAGACTCAAGCTATCAAAGAGAAAATATCAGCATCACAGAAGAATGACACCTGAGTTTTAGTCCTATTACCAGAAGAAAAGAAAACAGTGGTATGCAAATGGGTGTTCACAATCAAGTACAAAACTGATGGCTCAATCAATTAGTATAAGATACGACTTGTAGCAAAGAGGTATATACAGACATATGGCATTGAATATCCACAGACTTTCTCATAGTAGTAAATTTAGACACAATTAAGGTCTTATTGTTTCTTGCAGCAAATTTAAATTGGCCGTTACATTAGTTCGACGTAAAGAATGCCTTTCTACACGGTGATCTTGAAGAAGAAGTATATATGGACATTCCATCAGGGTATGCTACTTCAACTATAAATGTCTTATGTAAGTTGCAAAAGACTCTTTATGGATTGAAGCAGTCACTGTATGTTTGGTTGGGTCGATTTACTTTGGACATGAAGAAATATAGGTCTCGGCAGAGTAATGAAGTTCATACTTTGTTCTTGAAGCATATCGTGGAAAGGTAACGACTCTAATAATCTATGTTGAGGATATGATTATCACAGGAGATCTCTAATCTGCAAGATCGACTAGCAATAGAGTTTGTGATGAAGAACTTGGAAAATCTCAAATATTTTTTAGGGATTGAGGTGGCAAGATTGACCCAAGACATATTTCTATCTCAATAGAATATGTGTTCGATCTCTTTGCTAAAATTGGACTATTAGATTATAAACCGGTTGATACAACAATCATTCAAAACCACAGGCTTGGTGAATATTCGGATCAGAAGCTAACTGACAAAGAAATATATCAATAGTTAGTCAATAAGCTGATATAGATGTCTCACACTCATTCCGATATTACCTATATTGTTAGCGTAGTCAGTCGATTCATGCATTCTCCTAGTAATCGACATATAAAGGCTGTGATACGGATTTTTTGATATTTGAATGGTTCTCCTGAAAAAAGATTTCTATTTTCTAAAAATAACCATCTCAATATTGATGGTTACACCGATGCTAATTGGGCCGAAAATGCTACTGATCGAAAATCAACATCCAGCTATTTCACCTTTGTCGGCGGCAATCTAGTTACTTGGAAGAGTAAGTGACAAAAAATGGTGGCGCTATCTAGTGCAGAGGTTGAGTTTAGAGGAATGGCTAAGGGTGTGTGCAAACTTCTGTGACTTAAAAGTTTGATGACCGATATCGGCTTCCTTCCTAATTTCAAAATGAATTTATTCTATGATAATAAAATAGCCATCGATATAAGTCATAATCCAGTTCAACATGATCGTACCAAACACATTGAAGTGGACCGACACTTCATAAAACATAATTTTGAAGACAAGGTGATACGGTTTCTATTCGTCAAGTGAGAAGATCAGTTGGCTAACGTACTGACCAAAGCTATATCGACCAAAATCTTCTACAACTCACTTAATAAGTTGGGCATATGGGACATATACACACTAAATTGAGGGGGAGTGTTATGAGTTGTATTATATTTAAATTTTAAATTGTAGATATGATTGATTAGGATATGATTGAATTAGGATGAAATTATATTTAAACTCATTTATTGTTAATTAGGTTCATTGTACCTATTACTTGTACAAGCTTAAAAGTAGGCTTTTGTATCTTTGATGAAATATAAAAAATATTTCTCCATTTTCCTTCTTGTTAACATATTGTAATGTGGGCACATATGATTATTGCCCATATAGCTAGTACTAGTTTTGGTTTTGTTTTTTTCTGATAGTAGCAATTTTATTTCCTTGCGCCGTTTTCTTAAAACTTTTGCAGCCTTACTTATGATTTTTTTTTTAAGAGACTTGTGGCCTCTTCATCGATTTTTTCAATAAGAAATTTCCTCCACTATTTTCTTTGTGTTTTCTTGTCTAAATTCCTGTGAGTTTTCTACATGTATTTGATTTGGATCTATTAGAATAAAAAAATTCACTAATACACACCCGTTGATCAACATATTTACCATAATTAATCTCACAAAAATCGCCAACATCATTGCTCAAAAATAAAAACTCATAACCTTCTTTCTTGACAAAATTTTCACCATCATAGAATTCAAAATCTCCACTTCCACAATCTTCATATAATTTATCCACTCCAAAAAATAAATTTTTATCATCATTTAAATCTCTCTCTTCAAATAATTTCTCAATCCCAATAAAATCCACATTATCAATCCAATCAACGTTGTCGTGGATTTGATAATTTGGAATCTTCAACCTATCATCACCAATTTCAATATTAATATTTCTTTTACCATTAAGAGAGTCCGAGTTAATCAAAAAAAATTTCATACACAATTTTTTCTTTTTCTTCTTTTAACAAATTCGCCACTTCCTCTTTCTCAGTGACAAATTCTTCATCCTTAATCACTCCAAAAATTTTATCCAAATCAAAACTTTCAACCAAATCAAATTTTTCAGGAATAATTTTAGTATATTTATCTTCATCACGATTTACTTCTTACAAAAAACCAAATTTAGGCTTCGAATAAAATGGAAAAATTGTTTTGTTTTAAAGTAAATATCTCTTCAAACTTTATGAGGTATTCGAGAATAAAGAAAAACTTTTCTATAAACTTTCCAAATCATTGATTTGTACATAATCTTCCAAAGTAATTTTTTTAGGCAAACGAAGGGCTAATTTTTCGTCAATAATTTCACCTAAATCACATTGTTTGAGATATTGTTCCATTATTTGAATCCATTCTGTTCTCCCTTGGATGCTAATCCAAGTATACAAAATTCTAAAATTTTCACCATTAACCAACTCTCTTTTCATCTTAAGATTACAACAAAAGAATTTTTTTTGTTTACCTGGATCAAAAAATTCTTCTTCCTTCACTCTGCAATTTATTTAGCGTCCCTGATTAATAATTGAATTAATTCTTCAATTCTGCAACTTTGTAGCATCAATAATTCTGACAGGAGACTTCATCGATCTCTGTCCCAACAGTCACAATCAATCACAATGTATGATTTATTTCTCAACAACGGAATATCTTAGGACCAACCTTGTGGTCTACCTCTGATAACTAAAAACTCCAAGGCAAACCTTGTACCTTAACTTCAACAACTGAAAACCCCAGAACTAACCTTGTAGCTTGGCTTCTATCTCCAATGAGAAAATTCAGCGAGATTGTTTCCACTAGCTCTAATACCAATTGTAGAACTCACAAAATCTATGGAGTTCGAATATCAACTCACAGAATTACAGAATTCAAAAAAATTAATCACAAGAAAATATAAGAGAATAAGAGAATAAAAACTAACAATATTATTAATATCTCAAACAATAAAGAAAAACTCTGTGGAATCTATAGAGTCTCTCTAGACTCTGTGGGACTCTCTCTAACAAATTAGACTGACAAATACTCTATTTATAACCAACTAAACTTAATAGACAAGAAATACCACACAATCAGTTACCAAATAAACTATCACCACAAATAGAATACTACTAAAAAAATAAATAGGAAACTAATAAAATTGATTTAATTATTCCAACACAGAATGTGTAATTTCAAGCCAGAAACCACTTGTACAAATTGCAGCGTGGTTCTGTTAGGAATGGAGAGGGAAGAACGCTGTCATATTGATCAAGAACCTGAGCTAGATAAACCAACAACAGAATTGATGAGGTGGCAGTTGGCTAATGGCAGAATTGGTAGATGGGTAGCTAGTTAGTTAGTTAGTAATTGCAACTAAGTAACTACTAATTGAGTAGCTAGGCAGATGTAAGTATAAAAGGGAAGTGGATGTAAAACATATTAGGCAGTGTTTTCAAGCATCAATAAGATTCATTCCTTTATCTCTCTCTGAATTCTCTCATTCTTCTTCCATTTCTTTCTTCAACTTCTATTCTCTACATACTCTCTGTCTATTTCCAATTATGATCCTAGATCATCACAAAAGTGGTATCAGAGCAATCGTTCCTTAGATAATTCAAGATGGCAAAAAATACCAGACAAAGAACCATGGATGAATTTTGCAGGAAGTAGGAGGCCAAGTTGGCAAAATTCAAAGATGAATTTCAAGAACAGTTGCAGTCCTAATGTAATGCACTAGATGCGAAGATAGACGGCAGCAGCAAAAAATTGGAATCCCTAATTTCTAGCCTAGATGGTCCAATCAATGCAATGTTGAGAATGATCTGCAATGAAAGAGAAGAACAGTCACAAGGAAGAGACCGGACCCCTCTATTACCTACCCTCCAAAATAAATTCCAAGAAGTAGAAGAACATGTCAGCCATGGCAAGGAAAGAATGGTGAAAGTCCATATGCCCAAACCATTGAAGATTGACCTTCCCATGTTCCAAGGGAAACAACCCAGAGAGTGGTTAAGAAAATGCCACAAATACTTCATGGCTTACCAAATACAAAAACATCAGAAGTTGGCGGTGGTGGAGATGTACTTAGAAGGGAGGGCAAATATTTGGTATCAATCCCTAAAGTTGGAGAACAGAAAGATATCTTAGAGCGATGATATCCGTTTTGGCTACACTATAGATACTTTAGGCAAGTGCACCTATCGTTCCAGCAGTGTAGTGTATAAGAGTACCAAGTGTCAATCCCACGGGTACTATGCAAGTATTAGTACTAACTTTCTTTCTATTATCTAGCTGTCCAACACTAATGGCAAATTAAATTAAAGTGAAAATTAACTAAAATTAGCTACCTAACTAAAAATGATCTAGAAGTCAACAGAGAGAATGAACAATAGTAGAGGTGAAATCTAGATGTAAATCTCCCTAAACTAAACATGCTATGATTCTAACTTGATTAATGATTAAGTCAATTACTTAGACCCTAAAATTCCTTAATTAGGTTATAATTTTTCTCAAGTATTACAACCTCTATCCCCTCGGTTGATTAATTAGAATCTCTTCTCAATTAAAACCCAAAAAGATGCATTCATGTTCTATGGATTTTATAGTTTTGGTTAGGTTTAAATCTCATCGGGAAGACTCATATAGTTCTATCTCTAGCAACCCATGCAAGCCTTATTATTTATGAAGTGATCTAATCATATAAGTGATTTCTCAATCTACCCATAAGAAATCAATATTGAATCAAAGGATGCTAGCAATTCCCAATTCAATAACAATAAAACTCATGAATAAATCTAAGAATAAAGTTGGGATTTTCAATAATCAAAAATAAAATTGATAGCACAATAGTCTAGGATTCATCTATCTAAATCTTACAACTCAATTCATAAGTACAAGAATAAACCCATCAAAAGAGAAGAAATGATAAAAGACTTGAGTCTTCCCTTGAATCTTGATGAAGTGTCTTCTCGCTTTGCACCATTGAAGCCCTTGAGTGGATCCTCTATTTTTGCTTTCTTCTCTCTACATCTCTCTAGATGTGTGTAAAAGTGTGTTTCTTGTGCCCTATAACCCAAAGAAATTAGTTTTTCCCTTCTCCAAAGAGGCAGGGCTCTTTTCCCAAAAGATTCACCCCAAATGCTTAAAAAAGTAACTTTTCGCAACTAGGCCGTGGCTAAGGCTGTGGCAAGGCCTTACCCACGGTCTTATTTCCTCCCTTTCTGACCAAGGTCGCACCCCAGGCCGTGGAAAGGCCTTGCCCTCGGCCTTGTTCAGAATATTTTGCTTCTCTTCCATGCAAAAGTTCACCTTGAAAACAGCCAAACTAGCTTTTTCTCAAAATATAATAGTTTTAGTCCTTTGAGTAATTTTCCTAAAACAATAAGAATCATATCATTTGAAGATCTATAGGCTGAGATATAACTGAAATACTAAGACCTAGTCGGAACAACTTTACAGTACAAATGAGCTTCAGTTACTTGGAATTTTGACCATTGAAACGTGAGAACTGGACTTTCATGTCTTCATATGAATTGTAGGTCATTGTCTTAGCTTCAAAAATGCTTCATGAATCAACTTAATCTAATATCTCTAGCTCAAGTTATCACCAAATCACTGAAATTTGTCTAGGGGCCAAATCGTTTCCTTTCCAATTCTTCTTCCTTTATTGCTTCTTTGCACCACTTTGAGGTTTTCTCAAATTTAACTTATCACCAACTTCAAATCATCTCAAAATATCATCCGATTGCTATCCAAATTGATCCAAATTGGTGATGCACCCTACGAAAATGACACAAAATCACATGTAAATCACATCTTTACACAATTTGGCATTCAAATTTAAATGAGAAGAAATAGCGAAGAAATAGCAAAGAAATAAAGGAAAACTCATGGAAAAACTCTAAAAACCTATCTAAAGGCCTACTAAAAACTAGTGTACTTTAGCAATTATCAATTCCCCCACACTTAAGTCATTGTTTGTCCTCAAATAGTGAACCATACACAGTCAAAACAATGACTTAACTAAAGTAAAAATAAAACATACATCTTCAAGAATAGCTTCTCAACAACCATGGAACACAATTATAAAATCATCCATCTTATTTGAAATACTGATCATCTTAAGCAAAGGAGAAAGAATTACATTAATTAAACAAGTTTAGTTCCATCCCTCTACTTTATTCGAAATTCATAAGTTGGCAGATCCTATAGCTAACAAGTACAACTACAGGCCCATGATTAATTCACATTTCACGGCCAAGGACTTTTACTTATTAAGCTTAGCCTTTCCTTTAGACATGAAGTTGCCTTTTTACATGGACATTGGCCAAATAAAGGCCCCGGGTTACTCAGCACTTCATCTGCCCAAGTTGCTATGTATACTCATAATTTTAGCACCTTTTGATGCGAAGTCCACATTGGCCAGATGAAGGCCCCCAAATACTCAGTACTAAAACCAGCGAAGTAGAACCTAAACTTAATTTCAACCTAAACTTAATTACTCATTTTCTTCTAATGATTTTCTCTTTCAAAACACTAATATCTCTTTTTTCAGAATTTTTTTCTTCAAATAAGCTCATTTAGTCCCTTTTCCTAACACACGACCAATCATAGGGATAAGTCATACCCATAAACTACATTCACTACTTAACTCATGAAGAAAAATAAATAAAACTAAAAAACTTCACTCAACTCACGAAAAATTGCAACATAATTCAACCCACTTTACTTAATACACTTTCTTCAAAATAAAACTTCAAAATCACACAATCACATCTCTCTAGTCAATTAAAAGACAATCTTCAAAACATGCACATAATCACTCTACTTTGGGTAGGAAAAATTCACAACTAACGAGTTAATTAGATGATTACTTTCACAAAACTCAAAATAAAAAACATTGAAGCATCTAAGTTGAAAATTCTTGAACAAAATTTTGACACGAAAATTAACAACCACATGAGATAATCAATTTCTAACAAATTGACCAACAAGTAGCGCACACACCATGACAAATTAAGCTTCCCCCTACACTTAAAAACACATTGTCCCCAATGTGTGAAAAAGCAAGGAAAAGAAGGAAAAAGTAAAACTTAGAACCAATACTTCCCTCGTCGTAGTAGTGGCCACTCTAATTACGATTCAGCTATAAGAAAGGAATCCAAAATGTAGGAATCACTGCAGCTCATCAAAAGAAAGATAACTACACTATTTAGCTCATTAGATGCATGCCAAAGTGTAATCAAAATCCTGAAAATAAAAATAATACTCATAGACCCAGAAAGAACTAAATAAAGAAAAAGAAAGGAAAATGACTTAAAGCATTAAAAAACCATCAGGTGCCTATGCATCGTTTTCACTCTCTTCTCAGCACCATTGGATGCTTTATTTCATACTCTTGCCATTGTACTTACACTCAAAGAAAGTGAAATATCAAACCAACGTACAACGGAAGCCATTTCCTTAACCAATGAAAGTACAAAAGAAATTCACAACACCAATATAAAGCTCAAAGTACACCCCCACACTTAATTAGTCATAATCCCATAAACCATATAATAGCCCACTCAAAAAGACCACTAAATATACAGCAAGTTGCTATTGACACCCTAAAAGTACAATTGCTAGTAACCAAGCAAATGAACAACGAAGTTCAAACATAATGCAATTCACTTAGTAACAACAATTCTTCCTCAAATGGCAACTCAACAAGTATAAATTAGGTGTCATGAATGTTTACTATGATAACTATTACAATATGAATTACAACCACCTAAGGAGTAATCAATAAAGCATACAAATATGAGGTGGGGATGTAAGGGTTGGAAGGAAGACTGATGCTTCAAATATAAAAAATCAACTCCCAAACAACCTAAGCACTTCAAAACTAAGCAAAAATAAAATTTTTACATGAAAATTACACAAGATAAGCAATGGAATATAAAAATAAAAGAAAAACTCCCTCTTGCTCAAGTTATCTTTGACTGCTATGGTTGTGAGCTTCACGCATTTTCTTGATGTCTGCAAAACAAACATCTTACAAACTAATTAAAATAGTCCTACTAAACTTAAAAATAACTAAAAGCACTAAAATACTAAAGTAAAAGTTGGGTTGTCTCTCCACAAATGCTTATTTAACGTTGTTAGCTTAACGCCATCAAATGATATCACGTAATCTCTTGATGAAAAACCTCTTCGGCCCACCCCTTCTTCCTTTTGGGCCGTCGGATCTCAATCGTTGGATGTCTATCATATTCAGCTCCTTGCAATTCATAATTTTCTAGCTTTGGTGGTGGTACCACCACGATAGAATGGCATTCTTCCATTGTGGCCTTGCTCTCAAATTCCTCTAGTCTCCTCTTACGTGCAGTGTTATAATAAAAAACTCTATTGTAAGAAGGAACCTACAAAATGTTATTACCACAAAGAAGATTTATCTATAAAGGCTTAAAATTATACACATGAAGTGCCTCTTGTGGAATGGAAAGAGCAATTGAAAGTGAAGATGTTCCCATTTCAAATGTTTCACTAAGTATCTCAACTTCACTTACAACATCTACCTCACTCTCTTTTACTTCTTCAACACACTCATGTTCTTCCCTTTTAATCACTATCAGAGGTGCACTCAATTGATCACTATAATCATTATGAATCACTTCTACTTGTCCACTAGGATTAAATTCATTATCACTCGATAGCTCATATAGATTCCTAGTGTTCATAGCTTTAGTGATTTATCCTATGAGACTATCAACAGTTTTGGTGATAGCAACAAGTTACTCTCCCATTTTCTCAATTTCAGCCTTTAATTTATCCATCCTATTATTTGATGTATGCATAAGATTTACCATAGCTAATTCTAGCTCAATATTAGACTCTACAGGGGGAGGATAGGATTGGAACCTAAAATTATCTGCTCTATCATTGGCTAACTCCCAAGCATGGTTTTGTGAGTTTCCTTGTTCTCCCATCCAAAAGATGGATGATCCCACCACCTTGAGTTATGGGTATTGGGGTAGGAGTCATAAAGAGGTGGATAGGTGTATATATCATCATAAGGTACCTGTTTAAAATTAAAAAAATCATAAGACTCATGACTACCTCCATAACAGGTACAAATAACAATATTACTTTGGGAATAAAGAGAACAACTTTCAATTTGTTCATTATTTTTATTAACAATATCTTCAATTAGCCTCTCAAGAGCACTCAATTTACCCATATCTGTAGACTCCACGATATTTCCTCGCGCATTGGCCCAATTGTAGTAATACTTTGCCATTTTCAAGTATAGGTTGCAGAACAAGATCCTCAAATACACTAACTACAAAAGAAATCAAAGAAAAATCAAGAACAAAAAATTTAAACAAAATAAACAAGAATTAACATAAAAAGACACAAAACGGTTAGAGTAATAGAAATACGACGTTCCTAATATCTTAGTGTCCTGGCAACAGTGCCAAAAACTTGATATCTATTTGGCTACACTCTAGATACTTTAGGCAAGTGCAACTATTGTTCCAGCAGCATAGTGTATAAGAGTACTAAGTGTCGATCCCATAGGGACTATGCGAATACTAGTACTAACTTTTTTTCTGTTATCTAACTGTCCAACACGAATGGCAAATTAAATGAAAATGCAAATTAACTAAAATTAGCAACCTAACTAAAAATGATCTAGAAGTCAACTGAGAGAATGAACAATAGTATAGGTGAAATCTAGATGTAAATCCCCTAAACTAAAATATGCTATGACTCTAACTTGAATTAATGATTAAGCAATTGCTTAGACATTAAAATCTCTTAATTAGGTTATAATCTTTCTCAAGTATTACAACCTCTATCCTCCTGGTTGATTAATTAGAATATCTTCTCAATTAAAACCCCAAAAAGATGCATTCATGTTCTATGAATTTTATGGTTTTGGTTAGGTTTAAATCTAACTAGGAAGACTCATGTAGTTCTATCTCTAGCAACCCATGCAAGCCTTATTATTCATGAAGTGATCTAATCATATAAGTGATTTCTCAATCTACCCATATGAAATCAATATTGAATCGAAGGATGCTAGCAATTCTCAATTCAATAACAATAAAACTCATGAATAAATCTAAGAATAAAGTTGGGATTTTCAATTAATCAAGAATAAAATCAATAGCACAATAGTCTAGGATTCATCCATCTAAATCTTACAACTCAATTCATAAGTACAAGAATAAACCCAACAAAAGACAAGAAAAAATAAAAGACTTGAGTTTTCCCTTGAATCTTGATGAAGTGTCTTCTTGTTTTATACCATTAAAGCCCTTGAGTTGATCCTCTGTTCTTGCTTTCTTCTCTTTACATCCCTCTAGATGTGTGTAAAAGTGTGTTTCTTGTGCCCTATGACCCAAAGAAACCACCTTTTCCCTTCTCCAAAGAGCCAGGGCTCTTCTCCCAAAAGATTCACCCCAAATGCTTAAAAAAGTAACTTTTCGCAACTAGGCCTTGGCAAGGCCTTACCCACAACCTTATTTCCTCCCTTTTTGACCAAGGCCGCACCCCAGGCCATGGAAAGGCCTTGCCCTTGGCCTTGGTCAGAATATTTTGCTTCTCTTCCATGAAAAATTTCACCTTGAAAACAGCCGAACTAGCTTTTTCTTAAAACATAAAAGTTTTAGCCCTTTGAGTAAGCCTTTCCAAAACAACAAGAATCATATCATTTGAAGGTTTGTAGGTTGAGATATAGCTGAAATACTAAGACTTGGTCGGAACAACTTTGCAGTACAAATATGATTCAGTTACTCGGAATTTTGACCATTGAAATATGAGAACTGGCTTTTCATGTCTTCATATGAATTGTAGATCATTGTCTTAGCTTCAAAATGATTCATGAATCAACTTAATCCAATATCGCTAACTCAAGTTATCACCAAATCACTGAAATTTGTCTAGGCTGCCAAACCGTTTCCTTTCCAATTCTTCTTTCTCTATTGCTTCTTTGTACAACTTTGAGGTTTTTTCATATTTAACTCATCACCAACTTCAAATTATCTCAAAATATCATCCAATTGCCATCCAAATTGATCTAAATTGGTGATGCAATATGCAAACCCTACAAAAATGACACAAAATCACATGTAAATAACACCTGTACACAATTTGGCATTCAAATTTGAAATGAGAAGAAATAGCAAAGAAATAAAGGATAACTAATGGAAAAAATCCTAAAAACCTATCTAAAGACCTACTAAAAACTAGTATACTTTAGCACTTATCAAGTGAATTTTTTGAATATCTGTGTGGGAGGTTCGGAGACCAAAGGGGAAAAGATGTCATCGAGGAGTTTAACAAGTTGTCTCAATATGGGGGTATGAAGGAGTACCAAGAAAATTTTGAGGAATTGAGATCACTCATGCTGTAGCTAGATCCTAGACTTCTTGAGACTTATTTCATTTCTAGATTTATTAGTGGTGTCAGAGAAGATATTAGGCCAATGATAAAGATGATGAGGCCAGTCACCTTACTGGAAGCATTTGAAATAGCCATTTGGCAAGAGCAATATTTGGGAACTATGGGTAGATAGAGAGAAAGAGTAAACATTGAGAGTTTCCTTGAGAAGGCAAATGCAGGGCATAACAGTAGATGGGAAGAGAATCAGAGTCGTGTGGCGAATTCTCAAGAGCCAAAGAAGGAAACAAGAGACAAGAAAGCAGAAAAGTGAATTGCCCCTCAAGAAATTCAATATTGCAGGAACAACAACCTCTACTACAGGTGTGGCGAAAGGTATTCACCAGGCCATCAATGCAGACTCAAACACCTCCATCTTATTCTGAAAGAGAAGGAAGAGGATGTGGAGTTCCAAAATGCCATTGGAGAACAAGATGACATCACTGGTAACCTTGGGAAAGCCTTTGAAGTTTCTCTCTGTACTTTAACAAGTTGCTTAACTAGAAAAACTCTTGCCTTAAAAGGCATTATGAAAGGAAAAGAGATTTCTGTGTTAGTGGATACTGGGAGCTCGCATAGTTATCTTCATGAAGGTATTGCAAAAGAGTTGAGTTTAAAAACATTGCAGACTGCTCCTTTAGTTGCAACTATTGTTGATGGCAGTATACTTACTAGCAATGTTGCTTGTCCTTATGCTAGGTAGAGTATTCAAGGGTTTGAGTTTATGTATCATTTGAGAGTCATGAAGATAAGAGAATGGGACATGATATTGGGGGTAGATGGGATGTTCAATTGTAGTCCTATCATTTTTTTATTTCAAGCAATTGGAAATTAAAATGGTGGATAATGGATAGGAGTTAGTGTTGGAAGGGAGTGTTAAACTGACTGTCTTAAAAAAGAAAAAAGGGAAGGAATTTAGAACAGGGTTGAAGAAACTGTTGCAGCTTAGGAGATAGATCTATGCCATTGTAAATGTTGAAAAATCCCCGAGTGAAACCAATTCTTTACCTCCTAGTATAAAATCAATTCTGCAAAAATTCTCTGATGTTTTTTCTGTAGTTCCGCCTTGCCTTCTATGAGATCTCAAGACCACTCCATCCCACTTAAACCAAATACCCAATCTTTCAAAATGAGACCCCATAGGTACCCACATTCACAAAAAATAGAGATGGAATCCTAGGTGTCTGATATGTTAACTCAAGGAATTATACAACCCAGCACCAGTCCTTTTTCATCCCTTGTTATTTTGGTGAAGAAAAAAGATAATACTTGTAGGTTTTGCATAGATTACAGGCACTTGAATGATTTTACTGTCAAGGGTAGATATCCTATTCCGAATATAGAAGAATTATTGGATGAGCTCTGTGGTTCTCAAGTCTATTCCAAGATTGACTTGAAATCTAGATACCACTAGATCAGCGTCAAACCTGCAGACAGACAAAAGACAGCTTTTCAGACGCATCAATGCCACTATGAATTCTTAGTGATGCCATTTGGGCTTACAAATGCCCCAACCACATTCCAGTCCTTAATGAAACAAATATTTCATTCCTATCTGAGAAAGTTTGTGATTGTATTTTTCGATGATATATTGGTCTACAGGTTTAATCTGGAGGAGCATGTCAAGCACCTAAAAATGGTCCTAAGTGTACCGAGGAAACAACAGCTATTTGCAAAAGAATCTAAATGTGCATTTGCATGGGAGAAGGTGGAGTATTTGGGGCACATTATCTCAGCTGCAGGAGTGGAAGTGGATCCTAAGAAAGTAGAGTGTTTGTTGAGCTGGCCTCAACCTATCAACACTAAAGCTAACAGGATATTATCAAAGATTTGTATATAATTATGGAGTTATTAGGTAACTTCTTACAGAGTTGCTCAAGAAAGATTGCTTCCTGTGGAATGAGCAAGTTGATGAGGCCTTCAAACACTTGAAACTAATCATAAGTACAACACCAATTCTGAAGTTGACAGACTTCACAAATGCCTTCGTCATCGAAGTAGATGCATGCAGCACAGGAATAGGGGCAGTCCTAATGTAGGAAGGGCAATCGTATATCCTATCTAAGTAAAGCCTTAAGCTAGAGGAACCAGGGGCTATCGATCTATAAGAAGGAGGTGCTGGCTATGGTGCTAGCAGTTACTAAGTGAAAACATTATTTAGTAGGCCATCGCTTCATCATTAGAATGAATCACCAGAGCTTGAAGTTCTTATTAGAACAAAAACTAACCTCAACCTTGCAACACAAGTGGGTAACCAAGCTGCTGGGATTGGATTATGAAATCCAGTAAAAAAAGGGTGTAGAAAATAGAGTGACTGTTGCATTCTCAAGGAGGGGGCTACAGGAAGAAGAGATGGGTGAAGTAACTGTAGTAATAATTGTTCAATCTCAGTGGATGCAAGAAGCAACAGAGAGCTATGAAGGAGATGAGGAATGTACAAAACTCATTGCTGAAATGACACTCAATCCTAGAGGGGTAGCAAATTTTTAGTACTCAGAGGGATTATTAAGGTATAAAGGGAAGGTCTACGAGGAGAAAGGAAATATCAGGAGAAAAATTCTTCAAAATATGCATGCTTCGGTCATAGGGGGCCACTCTGGACAACAGGGGTGCCTACAAAGAGTTAAGGCTATTTTTCATTGGCCTAGACTTAAGTAATCAGTGGTAGAATTCGTAAAAAACTGTGATGTTTGTCAAAGTAATAAACATGAAAATGTTCCTTATCCGGGGCTTCTTCAGCCATTGCCTATACCCAATCAGGCTTGGTCTCACATTTCTATGGACTTTATTGAGAGTTTTCAAAAATTAGAGGGATGTGACACTATCTTGGTGGTCATTGACAGGTTTACTAAGTTTGGGCACTTTCTAGCTCTCACTCATCCATTTTCAGCAACACAGGTGGCTCAATTGTTCATAGACTAGGTTTATAAGTTGCATGGTCTTCAAGATGTGATTGTCTCTGACAGGGATAGGGTGTTCACTAGTCATTTTTGGCAAGAACTCTTTCGGATACTAGGCACTCAACTCCACTTTAGTGGCTCCTACGATCCTCAAACAGATGGACAAAATGAGAGGTTGAATCAATGTGTAGAGAGTTATTTGAGATGCATGACTTCAGATAGACCCTCTAATTGGAGGAATTGGTTATCAATGGCAGAATGGTGGTATAACACTAATTATCATTCGAGCTTGAAGTTGACATCTTTTGAAGCCCTGTATGGTTATCAACCTAGGCATTTGCCTTTTGGGTCTTATGTGGAATCTTTGGTACCAACAACTGAAAATGTGATTAGGAACCGACAAGCCTTGCTCCAGATTTTACGTGATCATTTAGCAATACCACAACAGAGAATGAAGTTCTATGCTAACAAGCATGGGAGCGAGAGAGAGTTAGCTGTGGGGGACTTGGTGCATTTGAAGTTGCAGCCTTACCGACAGAAATCTGTTGAACTCAGGAAACAATTGAAGCCCTCTTCAAAGTTTTTTGGGCCTTTTCCAGTTGTTGCTAAGATTGGTCAAGTGGCATACAGACTACAATTGCCCGGGGGGGGTCTAGGATCCACCCTGTTTTGTATGTTTCCCAACTTAAGAAGAGAATTGAAGACAACCACAATGTGATGCCTACATTACCTTTATAGGCCCTGATGATCAGATTTAGTAAAGCCTGAACCTGTTTTGAAGAGGAGACTAATTTTGAGGGATCAGAAACTAGTGTCTCAAGTGCGCATTAGGTGGTCGAACCTCAGCCCGAAAGAATCTACTTGGGAAGACTTGGCTTTCATCAAAAAGTAGTTTCCGGATTTTCAAACTTGTCGACAAGTCTTGTTGAAGGGGAGGGGCCCTTGTCAGGAATGGAGAGGGAAGAACGTTGTCATATTGATCGAGAATCTAAGCTACATAAGCCAATAACAGAATTGATGAGGTGACAGTTGGCTAATGGCAAAATTGATAGACGGGTAGTTAGTTAGTTTGTCAACTTCCAGTTAGTTAGTTAGTAATTGCAACTGATTAACTGCTAATTGAGTAGCTAGGCAAATGTACGTCTAAAAGGGAAGTAGATGTAAAACAGAATTAGGCATTGTTTTCAAGCATCAATAAGATTCATTCCTTTTTCTCTCTGTGAATTCTCTCATTCTTCTTCCATTTCTTTCTCCGACTTCTTTTCTCTACATACTCTCTGTCTATTTCCAATTATCATCCCAGATAATCACAGGCTCTCGCCTCCTTGTTGCGCTCTCCCACAGCAAATTTTTTGATTTCCATGAGGTCAGGGTTAGTCGGGTACCCAATAACCCAAGAAAAACCGCCAATAGCTGTGGTTGTCTGTAAACCAAATAATTTCTTTCAAACAAGCAAAAAAAAAAAAAAAAAAAAAAAAAAAAAAGGTAGAAACTCAGCTGAACAAATCAACAAAACGGTCCAAAACTATAAAAAAGGAGCGTCTATGTCGCTTAACTTTCAGGTAAATCACTGTTGGCATAAAAAATACATTGAAAAATTTTATTTAGCACATAAAACATGTGGGAAGAAATGAGTCATCCAATAAAGTACCTTCAACTATTATATTAAAACTAGTATAAACCCATGACATAATTGCATCTCTCTCAACTCTTCTCAATAAAAGCTTTCATATATAACCATAGTCTTGAATAATGAAAATATAATTGGAATAAGATAATATAATTGAATAAACTTTAATTAAATATTCAATAATTTAATTAAATAAAATTTCTAAAAACTCAATTAAAACATAATTTCTAAAACTAAATAGGAAACTTCTAACTCTTTAGGAATTTGATTCAATTGCATCAATGATACCTCCTTTAAACCAACGTCTCTCTCTCTCTCTCTCTCTCTCTCTCTCTCAGACACACTAATCTATGTGGCTTGGCATTGGACTTTACTTTTTGGGTTTAATGAGAAATATCTTGTGATTTAACGTCATTTTGCATTTATTGAAAGTGGACTTCGTTTCCCGAGTAATGAAAAGGGAAAAAAACGTTCAGTGTGGGTTAGATACGTGCAATACTTGCATAGATGACCTTGTCATCCTAGTGCACTGGAAACTTTGATTTGATGTTCTGCTGGGAAGTTACTGGGAAGCAAAATCGAAATGGATATTGGCTGATAACCCGAAGCAAAATCAAGGTCAGGGCAGGAATTGCACTAAAACTGGAGTACACAAATCACTGACCCATTTCTCAAGGATAAGATGGCATCTACCGGATCTTAGGAAAGAACAGGTATCCCACTGGATATTAAAAAAAAAAAAAAACCCAAAAAGGAAACAAAAGGTCTAAGATGGAGATTAAACTAAATTTGTCAGGCAGATATAACATGGATGAGTTTTGTAATATTGAATGCGCAGGATCTTGGATAAACATGAACATGTATGTGAGAATTGTCAATGCAAGCATGGAAAAAAACTGGTAGCAGAGGTCCACGTACGAGAGAAGCTTTGATTAAAGACTAAAAGTTTGTAGATTCTGTTGTAACATTAAATGGGCAGATCTTGGATAAACATGAATCGTTTATGTGGGAATGTCAAACATGCATGGGAAAAACTGGTAGCAGAGGTCCCGGCACAGGATAAGCTCTGATTATAGGACTAGAAGAAAACAAGTAGTAAAACACTTCTCTGCACAGTGCAGGATCTGCAGAATAGTCTATCGTGGTGGGGTTTTTAGATGTTACAAGAGGGACATGCTGAATCAGCTAGGATTAGTTTAAGATATCTCGATTGCTCTGTGATCTCAAGCCAACAGAACCAGAACCAGAAGAGGAAGATAAGGTAATAACGAAGAATTAAAAATTTATGGAGGATATACTTCGACTGGAAGTTTCATCCTTCATTCTGTCCAAGACTTGTTCCTGGTCTCTTTCCGTATTTTAACAGATTAATTCCATTACTGACCCAGTGGAAGGGAAATGACGAGATCCCACCTTCCAAAATTTCTAAGTTGAGTCATGGGTCCGTCGTATTAAGAGAAAAGAAAGAACAAAAAAAAAAAAAAAAAGAGAGAGAGGCCTTAGATTTTGAGCCTCGGTTGGTGACTGGTGAGGGTAGATTACAGAGTCATTAGGGCATATGGCATTCAGCTCATTTGACAGCTATGAGTCGCGGCCGCGTCATTGAATTCAAGAAATAGAAAAGTAAAATACCAATTCTTTCGTTGAAATGCTGTGTCGTGGTGTAAAGGCTGAACAAACACGAAGTCCTCGCCCGAGACTCCGTGTACTGCTAGGAAGGAGTCTGCTAGGAAGTAGCCGGCAAATAACATGTCGGAATCGGAAACGAAATCATTAATTTTTGAAGAATTTATGGTCTTAAATTATCTAATTTTATTGATTAACAAATAAATGATGATGTCTACTAATAGTTTATCACAACAAAATAATTGAAGAATAAAAAAGAAATCAAAGTTGTAAAATTTTTAAAAATAATTCTGATTCCCTCCAATTTACTCAGTATTGGAAGATTCTCAAATTTTTAGAAATGATTGTGATTTTCCAATTCCGATTTTCTAGTTCCGATTCCCTTCAATCAAACAGCCTATAAAGGATTCATTTCAATTCTCGATTTCGATTCTCATAGGCCAAACAGTCCCTTAGTGTGGATTTGGCACAGGGAAGCTGAAAAATTAGAATATCTTCCTCCTTGACCGACAAGCTGGACGTTTATGCTTTCTTAGAAAGGACGGCAAGGGGGATTTCCCTGTCTTTCTTTGAATTCCTTCATCTTTTTTTTGTCATAAAAGCACGAGGGATTTCGATTTTACTTATACCGCTTTGTGAAACAGCTTCGGTTGCTGTTTGTCCATTTACGACTAAAAATGACAATTGATGAAAATCACATTTACGTGAAGACTTTCATTAGCACAGCTTTGATACTATTTCTTTTGTTACCTCACCTAATAAATTTGAACAAAGACCATAGTCACTTTTTTCTCTGATATGACATTTGTCCTGAGCCTTAAATGGAGAAAATTAAACATATAAACGACTACTATTAGATATTAAGCGATGAGATGGGAAAAGTAAATTCTGATATTCAACGGAGAAGTTTAGTTCGAAGTACAGATAACATGAGTTAGACTAAAGATCCATTTCATAATTGGGTATTACTTTTGATGTTAGTACTTTTGGAAACAAAGCTTATTAATTAATGAAAGAGGTCAAACACGATAATTACTAACCAAAAAGAAAAAAATTACGACCGGTAATAAATTGTTTTATTTTAATTGTAATCTGATAAGATTTTATAGTAGTAGCAATTTTTGACTTTTCTACTAATTCTTTTCTTTTCTATTGTAGTAGATAATCACGAATAATGCTAGTCTCTTTTTTTGTCTATTCGTAAGTTTGGATTCCAGTTCCGAGAGAATGTAGTGACTATTCGCCTTTTTGCTTAAACATTTTAACATGTTTATATGAAGAGTGAAAAGGCTTCATGAATGTCAGACGCCATGTGTTTTTTAATCATATAACTTTTTTTTTTCTTTTGGGGTTCAAAAAATTGCTAAATGATCAAAAGTCTCTAATTTGTTAAATTTTGGGTAAACTATTTCGAGTTACCCTCGGTAGAACAAAATTTTCCATTAGGACCGATTCAATTTCAGAATTCTTGGCAGACCCTTATAGTCAAAAATCAAAGCTTGTGATCAAAATCAAACTAACGAATAAACAAACATCGTGAAAATTTCCAAGTCAAACAACACTGTTCATCATGGCTTGATTAAATGAAGGCCTATATAAGAAGCACCTCTTCTTGCTCTCAAACCCCATCAATTTTATGCAATCTGCCCTTTGTCTTAATTAAGTTGCTTATTTGTCCTACCCCAACAACAACATCATGATGAGAACTCTAAACTTTGTATTCTGCATTGCTTTAATAATACTTGCAATCAACATCAAACCATATGATGCTACTAGAATCTTAGGTGAGGAAGAACAAGAAGAAGATTGGAAGAGAAAGCAACATCCTTTTCTACAGTCTGTGCTGAACCAGAAGGCTGTTAAATCCTCCATCACCAAGTGGCTGCGGTTTCACCCCAAGCCCTGGCACGCCATGCACCGACAGCACCATCAGTGAGAAGAACTTTGCAGGTCGCGTTGCTGTGGCTGCCCCACCACCACCACCACCACCACCAGTTAATTCAACTACAAATGCATACCCGCAGCATATGGTTCAATTTGGCGTGGCCACTAATCGCAAATTATTGTAAACCTGGTCTAATTAATCATGATGACAATGCCTTGAATGCAAGTAACCCAGTTAACTACTATAGCAACTAGCACAAGAATAAATTAAAGAAGCTGCTTAATTATTTTTCTTTCATTTTTGTATTTCATTCTTTCTATTGTTGTATTTTATGTTGTAACACAAAAGCATGTTTACTGATCACATAGTCAAGGAAACAATAAAGTCCTCGCTGACTGGGTGTGTATGGCTGGCTATATGCCCGCAAAAAATATTCGACATTGTAGAATAAAATTTCTACGTCTTTATTAAAATCTTTCTTTGTTTTCGGGTAAAAGAGCTTTTGATTAGTACAAGATGAAAAATGCCGTAGTAGCAGAGAAAGCAGAGCTTAATGAAGCCTTTTGATTGTTAAAGAGAAAGCCACTACCATCTAAAAATAACTCTTGATGAATGAATCTTGTGTTGAATTGCATGTATATCATAGAACTTTAGACATTACTAGTAAAGAAACAAACATGCTGAGGTAAAACTCGTATATCAAATAGTATAGCCAAGGAAAATTTATGAATTTAAACAAATATGAACTTCTTTCTCACTTCATATTTTTTAATATAATTATTAGTCATTTTTAGGTTAGTTTTGCGCTTTTCAATTAATAAATTGGTGATCTCACAGATAGCATCCCAATCTCGTCTTTGTTTTCTTTTTCTTGATGAAAGGAAATTTTTCCAACGATTAACGTGGCAGAACGTTCTTCTCCCTTCTTTTGTTTAATTATTATTTTTTATTTCCTAACAAATTCAGTTTCTTTTCCATGTAATTTTTTCTTGATTTGTTGCCGGAATAATGGAAGTTCTCATTTCGCTTAAGCCTTTGCAATATCTCACACACGCTTGGCAAATTTATGAAGCACAACTGAGAGCAATTTAAACAAAACCACACTGTAAATATTCATTTTTTATAGTCAAGGTCATTAGGAGGCGGCTAGAAGAAATGAAAGACACATACAAAGCATATGCATGTATCAAGCGAAACAAAGCAACGTCAAACTACAAATTAGTCTTCCTTACCGGTGACAATGTTACCAGGGATTATTGAGCGAGCTGACTTCTCAAGTAATTCAAAGAGAAGAGAAGAAACCGTGTAGAGAGAGAGAGAGAGAGAGAGAGTCAAGAAACCCACCCACTCCCGAAGAGCATAACGGATTGTCATGAGAAACCATATACCTAGTCCTCTTTTAATCATTTCCTCATAGACACGACCCTCGCTCATCTAAACATTTCATTTTGGGTCCTAACCTTGAATCAAGGAAGCATCAATGCAACAGAATCAAGAAGTTGGATCCATGAAACAGAATCAAGAAGTTGGATAAGTATATTTCAACTATTACACAAACCATCAAATCAAATACAACTACAGATCAATATGTAACTCACAATTCCTTCTTGCTACAAAGATGCAAGGTCTTAAATAAGATACATATTACAAGTACAAATTAACAGATAAATTAATTATAAAGAGCTGCAGTTAACTTCTCCTTAACGTGTTCAGCTTCACCGCCTTGAGTCCTGATGGAGAATGTGTGAACAACTTCACCATTTTCAGTCAGGGAAACATCAGACTCTTGCGGCACAATTTGATGTTCCCTCATTGCCTTCATAACTCTAGAAACAGGGTGGGTATCCAGTGGACAGCTCACTTGAACGACAGCATCTTCATGCCTTTCATGAAGATCAATATCTGTGATAGCGGGCGGCTTTTGTCTACCTTTGACCATCTCTTTCTCAGCTTCCATGATCCTTACCTTTTTCTGGAGATCAGTTATATATGCAATTGCATCACCAAGCAAGGATGCCTTGTCCATCTTTGAAATATTTGGTACAACAGCTCTCAGAGCATAAAATCGTTGGTTCAGCTTCTCACGCCTCTGCCTTTCTGCTTCCACGTGATTCAAGGGTTCTTCCCTGCCATTGGCAGGTTTTCTACCTCTCTTTCTAGGCTTACGCTCATCAGACAGAATCAAGGAATCGTCCTTAGTTTGCTCCAAACTAGAAAGAATGCCTTGATTCCTCTGGGGGAAAAGCTTCACTTCACCATCATCACTCCGATACCCATTTGATGGTCCATAAACTTGATTACCACCTAAGGTTTGCAACTCATACGAGTCGGAAGTAAAAACAGAATCATCTTCGACTTTTGGAGAAAAACTAATACTGATTGGACCTGATTTCCCTCCTCCAAGACTAAGTTCTTGGCCAAATATCTTTGGAACTGTTTTGGTTGCAGTACATTAGGTGTAATAGAAGTTTTGACCATTTGAATAACATTCTGATCTTCAGGGATTAACTTTCCAGAGCCAATCTCCACCACACCTGACTTAAATGGAATAAAAACCAGAGTCTCAAATCCAGCTGATTTTGCAAGTTTGGCTCTTGATTGATAATTTTCCGAACAACTTTTCGCATCAGAAACCCAGAATTGTTCTGCTGGTATTGAATGCTTGAGAAGGACTAGAAGGCTTGTCAAAGGGAAATGCATAATACATGGATGTGATATAAAACATTTCCACTTCCGAGACTGAATCCAACTTAGCAGCAATATTATCATCTTCTGAACCCCCAAAACAAGCTTGAATCTTTTGAAACGCCTGTTTTCTCCTTATCGCCTTCCGAGAATCTTTTATCCTTATAATCCTTTCCATCCTTGTTCTCGGCTCCCTTACGTTCTCTACAATGCCCATCGCCCCGAACTAAAGCTGATTTCCCAGATTTAGAAGTTGAAACTTGCCAGTAAATGGCATAAGTATCAGACCCCTCGACAATCTTGGACAGCCCATCCTGAACTCCTAAATCCCCAGCAGGTGCAGCAAATTCGACAATATATTATTGGACGTTAACCAAACAAAAAACTGAACAGATTCAGTACCCAGAACACTTTCAACCAGAGCTTTATCTTCTTCAATTAACCATAAATTTTCACCCATCCTTCCCTTATTCCCACAGATCTTTGAACCTTAAACACGCCCCCACCTAAAACCCTCTGTAATACCCAACATAAGTAAAGGGCAGGAAGGTCATTTGGCCATAATAAAAAAAAAAAAAACAAACAACACTGTCGGTGGGATTTTTTCAAAAGAAGCCAGCAGAAACTTCTGCAAAACAAAAGAGAGAAACAGTGAAAAAGAAAGAAAGAAAAGAAAAGAGAGAAGAAAGAAAAGAAAAGAAAAGAAAAGAAAAGAGAGAAGAAGAAGAAGGAAGGGGAAGAAGAAAGAAGGAAGGTCCGGCCAACAAGAGGAGAGAGAGAGAGAGAGAGAGAGAGAGAGAGAGAGAGAGAGAGAGAGAGAGAGAGAGAGAGAAATAGGGAAGAAAAGAAAAGGGAAAAAGGGAGAAAATTTGTATAGAGATTACATAAGGTAATTTTATGCTTGAATCTTGTTTATTAAATAAGTTATGATGAAGTATATGATATTTTTTGTGGAAATGATAGCATGCATGAAGTAGAAATTGAGTAGATAGAATTTTAGAGTTTAGGAAATTTTAGAAAATTTGGGAAAAAATGATTTCTTGGTATTATTTAGAGTTAATAGTTTTTGTTATGGTGTTAATTATCAATTAGAAGATGAAAGAGTTGATTTGGAAAATTAAAGTTGAGATTTGACTATAGTTTAGGCCATGCAAGATGGGTAAGTGATTGAGTTAAGCCTTGCGGTTAGATTAAAGTTAGATTATTATTTTTCTAATGTACTTTTTAGTTGTTAATTTTTTATCGTAATGTTATATAATAGATTCAAGAGAACAGTTGGCGGAGGAAGTTGCCTAAGAGGGTGATCGAGTTCGAGATTTTTGGTATATAGCCTATTAGAGATAAGTATAATACATATTATGAATCACTAGTACTATATATTACTTGCAAAGCATTTTGTGAATATTTTAAAGTATGCTATATATATAAATTGAGATTGACATACATATATGTTGTTAAATAGATGTACATTGAGAAAATACATACAAAGTGGTTTATTTTGTACACGAAAGTTTAAATGAGCTTGCAAAACATTTAAAGGTGAATGATTTACGTTGAGTGTATAAGATAATACATTTGATGTTTTTTTCAAAGTATGTTTTTATATATTGTTAAAGTTTTAACATTAAGAATGAGAAAGTGAATGATTGTTTGTGACAATGATTTTTGTCAAATAAAGTTGAAGAATTTAATTGTGAAAATGATTTGAAAGTAACTCTATGCAGAACTAACTAAAACTAACAGGGTTATTGTTAGTCTGGGTGCACCTAGTATATGCCGGCTAGGGAATGTCCGCAGTGATTCCCTCCCTTCGCAGGATAGTATACCCTTCGGGGGATAGCCCTTCGGGGAACAGAGACAGATACCCTTCGGGGGATAGCCCTTCGGGGACAGAGTACCCTTCGCGGGATAGTTACCCTTCGGGGATAGTAGGTTCTGCATAGTTGTGACTTCGAGAAATAATCAAAGTTATTTATGAGACCAAGAATGTGATTTTATTAATTGTTTTATGTCATATGTGATGACTATACAGATTTTATACCTAAAAGTGGTGATTTTAAAGTAAATTGTTTAAAATAGTTTATAATATGTATTATGCTTACTGAGTGTAGAAAACTCACCCCTCAATATTTTTTTCAGTGTTTTGTAGAAAGTGCAGGAGCTAGAATCCAGAGGAGAATCGTATAGTCATTTGGATTCAGAGGTATTACCCAGTTATTTTTGTTATTCCGGGTATAAGATAGTATAAGTATTATTTTACACTTGTCGCCATGTGATATAATATTTAGTATTGTAAATATTATTTTTGAATAGCTGTTTCGTTGGTTGTAAGTTATGAATCTTGGGATATTTATGCATAAATATATGAAATTCTTATAGGTATATCTTTTTTTATGATTGAAATAGATGATTGATGACTTTAAATGAGATAATATGATATATTGTGAATGTATTAGAAATGCTTGGGTTGGCTGAAATTTTGTGCAGGTATTTTTAAATTTTTGGGAAAGGTCCAAATACAGAGGAGATACTGCCGAAATTTTGGTAGAATTTAGAGAAAAGTTAAGGCTTACGTAGTTTGAGGCGATTTATTCCATCTCGAGCTACGTGCCGGTCATGGCCTTTAGATTTAGGGTCGTGACAAAGTTGGTATCAGAGCAACGGTTATGGGATTGTGAATTATTTTTATAAGATTGAATTAATAAGTTATAGAATTAGCTTATTGTCTTGAACCACGGAGCTATAGGCTTTAACTTGTCATTGAGTATTTATTATATTTTAGTTTATGACAGTGATTCTTATCGTTCAAGTTAAGTATATTATATATATGTTGCTTGTAGAAATGATAATAATTATGTTATTTGCTATTAGAGATGGCGAGATCAACTAGCGGCCGAGGCAACGGGCTGAGGCAGTAGGGGTGGAAGAACCCCAAATGCAGGCCGTGGCAGGGCGTTAGAGCCCTAAATATGGGACGTGGTAGGGGTGAAAGAGCTCCAAGCAGAGGCCGTGGTAGAGGTGATAGAGCCCCAAGTGCAGGCCGCGGCAGGGGTGGCAGAGTTCCGCAAGCAGCCCCTAACATAGCTATCCCTCATGTTACATGGGACGTAGTAGACGGAATTTCACGTCAGGTGAAAGAGAGACAGAAGCAGAAAGAGAGACAGAGACAAGGCAGAGAGGGAGACAAGAGGCAGAAAGGGAGGTTGAGTCCGCAGCCACTCTAGGGCCACAGGATGTTATCCAAAGCTTGAATTTGTTGACACAAATTGTGGCCAGGCATGAATAGATTACATGCCTAGGCAGAGAGTGCACCATCCTCGTCGCGTGCTAAAGAGGATGAGGTGCCATTATCTGAATTCTTGAAGCTTAAGTCGCCTGAAGTTTGAGGGAAAAACAGATAAAGATCCTTATTTATTTTTAGAGGAGATCGATTCTAGATGTAAGGCAATGGGATGTAGCTCTCAAAAAGCAGTTCAATTGGTCGAGTTTCGTCTGATTGGGACGGACAAGCGATGGTTTAAGACTGGACAGAGTACCTAATTGGACATGGGAGGAGTTTAGTAAAGCTTTTATGGATAGATTTTTGCCCGAGAGCATTAGAGATCAAAAAGCGATGGAAGTTCGAAAGATTGAAACAAGATCCTTCCATGACCGTTAGCGAAGTACGATGAACGGTTTGTGGAGTTGAGTAGGTATGCTCCCCACTTGGTTAGTACTGAGAAGTTGAAGAGATCGCGGTTTATAAAAGGTTTAGTGCCGCGACTTCGTGATCATTTGCTTTCTGCGAGAGTCACTACATACAGGAGAGGCTGTTGAATGTGCCCGACAGATAGAGATGTCACGAATGGATAGTTTGGGAGAACAACAGTCTCGATCGAAAAAGAGCAAAAGCACAGGACAATTCAGTGGTCAGCAAAGTCGTGGTATTGTTACTGGCGGGACGAGTAGAGGTTGAGGTAATCTAAGGCCAACAGGGTTCTCAGAAAGAAGTTAAGAGTCAAAGATCTACAGGTTATAGCCAGCAAGGATCCAGTCAGTTCGGACAGAGCACCCAGTCCTTCTACCCTGTGCTCCATATGTAATAGAATGCATCGGGGCACGTGCAGAGTTGGACAGAACGTATGCTACCGTTGCGGTCAAGAAGGGCATTTTGCCAGGGAGTGTCCGTCGTCCTTATTATGACAAGGCTCTACACAGAGGACAGGCATCTGTAGCTTCTGCTCCGAGTCACACAGTAGATCAGATGGAGAGAACCAGTGGACGAGACTCAGGAGGTAGAGGTTTTGGGGGCAGAGGATTGATGCAAGCTGGTAGAGGTCAGCCAAATGCAGGCAGAGGTCAGAATACGGGGGCTCAGAGTTCTGTTGGGCGTGGACAGGCGAGAGTGTATGCTTTGACTAGACAGGATGCTCAGGCTTCTAATGCTGTGGTGTCAGGTACACTTTCTGTTGATTCTTTTGATGCACGAGTATTATTTGATACCGGGCTACTCACTCATTTATATCCCCATTTTTGGCTAAGAGGTTGGGTAGACAGTCAGAAAAGTTAGATGAGCCTTTGGTAGTAGTCCACTCCAACAGGAGAGAGTATAGAGGTGAATTCAATATACCGATCTTGTGAGGTTAAGATAGGAGAGTAAAGATCTTCCAGCGGATCTCCTATTGTTCGGAGTAGTGGATTTCGATGTGATATTAGAATGGATTGGTTGTCTCAATATCATGCTTCCCTAGATTGTAATAAGAAGATAGTGAACTTTAATCTTCCCGGTGAGTTAGAGTTTCAGTTTCAGGGAGACAGAAGTTTAGTTCCTTATAACCTCGTAGTCAATGCTCAATGCTAGGCGCATGTTGCATAAAGGATGCTGTGGGTATCTAGCTTTTGTTAGAGACTGTGAGCTCTCCGGAACCAAAGATAGAAGATGTACCGGTGGTGAGTGAATTTCTAGATGTGTTTCTCGAGGATTTGCCAGGATTACCTCCAGAAAGAGAGATAGAGTTTTGCATAGATAGTAGTGCCTAGAACTGAGCCAATCTCAATACCACCTTATAGAATGGCACCAGCTGAGCTTAAGGAAGCTTAAGGAGCAATTACAAGATTTGCTTGATAAGGGATTCATCAGGCCTAGTGTATCACCTTGGGGTGCACCAGTGTTGTTTGTAAAGAAAAAAGATAGGTCTCTACGGCTATGTATTGATTATAGGCAATTGAATAAGGTCACAATTCGGAATAGGTACCCACTGCCTAGAATTGATGACTTGTTTGATCAGTTGCAAGGGTCTCGATATTTTTCAAAATAGACTTGAGATCAGGATATCATCAGTTACGTATAAGGAATGATGATATTTCAAAGACGGCATTCAGGACTAGGTATGGACACTATGAGTTCTTGGTGATGTCTTTTGGACTCACTAATGCTCCGGCAGCCTTTATGGATCTCATGAACAGAGTGTTCAAGCCATTTCTCGATACTTTTGTAATAGTGTTCATCGATGATATTTTGGTTTATTCTAGGAGTAAAGAAGACCATGAGCAACATTTACGCATAGTACTTCAGACTTTGAGGGAGCATCAATTGTATGCCAAGTTCTCTAAATGTGAATTTTGGTTAGATAGTGTGGGATTTCTTGGGCATATAGTGTCAAAGGATGGGATAAAAGTCGATCCAAAGAAAATTGAAGCAGTTACACATTGGCCGAAGACCGACGTCAGCCACGGAGATTCGTAGTTTTCTTGGCTAGCCGGTTATTATAGGCGTTTTGTGGAGAACTTTCTCGCGAATAGCTGCCCCGCTGACGAGGTTAACTCAAAAGAATGCAAAATTTGAATGGACTGATGCATGTGAGCAGAGTTTTCAGGAGCTTAAGACTCGTTTGACTACAGCTCCAGTGTTAGCACTACCATCAGGTTCTGGTGGATATGTGGTTTACTGTGATGCTTCAAGAGTTGGTTTGGGGTGCGTGTTGATGCAACATGGAAGAGTTATGGCTTATGCTTCTCGTCAGTTAAAGAAGCACGAGCAGAATTATCCTACTCATGATTTAGAGATGGCAGCGATTGTATTTGCTTTGAAAATATGGCGGCATTACTTGTATGGTGAGAAATGTGAGATTTACATAGATCACAAGAGTTTGAAGTACATATTTGAGCAGAGAGATTTGAATTTGAGGCAAAGGCGATGGATGGAGTTGCTAAAAGATTATGATTGCTCAATCTTATATCATTCTGGAAAAGCAAATGTTGTAGCGGAATGCTTTGAGTAGGAAGTCAGTTGGGAGTTTAGCTCATATAGCAGTCGATAGAAGACCATTAATTCAGGAGTTACATGGGTTATATGATCAGAGGACTCAATTGGAGATTCGAGACAGTGGAGTATTATTAGCTCACATTAATGTGCGTCCAGTGCTTTTAGATCGAATCAAAGCAAATCAGGCTAAGGATGAGCAGTTAGAAAAGATTCGAGACGGAGTGGTTAAAGGTGACAATAAGGAGTTCAATATAGATGAAAATAATGTACTTCGTTGTGGCAATAGGTTATGTGTTCCAAATGTGGAGGATTTGAGGAAAGAGATCATGGAAGAAAGCACACCAGTCAGCCTACACGGTACATCCTGGTTCGACCAAAATGTATCAAGATTTGAAGAAAATATATTGGTGGAATGGGATGAAGAGAGACATTGCAGAATTTGTGGCTAAGTGCCTAGTGTGCCAGCAGGTGAAATTTGAGCACCAAAAGCCTTCGGGTTTACTTCAAGAACTTCCTTTGCCAGAATGGAAATGGGAGAGAGTGACGATGGATTTCGTAGTCGGATTGCCCCGTACGAGGAAGGGTTATGATTCAATATGGGTAATTGTGGACAGGTTGACTAAATCAGCTCACTTTATTCCAGTAAAGACTACCTATACAAGTGGCTCAGTATGCTCAATTGTATATTGACAAGGTCGTGAGTCTTCACTGGGGTACCAGTGTCTATAGTATCGGATAGGGGCACTCAATTCACATCACAGTTTTGGAGGAAACTTCAGGAGGCCTTAGGGACTCGACTCGATTTTAGTACAGCTTTCCATCCTCAGACTAGATGGTCAGTCCGAGCGTACCATTCAGACAGTTGGAGGATATGTTGAGAGCATGTGTTATGGATTTCGGAGGTGATTGGGAGCAACATTTACCATTAATTGAGTTTGCCTACAATAACAGTTACCAATCGAGCATTGAGATGGCTCCATATGAGGCATTATATGGTAGAAAATGCCGGTCTCCTATTTGTTAGGAAGAAGTAGGAGATAGGAAGCTATTGGGTCCCGAAATTGTACAATTGACTACGGAGAAGGTAGCAGTGATCAGAGAGCGTCTTAAAGCAACTCACAGTAGGCAGAAGAGTTATGCGGACGTGAGAAGAAAACATCTTGAATTTAGTGTTGGAGATCATGTGTTTCTTAAGGTGTCGCCTATGAGAGGGATTATGAGATTTGGAAAGAAAGGAAAATTGTCTCCTAGGTATATCAGACCATTTGAGGTACTTGAGAGGATAGGAGCAGTGGCGTACAGGTTGGCCCTTCCACCAGATTTTTCTGGAGTTCATCCAGTATTTCATGTGTCTATGTTGAGGAAATACGTGGCAGATCCTTCGCATGTCATTGAACCACAAACAGTTGAGTTGAGTGAAGACTTAAAGCTACGTAGAGCAACCAATTGCAATTGTAGATTGCCAAACTAAGAAGCTCAGGCATAAAGAGATTCCTATGGTTAAAGTACAATGGAAAATCATTCCATTAGAGAGAGCACGTGGGAGTTAGAAGATGAGATGCGAGACAAGTATCCAAGTTTATTCCCACATTCAAGGTATGTAGTTATTTCAAAATTCGAGGACGAATTTTTTTTATTAGGGGGAGAGAATGTAATACCCAACATAAGTGAGGGGCAGAAAGGTCATTTGGCCATAGTAAAAAAAAAAAAACACTGTCAGGTGGGATTTTTTCAAAAGAAGCCAGCAGAAACTTCTGCAAAACAAAAGAGAGAAACAGGAGAAGAAAGAAAGAAAAGAAAAGAGAGAAGAAAGAAAAGAAAAGAAAAGAGAGAAGAAGAAGAAGGAAGGAGAAGAAGAAAGAAGGAAGGTCCGGCCAGCAAGAGGAGAAGAGAGAGAGAGAGAGAGAGAGAGAGAGAGAGAGAGAGAGAGAGAGAAGAGAAATAGGGAAGAAAAAGGAAAAATTTGGATTAAGCTAAATAAGGTAATTTTATGCTTGAATCTTGTTTATTAAATAAGTTATGATGAAGTATATGATATTTTTTGTGGAAGTGATAGCATGTATGGAATAGAAATTGAGTAGATGGAATTTTAGGGTTTATGAAATTTTAAGAAATTTGGAGAAAAATGATTTCTTGGTATTATTTAGAGTTAATAGTTCTTGTTATGGTGTTGATTACCAATTAGAGGAGGAAAAAGTTAATTTGGGAAATTAAAGTTGAGATTTGATTATAATTTAGGCCATGCAAAATGGGTATGTAATTGAGTTAAGCCTTGGGGCTAGATTAAAGTTAGAGTATTATTTTTCTAATGTATTTTTAGTTGTTAATTTTGATCGTTATGTTATATAATAGATTCAAGAGAGCATTTGGCGGAGGAAGCCGCCTAAGAGGGTGATCGAGTTCGAGATTTTTGGTACATAGCCTATTAGAGGTAAGTGTAATACATATTATGAATCACTAGTACTATATATTGCTTGCAAAGCATTTTGTGAGTATTTTAAAGTATGCTATATGTATAAATTGAAATTGACATACATATATGTTGTTAAATAGATGCTACGTTGAGAAAATGCATACAAAGTGGTTTATTTTGTACATGAAAGTTTAAATGAGCTTGCAAAGCATTTAAAGGTGAATGATTTACGTTGAGTGTATAAGATAATACATTTGACGTTTTTTTCAAAGTATGTTTTTATATATTGTTAAAGTTTTAACATTAAAGAATGAGAAAGTGAATGATTGTTTGTGACAATGATTTTTGTCAAATAAAGTTGAAAGAATTTAATTGTGAAAATGATTTGAAAGTAACTCTATGCAGAACTAACTAAAACTAACAGGGTTATTGTTAGTCTGGGTGCACCTAGTATATGCTGGCTAGGGAATGTCCGCAGTGATTCCCTCCCTTCGCGGGATAGTATACCCTTCGGGGGATAGCCCTTCGGGGACAGATTACCCTTCGAGGAACAGAGACAGATACTCTTCGGGGGATAGCCCTTCGGGGACAGAGTACCCTTTGCGGGATAGTTACCTTTCGGAGGATAGTAGGTTCTGCATAGTTGTGATTTCGAGAAATAATCAAAATTGCTTATGAAACAAAAAATGTGATTTTATTAATTGTTTGATGTCATATGTGATGACTACACAGATTTTATACTAAAAGTTTTGATCTTAAGTAAATTGTTTAAGATGGTTTATGATATGTATTATGCTTACTGAAGTGTGAAAACTCACCCTTCAATATTTTTTTCAGTATTTTGTAGAAAGTGCAGGAGTTAGAACCAAGAGGAGAATCTCATAGCCATTTGAATTCAGAGGTATTACCCGGTTATTTTTGTCGTTTCGGGTATAGGATAATATAAGTATTATTCTACACTTGTGGTCATGTGATATAATATTTGGTATTGTAAAGATTATTTTTGGATAGCTGCTCCGTTGGTTGTAAGTTATGAATCTTGGGATATTTATGCATAAATATATGAAATTCTTATAGGTATATCTTTTTTTATGGTTGAAATGGATGATTGATGACTTGTAAATGAGATGATATGATGTATTGTGAATGTATTGGAAATGCTTGGATTGGCTGAAATTTTGTATAGGTATTTTTAAATTTTTGGGAAAGGTCCAAATACAGAGGAGATGCTGCCGAAATTTCGGTAGAATTTAGAGGAAAGTTAAGGCTTAAGTGGTTTGGGGCGGTTTATTCTACCTCGAGCTACGTGCCGGTCATGGCCTTTTGGTTCGAGTCGTGACACCCTCCATCACGAACTTTATCACAAACAACACGATTTATTGATCTTTATTGATAATTACAATCGGATCTTTAATCTATCTTTACAAACCACCAAATTGATTTGCATCATCAAAACATTTTATCAAAAAATCCATGCATTTGGATGAATAAATTTTCGTCACTCACTATGTCTTTAAATAAATTTTGGCAAGACTTCTTTGTTGTCTGTGCCCCAAGTCAACAATTTTGGTAGGATAGTTTTTATTTTTCTTTTTCATTTTTACCTCTACCCAATTAGGATTAATTTTTGGCCTAATCTTCACCATCAAATAGTAACCCAAGACTAATTTTGTTTTTTGTTGTCCAACTTTATCTTATATTGAGTGCTCTAATAAGAACATATACCCAAACACCCCATGATCAAGCCTAAGGTTACCACTTAGTATCACAAAAAAAAACGCTTGGGAGAACAGAAGTTACACAACATATTGAGAACAAAGCACATTCTACTATCATATTGAGACGTTTTATCCCTCTCAACTCTCCTCAATAATAAACCTCTCATGTATAGCTATTAGTTCTAAATAATGATAAACCTAAATGGAATCTATATAATATAATTTTACTAGAAAGCTAAGAAATAATTCTCCATACTTTAATTAAATAAACTTTCTAAAAATTCAACTAAAACATAACTTTTAAAACTAAATATAAACTTTTAACTCTTAAGGGTTTGGTTTAATTATACCGATTAAATTGGGAATATAGCGTCTTTGTTTTTGGCACTGAATTTAATATTATGAACATAGCACGGAGGATCCCAATTTGCTTCAAACAGATTCAACAACATAGGAAACAGTTGAAAAGCATTAAATAATTCTCAACACTACTAAGAATGCATTTCTCTTAAATTAAATCCAAATGGTCACCAGCATCCAGTAGGCGCATCAAAATCCCGTTCACATCCGTGGCTGGATTAAGATGAGACCACATAATGAAATATTACCAAGTACTTCCCCTTTCTAGATTTAGACCAAGTCAATTCCTATTTAATTAGTTAGGTAGATGTCCTGCCCAGATTATTCTCGTATGTGATAGCCTGCTTGTCTAATGATTATGTTAAGTTATATATCTAGTAAGGGTAGAATTAGGATGTACTTGACTTTTTCTTAAAAATGTGATATTATTTTTTGGGACGCCTAAAAATAACAAGTGTGATAAAATAGATAAAACAGAGGGAATACTAATTTGAAAAAAAAAATTCCAGGGGTTTGAGTTACTAGTTTCGTCATGAGTTTAGTATAAACTTTATATATATATATATATATATATATATATATTGCAAATTAAAGATCTTTTAAGCACAGATGAAGATTACACTGTTATAAATTATTGGAATACCTCACAATCAATTACTCAAATTAGGATATACATATCATCTCACTACAAAATCTGATAATATTATAGTTGATCAATCTAAGTGGGAGAGAATTAATGCTCAGTTGTGTAGCATGCTTGGGCAAACTATTGGTCCTTCACGAAAGCAAATTTTTCATCCACATAAGACTTGCATTAGTATTTGGGAATAGGCCAAAGCATTATACACCAATGATATCTCTCGCATTTATACTATTTGTTTTTATCTAATTAGCCTTATTGTCCCCAGAAAACTTGCTATGCCTATGAGCTCTTACTTAGGCAGAATTCAAGGTATCATTTCAGATTTCAATGAGTTGCTACCCCTTGCTGCAACTCAACCGGAACAACTCCCTCAAAGAGGTACATTTTTTATGCTTTTGACTCTTTTTGGTTTGCCAGCAAAATATTCTGCCATCCATGAACAGATCCTTACTAGTCTCTCAATTCCTATCCTGTCTCAAGCTTTTTTAGATTGCTATGATTTTTTGATGAATCAAAGTCATCTGCAAAGACTATTATTGTTTACTTATTTGCTTTGGCATCTCAATCTAGCCAAAGAAGAGGCTGTGGTGGAGGTATTATACGGTAGCAGAAACCAACCTTATTGTGACCATTGTAAAAAAGTTAGACACATAGAAAATTGTTGTTAGCTCTTGCAAAGACGCCCTCTACCACAAGCGGAAAATGTTTTCCAATCTGAGAATTGTAAAATTTCAAGATGAGCTTTAAAGTTTTGAGTATGAGGATCTTTTGAAATGGTTTATAGCTAAACAATCTTCTACACTTGTTGCCTCAATAGTACAAACAAGTAATGCTAGCGCCTGTGCTTCTCAATCTCTTCTTGGTTCATGTGTTCTAGATTCTGCTACCACAAATCATATACCTAGTAGTCCATGCTCTTAACATAGTCAAGCTCAGTTTTCTTCCCCTAATTTTCACAAGTACTTTAGACAGAAAAATAGACTTAGAGGTTTTTCATGATTAAGGTTAATATCAACACATTAGAGTAGATAAACTAGCAAGATAAAACTAGACGAATCTTTACGCAAGTTTTTGAGAACAGATTATACCATGCCATAAAGAAATGAATTAAACATTCTTATAAAGTATTTAAGAAAATGAGAAACATAAACATTTCAGAATGAAGAGACATATATTGAATTTAGAACATCATATTTACAGATACTGTTGATAAAATTTTTCTATAGCTCTGTCTGATATTGCTACCACTCTTACTATTCGAAGGTAACATTTATAAAATTGAGCTCTTTTGCAAATACGCAAAATCTTATATTAATTGACCTTGTGTGCCATGCTAACTAAAACATCCCTTTTGTAGAAGGTTTTTCAATTTCATCACAAATTAAAGAATTTCCCTTGATCTTTATATGCTAATTAAAACATCTTTCATGTAAATCAAATAGTAGGTCTTCTCGAATAGTTCTACTGACTTTCTCTGATTGTGAAGTGCTGACAGATAAAATAAGAAAGAAGATTCAAGGACGGAGTACAAGAGTGTTACTTTATGGAGGAACTGCGATTAATAAAATCAGTGTTATTCAATCTTCAATTATAATAAAGCAGCATTTTTATCCTACCAAAGAAGTGAGTAAACATATTGAAAGTTTGTTATCTACATTTGTGGCTGGATCAGACAATGCAAAATATGGAGCAAAAGTGAACTTGAATGAGATTTGTAAACCTCAAGAAGAAGGGGTCTAGAACTTGTCAGTGTTAAGTCAATCAATTAGCATGATTTATTATATCAATAAACATGATTCTAGCACGTCAATTAGTCCATAATTATGTAAATATATTGCTTTATATTAGGAATCATTTCCTCTTCTTTAGCTTAGCTCTTGTATATAAATACTCACTTGTACAAATACTTGAGAGATAAATAAAATACAGAATTCGTTTTCTCATTCTCCATTCTCTAATTCTTACATGGTGTCAGAGCCTTCGTTCTAAACAATAACATAAAATTTTGAGTTTCTTTGGCAATCGACTACCAGGCATTTTTTAGATTTCAATTTGCTGTAAATTAGTTTGATATGTGTGTGTGTGTGTGTCTATATATATATGTGTGTGTGTGTGTGTGTGTGCCAAATTGTTCCTTACCCTGTGTAGATCACAATGGTGAAAACTGCACTCCCAGAAGCCCCTTCACCTACCTCTGGAAGGACTCTGCCATCAAAACCAACATTTCAAGCGTGTGGAGGGAGAAGAAAATGATGTCAGCTTGCCATGTCATCAACAACGATAGCACATTGCCACGTGTCAACATATCACTAGACTACTATTGCATGTCATCATCTAGTCGCTACCACATCATCGCCTAGTCACTGCCACATGTTAACAAATCATTGGACAAAGTTAGCCATGTCACTGTCATTGCCATGTGTCAACACACATTGCATCGCCATTTGTGACAAGTTTCTAAAATTTACTGGTCCACGTGTCGTCCAGTTAGCTGCTATGTCATCCATACATCAGCATAAATGTTGTCATCTTGTGATACGTGTCTGAAATTCACTGGTCCACATGTTACCTAGTCATTTGATGTGGTTTAGTTCAATCCAATTGGTTTGGTTCGGTTTGGTTCAAGTTGTTGACCACTGCTTTGACTGGCTGGATCACTATCATTTCATCTGGTTACTTTGCAAACTAGATCGGTTCCTAAGGTTTCGACCATTGTGAATCCACTTGTGCTGTCCGTTTTGTCAAAATTTAACTCTACATTCAGGTTTTCTCTTTTCATTCACATATTCTTACAATGGTTGCCTTCAAACTCCCCCAATATATTCCCAACCCTATTAATGTCACTTTTGACGGAACCAACTATGAATTATGTGCTGAAGAAATATGCAGCTTTCTCAAAGGTAGACTTCTTTGGTGAATTGTGATCAGAGAAATACCTAAACCAATCAAGCAGACAAATGAGGATGAAAGTGCATTCACCGAACGACTAGTGATTTGGGATGGAATAAATCATCAAATTTTGACATGGTTCAAAAATACTTATGCCAAAGTCATCAAGCTAGACTTTCAAAGGTTTGACACTACAAAAGAGGTATGAGATTTTCTCAAAAATCGCTACTCAATTTTTGATGATGTGAATCAGTTTTAGTTATATAGACATTTGTATACTACCCAAACAATTCATTGCTGTGTGTCAGAATTACAAGAAGTTTGGGATTAGATAGCTCTTGGAGATCCTACATGGTCCAGTATAGATACAGTCATCATCTATGCAGATCTCTATGATCGTTAGCAAATTTTGCATTTGTTGATGATGCTCCAAGATGAGTTTGAATCTATCTGCAACTCTCTTCTCCATTAGGGTTCTTTACCAATTCTTGACATAGTAGTTAACGAGTTAATCATAGAAGTAGCCCTACTTAATGCATTTTGCATAGAAAAGTCAGTCTCACTTGCTGATATTGTACTTGCTACTCATTCCTTATCTCAGACTCCTCATTAGCACTTTGTTAAGAAGCATTATAAGGGATCTTGCAACTATTGTAAAAAGCCTGGTCATCATAATTCTAAACGCAAAAAATGGCTCAGATAGAATCGAGATAAGTTAACTTTTAAAGGTCATTTTAGCCTTTCTCTATTGCTGTTGTTGTTGCTGTTGCCACAGAGAGATCAACAGAGAGTACTTCTCCAAAGTTCTCTTTAAAAGACATCCAAGCTCTTTTCCAACAACTTCAACCAGAGTCTGCTAATGTCTCCTCTTCTACCTTGTCTGTTGCATTAGATACTTCACATTTATAGTACTTTGATTCTACTTGCTATAATCATATGATCTCAAACTCTTCCATCCTCACATCCTAAAAAATACCATATATTCCTCACATTGTTAACACTGACGATAATTCTATTTTGTTTATTAAGAATTTAGGCACTGCCCAAACACCACAATTGTTTTTGCCTGATATTTTTCTTATTCGTAAACTTTTTTTGAATCTTATTTCTGTTGGACAATTATGTAAATTTGGTGTTGACTTATCTTTTCCAAGTAGTAGTTGTACTGTACAAGATTCACAAACGGGCAAGATCCTTGGGATAGGGCATGAGGCTGGATGACTATTTGAACTTACTTCTCTGCGTCTTGGTGCTATCATTTCCCATATTTGGCATTCTCATTTTGCTCATCCTTCTACTAATAAATTGAATTCCTTCTAGTGGTTCCTAGGGCTCTATTAAATCTGAAAATTTTGATTGTATTTTCATGTCAATTGTCTAAGGGACATGCTTTACCTTTTTCTCTCAATAATACTCTTTCCCTAGCACTTTTTGATTTAATTCATTCTGACATTTGGGATCCTGCTCCTAATGAAACTATGGGTGGTTTGAAATATTATGTGATTTCGTTGATGAGTTTTCTCGCTATACATGGATTTATCTAATGCAAAATAGGTTTGAATTATTTTCCATTTACACTCGTTTTGCTAATATGATTCATACTCAATTCTCTTGTAAGATTAATATTTTTTGCACTGATAATGCCATGGAATATAAATAGACAAATTTTCACCCATTTCCTCACTCAGCAGGGCACCATTATACAAAGATATTGTCCATGTACCTCACAACAAAATGGTCGGGCAGAACAAAAATATAGACATATTCTTGATACTGTTTGAGCCCTTCTTATGTCTTCCTTTTCTCGAGAAAACTTTGATGATAAGGGATATATTTACATATCTTATTATATATTTTATTATGTGTTTCTAGTGTGTTTTTAGTTCTTTTAACATGAATTTGGCTCATTCTGATTAAGTTTCTTCAATTTGATAATTTTCCCAAAAATTAGGGTTTTTTACACAGAATTTAGGATTTTGAGGTGAAATTATTATTTTGAGAAAATTAATGAACAAGTTTATGTGAATTTGCAGGTAAATGATGATTAAATATAAATTGGACAAATTGAAGTATAGGATTTATCATTTTGAAGTTGATTAAAGATTGTACATTGCATACTTGGAGGTTAATTACTCAACATTTCGGGAAGAATTGCATCATCAAATCTACCAAGAAAACTATGGATCAACATAGGAAAAAGGTCTCAAGGGCATCAAAGGAATAACCAACAAAAGAGAAGGGCAAAGGAGAATTGGAAAAAACCAAAGTTTAGCAATAAGGGCACATTTCAGTATCTTGGCAATAATTTGAGCCACCAAAATTCGATTGAAATGATTCTTTTTGCATTTTAAAGCTAAGAGGATATTCTACAATACTTATGAAGATATCAAAATCTAGTTCTGTCTAACATTATTTAAGAAGACATTTAAATCTTCAAAGGTCTTAGTTCTCACCAAGGACAAAACATCATGGAAAAATAAAGCAGGATCACGCAAGTGAATCCAAACAAATAACTTGATAAAGGATTAATTACTTCCTTGCAAAGGAGGAAAAATTAAAAGGAAAAGTAAAACAGTATACCAATCCGGAGTTGGGACCCCTTGAAATGACTACATCAAAGTTCAGTTTCTATGTTTTGCATGCAAAGAGAATTTCATTTCAAAAGACCAATTTTTCACATAAAACAATGGAAATATCATACAAGAAACTCATAACAGAAATTATAAAGAAATGTGTTGAGTGTTGTGACTGAATTTTGTAGTGTGACCTGATTTTATGACCGACTCGATATGGAATTTTTTGGCCCGAAAAATTGGGAAATATTTTGAGGTCTGTGGTAGGTGAGGGCTGATAGACTCGAGCCTGTAGCCCCTCACTGACCTGGGGGGGGTGTAGGGCGGTATGGATTAGCCTATTTATGGGTTATAAATAGATAAATGTAGGTTTTTTATGATGTACACTCAAAAAATAATTTCTTAGGGAATAAGAATTTTCTCTCTGCCCATGGACGTAGGCTAAATTGGCTAAACCACGTAAATTCTTGTGTTCTTATTTTTCTTCATAATTTTCTTGTTAATTGCGCAACAAAATGGTTAGAAATTAAGACTGCCAGAACATTTTCTAAGTACCTTATTTTTACCCCTACAATGGCTACATACCCAATTCCCAGGTAATCTTTGATGTATATAAAATTGAATGTTATTTCAATTATTCTTACATTGGAATTGGTCCGACGCCTCTCTCAGTTTTCTTGTTCAGACAAGGGTTTTAAAATGATCAAACCTTTTTGCTATCTGGTTCAAAGAAAAATGTAATCCAGTGGAATTATTCTCTGTTTAATTATTCAACCTTAAAGAAAAATGTAATCCAGTGGAATTATTCTCTGTTTAATTATTCAACCTTAACGACAATCGCTCGACATTCTTTCGTTAGTGTTGTTGGTGGATAAACCTGTTATCTGAACTTTCTGAGCTGGAGTGTTTGCTTTGTGATGCAACCTAGATCAAGCTTGCCAGACGGGGTCCCACTGGATAAAGCCCCAGTACTCGGGGTAGCACTTTACGGCTGAGAGATATATATTGTCAATTTTTTTCTCAATTCAAAATTGAGAAAAACTAGATCAAGATATGTGAATGTTCAATAGGGTAAACAAAGAAAATACTTCGGGTCAAAAAAGAAAAGTTGCTTATTATCTTTTGAAATAAAAGCATGCATTTCAAACCCCCCCCCCCCCCCCCCAACCCAAAAAAAAAAAAAAAAAATCCTCCCCCCATTTATGGATATTGTAAATGAACTTTTGGAAGATTAAACAGTTCCATTGCATTCATAGTATCCTCATGTGATTCACTAAAAATACTATATCATTATAGTGTCGAATTATTAGCTATAAATGATTAAGCAACTAAAAAATAAGGATCACACATTTTTTACATATAAGCGGTACCATACATTAAAGGCATGTAAAATTTTTATTATAAATTTCAAACTTTATGAAAGTTGGAATGGTAAATTTGTGTAATTACTTCTCTTCATCGTCCTACTACGGATGTTATTTAGACCTGTATATCTGTTATGACAAGAATTTATAGATATGAATAGGTAATAAACGGGATGTCTAGAAAGGATATACAAGGAGAGTTTGTCGTATGTAGCTTTTTAATTCAAAAGGAATTCAAATGGCTTTATGACAATGATTTAATGGGACAGTTATGTTTAACAACCATTTTGACTTCAAATTCAGGTGTTCACATATACTTGATAGGTCTGGTTAGGGAAACTTCTTTCGTCCAAGTAAAAAATCCACATAGGATCAATCGTAGTCTAATACTTATCTGGATTCCTCAGGATCCCATCTTTTATGCTTCTTTTGTTATCTTGCTTTATAGATCTTCATTTGAGGTGTAAGGCATCATCAGTTGTAATTGTAGGCCATGCACCCCAAATTTTTTGGAGAATTCGTTGCCAATTGTCTACTTTAGTTACAGTTTTGCTAGGACTACCAACTGAAACTAGCAAGAATACTTTTAGAGTAGTACATATTAATGGGTTAAATGCACCAAAACCCCCATGAACTTGCGTCCAAGTTGCATTTTATACCTTCAAACAAATTTTGATACGCACATTATTTCTATAACTTTGGGTTAATTAATTTAAAATAACATCATTAATTTTATTTGTAAATTGTGTAATATACCTTTAGTAAAATAATAACCGGTATTTGTCCTGAAAGATATATAATTTCTTATAATAAGATTATATTTTTTAAATTCCTATTATAGTCATATTTTGCTAAATTCATGTCATCAATAAAATTTGAGTCAAAGTTCAACTGAGTGGTTGTTCTTGCGGGAAAGTTATTGAAACTTGTGAATATTGTTGAAAACAGGTACGTAGTCTTTTTTTTTTTTAATTAAATTGTTGTAGAAATGGCCCGAATGTTTTTGGCTTAATTATATGTATTAATTATTATATTTTCTTTTTAATAAATTGTTTGTTAAGAAGGCCTAAATGCTCTAGGATTAATTATGAAATTAATTACATGTGTTAACTGTTGTATGTCTTTTTAATAAATTATTTGGTGAGAAGAGCTAAATGTTCTGATATTAATTACATGTTAATTGTTACTTTCTTTCAAATAAATTGCTTCTAGAGAAGGCCTAAATGCTTGGGATTAATTATATGTCTTAACTGCTATGTTTTATTTTTTAGTAAAATTTTTGTTAAAAAGGTTTAAATGTTTTGGGATTAAAATCAATCAATTTGATATTTTTTTCAAATTTATAGACCAAATTTTATTTTTATTACTTAATATCAAACTGAATTTGATTTTGAACTCAATTTGGTAAATCTAATTTGGTAAATCTATACATCAATTTGGTAACCGAATTGAAAAAAATTAAAAATTAAAAATTAAAATATATTCGGTATATTAATTCGGTAACCGAATTATTAGCCCAATTAATTTTTAATTTGATAATTCAAATTCAGTGTGTGTATATATATATATATATATCAAATTCGAATACCAAATTGAATTCAGTGTATTCAGTATTACCGAATTATAATTTTAATGTCGAATAGTGACCGTATTCAATTTTATTTTTTTTTAGATTTTTCGAATTACTGAATTCAATTTACCAAATTCAATTCGTATTCGGTCGATAATTCAGTATTTACCAAATTTACTCACCCCTAGTTGAGTATATTTGAAAATGTGCTTGAATAAACTGCAACTTGGAGACTTGTCAAAAAATCAAATGGCGGCGCAAATCCGCGGTTTGAATCCGTGGATTGAAGGTTCGCAAATCTTCGGTCTATAGATTTTAGATTTCACCTTGAAGATGGAAGAATCAGTTTTTTTATAAAACACAAAAGTTATATTCCTTTGAGTTAGCTTTTCAAAACCACAAAAATAAGATCATTTCGAAATCTGGACACTGAGATATGGCCAAAATATCAAGAAGTGGTTAGAAAAGTTTCACAACACACATGTACTCAGTAATTTGAATTTTTTGCTGTGAAAATGTAAAAACTAGATTTTGTTGTCTACATAAGAATTGTAGAGCATTCTCTTAGCTTAAAAATTTATTAAAAATCATCTCAATTTGATTTTTATAACTCAAGATATTACTAAAATATTGAATGTGTCATTGTTGCCAAACTGTTTCTTTTTCAATTCTCTTCTCCTTCTTCTATTTCTTATTTGTACAATATCTTTGGTCCTTTTTTTTCTACTTCTCATCAACTTCAAATTTCTTTCAAATATCATCCATGTGTGCTTCTTGTGATCCGCATTGATAATCGAATAACTAAAACACAAAAAATTTGCACATTAAAGCACTCACTTACACGTGTTAGCTACGAAAATTAAGATTGGAAGAAATAGACAAGAAATGACGAAGTTCATCATTTATTCCTAAAAACTTATCAAAAATAAATAATTAACATACTAATAAAGACGTAACTTAGACTCTTATCAGCTATCAATTACACTAGGCTAAGTGCGTGGCCGTAACCCAGGTTAAAAGGACGAAGTATAGCTAGGCCGTGACCCGAACCAAGGGTTTAAGCTTGACTCGTGACCCAAGTTACCTTTGTGGTTATTAATGGGGTGCGTAGTGTGATTCCATGTGTACATTTATAACTATGTTCAATGTTGAAAATTTTAATATAGTTATATAAACTTGAGCATCAAATTAAAAAAAATAATATTTATTGTACTACTTGAGTTAAATTGTTATTCAATATTACCACTTGATCCAACTGATTTAGGGTTCAGTTACATGCCGAACTATGAGTTCGCGCCACAATGTCGATATATATTTTTTTCTTTTTTCGATAAGACTTTTAGGCTGACTCGATCATTGGGTCTTCATTTTGATTAGTACTGAAAGAATGATGGGGTATTTGCCCACTGTTAAGGAGACATATTTTAAGTTTTGTCTAGAGTAGTTGTTTGAAGTAATTTCAAATTTATTGTTAAGGATGAAATTTTAGAAATTTTATTTCTCAAGGAGTTGATTATTTTGACATCATTAGTGTTGATTTATGTTTCAATTTATTAGATGCTGTATGCCAGTGTTTTACATGGTGATTGTATCGCATGCATCTCAGGTTTAGTCTTAAGAGATGTATCATAGTCTTTATGTGTGAATGGCAATGCAATGTCCCTTCATCTTTTTGAGGTGAAGTGATAATTAAATAATTTGAAGGGGACCAAGAGAGACGCAAACCATATTACAGGGGATTTAGTGTATTTAACCGTAATCTTTATCATCAAACGGGCATCAATTGGAAAAGGGCATTCACAAACAGCTAAACCTTACCCGAAGACGCTAGGTAACTTTAACAAGAGACATTTGAAAGCATTTTATTTGTAAACTCGGATTGTTCACATAAGTTAAGCAAACACCAATATCACAAGTATTTGAACATCACAATACAAAATTTGAGCATTAAGGTAACAAAGGGGAATACCAGACTTGTTATAAAATAATTTTACCATTTCTTAAGCCAAATATTTGGTATAGTCCTCCATCAAAACAACTGGACCGTGGATAATGTACTACGGTGGTGCCATGGATTTAGATGATGCTTTAAAAAAATGGTAAGTTTTCTCAATAAAGTGGTAAAGTATCAATGAGCGTTACAAAATTTTTGAGAAAACTAGCACCTGGCCATCTAACTTCACGTCACCATAACATTTTCGGTAACAAAATATGTACAGTTTGCCTCAATGTACCTATCTTCCATTTACATATTTACATGTTGCCAAACAGAGCGTTGCAAAACCTTGCTGAAGCAATTCTTCACCAAGTTTTTTTCAGTCAATAAGCTTCAGATCAGATATCACTTGCTGAAGACATTTCAAGGTCTTTTGTTGATTTAGCAATCCCATAAACCAGAACTCAAAATTGTCACTAGTAACAACTTCCATATACTTCTGTGATGGGTTTTTCACATTCAAACCTGTTTTAGCTCGCTTTATCTTTCTCAGAGGGATTGTGACTTTATAATAGATTCTGAGCTGTTTTCCATTTGGAGAAACAACTTTGATTGGTCTCTCGCTACAGAATGCAACCTTATCAATTGAAATGAAAATTACACCAGCAATTGGACCGGTGGTTGTTGATAAATTGCATTGCGAAGCCTTCATCAGCTTCTCACCATCTCTAACACTAAAGAGCTGCTTAAACACCTTCTCCACTCCTCCTACTTGAAGTATTCTTGCTCCAAAGCTCAATTTCCCCTTCACTGTTTCGCTCAACTTCGGTGCTAGCCGTACTGCAAAATAACGGATATTAAGGCTTTAGAGAACAACAAATGACATCTTAATAGATGCATGCCTGATATTCTGTGTGCTGAATGAACTGATGACTAGAAGAATTGATTCGGCTATGTTTTTTCTATCAGTATATCACTACTTTTGGTGTTGTGCATCTATCCGGGACCAAACTTCTTGAAATGTTGCCTATCTAACGAATAAATTTCAAATAAATATTTACTTACTATGCTCTCGGATGCCTTGTGCAAAAGTGTCCATTTTTGTTCCAAGTTTATTCATTCTACTGATCACTGAACCTCCTTTTCCTGCATCAAGAAAATCTGTTACTGGAAATGTTCAAGATAGATTAAGCAATTAATCCTGGATGCGAAAGAACTGATTTGAGGACTTACCATGTGCTGTTTTGGAAGAACAACTATAATGACTGTCAGGTAATAGTCTCTTCATTGGCCTGGCAAGCAAGCATCCACCCGAGCTGCTTGAAATTCCAATTACTTGCTTAGATAGATAGTTCTCCATGGCGGTGATTTTTTAATACAGCAACCTGTGAAGCCAATCAACTTCTATTGGTGAGAGGGTTTTGAGGGATGCTTGTACTTTCATTTTGTGCAATATTTATAGGGGGTAAAGGTCGTTGTTGGACCCTGACTTTTAGTTGTATGAGTCAGCTTTGAGTCATCCAAAACAACACACACATCAACCATTGCCAAAATACATTTTAAGAAAAGAATGTCTAACTGTTTTATTTAATATTAAGATATGGGAATCGATTCTTGAGATGGAAAAAGTCATTCGTAGATCTTCCGTTATAATGCTTCCTCCAATTAAAGGGAAATATCTGGTTCTGAAACATAAAATTTGTCCAACATTTTGCAACATTGTATGGAACATAATTTATTTACATAAAATTCTATATGTTTTGAGCCCCTTATGTGTATATACATACAATTCCAACATAATTTTTATGCCTCGAATGCAAAGGAAAGAACCGTACGATTTGAACATCTCTATTCATAAAGTAATCCATATGACCCTCTCAATTTCTAAAGTTCAAGCAATTTGAAATGTCATCTCGACGTTGAATACGTATATAAACCGGAAACTAATTTCTGTCTAATAAGAAAATGACAAGGCTTTAGATATTTTTCCTACAAATCTCTTTGCTTTCTGGTCTCAACATTATAATTCTGGTGGCTATGTCATCAGCTTTCCAATCATCCAATCTTAACGAACGTCAATTACTTTATTGGAACTTTCTGAGCTGGAATGTTTCTTTGTAAAGCGGCTTTACCTCAAATACATGTGCAAAGGTCGTTGATGTAAGGTATTACACGTCAGAGTTGCCACTTAAAGCGTGACTGCCATACACATTTGGTCTTGGATGACATGTAATCTTCCTTATCAACAACATGGCCGGATACTTTTTCAGAAGATCTAAGATTCAACAGGCATATATTTTATATAAATTGTTTACTTAATGGGGCAGGCAACATGTTAGTCAAAAACCTCGTACCACTTGATCAATTCTATAATACTTTTTAGTTTGTTACCGGCTCGATCTCAGCCCTTGTTTTGTATACTTATCTTATGTAGTATATTTAATATACGAGCACACTAATTTTGCACTTTACATATGATTGCTGAGTTTAGGATTGAGATTTCTTAATCTGATTGTAAAACTTTTATTCTTAGAGGAGATATGTAGGTGATATTTTGAAAAAGTTTAAGATAGATGGAGTTAAGTCAATTTTGATTCCAACTGAGGAAAAATTGGATTGACCAAAGAGGGGAATGATGAGCCTTATTGGCCCCGAAAACTTGATATGTCTATGAGCTCTTACTTGTACAGAATTCAAGGTATTTTTCAGATTTGAAAGAGTTGCCACCCCCTGCTAAAACTCAATAAGAACAACTCTCTCGAAGAGGTATATTTTCTACGTTTTTGGAACTTTTTGGTTTGCTAGTAGAATGTTCTGCCATCCATGATCAGATCGTTAGGAGTCTCATAATTACTATCCTATCGCAAGCATTTTCTAGATGGCTATGACTTCTTGATGAATCACAATCATTTGTGGAGACTATTGTTGTTGTCTCCTGCTTTGGCATCTCAATCTAGCCAAAAAGGAGGCCATGGTCGAGATGGTTACAATGGTGGTAGAAACTAGCCTTATTATGACCATTATAAAAAGGTTGAACATGTAGAAGATCGTTGTTGGCTCTTGCGTGGACGTGCTCCGCCACAAGTGCCAATTTTTGTCCAATTTGAGAATTGTGAAATTTCTATACCAGTTTTAAAAGTTTGAGTATGAGGATTTTGGAAATGGTTTACAACCAAACAGTCTTCTATACCTATTGCCTCGGTAGTAAAAACAGGTGATCTTAGTGCCAGTATTTCTCAATCTCCTTTCTTGGTCCATGAGTTATAGATTTTGCTACCACGGATCAAATCCACATTTCTACTTGATGGACCCAAATCACTAAGATAAAAAAAACTCACAGGAATTCTGACAAAAAAACACAAGGAAAAGGATGGAGGAAACTTTCTTATTGAAAACATAATAGAGAGCCTGCAAAAGTCTAAAGAAACGGCGCGCAAGTAGGCTTCAATATACGGACGAAGAAACAAAAGAAAACCTAAACTATTACTAGTTTTTTGAGCAATAATCACATGCGCACACACCACAATGGACCAAATATACTACCCAATTAACTTAGGACACATGGCACCAAAAATATAAAAAAAATAAATTGCTTGGTTTAATTAACTTCTTATATAACCTCCCTTAAACCAAGCTCTTCAAATGTGGACATGCCCAATATATTCTTCAACCTCAAGAATGTATCTGTCTTCAAAGCCTTTGTGAATATATCCACCACTTGCTTCTCAGTTCTGTAATAGTTAATGTAATATCCCGCATTTGAGCTAGCCCAATAACTTTTGCGCTTTAAACCATGGGCTCAAAATGCTTAAGCCAAGTTATTTGGTAGCCCAAACATGGGATGTTACAAACGGTTTCAGAGCAAACTTCGTGTGGTCTCTGCATGGAGTGAGACTGGGCCTATGGTATTTGGACTGTGACTACGCAAGGAAATGAAGGAACTAAGTGTTGTGCAGGGCTAAGTGCTACATCGACTTAAGGGCAGGAGCCACCTCTAGAGCCCATACGAGCCACCTATAGAATCTGATACAACAGAGTGGACAGTCTAGATATGAATTGGGCTTTGTGAGGACACAAAGGCTTAAAAGGAGGGGTGAATGTGAGACCCCAAGTCCCACATCGGTGGGAGAAAGAAAAAGTGATTAGTATATATTGTCCTGCGTTTGAGCTCCAAATAACTTGGCTTAAGCATTTGAGCCCGTGGTTTAAAACTCAAAAGTTATTGGGCCAGCCCAAACGCGGGATGTTACAAATGGTATCAAAGCCTAAGTTTGAGAGAAGTGAGTCTTAAAAGTGAAAAAAAAAATTGATTAGGAATAAATGGTTATTAAGTACTTTTAGGATTAGGACTCTAATTGATTTGTCATTGACAAATGTAGGTATGGCAGAGAGTGGATATAGGGAGGCATCCCCGCCATCTAAGGTAACCCGGAGATATCAGGGGCCTACCAGACCTGTAGTTCAATATCGGAAGGGACCTGGACATCCCTATAGGATCTTTTCTCCCGCCCGTCGAGTGCGACCTCCCTGTGGTTGTTGGAGAATGTATTTCCGCCCTGACTATGTAGTAATCCCCCTTATTGAGGAGAGTAGGCGTTTGGGACATGCAGGTGACACCTCATAAGATCATATCCATGAGTTGAGGGAGACCATGCGAGCCCAGACTCAGAGGATTAGGGAGCTCGAGGTTGAGGTTCAAGGGGAGCAGGAGCGGACCGATTCTTTCAGGGAGCTATTTCACGATACTCGTGCCCGACTCACTCAAGTCGTACGACACATACATGACCATACAGGGAGTGTCGTCGGTGAGTGCATTCAGATGTTAGAGAGGGTGGTAGGCAAGGTGAGAGACAAAGGAGTTCACATGGAGTTGGGTCAGCCAACACACCCATCTCCCGAGGCTAAGGAGGCACCCAAGGAGGAGGCCGAGAGGGAGCTCATGGAGGGAGTGAGCTCCAATAGTTCTATAGGTAGTTAGGTTAGACTTCTAGATAGGAGCCTGTATAAGGACTTGTGCTTGTTTTGCTATGTTTGTATTTTGAGCTCCTGAGATGTTGTTACTTTTGTTGTTTGTATATGACCCTACTTGTCATGACTCTTGTATCTTTTGTCTTATTAATGCATCTGTACATTTTATGATATGTGTCTTGTTAACTATTGTGAAGATCCTGAAATAATTCGTTAATTTCACTTTAGAATATTAAGGTATGGCGAGTCAAGGCCAAGGGCAGAACCGGGACAAGGGGGCAACGTCGGGCGTGAACCCTAATCTTGGGGTTGATATAGGCGACCCGATGGTAGCCTTATTAAATCGAATGACTGACGTCATTATTCAGATTGGAAACCAGCCAAACCCTGGAGGGGAGACCAGTAATTCCCACCGAAATCTTATGGTAGGAGAGGATGTTGCATTAGAAAGGTTCTAGAAGTTCACCCCTCCTAAGTTTACTGGTCGGCCAGCCCAAACGCGGGATGTTACAAGCTCAAAAGTTATTGAGCCAGCCCAAACGCGGGATGTTGTAGTCAATCTCAATCTCCTTGTCATGAATCAACTCACGTATAAAGTGGTATTTGATGTCAATGTGTTTACTGCGCCCATGAAGAACAGGATTCTTGGACAATTCAATTGTTGACTTACTATCACAGAAAATCTTTGTAGGACCATCTTGCCTGTGTTGTAGGACACCAAGCATCCTTCTCAACCATGATGCCTGAGTAGCATTGTTAGCTGCAGCAACGTACTCCGCCTCTGCGTGGACAAAGTTATCACTTGTTGCTTCATAAAACTCCAAGAAAATATCCCCGAACCAGTAAAAATGCATAGCCTAAAGTACTTTTCCTTTCAACTGTATCACCTGCCCAATCACTATCTGTATAACCATAAAGCTCAATAGGATCACTACTAGAATAAAAAATACCATCTCCCTGAGTACCTCTGATGTACCTCAGGATCCTCTTTGCAACCTGCAAGTGTGACTAACGTGAATTTTTCATAAACCTGCTAATCAAGCCAAAACTAAAATTGATATCTGGTCTCGTAGAAGTCAAATATCTCAAACTCCCTACCAAATTCTTAAAGTAGGTAGGATTTACATATCCACTAGTGCTCTCCTTGGTCAACTTTAATTTTTCTTTGGCAGGTGTCAAAATTGAGTTAGCCCCATCCATCTTGAACTTCTTCAAAATATCACCTGCATATTTCCTTTGAGAAATAAAAATACCACGGTCAGATTAAAAAACCTCAATACCAAAGAAATAGGACATCAGGCTTATATCTGTTATCTCAAACTGCTTAATCATGGCCTCCCTAAATTCAATAATCATTTTAGGATTATTGCCTATTAAAATCAAATCATCTACATACAAGGACACAATCAAAATATCACTAGGATCAGAAGATTTAACATACAAAGTATGTTCGTATGGACACCTAAAAAATCCACGAGAAATAAAATAAGAATCAATCCGTGTATACCATGCCCTTGCGCTTGTTTCAAACCATACAAAGCCCTTTTCAACTTATACACTTTATTTTCTTAGTCTCTTCTGATATAACCTGCAGGCTATTCAACATAAACCTCCTCTTCAAATACTCCATTCAAAAAAGAAGACTTAACATCCATTTGATGAATTTTTCATTTATTTTGGGTAGCAAGAGAAATTATCAAACGAATAGTGTCAAGTTTAGCAACAGGTGCAAATACCTCAAAATAATTAATACTAGACTTCTGCTTGTATCCCTTAGCAAACAACCTTGCTTTGAATCTCTCCACTTCTCCATTAGGCTTGTACTTCCTCTTGTAGACTCACTTCACTTCAATAGCCTTTTTACCAGTTAGAAGAGAAGTAAGCTCCCATATACTATTTTTCTCAATGGCATGAATTTCTTCATTCATTGCTTTCACCCAACGATCATCTCGGGCAGACCCTTCATAAACAACGGGATCACAATCTGGAAACAAAGCGAAATTAACAATTTTCTCATCAAAAGCAACATTATCAGGAGTAACAACATAATCCTACAAATGAGCAGGCAACTGTCTGTGGCGGTATGGACGATCCATTAACTTAGTTTGTGATCTCTGAGTAATAGACACTTGCTGAAAATTAACATCTTCATCCTCCTTGTCAAAATTTAAAGTCAAATCTGTATCCTTAGGATTCTCCTTACTCCAATCCCAAGCACCTCTCTCATCAAAAGTCACATTCCTACTAACAATTATTTTTCTTGAAATAGGATTAAATAATTGTAAGTTCGGGACAATTCACTGTAGCCTATAAATACACATTTTTCTCCTTTATCATCAAGTTTCTTCCTCAACTGATTAGGAATATGTGAATAAGCAATGCACCCAAATACTTTGAGATGACCAACACATGGCCTCCTACCACTCCAAGCTTCTTAACGGGTTTTATCAGTAAGGCTTCTCGTGGGGCACCTATTTAATAGATAAATAGAACAAGTCACTGCACCTGTCGAAAAGGACTTTGGCATATTTTTTAACTTCAACATACACCTCACCATATCCATAATTGTTATATTTTTCTCTCCGCTACCCTATTTTGTTGTGGAGTATACCTGACTGTCAACTGATGGTGAGTACCATTTTTCTCAAGAAAATCATCACAGGCAATATATTCTTGACCCTTATCTGTTCTCAAAATTTTTATTTAAAAGCCACTTTGCTTCTCAAACAAAAATCTTGAATTTTTTAAAAGTGTCACAGGCATCAGATTTTTCCTTCAAAAAAATAAACCCAAGCTTTCCTACGAAAATCATCAATAAACGTAATAAAATACCTACAACCATCATTAGAAGGAACCTCCACAGTACACAAGTATGAATGGATGATCTCCAGTGGTCTTTTTGCTTTCCATGATTTATCTGTCTAAAAAACTGCCATGTGCTTCTTGCCCAAAACAAACATATCACAAACTCTGCCAAGACAACTGATACTAGGTAACCCATGAACCATCCTTTTGCTAGCCAACAATCTCAAACTTTCAAAATTTAAATGACCAAACTGCATATGCTACAACCAATTATCACCATTAATAACAGTATTCAAACAAGTAAAATCTATACTACTCAAATTTAGTCGAAATAAACGGTTTGGAATCATTATCACCTTAGCAATCATACCAACTTTCTCATCAAAAATTGTACAAACACCTTGTTTAATACGAATGTCATGATTCTTCTCTGACAATTGCCCCATACTCAACAAATTATGATTCAACTCAGGCACATAAAAAGTATCAGAGATAAAATTGGTAGATCCATTTTTCAGGCTAATAGGGATTTTTCCCTTACCAAACACTGGTAGAACAGTGTTATGTAAGAAGTTAATCAAACCAAGTAGTTTAATTTTTTTTAATTTTTGGTGCCATGTGTCCTAATTTAATTGGGTTGTATATTTGGTCCATTGTGGTGTGTGCACATGTGATTATTGCTGATACAACTAGTAATAGTTTAAGTTTTGTTTTGTTTTGTTTCTTCATTTGTATATTGAAGTTTTCTTGTGCGCCATTTCTTTAGGCTTTTGCAGGCTCTCTATTACATTTTCAATAAGAAAATTTCCTCCATCTTTTTCCTTGTGTTTTTTTTATCCAAATTCCTGTGAGTTTTTTTTCATCTAAGTGATTTGGGTCTATCAGAATGGCATAAGAGCTAGTGGAAACTGTCTTCTTGAATTTTTTTGCTGGAGATAGAAGCTAGGCTAAGAGGTTAATCCGATAGTTTTCAGTTGTTGAAGTTAAGGCATGAGGTTTGCCTTCGAGTTTTTAGTTATCAGAGTTAGATCACAAGATTGGTTCTGAGATATTCTGTTATTGAGGAATAAATCATAGATTGTGATTGGTTGTGATTGTTGGGACAAAAATCGGTGAAGTATCCTGTCAGAATTGTTGATGCTACAAAGTTGTAGAATTGAAGAGTTTAATTCAGTTATCAGGCAGGGAGACTAAATAAATTGTAGAGTGAAGAAAGAAGAATTTATTCATCCTGCTTAAAAATTTTGTTTTGTGATCTTAAGATGAAAAGAGAGTTGGTTAATGGTGAAAAATTTAAAATTTTGCATGTTATATTAGCATCCAAGGGAGAATGGAATGGATTCAAATAATGGAACAATATCTCAAACAATATGATTTTGGTGATATTATTGATGCAAAATTAGCCCTTCGTTAACCAGAGAAAATTCAGGAACAGAAGAAAAAAATCTTTTGGAAAATTATGAACAAATCAATTAGTGGGAAAGTTTATAAAAAAATATTTCTTTATTCTCAGTTACCTCATAAATTTGGAGCAATATTGACTTTAAAACATGACAAATTCTGCCAATTTTTTCGAAGCCTAAATTTGGTTTTTGGTGGGAAGTAAATTTTGATGAGGATAAATATACTAAAGTTGTTCCTGAAAATTTTGATTTGTATGAAAGTTTTGATTTGGATACAATTTTTGGGGTGATTAAGGATGAAGAATTTGTCACTGAGGAAGAGGGAGTGGCTAATTTGTTAGAAGAAGAAAAAGAAAAAATTGTGGCTAAAATTTTTTTGGTTGACTCAAACTCTCTCAATGGTAAAAGAAAAATTAATGTTGAAATTGGTGATGACGGGTTGAAGATTCTAAATTATCAAATCCATGAAAATGTTGATTGGATTGATAATGTGGATTTTATTAGGATTGAGAAATTATTTGAAGATAGAGATTTGAAAGATGATAAGAATTTATTTTTTTGGAGTGGATAAATTAAATGAAGATTGTGGTAGTGGAGTATTTGAATTTGATGGTGGAAATTTTGTCAAGAAAGAATGTTATGATTTTTTGAGCAATTTTGTTTGTAATTTTTGTGAAATTAACTATGGTGAATATGTTAATCAACGGGTGTGTATTAGTGAATTTTTTGATCAAAAAGAATTGGTTGAAAAATTATTTACGAAGTATAAAATTCGTCCACTGCCATGTGTGAAGATAAAGGTCAATTACAAGGTGTTACACATCATGCATACTGCGATAGAAATTTCAATAGAGATTTATGCTCCCAATGGAATTGGAACTGATTCAAGAGCTTGATTGAAGGGAGGCAATATTAGAATAATTAAATCAAGTTTGGTAGTTTCCTATTTGATATTTAGTAATTTTCTATTTGTAATAAAATAATGTATTTAGTAATTGATTGTGTTTGCTATTTATTGTCTATTAAGTTTAGTTGGTTATAAATAGGTTATTTGTTGGTCTTATTTGTTAGAGAGTTCCAAAGAGTCTAGAGAGAGATTGTATAGAGTCTATAGAATTTTTTCTTCATTGTTTGAGATATTAATAATATTGTGAGTTTTTATTTTCTTCTCTCATATATTTTCTTGTGATTAATTTCTTTCAATTCTGTAATTCTGTAAATTGATATTTAAACCCATAAATTTTGTGAGTTCTAAATTTCTCTTCTCTCAGTAGTTTTACTTCTCTAACTAATTTTACTCTTGCTAAAGGCTCACAACCCCAAGCTAAAATGATTGGCAAGGACAATCATCTTCCTTCTGTGCCACTTGAGTTTGTCCTTTATATACCCAACTGTTCTTTTAATTTAGTGTTCATCTATCATTTATGTCGCTGTATTAAATGTTTAGTTACATTTGATGAGGAATTTGTGATTATATACGATTAGCGTATAGGACGAACGACTGACATAGGGCGTGAGTTACAGTGCCTTTACCATCTATCTTTGTCAGCACCAATAACTTATTCTGCAGTAGATGATCTTTTGCTAATTTATAGTTGTATAGCTCATCCTAATTTAAATAAACTTGGAAAGATGATGTCATCCTTTACAATGTCTCCTTTAAAGTATTAGTCATGTCAACTTGGAAAACACATAGTTGGATGCGTCATATCAAGTTTGGACAATTTATAGAGGGATGAGGGTAGTTGATTTTTTTTTTTTGGGTTTTGGAATGAAGGTAGTTGTTGTGTTTTAACTTTTTGTTTGATGACTCATCTTTGAATCATTAAAGATTCATAAAGGTAAGAATTTAACGTGTGATAGAATCTCATGTAAAGGGTTGAGATGACTCACTAACATTGTTTAAGAAGACATATTTAAATCTTCGAAGGTCTGAATTCTCACCAAGGACAAAACATCATGGAGAACATAAAGCATGATCATGCAAGTGAATCCAAACAGATAATCTGAAAATTAAAACAGTGTACCGATCCGGAGTTGGGACCCCTTGAAATGACTAGATTAAAATTTCTACCTTTTCCACGCAAACATAATTTCATTTCAAAAGACGAATTTTTAGCATAAAACAGTGGGAATATCACATGAGAAATTCATAACATAAACTATAAAGATATAGTTCAAGACACTCAGCCAGGAAATTTTCTAACGGTGTCTTATTCCTATCCCTACAAAAATTATATACCCAATTCCTTGATAATCTTTGATGAATATCAAATTGAATGCTGTTTCATTTATTTTTATTTTTTGGGAGTAATTAATTTGATTAATTTTCTCGAATGACATCACGCATTACCAATCAACTTGTAATTAAATAATATTTAAAGTTGGTTACTAATATTGGAATTGGTCCTAGCCTTCTCTCAATGTTTGAAAATGATCAAACGTTTTTGATTCTAGGTTCAAATAAAAAAAAAATAATCCAAAGTAATTATTAGCTGTTTAATTATTCAACCTTAACAACAATCACTTAACATTCTTTCTTTAGTGTTGTTGGTGATTAAAGTGTTATCTGAACTTTCTGAGCTGGAGTGTTTGCTTTGTAATGCAACCTAGATCAAAGGCAAGAATTAAATGGAAAGAAAGTTGGCTTTGCATAGTGAGTTTACACGGTAATGAAGCCAGCATGGTGATGAGTCACATTCAATCTTGGATGACCAGTCATCCACTTCCCTATTGCCATACAGTATTTCAATGGTTAAAAGCCCAAAAAATTTTTATATGGATTCGGTTTACGGCCCCCCTTGTATATCCTGTAGTTTTAAATAAAACCACACAAGTATTTTTAAATCACTTTTTTTACATCAATATGTATCATTATATACTTATGTGACACTTTTTTATACTATAAGGTCTACAGGTGAAGCTGTTGATCCAATTTACTTAAGAATTTCCAGTTAAAGATATAGTACTTGGGTAACGTTTTATAGTAGAGGAAATACAATGTCAGATTTTTCCCAATTCAAAATTGAGAAAAGCTAGATCAAGATGGGTAAAGGTTCAATAGGGTAAAAAAGAAAATACTTCGAGTCAAAAAAGAAAAGCTGCTTATTACTTTTTGAAATAAAAACATGCATTTCAAACCCCTCCCCTCCTCCCCACCCAAAAAGAAAAAAATGAAAATCCTCCCCCCATTTTAATTTTTAGATATTCTAAATAAACTTTTGGAAGAAACTACATTTCCATTACCGTCATATGAATCCACTCACCAAAAATACTATGGTTACCATAGTGTCAAATTATTAGCTATAAATGCTTAAGCAACTGAAAAATAATTCTCTATCCAATTCTTTTTGGTGTTCAACCGTGTCCAATATAGAACTTTGTCGTATCATAATCAAACTACACCATATCGTTGAATGATATGACGTAATTTCATATAGTTTCACATAAATACGATATAGTTTTATATTGAATATAACTAGATACCATACAAAATTGGATAGGATCTAGACTGAAAAAATAAGGATAAAAAATATTTTATACATAAGCTGTACCATACCTTAAAGGCACGTAAAATTTTCTTAAAATTTTTATTATAAATTTCAACAACAAGTCTTTTATGAAAATGGAATGGTAAAATTACTTCTCTTCCTCGTCCTACGATAGATGTCATTCAGACACAGAATATTGTTATGAGAAAAATTTAGAAATATAAATAGGTAATCAACTGGATGTCTAGAAAGGACATACACGAAGAATTTATCGTATGCAGCTTTTTAATACCAAAGAAAATCAAATGGCTTTATGACAATGATATAATGGGATAATTAGGTTTAACAACCATTGTGGCTTCAAATTCAAGTTTATACGTACACTGGATAGGTTTGGTAGGGAAACTTTCCACAGGCAAGTCAAAAATCCACATAGGACCAATTGTAATCCAATACTTATCTGGATTCTCTCTGATCCCATCTTTAATGCTTCCTTTGGTTATCTTGCTTTATTGATCTTCATCTTGAGGTGTAAAGGCATTATCTGTTATAGCTGTAGGCCATGCACACCAAATTTCTTGGGGAAATTTATTACATTACCTCTTATTCAAACTTTCGATGCCAATTGTCTGTTTTAGCTACAGCTTAGCTAGGAATACCAACCCAAAAAAAAAAAAAAATTCTTAGGCCGGCTAATAAGGATACTTTTGGAGTTATTTAACACAAACCCTCCATGAACCTACATCCAAGTTGCATATTATTCCTGCGAAAATATTGTTCCTATAGCCTTGGGTCAACTAACTTAAAATAACATCATCCATTTTATCAGTAAATTGTCTAATATACCTTTTAGTTGATTATAATAATTGGCTAATATGCCTATACCTTTTAGTTAAATATAATAATTGTTTAATAACATCATCCACTTTATCTTTACATTGTCTAATATACCTTTTAGTTAACTTTTTCGAAAGAATCTTTTTTTTTTCTTATCATTATACCCTACAATAAAAAATTTAAATATATGCTTTTATATTTAAAAGAAAATGAAAATAACTTTATAGAGATATTTAATGTTAGAAAATTTAACATAAAATAAAAATTAAAAAATATTGAATTTGACTCAATGAAAACTAAAATTGGATACCAAAATTGAATTCGATTGGATATTCAATTAAAAACATGCTAATTTAATTCTAAAATTAGTCATTTTTTTAGTGGTTAAAATTCAAAAGTATTAAATTACTAAAAAACTAATACATGCCACACTGATACAATTACATCTCTAGCTGTCAATTTTATGCTCATTCATGTAATATATGAAGTGAAAACAGCGATTGGCATGGGTTGGCTGACTACCATGTTTAGAGAAATTACAAATCAGTAGTGGCATTTCTTTTCGTAAAAAAAAATGGCCAAAAAGAAAAAAAAAAGCAAAATTCTTAAATTAATGAAAAACCAGTCAAAGGGTTTTTTAGTCAATTTGAGTGTAAGATGGCTTGCACAATATTCATAAGAAAGTTTTGCACAATATTGCAGCATAGAATGTACTATTCCTTTCATTCCCAATTGAATGTTTTTAAGTTTGATACGACATGAGACATTAGTATTAATGGAATGATTGTTAATTTTGATAGTTTGAATTGTCGGTGAAATTATGTGAGGTCCGCAATATTAGTTAACTGAAATGTAAAGAGATAAAGAGAAAAATGTGAGTCTATTTATATTTGTAGTGTATTAAATTATTGAAAAAGATGTTCTATAAAATAATTGATGAATAGGATTATTTTAGAGTTAAAAAATATCCGTTAAAGGAAAGTCACATTTTTTCGGGATTGACTAAAAGTGAAAGTAAGACTTTCAATTAAGGAAAGAGTATATCCTACCAAGAAAAACTTGTAGTCATAACTTTCTCTTAACCAATCAACAAACTATGTAGGATAATGAATCTTTTTAACTTGTGCTAATAAAATTTTACCTGTTTGAATCTACCCTAGTTTCAATTTACCTTCTCAACCAAACTAATAAATATATTTCCTCCTTATAAATTTCTATCAATAGTTACAAATATTTGCCAAGCAAAATATAGTTACAAATATCAACAATTTTTTTTATACTCATATGTTCCTTCATAGAAATTAAACAATTGATATTTTATTTTATTTTATTTTAATGCCTTTACATAATTTTTAAATTTTTTATTCATTGACTATATATTTTGTGGAATTTTCGCATCTTCTTTAAGCAATTATTCATATTTTCTTTATTCATTATATAAAAAATGAGAACATATTACTCCTTTTGATTTTTTTTTGAGCTTTCAATAACCAAAAAAATTAAATAATAAACTAAACAAATAATACTATGTAGATATTACATAGTTTGAAAAAGAAAATCTTAAGTCTAAATCTTCCAGAACATGTACCAAATTAGTAAAAGATAACGAACTCTAATAAAAAAAATACTGAACATATAATTGCTTCTCTGAAAGCATGGTCAAAGTTATTAAAATAAAAATAAATATTTACTTATTTAAATTAAATGTGTCAAATAATATATACTAATTAAATACAAAACAACGTATATTTGTTTAAACTACATTATACGCATGAGAGTGCATATGCATAAATATATATATATATACACACACACACACACACACACACACAATATAAATAAAAAAATTAAAAACTTCCTTGATCAATGACCAAAACTAAGTAAAAAGCAGGTGTAAAATTCTCATCTTTTTATTATGTACTAAAAATTTAAAATAATAATTACAAATTGATTTAGTAAAATATAATATTTTTGAAGTACTTTTATATTTACAAATGCAAAAAATTGTAAAAAATAAAAAGTAATTATAAATAAATAATAAGAAAAGTAATTTTATTTTAAAAAATCCCATGACAGGTATATTTCTTGTTAAAAATAGAGTAGGCAATCAATCTTGGAAATATAAGTACTCGTATCGTTTAGCTTGAATTTGAAAATAAATACTTTCTCCGAAATCATATTGTGGCCAAAGTTTAAGGTTCCGTATGAAAAGGATATGAGGACCTAAATACTTTCTTAGGAGCATGGGCAGTTTGTTATCATCCCATGACAAGTATATTTCTTGTTATTGACCTGTGCTTTCATATTTTTCAAGGGGTAAAATCTTCAAAACACTCTGATTTTTGTAGAAATCATATGACTTTCTCATGGTTGAATATTCATATAACCTCTGCCATACCCGGAAAATATATAAATAAATAAACATGTCAAAACGGAAAAAATATATATTAAAAATTTATATGATTAAATCAAGAAAATTTGTTGGGGAGACATATTAAGTGGCCTAATTAAAACCTAATATTAAGTAGATGGCACCGCACTTTATTTGAAATTTAGGAGTCGTTTGACTCAAATTCCTCAATCATTATAATTATGAATATCGTTAACTCTATTATGAGTAGGGACTTTGACATTTCCCCCCAACATGTTTAGTTTAATAATAGAATGGGTATTATTGCCCTCCTACATGTTTAGTTTGATAGAATAGTGTTTTAGGAGGAATTATAGAAATATCAATTAATCACTTTATTCCAATTAAAAATCGCGATAGTTATTTTCTCAAAATATTAATAATGAGTATCATTACTATTGATACCCTATTCCCTTCTATACTTTCCCTAAACCAAACATCCCCTGATTCTCTTTCCACCTCCCTTTGATATGGAACAGACGGCACTCTAGTTTCAGTCAAAGCGAGGAGGATAATGGGAAATTAATGAATGATATGAAGAAGGAGTGGGCAACTAGGATTGCGAAAAGAACATTATTTGTAGTAAAAGAGCTATAATATGGATTAGATTCCAAGATCACCTTGGAAACAGAGTAGAAGTATCGCGTTGATAATTAGCAGTTGAGGCAATCTGGACCAAAGCGCCCACAAGCGGGCCCACCTGTCCTAAGGGCCCAAGCACAGGCAGGTTAACGAGTAGGTGATGTAGCTACGTATGGATGAAAGGATCCATAGGTACTTAAATATTTTCTTAAGAAAAGAATGGTAAATTTTCTTAATAAAGTGCTAAATTTTCAATGAACTTTCAAGATTCTTGAGAAAACTCACATCTCATCACCTAATTCTATCTATGTCACCATAACATTTTTCGATAACTAAATCTATACAGTTTGCCTCAAATTATCTATCTTCTATTTACATATTTACATGTTGCCAAACAGAGCGTAACAAAACCTTGCTGGAGCAGTTCTTCACCAAGTTTTTCAGTCAATAAGCTTCAGATTAGATATCACTTGCTGAAGACATTTCAAAGTCTTTTGTTGATTTAACAATCCCATAAACCAGAACTCAAAATTGTCACTGGTAACAACTTCCATATACTTCTGTGATGAGTTTTTCACGTTCACACCTGTATTAGCTCGCTTTATCTTTCTCAGAGGGATTGTGACCTTATAATAGATTCTGAGCTGTTTTCCAGTTGGAGAAACAAGTTTGATTGGTCTCTCGCTGCAGAATGCAACCTTATCGGTTGAAATAAAAATTACACCAGCAATTGGACCCGTGGTTGTTGATAAATAGCAATGAGAAGCCTTCATCAGCTTCTCACCATCTCTAACACTAAAGAGTTTCTTGAACACCTTCTCCACTCCTCCTACTTGAAGGATTCTTGCTCCAAAGCTCAATTTCCCTTTCACCGTTTCGCTCAACTTTGGTGCTAACCTTACTGCAAAATAACGGATATGAAGCCTTCAGTAATCAACAAATGACATCTTAATAGATGCATGCCTGATCATCCTTGTGCAGATGAACTGAAGATTAGAATAATTGATTCAATTATTTTTGTTCTCAGTACATCATTATTCTTGGTATTGTACCACTAAACAAGACCAAACCTATTGAACTGTGTTTAAATCATTATTCTTGGTATTGTACTACTAAACAAGACAAAACCTATTGAACTGTGTTTACTAATAAATTTCAAATAAGTATGTACTTACTATGCTCTCGGATGCCTTGTGCAAAAGTGTCCATTTTTGTTCCAAGTTTATTCATCCTACTGATAACTGAACCTCCTTTTCCTGCATCAAGAAAATCTGTTACCTGAAACGTTCAAGATAGATTTAGCAATTGATCCTGGATGAGAAAGAACTGATTTGAGGACTTACCATGTGCTGTTTTGGAAGAATCAGCATAATGACTGTCAGGTAATGGTCTCTTCATTGGCCTGTCAAGCAAGCATCCAGCCGAGCTGTTTGAAATTCTAATTACTTGCTTAGCTAGATTGTTCTCCATGCCGGCGATTTTTGAAAACCGCAATTCTGTGAAGCCAATCAACTTCTATTGGCGAGATGGTTTTGATGGATGCTTGTACTTTCATTTTGTGCAATATTTATAGGGGTAAAGGTAGTTGTTGGACCCTGACTTTTAGTTGTATGAGTCAGCTTTGAGTCATCGAAAACAACACACAAATCAGCCATTGCAATAATGCAATTTAGGAAAAGAATGTCTAACTGTTTTATTTAATGTTAAGATATGGGAATCTATTCTTGAGGCGGACAAAGCCACTCGTAGATCTCCAGTTATAATGGTTCCTGTGATTAAAGGGAAATATCTAGTTCTGAAACATAAAATTTGTAAAACATTTTTCAATATGGTAAGGAACATAAAACACTTTTATTTACACAATTTTATATGTTTTGAGCCCCTTATATGTACATACATTCAATTCCAGCATCACTTTTATGTCTTGAATACAAAGGAAAGAACCGTCCGACCTGAACATCTCTATTCATAAACTAAGCCATGTGACACTCTAATTTCTGGTCTCAGCATTTTAATTCTGGTGGCTATGCCGCTTTCCGATCATCCAATCTTAACGAACATCAGTCTATATTTTTCCTTACTGCTGATTATGTGCAATTACTTTATTGGAACTTTCTAAGCTGGAATTTATCTTTGCGGTGCAACTTTACCTCTAATACACGTGCAAAGGTCGTTGATCTAAGATATTACACGTCAGAGTTGCCACTACAAGCGTGACTGTAATACATATTTGGTCTTGGATGACATGTAATCTTTCTTATCAACAACATGGCTGGCTACTTTTGAGAAACTCTAAGATTCAACAGGCGTATATTTTGTATAAAATGTTTACTTAATAGGCCAGGCAACATGTCAGTCAAAAACCTCGTACCACTTGCTCAATACTATAATACTTGCAGTTTTCTACCCGCTCGATTTCAGGCCTTGTTTTGGGTACCAGTCTTATGTACTGCATTTAATGCATTTAATATATTGATGTGAAATATCACTTCATTCGGGATACTATTGCTGAAGGGGAAAATCCTTGTTCAGATGATCTATAACAAGGAGAATGCTGTTGATATATTTATGATGCTCACAAGTTCAATAATACTTGGACTTGATTGGTGTTCACTTTTGGTAACCAAGCCCATTGGGGCGTTTTGTGAAGAAGGCAAAGGAGGTTAGCTCCTTGTTGATGTTCGAACATGCCAAGGTGAAAATTTGTTATGTTTAGCTTTGGCCACATCGCTTGTTTTACCAGAGGGTCTTTTCCTTTGTTGGCTATAATTTCAGTGGGCCTTTGTTGAGACGGTGTGCATAAACCAAGAGATTAGTGAGTTTTTTGGGTCTTTTGTTTATTAATTCCCTTTTTGTGTTCTTTTAGTCTTTTTTTTTTTATAGTACAATATTTTGGACTCTCTTGTAGTTTAATAGCAGGTACTTTTGCCTAGGAACACTTTGCTAAAGGTTTTGTACTCTCTTTTGGTATAGTACCCCTTTTGCCTGTGGACTTAGTTGAATTTGACTAAACCACATAAATTTTGTGTCTCTTTGTTATTTATTTTTGTTTTTTTATTTATCTTTTTGGGTTGGCAAGAACCCTCTTGTCAATTTCCTGAGTCCAGGCCTAACACAATGTGTCTTGGTTCCATATTATGCGGTGTATAAGTCATGTGCTTAGACTTGCTTTCATTCTTTGGTTGTTATGTAAACATATTATGCAATTTATAAGTCATGTGCTTAGACATGCTTTCATTCTCTGGTTGGTATGTAAACGTAGACTTGCCACTAAAGACCGGTTACAGAATTGGTTTGGTTTTTAAATGTGATTACTCGTCCTGTTTATGGAAAAGAATTCAATATTACTTCAGGATGTATACTATGGCTGGAATCAGGAATTTGAGAGTCTAAATCAGATAGAATATATTTATATATCCAGTTTGGAAAACAACAATCTATTATATGTGGGGTGAAAGAAATAAAAGGCAATTTTGTAGGCAGTAGAAGTGCAGATATACTTAATGAATTGATAGTGAATTTGGTCAAAATGGTAGTTGCAGGTTGATGGATAGGGAAGAGAATCAAGAGTAATAGGGAATTCAGCTTAGATAGCCAAATTTAAGCTGGTCTAGATTAGAGGCAGTAGTAGTGAGAGTCTTCGTACTAGTTGTACTGACATGGATGTTGCGTGCAAATTTTAACCAGCTTTTAACATGCGGATGTGATCCTTGTTTTGTATTTTATGGTGAGATTTGGAACAAGTTTGAGTATGAAATTGTTACACCATGGTACAATAAAGTTACACCATTATTCAATATAGTTATATATTTTAAGTAACCTGTTACATACACTTTAACCATTTGATTAAAGTTGAAGTATGAAATTGTCATACCATGGTACAACAAAGTTACACCATCACTCAGCATAATTACATATTTTAAGTAATGTGTTGTGTATATTGTAACCATTTAATGTAAGTTGGAGTTTGAAATTGTTACACCACAATTCAACAAAATTACACCATAATTTAGTATACTTACACATTTTAACTACCCCGTAACGTACACTCCAGCATAATTTAGTTATGCGAAAAGTATAAAGAATTATACCATGGCACTTGCTCCTTGTTGGCTTGATCTCAACTGTTGGTTTTGCTCTCTCTCTTAGTTGGCTTGATCTAGTCAAAATTTGCACATCACATCATATGCTGATATGGTGTGTATGGACCAAGCAATACTTTCTCATGATCCACGATGTAATAGGGCTGTATATCACTGCTTGAAATCATTTTCTTCTGCTATATTAATAAAATGATTATTGTCTATGTACAAAAAAAGTCTAAAAATTTTTATGTGGATAGACAATCTGTTTATTAGCTCATTCATGGTATCTTGTACAATTTCTATGTCATTCTTCCATGCCACCATACATTCACTATGCCGCTCTTATATTCTCAATAGCAAAAATTTAGGCAATACTTTAAAATATTCAGTATCACTGCTGACTATAAACCTCATTAAATTCCATTTTTTTCTTGCTATGGTAGCAATTTGAGGAAACACAATGCTATGAATGAGAAACAATTTGTTGGGTGTTAGGACAAGAATTGAGAAGATTATTTTTGGAGCCAAGATTAATTCATTGATTCAATTCTTTCACATTCTACATCATCTTGATACTTACATCTTATTTATAGTTAAATACATCATTCTAGATTTATTGGAATACTTGGATAAAATTCTACACTAATAACTTGTCAACTAATATATTCACACAACTTGCCAACGAACTAATAATACTAAGCATATTAATCAAAGCACATTACTCAACATGCGCCCCTTAATGTTCTGTTTCTTGAACTCCAAGTATCTCTCAGAAATATTTGAACTTGTCTTTTGGAAGTGCCTTAATAAAGATGTCTGCAAGTTGGTCTTCACTCTTGCAAAATTCACTACAAAAAAAATGACCTTTTGTTACAACATTTTCAGTGACAACAAAATATGTTGTCACAGTTGACATACTTTAGTGACGACATTTGATGTCGTCACAGATGACCTCACTTACTCTCATCATTAGTGACAACCTAAGATTAGTCATCACAAAAGGCTATGGCGAATAGGTCACAGCATGGCGGGATATTAGTTTTGTGACAACAAAGAAAAAAGTTGTCATTAAAACGAGATTTTCTGTGACGAAATTTGATGTTGTCATAGATGAGTATAACTAAAATGGTCATTAGTGACAGCATAGATTGCTCATCATAGTTGACTCACTTCAGTGATGACACTGGTGTCGCCACAGATGATTTTAACTAAACTCGTCGTTAGTGACAACATTGTACTTGTCACTGTTGACACTCTTCAATGACGACCTTTGATGTCATCACAAATGAGCTCAAGTTAGACCCATTATTAATGACAACATGGATAGTTTGTCATGGTTGACTCACTTCAATGAAGACAATAGTGTCATCATAGATGATTTCAATTAGACCTGTCGTTAGTGACTGTTGCGCCCCAAAATGACATACGATAGGGTCGTTGACTATTGTGTCCCAAAAAGACAGTCCGGTCCGATGACCTTTTTTGAAAATAAAGGTTTTGGAAAAAAACCGTGCGTGTGTGATAAAAATCGAGTTTTTAGTAAAAAGTGTATTTTTTAGGAAAAATGGTGTTTTAAAAGAAAGTAAGGCCGAGACTAAAAATGCGACAGTTTTGGCCAACTAATTTTGAAAGAGGGTTTTATTTTAAAAAAAATAGAGTCGCCACTTGGTATTGAATTAGGGTGTACCAAGTCACCCAAAAAATCGTTTAACAAAACAAAAGTAAAAATTTTTAGAAAAAAAATATTTAAAACTCTTTTCCAACTCCGGTCTACGAAACAAGAGAAAATGATCTGGGAGTCACATTTGAAGAAAGGGAAGGCAAAAGCTTGCGCCTAAGGTACCATTTCTACCTAATCGAGGCTAGTTGCGAGGTTTAATCAGAATTTCCTAAATTAATCCTAAGTTCTATCGCGTTTGGATGTATCTATATGAATGCAAATTCTAAGTCTAAATGTGAATATCGGGGGGGGGGGTCGAAATATTCCGTCGAGACTTGGTCGGGATTATTGCGTCAATTGTAAAACCCGAATCGAGACCTCGAGGGAGCCACGAGTGTCCATGCAAGAATGAAATGCAAAAAGAACAGAAAAATAGTAATATAGATAACAAGTAGCCGAAGAAAGTGGGTATGCAACATAACGGGTACAGGAAACTAATAACTTGTGACTAAACGTTTCTACTCACGGAAGGGGGAACGGCATATACGCCACTGCTTCTCACGTGGGTGGGTGACTATTTCTAGTCGGATCACACAAAATGACCTAAATTCTAAATAAGATGCAAACTAGATGTCATGCATTTGAAGATGCGTCAAAAAAAAATAATAGTAATAATAATAAAAATCATGTAGAATGGAAAGAAAACTAAAAATGTGTGAAATGGCATGTAAAATGCACACGAGTGCACCTAACACTGAAATGCCCTAAGGGTCTAGCATTGGACTAACCCTTTCTAGGGATTCCCACTAGCGTTGGACTAGCGGGGAAACGATGAAGCCACAACTAGCATTGGACTAGTGTGGTGACGGAATAACATAAAACATGAATAAAATAGTAAAGCATGAATTAAAAAGCAAATTACACATATAAAGACATATGAAGTCAAGCAAGAGCACATAACACATAAACATAATATTCTAGATGCAAAATCCTAAGGGAAGAGATAAAACATATAAGTACATAAACACGCAAAAGCACACAATTTCTAACTATTACACCCGGGAATTTAGCTACAATTAAAAAAGGGGAAAAAGTAAAATGGCCTATCTATTACACTTGCTATCTAAATACAAAATTTTGCTAAAAAATATGAGAAATATTATCTAGCTATTACATCGACTAGCCAAATACAAAAATAGCACATTTTTGTCAAATAATAAAATCCGACAAAATTAAATAGCACAAAGGGAATAAAATACACAAAAGCATGTAAAATAAGAAATATATGAAGAAAAATGCATAAAACAATCACATAAGGGCACATTAAAGCACATAAGGTGAAATTAATGAGAAAATAGGGATACCTCTTGAAGACCCGGTACAAATACTAATAAAAAAGAACAAACAAAGTCAATGCACCTCGGTATAAACAAACAAAACCTAAAATATATAAGTATTGACAAATTGAGATAAAAAAAATAAACTCTAACAACTAAGGGGGCAAAAGATAAAAAATTCCAAAGCTTAAGAGGTAATATTAAAATTCACGTAAGCCTAAGAGGTGCAATTGAAAATTAAAGCAAAATTGAGGGCAAAACAATAATTTTAACAAGAGGGGTAAATTGGAAATTATGGGACTTAATTGAAATGAACTAAAGACCTAGAAGCAAATCTGTAAATAGCCATTGCATAAAATAGAAATCTTTAAGGGGTCATTAATAATATCCAAAGAAAACATATACTTAAACCTAAATAAATATATTAATTTGTTATGAACAGAAACTTAAAATGCCCAAAATGAATTAAGCCAAAATTAACCAATCAAATTAACTAAACTAATTACTAAATGATAACTAAATTAAATCAAAATCACAAACTGATTGAAGATTAACTAAACTAAGACTAGGCCAAACAAATAAACAAAATAAACCCATAAAAATTCCCAAATCCCCTAATCAGTTATACCCTTCCCAAAATTCACAAAATCTCTCACTCTTTTTTTTTTTTTTTCTCCTGCTATTTTCTCCTTCTCCGTCTCTTCTCTCCAGCTCTCTTTTTCCTTCTTCCTTTTCTCTGTTTTCCTTTTTGATTTCTTCTCTCTCTCTCACTCACCCATCTCTCTCTGCTCTCTCGGTTTTTCTCGCCTTTCTCTTTGTCCGGTTCTTTTTTGTTTTTCTTCTCTCCGCCAGTTTCCCTCTTCTCCCTCTGTTTTCTCTTTTTCTGTAATTTTCTCTCTCTATCTCTCTCTCTTTCTAACCGAATGCCCTCTGAAGTCGGAGGTAGAAAGGAAGTTGGAGAAGACGGATGACTGTTATTTGGTAACTGGTGATTCAATGGCCTATGGTGGCTGTGTGACTAGTGGCAGGTGAAGGAGGAAGGGGGGTTTGACCCTGGATTTTGATGGGTTGTTTTGTACAGCTTGGTGAAGCTCATGGGGGTGTTATGAATTTGGGGCTGTTGTGTTGCACTAGTGGGCTTAGGGGTTGTTTGTGGTTGCTGATTTGGGATTTGCGGTGGCGGGGGAGGGGCCGATTGTTCTGGTAATTGGAAGTCCGTGGTAGCCTGTAGTGTTCTAGCGTTGGTGGTGGTAGGCCACGGTGTTTAATTGATTTTGGGATGTCAATGGTGATATGGATTGTTGTGTGATGGGAATGGGGAAAATTACAGTGTAGGGTTATATGTGGGCAGTAGTAGAGTGAATTGGGTGATGGAGTGATTGCTGTTTTGTGTCTTTCTTTTGCAGGTTAAAGAAGCGATTGTGGTGAGGGGATGGTGGTGCTGTGGCAATTGGCCTTGACGTGATTGTTGTTGAGGCCTGATAAACTGGTTCTTATGGAGGTTTTGGGTAGTTTCTGTTGTTTTGTACAGGTTTATGATGTTTCAGGCCGGGCATAGTGGTTTGTGGTAGGGGTTGCTGGCTTGGTTGTGTTGAATTGTGATTTCATAATTGCAAGTGACAGATGAGTTCCGATTGGGAGTAAGGAGAGGGCAGTCAATGGCTTTGGGTATTCGAGGGTGACAATTGCTGGTGAATTGGGGGAGATTGTCCTGATGGGTTTTACTGATCGTTCATGGGTCTGTGATTTAGGAAGGGTTTCTGATGTTGTTTGTAAGGTTTATGTGTTGTTCATAACTGATGATTTTGGAATTCCAGTGGAATTGGTGGTTTGAAGTTGCAGGGGACGGTGGTGGAAAGAGAGAAGATGGTGAAGAATAGAAAAAACGGGAAGAAGAAAGCTAGAAACAAAAAAACACAATAACCCAAAAAAAGAACATCTAGCAAAATTCAAAGAGAACAAAAACTAAAATCCCAAATAACTGTAATCAGATTTGCACAAAGAAATGCAAAAAAATAATGGAACAAAATAAAGAAAAAGGGCTAAGAAATTACCTCTTGAAACTTGCAGATAACTTTGATGATAAACAGTAGATTACGGTGAATAGTAAAAGAAATTGCAACTGGCGACTATTGTGTTTTGCAACTGGCAGCTGTTGTGTGTGTTTTTAGGTGTGAATTGTGTGTTTTGATCTCTAATGGATAAAAAGGTGTGTGTTTTTAGGGTTTTTCATTTTCTCCTCTTTTTTCTGACTTAAGGGGGTATTTATAGGGATAGTTGTCTTGGTTACCAAGAATACTACAAAATAACAAAAATGTCGCTGATAATTAAAATTCTAATTTTATTAAAAAAATATTTTTTAACCCAAAAACTAAAAAATTAATACAAAGAAATGATAGTAAATTTCAAAATTTGCCAAAAAATTAAAAGTAGATTTCAAATTAAAGGTTAGAGGTTAAAACTGATCAAAAATGCGCTTGGGGTGTGAAATAACAATTTTGTCCCTAGATAACGAAAATACACAAAAAATAGCTATTAACCTCAAAAAATTAGCAAAAATTAAAAATAAGTTTAAAACCCTAGGAAATGCATTTATGACTCAAAACTTGATGAAAAATGAATTTAAACTATAAAATGACGATTTTACCCCTGGACAACGAAAATTCACAGAAAAATAGCTATTGACCTAAAAAAATTACCAAAAATTAAAAATAAGATTAAAACCCTAGGAAATGCATTTATGAATCAAAATTGATGAAAAATGAATTTAAACTGTAAAATAACGATTTTGCCCCTGAATGTAGGATTTACCGAAAAGTAGCAATCGCCCTTGAAAAAATCAAGAAAATTTAGAAACATGCTTAAAGAATTAGAAAAATAAATTTGGGACCTAAAATGAGCTAAAATGGTGTTCGCAAAGCAAAATTATCATTTTTCCCTTGTGTTGGTAAAATATAAAAAGAATACCAATTAAATCCGGAAAAAATCATAAAAATTAACAAATCCGTATAAAAGTAAAAATATGAATTGAAAACCCCAAAACTCATGAAAAAATATTTACAGATAAAAATTACTATTTTGTCCCCTGAGATTATTGAAAAATTAGAATTTGACCCCAAAAAACATAAAATGTCCCCAATGTTTGAAAAATAAATGGTGTGTCAATATTTTGTGTCTATAGTGACAACATTGTGTTTGTCACTATTGACAATTTTCAATGACGATTTTTGATGTAGTCATAGATGAGCTCAACTTAGACTCATTGGTAGTAACAACTAGATAGGTCGTCACAGTTGACTCACTTCAATGATGACGTCGATGTTGTCACGATAAGTTCAATTAGACTTGTCGTTAGTGACAACACTATGCTTGTCACTATTGATACACTTCAGTGATGATTTTTGATATTGTCACAGATGAGCTCAACTCAGACTCAATATTAGTGACAACATGAATTGCTCGTCATAGTTGATTCACTTCAGTGATGACATTGGTGTCGTCACAGATGATTTCAATTGGACTTGTTGTTAGTGACAACATTGTGCTTGTCACTATTAAAACTCTTCAGTGATGACTTTATTGTCGTCACAGATGAGCCCAAGGTAGACTCATTATTAGTGACAACTGAAAATGTCATCACAATTGACTCACTTCGGTGACGACCTAGTTGTCGTCACAAGTGAGTTCAATTAGACTTGTCATTAGTGGCAACAATTTGCTTGTCACTGCTAATATACTTCAGTGACGACTTTTGATGTCGTCACAGATGAGTTCAAGTTAAACTCAAAGTTAGTGCCAACACGGATTGCTCGTCACAGTTGACTCAATTCAGTGACCACATTGATATTATCATAGATGAGCTCAAATAGACTCGTTAGTAACAACATGGCTTTGTCGTCTCAATTAACACATGACAATTAGTTGTCAATATCTAAAGGACATGTTCGTTAATTCCACTATACCCTCTTAGCTTTTACAAATTAGCCTCAGAAAAGAAAAATTAATCTCATTAATTCTACTATGACACCCTATATATGCAATTGAGCCTCAAATATGAAAAACTAGTTTCATTAATTTTTCTATGGCACCCTATGTTTTGCAATTTAGCCTCAAATATGAAAAACTAATTTCATTAATTCTATTATGACACCCCATGTTTTAAAATTTAGCCTCAAATATTTTAAAAAATTAATTTTATTAATTCTACTATGGCCCCTATGTTTTGCAGTTTAGCGTCAAATATGAAAAACCAATTTCGTTAATTCTACCATAGCACCCAATGTTTTGCAATTTAGCCCATATGTGATAAACCAATTTTATTATCTCTATTGTGGCATCCTATTTGCAATTTAGACCCATATATGATAAACCAATTTTGTTAATTCTACTATGGTACCTTATGTATTGCAATTTAGCCCTACAATGAAAGAAAATAAACTTGTCACCACTTCATTAGATAAAGCTCTATAAACAAAAACATTACATTGAACGAGTTTATCTACTTATATCGACATTAATTGTTGAATATTAATCAAATAACTCATAAAGTTTTGAACATAAATTAAACATGACTTGATGTATTATAAACAATAAGAAGATTATGTTATACTAAATGTTGAATTCATAACTCATAAACTTTTAGTGCATAATAGATACCAACAACCCACGGAGAATTAAAAATTGAAATTAGTTAGCATGCTTAACCATATAGGAGGAGTACATTGACTCTGGCTTTATATGCTTCACTCAAAAGCTCCAAAGAGTTTATACTCATAAATTAGCCAATTAAATTAGTTGGTATGGAGTACATTGACTCTGGCTTTATATGCTTCACTCAAAAGCTCCAAAGAGTTTATACTCATAAATTAGCCAATTAAATTAGTTGGTATGTTTATTCTATTCCTCAAACCTTACCTTTATGCTGTTAAATCCTATTAATTGCAGGTTAAATTGACCCACCCCGTTTTCAATCGTGTCGTTAACAGCTTAACCTAGCCCACTTAATTTCAAATTGCATTTGAGCTGTGTTAATGTATTGTGTCAGAAATAACCATCCTTAGTTACATTGTTTATTGTTAATGAACTAGTACTTGTACTAAATAGATTTAGTATTCAATGCATGTATTAGTAAATTATTTTGATTATTCGATCAACTAAATTGATTGTTAGATACTGTCAAAGTTCAAGCCTTATATAATTGATATAATCATAAAATAAATAGCAAAAAATTTTCATTAAAAGATTTTGTTAGTCATAGAAACATTTTTTGTCGAGTGTCTTGAAAATTGTAGTGTTATCCGAATTATGGCCTGACAGATATTTTGTGAGCTCACTCAAAAAAAAAAATGAAAAATATTTGAGGTCTGTGGTAGAAGCAGAGGGTCAGGGCCGATTGGGTGAGGGCCAATGTGTTAATTAAATACATATGAGGAAATTTAAAAAAAAAACCAAATATGAGCAAGTAAATGGAAGAACATGAAATAGTGGTGTGAGAGAAAGGAAACGAAAAATTGGACAAGCTAAGCGCGGGCAAACAGGGAAAAACTTAGCCATATTCATAACAAATTCATTCCTCACATTTCTCTCTCCTCTCTTTCTCTCCACCACACTTAGGCAAATTCGAATAGAAGCTCAATGCAAACTTTAGTTTCTCCATCCAAACCAACTCCACGTTGAATCTCACTCTCTCTGTCCAAACTTCAGCTGCTCCACTACAAACCAACTCCACGTCACTCCAAACCAACTTCAGTTTCTCCACTAGGGCAAATTCGAAGAGAGATTCAGAGAGCTACTCCACTCTAAAAGGCACTCCGATCATCCCATCTGCTCTACTACAGTGAATGTTGCTTCAAATTTGGGAACAATTCTAGGTAACATTAAGGATTAAATGACCCACCTTATGAAGATTATTTTAGGGGTTAAAGGACCAATTTCTTGGCTAATTTTAGGGCTTAATTGACTAATTGAGGAATGAATAGGGCCAGTAATTCACAGTCCCAATTTGCATTTTAGGACCAGTAATTTCTGGTTCCAAATTTTAGGGATAGTTATTGACCATCCATGTAGAAACATTTGGTTTTTGCAATTTGCTTTCTTGAATTTTCTCCCCAATTTACTCTAATTAACTTTGCAGTTCTAATGAAACTAGTTGTGGTAGGCCAGAAAGGAAAATGGACATCGCTCTCTTTTCTCCAGCTTTACTTTTTGCTGATCTCGACGGTGATTCCAATGGTCCTTTCCACATCTCTTCTACATTTTTATATTCTCAATTTCTTTCGCTATTGTTCATGCCCAATTGTTCGTGTTTTGTATGTTTTCTTCTTGTTTTTTTACATGTTATTACTATTCAATTATTTTGCAGATGATGAAAATAAAGAATCCCATCAAAATTTCATGGAGAGAAAGCACTAGTTCCCTGGAATTGTCAGCATTCTAGTCTCGCTAAGTAACTATTATTTTATTTACATTTATACTTTACAAAATACCCAATAATTAGTAGACAAGAAGAATTATGACTGAATATTAGTTGGAATTGATTAGCTACTATCACCTTTTGATTTTGTTTTTATTGGAAAGAACAACTGTTAGAATGATGTGCGATACAATGGTAGTTTTGTTGCAATAATCTTTAGTGGTAAACTATTTTTACTTTTGGGCCACATTCTTTTTTGGTGGGTTGTCAACAGGAATTGATCATTTGGGAATTTTCGCTTCACCTGCTGAATGCTAATTTATTGTGGCCTAGGACATTTGCATTTGGAGAATGGTTAGTTCAAAACAGATCATGGATGGAAGGACGACGTGTGATTGAGCTTGGAAGGTATGCCTCGCATTTGTGCTTCTTGTTTGTAGACTTGCTTGAAACAACTACCCTACATCTTTTTATTAATATTACAATTCATGATTAGGATCCCCAAAAGCTGTGCACAGCTTTTGCTTTCCTAGTTCCCACTGCATACATTGATAAAATATGACTTTTAGCTATTATTTGCAAATGTTTATTGGCTAAAGCAACTGTTATCTAGAGAAGTCTAGGACTTGTCTCCCCTTCATACGATGATATGGACTTTTTAACTATTGTTGGCATCTTTGTTTCCGCGTAGGACTTGTCTCCCCTTCATACAATGATATGGACTTTTTAACTATTGTTGTCATCTTTGTTTTAGCCTTTCGAAACTTGTTACGGAGTTTTGGAGGTGTTGCTGATGTTTGTTTTGTAAAAATAATTATTTTTTACAGCCTAGAATGGTATTACAAGTGGCTATATAGTTCTCATGAGAGTGTTACAACCTTGTCTATAGCTTGTCTTTCATGAAGATAGCTCAGAATCCATGTTGTGAAAATGCTTTATTGCCTACTAGTGTCTTACGGATACTTTTTTAAGCCTACCCTGTTCTTTGTTTTTCTTGTTTGACTAGTGTGTCTCTTGGCCAATTAGATCAGCAAAGAAATTTGGCGGTATTTATTTGGGGGCTTTACTTCTTTTTGAGTTGTCGTCAATTGTTCATAAAGCTTTAAAAATTGAGTTTTAGAAGGTTCCTTGGTGCATTTTCCCCTTGTATAGCTAGAACTAGTTGGTGTTAGGATTTTGGGAACATTGCAGCAGAAAATTTTTAAAAATTTCCCAAAAATCATCCAAGGATCACCTTAGATTTTACGTATGATTCAAGAAAAGGGAATAACTAAATTACCTTAATCCGTGTGACCTTTCTTTGATTGATAGGAGAATATGAACGATCCCTTGAGTAGTCTAGATGTCCTGCCTCTATTGAAATCCATGCGAGAAAAATTCTGGATCGTCACCACGATTTGTGTGTGAAAGTAGTGAAAGCTGCTAGTCCTTCCTTTTACTTTTCTTTGTTTGTTTTCTCTTTTTGTATGTCGTACACACTAACACACATTTTTTCTCTGTATCTTACGACTAATTGATGCCCCTAATTGTAGGAGTTAGTTGTATATATAAAACAAAGATAGGATAGAGAGAAAGATAGAAAGATAGGTTCTAATTGTTTGATTCAAAATCAAACGAAAAAACATATCGTAACAATTCTATCTTTTAGTTATTTGATAGATAGGATATAACAATTTTCTTCTATCTGCACAGATAATCCTGAAATTTATTTTTCTTTGCAATTAAACCCTGAAAGTATCAAATACTTTATTTCCAAGTCTTTACTTGGATACACACAGTTTTAATCCTGAATTAAATCTCTAATGCATGTGATCCAATATGTTCCAAAAACATTGGTAATAATTATGACTTATAATTCCCAAAAGAATTAAATAAAATAAACAACTTTATTTTATCATTAATTACAATAATTAATTAATTCATAATTATAGATCATGAGCAGTGTCTAGCAACACATCATGACCACCCAAGTATTCAAAATTAGTCAAGGGAATTTTGACTTAACCTTTCCATGAAATATTACCATGTAATTATTATTCTTTCACCACTGACACCCAACTAGTCAGGGAATAAGGAATAAGTGCCAATTCCCTAATGACTAATTAAATTTACTAGTTTTCGAAGTTAACCCTAAATTAGATTAACTTGAAGACATTCTTCAATTAATCTAATACAATCCACTTTTAAGGTTAACTTCCCACTAGTGGCCATATGGATATTAACTCCTACTATCGGAGTGGTGAATCCTATCTTGATTACTCATTATCTTTCTGTACTTCACACTATATTCAATCCCTATTCTTTAAGTCACTCTCGGTGAGTAACAAGCAATAGAGTCAAAATGTAGTGATTTACACTTAAGATACCATGGTAATCTCAAGTTGTATGATCATTTACATAATTTTTCATTAGAGATACAACCATTGGCGCTTAGATAGATATCCTAATGGGATCTCTAAGCGGAGCAATCCAATGAATTTGTTCATTATAAAATCATCTACACATTAGCCTAGGTATCTCTATACCATGGTTGATGAGAACAAACACTATTTACGTTAAGTAGAGACTAACTGTGTACTAGTCTTTCCAAACTAACAATGTCCTATCTCAGTAATACTATGACTAAGAACTTTTAAGAATATTATTATAAATGTGATTGATATCTCATAGTCATCAAACCTTGTGACTACCATCACATTAGTAAATATTCTAAGACTTGATCAGTTAAATCTAGTATTTAATAGATAAAATAGAAGTTATTAAAATACAAAAAATAATAAGGAATGTATTAAACATAATAATTGTTTTAGGGCATACATTCCAACAGTAGGTTCTATTTTTTTTCTCTGTATTTTTTAGCTTACTTAGTGTGGTTTCAAATATTGTTTGGTGAATGAATACTGCTTTCTTCTAGATTTTGTGAAGCTGATTCAAGAACAATATGTTAACTTCTTGTGTGGTTTCTTACCAGCTTTCTACCTTTTTGCCATTTTCGATTTTGTTAACTATCTTTAGCGGGGATAAGTTTCGGATTCTTTTGTGCTTATAGCTTCAATGTATTATTTATTTATTTCCAAATGTTGGTATCGTCATGGGCAGCATCTTATGTATTAATAGATCAATCATTGATATTGCCGATTACCATGACATCACATTGATAATGGCCTTGATTATGTATTTGAATTATAAAAATCTATTGTGTAATGATATGTATTTTTGTGAGGTTATCATTTGATATTAATCTGATTGATGTTGATTATTTTCATGATTTTTCTTGTCCCATGCTACTTTATTTCTTAAGTTAGGTCTAGAGTATTGCTATATGGATGAGTTAGTTTTCAGTTTGTTTCCCACTAGAGGAGATCGAGGATGTTATTGATAGGTAGGGAGAAGATCACCTAATTTTGTTAAGCATTGAGGATAATTTTGAGTATGGAAATCATTTGTTTCTCATAATTGAGATTTTTTATTATCCATGGACAGTTTCTGCACCTAATCATTTAAGCTCTAGTTTGGCACTCATATTCCTTCAGAGGTCAAATTTTGCTGTAGTCTAGTTTGTGATATTTTGATATATTCTTTCTTGATAAATTTTGCTGTAACTTGATGGTGGCAATTATTGATATGCCAAGTTCACCTCTTTAATCTTTTTTTTTTTTTTTTTGCCTTGCTGTAGGGTGCTGGTTTACATGTATGGGTGATAGGTCACTACTAGAAAGTGAGAAGTTGTCTATCGTTTGATTTTATATTTCAGGGTTATCTTAATATCTAACTTCAGTATGATCTAATTCTAGGAGTTTTTCTTCCCCTTCTGACTTGTTCTCTTCTGTTTATATAAAATTTCAGAGCTTTTTGGGATCAATTGTAATGCCTTTTTCTATTAATTTTGGCTATTTTTCTACTAACTATGCCTGAGAAGAGATTCTTCTTTTTCTAGCTAATTTTTTTGATATGGTTTATTATTGCTCTTTATGAATTTTTTTCATTCTTGAGGAATAGGCAGTTTTGGAACATCACTAGCTTATATTCCTCCTTTTTGTTCTAAGAGTCTAGTTCAATAAGGTGAGGGAGAAATTTTCAAGAACCAGTTGGCCTGGTGTTCTGATTTCATAATTATTGTAACCTGTTTGGCATATGGGATCATACCACAAGTGCCTTCTAGTTGTAGGTACTAGGCAGCAGATTTCATGCTTGCTGTTGATCAGGCTAGTATCAATTCATAGGGAGGTTATCTAGCTTTGTAATTTATCCTGGAGCTTTTAGAAGGGTGATGTACTTGTTGGTCCTAAGTGAGATGTATTCTTATTGGTGAATTTTCCTTTCAAATTGTTGGTCTACTATGGATTGGATATTCTGCTGATCAGTGCATATTGTAAGTGGCATTTTTGTCGTTTATAACTGTTTTTGTGCTGCCACATGCAAGATTATGTAAACAAATGTAAGGACTGACTGTAGACAGACCAAATGAAATGGTATATACTTAATGCTGTTGTTTCTTGATTCTTCATTAGATAATGGTGGCATATTGAAAGTTTTTGACTCACCACCTAGAGCTATTTTGGTTTAATACTTTAGTTGCTAAAAGGTGGGGAAAATAACGTAGAGAAAGGAAAACACTTTTTGACAGCCATAATGAATAACATTTATAGTTGTAGTAGCAACGACAATAGTAGTAGTAGTAGTAATCAGTTGAAAAATTGTGGATTTACTTCACCAAGAGTTAATTGTGTTTTATGTTTTAAGCTTTCTAAGTTTGGTTAGTTATACAATGAATATGTATGCGGGAGTGAAATCTTTGCAGACTTAGGATTGATTTATTTATACAGGCTATGCTTACCATTCAACATGATTCACACAGGTAATGTAGTATTCTTGAAGCCTTTGAGTTATGATGCAACTTGAGCCTAGATGTGAACTATTGTGACCTTCTTAGATGTGAACCATTGTGACGCTCTTACGCTTGGGGTTTGTGGCTCTAATGTTGGTGGATTTTGATTTTTAAGTCATTAGATGTGGTTGGAAATCTTTTGACATCATCTGGAAGAGTTCATTTTATTTAGTTATTGGGGAGAGTGGCCTCAAATAGTATTTGACAGGAACTACAGTGGTAGGTTCCAAAGGGCCAGGGGCATGTATTTTTGGGTCTAGGAGAAGGAACTTGTAACCAGAGAAGAAACAATGAAGCATAATTTTGTCATTAAGTAGACGAAATAGAGATGGCTAAATGCGAAGGCCAAAACTAAATGTTCAAATCATTGGTCCTTGACAAATTACAATTTTGTATGCCAATTTAATATGATATTAGTAAGAATATATGGTATGGTGTAGACTAATTTTGAGTGTAACAACAATATAACTTTAGTACTATATGTTTTATTTGGATTGGATTATCCAATTTCATTGGCAGAGAATATTTTGTTCAAACAAAACAAATTGTTTACTTTGAAAGTAAGAGGACATATGATGTTGATGCATTCTTTAAACAGCAATATACAATCTTCAGTTTCCCTGTTGAAGAATACTGACAAATTCTATTATCTACGAATATTGCTTTCATGTGTACTAGATATTTTAATTTATTTACTCTTAAGGAGCAAAAAAAGCTGCCATTTTTTAATTCTCTCTACTAAACAAATTAAGCTATAATATTGTGCTAATTATTGGCTTCATTGCATAAGATATTATCTGTTTGTTGTTGTTAGAAAAAAGGTACGAAAAGGTGCAAATGAACCAATGCACCCTTAATGGATTTATGATATATATTTGTGTTTAAATTGTCTTGTTGCGTATGTCCTTCTTCCTTTTCCTTTTCTTTTTGTGAAGCTACTTTTGTTTACTTTCTTACTTTTTGTATTACATTTAAATTGCAGTGCATTGCCGTTAAATGGTCACGGAGAATTTAGAGAAAGTTGCCTTTTGGATGTGAACTTGAAGATGGCAACATTTTGAGGAGATTGTTACTTTATATATATTTTTGTTACCATAAAGGCAATATGTTATTTTGGATTAGGATGGATAATGATACTGTTGAATTGACGTTAGTTGTGTAAATATTAAGGTTGATGCACATTTTGATGGATTGACAGGTGTTTATGAACACACACACACATATATATATTTAAAAGTTCATTGTGTGTTTATCACTATTTATTGTGCTTTTAGTTTACCTGTAATTTTTTGGTGTTACTGTTAAGTTGATATTTGTGATGACCTTCGTATTATACATAACAAAAGTGTAGCTGAATAGGTGACAAGAAAAGTCGTCACAGAATGACAATCATACTAACAAGAAGTTCCGCTATTGACAAGAATTCTTGTCATTTATGCCATGCTTTTGTGACAACACAACCAATAATGTCACTAAATGCAAATTTTATTGATGCCAAGCTTTTGTGACAACATTACTAATGTTATCACTGATTTTATGCATCTGTGACAACAAATGTTAATGTCATCACTAAGTCCAAATTTCATTAATCCATGCTTTTGTGACAACACTCCTAATGTCATCACTAATGTCATGTTTCTGTGACAACATTGCCAATTTTACTCATGCCATGCTTCTGTGACAACACCACTAATGTTGTCACTAAGTACAAATTTTACTACGCCATGCTTCTGTGACAATGCTACTAATGTCATCACTAATGCCATGCTTCTGTGACAACAAGACTAATGTTGTTACTAAGTGCAAATTTCATTAATAACAAGAATTCTTGTTACTAATGAACAATACTACAGTGACAAGAACGAGTCGTCACTAATGAATAGTATTACAGTGACAAGAATAAGTAGTCACAATTGGGCAATATCTGTGATGACTTTTTTGGTATTTATGACAGAATTGCAGGTGAATTTGTGACAAGAAAAGTCATCATAAATTGTGACGGCTTTTACCTTGTTACTGATGATTGTTCTTTTGTGATGACTTCTTAAGGTCATCACAAAGAGCCTTTAGTGACATAGAATTAGTGACAACCTTATGACAACCAGAAAAGTTGTCACTGTGGCTTATAGTGACCACTTTTTCAGCTTTTGTGACAATTTTGTGTTGACACAAAAGCTATTTTTCTTGTAGTGATTTTGTAGCTACCAAATTCGGACACACCGCTCATTTTCTAACATTGGAGGACTTATTTCTATTATTTGGAGTCAAATTCTGATTTTTGGGTAAAAATGGTAAAATTAGCAATTTCGAGAAGTAAAATAGTAATTTTTAACTGTAAATATTTTTCATTAGTTTTGTGGTTTATATTCATTTTTTTTGTAATTTCATACATATTTTTAAAATTTTGGAATCTTTTTCAAGTTTAATTGATATTTTTCGTATATTTTGACAATACATGGGCAAAATAGTCATTTCGCCTTCTGAACATTTTTTGTCATTTTTGGGTCCCAAATTCATTTTTAAGTTTTTTAAGCATGTTTCTAAGTTTTTCTAACTATTTTCAAGGTGAATTTGTTATTAATAAATTTATTATTTATATTTTTCTTAATTTTTTCATTTTTTGTGTTTTTGGGATAGAATATTGATTTTTAATTTTTGTAGGTGTGATATCCCACATCGGTAGGAGGAAGAAAAACTGATTTGTATATAATGTCTTGCGTTTAAGCCACTAAATAACTTGACTTAAACATTTTGAGCCCGTGGTTTAAAACTCAAAAGTTATTGGGCCAGCCCACATGCAGGATGTTACTAATGGTATCAGAGCAAACCTTGTGTGGTTTCTGCACGGGGTGAGACTAGGCCTATGGTATTGGGCTAGACTATGCAAGGAAGTGGAGGAACTAAGTGCTGTGTGGGGCTAAGTGCTACGTTGATTTAAGGGCGGGAGCTACCTCTAGAGCCCGTACAAGCCACCTCTAGAATCCGATACAATCGAGTGGACAGTCCGAATATGAATGGGTTTTGCGAGGACGCAAAGGCTTAAAGGAGGGGCGAATGTGATATCTCACATCGGTGAGAGGAAGAAAAAATGATTTGTATATAATGTCCTGCGCTTGGACTATTAAATAACTTGACTTAAGCATTTTGAACCCGTGGTTTAAAGCTCAAAAGTTATTGGGCTAACTTACACATGGGATGTTACAAATGGTATCAGAGCGAATCTCGTGTGGTCTCTGCACGAGGTGAGATTGGGCCTATGGTATTGGGCTGAACTACGCAAGGAAGTGGAGGAACTAAGTGCTGTGTGGAGCTAAATGCTACGTCGACTTACGGGCATGAGCCACCTCTAGAGCCCGTATGAGCCACATCTAGAATCCGACACAATCGAGTGGACAGTCCGGATATGAATTGGGCTTTGCGAGAACGCAAAAGGCCTAAAGGAGTGGTGAATGTGATATCCCATATCAGTGGGAGAAAGAAAAAATTATTTGCATATAATGTCCTGCGTTTGGGCTACTAAATAACTTGACTTAAATATTTTGAATCCGTGGTTTAAATATCAAAAGTTATTGGGCCAGCCCACACACAGGATGTTTGTATCCTGCGTGTGGGCTGACCCAATAACTTTTGAGCTTTAAATCACGAATTCAAAATGCTTAAGCCAAGTTATTTAGTGGCCCAAATGCAGGACATTATATACAAATCATTTTTTCTTCCTCCCACCGATGTGAGATATCATAGTAGGGGTAAAGTTGTAATTTTGGTTATCAAGGGCTTTTTGGTCTTTTATTTATTTCTTCGAAGATAAGCATTTCTTGCACTATAAATAGCCCATTTTGGGGAAAAGAAAAAAAAGAGGAGAAAAAAAGAAAAGAAAAAAAAGGGCTTAGAGAGAAATTTTTTAGTTTTTTTTTACATTTTACTAAGAATACCTAAAACACACACTAGTACACCTTCAAACCTACACCTAACATACTTAGAGCACACACTAGTACATCTTCAAGCTTACACCTAAAACACTTAGAACACACACTAGTGTATCTTCAAGTCTACACCTAGAATACCTAGAACACACACTAGTACATCTTCAATTCTATACCTAGAACACACACTAGTACATCTTCAAGCCTACACCTAGAACACCAAGAACACACACTTCTCTAAATTTCACACACTAAATCCTAAAACCATCTCACACACTTCACACACTACACAAACTATTACCTCACATTACATACATTGCTCATTCACAAATGCAGGCACACACTCCACACAATCATAGACACCGAATTTAAACACACAAAAAACATTCAAACGCACACGTTACGTCCACTTCACAAACACTTACACACCAGTTCACACACACTGCATACACAAACACAGATTCACACAAATATTACACAACATACAGATTCACATGCAACACACACAATAAACACAAACGCACACAGCACACATGAAACACACACTTCACAGAAAACAATACATACAGATGCACACAAATACACACAATCAGTCAAACACAGCCACACACATATAGCTCACATGCATACACACAGGTCAGATTTTCTCACACATAGCACACAAAAACCACCAACAGTCCCAAGCCTCTTCCCTATCGCAAATATCCAAAAACTAGCCAATAACCAAGCCAAAACGCCAAACGCCCAAATTGACACTATAAACATTCAAGCTCCACCTCTCTACAACCAAGTCATCTCTCTCACTATTGCCAACAGTAATCATTTTTGAACAAAACCAATCAGCAACCAAGCCACGCATTCCATCTCCTTTTCCATCACCTAACCTCTACTGAAACTCCTCCACCAGGCAGACCTAAACATCACCACTACCCATTACAACCTAGGACCAAACCCAATGCCCAAATTCTACCTCTATCATCACCCCTTACCTTCCAACAACCACAAACAACCAAAAATTCAACCCAACCAAATCACGATCACAATTTACTCTGCAATGTCCTAAAACAGCCACAAATTGGCACCAAACAATAGCTCCAACCGCCCAATTTCTCACAACTAGTTGCCCAAGCCATCCCAGAGATAGCCTTCCACCAACCCAATGCAACCACAACCCCTGCAAAGCTACAAGACTCACCTGCCAGCATCTCCACCACTACCAATTCTCTGTACTAGTCAATCACTCCCTCTCACCATTGCATGAACATTCCCCAAACTGACACTCAAGCCACCATCAAAGGAAAGCTAGCCCAAACTCAACCCAAAATAATCACCATTACACGCTCACAATCAAGCCCAATAAAATTATCGATAGCCATTACCAGTAGTCCAAACCACCACCTCCCATTTTGCTCCCTTTCCTCTGTAATTAACCACCAAACACTACTATCCTTACAATCCAAATCACAGTCCCACAATCGTGACCACAACCCCCAAGCAGCCCACAAAAGACTACCATTCACCACCGCACTCTTTCTCCACCTGCCTCCCCCTCAATCTAGAACCATCACCATCAACAGCAAAATACCAAGCAATCCACTGCCCAAAGTTGCTACACAAACGCCATCATAATCGTGGCGCTGAGCAACGGCTAGAAGCACAAATGCCCATCCCATCAGTTGGCAATGCCATCCTCCTTTGCTAGGCACCTTACCATGGCCAAACCGCCATCGCTTCCACCTCAACTGCCATTATCCAACAACCACTAGCAACCCCCCAAAACCACCATTCCACAATCACAACCCAAATCACCACCATTGGTTGCCAATCATCGTCACTAGAATCTTCTACAGGCTTGACTGAATCTTAGCAATGGTTCCAATGCTTCCATCATCCCAGATGCAAGAATGTTTTCTTGTTCTCTTTTAATTCATTTTACTTAATCAATTAATCAAAGAAGCCCAGATAGGTAATGTATAATTTATGATTGATTTTGGTATTGGGATTTAGGGGCTGAATTGAGAAATTTAGAGATTTTGGTCTAGGATTTGGGAGGATGGAAAGTCAAGTTTGTAAGAAATAGTATTTTTTCGAATTGAAGAAAGAAGCTGAAGAAATAGAAGAAGCAACAGGGAGAGTAAGGGAAGAAACAGAAAGAAAGTAAGGAGATGAGAAGAAGAAGAAGCTGGAAAAATGGAGAGAGCAAGAAAGAGAGCAAATCAGTGAGAGAGATAGAGAGCTGGAGAGCAGGAGATCAGAAGAGAAGAAGAAACTGGGAAAAAAGAGGAAATCGTGAGAGAAGAGAGAAAGGGGGAAAACAGAGAGAACAAAGAGAACAGAGAGAGAAACAGAAGAAGAGAGGGAAGAAATAGAGAAAGGAAGAAAGTGCACAGATGGAGAGAAGAAGAAAGAAAGAACGGTGAACAAGATAGAGAGGAGAAAGATTAGATTCGGGATAAAGAGAATGAGAAAAAGTGAGATTAAAGTTCGGGTGTTTTTTTTAATAAGTGTTTATTTATTAGTTTACTTGGTTTAATCATCTATTTGATAGCAATCTGTTTCTAACTCAATTCAATTTAGTTTTTAAGTGACTCAGCTGGTTAATTGATTATTATTAACTGCATTGGGCATTTTCTTTTTTTGATTATTTTATCATAAAAATAAATATTTATATTACAGCCCTTAGGGTTTTTGAGTGGTACATCATGCCTCCCGAGATACTTTTTTATGGAATTAAGTTCCTTGTAATTACAAATTGACCCCCTAATTTTAATTTCTTTCAATTAGGTATTGATTAAGTGCAATTAGGCCCCTTGAAGTTGCTGAAATTCTAATTTTGCCCCTTATTTTACTTTAATTTGCAAAATTACCCCCCACTTATATTAATTTGTGAATTTGTTCGAATTTATGATTTTGCCCCTCCTAATTTGTGTTAAGTTGCGATTTTTCCCCTAGTTTTCTTTAATTTTGCATTTCTACCCCTAGAATTATGAGTTTTTCTAATTTACTCTTTAAGTTTAATAGGATTTTATTTTTAGCTCTTTACTTGCTAGAGTTTACATTTTACCCCTAGTTTTGTTAGTATTTCACATTTTATACTTTACTCATTTATAAAGTGATATATTGACGTGTGTGTTCATTTTTTTAAGCATTGGTACTATGTCTTCAAAGAGGTACCCCATTACTTGTTAAATTCTCTTTATATGCTCCCCAGGGTTTTTGTATGCTTTATGTGATGTTTTCATTTTAGTTACTTTTGAATTATCTGTTAGCTTTAATAATTTTAATTTTTAATTATTCTAGATTTGTAATAGATAGACCTTTTTCACTGTTTTTGTACTTAGATAGCCGATGTAATAGTTAGATCACTTTCTTTTTCGTATTTTTATAAGTATTTGTATTTAGATAGTAAGTGTAATAGATAGATCATTGTCGTGTCCCAAAATGATTAGCACAGTGGGGTCGTTGATTATCGCGTCCCGAAAGGCGGTCTAGTCCGGTGACCCTTTTTGAAAAGAAAAGCTTTTGGAAAATGTGTGTGTGTGAAAGAAAAAAATCAATTTTAGTAAAAATTTTTTGATTTAGAAAAAATAGTATTTTAGAAGAAAATAAGACCGGGATTAAAAGCGTGACAATTTTGGCCAATTGATTTTGAAAAAGGGTTTTATTTAAAAATGGAGTCGCCACTTGGTACTGAGTTAGGGTGTACCAAGTCACTCAAAAATTATTTAGCAAAAATTAAAATTTTAAAAAAATATTTGAAAACCTTTTTTTGACTCCGGTCTATGAAAAAACGAGAGAAAAAGGTTCGAGAGCCACATTTGAAGAAAGGGAAGGCAAAGGCTCGCACCTAAGGCACCCTTTCCACCTAGCCAAGGCTAGTTGCGAGGTTTAATCAAATTTTTCTAAATTAACCCTAAGTTCTATTGCGTTCTGATGTATCTATATGAATGCAAATCTTGAATCTAAATGTGAATATCGAGAGGGTCGAAATGTCCCGTCGAGGTTTGGTCGGGATTATCATATTAATTGTGAAACCCAAGTCGAGAACTCGAAGGAGTCACGAGTGTCTATGCAAAATGAAATGCAAAAAGAAAAAAAAATAGTAATATAAATAATAAGCGGTTGAAGAAAGTGGGGATGCAACATAACGGGTACGGAAAATTAATAACTCGTGACTGAATGTTCCTACTCATAGAGGGGAGAACGGCATATATGCCACCAGTTCCCACGTAAGTAGACAACTATGTCTAGTCGGATCACACAAATGTCCTAAAAGTCTAAGTAAAAATGCAACTTGAATGTCATGCATTGAATTTTTGTCAAAAATAGATAATAGATAATAAAATATATGCAAATCATGCAAAAATGAAAATTTCCCTTTTCTTTCTGTCTCTCTCGCTCTGTTTCTTTCTCTATTCTCTCTTAGCAGTGTGCGAGAGGATTTCGGGAAGAGGTGAGACGATAACAGAGTTAGTGGCGCAGTGGTAGCAAGGCTGTGATTTTGGGGAACCTTGGGCTGGGATAGTGGCAATTTGATGGCAATTTGCTAGGTGTGGGTGGTGTGTGATAGTCGATTGTAGCTAATTTTGTGGTTGTGTGTTCATGGAGAGATGGCTGTGGTTGACTTTTTAGATGGAATTGAGATTGAATGAAGGGCTGTGAGTGATTATGGTCGTGAGAGTGGTGGTCTACGGTGAAAACTGGGGCTGTGGATTTGACTTTAATTGTGAAATTAAAAGGGTATCTATGATAGGAGAGTGAGTGGTGGTGCATGCTTGTTGACTGGGAATTGGTTGTTTTATGGGTTGGGCATGGTGCTTGAGGGGTGTTCGTGGCCTTTGGGATGTAAAGCTTGGTTGGTTTCATATTGTTATGGTAGGACTTTGAGTAGCTATAGTGGCCAAGAGGGGTAGAATGGTGATGCAAGGTGGATTGGGTGATTTCAAAAGGAATATTAGCAGTGACTTTTGGCAATTTTGGGCTCTTGAGTGCTGGTGCTGGTTGTTTCTTGGGTTGTTGTGGTTCTGTTTTCTTTTGTAGATTGTCAACGGTGGAAATTAGGCTCTGTTTTTGGTTGTTATGTGATTCTTGGGTGACTGGTTGAATGGTGGTGGTTTTGCTGAGATTAGGCTAGATGTGTTTTTAGGGAGAAACTGACGGATTTGTATTATCGACGGTGGTTCCGGATGGAATTGGGGATGTGGTGTTGGTTTATGATGTTCTTCTGTAGGTTTTGGAAGGCGGTGGAAATGGAAAATTTGGTGGAGGCGCTACTAATTGGTTGAGTGGCGATAATGGTAGTATGGAGGAGATGGAGACAGGAAAATTGAACTTGTGGCTATTACTGGAAGCAGAGATGTGGGTGGTGGTTTGTTGGCTACGGCTTGGTGTGTGCCCGAGAAGCAGCGTGGCTGTGAATTTGTTGGGGATTAAGCTATAATGATTGTGCGAGCAAGGGGGGTAGTAGTTTTAGTTGGTGTTAATTTGGCTACGCAGGTGGTGGTTTGGGTTATGTCCAGTGGTCTTGTGATTGTCTGATTTAGAAATATTTCTGGTGAAAATTATGGCTGCTGGGAACTGATTTTGGAGTTTGCTGGAGGTGGACTGGACTGGAGGTAGTCGCTATTGGTAATGGGTGGTTTGGTTTGGCAGGGAATATGGTGATGAACCTTTGATGGGTGGAGCTCCGTTGGATTTGAGTAGAAGGAAGAAAACCTAAAAGAAAGGAAATGAAAGAAACCTAGAAACATAAATTCAGAAATAAAAAATCCAAGAACAAACAAATTCAAGTAAAATCCCAAATAAATGAACATAAACAATCAGATAAACAAAGGAAAATGAAAGAAAAAAATGATGAATCAAAACAAAAATAGAAAGTAATAACTTACTTTTTAAATTTGGCAATAATCTAATGATGAACAGTAAAGACCTTGAAGAAGATGACGATGAACAGTACTTCAAAAATGGAAAAATAGAATGTGTGTGTTTTTAGGTGAAAAAATGAGTGTTTTGATCCTAATAACTAAAAAGAACATGTGTTTGTAGGGTTTTTTTTATCCTCATTTTTCTAATTTTAATGGGGGTATTTATAGAGTTAGTTGTCTTGGTTTACAAGAATACTACAAAATAAAAAAAATGCCACTGGTAATAAAAATTCTAATATTATTTTTTAAAGAAATATTTTTAATCTAAAAATCAAAATTAATACAAAAAAATGATAGTAAACTCCAAAATTTGCCAAAAAATTCAAAATAGATTTCAAAATAAAGGTTAGAGCTTAAAACTGATCAAAACGTGTTCGAGGTGTGAAATGACGATTTTGCTCCTGGACAACGAAAATACACAAAAAAATAGCTATTGACCTTGAAAAATTATAAAAAATTAAAAAATAATTTTAAAACCCTAAAAAAATGCATTTATGACTCAAAAATTGGTGAAAAATGTGTTAAAAATATGAAATAACAATTTTGCTCGTAAACAACGAAAATATACAGAAAAATAGCTATTGGCCTCGAAAAATTATCAAAAATTAAAAATAAGTTTGAAACCCTAGGATATGTATTTATGGCTCAAAAATTGATGAAAAATGCATTAAAAATGTGAAATGATAATTTTGCCCCTACATGCAGTATTTATAGAAAAAATAGCAATCGTTCCCGAAAAAATCAAAAAAATTTAGAGACGTGATCAAAGAATTAGAAAAATAAATTTGGGACCTAAAATGAGCGAAAATAGTGTTCGCGATGCGAAATTACCATTTTGCCCTTGTGCTGGTAAAATATAAAAAGAATATCAATTAAATCTAAAAAAATCATAGAAAATTAAAAATATATGTATGAAAGTAAAAATATGAATTTAAAACTTCAAAGCTAATGAAAAAATATTTACCTGTAAAAATTACTATTTCCCTCATCCGAGACGATCGATTTTGTTCCCCCTTTTTATTTAAAAATTAAAATTTGACCCCAACAAAATATAAACACCTACCCAATGTTTGAAAAATAAATGGTGTGTCAAAATTTGTTTCTTCAATCATTTTTACCTTTTTTTTTCTCATAAATCGTAGCCAATTCCCCTAGTGTAATAGTTAGGGCTTATGTCCTTATATGTTTTACCGCTTTTTTTAGGATTTTACATTTAGAATATCATATTTATATGTTATGTGCTCCTATGTGCCCTTACATGTCTTTATATGCTTATTTGCTTTTGATTTGTGTTTTATTAGTTTAATTATACCGTCACCACACTAGTCCAACACTAGTTGTGGCTTTTCTTGTTTCCCCGCTAGTCTAACGCTAGTGGGAGTTTCCTAGAAAGGGCTAATCCAACACTAGACCCGTAGAGCATTTTAGTGTTAGTTTCACTCGTGTGAATTTTGTCTCATTTCACAACACATTCTCCTTTTTTTATAGTTTTCCATATTTGCATGATTTTTTATATATATTTTATTATTGTTATTTAATTTAACATTTGACAGTGCATAACATCTAGGTTCGCATTTCACTTAGAATTTAGGTTATTTTGTGTGCTCCGACTTGAAATAGTCATCTATGTATGTGGGAAGTGGTGAATTGATAAGCTGTTCCCCCTCCGTAAGTAGAAAAATGTCAATTACGAGTTATTAGTCCTCGTATCCATTATGTTGCATTCCCCACTTTCTTTGACACTTATTATTTATATTATTAATTTTCTTTTCTTTTTGTATTCTATTTTGCATTTACACTCATGACTCCTTTGAGACCTCATTTTGGGTTTCACCATTAATGCGATAATCCCGATTAAGCCTCGACGGAACATTTTGACCCTCCCAAAATTCGCAATAGACTTAGGATTTGCATTCATAGAGACATAGGATTTGCATTCATATAGACACACCTAAACGCGATAGAACTTAGGATAAATTTTGAAAAATTTGATTAAACCTTGCAACTAGCCTTAGCTAGGTGAAATTGGTATCTTAGGCGCGAGCCTTTGTCTTGCCTTTCTTCAAATGTGACTTTCGGACCCTTTTCTCACTTTTTTTTTTCATAGGCAGGAGTCAAAAAAGTGTTTGGAAATATTTTTTCTAAAAATTTTTAATTTTGTTTTGTTTTGTTAAATGATTTTTTCGGGTGACTTAGTACACCCTAATTGAATATCAAGTGGTGACTCCATTTGTTTTAAAATAAAACCCTTTTTCAAAATCATTTGGCCAAAATTGTCGTATTTTTTAGTCCCAGCCTTATTTGTTTTTCAAAATACCATTTTTCCTAAATAACACTTTTTCACTAAAAACTCAATTTTATCTCACACATGCACACGGTTTTTCTGAAAACCTATCTTTTCGAAAAGGATCACCGGACCAGACCGACTTTTTGGGGCGCGATAGTTAAGACCCCACCGTGCGTCATTTAGGAGCACAACAATTTTAGCTCAACTTCACCATCTTCAATTGCATCTTGAATGAAATGGTGCTTAAATGGCAATGTGGCAAGTTCTACTATGATGAACTGGGTTTTTGGCAATTTCAACGGTTGATTTGTTGTAACATAACATCACTGTAACTTGCTTTTGCTTTTGGCCAATATCTTCAAGAATTCAAGCCAAATGACTTGTGATGTTGCCAAACTTGCTGAAACATATTTAACTTCAACAGATGATTGTGCCATGCTTTGTTGATTCTTTGATGCCCAAGAAAATACTCCCGAACTAAGTGAAAAACAATAGCCTGAGGTGCTCTTCATATCATCACGACATTTGCCTCAATCATTATCACACTAACCATGCAAGTTTATAGGAACTCCTTTGCTGAATTTGATACGATAGTTGAGTGTCCCCTTGATGTATCTTAATACTTTCTTGGCTACTCCAAGATGTAATAGGGTGGGATTGTGCATAAACCTTGACAATAAACTTGAAGAAAACATGACATCCGGTCTTGTAGCTTTGAGATAAAGCAAATTTCCCACCAAATTTCTATACAAAATAGAGTCAACTTTCTTTTCACCATCTTCTTTGATGAGTTTTTCACTCACAACAAGTGGTGTAGCCATAGGTTTGCAATCAGTCATACCAAATTTCATAGGAACATTTTCTGCACGTTTCTTTTGACAAATAAAGACCCCATCATCATATTAATAAATCTCAAAGCCAAGAAAATGACGTAGTAATTCCATATCATTTCATCATGCCTTTCTTAAAATCAGCAATCATCTTCTCATTGTTACCAGTGAAAAGCAAATCATCAACATATAAAGTAGCAATAAGAATGTTTGAGCTACCTTGAGTCTTCATATACAATGTTGGCTCATTCTTGCTTGTCTTGAATCCTTGTTCCATGAAGTAAGAATCAATTTGTCTATACCAAGCCCTTGGAGCTTGTTTCAACTCGTACAATGTCTTTCCCAACTTGTATACTTTGTCTTCTCTTTTTTTGACAAAGCCTTGAGATTGTTGAACATACACCTTTTCCATCAATTCTCCATTAAAAAATGTAGATTTGACATTAAGTTGGTAGAGATTCCAACCTTTCTGGGCTGCCATGACAATGAGAGCTCTAATTGTGTCAAATCTTGCAACTGCTACAAAAGTTTAATTGTAGTCAATTTTGGGCTATTGTGAATAACCCGTAGCAACAACTCTTGCCTTCTTCTTTTGAATTGAGCCATCCAACTTTAGCTTGGATTTGTAAATCCACTTGACACCAATGATCTCCTTGCCTTGAAGCTTCTCAACTAGCTTCCAAGTCTTGTTCTTTTCAATTGCATGAATATTCTCTTCCATTGTCTTTCTCCAATGTTTTTCTTCATGTGCTTCTTTAAAAATTTCTGGTTCAAGAATGCAAAAGTTACATCTTATATAAACATCGGTCAAACTCCTCATTTTCTTTGGAGTTGAGCTTGGAGAACTCGAGCTTGAATTTGGAGATGGACGTGGACTACTTGTTGGAGTTGAATGATCATGACTTGCTTTTTCATTTGCTGAATTTTCTTCTTTTTCATAATGCTAAACGACCTACTTAACAATCTTTTTCTTCTCCCAATTCCAAGCAGCATTTTCATCAAACAAAAGATCTCGACTAATGATGATTTTGTTAGTCTTTAAATTAAACAATCTATAACCTTTAGACTTGGAACTATAACCAACAAAAATACATTTTTCACTTACTTCATCAAGCTTGTACCTCTTTTCTTTTGGAATTTGAGCATAGCAAATGCTTCCAAAGACTTTCAAGTGTTTCACCGATGCTTCCTTCCACTCCATGCTTCAATTGGAGTTTGATTCAACAAGGCCTTTCGTGGGACTTCGATTGAGTAAATATACAGCTGTATAAACAGCTTCAGCCCAAAATTCCTTTGGCAAACCTTTGTCATGTAGCATAGATTTTGCCATCTCCATCACGGTTTGGTTCTTTCTTTCGGAAACTCCATTTTGTTGTGGTGTGTAGCCAACGGTCAGCTGCCTTTCCACATCCTTCATCTTCACAAAATTCTTGGAATTTATTTGAAGTGTACTCCTTGCCACGATCACTCCTTAACATCTTGATATAGTGACCACTTTGCTTTTCAACAAGACTTTTGAACTTCTTGAAAATTGAAAACACTTCGGATTTTTCTTTCATGAAATAAACCCAAGTCATTCTTGAAAAATCATCAATGAAAAGAATGAAATACTTGTTACCTCCATGAGAAGTTGTTCTCATAGGTCCACAAACATCCGTATGAACTAGCTCCAATATTTTCTTGGCTCTCCATGCAACGCCTTTAGGAAATGGTTGCCGGTGTTGTTTTCCAAGTGCACAACCTTCACAAACTTCATGTTTCTCCTCAATCCTTGGTAAGCCATACACCATCCCTATTTGTTGAAGTACTTTGAGGCTGTGAAAATTCAAATGGCCATACCTCTTGTGCCACAACCATGAATCTCCATTGACATGTGCTTTCAATGCTTGATTTCACTATATTTGAAGTTGATTGGGAAACTTCGATTGGTTTGCATTTTGATTTTCATTACAAGCTGTCTACCATCCTTTTTGTCATAGATACAACACTCATAATTATCAAAAGTTAAGTGCATATTTATGCTCAAGAAGCTGTCCAAGACTCAATAAATTTTGATCCAAATCAGGTACAAATAAAACATCACGAATGAACTTCGTACCTTGCTTGGTTTGGACTCCAATGGTTCCAATCCTTGTGCTTGAGCTATGACTCCATTTCCCATCTTCACTTCAGTTTTTATAGATTCATCCAAGTCCACAAAAATGGTTTTATCTCTTGTCATGTGATTGCTACAACCACTATCAAGGTACCACACATCATGCTTGATCTCAGGTGGCCATGTGACAAGCATAGAATAAACTTCCTTCACCTTGTCTTTCTTCCGAAAATTGTGCTTGTTGATTGGCCTTGAATCTGCAATCTTTTTAAGGATGGCCAAATCTTTTGCAATAGTAGCACTTTGGTTTGTCTTTGTGCCAACAATCTTTCTCAAGATGGTTGTTCTTGCCACAATGGTTGCAATGCTGTGAATTTTCAGCATTAGAAGCTCTTTGAGGGTTGTTTCTTCCTCTTCCTCTTGAATTCCTGCCTCTACCTCTTCCACGGCCATATCTACCACCTCTTTGTGAGTCTCCTCCTCTTTGGTAGCAGCTAGAGGAATCTCCTTCATTAGTTTTTGGGCTGAAATTCAGCTTTGATTGAAAAGCACTCTCAATAGATTTTTCAGCATGTCTAACCATTCTTCTCTCATGAGCTTTCAAGGATCCCATCAACTCTTGAACACTCAATGATGAGATAGTCTTTTGTCTCTTCAATTATGGACACCATGGGATCAAATTTTGGGGGTAAACTAACAAGAATCTTCTCAACAATTCTGCTATCACTAATTTCTTCACCAAAAGTCTTCATTTCATTTACAATTTTGGTGATCTTTGTGTAGTAATCTTGAATATTTTCAGCATCACTCATCTTTAAATTTTCAAGATCTCTTCTTAGAGTTTGAAGAGTAACATTCTTTACCTTGAGATTCCCTTGGAACTCCTTTTGTAGAGTCTCCCATGCTTCCTTGGCTTGTTCGGCTCCCATGATTCTTGAGAAGATATCCAGACTCACACCTTGCTTGAAGTATGACAGAGCTTTTGCAACCTTCTTCCTATGCTACTTGAGTGCCTTTAATTCTTGATTGGTGAGACCATCTTCATTTTCTGGTTCTTTGTTAGCCATTCTCTACATATTCCCACAACTCTTGTGATCTTAAAATTGTTCTCATTTTTACAAACCAATGGTCATAATGCTCACCGGAGGATATGAGAATTGGAAGTGTCACGCCCCGTGCTCGGGACATAACACCGCCGTGACCAGGCTAAGCTGAGTCACAGGGCTCAAAAAGTCAAAGTATCTAACCTAAACATTCCAAATATTACACATGCAAAGCCATTAACAATATCCCAAGTCGAGTAATAACATTAGGTACAAGTACATTGTCATCCAATATCATAGTATTCAGATCTCCAAGTACACAATTCCAAATGTCTATCATATTCACTAGAGTCTTAATCTAACAAGCATGGTACAAACATGATCTAGGTACATGAATACAAACCACTACTAGCTTACTAACATCTAATTACCTTGTTTCTTCCAAGTGCTAATTTGCCCTTCTCTACATTTCACCTGCCACTGCATGTCAAAAGGAAAGGGGTGAGTGACAAATCACTTAGTAAGTGGCAAAAGCATCACCTTGTGGCTTGAATGTGTCATACATATAGCTACGTTCAAAACACATAGATAATAGCTCATATAAATACGAAAGAGCTACATAATGCACAATCAATCACGAATCCAATATCAAATATCAAAACGGGACAATGCACTCAAGCAAAGCAACATTGCATTCAAACAAAGGCTCAATTCATTCAAACAAAACCCTAGATATCCAGTCATTCACTATATCCCGGTTGCCCGGTCATACTGACTTTTACCCGGTCAGTTCAGTCAGATTGACTTTAACCCGGTCAGCTCGATTAGATTGACTTTAACTCGGTCGGCTCGGTCAGACTGACTTTACCCGGTCAGTTCGGTCCTATTGACTATCACCCGGTCAGTTTGGTCACTCATTTAACATTATAACATCATACATGCACATATTCACTTCATTGTTCAAATAATTCATTTATATCTTATATTGTCAAATCAAAGTAAAAAGAGAATATAATCACAATCAAGCCATTTAATATAGCAAATATGATTTCAAAACAATCGTACTTTGACAATATAGTTTTCCAAAAATCCAAGGGATACAAGTTCCACTTACCTCGGTCCAAGCTAACTCAATACTCCGTGAAGGGTTGATTGTGTTCTTCGCCTAAAACATACAAATAAACAATCCAATTATACACTAGTACTATAAAAAAACAATAGTTAGCGCTTAACTCAAGACTCTGCATGCAAAACGAGACAAAAGTCAACATAAGAAAGCGATCGCGCGTGGACCAGGATGATCAGTGCCTATGAATCACTAGGAGACACCCGCGGCTCCCAAAAGGTTGAACCGCGGGTAGGTAGTGCCCGAGACATGACCGCGGTTGGCCTGGCTTGACCCGCAGCTCGCACCCGCGAGCTTGGCCGCGGCCACGGTCAGATGCTTGGTCACTCTAGCCGCAGTTCTAATCGTGGGCACGGTTGGGGTCGCGGCTGGCACCCGGACTGAACTTGCAACGAGATTTTTCCACACCCAATACTCTCCAACTTCATCCAACATCATCAAATCACCAGATCAACTCCAAACTAGCATATTAAGTCAACAAAACAACATATAAACACCATATACTTCACAAAACATGAATCACACCCATAAATCACACATTAACCCTCAAATATACTACACTCACTATGAAAATCAACCACCCCATCTCATACCCCTTCACTACCTATACCTAGCACAAGACCATAAAGCATAAACTACTCTAAAACTCCCATTAATCATCCAATGAATACATTACACCCTATAATAAGCAAAGACCCAAGAATGTGAGGTAACATTTGGAAAAATCGCCTTAGCTGGGAAGATTGAATTGAAGCCTCAAGATTTCCCTACTTGCTTCTCCTTGAGAGAGGCCCTTCAATATCTTCTTCAAGTATAGGAAGAGAAAAAGGAGAGAACATGTTAGAGACAAATAAAGAACTCAGGAGAAGAAGAAGAAAAAAGATGAAGAAGGGAAAAAAATGCCCTAGGTCTATTTGGGCAAAAGGACAATTTGTCAAAATTTTCCTTAAGTCCCTCTTGAGTTTTCAAATTGCATCTTCACCCAAATCACGCTAAATTACAAGAATGTCCCTGAAGATCCTTGGTATTACAGGAGGACCATCGCTAGTATGATTGACCATCTTGTATAGTTGAAAATCATTTAGAATTTTTTGGTTTTAAATGATGAGCAAGGTTGTGGAACCTTTTTTCTGATACAAATTTTGTAGGGTGTTAGGACAAGAATTGAGAAGATTATTTTTGAAGCCAAGATTAATTCATTGATTCAATTCCTTCCCACTCTACATCATCTTGATACATATACCTCATTTATAATTCAATACATCATTCTAGATTCATTGGAATTCTTAGAGAAAATTTTGCACTAATAACTTGCCAACTGACTGATAATACTAATCACATTAATCAAATCATCTTACTCTACACAATGACAAACTCTCTGTTAGGACACTCCAAGCAACTCACCACATATTATTTTGGACACTAAAATGATATTGAATAAGACAGCACTGACGTAATTTTGTTGCAATTGTTGACAAATCTTCCACCATGCAGAGTCAATACAGCAGCATAAATTGAGGGATGATGTTGACACACAATTGTTGAAAAATTGAGACGGTGGAATCACGCCTAAATCCAACACAATTGATGTGCAATTTAGACATTAAGTGAAATGAGGAAAAATGTTCCTCATTGTAGGATAGCTAGCAGTATAAATAGGGGTGTTTGTTCGGTCATTTGAGTATCAAGAGCCCAATGAGTAAAACAGAGAAACAAAGAGCTCTAAGTGTTAGTGAGTGTTTTAGTGTGTAATTTTGATACTCAGCTAAAAGAGTTCTCAAATTAATATCGAGTGTTGTGTATTTTTTGTATTTGAGAGAGTTATTTTCCAGTTGTTTAGTAAACAATTGTTCCGCTATTAATAAATTTTGCCTCCCTAATTCCTGGATTTAATCCAAGAAATGAGACATTCTGTTATATGCTAAGCTAACAATTTGAGGGTAACATCACCTAATGGATTGAGGTGAGAGGTAAACGAAAATGCCACACTGGAGGATCAGACAATTCATTCGCTTTGATCAAAAGGCAGTGGCATACACCATTTCATGGAGTAAACTATCTTAGAAATGCATATAGGAGGGAAATTCTGTCGTGTACAAGTCTTTAGCAAGATGGTGAACTACAATGATCAAAAGCAGTGATACACTCCATTTCGTGAGGTCAAAAGTATCTTAGAAAGGGATCCTAAAATAAGTTACAAAATATTTGCAAGTTCGAGTCATTCTGTTTTTCTCCCTACCCTACTTATTTCACATTTCCTCTTGTACTCTCAACGGATTTGTTGCTTATTGATCTTTAGAGATTACTTGCTGGAGATATTTCAAAGATTTTTGGAGATTTAGGAATCCCATGAACTAGAAATCAAAATTGTCCTTGGTAACAACTTGTATGTACTTTCGCAACGGCCCTTTTTCATCCTCACTTGCAATGGTACGTTTGATCTTCATGACCGGAATCAAGACCTGAATATAGTGTAACAAATACTTAAATTAGAGTGTGATTACAATAGTTTGGAGCACTAAAACTGAGACCGTACCAAAAGTGTACCTTGTAATATGTTCTGAGAAGCTTTCCTGTCGGAGATCTAAGTTTAATAGACCTCTCGCTGCGGCTTATTGATCAGAATATAGCCCAAAACAAAAGTTCTTCAAATTGTATAGCTGGTACACAGTTAGTGCACTAATTTATGCTCGACGTACTTCTGAAGCATGTTCAGCAAAATTTTTTTTTTCAAGGTCGACGTGCTCACCGAGCACGTCGAGGTCAGGTTCCAGCTGACCAACCTGATCGAAACTCTTTTTTTTTTAATTTAAAAGTTGAAAATGTTTTTTGGTTTTGAATAGAAATTAGATTATTTTTTCCAAGGGTTTAGGGTTTATGGTTAAAATTTGAGTTTAGGGTTTAGGGTTTAAGAATTTAGGATTTGGGATATAGGTCTAACTAGTCAAACATATAAATCTTCCTTAAAAACCCTAATACTAAACCATAAACATTAACCCTAAACCCTAAAATAAAAAATCTTAATCATATACCCTTAAAACAAATTTAAAGTTTAGGGTTAACATATTTAGTTTTTAGAGTTTAAATTTAGTATGTAGGGTTAACATATTTATATGTTTGATTAATTAAAATTGGCGATTTTTTTTATATGTTCAATTAATTAAGATCGTTGAATATTTTATAAATGATTTTAAGAATTTTGAACTTTAGGGTATAAATTTAGTGTTTAGGATTTGAGATTTAGGGTTTAAATAATCGAATATACAAACCCTCTCTCAAATCCAGCCTCAAATTTAGTGTTTAGGATTTGAGATTTAGGGTTTACACGGTACTGAAGCCAGCATGGAGATGAGTCACTCTACAGCCTTGGGTGACATGGCATCTACTTCACTATTGCCATAAAGTATCTCAAGTTAAAACCCCAGTACACGTGGTCGCATTTTACAATAGAGCGAATATTACGTCAATTTTTTCTGAATTCCAAAGTGAGAAAAAAAGAAAGAAAAACAGCTTTTTACTTTTTGAAATAAAAGCCTGCATTTCAAACCCCCCCCTCCCCCCGGGTCCCCACCCAAAAAAAAAAAAAATCCTTCCCCCATTTTAATTTGTAGATATTCTAATTAATTTTTTGGAAGATTCTACATTTCCATTACTTCATAGTAACTTCATGTGAATCTATTCACTAAAAATACTATGGTATTATAGTGTCAAATTATTAGCTATAAATGCTTAAGCAACTAAAAAATAGGTGATACCATACCTTAAAGGTACGTAAAAGTTTTGTATAGTTTTTATTAAAATTTCCAAACAAAACGTATCTTATGAAAGTGGAATGGTAAAATTGTGTAATTACTTCTCTTCATCGTCCTATCACAGATGTCATTCGGACAAGGAATATCTGTTATGATAAGAATTTATAGATATAAATAGGTAATCAATTGAATACCTAGAAAGGATATACACGGAAAATTTATAGCATGCAGCTTTTTAATTCAAATGGTTATCAAATGGCTTTATGATAAAGATTTAGTGGGAAAGTTAAATTTAACAACCATTGTAGCTTCAAATTCAAGTGTTCACATCTACTTGATAGGTTTGCTATGTAAACTTCCCACATGCAAGTCAAAAATCCACATAGGGCCAACTGTATTCTAATACTTATCTGGATTCCCTCTAGATCCCATTTTTCATGCTTCCTTTTGTTATCTTGCATTCTAGATCTTCATTTTGAGGTGTAAAGACATTATCAGTTGTAGTTGTAGGCCATGCACACCAAATTTCTTGTGAAAATTTATTGTGTCATCTTTTGCTCAAGCTTCCGTTGCCAGTTGTCTATTTTAGCTACAGTTTAACTAGGACGACCAACTGAAAAATTCTTGGGGCCGACTAGCAAGAATATTTTTGAAGTTGAATATATAAACTGTTAAAAGCAACAACACCCCCCCCCCCCCCCCCCGGGTGGAACTTACATTCAAGTTGCATTTTATACCTTTGAACAAATTTAATATGCATATTAATGTTCCTATAACCTTGGGTCAACTAACATAAAATGACATCATCCTTTTTATTTGTAAATTGTCTAATATACCTTTAGTAAAATAATAACCGGTATTTGTAATTGCCAAAAGTAGGTAAATTGTCTAATATACCATTAGTAAAATGATAGCCGGTATTTGTAAATGGTCAAAAGTAGAAGCATTGCGTCGATAACTGAGAGAAGTGAGTATTTTTGTTAAATTCCTATTATAGTCATATTTTTATTAAATTCCTAAAATATGTATAATTTCTTATGATAAGATTATATTTGTTAAATTCCTATTATAGTCATATTTTTGTTAAATTCGGATCATCAATAAAATTTGAGTCAAAGTTAGACCAAGTGGCTGTTCTTGTGGGGAAGTTATTTGAAACTTGTGAAGGTTGTTGAAAACTAGTGCGTAGGCGTTTTTTTTAATTAAATTGTTGTTGAAATGGCTTGAATGCTTTGGGCTTAATTATATGTATTAATTGTTATATTTTCTTTTTAATAAGTTTTTTTCTTTCTTTTTAGTAAGTTTTTTTTTTGTCAAGAAGGCTTAAATGCTCTAGGATTAATTAAAAAATTAATTACATGTGCTATATTTTCTTTTTCATAAATTATTTGTTGAGAAGACCTAAATGTTCTGGTATTAATTATACGTATTAATTGTTACTTTTAAAAAATTGCTTCTGGAGAAGGCCTTGATCTTCAGAACAAATATTTCCCCCTTAGCAATAGCATCCCGAATGAAGTGATATTTCTCATCAATATATTAAATGTAGTACACAAGACTGGTACACAAAACAAAGGCTGAAATCGAACGAGTAGAAAACTACAAGTATTAAAGTATTCATCAAGAAGTTTTTGACTCACATGTTGCTTGGCCTATTAAGTAAACATTTTATACAAAATATACGCCTGTTGAATCTTAGAGCTTCTGAAAAGTAGCCAGCCATGTTGTTGATAAGAAAGATCAGATGTTATCCAAGACCAATATGTATTACAGCCACGCTTTTAGTTGCAACTCTGACGTGTAATACCTTAGATCAACGACCTTTGCACATGTATTAGAGGTAAAGTTGCACCGCAAAGAAAAATTCCAGCTCAGAAAGTTCCAATAAAGTAATTGCACATAATCAGATATAAGGAAAAATTATTGACTGATGTTCGTTGAGATTGGATGATTGGAAAGCTGATGACATAGCCACCAGAATTACAATATTGAGACCAGAAAGCAAAGAGATTTGCAACAGAAAATTCTAAAGCCCTTCATTTTCTTATTAGACAGATATTAGTTTCGTGTCTTTATATTTATTTAAATCTCGAGATGGCATTTCAAATTGCTTGAAGTTTAGAAATTGAAAGGGTCATATGGATTAGTTTATGAATAGAGATGTTCAGGTTTGTTCCTTAGGATCATTTTCTTATTAGACAGACGGTTTGTTCCTTTGTATTCATGACATAGAAGTGATGTTGGAATTGAATGTAAATGCATATAAGGAACTCAAAACCTACATATGCAATTTTCTGTAAATAAAAGTATTTTACGTTCCTTACCATACTGCAAAATGTTGGACAAATTTCATGCTTCAGAACTAGATATTTACCTTTAGTTAAAGGAAGCATTATAACTGGAGATCTACGAATGACTTTGTCCACCTCAAGAATAGATTCCCATATCTTAAAATTAAATAAAACAGTTAGACATTCTTTTCCTAAAATGCATTTTGGCAATGACTGATTTGTGTGTTGTTTTCAATGACTCAAAGCTGAGTCATACAACTAAAAGTCAGGGTCCAACAACTACCTTTACCCCTATAAATATTGCACAAAATGAAAGTACAAACATCCCTCAAAACCCTCTCACCAATAGAAGTTGATTGGCTTCACAGGTTGCTGTATTAAAAAATTAACGCCATGGAGAACTATCTATCTAAGCAAGTAATTAGAATTTCAAGCAGCTCGGCTGGATGCTTGCTTGACAGGCCAATGAAGAGGCTATTATCTGATAGTCATTATGCTGATTCTTCCAAAACCGCACGTGGTAAGTCCTCAAATCAGTTCATTCTCATCAAGGATCAATTGCTAAATCTATCTTGAACGTTTCCGGTAACGGATTTTCTTGATGCAGGAAAAGGAGGTTCAGTTGTCAGTAGGATGAATAAACTGGGAACAAAAATGGACACTTTTGCACAAGGCATCCGAGAGCATGGTAAGTACATATTTATTTGAAATTTATTAGTTAAGACAACCAGCTAGGCAACACTTCAATAGGTTTGGTCTTGTTTAGTGGTGTAATACCAAAAATAATCGAATCAATTCTTCTAATCATCAGTTCATCAGCACAAGGATGATCAGGCATGCATCTATTAAGATGTCGATTACTAAAGCCTTGATATCCATTATTTTGCAGTAAGGTTAGCACCAAAGTTGAGCGAAACAGTGAAGGGGAAATTGAGCTTTGGAGCTAGAATTCTTCAAGTAGGAGGAGTGGAGAAGGTGTTTAAGCAGCTCTTTAGTGTTAGAGATGGTGAGAAGCTGATGAAGGCCTCTCAATGCTATTTATCAACAACCACTGGTCCAATTGCTGGTGTAATTTTTATTTCAACTGATAAGGTTGCATTCTGTAGCGAGAGACCAATCAAACTTGTTTCTCCAGCTGGAAAACTGCTCAGAATCTATTATAAGGTCACAATTCCTCTGAGAAAGATAAAGCGAGCTAACACAAGTGTGAATGTGAAAAACCCATCACGGAAGTATATGGAAGTTGTTACAAGTGACAATTTTGAGTTCTGGTTTATGGGATTGCTGAATCAACAAAAGACCTTGAAATGTCTTCAGCAAGTGATATCTGATCTGAAGCTTATTCGCTGAAAAACTTGGTGAAGAATTGCTTCAGCAAGGTTTTGTTACGCTCTGTTTGGCAACATGTAAATATGTAAATGGAAGATAAGGATAGTGAGGCAAACTGTACAGTTTTTTTATCGGAAAATGTTATGGTGACAGTGAAGTTAGGCGACTAAGTATGAGTTTTCTCAAGGATCTTGGAACTCGTTGATATTTTACTACTTTATTGAGAAAATTTACCATTTATTTACTGTATTATCTAACTCCGTGGCACCACCATAGTTTATTATCCATGGTCCAGTTGGTTTGATGAAAGATTTTACCGAATATTTGGCTGAAGAAGTGTAAAAATTATTTTATAGCCTGTCTGGTACTGCCCTTTGTTACCTTAGTGCATCATACCTCAAATTTTGGATTGTGACGTTCAAATTCTTATGATATTGGTGTTTGCTTAACTTCTTTGAAGAATCTGAGTTTAAAAAGAAAATGCTTTCAAATGTCTCTTGGGATTTAACGATATTATTAATCCTACTACAAGTATGGGTTTTGATGATTCTCCCAACATATTTGATTTGGTAATTGAATAGATATCATTTTCCCTAAAAGAGTTAATGAATTTGATAAAATAATATTTTAGAGGGAATCATAAAAATTCTAATTAATCACTTTCATTATGATTAAACCATAGTGATAACTATTTTTCAAATACTAATAATAGGTGCCATTGCTATTAACACATGTTCTCCTAAACCAAACGCCCCTTTAAATTATTTAATTATCACTTCACCTCAAAAATAAAGGGACATTATCTAACCATTCGCAAGCAGACTATATTGCATAAAGGGGGTTGTCATGCCCCAAAAACTGGTAAGACAACTGCCATGTATCCAGGTAATTATCTCATAAGATTAAACCTGAGTCGTCTGCACTACAACAATAACTTAAATTAAATTACTATATGACATGTCAAAATAATTTCAAAATAGTCAGCTCCTTTAAAAATAAAATTTCTAAAATCTCATACTTAACAAAAACTTTGAAATTCCTTCAGACAAATACCCTAGACAAAACTTAAAATATGTCTCCTCAACATTAGGCAAGACACCATCATTCCTCCAGTATTAGTCCAAATGAAGAACCAACGATCGAGTCAGCCCTAAAAGCCTCCCCCACCCCCCCTCTCTTTTTCTTGCTTCAAAAAGATCACTGAACTCACAAAAATGGTTACTTATGGTGATTTTTTCACTGAACAAGCAGCTGACCTCATTTGGCTTAATCGCAAAATTTGAAAGAATAATCATAAGTAACTATTTTTGTGAATTCAGTGACATTTTATAAACCAAAAAATGTTTAATGATCAAAATTTTACGATCGAAATAATTTAATGGCCGACAATGTCTATATATATATATATATATATATATATATATATATATATATATATATAGACATTGTGGCGTGACCTCATAATTAAGCATGTAACCAAACCCTAATGCAGTTGGACCAAGTGGTGAAATTGAATAACAATTTTACTCAAGTAGCTCAACAAGTATTATTTTTTAAATTAATTACTCAAGTTTATATAATTACATTAAAATTTTTAACATTGAACATAGTCATAAATGTACACATGGAATCACATTAAACACCGCATTAATAACCACATAGATGACTTGGGTTGCGAGTCGAGCTTAACCTCCGGGGTCATACTTCACCCTTTTAACCTGGGTTACGGCCAAACATTGGTCGCTGCAGCCAGTTTCGAAACAACCACAATTAACACATACAGCTAATCCCATAAAGTATAGGCCTTCTCAACAACCAATATATTAACAAAACATAACAATTTAAACATATAATAATTAATTTCCAAGCATTTAGGCCTTCTGCAGAAGCAATTTATTAAAAAGAAAATAACAATTTAATATATATAAGTAATACCAGAACATTTAGGTCTTCTCAACAAAGAATTTAATAAAAAGAAAATATAAAAGTTAACACGTGTAATTAATTTCATAATTAATTCCAGAGCATTTAGGCCTTCTTAACAAACAATTTATTAAAAAATGTAACAGTTAATACATACAATTAAGCCCAAAGCATTCAAGCCATTTCAACAACAATTTAATCATAAAAAAAAAGACTACGTACTTGTTTTCAACAATATGCACAGGTTTCAAATAACTTTCCCACAAGAACAACCACTTGGTCGAACTTTGACTCAAAATTTATTGATGATATATATTTAACAATATATGACTATAATAAAAATTTTAAAAATATAATCTTATTATAAAAAATTATGTATATCTTTCAGGACAAATTTTGGTTAGAAATAAGGCTACTCATCTCAACTCCCAGCTATCAACGGAATGATTCTAACTTTCACAATTTGTAAATACTGGTTATTATTTTAGTAAAGGTATATTATACAATTTACAAATAAAATGGATTATGTTATTTTAAGTTAGTTGACCCAAAGTTATAGGAACAATGTGCATATCAAAATTTGTTTGAAGGGATAAAAATGCAACTTGGGCGCAAGTTCATGGGGGTTTTGGTGCATTTAATCCATTAATATATTCAACTCTAAAAGTATTCTTGGTAGTCGGCCCGAAGATTTTTTCAATTGGTAGTCTAATAGGGTGTTTGATAACACAACTTAATGCTGAAAATTAATGTATTAAGAGCTTTTTGAATTCAGTGCGTTTGATAACGAAATTCTTTTATCACTTAATATATTAAGCACTTATTTAATTTGTACACAAAATTTTAAGTGAAAAATTTTCACTTAATTTGCTAAATTTTGATATTCTTTCCCTCCCCTTATCAAACACACACATACACACACTCACCCATGCACACACATATACATACTCTTTATCACACGCACGCACTCTCTCTATCACACATACACACACTTTCACACAAACACACTCTCTCCCATCCACTCTCTCTCTCTCTCTCTCTCTCTCTCACATACACACACACACACTCTCTCTCTCTCTCTCCCCACATAGTTTTTCTTGCACACATGTACATATTTTCTTGCATAGACATTTCTGCACACGCATAGATTCACATATATATTTTCTATCTCTCATATGCACGTGCACATATTTTAATTTTTCTCTTCTCACATACTGATATAAATTTTTACATGTATACATATACTTTCTCTCACACACATAAATACACTTATTCTCTATTTCTCATTAACAAACAATATCTTTCTTTCTCATATACATTATCAATAAATTATTTTAAATTTTTAAGATAAAATATTTATATTTATGAGAGGAGATATTTAAATTTAGTGAATATATTCAATTAATTATCAAACAGGTAAAACTTTATAATTCAGCAACTTAATACTTTTAGCGCTTAAATTTCAGACTTTAGACTTCAGATTTTAGTTTTTAGTTTTACCAAATGGTACCTAAGCTAAACTGTAGCTAAAATAAACAATTGGCAATAAAAGTTTGAATAAAAGATGACACAATAAATTTCAACAAGAAATTTTGTGTGCATGGCCTACAACTACAAACTGATAATGTCTTGACACCTCAAGATGAAGATCTATAAAGCAAGATAACATAAGGGAACATAAAAGATGGGATCCAGATAAGATTTAGGAGACAATTCATCCAATGTGGATTTTGACTTGCATGTGGGAAGTTTACCTGCCAAACCTGTAAGTATATTTGAACACTTGAATTTGAAGTCACAATGGTTGTTAAACTTAATTGTACAATCAAATCATTGTCATAAAACCATTTGATAACCTTTTGATAAAAAGCTGCATATTATAAATTCTCCGTGTATATCCTTTCTATACGTCTAGTTGATTACCTATTTATATATCTATAAATTAAGATTTTTATTACATTAATATCTCAATTATACTCCAACTATCAATTTAGTCCTTATCCCACGTTTGATATGCAGGAATGGGACAAAATGGAAAGCCCACCATGAACGCCTTTCTAGGCTGAATGAACTGAAAAAAAAAATTTCAGTCTATTATTTGGTAACCCAAATCAGAATGAAGTGCATTTCTTTTTCAATGTTTGGTATAATTCTATTTAGGTTGTCACGCCTCGTGCCCCGGGATGTGGCACCGCCGTGCCTAGACTACGCTAAGGCACAAGGCTCAAAAATCCAAAAATCTAAACAATTATCCCAAGATAACGAATAAAGATAAACATTGATCTCAAATTATCCAGTTTCAAGATTATATAAATACCAAATATTACAATTCTCCAAAATAATAACTTTCAACTTTGAAATACACAACCAAGATTCTAACATTCTAGAATCCCAAAACACATCCTAATTTAACATGCCAAAGACTAACAAAACAACTATATTACTACAACTAGCCTTACTCCACATCTTCTAAGGCAAAGGTTCCAATAGCTAATCCAAATCCTTGAATCCAAAATCATCCTTCTCTGCGTATAAAAACAAAAGGGGTGAGTGAAAACTCACCCAGTAAGTGGCACAGGTATCACTTTATTGGCCTGAGTATGTTACATTTACATATACATTTTTATCATTCAAATGATCATTACTTTAATCACAATTCGTTCAAATAAATGTGGCCCACATAACATTTCATATAGCTACTAAAGAAAGAGCTCAAGTAATAAAGCACATTGACCCTGGATATCCAGTTGTTAACTACAACCCGATTAACGCGGTTCAAAACAATAAGCTAACACTCTCCGGTTAGCGCGGTCAAAGATCAAACATCAAACATCAATTTAAGGAACTAGTCCCGTCAATAGTTACTCTACACTAGAGCTCGATCACAAAACATTCATTCATTCATATTTGACCACATTTACATATCCATGGAAATCATTAACATATACATACTCATGCCATTTTACATATGCAAAATAATTTGTAAAACATCATTCTAACAAATACATTTTAAAAAGTGCAAAGGATACGGGTACTACTTACCTCGGTCCAAGCTAATCAATTAATCCAAGATACTATCACCGTCTTCATCTAAAACACATAATCAAACACTTAATTACACACTAATCCTGTGAAGAAATCGCAATTGAAGCTTAACTCTAAATCTAAGACGCAAAGCAAAACGAAACGGTGAGGAAAGGCCGATCCACGCTCGTGGATCAGAAGAGGTCACCCGCAGCTCGCTTGCAAAGGCCCAGTCGCGGGTAGGGAAAACTGAGCCGCGGCCGCGACTCGCTATCCACGGCACGGACAAGGCTGCGGCCGCGGATAGAGGACTGCTCCTTCCAGTCGCGGTTCCAACCGCGACACGGCTGGTGCCGCGGCTGGCACCCGAAAGCGAACTTGCAACCCCAACTATCAACATTCAACCATCCAAATCTCACCAATCACAACCCAAACACTCAATCCAACTCCAAATGGTACCATAAGCCAAGAAAACATCATATATGCACAATATACTTCACAAATCATAGTTTACCACCAAAATCATATATTAATCCCTCAACACTTTTCACTCAAATCTACCATTAATCAACCCTCCAACTCACACACACTCACTCCTACCACAAAGCACAAACTCATAGAAGCATAAGCAACCATATAATCCTCTAATTATGCACTAATTGCTTTAACTATTATCTTAAGGAAAACCCATATATAGTAAGGTAAAATGGGAGAAGAAGAATACCTTAATTGGTAGGATGTTGGGTTGAGCTTCAAGTTTCCTCTTCTTCTAGAGAGAGAAAGAGAGAGAGAGAGAAAGAGAGAGAAAGAAGGAGAAGAGAAGAGAAAGAGGAGAAAACCGTGAGAGAGAGAGAGAGAAGACAAAATGAAAATGAAGGAAAAAATGCTGAAATCCCTTTTTGGGCAAAGCACAACTTTGCCAAATTACAGTTTAGACCCCTAAGGTTTTGGGTATTTCATTCTCCCCCTCTTATAAAAAGTTTCGCCTCGAAACTTACATGTGCTGGGATTCCAGAAGTATCTTACGCTCTTCTAATATCTCCTTCTCCAAGCTCTCACTTGGTCTTCCAAATACTTACGATTAATCCTCACATCTCGACATTTTGGATCATCTTTCCTCTCCGAACTGTGTTTCGTGATCTGTAACCCACAGAACTCCTCCTTGTCGATCAAGTCTCCTCTAACAAAAATTACACTCGTACTTTAATACACGGCTTGGATCGAAGACATTTATGAACTTAAACAAGGCCAAAGACAACTTCACTTTATAAGCTAACTTTACCACTTTCTCTAGAATCTCAATTGGTCCCCTATTTTTTCTTACACTTAATCTCTTACTCTTCTCAATTGATATTGCATCCTTCATTGGTAAAACCTAGCGATATACCTTTTTCTCTTTATTGAAGATTCAGACGGCCTTCCTTCCGATTTGACTTAACTTCCTCTATCAATGAAATCTTCTCCACGATACCATATACATATTCCCGTTCCATCTTCTTACTCACTTTATTCTAATATAACTGCATCTTGTACTTCTCTCCGTATCATACTTTGAAAAATGTCCTGCTCTTGTCATGGTGATAACTATTGCTATAAGAAAAGTTCTATCAACCTTAGGAATTCTTTCCAATTGATCATAACATCCGTCACCAACTCTAAGCATATCTTATAAGTACGAGATGGTATACTTCAATCATCCATCCAGTGCTAAGGTCTAATTAAGTTCAAGTAGTCTGCTAAAGCCTACTTCCCTAAACCTAACTTGGTCGGTAATGCTCCTCTTTGATTTGTTAGCGCACCCAAAATCCTTGGTACATCTTTAGCTCCGTCACTATCGAAAGGTCTTCAAATCTCACTTCTTCTTCTTAGTGGTAACTCAATAGTTCCTCAGAAACACGTTCTGACACTCCCTCCTAATCGGGATGTTTTCTACTATTACCCCGTTATTGGTATCTAATGCCTAGGTCAAGAAGTACCCACACGTATTCTCTCAATGGCATTTAAGGTTTACAAGCGAAAAGAATTGGTACAACTTCCTCTCTCTCGGCTTCTATCATACACTTTCAAAATAAAAGGATGGGGTTTAGGAATACGAGTACTCGACGCTTCTAACTTCCAAATCCACACGAACCTGATATCGAAACAACTATCCCACACTTAGCACAAAACAAACTCTCTATGTTTAGCATGCCATAATTTCTTTCCATCTAAGCTTCACACATCAAATCTAAATTGAAAATCAAAATCCTTCGGAAGAGAGTTTCTATCCTATATAGACAATCTAGAGCGTGTGATTTGACGATAGTAGTAATTGTGCGAATTCTTGACAATGAAAGCGACGGTTTCCAAAATCCAACGAAACAAGAACTGCAAAAGATTAGCTGTCCCCATACCTGTTGTCACTGTCCTCTGCTTCTTCTACATCTCGCGAAGTCGAAGCACGCACCTCAGAGTTTGATTGGAGTTCGACCGCATCGGCATTTAGGTACTCTCCTTGGGTGTAGCTGCTTTCACTCCGTGTAGTGTTTGGACAGTAATTCACCTTATGTCCCACCTGTCCACATCCGAAACATGCTTTTGTTTTAAACTTGCATTCGCCTTTGTGGAATTTTTGGCAATAGAGACATGTCTTGGCTCTTCTTGCGTCTTGTTGAGTCAAAGCACATACTTGACAAGTTGGTTGAGATCGTCTGGCATCCACCTGTGACTGGGTTCTAGGTTCCTTTCTGCTCTCACGTGGCTTAGGATTTGGGCAGACATTCACCTTATGTCCCGTTTCTCCGCAACCGAAACAAGCCCCCGTTTTCCACCTACATTCTCCCGAATGCACGCTATTACAACATCTACATACCTTGACTTTCTTAGGAGGTGCCATTCTGCAAATAAAAACGAGGTTAGAACTAACTATCTACGCTAAGCGACATATACTAAACAAACCATAGCAAAGTAAAGCTAAATCCATATAGGAGAAGCTACGAAATCCTCAATAATCAATATTAGGTACTCGAACACGGACCTCAAAACTAAGTCAACCCACACTAAGGTTGGCCACCCCGAAGTGTGAATCAACTAGCCTCAATAATCCTGCCCAACGTACACACTAACCACCCAAAAATAAACAAGTATTCACACATAAAGCATTACACATAGGATTTAACTTAAGTTCTAATAAGGTTCAACTTAAGCTCTAAGAAAATTCAATCTTAAGTTCTAATATAAGTCATACTTAAGGTTCTAATATGATCCACTTAGGCCTCACTAGGATTTCAAACCTAAGCTCTGATACCAATAAAATGTCACGCCCCGTGCCCCGAGACGTGGCACCGCCGTGCCTAGACTACGCTAAGGCACAAGGCTCAAAAATCCAAAAATCTAAACAATTATCCCAAGATAACGAATAAAGATAAACATCGATCTCAAATATCCAAGTTTAAAGATAACATAAATCCCAAATATTACAATTCTCAAAATAATAACTTTCAACTTTGAAATACACAACTCAAGATTCTAACATTCTAGAATTCCCAAAACATATCCTAATTTAACATGCCAAAGACTAACAAAACAACTATATTACTACTACTAGCCTTACTCCACATCTTCTAAAGCAAAGGCTCCAATAGCTAATCCAAATCCTTGAATCCAAAATCATCCTTCTCTGCGTATAAAAACAAAAGGGGTGAGTGAAAACTCACCCAGTAAGTAGCACAGGTATCACTTTATTGGCCTGAGTATGTTACATTTACATATACATTTTTATCATTCAAATGATCATTACTTTAATCACAATTCGTTCAAATAAATGTGGCCCACATAACATTTCATATAGATACTAAAGAAAGAGCTCAAGTAATAAAGCACATTGACCCTGGATATCCTAGTTGTTAACTACAACCCGGTTAACACGGTCAAAACAATAAGCTAACACTCCCCGGTTAGCGCGGTCAAAGATTTCATATCAACATCAAACATCAATTTAAGGAACTAGTCCCGTCAATAATTACTCTACACTAGAGCTCAATCACAAAACATTCATTTATTCACATTTGACCACATTTACATATTCATGGGAAATCATCAACATATACATACTCATGCCACTTTAACATATGCAAAATAAGTTAGAAAACTTCATTGTAACAAATACATTTTCAAAAGCATAAAGGATACAAGTACTACTTACCTCGGTCTAAGCTAATCAATTAATCCAAGATACTATCACCGTCTTCACCTAAAACACATAATCAAACACTTAATTACACACTAATCCTGTGAAGAAACCATAATTGAAGCTTAACTCTAAAGTTAGGACGCAAAGCAAAACGAAACGGTGAAGAGAGGCCGATCTGCGAGCGGGACAATCGATCCGCGCCCGCAGATCAAAAGAGATCACCTGCGGCTCGCCTGCAAAGGCCCAGCTGCGGGTGGGCAAAACAGAGCCGCGGTCGCGGGTCGCCTACCGCGGCCGGCAGCTCGCCATCCGCGGTGCGGACAAAGCTGCGGCCGCAGACAGAAAGCCACCCTTCCAGCCGCGGTTTCCACCCGCGACGCGGCTGGCACCCGAAAACGCCCAAAAACGAGCTTGCAGCACCATCTTCCAACATTCAACCATCCAAACCTCACAAATCACAATCCAAACACTCAATCCAACTCCAAATGGTACAATAAGCCAAGAAAACATCATATATACACAATATACTTCATAAATCATAGTTTACCACCAAAATCATACATTAATATCTCAACACTTTTCACTCAAATCCACCATAAATCAACCCTCCAACTCACACAGACTCACTCCTACCACAAAGCACAAACTTATAGAAGCATAAGCAACCATATAATCCTCTAATTATGCACTAATTGCTTTAGCTATTATCTTAAGGAAAACTCATAAATAGTAAAGTAAATTGGAAGGAGAAGATTACCTTTAGTAGGGGGTTGAGTTGAACTCCAACTTGCACTACTTCTAGAGAGAGAGAGAGAGAGAGAGAGAGAGCAAGAAGGAGAAGAGAAGAGAAAGAGAAGGAGAGAGGGAACCGGTCAAGAGAAAGAAATGAAATGGGTAAAATGAGGGAAGATGGACTTAGATCTATTTAGGCAAAACACAACTTTTCCAAATTGCAAAGTGACCCCTAAGGTCTTGGGTATTTCATAGGTATTAGAATGAAATAAAATATATATTAATTTAACTTAATTGCTCTTAATTCTTTGTACTTGTATATATCATATTTTTATTTCGTTTGTTTGTTATTCTAAGCCTATAGAGAAGACTTTAATATTTTTAAAATTCTTAATATTCTTGTTATTAGTTTAAATTTTAATAATTATTGGCATTATAATTAAGAATGTGAAAAATTAATAATGAAAATAGGAAGTTTAGTTTTTACACATGTACATAAAAGTTAAAAATAATATTTTAAATATTTTTATGGCAAAAAGAAAAAATATTTTAAGCACATATTAAACTGATTGTGATTTAAAGATCTTATAAAATTATTAATTAAAATTCTAAAAAAATTAATATTTTTTTAAATTTTAAATAAAAATTAGTGAATGTATTTTGGGTTAAAAAGAATTTATAGAAAAAAAACTATGTGGGAGTAAAATTGATTCCTATTTTTTAGGCCTTTCTAAGATGAAGTTGGAATGGCCTTTTCCTAGATTTTATTGAGAAATGAGATTCTAGGAAAAAATTGGAATGGGCATTCCAGTAGAAAAGGTCTTTTCAACTTAAAATGTCCATACCAAATATGAAAATGGAATAGAGAGGTTTGAAAGGCATTTCCATTCCACTCTGTTCTTGTGTCGTGGGGTTAAATTTAATTTTTTTGTCGCTTAATTCCCTGAACTAACAGTCAAACTAACGATTACGTGAAAAAACATGTTTAGGTCCAATATAATTAAAGGATTTTTGTCACTTTACTCCTTAAACTATATTCCAACTATTAATTTAGTCTTTAAGTTTAACTTTTAGTCACTTAACTCGTTGGACTGATGGTCAAACTCACGTGAAAAGACATATTTAGGTTCAATTTAACTACGAAGGGACAAATATGCCCATGAAACCCTAATAGACAAATTTCACTTTTAAAAATATTCTTTATGAAGTAATGAAACAAAAATAAGTAAGAAAAAATAAAAAAAGAAAATGAAAAATATTGAACAATCTAGATTAGGCAACGCATCGTAAAGTAGATGACATATTAGGTCGGATCCTTTGTCTAATTTTTTTGGTGTCCAATTGTATCTAATACAAAATTGCGTTGTATAACTGCAAAACTACATTGTATCACTGAATGGAACGACGTAGTTTTATATAGTTTCACATTAATATGGCATAATTTTATATTCTATATAATTGGAAAAAAAAAATTAGACATATCATCCAAGACTCGAATATGACTCACCTTTATGCTGGGTTCATTACCAAGTAAACTCACCACGCAAAGCCAACTTTCTTACCATTTAATTCTTGCCTTTGATCTAGGTTGCATCACAAAGCAAACACTCCAGCTCAGAAAGTTCAGATAACACGTTTATCCACCAACAACACTAAAGAGAGAATGTCAAGTGAACGTTTATCCACCAACAACACTAAAGAGAGAATGTCAAGTGATTGTCGTTAAGGTTGGATAATTAAAAAGCTAATGGTTCCTTTGGATGATTTTTTTATTTGATCCAGAGTGCAAAAGGGTTTGATCATTTTAAAACATTGAGAGAAGGCTAGGAAAGGCTAGGACCAATTCCAATATTGGCAACCAACTTGTTAATATTATTTAATTACAAGTTGATTGGTAATGCATGATGTCATGCGATAAAATTAATCAAATCAATTACTTCGTAAAAATTAGAATAATTGAAATAGCATGTAATTTTATATTCATCAAAGATTATCAAGGAATCGGGTATATAGTTTTTGTAGGGGTGGGAATAAGATACTGTTAGAAAATTTTCTAGCTGCTGTGTCATTATTTCTAACTATTTCTTTATAGTTTATGTTATGAATTTCTTATGTGATAATTCCATTGTTTTATGTGAAAAATTCGTGTTTTGAATGAAATTATCTTAGCATGCAAAACACAGAGACTGAACTTTAATCTAGTCATTTCAAGGAGTCCCAACTCGGATCGGTATACCTTTGCAAGGAAGCAATTAATCCTTTTCAGGTTATCCGTTTGGATTCACTTGCATGATCATGCTTTATTTTTTCCATGGTTTTGTCCTTGGTGAGAATTCAGACCTTTAAAGATTTATATATGTCTTCCTAAACAATGTTAGTGAGTCATCTCAGCCCTTTACATGAGATTCTATCACACGTTAAAATTTTAACTTTATCAATGTTTGATGATTCAAAGATTAGTCATCAAACAATAAGTTAAGAAACAACAACTACCTTCATCCCCAAACCATTAAAAAAAAAAAGACAACTTCCTTCATCCCTCTATATATTGTCCAACTTGATATGACGGCATCCATCAGAGATAAATCTCCAATCTTAAAACAAAATATTCCAACACAATTCAGAAACAACGATGAAGCAAGTGACAGAGCAAGTGATTGGAATTCCAATTGGTTCAGCAGCATACTCATTTGAAAGACCACGGAAATTTTTTTTGCTGGATTACCCCTCAAATATTTCTCCGGAAATCAGCCACAGTAAGTCATGATGTTCTTTCTTTGTCATCAGAAGCAAATGTATAAGATAATTGCAAAGATATGTGATGGTTAACAACTAATTTTCATTGGAAATTACAGAAAAGGCACATTCTGTTGTTGGCAAGTTTAGCAAACTTGGAGAAAGGATGGACAATCTTGCTCAAGGCATCCGAGAACATGGTAATTAATTTATTTGCTTCATGGAGCTAAGAATTTTGTCATTTCATTATAGTTTTGAAACTAGAGAAAGGAAAATTGGAGGGGGAAAAAATACTTGTACTTGAAGGACCTCGAACGCAAATGCATGACCGTCAGTTACATGATAGTTATGTTCCTTGTTTGCCCCAACATTTCATCATGTCTTAATCGTTTTCTTTACTTTTTGCAGTTCGATTAGCACCAAATTTAACGTAACTGTTTAAGGGTAAGTTGAGCTTAGGAGCAAGAATTCTTCAAGTAGGCGGGATGGAGAAGGTGTTCAAGCACAATTTTGGCTTCAGAGATGGCGAGAAATTACTGAATGCTTCTCAATGTTACTTATCAACAACATATGGTCCAATAGTGGGCCTACTTTTTATATCCACCCATTAAACTTTCATCTCCCGCAGGAAAGCTTCGCAGAATATATTACAAGGTACACCCTCTACTTGGTATGGTCTCTGTTTCCGTGCTCTTAACTATTGTAATCACACTCTAATTTAAGTATTTGTTACACTATTCAGGTCTTGATTCCCGTCACGAAGATCAAACGCGCCATTGCAAGTAAGGATGCAAAAAGGCCGTCACAGAAATACGTACAATTTGTTACCGAGGACAATTTTGATTTTTGGTTCATGGGATACCTAAATCACCAAAAGACTTTGAAATATATCCAGCACGCAATCTCTAAAGATCAATAAGGAACAAATCTGTTGAGAAATATTAGAGGAAATGTAAATGTATACAGGAGAAGAACAGAATGACTAGACACTGTAAATATTTTGTAACTTATTCCAGTATGCCTTTCTAAAATATTTTTAGCCCCGCGAAATGGCGTATATAACTGCTTTTTTATCATTGATTTAATTATCTTATTGAAGAATTGTATAAGACAGTATATTCTACTCCTACAAATGATGTATGCCACTGCCTATTGATCAAAGTGAATGAATTATATCATCCTCCAATGTGGCATTTGTGTCTACCTCTCCCCACAATTCAATGGGTAATGTGATCCTCTAATTGTTACATTCGCATGTAATGGAATGTCTCATTTTATTGTCGAATAACATGCAGTGACTTGCTTGGGGTGTTCTTGGCGTGTCAACGGGTTGGGTTTGGCTGGAATTGAGTATTCCAGACCAAGACCCATTAGAGTGACATTGTTTTGGACTTGAACCCATTACTCAACGGGTCTCACATTTGACATTTCGGAACCGAGTCCAATCGAGTCCAGGTCCAAGTCCCGAATTAATTCTGCTTGGCCACTACAGTAAGTAAAAGAATTCCAAGATTCTAAACATGCATGCACACAACTGAGCTACAAATCTGTAAAGGCCTCAAGGACGGTAAACTGCCCCAAGAAGGTTCAATCGCTCAAATGAATTTCTAGACTTGAGATCCCCTTAACTGCCCCAAGAAGGTTCAATGGCGCAAATGAATTCTAGACTTGAGAGCCCCTTTAATTAAGTAAAGGTACTATTTTATTAAACAAATAAAGCAACAAGTATAAGGCAAAATTGGGATTGTACATTAAGCATTTATTGTTGCAAGAAATATCATAATAGAATTATATTTAGACTGAAAAGGCACACAACTATACAAGATTTGACTACATAAACACTCCCAGCCAGCCCAAAATACACAGAGAGCTCAACTAGTTAATGTGCACACTACAGAGCAATAAAAACAAAAATCAACTCATATAGCAACCTAGATCTACTCAAACAACATAAAGAAAACATGCTTGACCACTGCAACTAGTAAAAGAATTCCAAAATCTCTGAGTATTTTCGAATGACAAAGTAATAAAAATCCTCGCAGAGACAAGGAAAACTTGAACAGTTGAACTACAAATTGAAAGAAACAAGTAAAACTCACCTATAATTAACCAAAAAAAGTAACAGATTCGTTGAGTGAACTGAGTAAATTGAGTGAATAGAGAAGAAATGACAGAGATCGGAAATGGATGGAAGAGATTTAGGAAGTGAACAAAATCGCAAAATGAGAGAGAGGGGAAATGGGAAAAACAATAGCAGAATGAGAGAGGGGAAATGGGAGTAGGGTTTCGATTTGTCCAATATAGTCATGCGGTATCAATGGGATAAAATAAATATATATTTTTATAATTATTATTTATTAAATGAGTCTGAGTTGGGTCCAGGTCAGAATGTAATAGTCCATATTCGGCTCATTTTTATTTAAGAAAAACGGGTCTGGATAAACGAAATTTTGCTTATATCCACACCGAGGAAAAAGTACCAGACTCAACCCGTTGACAGGCCTAGACTATTCTAGTAGAGAGTTTATCATTGTTTCTAATTCATACAGTTGTGTTTCCTCAAATTACTACCTTAGCAAGTAAACAGTGCAATTTAACAAGCTTTATGGTAAGCAATGATATTGAATATTGTCAACTACTGCTTGAATTTTTTGCTACTTGAGAATGTAGGGGTGGCAGGTGAATGTACTATGGCATGGAAGTATGACATAGAAATTCTACAAGCTACGTGAGTTAGCTGATAGATAGCCATATCCACTTAAATTTTTTTTAAAAACATAAAAGAGTAATCGTTTTATTAATTATAGCATAAGAAAATGATCTCAAGCAGTGATATATTGCCCCATTACATCATGGATTATAGCTATCTAAGTTGTTAGGAAATTAATATGCCAATAACAAATTGACGCAGCGAAATTTGAAATTAATTTATAATCAGGATTATTGATTATCTATACAAAATCAGAGACGTACCGTTTTATGATATCATTAAACAATCAACCTAATTAAAGATATAGCAATGTCAACTATAGCTGAACATGTGTTCAACTTCTAAGGTATCCATATGAATACCTTCTTGAGATTCTCACCAGAATTGATCAACACCAAGTCAATATGCTAGATTCACTTGACACATCTCTAACATGAAGAAAATTGAATAAAGAAAAACTATTTTTCTCTCTCTAATCTTCTCTAGGAATGTTGTCTTGTGTTGTATATTATATTGTGTAAAGTCTTGGTATTTGAAACTTATTTATAGAGCAATAATCAATATATCTTGTCCAACAAGAATTCGTAATAGGATATCTTATCAAATAGGATATTTAGTAGTTTTTATTTCCTTCAAAAGGAAATTCTTCCACTACTATGATTCCTTCATTTATCAATACGTCCTTAGGATTAATTATCTAATAAATTAATCTAATAATTATCATAGACTTATTAAAATTAATTTAACAAAAATTATTTTTTTGTGCATGATCTTTAGGTTCCTAATCACTTAGCAATAAATATATATTATAATCTTAGACATTCTTTTCCTAAAATGCATTTTGGCTATGGCTGTTTTGTGTGTTGTTTTTGATGACTCAAAGCTGACTCATACAATAAAAAATTAGGGTCCAACAACTACCTTTCCCTCTATAAATATTGCACAAAATGAAAGTACAAACATCCCTCAAAACCCTCTCACCAATAGAAGTTGATTGGCTTCACATGTTGGAGTTGAGTACTTAGACTTAACTTATAAATTGGTTTCAATTACTTGACTTTCCCAACATGAGATGGGTATTACATTACCCCTCCTTATTAAACTTTTCCTCGTAAAGCACAATTCGTACACGTGTGATCTGGAATGTCCACTCAATTGTGTTAGACATGCATGCATACTTAGTTCTTCCACTTTCTTGTGTAATCCAATCCAATACCATAGGCCAAGTCTCACTTCGTGCAGAGACTACATGAGGTTCGTTCTGATACCATTCTGTCCCCAAGCCCATAGGCCCAGCACATGGCCAAAGTCTCAACAGACAAGTCTAACTATTTGGGTTTCATCCTCGCTAGCCCAAAATAAATATTTCAAGTTGGACTTAAGTGCTTAAAGTCAACTTATATATTGATTTAAGTTATTTGACTTTTCTAATATGAGACGGGATATTACAGAATTAGTTTTTCCTCAAAATATGAAAGTTGTACCCCTTTGAGTTAGTTTTTTAGAACCACAAAATCTGATCATTTTGAACAACTGAGATGTGCCCAAAATACTAAGAAGTGGTCAAAAGAGTTTCACAGCACAAATGTACTTTAGTAATTTGAATTTTTTGCTATAAAAATATGAGGACTGCATTTTGATATCTTAAAAAAATTTTAGAGGATTCTCATACTTTTAAATGCATAAAAAATCATCTCAATCCAATTTTTGTAACTCAAGTTATCACAAAAATACTTAAATGTGTCATTACTGCCAATTGTTTCTTCTTCTTCCATTGTTTCTTTGGATCAATCTTTGGTCCTTTTTTTCTTTACTTCTCATCAACTTTAAATCTTTTCTAAATATCATCCATGTGTGCTTCTTTTGATCCGCATTGATGATCACATAGCTAAAACACAAAGACTTTGCATATTAAACCACTCAAATGCAAGTTTTAGCTATGAAGCTTAAGGTTGGAAAAAATAGACATAAAAATGACCAAAGTTTATCATTTATTCCTCTAAACTCACCAAAAATAAATAACTAGTATACTAATAAAAACGTAAATTAGACACTAAAAGCAACCAATTACACTAGGGCTAAGTGTGTGGCTATAACTGAGGTTAGAAAGGTGAAGTTGTAGACACCAATTTTTTACACACCATTTATTTTCAAACACTGGGGGGATATATTTGCACTTTTTGTTACAAATTTTAATTTTAAATTTTTCGAATAATTTGGGGGGCAAAATAGTAATTTTATTTGTAAATATTTTTCTATCAACTTTTGGGGGTTTTAAATTCATATTTTTACTTTTATGTGAATTTGTTAATTTCTTATGATTTTTCTAGATTTAATTGGTATTTTTATTTATTTTTGTACTAGCTAAGGGCAAAATCGTCATTTTACAAATTAAATTCATTTTTCACCAATTTTGAGTCAAAAATGCATTTTCCAGTGTTTTAAACTTATTTTTAGTTTTTGGTAATTTTTTGAGGTCAATCATTATTTTTCTGTGAATTTTCATTGCCCAAGGGCAAAATCGTCATTTTACAAATTAAATTCATTTTTCACCAATTTTTGAGTCAAAAATGCATTTTCCAGTGTTTTAAACTTATTTTTAGTTTTTGGTAATTTTTTGAGGTCAATCATTATTTTTTCGTGAATTTTCATTGCCCGAGGGCAAAATCGTCATTTTACAAATTAAATTCATTTTTCACCAATTTTTGAGTCAAAAATGCATTTTCCAGTGTTTTAAACTTATTTTTAGTTTTTGGTAATTTTTGTTAGGTCAATAATTATTTTTCTGTGAATTTTAATTGTCTAAGGGTAAAAATGTCATTTTGCAAATTAAATTCATTTTTCACCAATTTTGGGTCAAAAATGCATTTTCCAATGTTTTAAACTTACTTGTAATTTTTGATAATTTGTTCAGGTCAATAGCTATTTTTCTGTGAATTTTGTCATCCAAGGGTAAAATTGTCATTTCACATCCCAAACTCAATTTTTACCAATTTTTTTTTTGGGTCCCAAATTCGTTTTTAGATTTTAGGCACTAAGTTTCTAACTTTTTTAGGGTGAATTTTTATTAACAAATTTGTTATTTACATTTTTCTTATTTTTTTATTATTGTTTTTGTAAGAGAAAATAGATTTTAAGAATAAAATTGTAATTTTTGTAGTCAAGGGCATTTTGGTCTTTTAGCCCTTTCTTGGAGGTTAAGACTTGTGCAGTATAAATACCTCACTTAGGAATTTTAAAAGAGAAAAGAAAATGAAAAAACCCTAAAAACACACTTTGATTTTACCCAGAAGATCAAAACACACATAAAACACCTAAAAACACACACAATAGCGGCCATCTCTCTTCCTCAGTTACTGTTCATCGGAACAGTACCAAACCAATTTTAGGCTTAAACAGGTAAGTTCTCCTCTCTGCTTTTGTTTTAATTCATGTCTTTTCCCTAATCTTTGTGGATCTGATTGTTGTTTTTTTTTATTAAGCATTCTTTTAGGTTTAATTTCTATTTTCTATTTTTGCTGTTTAGGAACTTCTCTCCGTTTTCTGTTTTTTTGATTTTCTATTCTGTTTGTTGGTTTTTCTACTTTGGTTCATGGATTTTGCTCTGTTTATTTGTTCTGGAATTTTACCCTTTCTCCCTCTCTTTCATTTCCACCGCCTCACCACCATTTTCCTCCTTCCTCCACCGGAGCTCCACCCATCAAGGATTCTCCACCGTCTCCCTCTAAGCCAGACCCCAACCCTGTCCACTACCACCTTCATCATCCCAACCACCACCACCACCTTCCTTAGCCCAAGTCATCACAAACCATCTTCAGAATTATAGCCCAAACCCCAGTTCCCCTGTTCCCCCCAGTTTCCCCCATCCTCACCACCACAACCACCTAACTCAGCCCACAAAACACAACAATAGCCATCGGAGCTGCCTTCTTTTCAAACTCAAAACCACAGAGAGTTGCCCATCTCCATCTTACTGCTCCAAATTCCACCACAATCAACAACAAATGACCACTAACCGAACCAATTTCAATACCCACAGCCCCACTTCTCCCAATCATCACCCTCACTGGCATATTGAGCCTCTCGATTCAGTCCCAATCTCCCCTGCCCAACCATAGCCCCTCGAACATCAGTGACAAATCCACCATGGAGAACGAAAAAAAAAACAGTCCAAACGCCCCTCCCCTGTCACTCGACTCACAGCCTTCCTGCATCAACTTCATCCACCGTCTCCCCCTTTCACCGCCATAGAATCACCAATTTGTTCCACCTGCAGAGCAAACAGAATACAGCCACATACACATGCAATTAATACACAAGCACACAACAATTCAAGCCATACAAGTTGATTAGACAATCACATTACCACCGAGAACTACCCCTACCAGCAGAAAATACAACACACAGTCATCAACAAACACAACACACGCACACAGAAACACCACAGTTCCTCCCTTCAAATTCTATTTCAACACCACCAATAAAATCTATCACGATTGTCACAAATCTCAGCCCAACCTGCACAAAAAAAAATTCACCAAGATTCAAGTCATAATCGCACACAAAATAGAATTAAAACCCAATCGCAGATTGCCCGGAAAACACCTCCCACACCCAATCCCTTTCTAAATCCAGTAAATTTGGCTTTGGGATCGGAATTAGAAAGAAGAATCAATGGAGAAATCAAAGAAGAGGGGGACGCGAGAGAGATAGAGGGGCGAGACAGAAATAAGGAAGAGAGGGAGACAGCAGACAAGAGACACAGATGGAAACAGAGACAAGAATCGGAGGAGAAGGAAAGAGATGGAAAGAAAGAGAAATGAAGTAGACCAGAGAGAAGAGGGAGTAAGAAATCACAGAGTGAGAGAGAGATTGAGTGAGGAATAGAAGCAGGAGAGAGGTGGAGAAGAGGAGAACAGAGAGAAGAAGAGAGTGGGAATCGGACAAAGAATGAAGAACAGAGAAGGGGTGGGAAACAGAGAAAATAGCGAGAAGAACTAGAAAGAATAAAGGGGAGAGAAAAATAGAGGGAGAAGAAAGTAATTAAAATTAAGTAATATGGTTTTTTTTTTATTTTCGGTCTTTAGTTTCAGATTATGATTTTTTTTTAATTTTATTATTATGCAGCTTCATTAATCAATTATTTGGTTCTAATTTGCTTGACTAGTTAATTTAGTTTAGTTTAATCAATTAATTACATTAAGTTAATTTATTCAATGAATTTATCTAGTTTGGGATTTCTTCTTTTTTTGCTTATTTTATTACAAAATAGTTATTTATATTTCAGCCTTTAGGATTTTTAAGTAGTCTTAATGTACCCCTTAATACATTTGATTTCTGCAAATTAGTCCCCGCTATTGTAGATTGACCCATTTTAGGTTCGATTTTAATTAAGTCTTGTTAATTGCAATTAAGCCCCATTAGTTGCTGGAATTTATGTTTTTGTGCCATATTTGTTAAAATTTATTGTTTCGTCCCCCAACTTACTTTAATTTTGCATTTCTACACCTTTAGACTTTGTGAATTTCTAATTTTGCACTTTAAGCTTTATAGAAATTGGCTCATATTCCCCTTAGTTGCAAGAATTTATTTATTTATCTTTTACCCCAATTTTGTTAATACTCATATATTTTAGATTTTATTTATTTATACCGAGATACCTTGACTTGTTTGTTCATGTTGGGTAGTATTTGTACCGGGTCTTCAAAGAGGTATTCCGATCTCTCATTATTTCTTTCTTTATGTGCTCCAACGTGCTCTAATGTGATATTTTATGCAATTTTTTATGCGTTTCTTATTTTATGCACTTTTTGCGTACTTATTTATTTGGTGTTATTTAATTTTAAATTTTATTATTTTGACGAAAAATGTAATATTTTGTATTTAGTTAGTCAATGTAATAGTTAGATTACTTTTCTCATATTTTGGTAAAATTTTGTATCCAGATAGAAAGTGTAATAGATAGGGCATTTTTAATTTCCGCCCTTAAATTGTAAATTAAGCCCCCCCGGTGTAATAGTTAGGGTGTATTTGCTTTTGCGTGCTTATGTGTTTATTTCTTTTACCGCTTTTCTTAGGATTTTTGCATCTAGAAAATTATGCTTATGTGTTATGTGCTCCTATGTGATCTTATATGTTTTTTTATATGTTTAATTTGCTTTTAATTCATGCTTTAATGTTTAAATTTATGATTTATGATATTCCGTCACCACACTAGTCCAACGCTAGTTATGGCTTCTTTCTTTCTCGCTAGTCCAACGCTAGTGGGACTTTTTAGAATGGGCTAGTCCAACGCTAGACCGTTAAAACATTTAGTGTTAGATACATTAGTGTGCATTTCTCATCTCATTTCACACACTTCTAGTTTTCTTTCCATTTCGCATGATTTTTATTATCACTATTATTTATTTATTTATTTTTGACACATCTTCAAATACATGACATCTAGGTTGCATTTCACTTAGAAAATAAGACATTTGTGTGATTCGACTAGAAATAGTCATCTACTCACATGGGAAGAGGTGGCGTACATGCCGTTCCCCCCTCCGTGAGTAGAAACATTCAGTCACGAGTTATTAGTCCCCCGTACTCGTCATGTTGGATACCCACCTTCTTTCTTCACTTACTATATATTATTATTTTCTTTCTTTTTGCATCACATTTTGCATAAAAACTCATGACTCCCTCGAGGTCTCGACTCGGGTTTCGCAATTAATGTGATAAATCCGACCAAACCTCGACGGAATATTCCGACCCTCCAGATATCCGCATTTAGACTTAGGATTTGCATTCATATAGAGACATCCGAACGTGATAGAATTTAGGGTTAATTTAGAAAATTTTGATTAAGCCTCGCAACTAGCTTCAGCTAGGTTGAAAGGGTGCCTTAGGCGCGAGCCTTTGCCTTCCCTTTCTTCAAATGTGACTCCCAGACCTTTTTCTCTTGTTTTTCGTAGAACGGAGTCGAAAAAGGGTTTTAAATGATTTTTCAAAAATTTTTATTTTTGTTTCATTAAACAATTTTTTTGTTCGGGTGACTTGGTACACCCTAACTCAGTACCAAGTGGCGACTCCATTTTTTTAAAATAAAATAAAACCCTTTTTTCAAAATTAGTTGGCCAAACCTGTCGCACTTTTAGTCCCAGCCTTGTTTTCTTTTAAAATACCATTTTTCTTAAAATACACTTTTTCAATAAAAACCCGATTTTTCACACACACGCACGATTTTTCCTAAAAACTTGCTTTTTCAAAAGGGTCATTAGACTAGACCGTCTTTTCAGGACGCGACAGTCATGACCCCACTAGTATCCTTTTGCTTTACGATTTTCGGACGTGACAGAAGTATAACCAATGACCCAAATCAAGTGGTGAAGCTTGACTCGTGGCCCAAGTTACCTGTGTGGTTATTAATGGAGTATTTAATATAATTCCATGTGTACATTCATAACTATGTTCGATGTCGAAAATTTTAATGTAATTAGATAAACTAGAGTATTTAATTAAAAACACAATATTTGTGTCGTGGAGTTAGATGATGCAGTAAAACAACAAAGTGGCAAAATATCAATGAGCGGTACAAGATTCTTGAGAAAACTCACACTAGATCACCTAACTTCAAGTCACTGTAACATTTTCCTAGATTTCTTGAGACTTATTTCATTTCTAGCTTTATCAGTGGTGTCAGAGAAGATTTAGGCCAATGATAAAGATGATGAGGCCAATCACCTTACTGGAAGCATTTGAAATAGCCCTTTGGCAAGAAATCTAAGGGGAGATGGAGAGGAAGAGTAAACACTGAGAGTTTCCCTGGGAAGGCAAATGCAGGGCATAACAGTTGATGGGAAGAGAATCAGAGTCGTGTGGGGAATTCTCAAGAGCCAAAGAAGGAAACAGGAGATAAGAAAGCAGAAAAGAGAATTATCCCTCAAGAAATTCAATATTGCAGGAACAACAACCTCTAGTATAGATGTGGCGAAAGGTATTCACCAAGCCATCAATGCAGACTCAAACACCTCCATCTTATCCTGAAAGAGAAGGAAGAGGATGTGGAGGTCCAAGATGCCATTGAAGAACAAGATGACATCACAGGTAACTTTGGGAAAGCCTTTGAAGTTTCTCTCTATACTTTAACCAGTTGCTTAGCTAGAAAAACTATTGCCTTAAAAGGCATTATGAAAGGAAGAGAGATTTCTGTGTTAGTGGATACTGGGAGTTCGCATAATTATCTTCATGAAGGTATTGCAAAAGAATTGAGTTTAAAAACATTGCAACTATTGCTGATGGCAGTATAATTACCAACAATGTTGCTTGTCCTTGTGCTAAGTGGAGCATTCAAGGGTATGAGCTTATGTATCATTTGAGAGTCATGAAGATTGGAGGTAGATTGGATGTTCAATTATAGTCCTATCACTTTTGATTTCAGGCAATTGCAAATTAAAATGGTGGATAATGGACAAGAGTTAGTGTTGGAAGGGAGTGTTAAACTACCTGTCTTAAAAAAGAAAAAAGGGAAGGAGTTTAGAACAGGGTTGAAGAAACTGTTGCAGCTTAGGAGACAGATTTGTGCCATTGTAAATGTTGGAAAATCCCCGAGTGAAACCATTCTTTACCTCCCAGTATAAAATCTATTCTGCAAAACTTGTCTGATGTCTTTTCTATACTTCCACCTTGCCTCCTATGAGACCTCAAGACCACTCCATCCTACTTAAACCATATGCCCAACCTTTCAAAATAAGACCCTACCGGTACTCACATGCACAAAAAATAGAGATGGAATCCTAGGTGTCTGATATGTTAACTCAAGGAATTATACAACCCAGCACTAGTCCTTTTTCATCCCTAGTTATTTTGGTGAAGAGAAAAGATAATACTTGGAGGTTTTGCGTAGATTACAAGCACTTGAATGATCTTACTGTCAAGGGTAGATATCCTATTCTGAATATAGAAGAACTATTGGATGAGCTTTGTGGTTCTCAAGTCTATTCCAAGATTGACTTGAGATCTAGATACCACCAGATCGGGGTCAAACTTGCAGATAGACAAAAGACAGCTTTTCAGACGCATCAAAGCCACTATGAATTCTTAGTGATGCCATTTGGGCTTACAAATGCCCCAACTACATTCTAGTCCTTAATGAACCAAATATTTCATCTTTATCTGAGGAAGTTTGTGATTGTATTTTTCGATGATATACTAGTCTACAGCTTTAATCTGGAGGAGCATGTCAAGCACCTAGAAATGGTCTTAAGTGTACTGAGGAAACAACAGCTATTTGCAAAAGAATCTAAATGTGCATTCACATGGGACAAGGTGGAGTATTTGGAGGATATTATCTCAGCTGCAGGGGTGGAAGTGGATCCTAAGAAAGTAGAGTGTATGTTGAGCTAGCCTCAACCTGTCAACATTAAAGCTTTAAGAGGGTTCCTGGGATTAATAGGATATTATCGAAGATTTGTACAGAATTATGGAGTTGTTAGCAAACTTCTTACAGAGTTGCTCAAGAAAGATTGCTTCCTGTGGAATGAGCAAGCTCAGGAGGCCTTCAAACACTTGAAACTGATCATAAGTACAGCACCAATTTTTGAAGTTGCCAGACTTTACAAAGGCCTTCATCATTGAATAGATGCATACAACACAGGGATAGGGGCAGTCCTAATGTAGGAAGGGCACCCCTATAGCCTATCTAAGTAAAGCCTTAAGCTAGAGGAACCTGGGGCTATCAATCTATGAGAAGGAGTTGCTGGCCGTGGTGCTAGCAGTTACTAAGTGAAAACATTATTTAGTAGGCCATCACTTCATCATTAGAATGAATCACCAGAGCTTGAAGTTCTTATTAGAACAAAAGCTAACCTCAATCTTGCAACACAAGTGGGTAACCAAGCTGCTGGGATTGGATTACAAAATCTAATACAAAAAGGGCGCAGAAAATAGAGTGGCTGATGCATTCTCAATGAAGGGGCTTTAGGAAGAATAGATGGGTGAAGTAACTGTAGTAACAGCTGTTCAGCTTCAGTGGATGTAGGAAGTAACAGAGAGCTATGAAGGAGATGAGGAATGTACAAAACTCATTGCTGAAATGACACTCAATCTTGGAGGGGTAGTAAATTTTCAGTACTCAGAGGGTGTATTAAGGTATAAAGGGAAGGTCTGTGTTGGGAAGAAAGGAAATATCAAGAGAAAAATTCTTCAAACCATGCATGCCTCGGTCATAGGGGCCACTCTAGACAACAAGGGTGCTTGCAAAGAGTTAAGGCTATTTTTCATTGGCCTAGACTTAAGCAATTAGTGGTAGAATTCGTAAAAAACTGTGATGTTTGTTAGAGTAATAAACATGAAAATGTTTCTTATATGGGGCTTCTTCAACCAATGCCTATACCCAATCAAGCTTGGTCTCACATTTCTATAGACTTTATTGAGAGTCTTCCAAAATTAGAGGGATGTGACACCATCTTGGTGGTCATTGACAGGTTTACTAAGTTTGGGCACTTTCTAGCTCTCACTTATCTAGTTTTAGCAACATATGGGGCTTAATTGTTCATAGACCAGGTTCATAAGTTGCATGGTCTTCAAGATGTGATTGTCTCTGACAGGGATAGGGTCTTCACTAGTCATTTTTGGCAAGAACTCTTTCGGATACTGGGCACTCAACTCCACTTTAGTAACTCTTGCCATCCTCAAACAGATGGGCAAAATGAGAGGCTGAATCAATGTGTAGAGAGTTATCTGAGATGCATGACTTCGGATAAACCCTCTAATTGGAGGAATTGGTTATCAATGGCAGAATGGTGGTATAACACCAATTATCATTCGAGCTTGAAGTTGACGTCTTTTGAAGCCCTGTATGATTATCAATCTAGGCATTTGCCTTTTGGGCCTTATGTGGAATCTCTGGTACCAACAACTAAAAATGTGATTTGGAACCAGCAAGCCATGCTCCAGATTTTACGTGATCATTTAGCAGTAGCACGACAGAGACTGAAGTTCTATGCTAACAAGCATAGGAGCGAGAGGGAGTTAGTTGTGGGGGACTTGGTGGTTGAACCTCAGCCCAGAAGAATCTACTTGGCAAGACTTGGTTTTCATCAAAAAGTAGTTTCCAAAATTTCAGACTTGAGGACAAGTCTTGTTGAAGGGGATGGGCCATTGTCAGGAATGGAGAGGTAAGAACGTTGTCGTATTGATCGAGAAGCTAAGCTGGATAAGCCAATAACAGAATTAATGAGGTGACAATTGGCTAATGGTAGAATTGATAGACGGGTAGTTAGTTAGTTAGTCAACTTCCAGTTAGTTTGTCACACCCCGTGCTCGGGATATAACACCCGCCATGCTAAGACTACGGTATGACATAAGGCTAACAAAGCAAGCTTAAAACTTATCAAAAGAACCATATTATTGAACCCAACTCGAATACCAAGTCATGTGATACATTACAAAGATAATCCATAAACAAAATAAGGAAGATCCTATACACTTCTACTAAAGCTACCCACATATGTCAAAATAAAAGATCCTATACAAAGATAGATAACACGACATCTTTGCTATGTATCACACCCTATCTCCAACTCTAATACCATGAGTCGGTCCAATCAACTTCTTCAAAAATATCATCCTCTCCATGAAACAATAAAGGGTGAGCGAAACTAATCACTCAGTAAGTGGTGAGAGTACTCTCTACGGCTTAAGAGTGTTATCTATACACATACACTTCAAGAATCAAGTAACTATAGAGTATAACATAAAACAATATGGCCACTAGCAAATGTCACCAAAACATACATTTTCATAAACAAATCAATGAGTTCTATCAAATGGTTCCAATTGACCATGGATATCCAGTTGTTAACTTTAACCGGTTAACACGGTCTCAAAACCAACTTTAACCGGTTGGTACGACCCCAAAACTAACTTTAACCGGTTAGTACGGTCCCAAAGACATTAGGCATGCGATTAAGGAACTAGTCCCGTCAAAAGTATACCACATTTAAGAACTCAGTCAATTCATTCATCAAATCATTCATTCAAGTAGGCCATATTATCACTTTTATAACAATTGCAAATAACCACACTCAAGCCAGACATTTATATAACAAATAGTCAATTCGAAACATTTATAAAAATCAATACTGCCCAAAATTTCCTCCAGCACATTTTAGCAAGGTTTCAAAATCCTCTCGACACATTTTAGCAAACTTTCGGAACATCAAAATCCGCCATTGCCAAGCTCTCTCCAACTCAAATGGAGTAGCAAACTTCTCATCTGGTACTCTCAATCTTAACTTTCTATGGTTGTATAGCTATTTTGGATTGTTGAGTTTAAGTGGCAGTGGGAACCCAGGCAGATTGTAGTAGAGAAGTCTCCTCGAAAGAGATGGTTGTTTAGCAGCTGCCTCCTGCAATTCCAGGGGGATTAGAACTTCCCTGACATGGAAAACTCAATTTCAAAGCTACAACTTGAACCTTAGAGGTGACTGTTTTAAAATGAATTTTGGGGATAAATTGATTGTGGAGCTTGAAGATGGCTCACAGAACAATGCAAGTCAAACCAGATCATGGGCTCAGGTGGTAAGTTCAAATGCCATCTCCCATGGAGGAATGGAGCTAAAATACATAGCCCCGGGAGATGAAGGACAGATTTGTATGACTATGGATGATATTGGAAAAGGTCTAGAAAAATGGAGAAACACTATTGTTGGATACACTCTAGGATCCGCCCCCCTATACATGGTTAGTCAAGAAATTTGTGGAAACAAAATGGAAGGAATGTGCAGAAATAGAGGTGATTTCCCTAAAAAATGGAGTGTTTCTTTTCAATTTCCAAAATGAAGAGAATAAAATGAAAATTCTGGATCAATCCCCTTGGCCATTAGCAAGCAAAATGTTGTTTTTGAAACCTTGGAGCCCCCAAAGTAGCTTAAGAAAAGAGGATATGGATTCTGTTCCCGTTTGGATCAGGCTTCCTCATTTGAAGCTCCACTATTATACTGAAGCAGGTCTTAGCAAACTTGCTAGCTGTGTTGGAAAGCCATTTTTTACAGATAAACACACTGCAACCCAATCAAGAGTCTCATTTGCTAGAATCTGTGTAGAAATGGAAGCTTAGAGGAAACAGGCCGAAAATGATCAACTTTTTGAATGAATGTGGAAGAATGGAACAACAGGAAGTTGACTATGAATGGATACCCCCAAGCTGTCAAGAATGTAAGAAATTTGGGCATACATTCAACTGCCGATGCAACAAAGTGGTACAAAAGTGGATGCCAAAAGACCAGCAAGAACATGCTAAAGCTAGTGAAACATCACACCAAGAAGTTATGGAAAGGAAAAATAAGGAAGCTGAGGTTCAAAATGAAATGCGAGAACAGAATGTGGCACCAGAATGCAATGCAGAAAGTATGAGAGCAAAATGCAATGCAGAAAGTAGTGCTAGCAGCAAAATCAAACCAAAATGTGGCACCAGAATGCAATGAAAACTCATCAAAGTGAAGTGCAAAATGCAGGGACTAGTAGTAGAACAAAACAACAGCATGCAGGAAGCAATGAAAGTGAACTGCTATTAGCAGGGAATGCAGTGCAAGTTACAAATGCTTTTAATAGCTTAATCACAGCTGATAAGATCCTAGCTGAGCAGAAGCAATTAAATGATAAGGGAGACAGAACTGGAAGGGGTACCAGGAAAAAAGGTACTCAAAAAACTATACTAAATGAATCTTTTATGTTGGAATATAAGAGGGCTTAATAACCCTCTAAAGCAAATAGAAGTGAGAAAGTTAGCAGAAGAAGTTAAGGCCTGTGTTTTTGGTATTGTGGAAAAATAAAGTAAATTTACTAAATGTTGATTCTATTTTTGAGAAATGCTTGAGGAATTGGGAATATGTTCACAATGGCACGTTGGAAAATGCTTGTAGAATTTGGTTTTGTTGGAAATCTGAGCAAGTAAAATGTCAGGTATGCAGAATTCATGACCAAGCAATAACTTGCTATGTTCAAAATAAAGATTTTGATGGTACCTATGCGGTCACTATGGTATATGCTAAAAACAAGGCTGAAGAAAGGAAAGAGCTTTGGAGCCATCTACTCAATCTCAGACAATTGATAGGTAACTATGCCTTGGGTGATGCTTGGAGACTTTAATGAAATCAGAAGAGCAAAAGAAAGACTGGGAAGCAAAGATTATGACCAAAATGCAATCCGAGATTTCAACCAATGTATAGAGAACCTGGATGTTGAGGAAATAGAAGGGAGGGGATTTTTCTATACTTGGTGCAACAAAAGAGAAGCTGAATATAGAATCTATAGCAAGATTGATCGAGTTTTTGCTAATGAGCAATGGCTAAGCAAGTTTGCAAACACTGAGGTGGAGTTTATGGCGCCAGGAGTTTCTGATCACTCTCCCATTCTTTTTGAAATCAAACAGCAGCTCAGATATGGAGCAAAGCCATTCAAATTTCACAAATTTTGGATGCAACGTCCCGAGTTCCATGAGATGTTGATGAGAGCTTGGAATACAGAGATAAAGGCCAATCCAATAATCAAGGTTTGCAAGAAACTCAAGCTGTTGAAAGAGGAGCTAAAAAGACTTAACAAAACACACTACAGCAACATTACTACCAGGGTGCTACAGAAGAAAGAGCAAATGAATGTGGTCCAGAAACTCTTGCAAGACAAACCTTTCAATGCTGAACTAATATGCAAAGAAAAGGATTTGCTTGGTGAATTTGCTGAGTTGAGCAAAATTGAGGAGGAATTTTACAAAGCAAAATCAAGAGTAACTTGGCTAAACAAAGGAGACAAAAACACTGCTTTCTTTCACAGAAAAGTTCTAGCACACAATGCCAAAAATAGAATACTGGCACTCTATGATGAAAATGATGTGAAAATCTCTGATTATGAAGAAGTAAAGCGCACAGCAGTGAAATTCTTTCAAAATCTCTTTAGGAAGCCAACCTTGCAAGCTGATGATAGATTTCAAAGCATGCAGAATTTTGTCCCTGACTTGTTGTCTGAGCAGCAAAAGCAGCAATTGCAGGCACCAATCACAAACGAGGAAATCAGAAGAGCCTTGTTCCAATTGAAGGATAGCAAAGCACCTGGACCTGATGGCTTCACAGCTGAGTTTTTCAAGCTGAACTGGAACATTATAGGGGAGGAAGTTACACAGGCAATACAATACTGCTTCCAAAACAATTATATGTATTACCCCCTAAACAGCACTATAATAACTCTAGTGCCTAAGATAGCAAACGCCATGAAAATGAAGGACTTTAGGCCTATTTCTTGCTGCAACACTCTATACAAATGCTTCTCATCTATCCTAACAGCTAGACTCAAAGTAGTTCTTCCCAGTCTGATTGGACATCAGCAATCAGCTTTCATAAAAGGTAGGCACATTGCAGATAACATTCTACTGATGCACGAAATTGTCAGAGGATACAGTAGAAAAGGTGGATCAGCTAGAGCAGTCTTGAAGATAGATATTATGAAAGCTTTTGATACATTAGATTGGGAGTTTCTTTTTCACACAATGGATTTGATGGGATTTCCTCCGGTCTTTAATCAATGGGTGAGATTGAGTGTAGAAACTGCTCATTTTTCCATAAATCTAAATGGATCCTTGGTTGGTTATTTTCAAAGTGAGAGGGGACTCAGGCAAGGAGATTCATTATCTCCATATTTATTCCTTATTGCTATGGAAGTTTTTTCCAGATTATTCCAATGGAAACTTGGCCAGCAAAATTTTGATTATCATGCAAAGTGCAAAACTCTGAAGATCACTCATCTTGCTTTTGCAGATGATCTTTTTATTATTACTGGAGCAACAAATGCATCCTTTCAGCTCATAGCCCAGACATTGAAAGAGTTTGCTACTCTATCAGGCCTTAAACCAAATCTCTCCAAAAGCCACATTTTCTTGTCTGGAGTAAGCAAGGAGAAGGAGCAGGAGCTAAAAGAAATCATTCAAATGCCAATAGAAGAGCTGCCAGTCAAATACTTGGGGTTGCCACTGATTGCAACAAGACTGACTCACAAAGACTGTCAACCCATTTTTGACAAGATCCAACAGAAAATACAAGCATGGGCAGTTAAAAAACTTAGTTATGCTGGAAGGGTGCAGCTGGTTAAATCTGTACTATATGGGATACAAATGTATTGGGCAAGCAATTTCATTCTTCCAAAAGCAACGATAAGGAAAATTAGAAGCATGATTTCAAGTTTTATTTGGGCAGGTGAATACAAACAACATTATGGCTCAAAGGTGGGATGGAAAGAGATGTGCAAACCTTACAAAGAGGGTGGCCTAGGCCTTTATGATTTGGAAACATGGAACAAATGTCTCATCATCAAATTGCTATGGAATATATGTAGCAATAAGGAATCTCTTTGGGTAAAATGGATCCACACAGTAAATCTGAAGCACTCATCAATCTGGGGATATGAAATCCCAAGTGACTGTTCATGGGGATGGAGGAAAATACTCAAGCTTAGACATCTTGCCCAACCTCTGATTAAGTACAACATTGGAGATGGACGAGTAGCAAATTTTTGGTATGACAAATGGCATCCAATTGGGCCATTATATATGCATTTTAGTGAAAATCTCCTCACATGTTTTGGCATTTCAAAAAAGGATTCAGTTTCCTCATGTGTGCAAGGTGGAAATTGGAGATGGCCAATAGGAAGGAAATTGACAAGGGAAGTTAAAAGATTACAGCAAAGCACTCCTCACCATTTCATACCAGAAAGTGGTGTGGGCGATTCAATTATATGGCTAGGGAGTAGAACTGGATGTTTCACAGTCAAATCAGCCATGGAAAAACTCAGAACAGAGGATCGCAAGGTAGACTGGTACACTTTGGTCTGGGGAAAAGGCAATGTACCCAGATTTTCTTTCATTCTTTGGCTGGCCTGCAAGCAAAGATTGACCACAAAGGCTAGAATGGCATCTTGGGGGATCAATCTAGAAGACAAAAACTGTGAGTTTTGTAAGCAATTGGAGGAGACCACACAACATCTGTTTTTCCAGTGTCCTTATGCAGCATCAGTGTGGAGAAAGATACAATCATTCTGCTTTCTTTTTAGGGGACAACTTACGTGGTCTGAGGAGATAAGATGGATGAGTAGCAACTGCAAAACTAACTCTTTCTCCGACAAGCTCAAAAGATTAATGTTCTCAGCTAGTGTATACTACATATGGAGAGCTCGTAATCAGTGTTTGCACAAAAAGAAGATGCTAACTCCCAGCAATGTTGTTCAACAGATACGAACTTCAGTTAGTGAAGCAGTGATTTCTTGGAGAAAAGTTCCACTCAACTACCAAAACTGGAAGTTGGTAATGGAGTGGGGATTTTCTCACAAGATTTTTGATGACTAGCCTTATTTTGTAAATTATCTTTTGTTCTCATAGAAATGTGTAGTTGATAGGAGTAGAATAGTAACAAAGTTGTTACAGTGTATGACTCCTACTCTTTGTACAAGCTCCTTGCAATTTCATCAATATACATAATATAAATTTTGCCCAAAAAAAAAAACATTTATAATTCATAAACTCATTTTCAAAATATCAAAGAGTACAAATCCCCACTTACCTCGATCCGAATCAATTAAGATAATCCGAAAAGGAGGGGTCGATATCTTCACCTATATCACAAAACAAACACTAGATCAATTACTAATTCTATCAAAAGTAAATCTAAGACTTACATCTAGCTTAACACGCAAAACGAGGTGAAAAAGGCAAGGACTGAGGTGATTCGCTATGTCAGCCGCGGCGCGGCTCACCAACAGTGACCAGCCGCGGCGCGGCTCACCAACAGTGACTAGCCGCGGCGCGGTTGGTACCGCGACTCGGGTCAGAGGCGGAGGGGTAACCCATCCGCACCGTCATCTGCGACGCGGCCCGCGCTGCGGATGACCATAGAAGGTCACCCCGAAGGAGCCGCAGTCTCATCCGCGGCGCGGGTGACGCCGCGGATAAGTCTAGAAAAGCACCCTGCAACACCTGCAACAACCCAAACCAAAACCAACTCTTCCAACTCCATCTAACACCAATCCAAACACCCAAAATAGCCTGAAAAGGCACAAGACACCAAGTATACCTCACATTCAACCATCCAAACACTTGCATCTTCAAGGATTCATAAAAAATCAGGCATTAAACACACGCATCTAGCAATTACTCACCATCTCCCTCAATCACCACAAGGCACAAATCATCACTAAAACATACAACATCAAAACCTCCTAACTAATACTCAAAGCATAAAAACCTATTTCCTAAGTCAAAGATCTAAAAGAGAAAAGAACAAGGAAAAGAAATACCTTGGGTTGAGAAGGAGGTAACCCTTCTTAAGCTTTCCTCACTTGATTGCCCTTGAAAAACTACACCTTCCCTTCTCTCTTCAAGAAGACACTAGAGTAGAGTAAGAATGAGGGAATTTGGATAGAGAAAATTAAAGAAGATGGAATGGAAAGAAAAAGGAACTAAAGCCCTAATACATTTGGGTGAAAAATTCTCAAAATTGCAACAAGGCCCTTAACTATTAACTAATCACCCCACATGCACTCAACTTGACAAAATTACAAAAATGTCCTTAGGAAAGGCCTTGGTGTTACATAGTTAGTTAGTAGTTGCAACTGATTAATTGCTAATTGAGTAACTAGGCAGATGTAAGTCAAAAGGGAAGTGGATGTAAAACAGAATTAGGCACTGTTTTCAAGCATCAATAAGATTCATTCCTTTTTCTCTGTGTGAATTCTCTCATTCTTCTTCCATTTCTTTCTCCAACTTCTTTTCTCTCCATACTCTCTGTCTATTTCCAATTATCATCCTAGATAATCACAGGTTCTCGCCTCCTTGTTGCGCTCTCCCACAACAAATTTTTTGATTTCCACGAGGTCAGGGTTAGTCGGGTACACAATAACCCAAGTAAAACCGCCAATAGCTGTGGTTGTCTGTAAACCAAATAATTTCTTTGAAACAAGCCAAAAAAAAAAAAAAAAAAAGGGTAGAAACTCAGCTGAACAAATCAACAAAACGGTCCGAATCATGAAAACATTGGAGCTTGCATGATGATTTTGAATAGAATATACATCTGTGGAAGGAGAACTACAAAGTAAAATAATATGGTGACGAGAAATTATTAGGTAGCAAAGTGCAAATTTTTTCAATAGACTGATAATATTCTTTCACAAGTCAATCACCTTATTTAAACAAAATTTATCAAAATTTTTTTTGATGCGTCACTATAGCATATTTCAAGAACTAAATTCAAATTATCCAATCTTGATTGACATGATGTCACGGCTCACAAGAAGTTAAAAATTTAGGAAATAATATATACGTAAACAGAACCTTGTGAATTGTTCAAGCTACTGAAGCAAAATGGGTGTACGGCTAGATTTTCACCTGATCTCCTGCAGCATTCACTCTCCAGCGGACTTCAAATTCTGCGTTTCTTTCCATAGCTTCCGCATAGCATCCGCATCAGCTTGCGCGAGTCCCTCAACTGATTTCCACTAAAAAGGATACGATAATGCATTATATTTAGACATGAAAATTAATAAAGGAATATATGTATAGAAGTAATGAATATATAGAAGTTCACAACTTTCCAAGTGCTTCATGCTTACGGCTTCAGCCATTTTCCTTCAGGGAGCAAGAATTCAAGATAGATTATTGTACTGGTTGATTGGCATAAATACCAAATTTTTTCAGTTGGTATTTAAGAGTATTGGATTTGGTATTACATAGATTATTTGTAGTATTGGATTTGGTGTTAAAAACATGATTGTTTTTAATACCAAATCCAATACTATAAATAAGGAGTGTCTATGTCTCATTTCCACCTATTAAATTTCAAGTATATGCTTAACTTTCAGGTAAATCACTGTTGGCATAAAAAATACATAGAAAAATTTTATTTAGGACATAAGAACATGTGGTAAGAATACCTTCAACTATTATATTAAAACTGGCATAAACCAATGACATAATTGCATCTCTCTCAACTCTTCTCAATAAAAGCTTTCATATATAACTGCAGTCTTGAATAATGAAAATATAATTGGAATAAGATAATATAATTAAATAAACTTTAATTAAATATTCAATAATTTAATTAAATAAATTTTCTAAAAACCCAATTAAAACATAATTTCTAAAACTAAATAGGAAACTTCTAACTCTTTAGGAATTTGATTCAATTGCATCAATAATACCTCCTTTAAACCAACGACTCTCTCTCCCTCTCTCTCTCTCTCTCTCTCTCTCTCTCTCTCTCTCTGAGACACACTAGACTATGTGACTTGGCATTGGACTTTACCTTTTGGGTTTAATGAGAAATATCTTGTGATTTAACGTCATTTTGCATTTATTGAAAGTGGACTTCGTTTCCCGAGTAATGAAAAGGGATAAAAACGTTCAGTGTGGGTTAGATACGTGCAATACTTGCATGGATGACCTTGTCATCCTAGTGCACTGGAAACTTTGATTGGATGTTCTGCTGGGAAGTTACTGGGAAGCAAAATCGAAATGGATATTGGCTGATAACCCGAAGCAAAATCAAGGTCAGGGCAGGAATCGTACTAAAACTGGAGTACACAAATCACTGACCCATTTCTCAAGGATAAGATGGCATCCACCGGATCTTCGGAAAGAATAGGTATCCCACTGGATCAAAAAAAAAAAAAAAAAAAAAACCAAGAAAGGAAACAAAAGGTCTAAGATGGAGATTAAACTAAATTTGTCAGGCAGATATAACATGGATGAGTTTTGTAACATTGAATGCGCAGGATCTTGGATAAACATGAACATGTATGTGAGAATTGTCAAGCATGCATGGGAAAAACTGGTAGCAGAGGTCCCGGCACAGGATAAGCTCTGATTAAAGGACTAAAAGAAAACAAGTAGTAAAACACTGCTCTGCACAGTGCAGGATCTGCAGAATAGTCTATCGTGGTGGGGTTTTTAGATGTTACAAGAGGGACATGATGAATCAGCTAGGATTAGTTTAAGATATCTCGATTGCTCTGTGATCTCAAGCCAACAGAACCAGAACCAGAAGAGGAAGATAAGGTAATAACGAAGAATTAAAAATTTATGGAGGATATACTTCGACTGGAAGTTTCATCCTTCATTCTGTCCAAGACTTGTTCCTGGTCTCTTTCCGTATTTAACAGATTAATTCCATTACTGACCCAGTGGAAGGGAAATGACGAGATCCCACCTTCCAAAATTTCTAAGTTGAGTCATGGGTCTGTCGTATTAAGAGAAAAGAAAGAACAAAAAATAAAATAAAATAAAATTATAAGAGAGGACTTAGATTTTGAGCCTCGGTTGGTGACTGGTGAGGTAGATTACAGAGTCATTAGGGAATGTGGCTTTCAGCTCATTTGACTTGAGCTATGAGTCGTGGCCGCGTCATTGAATTCAAGAAATAGAAAAATAAAATTCTTTCGTTGAAATGCTGTGTCGTACGTGTACAGGCTGAACGAACGCGAAGTCCTCCCCCGAGACCCTGAAATTCAAATGTTCAAAGCCTAAGACCACCACCGAAGACGGACACGACTAAACAGTTTAATCTTTTGTATTGATAGGAAGGAGCAGGCAACCAACATGTAAACGCATTGCTTATATTCCCATGCCCGCGGGAGAGGTAAAGCGGCTAAAGATAGCAGAACAGGACTCCGACTCACCCGCGGTCAATCAAGGTTTTGCCTTTGGGAATGAATAGAGGGTTGAGCGGTTAGAGTTTTATGACTCCATTCCAAATGTGGAGGTTCGAATCCCATCAATATCAATTCTCTACCTCCATTTTAATAGTGTAAGATTTATAAAAAAAAAAAAAGTTTCGCCTTTTACTGGGTAAATAAATATGAGGGAAACAAAATATACTATTAGTGTCGATTGGGCACAAGGAAGCTGAAAAATTAGAATATCTTCCTCCTTGACCGACAAGCTGGACCTTTATGCTCTATTAGAAAGGACGGCAAGGGGGATTTCGATTTTACTTATAATACCGGTCTGTGAAACAGCTTCGCTTGTTGTTTGTCCAAGTACGACTAAAAATGACAATTGATGAAAATCACATTTACGTAAAGACTTTCATTAGCATAGCTTTGATACTATTTCCTTTGTTATCGTACCTAATAAATTTAAAACAAAGACCATAATCACTTTTTTCTCAGATAAGACGTTTGTCCTGAGCATAAAATGGAGAAAATTAAACATATAAACGACTACTATTAGATATCAAGTGATGAGATGGGAAAAGTAAATTCTGATATCCAATGCAGAAGTTTAGTTCGAGTCAGGATAATTGGGTATTACTTTTTATGTTAGCACTTTTGGAAACAAAAGCTTATTAATTAATGTAAGAGATCAAACCCGATAATTACCAAACCCACCCCCCCCCCCCCCCCAAAAAAAAAAAAAAAAAACTACGACCGATAATAAAATTGTTTTATTTTAATTGTAATCTGATAGGATTTTGGTAGTAGCAATTTTTAACTTTTCTACTAATTCTTTTCATTTCTATTGTAGTAGATAACCACGAATGCTAATCTCCTTTTTTGCCCGTTCGTAAATTTGGATTCCAGTTCTAAGAGAATGTAGTGACTATTTGCTTTTTGCTTAAACATTTTAACATTTTTATATGAAGAGTGAAAAGGGTTCATAAATGTCAGACGCCATGTGGTTTTCAAATTATCAGCAAATTCTCCTTTGTTTCATATAACTTTTTTTTTTCTTTTGGGGTTCAAAAAATTGCTAAATGATCAAAAGTCTCTAATTTGTTAATTTTGGGTAAACTATTTCCAGTTACCCTCGGTAGAACAAAATTTTCTATTAGGACCGATTCAATTTCAGAATTCTCGGCAAACCCTTATAGTCAAAAGTCAAAGCTTGTGATCAAAATCAAACTAACGAATAAACAAACATCGGGAAAATTTCCAAGTCATACAACACTGTTCATCGTGGCTTGATGAAACGAAGTCCTATATAAGAAGCACCTTTCCTTGCTCTAAAACCCCATCAATTTTAAGCAATCTGCTCTTTGTCTTAATTAATTTGCTTGTTTGTCCTACCCCAACAAGATCATGATGAGAACTCTAAACCTTATATTCTGCATTGCTTTAATAACACTTGCAATAAGCATCAAACCATATGAAGCTACTAGAATCTTAGGCGAGGAAGAACAAGAAGAAGAATGGATGAGAAAGCAGCATCCTTTTCTGCAATCTGTGCTGAACCAGAAGGCTCTTAATCCTCCATCACCAAGTGGCTGCGGTTACACCCCCACCCCTGGCACACAATGCAAAGCCAGCACCATCGGTGAGAAGAACTTTGCAGGTCGCGTTGCTGTGGCTGCACCACCACCACCACCACTACCAACTCCTTCTACTACAAATGCATACCCGCAGCATATGGTTCAATTTGGCGTGGCCACTAATCGCAAATTATTGTAAATCTGGTCTGATTAATCATGATGACAATGCCTTGAATGCTAGTAACCTAGTTAACTACTATAGCAACTAGTACAAGAATAAAATTAAAGAAGCTGCTTAATTATTTTTCTTTCATTTTTGTATTTCATTCTTTTTGTTGTTGTATCTTATGTTGTAAAACAAAAGCATGTTTCCTGATAACATAGTCAAGGAAGCAATAAAGTCCTTGCTGACCGGGTGTGTATGGCCCGCAAAAAATATTCGGCATTGTGGAATAAAATTTCTACGTCTTTATCAAAATCTCTGTTTGTTTTCGGGTAAAAGAGTTTTTGATTAGTACAAGAAAAAAAATGCAATAGTAGCAGAGAAAGCAGAGGTTAATGAAGCCTTTTGATTGTACCAACCAAAATAACTCTCGATGAATCTTGTGGTGAATTGCATGTATATCGTAGAACATGCTGAGGTGAAACTCGTATATCAAATGGTATAGCCAAGGAAAATTTATGAATTTAAACAAATATGAAATTCTTTTTCACTTCATATTTTTTAATATAATTATTAGTCATTTTTAGGTTAGTTTTGTACTTTTCAAGTAATAAATTGGTGATCGCACAGATAGCATCCCGCTCTCGTCTTCGTTTTCTTTGTCTTGATGAAAGGTATTTTTCCAACGATTAACGTGGCAGAACGTTCTTTTCCCTTCTTTTGTTTAATTATTATTTTTTATTTCCTAACAAATTAAGTTTCTTTTCGATGTAATTTTTTCTTGATTTGTTGCCGGAATAATGGAAGTTCTGATTTCGTGCAATATCTCACACACGCTTGGCAAATTTATGAAGCACAATTGAGAGCAATTTAAACAAAATCACACTTTAGACATTCATTTTTTATAGTCAAGGTCATAGGAGGCAGCCAGAAGAAATGAAAGACACATATAAAGCATATGCATGCATAAAGCGAAACAAAGCAACGTCAAACAACAAATTAGTCTTCCTTACCGCTGACAAGATTACCAGGAATTGTTGAGCAAGCTGATTTCTCAAGTAATTTAAGGAGAAGAAAAGAAACTGTGGAGAGAGAGAGAGAGAGAGAGAGAGAGAGAGAGAGAGAGAGAGACAGAGGGAGAGAGAGAGAGACCAACGGATTGTCATGAGAAACCATATACCTTGTCCTCTTCTAATCTTTTCTTCATAAACTCGTGGCCTTCGCTCATCTAAGCATCCCATTTTGGGTCCTAGCCTTGAATCAAGCAAGCATTTATGAAACAGAATCAAGAAGTTGGATAAGTATTTTTCAACTATTACACAAACCATCAAGTCAAATACAACTACAGATCAACATCCAACTCATAAGTCCCTCTTACTACAAAGATACACGGTCTTAAATAAGATACATATTACAAGTACAAATTAACAGATAAATTAATTTAAAAGAGCTGCAGTTAACTTCTCCTTGACGTGCTCAGCATCACCACCTTGAGTCCTGATGGAGAATGTGTGAACAACTTCACCATTTTCAGCCAGGGAAACATCAGACTCTTGCGCCACAATTTGATGTTTCCTCATTACCTTCACAACTCTAGAAACAGGATGGGTATCCAGTGGACAGCTCACTTGAACGAGAGCATCTTCATGCCTTTCATGAAGATCAATATCTGTGATAGCAGGCAGCTTTTGTCTACCTTTGACCATCTCTTTTTCAGTTTCCATGATCCTCAGCTTTTTCTGGAGATCAGTTATATATATGCAATTGCATCACTAAGCAAGGATGCCTTGTCAATCTTTGAAATATTTGGTACAATAGCTCTAAGTGCATAAAATCGCTGGTTCAGCTTCTCACGCCTCTGCCTCTCTGCTTCCACGTGATTACTTTCTAGGCTTACGCTCATCAGACAGAATCAAGGAATCGTCCTTGGCTTGCTTCAAACTAGAAAGAATGCTTTGGTTCCTCTGGGGGAAAAGCTTCACTTCACCATCATCTCTCTGGTACCCATTTGATGGTCCATAAACTTGATTACCACCTAAGGCTTGCAACTCATGTGGGTCGGAAGCAAAAACAGAATCATCTTCTACTTTTGGAGAGAAACTAATACTGATTGGACCTGATTTCTCTTCTCCAAGACTAATTTTGGTAGGATAGATTTTTTTTTTCTTTTTTATCTCTACCCAATTAGGATTAATTTTTGGCCTAATCTTCACCATCAATCAGTAACCCAAGACTAATTTTGTTTTTTGCGGTCTAACTTTATCTTATATCGAGTACTCTAATAATTAAACAATTAGAACATATACCCAAACACCTCAGGATCAACCCTAAGGCTACCACTTAGTATCACAAAAAAAAAAAAAAAAAAAAAACCGCTTGGGAGAACAGAAGTTGCACAACATCATATTGAGAACAAAGGACATTTTACTATCATATTCATACGTTTTATCTCTCTCAACTCTCCTCAATAATAAAGCTCTCATGTATAGCTATTAGTTCTAAATAATGAAAAACCTAAATGGAATATATAATATAATTTTACTAGAAAACTAACAAATAATGCTCCATACTTTAATTAAATAGACTTTCTAAAAATTCAACTAAAACATAGTTGTTAAAACTAAATAGAAACTTTTAACTCTTTAGGGTTTGTTTTAATTATGCCAACATTTATTAAATTGGGAATACAACGTTTTTGTTTTTGGCACTGAATTTAATATTAGGAACATAGCACGAGGATAGCAGATTCAACAGCATAGGAAACAGTTGAAAAGCATTAAATAATACTCAACACTACTAAGAATGCATTGCTCATAAATTAAATCCAAATGGTCACCAGCATCCAGTAGGCGCATCAAAATCCTGTTCACATCCGTGGCTGGATTAAGATGAGACCACATATTGAAATATTACCAAGTACTTCCCCTCTCTAGATTTCCTTGTTTGTACTGCCTAGATTATTCTCATATGTGATTGCCTGCTTGTCTAATGATTATGTTAGGTTATATATATAGTAAGGGTAGAATTAGGATGTGCTTGACTTTTCCTTAAAAATGTGATATTGTTTTTTGGGACGCCTAAAAATAACAAGTGTGATAAAATAGATAAAACAGAGGGAATACTAATTTGCCAAAAAAAATTCCAGGGGTATGAGTTACAATTTTCACCATGAGTATAGTATAAATTATATACACACACATATGCATATATATATATATATATATATATACATACATGTATATATTTATATCCACACACATATACATATATATATATATGTATGTATGTATATTTTCATAGTTGGTTTAGAATAGAAGATAGTGCTGACATAAGATTTAATCACGGCATCATTTTTAAGCAATGACTACAACGCCTACTTAATTTGCAAGATAAAACAATTACGACGAACATAGAGTTTCTTAGCATCGCTTATACTCCAGAAATTAAAGATCTTTTAAGCACAGATGAAGATTACAATATTATAAATTATTGAAATACCTCACAATCAATTACTCAAATTAGGATATGCCTATCATCTCACTACAAAATCTGATGATATTATAGTTGATCGATCTAAGTGGGAGAGAATTGATGCTCAATTGTGTAGCATGCTTTGGCAAACTATTGGTCCTTCACGAAAGCAAATTTTTCATCCACATAAGACTTGCTTTAATATTTGGGAATAGGCCAAAGTGTTATACACCAAAGATATCTCTCGCGTTTATACTATTTGTTCTTATCTAATTAGCCTTATTGTCCCCCGAAAACTTGATATGCCTATGAGCTCTTACTAGGCAGAATTCAAGGTATCCTTTCATACTACATTGAGTTGCTACCCCTTGCTGCAACTCAACCGGAACAACTTCCTCAAAGAGGTACATTTTTTATACTTTTGGCTCTTTTTGGTTTGCTAGCAGAATATTTAGCCACCCGTGATCAAATCCTTACTAGTCCCAAAATTCTTGTCCTGTCTCTATCTTTTTTTAGATTGCTATGATTTCCTGATGAATCATTGTCATCTGCAGAGACTATTATTGTTGGCTCATTTGCTTTGGCATCTCAATCTAGCCAGAGAGGAGGCTGTGGTGGAGGTATTATATGGTAGCAGAAACCAGCCTTATTGTGACCATTGTAAAAAAGTTGGACGCATAGAAAATTGTTGTTAGCTCTGGCACAGATGCCCTCTACCACAAGCGGCAAATATTTTCCAATCTGAGAATTGTAAAATTTCAAGATGAGCTTTAAAGTTTGAGTATGAGGATCTTTTGAAATGGTTTACAGCTAAACAATCTTCTACACTTGCTGCCTCAATAGTACAAACAGGTAATGCTAGCACCTGTGCTTCTCAATCTCTTTCTCTTGGTTCATGTGTTCTAGATTCTGCTGCCACAAATCATATCCCTGGTAGTCCATACTCTTAACATAGTCTAGCTCATTCTTTTTCCCCTAATCTTCATAGGTATTTTAGACAAAAAAATAGAATTAGAGGTTTTTCATGATTAAGGTTAATATCAACACATTAGAATAAATAAACTTGCAAGATAAAACTAGACGAATCTTTACACAAGTTTTTGAGAACAGATTATATCATACCATAAAGAAATGAATTAAACGTTATTATAAAATATTTGAGAAAATGAGAAACATAAACATTTTAGAAAGAAGAGAAATATATTGAATTTAGAACATCATGTTTATTGATACTACTGATACAATTTTGCTATAGCTTTTTCTGATATTGCTACCACTCTTACTATTTGGAGGTAATATTTATAAAATTGAGCTCTTTTGTAAATATGCAAAATCTTATATTAATTGACCTTGTGTGCCATGCTAACTAAAACATCCCTTTTGTAGAAGGTTTTTCATCACAAATTAAAGAATTTCCCTTGATCTTTGTATGATCATTAAAATATCTTTCATGTGAATCAAATAGCATGTCTTCTCGAATAGTTCTACTGACTTTCTTTGACTGTGAAGTGCTGACAGATAAAATAAGAAAGAAGATTCAAGGATGGAGTACAAGAGTGTTACCTTATGGAGGAATTGCAATTAATAAAATCAATGTTATTCAATCTTCAATTATATTGCAGTAGCATTTTTATCCTACCAAAGAAGGTGATAAACATATTGAAAGTTTGTTATCTACATTTATGTGGCTGGATCAGACAATGCAAAATATAGAGCAAAAGTGAACTGGAATGAGATTTGTAAACCTCATGAAGAAGGGGTCTAGAACTTGTTAGTGTTAAGTCAATCAATTAGTATGATTTATTATATCAATGAACATGATTCTAGCACGTCAATTAGTCCATAATTATGTAAATAGATTGCTTTATTTTAGGAATCATTTCCTCTTCTTTAGCCTAGCTCTTGTATATAAATACTCACTTGTACAAATAATTGAGAGACACAAAAAATATAGAATTTGTTTTCTCATTCTTCATTCTCTAATTCTTACATGGTATCAGAGCCTCTGTTGTGAACAATAAAATAAAATTTTGAGTTTCTTTGGCAGTCTACTATCAGGCGTTTTTTAGGTTCCAATTTGTTATAAAATAGTTTGATATATGTATGTGTATATGTATGAATGTATGTATGCATGTGTATCTATATATATGTGTGTGTATGTGTGTGTATCAAATTGTTCCTCACCCTGTGTAGATCACAATGGTGAAAACCGCACTCCCAAAAGCCCCTTCACGTGCCTTTAGAAGAACCCTACCATCAAAACTAGCATTTCAGATGTGTAGAGGAAGAAGAAAATGATGTCAACCTACCATGACATCAGCAACAACAGCACATTGCCACATGTCAACATATCAATGGACTACCATTACATGCCATCATCTAGTCACTGGCACGTCATCGCCTAGTCACTGCCACGTGTCAACAAATCATTGGATAGAGTCAGCCATGTCACTGTGTTGACATATCATTGGACATAAGGGCCACGTCATTGACACATCATCATCTCCATTTGTGACACGTGTCTAAAAATTTACTAGTCCACGTGTCGTCCAGTTAGCTGCTACGTCATCGACACATTAGCATCAATGTTGTCATCTTGTGATACGTGTCTGAAACTCACTGGTCCACGTGTTACCCAGTCATTTGATGTGGTTCAATTCAATCCCATGGGTTCGGTTCGATTCAACCTGTTGATCACTGCTTTGATTGGCCAGATCACTAGTATTTCATCTATTTACTTTGCAAACCAGATTAGTTCCTAAGATTTTTCGTCCATTTTGAATCCATTTTTGGTGTCCGTTTTGTCAAAATTCAACTCTACATTTAGGTTTTCTCTTTTCATTAACATATTCTTACAATGGGCGCCTTCAAACTCCCTCAATATATTCCTAACCCTATCAATGTCACTTTTGACTGAACCAACTATGAATTATGCAAAAATCATCAAGCTAGACTTTCGAAGGTTTGACACTGCAAAAGAGGTATGGGATTTTCTCAAAAATCGCTACTCAATTTTTGATGATGTGAATCAGTTTCAGTTATACAGACATCTGTATACTAGCCAAACAATTCATTACTGTGTGTCAGAATTACAAGAAGTTTGGGATTAGATAGCTCTTGGAGATCCTACATGGCCCAGTACAGATGCAGTCATCATCTATGTTGATCTATGTGATCCTTAGCAAATTTGGCATTTGTTGATGATGCTCCAAGATGTATTTGAATCCATTTGCAACTCTCTTCTCCATCGGGGTTCTTTACCAACTCTTGACATAGTAGTTAAGGAGTTAATCATAGAAGTAGCCCTACTTATTGCATTTCGCATAGAAAAGTCAGCCCACCTTGCTGATATTGTGCTTGCTACCCATTCCTCATCTTAGACTATGTTTTCAGACTTGGATCAGACATCGACTCAGCTGAGTTCAGGGGTAAGGGGTCAATGGATTCGGCTAGAAGTCGACTCGAGGTCAAACTAGATGATATCATAAATATGTCATATATATATATATATATATATATATATAGACACACACACCCCTATTAATTTTTCCTACCAAAATCACAATATAGAAATGCGAATCAAATAAAAATCTCCAAACACACAAAATTTACAATATTAAAATATCATACATGTTCAATCCTTTATAAACATAAATCCAAATAACGCAATAAGTTCATTTATAACACTAAATTTACCACAGACAAACCAATAGTGCAAATATATAAACATGTCATACATAATACATCAACAACCATTCAGATAATGTAATGTGTTAATTTAAGTTCCGTGGAATTGGTCAATCTCTCAAGTTGGCACATAAACTTCAACCTCACTTGTCATTTCAAAACATCCTTGAATAGCTATTTCAGGTTCTGGCTTATCCACTTGAAAGCCTAGCTGAAAGAAAATCATTTGAGTTGTAGTGGTAACTAACACTCATTGGCAGAACATAGAAAAAAATATGCATTCAAACTGCAGGCTAAACAAATCTGTAACTGCAAGCTGAACATAATTTATATATTTAAAGCATCTACTAATGTAGAAATAGGACAATATAAAGGAGAATTAGAAGATGCAATAAACAATAAATAACAATGTTGCAATCTTTTGGTCTTCTAGATTGCAGATAGTGTTGCCTCCCATTTTACATTAAAGCCCAATTGAGTGATTAACTTACTAAACAACTATAAATACTTCTAATCAGATTAGTCCCACCAGATTGCAATTGCATTATCCTTAATCAAAACCAAACTTCTTGTGCTAAATCTGTGATAATCAGAAAAGCAATAAAATATGTGTCTGATCAGATTCATTTAGCCAATGATGAAGTGTTGACAATCTGGATATGCATATACATATATATTCAATACACTGTGTTTTCTCCATTTTGAGCCATTATTTCCGATCACAATATAGACCAATCCTAGCCAATGCACACACAAAAAAATTAAAAAAAAACCACACAAATCATTTCCTATCATTTCCACCCTTAGTGTAAACAAACATAACTATCAATGCAAATCATTTCCAAAAGCAAAAATAACCACCAAAATATGAAATTTATCAGTAAAGTTACCTAATTTAGGGTTTTTAATTTGATACTTCAGCCCTACAAAAACTCACAAAAAATCAAATAGATAATAGAACTGATATATATATATATATTTATTGGAAGGTAGGCATTTTGACAGAAATAGGAGTGTGAATCCAAACCTAGAGAGGAAGAGGGGAGGACCAAACCAAGGGGGTTTCAGGTTCTTCTATTGTTCTTCGATCAGACAGAGAGAAGAGAAGAGGACATAGAGGGCTACGATCAAAAAGTAGGATTTCGGGAGAGGGTAGTGCCACCGTGGATCGATGCAGAGAGAAGACGTGTTTGAGTTTTGAGGAAACAGAAAGAATGAAAGGAAAAAAAAAAAAAGAGTGCCAGAAAATGTCCAAAAATGAGAAGTCAATAAGTCCCAAAAAAAAAAAAAGTCAAAAAATGTGATAAAAATGTAAAAATCAGGTTCTGTCTAGTTCGTACGAGTCCCGGTCAAATTCAATTTTTGACCGAGTTTGACCAATTTTTTACAATCCGATTTTTAAGCTTGACCCGGACCTAAAGGCTAGTTGGTTCCTAGTTCAACCGGTCCAGTTCAAGTCTGAAAACACAAATCTCAGACTTCTCATTAGCACTTTGCTAAGAAGTATTATAAGGGATCTTGCAACTACTGTAAAAAGCCTAGTCATCATAATTCTGAACGCAAAAAATGGCTCAATCAAAATTCTAGATAAGGTAACTTTTAAATGTCATTTCAACCTTCCTCTACTACTACTATTATTGCCACAGAGGGATCAACATAGACTACTTCTTCGAAGTTCTCTTTAAAAGACATCCAAGCTCTTCTCCAACAACTTCAACCAGAGTCTGGTACAGTTCCTCTTCTAACTTGTCTGTTGCATCAGGTACTTCACATTTATGGTACTTTAATTCTACTTGCTGTAATCATATGATCTCAAACTCTTCCATTCTCACATCCTCAAGAAAACCATATATTCCTGACATTGTTAACACTGTCGATAATTCTATTTTGTCTGTTAAGAATTTAGGCACTGCCCAAACACCACAATTGTTTTCGCCTAACATTTTTCTTGTTCCTAAACTTTCTTTGAATCTTACTTCTGTTGGACAATTATGTAAACTTGGTGTTGACTTATCTTTTCCAAGTCATGGTTATACTGTACAAGATTCACAGACGGGCGAGATCCTTGGGATAGGGCGTAAGGTTGGACGAATGTTTGAACTTACTTCTCTACATCTTGGTGCTATCACTTCCCATATTTGGAATTCTCGTTTTTCTCATCCTTCTGCTAATAAATTGAGTTCCTTAATTTCTAGTGGTTCCTAGGGCTCGTTAAATATGAAAATTTTGATTGTATTTTCATGTCAGTTGCCTAAGGGACATGCTTTACCTTTTTCTCTCAATGATACTATTTGCCTAGCACCTTTTGATTTAATTTATTTTGACATTTTGGGTCATGCTCCTAATGAAACTATGTGTGGTTTGAAATATTATGTGATTTTCGTTGATGATTTTTCTTGCTATACATGGATTTATCTAATGCAAAATAGGTTTAAATTATTTTCCATTTACACTCGTTTTGCTAATATGATTCATACTCAGTTCTCTTGTAAGATTAATATTTTTTGCGTTGATCATGCCATGGAATATAAAGACACAAATTTTCACACATTTCCTCGCTCAACAAGGCACCATTATACAAAGATCTTGTCCATGTACCTCACAACAAAATGGTCGGACATAATGAAAATATAGACATATTCTTGATACTGTTCGAGCCCTTCTCATGTCTTCCTCTTCTCGAGAAACCTTTGATGATAAGAGATAAATTTACGTATTTTAGTATACATTTTATTATGTGTTTCTAGTGTGTTTTTAGTACTTTTAACATTAATTTGGCTCATTTTGATTAAGTTTCTTCAATTTGATAATTTTTTCAAAAATTAGGGTTTTTACACAGAATTTAAGATTTTGAGGCGATTGAGAAAATTAATGAACAAATTTATGTGAATTTGCAGGTAAATGATGATTGAATATAAATTGGACATATTGGAGTATAGGATTTATCAGTTTGAAGTTGATTCAAGATTGTACATCGCATACTTAGAGGTTAATTACTCAACATTTCAGGAAGAATTGCATCATCAAATCTACCAAGAAAACTATGGATCAACATTGGAAAAGGTCTCAAGGGCATCAAAGGATTAACCAACAAAAGAGAAGGGGAAAGAAGAATTGGAAAAAACTAGAGTTTAGCAACAAGGGCACATTTCAATATTGGCAATAATTTGAGCTACCAAAATTGGATTGAAATGATTCTTCTTACATTTTAAAGCTAAGAGGATACTTTACAATGCTTATAAAGATATCAAAATCTAGATCTCACTAACATTGTTTAAGAAGACATTTAAATCGTCAAAGGTCCAAGTTCTCACCAAGGACAAAATGTCATGGAAAAATAAAGCAGGATCACACAAGTGAATCCAAACAAATAATCTAATAAAGGATTAATTACTTCCTTGAAAAGGAAGAAAAATTAAAAGGAAAAGTAAAACAATATACCAATCCTGAGTTGGGAACCCTTGAAATGACTATATCAAAGTTCAGTTTCTATGTTTTGCATGAAAAGAGAAGTTCATTTCAAAAGACCAATTTTTATCATAAAAAAATGGAAATATCATATAAGAAACTCATTATTGAAATTATAAAGAAATGTGTTGAATGTTGTGAATTTTGTAGTGTGACCTGATTTTATGACCCAATCCGATATGAAATTTTTTGGCCCGAAAAATTGGGAAAAAATTTGAGGTCTGTGGTGGAAGCGGCAAGAGCCCGTAGCCCACCACTGGCCTCATGTGGGGGGGGGGTGGAGGGTTCGGGGCGGTATGGATAAGCCTATTTATAGGTTATAAATAGATAAATATAAGGGTTTTACAATGTACTCTCAAAAAATAATTTCTCAAGAAATAAGAATTTTCTCTCCACCCATGAACGTAGGCTAAATTGGCTGAACCACGTAAATTCTTGTGTTCTTATTTTTCTTCATAATTTTCTTGTTAATTGCGCAACAAAATGGTTAGAAATTAAGACTGCCAGAACATTTTCTAAGTACCTTATTTTTACCCTACAATGGCTACATACCCAATTCCTTGGTAATCTTTGATGTATATAAAATTGAATGTTATTTCAATTATTCTTACTTTTTTGAAGTAATAAATTTTGATTAATTTTCGTGCATGAGATAATGCATTATTAATCAACTTTTAATTAGGTAATATTTGGAAATTGGTTACTTACATTGGAATTGGGCCGAGGCCTTTCTTAGTTTTCTTGTTCACACAAGGATTTTAAAATGATCAAGTCTTTTTGCCATCTGGTTCAAAGAAAAATGTAATCAAGTGGAATTATTAGATTTTTAATTATTCAACCTTAACGACAATCACTCGACATTATTTCTTTAGTGTTGTTGGTGGATAAATGTGTTATCTGAACTTTCTGAGCTGGAGTGTTTGCTTTGTGATGCAACCTAGATCAAGATTGCCATACAGGGTCCCACTGGTTAAAGCCCCAATACTTGGGGTAACACTCTATGGCAGAGGGAATATATTGTCAATTTTTTTCTCAATTCAAAATTGAGAAAAGCTAGATCAACATATGTGAATGTTCAATGGGGTAAAAAAGGAAAATACTTTAACTCAAAAAAGAAAAGTTGCTTATTACCTTTTTGAAATAAAAACGTGCATATTTCAACCTTCCCCCGCAAACAAAAAAAAAAAAAACCAAAAAAAAATGTCCCCCCATTTATAGATATTCTAAATAAACTTTTGGAAGTTTAAACAGTTTCATTACTTTCATAGTATCCTCATGTGAATCTATTCACTAAAAATACTATATCATCATAGTGTCGAATTATTAGCTACAAATGCTTAAGCAACTAAAAAATAAATATCAAATACATTTTACATACAAGCGGTACCATATATTAATGGCACATAAAATTTTTGTAAAATTTTGTAGACACCGAATTTTAACGCACTATTTATTTTTCAAACACTAGGGGCATGTTCATATTTTGAGGTCCAATTCTAATTTTTCAATAAAAGGGGGAACAAAATCAATAATCTCGGGGGGCAAAAAAGTAATTTTAGTTGTAAATATTTTTTCATTAGCTTTGGGGGTTTTAAATTCATATATTTTTACTGTCATACGTATTTTTAAATTTTTGTAATTTTAGGGGTTTAATTAGTAACTTTTCTGTATTTTTTGTATTTCACCAACACAGGGGCAAAATGGTAATTTCGTCCAAAAACACTATTTTGGCTCATTTCAAGTCCAAAATTTATTTTTCAAGTTTTTAAGCATGCTGCTAAATTTTCTTGATTTTTTTGGAGACGATTGTTATTTTTTCTGTAAATATTGCGTTTAGGGGCAAAATCGTCATTTCAGATTTTAAACGCATTTTTTACCAATTTTTGAGTCATAAATGCATTTTCAGGGTTTTAACTTTATTTTTAATTTTTGACAAATTTTCGAGACCAATAACTATTTTTCTGTGCATGTTTGTTTGTCTAGGGCTAAAATAGTCATTTCGTACTCTGAATGTATTTTTCATCAATTTTTTGGTCCTAAATTCATTTCTTAAGATTTTAAGCTTCACTTTAATTTTTGGTAATTTTTCGAAGCCAATATCTATTTTTCTGTTTATTTTGTCATTACAATGGCAAAATAGTCATTTCACACCCCGAGCGCGTTTTTAGCCAATTTTAAGCTCTAAACTTTATTTTTTAGATTTTGCAATCTATTTTGAATTTTTTTGGTAAATTTTGGAGTTCATTTTCATTTTTTGTATTAATTTTGATTTTTTGTGTCAAAATTTTTTTTTAAGAATAAAATTAGAATTTTTATTATTAGTGGCGTTTTTGATATTTTGTAGTATTCTTGGAGGCCAAGACTGCTAGCTCGATAAATACCCCTATTAAAATAAAATAAAAAAAGAAAGAAAAAAGGAAAAACCCTAAAACACATTTACTTTTATCTATAAAAGATCAAACACACACACTCTACTTCACCACAAAACATACACATTTTTTAGCCATTTTTCTTCATTACTCTAACGACTGTTTCATCATCTTCCACTATTCAGCACTGTTCATCATCATCGTTCCAAGGTTCACAAGATTACTATTCATCATCAAGCAACAAAAATCCATAGGTAATTCTTCATCCTAAATCCTTTTGTTTTGATTTATATTTTAATAAGCAACATACTTGTTTCATAGATTTTCTTGGTTCGATTATTTTATTTTTCTGAAAATTTTCTGCATTTCTTTTCTAGGTTTTTCTTCTCTGGGGTCTTGTTTATGTTTTTTGTTCTTTCATTTCTTCTCGTTTGGATTTCTTTCCGTCCTCTTGAACCCACCACTGTCTCCCCTCCTTCCACCACCATTTAGACCATCACCTTCAATAGTAAACCATCCGAAGCTCCACCTTCTTCCACCGCCACACCACCGCCAGTTTCTCCCCATCAAATACACAACAATCCAGCCCTCCACACCATTCCACCATCACCACGTACAACATGCAAAGAAAACAAAAACATAACCATCACTCAAACTTCAATCACCACCATCCTTCAATCGCCATCACAAAAACAACAGAGACCACCATAGTGGCCAACAATGACAACTGAATCCCCTATCTCTACCTTCAACCTTCACTTATTCGACACAAGAACCACTATCCCCATCACCTGCAACTCAACGTCCCAATTTCACCACCCAACCAAGCAGAATCATACCCAAATTAGCAGCACACAACAAGCCACGACCCTTAACCACCTCCATCTCCCCATTTTGCTGCCCAAATCACCATCAATTCATTAAGAACCTCCACTGACCTCAGCCCAACCAGACCACCAGAACAACTACACAAAGTTTCACATCCTCCACCATAAATAACCTGCAAGAATAGTCAACAAATTCACCCCAGAAGACCAAACCTGTGACGCCCCAGAAAATTCATATAATTCATATTATGCTTATTGGTAGAAAAAAAAAAAAGAAGAGTGAGAAAAGAAAGGGCAAAAATTGAAATGCATTTTCTTAAGGAATTTCTTTTATTTAGGGTTTAGTGATAATCTTTGATTTATTAGTTGAAAGATTTCTTAAGTTAATTAGTTAAACTAAATAAGATTTTTTTTTTCATTATTAAGTGGTACACCTAAGTACTATATTTGGATTAATTTCATTGGATCATTAGTTTATAATAGTGTTTAATTTTGACTAACTAACTTTATCATTTTCAAGACTATTGACTAAGTGAGTTTTAGTTCACTATTTTGACCTAAAAAATTTCACTAATTTCTCTTGCTTTTCTCTCTCTAAATCCGGCCCTCCCTACTCTCTTTTTCCTCTCTTTTGTTTTAAAAATTTAAGTCATAAGACTTGCAAATTATTAAGTGAAAAGTGATTAAAATTTGCACTAATCAAATTCAACCACCTAGTGACTATTATCTCAAAATATCTAAGCCCTAAGAGGACTTTTGTCTAGCTTTGATTGGTTGCACTTTCTTCCATTATCCTTTTATTTCTTTTATACTTTCTTGACTGAATTTTCTCCCGTTTTCTTCCTCCCTCTTGGCCGAACTCCCTAGCCCCTCTCTCTACCCTCTTTTGTTCTTCATTTTCTTGGAGCTTTCTTTCCAATTTTAGACAAATTCCACCATAGAAAGTGAGCTTTTCTTCTTCCTAAGCATAGTTCTAAGCTTGTTTAAGGTATATACTATGAACTTTTGCTATTACTTTCAAGTTTTATTTAGTTTTGTTCAAGTTTTATACTAAGAATTTGATAGTAGTATTTGAAGATTTAAGCTTGAACTGAAAAATACTTGAACAGTCATGCTGGACCAGTTTTAGTAAAACTTTCATAACTTGGTGTAGATAACTTGGATTCGAATGATTCTTGTTGTTTTAGAAACTAGATTCATAGGGCTTTCAAACGGTGTAAATCTTGCACTGTGGTTCATTGTGTATTAATCGCAGAAAGTTTGCAAACTGGGCTGAAAATTTGGTTCTGCGTAAACAGTTTTGATGATGAGCCAACTTGGGGGCTGATTTTGAACTTGTTCTAGTTAGAATTTGGATTGATGATCTTCACAAAAATTGTATTCATAGAAACGTACTTTCAAACCATATAATCACAATTTCCTGGCTCTTGATGGATTGATCCCAGCAATGGCATGAACTTGGCCAAAAACCAACCCTGTGCAGATTTAGGTTGATGAAACACTAGGTTGTGGACCGATTTTGGAATGATTTTTGTTAGAATTTGACGTGATACTCTTCATGAAAGTTTTAGCCCTTAGAATATAGTTTCTATCCATATAATCACTTTTCTCATACGACATATCAATTGGAAGTTATGTACTGTTGAATATCCCTAGTTGGTAAACTTGAAAACATGAGTTAACAAAGAAAATTGGAATTGAGTTAGAATTGAACATAGAAGTTGTAGAACTTGTTGAATTTGGTTGGATGGCTGTTTTTCTTGCAGGGAAAATTTTGGTTTAGTCCGATTTTTAAGGGGTCATGCTGCCGAAATTTCAGTAGAAATAAAGAAGGAAAGATGGTGGATGAAATCTATAACCTAGAAATAATTAGGTTATTTCTTGAATTTTCTTACTAATTTACTTAGGGTTTTCACTAGATTATTTCTTGTAAATTCCAGGATCCGAAAGTGAACCTCCACCATTATACGAAATATTTTCTTACACTACAAAAAAAAAAGACTTTTAGTGACTACAAAATTCGTCACAGAAAGTCAAGAATTCTGTCAAGAAAAGTTTTTGTGACGGCCTACTTGTCAGGAAAAATTGGTCACCTATACACCGTCGGCAAAAGGCTTTCCTGACAACTTATGGAAGTGTCGTCAGCAGAAGTGCTTTTTTTTAGGTGACGCATCGTCAGGAAAAGTAATCGTGACGAACTAGTCGTCAGGAAAAGTTGTCATATTTCTGACAAACTATCGTCAAGAAAAAAATTTTTCGTGATGCACCGTCAGGAAAAGTCCTCATATTTCCGACAAACTATTGGAGCTATTGTTAGCAAAAATGAATTTTTCATGACGCACCATTAGAAAAGTAATAGTGACCTATTCATTGTCGGGAAAAGATATCGTGTTCTTGACAAAATTGTCAAGAAAGACCCTGGATTGTGTCACTAAAGTTTTAACCATCAAGAAAAGTCATACATTGTAAACTTGTTTAAAAGTGTAATGGCAATATAAGTATCTTTTCATTATGATGGCCATATTATTGTAACAAATTAATTTTTCATTTAACTGTAGCTACTTTTAGCCTTGCCTGACAATAAAGTTACCATATAAATTATTCAAACACTCAATCCAAACAAAATATAAAAGTACACAAGTAAAATGTCAAACAAAATGATACAGCTTATCGTAAATAGAGAACTATAACACACTAAATTGCATAATATAACCAAGTCAAATATTTATATATCATCAAATTCCACAATTCTAAACCAATATAAACATTGGTATTTCTCTCTAGATAATAACTACCATATACATAACACATGGAAAAAAACAAAAGATGAACTTTAATTCCATGGTCAATAATACAAAATACTAGAGATGGATGATACAAAATAGAATTCTTCAGCATGAGCCAAAAGCTCTTTGTCTTGCACCACGTTACCGTTTGCAACAAACTCTTTCTTGAGATCCTTGAGAATCCTTTCCAAGTTGAAATCTTTCTTCAACACTTGAGTAAGAGTTGTCAACCATATATTGGCTAATAACTTGGAAAACAATCACTTTAGAGCTGCAAACAAAAAACAACTAATCAATCACAGCATCTTATATTTAGCACAACAACATGTATGTTTTTATGATATACATTAGCTCATTAGATAAAGGGATAGGGAATATCTATTTCAATCCAAAATTTAGCTTGTCCCTCAAATTTGAACACAATTAGCTCAAAATCAGGTGTAAATATGCTGCAGTTTCTGCAGCAATATGCTAAAATTTCTACAGCAAGTGTGTTATAATTTATGCTGCAATTTTTGCAGCAAGTATGCTGCAATTTTTGCAGCAGTTTTTGCAGAAAATATGCTGCAGTTTCTACAGTAATATACTGCAGTTTCTGCAGCAATATACTGCAGTTTTTGCAGCAATATACTACAGTTTATGCTACAATTTCTGCATATTTCTGCAGCAATATCTTGCAGTTTATGCAGCAATTTCTGCAACAAATGTGCTGCAGTTTTTGGAGCAAATATGCTACAATTTCTGCAGCAAATATATTGCAGTTTCTGCAACAATTTCTGCACCAAATATGCTGCAATTTCTACAGCAATATGCTATAGTTTCTGCAGCAAGATGCTGCAGTTTTTGCATCAAGTGCAAGTATGCTGCAATTTTTGCAGCAAATATGTTCCAGTTTTTTATGCAATTTCTACAACAAGATGCTGTTGTTTCTGTTGCAATTTTTGCAGCATATATGCTGTAATTTTTGCTGTAATTTCTGCAGCATATTTATTGCAGTTTCTGCAGCAAGTATGATACAGTTTTTGCTACAATTTCTACAACATATATATTGCAGATTTTGCAGCATATACGACTCAGTTATCAATTCCAAGATACTTAGATTATTCACTGATTACATTAAATGGTATGCTACGCAATAAGACTGGAAACATGTTTCACTGATTGCATTACATTGTAAACTATGCAATAAGACTAGAAACATATGCTGGATTGTACCATTCTCCTCTCATTTGATTATATATGCTCTTTTATGGTACATAACAAAGCATTAAACTTCACAACCCATGACCTGATTTACATAAATAAGGATGTAAACTAACACACAGATTTGCAAGAAAATTGCTTATCATGCAATAAGAGTGAACTGAAGAGTTATATTATTTAACTTCACATTTAAATTTTCACGGAAACTGTGAAAAGGATTGGGAGTAATTATGGCCTTATACAAGTATTTAAAGAAGTCTCAAGCTGTTGCATACAAGCATGAAAAATTCAATAAACTGAAACGAATTGGGGAAGGGAATGCCAATCATAAAAACTGGAACAAATGTAGTAGCAACCTAGTACTAAAGTGAGGGGCCCTAAATACTAGACATCCATCTAGAGACTTTGGACATTTGCATTTATCAAATAAGCGAAAGCAAAACCTTTCTTATTGAAATGTTTAATGCATCAAAGTAGAAGCTAGTACGTGTTGCTTAGAAGAACTAAATAAATTAGCCACAAAATACTCTAACAAAAAGAAAGAAAGCTTAGGCAAGAATAAAGCAGCAATCTTTAATCTTCTTTAACACCTTTGAGTGCATGAAATGCACAACAGAGAATTTGTACACATCAGTTGTTAAAAACTAAACAGCACAACTTACTAATGGAATCTAGAATTTATGTGCTCCAGGCTTGTGACATATACCACTCATTAAGCTAAGCATAAAATATCTTCAACTCTTGAGGAAAAACCATAGCTTTGATATTATCCAAATAATACTTCCAAAAGAAGCTCGTTCTATTTTTAGTCTGCATTATTTTCAGTTGTATCACAATGGTTTGCTTTGGGTATCATAGATCCTGCTAAACAATACAAGACAACATGATCTTGAAAAGATGGCAGACAAGAAATACTTAAAATAAAACAGGAACAACAGTTTGGCACTTTCTACTGGGAGTGAGTTCTTGCCATTATCTATTTGCTCCCACCAAGTCAACCTTTTGTAGATACCCTGATCATCAGTAAATGGTGTTCCCTTCTTCCAATGAAAGAAGCAATATGTAAGAAGTGATATGTAATATGACATAAAACAAATCAGTGAATTAAACTTTTCTCTCATCAAACATGTTATCAACATTAATTTCAAACAAATAATCATTCAAGTTGAAGTTCCAATATTTCTTGAGTAGAAAAAGCTTTTGAAACAAAGAAAAAATCACAACTACATATTCTACAAAGTCAAGCCGACTAGACTCTCAAGTTGTATACTGACAAAGACTTAGACTCTCAAGCCTACTAGAGGCAATACTATATTACAAGTGAAAGTAAGCTAATATTTATGTTTTAAGATTTCACATGCAAAACAAAAATAACTCCTACCACCATTTTATTATGTTTCACATGGAATTCTACAGGCATATAGCATACTCTCAATGATCTTATACTCGTTTGCCAGAGAAATGTCTAACCGATGATTATGTTGCTTCAGAGTCAAACTCTATTATCAACACAGGGGTGTCCGGAAATATGTTAAATAATTAACACAATAGTTAAATTTTGCAAAATTACGCCAAAAAAGACTTGACCTTGATTCATCACCTTTGATGTGTATTTTTCACTGATATAAGCCAACCAAACTATGCATGCAAAGGAGTGGATTATGCTTGATATGTCTATCTTGCCAAAGTATACAAAAATATATGTCTGGTTTGAACTTTTCTATACATCATATATTATATACTGAACATAAAGTCTGTAAAAGTTTGCATCTTGTAGTCACTATAGCCGGAAAAATAAAATATTTGAAAACAATAGCACTATCATAAGATTCCCCAAAAATATGGAAGGAAAAAAAAAGAAATTTTCAGCAGATTATTCAACACCGAAGTGTGTTCTTGGTAAGAAAGTTGTCACTTTACTTCTCCCCAAGCTACTTAAGTCCATGTCCCTAAAACATTTTCGGCAGTCATTTTTATGAAATAATATCACCCATCTTATTTTTGCTTTGAAGAGTGAAAAAAATCTGGTTTGAATTCCCAATATGTGAGCAGCCATTAACTAATTAATCTACCAATATCACAGCAACTTTGCTCCAAACCCACAACCCATATAAAAAAAAATTTAGGGAAACTAGACAAATGATGAATAATGCAAGAATTTACCCAAAAATTGAATGTTGGGAGATGAAAATTGGGTCAACCAATTTTAGGAAAAACTAAAAATTGAGCAAGGAAAAGAAAGATTGACCTTTTTTTACAGCAAATAGGTAGAAGAGATGTCAAAATTAGCATCTTCGATTAAGGGAGATAGGAAGAATGTCAGAGAGAGAGAGAGAGTACCTTAGGGCTTCCCGTTTCTGCCAAGTTTTGCCAATTGCTACCAAGTCTCTTGCATTCTTCTAGGAAGGGCTTAGAGATGGAGGAAGAAAAGTTGAGATGGAAAGAACGGTCAAGGATGATGCCTAGATGTTGGGGAGAGTGGGTAGGAAGGAAGTAGATAGCAGACGGGAGAGATAGAGAAGGAAAAGTGATTTTGTGTGGTCCAAAAGTTGGGAAAAAATTGGGGGGAAAAATTGGAGGGAGCATAAAAACTTTTCTTGACGAATGGGTGCGGGGAAAACATCAACTCTTCTTGAAGGGTGTTTGCGTGACAGATCGTCATAAAAAACTTGACTTTTCCTGACGAATTGGTCGACTATCACAAAAAATTTGTCACGAAAGAAATAATTTTTTGTAGTGTTAAGCGATCCAGGTGAGTGTCCCTTTACTTGTGCATGTGGGTGTTTTCTCGTGTACGCTTGATGCATGATAAATGATAATTCTCTGTGTTAATTCTATGTGTACTTGATATTCATGAATTGTTACAATGTACTATATGAAGGGAAAATGTGTACTTTATCACATTTATCCCGTAATTTGTTACGTGCATAATTTCTATCAAATGTGAATATAATTGTTTGTGAACTTTCAAATAAATTAAACTTGTTGGCTAGACTTCCGTGGTTGTACCGCGGTTAGTCAAGCCGGTTGTACAAAGGACGATATAAGGTGTTGGGTGTTTTAGGGCATGGCATTCTTTCCTTGAGTTGTGAATCCTCAAAGAGGCCAACTTCGAATTGAACTTTCTTGCTTGCTTGTTTGCCCTCTAGGGTTGAGATCTCACCCTGGATGTGGCGGTTTTCGGAGGATATAAGGTGAATGGTGGTCAGGGCTCTTGCTCGATAATGCAGGTAGAACCTGTGATCCAGACCCGAAATAGTATCTCGGTTCTACATCATGGTTAACATGATCAGTACTTGCTCCCGTGGTCGTGACGTATCCTCCCTTGTTTAAATAATTATTTACTTAATTATTTCCTATGTGATTTTGCGACACATGTTATTTGCTTATTTATTCTCTCTTGGTTTGCCTCCGTGTTTGCATGTGTGGGAACCTCACTGGGCTATTATAGCTCACCCTATTTTATTTGTTTTCCTTAAACAAGCTCCTATCTCTAAAACCGGTGGTGAGGATTCAAGGGAAGATTTTGGTAGAATTTTGATAGAAGACTGCTTGAGATATTGTTGTATTAATGAACGTATATGATGTAAACTGCTAAACCAATACTTTTACTTTTAAGTTTTGAATTTTATGTGACCCTGAGATACTGTCACGGGTGATATCACGAGTTTTCTTCTGAATTACAATTACTTACGAATTTTAGTGCGTGCTTGACTCGAGCCCTGGTGAGAGCCAGGCAGGCAGTCCGCTAAGCCCTTTGGTGCGCCTCTGGGTATGGTGGGGCTGTCACAAAACCCATCATCGGAAACAACCACCCAATCGCCCTCCACCCTCACCAGCACTAAACTCAACCACCGAGTCCTAATCACCAGAACCACCGCCTCTAATTTCAATCCAATTCCCCAATCAATTCTAGCAACCATATAAACATTCTACCCTCAATCAACGGCCAAGCCTCCACCCATTCACCCCTACAAAATAGAGTGCCACCACCCCTCAAATCAGCCAGCAAACCTCCCAACCCGCAAGTTCCAATCAACTTACCATACCCACGGAACCTTTTCTCAACCAGAACCTCCTCTATCTTTTCTAATGGCACCAAGCCTCAGCCAAATGCCCACACAAACCCTATCAGCCAGCCCTTTTGCTAGCCAAATTCACCCTATTTACCCTACCTGAAATCACAAAGACCTCCATAACCTCCACCACCTCCCTCGCCTATCTCCAATTACCAGTCGAAGTCCTCCACAGCCACCATCTTTCATACCTGCAAAATAGCCAAAGAAAATACAAAACAACAAACTCAACCACTAGAAAACCACCATTGCCTCACCACTCCATTTCTCCCTCTTTCTCCAGTCAAAATTAACCTTGCACCACAACCCAAGACGGCGTCCCAAATGCCCAAAACTAGCCTCTCAAGCCTCACAATCGCAACCCAATTACAACCCCTACTTCTCTAATTACTATCACCACCAGTGAATACCCCCACCCTATAGTCACGGTTTTCAGGAATTTGAGAGGAGATTAATTCGATTTGTACAACTCGACTAGAGAGAGAAGAGAGATGGTGAGAAATCTAGAAGTAGAAAGAACGAAAAATGAGAGAAATAAAGAGAGAGTAAGAATCAGATGAGAAACCAGAGGAGAGAAACAGAATTGGGGAAGAGAAGATAGAAGAGAAATGAGCGGATCAGATGAGAAACCAGAGGAGAGAAACAGAATCGGGGGAGACAAGACAGAAGAGAGATAAGCGGAGAGGGAGAGAACTAGGAAGAAAAATAAATCAGATGCAGAAAGAATGAGAGAAGAAGAAAAATATGGAGAGAAAAAGAAAAAGCAGAAAATAGGGAAGAAAGAAAAGAATAAAAAATAAAGAAAAACAAAGGAGAGAGAAAAGGGTTTTAAGTGGTGTTTTATTGCTTTTATTTTGTATTTTTTGAGTTCTTTTGATTGTTCTTAGTTTAATTTGTAGGCTTAAAACTAAATGGGTTTTAAGTGGTGTCTTATTGCTTTTATTAGTTTGTCTTAACTTTAGTTCGATTAACATGTTGATTGGTGTCTAGTTTAGTTAAATTTGAATTTTGATTAGGCAATTAATTTAGTTAATTAAATTAACTTAGATTAATTGATTTAGTTTTATTTTACTTGGCATTTTCATGTCTTACCACTTTCCCATAATGTAATATTTATTTTTTTGTCCTTGCTTTATTAAGTATTATTAACTGGCTCCCAATTCTTTTTATCCCATGCAATCAAGTCCCAAATTTTTACACATTTACTCCATACTTGTTGGAATTACTGTTTTGCACTCCCCCAATTTGCTTTATTTTGCATCATGACCCCTTCATTAATTGGAATTTTTTAATTCAACTCCTTAAGCTTTATAGAAATTTACTTGTAGCCCCCTTAGTTTCATAGAATTTATATTTTTACCCTAATTTTGTTAGGATTTCATATTTTAGCCTTTATTTGTTTATATTGAGGAACCTTGACTGTTTTTTGTGTTCTTAAGCATTTGTACTGGATCTTCAAAGAGGTATCCCTATCTCTCGTTAATTTCTTTTTATGTACTCCAATATGCTTTTATGTGATTTGTATGCATTTTTTGTGCGTTTCTTATTTCACATACTTTTGCGAATTTATTTACTTTTTGCCATGTGATTTTGAATCTATATTATTTGGCGAGGATATAATATTTTTGTATTTAGCTCATCAATGTAATAGTTAGGTTATATTTCTCATATTTTTAGTAAAATTTTGTATTTAGATAGCAAGTATAATAGATAGGTCGTTTTGTTTCTCCCCTCTCCCAGAAAATTGTAGCAAATTCCCTCGATGTAATAGTTAAGGTTTATATGCTTCCGTGTGCTTGTGTGCTTATATGTTTTACTGCTTTTCTTTGAATTTCGCATCTAGATATTATGCCTATATGTTACGTGCTCCTCCGTTTTTTCATGTGTCTTTATATGTTTATTTGCGTTTGATATTATGTTTATTATTTTGATTCATGTTTAATTATTCCGTCACCACACTAGTCCAACACTAGTTGTGACTTTTCTCATTTCCTTGCTAGTCCAACGCTAGTGGAGATTCCTAGAAAAGGCTAGTCCAATGCTAGAATCTTAGGACATTTTAGTGCTAATTTCACACCTCATGTGTATTTCATATCATTTCACACACATTTTCTTTTTTAGAAATTTTCATCTTCATATATATCTTATTATTATCTATTTTTAACATTCGACAATGCATGACATTTAGATTACATTTCACTTAGAAGTTAGGTCATTTGTGTGATTCGACTAGAAATAGTCGTCTACTCACGTGAGAAGCGGTGGGTTGACAGGCTGTTCCCCCCCTTCCCAGGTGAGTAGAAAAAATATCGGTCACGAGTTATTAGTCTCTCGTACCCGTTATGTTGCATACCCACTCTCTTTGATTACTTACTACTTATATTACTATTTTTCTTTTCTTTTTCGTTCCATTTTGCATTCACACTGGTAACTTCCTTGAGGTCTCGACTTGGGTCTCGCAATCAATGCAATATTCCCGACCAATCCTCGACGAAACATTTTGACCCTTTTGATGTTCACATTAGATTTAGGGTTTATGATTCATATATTTAGGATGCAGAATTTAGGGTTTAGGGTTTATATGTTCGATTAAATAAGATCGGTGAATTTTTTTAAGGGTTTTAAGAATTTTGGTTTTTAAGGCTTAAATTTAGAGTTTAGGGTTTAAGGGTTTAGGATTTGGGATATAGGATCTAACTAATCGAACATATAAACCCTCCTTAAAAACCCTAATCCTAAACCATAAACATTAACCCTAAACCCTAAAAACCAAAAATCTTAACCATAAACTGTTAAAACAAATTTAGGGTTAGGGTTAGCAAATTTAGTTTTTAGAGTTTAAATTTAGTATTTAGGGTTTAGGGTTTATATGTTCGATTAATTAAGATCAATGAATTTTTTTAAGGGTTTTAAGAATTTTGATTTTAGGGTTTAAATTTAGTGTTTAGGATTTGGGTTTAGGATTTAACTAATTGAACATATAAACCCTAACCTTATAAACCCTAAACCCTAAAAACTAAAATTCTTAACCCTGAACCCTTAAAATAAATTTAAGGTTTAAGGTTAAGAAATTTGGCTTGTAGAGTTAGGGTTTAGTGTTTAGGGTTTATATCTTCAATTAATTAAGATCGGTGAATTTTTTTTAAGGGTTTTAAGAATTTTGATTTTAGGGTTTAAATTTAGTGTTTAGGATTTGGGGTTTAGGGTTTAACTAATTGAACATATAAACCCTCCCTAAAAACCCTAACCCTAAACCCCAAACCCAAACCCTAAACCCCAAACCCTAAAAACCAAAATTCTTAACCCTAAACCCTTAAACAAATTTAGGGTTTAGGGTTAAGAAATTTGATTTGTAGAGTTCAAATTTAGTTTTTAGGGTTTAGGGTTTATATGTTTGATTAATTAAGATCGATGAATATTTTTTTAATGATTTTAAGAATTTTGATTTTTAGCGTTTAAATTTAGTGTTTAGAGTTTAAGGGTTTAGGATTTAACTAATCGAACGTATAAACCATCCCTAAAAACACTAACCCTAAACCCTAAAAACAAAATTCTTAACCCTAAACTCTTAAAACAAATTTAGGGTTAGGGTTAAGAAATTTGGTGGGTTTAGGGCTTATATATTCGATTTGTTAAGATCGACATTATAAATGATGGAGTGAGATGATTAAGTTTTTCACAATTTATAAGTTGGATGGCTAAACCCTAAGTTTGACAAATTTTTTGTGGGGATTTTTCGATGTCAAATTTATAGTTCGTAAGTTAAAATGACAAAGTTAGCAATTATAGGTGGGAAATAGTAAATTAAGCAAAAAGATAAAATGTTCAAGTATAGAATTAGAGAATTTACAAATTTGTATAAAAAAAATTAATCAAGTATACAATTTATAAATGAAATCAATGTCACCGATGTTGACCCTGATTCGAGTCTCGAGGGGCCAACGAGCAGCAAAATCTCCTATGCTTTCAAACCTCACATTCTCCACAAACTACTTGATAAGCTAACGGCTCAACTACGTTGGTCTCATCATCATCATCAACTCCGTGGTGCGTGCCTGTAAAATCAGATGATGAATTTGTACCGAATAGATCTCGATAATAATGATGGATCATGGTAGAGATGGATGGGCCTGAGATAGGAATGTGTGGAACAGGACCCAGTGTAGAAAATGTCGAGGCACATGAATCAACAAATCCACCTGCAGATCCATGGAGGAATTGAAATATAAGATGCAGGTTAGATCCATCTGAAAATCTAGGCGCATGGGACTAGTGCCCAACGGCAAAAGTACTAGCGTGCATAGTAGAGGAAGCGTATACACCGTATTCCCTGAATGTACCAAACGAAGTCAAGATTTGTATACTTCCGACGGTATGTGTGTAGTAACCGCCTAGGGTAATCTGCTTGTCTTGTCCGCCATCATCGCAAAGTCCATGCCCATGACGATGTCTATCTACTCGAGACGAATGGCTAGCCTGGCCAGTGTTTTGTGGGGGATCCGAGCCAAAACTCATACACTCAGAACGCTGTAAGTATTGTACGGATCCAAACACCTCGTCTCGAATCGTAGTCAGACCAGGATGAAAACTCTGTGTAAGGTCATCATGACTAAGACCAAACAGAGACACTTGTCCTATCCTATACATGCTGCTTAACTGTTAGGATACGCAAATACAAATTATCAGTAAATATATGCTCGAAATACGATTTATTGAATGAAATGTCATATTACTGAATAACAATTACTATGTACTCAAACTCTCCGGAAACATCTTGCAACCCATCATGCGGAATCTAGTAGATGGGAGGGGTGATATAGAGAATCGTGTGGTGGGAGTACCACTGCAGGTAATCAGTCAATAGTTGAAAAGTATTCATGGGCTCTCCAAAAACGATCGAACTTGCACGTCCATGCCAGTAATGACCGAAGACTTGTGGTAGTCAATCCAATCTCGTCCTGAATATCCCTTTAGTTGCATGTCATGTAATGTGCCCTGATTAGTGTCGAAATCTTCTGGAATATGCTGGTGCATCCCAAACTGTCACATGACATGATCTAACAAATGAAACTCGATAATGTGCCAAAATAGCAAGGGCACTCTAGCTCTCCAAATATGAGCCCTTGTTGTGCAATGCGCAGGTAAAGACAACAGCACATCATCGGTGTAGAGCATCTATATGAACTACAACAATCGATCATTAGTCATCGAGTTATATTTAACAAAGTGTATGTAATATGGAGAAAATTGTCATGCTTCGTGAAAATGAAAAAAATACCTGATTCGACTGTAACATCGACAGCTGATCGCGGTAGTGACTGATGACGTGCTGGAGAGCATTTCGAATTATACGTCGGTTTACCCATCTACCTCTATGTGGATAATCATCTAGTGGTCTGTGATTGACTATAACTGGACTATAGCTGGACTAATAATTAGAAATCGCTCCCATACCCATAGCTGTTAAAATTAGATAATTAAAATTTTAGATCTTAAGTTATTGAACTTGTTAAACATACTTAATAATGTAAGATTAACGTTTAAGTTTTTTACCTAAAATAGCATGTACGGATCTGCAGTGATATTTATTTCGGCATCTGAAGCGTCACATATGCGCCCGTATAAGCATGCGAGAACAGCACCCCCCAACTATACTGCCCCATCCACTCTAAATCTCTAAACGAATCCAATCAGAGTATATTTACAATATTCCCCGCACCATCTGCAAATGTGTGACCTCCGAATTATATCAAAAGTAACATGCGGGCATATTGGCGAACCATCTCATCCGAAGCATCTAGTGGTAATGGATGCTGTCAAATGCCTACATAGGGCATCGATCTTTATCCATACTTCCTTGAAATACTGCTGCTCAAGTAAAAATTCCAACCAATCCAAAACCATCTGTCGTTGCTCAGCAACGAAAGTACTCCTATAGTGTAACATAATGGGCAAACCGTCAACTCACAAACCCTACAACAACTCGACATCCTGCAAAGTTATAGTGGTCTCACCAATAAAAGGAAAATGAAATGTGTGCGTCTCCCGTCTGCATCGCTTAACAAATATGGTAATCAATCTGTGGTCCAAATTAAAAGAACCGACTCGACATATCCCGATAAACCCAGCAATTTCAATACAATATCTCACACAAGAGTTTGCTGCCTGAAGTAACCACCAAAAACATTTGTCACATCGCCTGACGTCGAAATCAAGGTTTTCATTATGGAAGATCACTGCAAATCTATGAATATGCTGCCGGCGTAAAGAGAAGGATCTCTCGGACCTTGAACTAATGGTGCGGTACTCATGTAAACATGATTCATATAAATCCGTGGCTGCATGCATAAAGAATACAGCAAAGTTTAAGTGATAATTACAAAGTAAATTAGGATGGACAAAAAATATCGAATGATGAGAAAAAAAAATTTGTTGCATGCGAGATATAAAAATGAATATCGGTAGATATATACGTAACCAAAATCTTAAACCCTATATTCAAACCGTAAACCCTAAACCCTGAAAATCTAAATCTCAATCCTAAACTCTAAAAACTCAAAAACTAACTCTATTATAGGGTTAAATTGAAAACCTCCGAATATGGAGTACTTAGTCTAGTTAAAATATCCAAAACCTTATATTGCTAATGATAGAAGAAACCAAGAAATGGACAGTTTTGTGTCGTGTGTTCAGGTTATGAACAGTTGCTGCATTGACGTGGTGCATCTAGGCATCTACAATCCATTTGATTTCGAATTCTTGCAGTCCACATTGGCCTGGTCGTCTTTGTTTTAGGCGACTACTATTAATTGTTAATTTGAGCTTTGATAGTGGCCAATATTGTTGGTCTTTGAGAGGATAAAATTGGAGCCCAAATGTCTCCTGATAAGCATCGTAAGTATACTCCTCTCCCACTAGATCCATAAGATTCATTCTGCATTGACAGCATGCTGCCATTGCATGCGAAAATGGGAAGTAGAGTTGTTGAAACTTACGACATTTGTACATTCACTTTGTAAGATTTATAATTTGTGTTTTTTCACTCTCGTGACTTTGACGGTGGCGAGTAATGATGTTGAAAATTATGTTTTTGGAGTCATACACTTCCACTTTGTATTTGTTTTCTTTTTTCACATTTGACACGTATTTACTCCAGCTACATTGTGGGAATGTGTATCTCACATCCCATGCCAATTTTTGATTATTGACAAACAATTTAACGGTCTGATTCAGTGTAAAGCGAACACAAGTAGTAATAAGCAGCAACTGCGCATCTCTCATAAAGTTGTTGAAACACTCAGTCATATTTGTCAATATATAACCCCAACGGTATCTCTCATCTATGCACAAAGCTCATTGTTCGGGTCTAATATTAACGCCTGTCAACTAATGGTACGTCTCTTAATTCAAACTCTGTATTTGATGCATGAATTCTTCATACTTAGATAGTTGATTGGCCATTCCAGCTGTCATAACAAATTTCTTTAGCCTATAGAATTGGCTGTTTTGTTAGACGCTAAACCCTAAAATTGTAAAAATTCTAAGCCAAAAAATAAAAATTAAAAAACTATATTACCTCTTGTTCTTAAATTTCTGCATAAAATTACTTTGCATGTATACAAGATAGTAGCGGTGGACTCTCATTGGTTCACGCCATTCTGGAAGTGTGGTCATTGCATGGATAATTGATTTATGCCTGTCAGATATCATGCATACATTTTGAACATCACCACACACGTGAATACGCAACAACCGCATGAACCAAAACCAACTTCTGCTGTTCTCCTCATCGACGAGTGCGAAGGCTAGTGGCAATAGGTGATTGCATGCACCGTACCCAACAACAATTAGTAATTTCCCTTAGTATGGTCCTTTTGAAAGTGCTGTCCACGCAGATCACCGGTTTCATATAACGGAATGCTTGAATAGCAGGATCTAAAGCTCAAAAAATATAATTGAAGACTATGTTAAAAGCAGTGCTACTTGGATGTGGGTCCTACACAACAACTGTCCCCGGATTACATCGTTGCAATTCTTCCATGTACGTCGGAAGAAGGAGTATAGATGACGGCCAATCACCATAAAGAATACCGATGGCTCTATGACGACCGAACCAAGCTTTCTTATACGATACATCCTAGTGAAAATGCTGCTTAACTGCTGCCATTATGTCCTTTATTTTGAATATAGAACCATTACTAATGCGTGGAAGAATGAATTTAGCAATTAAGTCTAAGCTCAACTGCTGGTGATCGTTGTTGTTAAACACTCGGGCACATGTATGTTCATCAGCAAGAGTAACAATCATTCACATGTTATGAGAATGTCTTAACGTCGCTCTCAACTGCTAATTACATAGAGGTGTCGAGTTACGAGCCTTGCACCAAAGATACTAAGTTGTCGGAGAATTGTTGTGCATCTTGTACTCTCATTTTCCTTAGTTGACCACTTTTGCACTGCTTTCTGTACTTTTCTTTACTATTAAATAACATGACCAATCGAAGTACCATCGTCTCCTCATTCCAGACATTAAGTCTCTCAGTAAGATCCCCGCTTAAGGGGTCAAATTGTAAAGTTGCACCTACATCAGCGTTGTATTGCAGCGTTCCAATATCGTAGCCAGTCCATGCTGAACTAGGACCAACATCATAATGTCTCCAAGCATCCTCTTGTCTGGATGCATCATATCCTTAGGCATCATTCTCGGACTCATCATCTTTCAATTCCTGCTCAAAGTCTATATCACTATCTTCCATGTTAGTCTCTAGTTCCACACTAGAAATGTATAATGTATCATCATCGTCTTGCCCAGAAACAAACTCTGTCGCCGAAGACATATGAATCCCCGCTGCGCTGCTACTTAGGGGATTGTCAACACGACACCAGCTGCCTCTTCTCCGTCCTCTCTGAGGTGACTGCATATATCCATATTCTAACTGAGTATACTAACCTCCATACAAATTCAATGTCTGCACTGCATTCATCGAAAACAAGCCAAATTGACCAGTTCCTTGAGTTGCATATTCTTGTATTCTTGGAGGCTCGTCAATTTCTACATAAATCTCAATTACTTCCTGATTACTTCCTTTAAGATAATACGTTGCGTATACTCCGATGTCATCAACTAAAGGTATTTCACCAGATGCACCTTGTAGTATGCAACCCCTGAGCATCAGAATAATTTTGAATCTACTCCGATCAATATCCATAGCATGATATACTTTATCTATCAATTCCTCAAAATTTACTCTTTCCGTAAGGAACAAAAATTTTTTGGCATTGGCGGGCCATATAACATTTATCCTCCAACATACACAATTTTTCCTCCCCAAAATAAATTAATTGCCAAAGTATTGCCGTTCGACATGTTTCACCTAAATCTAACCAATGTAAAACTAATAAGTTTTATATAAAACAAACAAAACATAATTAATCCTAAACAACATGTTCAAAATATATAAAACTTTCAAGCCTATCAAATTGTATTTATTCACAGGTTTGGGGTCAAATTGTAATTATAAAAAGGTTTAGGAGCCAAAATATAAATACATAAAAACATAGGGGTCAAACTGTAATTTTAAAAATTTTGGGGTCAAATTGTAAATATACAAAAGTTTAGGGGCAAAAATGTAATTATCAAAAACTTTTGGGCAAAAATTTAATTATTGAAAAGTTTAGGGGCCAAAATATAATAATTTTAAAAAGTTTTGGATTAAAATTGTAAATATGTAAAACTTTAGCGGCAAAAAATGTAATTATTAAAAAGTTTCGGGGCCAAAATATAAATACATAAAAATATAAAGGTCAAACTGTAATTTTTAAAAGTTTTGGGGTCAATTTGTAATTATACAAAAGTTTAGGGGCCAAAATACAAATGCACAAAAATATAGGGGTCAAATTGTAATTTTAACAAGTTTTGTCGTCAAATTGTAATTATATAAAAGTTCAGGGGCAAAAAATTAATTACAAAAAGTTTATGAGCTAAATTATAAATACATAAAAATATAGGGGTCAAACAGTAATTTTTAAAAGTTTGAGGTCAATTTGTAATTATACAAAAGTTTAGGTACCAAAATATAAATGCACAAAAATATTGGGGTCAAATTTTTATTTGAACAAGTTTTGGGGTCAAATTGTAATTATATAAAAGTTCTATGGCAAAATTTTGATTATTAAAATTTTTAGGGGCCAAATTATAAATACATAAAAATATAGGGGTCAAACTGTAATTTTTAAAAGTTTTGGAGTCAAATTGTAATTATATAAAAGTTTAGGGGCTAATATATAAATACCTAAAAATATAGGGTCAAACTGTAATTGTAAAAAATTTTGGGTCAATTTGTAGTTATACAAAAGTTCAAGGAAAAAGTTTAGGGTCAAATTATAATTATAAAAAATTTAGAGGCAAAAATATAAATACATAAAATATCGGGGTCAAACTGTAATTTAAAAAAGTTTTGGCATCAAATTGTAATTATGTAAAACTTTAGGGGCAAAAATGTAATTATTAAAAAGTTAAGGGGCTAAATTGTAATTATAAAAAATTAGGGGCCAAAATATAAATACACAAAAATATTGGGGTCAAACTATAATTTTAACAAGTTTTGGGATCAAATTGTAATTATATAAAAGTTTAGGGGTAAAAATTTTAATTATTAAAAGTTTAGAGGCCAAATTATAAGTACATAAAAATGTAGGGGCCAAACTATAATTTTCAAAAGTTTTGGGGTCAAATTATAATTATATAAAAGTTTAGGGGCCAATATATAAATACATAAAAATATATGTTTTTTACAAAGTTTTAGGGTCATATTGTAATTATACACAAGTTTAGGGGCAAGATTGTAAATACACAAAAATTATGGGTAAGGATGTAAAATTATAAATTTCATAGGTCAAATTATAATTACACAAAAGTTCTGGGGCCAAATTGTTATTTTCATAAGTTTTGTGTCCAAATTTGAATTACACAAAATATCAAGTCCCACATTATAAATTTTAATAGTTCATGGTCCAAATATTTAACTACACAATAATTAAATTCTTTAACTGTAAATGTAAATATTCAAATATTCAACAACATATAATTTCAGTCATAAATATATTTGTCCTACACGCATACAATAATTCCCTACACATTACATTTAGTTTAATTAATACATAATATAAAATTATAACAAAATTACAAAAACAAAATTGATTTACAAATACTTGTCAAAAAAACAAATAGATCTGAATGCCCGAGCCTTCCTTTCTCCTTCTGCAGCTAGCTTGAAGAAACCGAACTTGTTGTTTCTCCTTCTGCTTGAAGAATGTTCAGTTGGAGAAGCATGAAGAAGGTCTACAGCTTGCTTTCTCCTCCTAGCGAGAGCACATTTTTGACTCTAAGAGAGAGAGAGACAGAGAGAGAGAGAGACAGAGTGTGTGTGTGCGTGTGCGTGCATGTGTGTGTGTAAGTGAGAGTGAGTGAGAGTGAGGTGATCGGGGGGTTTACATGGGTTATATAGGCCAATTGGAATGGCCTTTCAAATACAAAAAAGGGCTTCAAAATTTAAAAAAATAAAATTTATTCTAGCACGACCTGCTTGCCAAGCACGTCGTGCCAGGCATCTGTCAGGCTGGTCAGCCTGAACAGCCTGAGCTTGATGTGCTTGCTGAGCACATCGTGCTTAAATTAAAAAAAAAATTAGCTCGACGTGCTTCTTAAGCACGTCGAGTATAAAATGGTGCATAAATTGTGCACCAGCTACACAATTGAAAGAGTTTTTTTTATTTGGCTAATATTCTGATCAATTAGCCGTGTTAATTGTGCTTGTTTCGAAATTGAATGCAGCACTGATGTTGTGGTATTAAGACTATAAGATATGCAACAAAATCCTTCTAACACACACAAACAAGTAATAAAATCAAACAAATATCCTTTAACCACAAGTGCATGGGTCAATTATAGTAGAAAAAATATTAGGGTCGATTCCACAAGAAAACAATAATATTGTTGCAATTTACCAAAGCTTTACCACTCACTCTATTATCTACACAATCATAAAATAGAAGAAATATAATAAATAATATTCAACTTCTTGAAACAAAACTGTAAAACCCTATAAGCTTAAAACCACTTAGTTTCTATTTTATGAATGTTAATTTAAAAATTTCTTTATTAGTTGTTATTGTATAATTTTCTTGTACAATTTGATTTCTTGAATTATTATTAATACATGTTTGATGATAATCATAGGAAAATTACACCAATTAAATGTTACCAACCAAGGTTAGATATTTAGGGGGTGTTTGGTTTAGGGGAATCAAGGAGGGGAATGGGTATCATAAGTAATGATACCCATTGTTGATGTTTGTTAAACAACTATCACTATCATTCAATGGGAATGATAGTGATTAATTGGGGTGTTAATGATTCCCCCCAAAATATTATTCTATCAAACCCATTATCCCTTATGATTAAAGGCAAAAATATACCCACTTAAAAAATACATATATTTTAAGTTACACACACCCCTAATATACTCTCTCTCTCTCTCTCTCTTGTCTTTTGATTTTGAATATTTTTTATTAATACTTTATAAAATTTTTATAAAAATTCTTTTAAATAAATTTTTTTAATAAAAAATTGAACTAAAAATCAAAGATATATAATACTATCTATTAATACAATAAAAATGATTTTTTTAAGGTTATCATTTGCATAAAACTCAAATTAGATTATGGTTATATTTAAAATTGAAGAAATCTTTTTAGCAATTTTCATTAAAAAGATATAAAAAAAGAAATCAAAAAAATATGTATATCATAAATAAAGATTTAAAATTTTTTAAATTTACTTGAAAGTCATTACAGTAAACCAAACAAGTATTTTTATAATGATACCCATTCCATTATTAAACCAAACATGTTGGGGGGAATCATCAAAACCCATACTCATAATAGGGTTAATGATACCCATAGTGATAGTGATTGTGGAATTTGAACCAAACGCCCCCTTAGAAAAGTAAGGACACCTATTACTTAGATATTTAGGAGATATTGCCACCTAGCACCTGAATAGCCACCTATGATTAGCTTCTACTTTTACCAATTCTTTTCAAAATTTTGGCTCAACTTTTCTTGCATTTTTCTTCCTCTTGGCCGGCCACCATAAAGCCAAGAATCTCTTCAATTTCAACCATTTTAAAACACTTAAAAGACTAACTTAATCTTTCCCCAAAAGCTTAACCTAACTAGAAAAGAAATCCCCTCAAATTTTATCAAATTCTCTCCAAGTTTCAAGCTCAAGTTCTTGCTCAAAGTTGAAGGTTCTTAAGGGACTAATCATTCACTCTTCTTCAACTAAAACCCTACCTATTTTGAGGTAAATTCATCAAGAAACTTCAGAGTTCTTTCAAGTTTTAATGGAAGATTTCTTATGTTTTTCTTATGATTTCATTAAGTACTTAAGATTTATGGTTATATTTTATTCTCTTACTATATATATGAATATTATGCTCATGATTATGAGGTTTCCCTTGTTTTGATCCTTTCCTTGATAGTGGATTAACTATGTCATGACCTACTTGACTAGTATGGGCTTGTATAGGAAATTGATGCTTTATTTGAGTGGAAAATCTTGGAATTTATGGCTGAAATTTTGACTAGATTTAGAAGGTATGTTGGTTAGTCTTGTTAGAGGAAAATTCTAGAAATATTTTAGTATTTGAGGCCTGTTTAGCAGGCTGAAGTTGCTGGAATTTCATCTTGCAAACTGGCACTTCCTTGTTCCAAAACCTTGAACAAATTTTAACTTTACTAATTTACAAAATTCCAGCTTTGATAACCTAATATTTCCAGCTATATTAACTCTGTTTTGGCCAAGTTTTGATGACATAAACTATTGGAAATTTCAGATTGTGAATTGGTTGGAGTGACACCAAATATTGAGCACCATAAGCTTAATCTACATAACCGGTTTTTTTAGGAAAATATTGTACAATGATTTTGGAACCTTGTTAGTCAATTTTAAGAAGAAACTCTTTTTTGAAGATTTAAACCGGTTAGAAACTTTGACTTTTGAATGTGTAAGTGAAATTTGACTAGTTTAACTTTATACTCGATTTAGTATGTTTTCACCAAATAACCCTAATTTGTTATTTAACTAGTTGTAAATTAATTAAATATCATTAGTTTAACACTAATTAGTTTAAAATCATTAATTTACCTAAGTATAAGATATTTCAGGGTTTTCTCATTTTAACCTATATCAATTTTGCTAAGTTATTAAATTATACTTGACTATTACTAATAAATCTTTCTTGGACTTTAAAAGCTAGTTTACCTATAGATTAATTATTTTGGAGAAAATTTCTTTCTACGCCAACATCTTGAATCCTAATCAATATTTATTTAAATTACCTCTTTAGTCCATAGTATTTAGCAATATTTTCTTTTGGTCCAAAATTTATAGCGAATTATTAAAGTGTTGCAACTAATATAGTAAATAAAGAGAAAATTAGTAACAAATTTCTAATATTAATTATTCCTTTTGAATTTAACGTTAATCTTGACACTTAATGAATTATTTGCCTTTAGAACTAAATTACTTTCAAAAAGGAAATTTCCTAAATTTCTTTATTAGTTGATTTAGGTTTTTACCCAGATCCCTATATTACAACTTCTTGGATTTTCCTTCTAACCAATTTACATTTATTTTAAAACCCTAGTTAAACTTGGGCATATTTTATAAAATTCTTTTGAAAGAAAATCCAGTAGGTTAATTAGGCTACTTATAAATTTCAGGATCCGAGTATGAACCTCGCATGTTTTACGAGGCACTTTCTTGAGATTTATAGGTGAGTGTTTCCTTGTGTGCGCCTGATGCATGTTTAAGTGCTAATTCCATTTTTATGCCTGATACTTGTTAACTGCTATAACGTGCTATATGAGGGTAAGATGTGTACTTTATCACATCTATCCTGCAATTTGTTGCATGCACAACTCCTATCAAATGTGAATATACTTGTCTGTGAACTTTCAATTAAACTGAGCCTTCGGGCTAGACTTCCGTGGTCACACTTCACCAGTTACACCACGGTTAGTCATACTGGTATGGAGGAGGATATAAGATGTTGGGCGTCAAGGATTGTGTTCTTTCCTCTGAGTTGAGATTCCTCAAAGAGGCCAACTCTGAACTGAACAAACTGTTTTACCCTTTAGGGTTGAGATCTCACCCTAGAGTGGAGGTATTGAAGAGGTAAATGTGACAGCCCCACCTTACCCAGAGGCGCACCAAAGGGCTTAGCAGACTGCCTGCCTAGCTCTCACCAGGACTCAAATCACACACTCACTCAAACATCCGAGCGTACTTAACCAAAATAAAATACATTCATTTAATTCATTCGAAAGTACAAGTTACACAAGAAGTTTACATCTCAAAATATACATAGTATTTACAATAAAAGCCTACACAGTTAGGCTATCAAAATACATGAACAAAACATTTACTATATCCAAAAGCAGCTTTTCCAGCTTTAGTATTTTGGGAAACCTGGTTAAAGAAAACAAATAAACGGGATGAGCTTATAATAGCCCAGTGAGTGCCCAAGTCATACAACCATACCAGGAATTCATTATTTTATGGAACAAAATAATTGACAAGATTAAATAAGCAGGGTATGAACAATTTAATTAACAAGTAGTCAATGGCGGATACAAGGCTCAACTACGGGAGCAAGCTCAACCGCAGGAGAAGCAAGTACTGATCATGTAACCATGACGTTAGGACTGAGATAATAGCTCAAGTCTTTATCAAAGGACATGCCAGTATTATCACGCAAGCCCTAACCACCGTTCACCTTATAACCTCCGTACAGGCTACCACTATCCAGGGAGTAATCTCAACCTTGGAGGGCCAACACGCAAGAAAGTTAAATCTGGAGTTGGCCTCTTTGAGGATTTACAACTCAAAAGGGAAAGAACAACACGCCCTAAAACACCCAGCACCTTATATCCTCCCAAGCCTGCCTGGGTTAACTATCCGTGAAGTAACGGTGAAGTTAGTCACGGAAGTCTCATGCGCAAGTAACACATTGGATAATGAAAGTGTGTAACACATTGTGAAATAAATGCGATAAAGTACACATCTTTCCTCAAGTAGCACATGTCATCAAATAACAATTACAAGTATAACATAATTTTGCATAATATAACATTCTCAAGTATGACAAAATATTTCATGCATCATGCACACATAAAGACACTCACCTTAAGTGCTTAAGAAAATATTTCGTAATACGGTCGGGTTTCACTTCCGGAGCCTGAAATTTAAAGAAAATAGTCGTATAAAAATCGGATAAAAATCTAAGTAATTCGATAAGAAAATTCGAGAAATACCTAGAGTATTTCTAGGATTTTGGAGTTTAGGGTTTTACCCTATGGTTTAGGGTTTTCAAAATTAGAGTTTTCTAACTTTTTAGGGTTTTGATCGGAAAGGTTCAATTCACTAATAGCTAATCTACGAAAATTTCTGCACGTTCTAATCACTAAATTACAGCTTATAAAGCTTTAAATCATAGCCTAATCACTTTATTTCTTAGGTTTTACCAAAATTTCGGCAAGCATTTCCCCTTAAAATCGGACTACCCAAAATTTTTACCTGCAAGAAATCAACCAACCAATCCAATTTCCAACAAGTTCTATAGCTTCCATATTTAAATCAAACTTAATTTCACTCAAAATTCCACTCAAATCCAAGATTTCAAGCCCAAGTTTCTTCAACCATTCATCACATAATACATGAAATTTCAAGGTTTAAACATCCTCTACTAGTCCATCTAACCAAGAAAACACTTCAACTAGCAAGTAAAATTTCATTTCAAGCTTAAATCTTCAAGTACTAATAACAAGTACCTAGTATAAAACTTGAACAAAAGGCTAATTAAAACTTGAAATTAATAGCAAAAGTTCATAGTAGATACCTCAAACAAGCTTAGATCTTTGCTTAGGAAGAAGAGAAGCTCACTTTCTATGGTGGAAGATTGTCTAAAATTTGGAAGAGAAAGCTTCAAGAAAATGAAAACAAGAGAGAGTAGAAAGAGAGCATAAGAGGGCCAGGCCAAGGCGGTGAAGAAATGGAAGAGAAATTGGTCAAGAAAGTAGACAAGAAATGAAAAGAATAATGGAAGAAAGTGCAACCAATCAAAGCTAGACCAAGAGTCATCCTAGGGTTTAGATATTTTGACATAATAGTTACTAGTTGGTTAAATATGATTGGTGCAAATTTTAATCACTTATCACTTAATAATTAACAAGCTTTATGACATAAATTTTTAAAGCAAAAGAGAGGAAAAAGGAGTAGGGAGGGCCGGCCATGATGAAGCAAAAGAGAAAAGAAATAGGCCAAGAAAATAGAAAGAGAAATAAAGAAAATAATGGGGAAAAGAATGACCAATTATAGCAAGACAAGAGTCATGTTAGGTTGTATGCTTTTAATGAAATAGTGACCAACTTGGTTAATTTTGATTGGTGATGATTTTAATCATTTATCTCCTAGTAATTAACAAACTTTATGGCACAAAATTAAAGCAAAAAGAGAGAAAAATAGGGAGAATAATTTCGGCCAAGAGGAGAGAAAAGAAGAAGAAAATTCGGCCAAGAAGAAAGAAAAGAAAGCAAAAGAATAAGTGAAATTTTTGGATAAAATTGAGCTAAAGTTCAATTGGTCAAAAGACTAGAAAATGGTAGGATAAAGTAGTCAAAATTAAACACTATTATAAACTAATGATCCAATGAAATTAATCCAAATTGGGTACTTAGGTGTCCCACTTAATCATGAAAGAATCTCATTTACTTAACCTAATTTACTTAAGAAATCTTCCAACTAATAAATCAAAGATTAACACTAAACCCTAAATAAAAGAAATCTCCTTATAAAATGCATTTCGGTTTTCCTTTTCTTTTCTTTTCTCTCTTTCGTTTTTTTCTACTAACGAACATAACATGAATTAAATGGGTTTTGATGTGAATTTCTAGGCATTACATCAAAGGTGCATGGGTGGTTTCAGGTACTGTTATCTGATATTTACCTGATCATTGGCAAGGACCTGGTTTTCTATATTGGTCCGAACACTATTGCTACATGATTATGTACTTGATACTCTTGCGGTTGAGCTTGCTCCCATGGTTGAGATGTATCCTTCCTTGTTTGATCAATTGTTTACTTAACTTGTTCATATACTGTTTTATGGCATCTGTTATTTATTTATTTATTTATTTTTCTAATTGTCTACCTGTGTGATTGCATGTGTGGGAACCTCATTGGGCTATTATAGCTCACCCCTTATAGTTCTTGGTAGGATTTTGTTAGTAAAAAGGATGTTTGAGATTTTACTGTACTAGTTAGGTATTATGATGTAAACTACTTAACTAGTACCTTTACTCTTAAGTTTGAATCATATGAATGTATTTACGAGTTTTCTATAAAATATCGATTGTTTCATGGAATCTAGTGTGTGCTTGACCCGAGTTCTGGCAAGAGCTAGGCAGACAGTCCGTTAAGCCCTTTGGTACGCCTTAAGATAAGATGGGGCCGTCACAAAAACTAATGGCGAACCTCACAAAATACAAGTAATAAAATTTAGAATCCCCTAATTTTCATATTTCATTTACCATTTTCCAATGTTAAATGCATTTCTTAATGTCAAATAAAATCTAAATGATTTGCAACATATGATCAAGCTATTAAAATGTTAATCCTTGATAGCTAAACTAGTAGATACAAGATATGCCAAGTTGAATATCGTTCAAATCACATAATTAGCTTCGTCTAACTCTAAGACAACTATTTAGCTAAACATGTTATAACTTGAAAGAACAAGATATGAAAGTAACAATTCATACACAAGTAGTTAAAGGGCTAATGTAAGAAATGTTCATTTGATAGTGTACAAGTGAAATCTCTAACCCCACTTTTGGTATACTGGAATGGTCCAGAATGGAAAGGCCTTTCTAGCCAGAATTGATTGGAAAAAATTTTTCAGTCCATTGTTTGGTAACCAAAGTCAGAATGGAATGCCTATTCTTTTTCCAATGTTTGGGATAATCATATTTTTGTGCCAGAATAAAATAAACTATATATTAATTTGACTTAATTGCCCTAAATTCTTTACACTAGAATATATCATATTTTTATTTTGTTTATATGTAATTGTATGCCTACAAAAGACTTTAATATTTTTAATTTTAAAATTCTTAATATTCTTGTTAAAATTAAATTAATTATACTCTTTAATTAATTTTAGAGTTTTTATAATTATTAGCATTATAATTAAAAATGTGAAAAATTAATAATGAAACTAAATTCACAATTTAATTTAATTTAATTTTTAAAAAGTTTAATTTTTGCACATTTGCATAAATTTTAAAAATAGTATTTTAAACATTTTTATTGCAAAAAGAAAAAAAATCTAAACACATATTACACTGATTGTGATTTAAAAATCATAAAAAATTATTAATTGAAGTTATTAAAAACATAATATTTTTTTAAAATTTTAAAAATAAAAATTAGTGAATGTATTATAGGTTAAAAAAATTAACAGAAAAATTTGTGGAGATAAAATTGACTCCTATTTCTAAGGTCTTTCCAAGATAAAGTTGGAAAGACCTTTCTCTAGATTTTGTTGAGGAATGGGATTTCATGAAAAAGCTGGAATGGCATTCCAGGTGGGAAAAACCTTTCCAACTTAAAATGTCCATATCAAACATGAGAATGGAATGGATAAGTGGGAAAGGCCTTTCCATTCCACCCCATTCTTGCGTACCAAACGTGGGGTAAGAGTTTCTTACAAGTAATGAAAATTATTATAAACTACAAAGAAAATTACTAACCACAAGCTACTTTGAGTGCACCGCCCTTCAAGACATATTCTAATTATCTTACAGGCTCTTCTATTTATAGAAAACTTCTCTTCAAGTCCTTTTCCAACTTGCTAAACAACCAGAATCTTGCAATTATGAAAATGCTTTCTTGATATTCAAAATTGGCCCAAAAGTTTCATTGAGTTTTATAACTTGTTCTAGGGTAAATGAAATACAGCTGTATGCTGAATATAGTGGTGGGAATTGTTCGGTAATTTGGTAATTTGGTAATTTGAAATCGGTCAATTCAATATTTTTTTTTCAAATTTACTGACAAAATTCGATTTCAATTTTAGTTAATCCAAACTAAATTCAATTTCAAATTCAATTCGGTAAATTGGTACATCAATTTGGTAATCAAATTCAAAAAAATATTAAAATATATTCGGTATATTAATTCCACAACCAAATTACTAGCCGAATTAATGCTTAATTTGGTTATTCGAATTCGATATATATATATATATAATTACTGAATTGAATTTGATATATTCGTTATTATCAAATTAGAATTTTATTTCTGAATACTAACTGAATTTGATTTCATTTTTTTCATATTTTCTAAATTACCGAATTCAATTTACCAAATTCAATACGAATTCGGTCGATAATTCGGTATTTACTGAATTTGCTCACCCTTAGTTGGTGTGTGTGAACAAACTACAACTTGCAAAGTAGTCAAAAAATCAAATGGCAGTGCATATTCGCAGTTTGAATCCGTAGACTGATGATTTGTGGATCTTTGGTCCACAGATTTCATATTTCACCTTGAAGATGGATGAATAAGTTTTTGTATAAAACACAAAATTATATTTCTTTGAGTTACCTTTCTAGAACCGCAAAATTCAGATCATCTGGATATTTTGGACACCGAGATATGGCCAAAATACTGAGAAGTGGTCAGAAGAGCTTCACAACACACATGTATTTCAGTAATTTGGATTTTTTGCTATGTAAAATGTGAAAATTGGACTTTGTTGTTTGCATAAGAATTGTAGAGCATTCTCTTAGCTTTAAAATGCATTAAAAATCATATCAATCCAATTTTTGTGGCTCAAGTTATCACCAAAATATTGAAATGTGGCATTGCTACCAAATTGTTTCATTTCCAATTCTTCTTCTTCTATTTCTTATTTGCACCATATCTTTGGTCCTTTTATTTTCTACTTCTTATTAACTTCAAATCTCGTTCAAATATCATCCATGTGTGCTTCTTTTGATCCGCATTGATGATCGAATAGCTAAAATACAAAAAATTTGGATATTAAACCAATCACTTGCACATGTCAGCTACGAAAATCAAGATTAGAATAAAATTGACATAAAATGACAAAGTTCATCATTTATTCCTAAAAATTAACCAAAAATAAATAACTAACATACTAATAAAAATGTAAATTAGACTCTTATCAGCAACCAATTACACTAGGCTAAGTGTGTGGCCGTAACCCTGGTTAAAAGGGTGAAGTATAACTCGGCAGTGACCCAAACCAAGGGGTTAAGCTTGCCTCGTAACCCAAGTTACCTTTATGGTTATTAATGGGGTGTTTAAGGTGATTCCATGTGTACATTCATGTGTACATTTATAACTATGTTCAATGTTGAAAATTTTAATGTAGTTACAAAAAATTGAGTATTTAATTAAAAATTCAATGTTGAAAATTTTAATGTAGTTACATAAACTTGAGTATTTAATTAAAAAGATAATATTTGTTGTGCTACTTGAGTTAAGTTGTTATTCAATTTTACCACTTGGTCCAACAGCTTTAGGGTTTGCTTACATGCTGAACTATGAGCTCGCGCCACAATGTCTACATATATATATTTTTTTTAATAAGACTTTTAGGGCTGACTGGATCATTGGTTGTTCATTTGGATTAGTATTGATGGAATGATACGTATTTTAAGTTTGGGTAAACTACACTTTACCCCCTGTAGTTTTCGAAAAAACCACATGACCTCCTTATAGTTCAAAAAGCTATATATCATCTCTCTGTGGTTTGGGTTAAAGTGTCAAACAGAACGAAATTGCATCCCGTCACGACCAAGGATAAAATGTCCAAATTGCCCCTAGTGCTTAACTATTTCATTCCTTTGCTTGCATGTATTTTTTTTCCAAGTAAAATACACTATACCCCCTTATGGTTTTTGAATGAACTACATAACACCCTTATGGTTTTAAAAACTACATTGTTACCTCCTAGACATTTTAGTACTTATGCAACATTAATTTGAACATTTTACCTGCGAACCATGACGAAAGGTAAATTCCGTTTGTTTGACACTTTAACTCAAATTATAGGGGGGTGATCTATAGCTTTTTGAACCATAAGGGGCTCATGTGGTCTTTCTGAAAACCACAAGGGGGTATTGGGTATTTTACCCTTTAAGTTTTGTCTAGAGTATTTGTCTAAAGTAATTTCAAAGTTATTGTTAAGTATGAAATTTTTAGAAATTTTATTTTTCAAGGAGCTGATTTATTTTGAAATTATTTTGACATCATATCGATATTAGTATTGATTTATGTTTCAATTTGTTATTATATATGAAGGTATACATGCTGTATGCCAGCATTGTATATAGTGGTTGTATCGCATACATCTCAGGTTTAGTCTTAAGAGATGATTCCCTGAATACGTGGCAGTTGTCTCTGCCTTTGTCTGGGGCATGCAACCACTTTTCTGTATTATAGTCTTTATGCGTCAATGGTTATGTAATGTCCCTTCATATTTTTGAGGTGAAGTGATAATTAAATAATTTGAAGGGGACAAAGAGAGACGCAAACCATATTACAGGGGATTTAGTGTATTTAATCGTAATCTTTATCATCAAAGGAGCATCAATTGAAAAAAGGCATTCAAAAACAGGTAAACCTTACCCGAAGACATTAGGTAACTTTAACAAGAGATGCTTGAAAGCATTTTATTCGTAAACTCAGATTGTTCACAAGTTAAGCAAACACCTATATCACAAGTATTTGAACATCACAATACAAAATTTGAGTTATCATACGCACTAAGTTAACAAAGAGGAGTAGCAGACTGGTTATAAAATAATTTTACATACTTGTTGCCAATTTGTTAAGCCAAACATTTGGTATAGTCCTTCATCAAACCAACTGGACCGTGGATAATGTACTATGCTGGTGCCATGGAATTAGATGATGCAGCAAAAAAATGGCAAGTTTTCTCAATAAAGTGGTAAAATATCAATAAGCGTTACAAGATTCTTGAGAAAACTCGCATCTGGCCACCTAACTTCATGTCACCGTTAACATTTTCCGATAACAAAATCTGTACACTTTGCCTCAATACACCTATCTTCCATTTACGTATTTACATGTTGCCAAACAGAGCGTAACAAAACCTTGCTGAAGCAGTTCTTCACCAAGTTTTTTCAGTCAATAAGCTTCAGATCAGATATCACTTGCTGAAGACATTTCAAGGTCTTTTGTTGATTTAGCAATCCCATAAACCAGAATTCAAAATTGTCACTGGTAACAACTTCCATATACTTCTGTGATGGGTTTTTTATATTCACACTTGTTTTAGCTCGCTTTATCTTTCTCAGAGGGATTGTGACCTTATAATAGATTCTGAGCCGTTTTCCATTTGGAGAAGCAAGTTTGATTGGTCTCTCGCTACAGAATGCAACCTTATCAGTTGAAATGAAAATTACACCAGCAATTGGACCAGTAGTTGTTGATAAATAGCATTGCGAAGCCTTCATCAGCTTCTCACCATCTCTAACACTAAATTGCTGCTTAAACACCTTCTCCACTCCTCCTACTTGAAGGATTCTCGCTCCAAAGCTCAATTTCCCCTTCACTGTTTCGCTCAACTTCGGTGCTAACCTTACTGCAAAATAACGGATATTAAGGCTTTAGAGATGAACAAATGACATCTCAATAGCTGCATGCCAGGACCAAACCTATTGAAATTTTGCCTTTCTTAACTGACATCTTAACTGATAAGTTTCACATAGATATTAACTTACTGTGCTCTCGGATGCCTTGTGCAAAAGTGTCCATTTTTGTTCCAAGTTTATTCATCCTACCGATCACTGATCCTCCTTTTCCTGCATCAAGAAAATCTGTTACTGGAAATGTTCAAGATAGATTAAGCAATTAATCCTGGATGCGAAAGAACTGATTTGAGGACTTACCATGTGCTTTTTTGGAAGAACTACTATAATGAATATCAGGTAATTGTCTCTTCATTGGCCTGTCAAGCAAGCATCCAGCCGAGCTGCTTGAAATTCTAATTACTTGCTTAGATAGATAGTTCTCCATGGCGGTGATTTTGAATACAGCAACCTGTGAAGCCAATCAACTTCTATTGGTGAGAGGGTTTTGAGGGATGCTTGTACTTTCATTTTGTGCAATATTTATAGGGGGTAAAGGTCGTTGTTGGACCCTGACTTTTAGTTGCATGAGTCAGCTTTGAGTCATCCAAAACAACACACACATCAACCATTGCCAAATTACATTTTAAGAAAAGAATGTCTAACTGTTTTATTTAATATTAAGATATAGGAATCGATTCTTGAGATGGACAAAGTCATTCGTAGATCTTCTGTTATAATGCTTCCTCTAATTTAAAGGAAATATCTGGTTCTGAAACATAAAAATTGTCCAACATTTTGCAACATGGTAAGGAACATAATTTATTTACATAAAATTCTATATGTTTTTAGCCCCTTACATATGTATACATACAATTCCAACATAATTTTTATGTCTTGAATGCAAAGCAAAGAACCGTAAGATTTGAACATCTCTATTCATAAAGTAATCCATATGACCCTCTGAATTTCTAAAGTTCAAGCAATTTGAAATGTCATCTCGACGTTGAATACGTATATAGACCGGAAACTAATTTCTGTCTAATAAGAAAATGACAAGGCTTTAGATCTTTCTCCTGCAAATCTCTTTTCTTTCTGGTCTCAACATTATAATTCTGGTGGCTATGTCATCAGCTTTCCAATCGTCCAATCTTAACGAACGTCAATTACTTTATTAGAACTTTCTGAGCTGGAATGTTTCTTTGTAATGCAACTTTACCTCTAATACATGTGCAAAGGGCGTTCATGTAAGGTATTACACGTCAGAATTGCCACTAAAGTGTGACTGCCATACACATTTGGTCTTGGATGACATGTAATCTTTCTTATCAACAAAATGGCTGGATACCTTTCAGAAGATCTAAGATTCAACAGGCATATATTTTATATAAACTGTTTACTTAATGGGCCAGGCAACATGTAAGTCAAAAACCTCGTACCAATTGATCAATTCTATAATACTTTCTAGTTTTTTACCGGCTCGATCTCAGCCCTTGTTCTGTATATTAGTCTTATGTAGTATATTTAATATACGAGCACACTTATTTTGCAGTTTATATATGATTGCTGAGTTTGGGATTGAGATGTCTTAATCTGATTGTAAAACTTTTATTCTTAGAGGAGATATGCAGGTGATATTTTGAAAAAGTTTGAGATAGATGAGGTTAAGTCAATTTCGATTCCGACTGAGGAAAAATTGGATTGACCAAAGAGGGGAATGATGAGCCTTATTGGCCTCGAAAACTTTGATATGCCTATGAGCTCTTACTTAGACAGATTCAAGGTATTTTTTTCAGATTTCAAAGAGTTAGTACCCCTTGCTGAAACTCAATAAGAACAACTCTCTCGAAGAGGTATATTTTCTATGTTTTTGGCACTTTTTGGTGTGCTAGTAGAATATTCTACCATCCGTGATCAGATCCTTAGTAGAGTCATAATTACTATCCTATCTCAAGCATTTTATAGATGCCTATAACTTCGTGAATCGCAATCATTTGTGGAGACTATTGTTGTTGTCTCCTGCTTTGGCACCTCAATCTAGCCAAAAAGGAGGCCATGGTCGAGGTGGTTACAATGGTAGTGGAAACTAGCCTTATTATGACCATTATAAAAAGGTTGAACATGTAGAAGATGGTTGTTGGCTCTTGCGTGGACATGCACTGCCACAAGCGGCAATTTTTGTCCAATTTGAGAATTGTGAAATTTCTATACCAGCCTTAAAAGTTTGAGTATGAGTATTTTTTAAAATGGTTTACAACCAAACAGTCTTCTATACCTATTGCCTTGGCAGTACAAACATGTGATGCTAGCTCTAGTATTTCTCAATTTCCTTTCTTGGTCCATGGGTTATAGGCTACCATGGATCAAATCCACATTTTTTCTTGATGGACCCAAATCACTTAGACAAAAAAAAGTCCACGGAAATTTTGACCAAAAAACACAAGGAAAAAGATGGAGAAAATTTTCTTATTGAAAATGTAATAGATAGCCTACAAAAGTCTAAAGAAACGGCGCGCAAGAAGGCTTCAATATACAGACGAAGAAACAAAACAAAACCTAAACTATTATTAGTTGTATGAGCAATAATCACATGCGCACACACCACAATGGACCAAATATACTACCCAATTAAATTAGGACACATGGCACCAAAAATTAAAAAAACTAAATTGCTTGGTTTAATTAACTTCTTACATAGCCTCCCTTAAACCAAACTCTTCAAACACGAACATGCCAAACATCTTCTTCAACCTTAAGAATGTATCCGTCTTCAAAGCCTTTGTGAATATATCCGCCACTTGCTCCTCAATTCTGCAGTAGTCAATCTCAATCTCCTTGTCACAAACCAACTCATGTATGAAGTGGTACTTGATGTCAATGTGCTTACTATGCCCATGAGGAACTGGATTCTTGGACAACTCAATTGCTAACTTAGTATCACAAAAAATCTTTGTAGGACTATCTTGCTTGTATTGTAGGATACCAAACATCCTCCTCAACCATAATGCCTGAGTAGCACTGTTAGCTGCAGCAATATACTCCGCCTCTACAGTGGACAAAGCTATCACCTGTTGCTTCTTAGAACTCCAAGAAAATATCTCCGAACCATAAAAAATGCATAGCCCGAAGTACTTTTGCTTTCAACTGTATCACCAGCCCAATCACTATCCACATAACCAAAAAGCTCAACAAGATGACTACTAGAATAAAAAATAACATCCCTTGAGTACCTCTGATGTACCTCGGGATCTTCTTTGTAGCTTGCAAGTGTGGCTGACGTGGATTCTCCATAAACCTACTAATCAAGCCAACACTAAAATTGATATCTGGCCTCTTAGAAGTCAAATATCTCAAACTCCCTGCCAAACTCTTAAAGTGGGTAGGATCTACATATCCACCAGTGCCCTCCTTGGTCAACTTTAATTTTTCTTTAGCAAGTGTCGAAATTGAGTTAACCCCATCCATTTTGAACTTCTTCAAAATAGCACCTGCATATTTCCTTGAGAAATAAAATACCACGGTCAGATTGAAAAACCTCAATACCAAGGAAATAAGACATCAGATCCAAATCTGTCATCTCAAACTACTTAATCATGGCCTCCCTGAATTCAACAATCATTTTAGGATTATTGCCTGTAAAAATTAAATCATCTACATACAAGCACACAATCAAAACATCACCAGGAGCAGAAGATTTAACATACAAAGTATGTTCCTATGGACACCTCAGAAATTCACGAGAAATAAAATAAGAATCAATTTGTGTATACCAGGCCATTGGGGCTTGTTTCAAACCATACTAAGCCCTCTTCAACTTATACACGTTATCTTCTTGGCCTCTTCTGATATAACCTGCAGGCTGTTTAACATCAACCTCCTTTTCAAGTACTCCATTCAATAAAGCACACTTGACATCCATTTGATGAATTTTTCAATTATTTTGGACAGCAAGATAAATTATCAAACGAATAGTGTCAAATCTAGCAACAGGTGCAAATACCTCAAAATAATCAATACCAAACTTCTGCTTGTATCCCTTAGCAACCAACTTGTTTTGAATCTCTCCACTTCTCTATTAGGCTTGTACTTCCTCTTGTAGACCCACTTCACTCCAATGGCCTTTTTACCAGTTGGAAGAGAAGTAAGTTCCCATGTACTATTTTTCTCAATGGCATGAGTTTCTTTATTCATTGCTTTCACCCAACAATCATCTTGGGCAACCTCTTCATAAACAACAGGGTTAGAATCTGCAAACAAAGCAAAATTAACAATTTCGTCATCAAAAGCAACATTATCAGGAGTAACAATATAATCCTACAAACGAGCAGGTAACTGTCTATGGTAGTATGGACGACCCACTAATTCAGTTTGTGATCCCTGAGTAATAGGAACTTGCTAAAGATTAACATTTTCATCCTCCCTGTCAAAATTTAAAGTCAAATTTTGTTTCCTTAGGATCCTTCTTACTCTAATCCCAAACACTTCTCTTATCAAAAGTCACATCTCTACTAACAATTACTTTTCCTGAAATAGGATTAAATAATTTGGAAGCTCAGGACACTTCACTGTAACCAATATATACACATTTTTCTCCGTTATCATCAAGTTTCTTCCCCAATTGATTAGGAATATGTGAATAAGCAATGCACCCAAATACTTTGAGATGACCAACAAATGGCCTCCTACCACTCCAAGCTTCTTCAGGGGTTCTATCAGTAAAGCTTCTCGTGGGGCAATTGTTTAACAGATAAATAGCACAAGCCACTGCCTTTGCCTAAAGGGACTTTGGCATATTTTTCAACTTCAACATACACCTCACCATATCCATAATTATTCTATTTTTCTCTTCGTCACCCCATTTTGTTGTGGAGTGTACCTAACTATCAATTGATGGTGAATACAATTTTTCTCAAGAAAATCATTATAGGAAATATATTCTTGATCCCTATCTGTTCTCAAAATTTTTATTTGAAAGCCACTTTTACTTCTCAACAAAAATCTTAAATTTTTTAAAAGTGTCACAGGCATCAGATTTTTCTTTCAAAAAATAAACCCAAGCTTTCCTACTGAAATCATCAATAAACGTAATAAAATACCTGCAACCACCATTAGAAGGAACCTCCACAGTACACAAGTCTGAATGGATGGTCTCCAATGGTCTTTTTGCTCTCCATGGTTTACTTGTCTGAAAAACTTCCCTGTGCTTCTTGCCCAAAACACACATATCACAAATTCTGCCAGGACAACTAATACCAGGTAACCCACAAATCATCCTTTTACTAGCCAAAAATCTCAAACTTTTAAAATCAAAATGACCAAACTACATATGTCACAACCAATTATCACCATCAATAACAGTATTCAAACAAGTAAAATCTCTACTATTCAAATTTAGTGGAAATAAACAGTTTGGAGTCATTATCACCTTAGCAATCATACCAACTTTCTCATAAAAAATTGTACAAATACCCTGTTTAATTCGAATGTCATCTCTGACAACTGCCCCATACTCAACAAATTATGATTCAACCCAAGCATATAAAACACATCAAAGATAAAATTGGTAGACCTATTTTTCAGGCTAATAGGGATTTTTTCCTTACCAAACACTGGTAGAACAATGTTATGCAAGAAGTTAATTAAGCCAAGCAATTTATTTTTTTTTTTTATTTTTGGTGCCGCGTGTCCTAATTTAATTGTGTAGTATATTTGGTCCATTGTGGTATGCACATGTGATTATTGCTCATACAGCTAGTACTAGTTTAGGTTTTGTTTTGTTTCTTTGTCTGTATATGGAGCTCTAACAATTGTCACATACTCAACAAATTATGATTCAACCTAGGCACATAAAACACATCAGAGATAAAATTGGTAAATCCATTTTTCAGGATAATAGGGATTTTTCCCTTACCAAACACTAGTAGAACAATGTTATGTAAGAAGTTAATTAAACCAAGCAATTTAGTTTTTTTTTTATTTTTGGTGTCATGTATCCTAATTTAATTGGGTAGTATATTTGGTCCATTATGGTTTGTGCGCATGTGATTATTGCTCATACAACTAGTACTAGTTTAGGTTTTTGTTTTGTTTCTTTGTCTGTATATTGAAGCCTTCTTACGCTCCATTTCTTTAGACTTCTGCAGGCTCTCTATTACGTTTTCAATAAGAAAATTTCCTCCATCTTTTTCCTTGTGTTTTCTTGTCAAAATTCCTGTGGGGTTTTTTTTTTTTTTTTTTATCTAAGTGATTTGGGTCCATTAGAGTGGTATCAGAGCCAATGGAAAACAATCTTCTTGAATTTTCTCGTTGGAGATAGAAGCCAGGCTAAAAGGTTAGTCCTAGAGTTTTCAGTTGTTGAAGTTAAGGCACAAGGTTTGCCTTGGAGTTTTCAGTTTTCAAAGTTAGACCACAAGGTTGGTCCTGAGATATTCCGTTATTGAGGAATAAATCATATATTGTGATTGGTTGTGACTGTTGGGATAAAGATCGGTAAAGTATCTTGTCAAAATTATTGATGCCACAAAGTTGTAGAATGGAAGAGTTTGATTCAGTTATCAGGCAGGGAGACTAAATAAATTGTAGAGTGAAGGAAGAAGAATTTATTCATCTAGGTAAACAATTTTGTTTTGTGATCTTAAGATGAAAAGAGAGTTGATTAATGATGAAAATTTTTAAATTTTGCATGGTTATATTAGCATCCAAGGGAGAATAGAATGGATTCAAATAGTGGAATAGTATCTCAAACAATGTGATTTAGGTGATTTTATTGATGCAAAATTAGCCCTTCGTTTACCAGAGAAAATTCGAAAACAAAAGAAAAAAATGTTTTGGAAAATTATGAACAAATCAATTAGTGGGAAAGTTTATAAAATAATGTTTCTTTATTCTCAGTTACCTCATAAAATTTGGAGCAATATTAACTTTAAAACAAGACAAATCCTGCCAATTTTTTTGAAGCCTAAATTTGGTTTTTGGTGGGTCGCTGCCGGTAATCTCATAGAGATTTCAAACAAAAACCTAGACAACACCAAATTTTGGCTCACCCAAATGTGAAAACAGATACTGCTGTAAACAAAACATCTGGTCATGCATAGAGTGAGAATGTGATGAGATATAAACTTATGACCAAACAAACATAGAAAAACATGTGACCGAGCTATCACGGAGCGGCCTACGTATCCTTGTGAAGGGAATAAGGTCAAACGTAGTTCGAACACAAATGAACTATTGACGCGAATGATAACACAACTACATATGATAACATAAGGATTTTAATTTTTCAAAACTTGTAATCAAAATAAAGAAGAAAATGCAACATTTAAATTGCTTAATTAAAATAACATAAAGCGGTCCAAACTACTAGACAAAATAAAAACTGATAAAATAAATGCAAAGTCTGGGCTGCCAGACTTGAAAATGTGAATAAACAAATGCCGTTCAGGCTGCTGATGTTAGTGTATGCCCTAAAACCAAGATGGTTTAAGGTGTTTTGTGTTACACTTATTTATGTTATATTTATCTATGTGTTATTTTTCTTTATCATCTGTACTTGTATTTCCATGTTACTTGTTTGATTGATAAAGTCCTTAGAATATTGACTGTGTATTAGAGATTGTAAGGGTTACAATTATGAGACTCTAATACATAAAGTCATATTCTTAAATATCCCTAGTCATAGTATTAATGAGATTGGACATCATTAATACGCATAGACTAGCACATACTTTGCCTCTACTTATAGTAATAGTAGTTGAAAACCTTATGGTTCTAGATCATCTTAGTTTTGATTATTAACAAACTAATGATAATGTTTACTAATGTTTTATCAAGTTATCTTTGCAGTCAAATCTATTAGGATTCAAAAGAAGATGAAAAATGCAAAAAAGTACTCATCCGGACGATCATGCGGACGTCCGGATGAACAGTAACCGCGTCTGGATGAACAGTGTAGTGAACAGTTGCATCTGGATGAACAGTACCGCGTCCGAACCCTCGTCTGAATGAACAGTAACTTTGGACAGAATGTATGCGGATGACCATCCGGACGTCCGGATGAATAGTAGCAGACGTCTGGACCTCAAATTTACTGTCTAATGGCTAGTTTCTGCAGATTTATCAATTTGACCGTTAGAGCCATTTTCAACCCTTTTTCTCACCCCCATAAATACCATTATGTATAGAATTATAGAAGAACCTTTACCTACATTTATTACAAGCTTTCAAGAGTGATTTTAGTGTAAAATAATCTCTCCCTTTGTGTTATTGTAATAGTTTGTGAGGTAGTTGGTTGGGGATAAATTGTGTTCTTCAAAGTGAGGGTGGTAGTATTCAAGTGTAGCTTTGTGAGGGTTAATTGAGTGAATTGTAAAACTCTTTGGCTCAACTAGAGGTGCTAGGGTGAGCAAAGAGTGATCCCTACATTGTACATGTTGGTTTGCTTCTCCAACTTGTGAAGAAGCACAATAGTAAATTCAAACTCTAAGTTGAGGAACTTGGGAGTGGACTAGGTGTCAAGCTTGGCACCAAACCACTATAAATCGGTTTTGTCTTTTTCTCTCTTTTACTTTATTTATTGTCTATTTGTGAACTTGTTTTGCTATAACTTTATCATTATTATTACAAGTTCATTTTTATTATTATATTGGTTGCATAATTATTTGGGGCCAACAATTGGTATCAGAGCTTGGTCTCCCATTTGGTAGCTTAACTAGCTAGGGAGTAAAGATGGCAACCAAAAATATTATGTTTATAGAGGGGCAATCAATTGATAGACCTCCTATGCTTAATAATGCTAGTTATGATTGTTGGAGGTTTAGAATGAAAATATTTTTGAATTCAATAGATATAGATATGTGGCATATTGTTAATGATGGACCTTTTGAGGCCACTATTTTTTATGAAAAATTGGGTATTGTTAGACAAAAGACTAGAAGTGAACTTAACATACAAGATAGAGTAAATCCTTCTTTAAATGCTAGAGCTATTAATATTTTATATAATGCTTTGAGTGATAATGATATTAGTAGAATAAAAGGGTGCATATCGGCAAAGGAAATATGGAACAAATTGAAGGAAATACACAAGGATGGCAATGATGAAAAAGTTCATATGGAGGAAACAAAAGAAGACAAAGAACAAGTCTTCAACAACCTCCATACTACTTGGGATGATAGCTATTCAAATGGAGATATTGATGAAGAATGTGAATCGGAAAGAATGGCATTTATGGCCATTGGAGATAATGAGGTATCATCTAACCACTCCTATCATGATGATGATCGTAGTGATGATGAATTTGATGATTTTGTTATAAAATTACACGATAATTTAAAAAAATCTTTTGCCAAAAATAAAGAACTTGTTGTCAAAATAAATTCTTTATTGAAAGAAAATTCAAAACTTTTGCAAGAAAATAATATTTTGAAAAAGGAAAATGAAGTTTTCAAAATCAAATTTGAATTTTATTGCAAAAAGGATGACTTGAAAAGAAAATTGGATGAAAAATCCAAATTTTATGAGAAAATCAAAGAGAAGCAAGTTTTGTTGAGAAAAAGAATTGATGAACTTGCAAAATTCCTTTCAAATGAAAAACAAAAAGTTTTTGAAAAGAAAAAGGTTTCTAATACTTTTGTTTCCGAAAGATTCACAACTTTTAGAAAAGAAGGGATTCGTTTTGTTAAACCTATATTTGTTCAAAATCCCAATGTTACTTGTTTTTATTGTCATCAACATGGCCACATACATAGAGAATGCTATGTTAAAAAGAATATTGAATTGGGCATGAAAGCTATTTGGTTAGAGAAAGGTGTTGCTAACTCTTTTGGACCTAAAAAATTATGGGTACCAAAAATTGTCTCTTATTCTTGTAGGATTGATGATCAAAACAAAGAAGTCAAGATGGTACATGAATAACATTGAGTGAGGAGTAAGCTAGTTGTTTATTCTCTTTATTACTTATTTAAAAATGATTCTTGTTATGCGATATACCTTGTTGTATGAATATGTGATTTAGTAATATGATTGAAAATTTTATTTATGTGAACAAGTCAAAAATGTGTTTTATGTGCATTTATTTGTTTAGAACATATATGATATATAATAATTGAATATTAAATTTAAACATGCTTGCTAAAAATGATTTTCTTAAATCTTTGATTAGTACAAATGTGAAGTTTGAAATGATTGATGATTTTAGTAAAGCTCTAGGCACTTGTATATCTTGAATATTTTTAGTGTTACCTATGTGATGTGCATGATTATGTGATTTATTTTGGGGATTACACTTGGGTGAAAATATATATATATATATTTGTGGTGTACACTTTTCGAATCATAGTTTTTGCTTTTAAACATATTTGATGATAATATGATTGTGTTTATATTAGTTAGGGGAGCAATACTCCCACTTTTGAAAAATCTCACTTAATTGCCTCTCAATTTAAAAAAAAAAAAAAGGTGAGTCTTGTGTTTTGTTTTAAAACCAATATATGTTTTTATGAGATGCTCACATTTAGGGAGAGCAAATGATTTTCATATATGCAAAATAATATATGCAATTGTTGAGGGGGAGCTTTGTTCATAAATCTTTAAACACACCTCTCAATTTTAGTTTTGATGATGTCAAAAGGGGGAGAATTTTTAGAATGATGATCTTGTTTGAAAATGAGCAAATTTTTTTAACTTGCACATATTATTTTTTTTGTTCATTTTCATCGTTAGTTTGTCATCATCAAAAAGGGGGAGATTGAAGACCTTATGGTCTTAGATCATCTTAGTTTTGATGATTAACAAACTAACGATAATGTTTACTAATGTTTTATCAAGTTATCTTTGCAGTAAAATCTATTAGGATTCAAAAAAAGATGAAAACTGCAAAAAAGTACTCATCTGGATGATCATGCGGACGTCCGGATGAACAATAACCGCGTCCGGATAAACAGTAACTCGGATGAACAGTGCCGTGAACAGTTGCATCCGGATGAACAGTACCGCGTCCGAACCCTCGTCTGAATGAATAGTAACTTTGGACAGAATGTATGCGGACGACCATCCAGACGTCTGGATGAATAGTAGCAGACGTCTGAACCTCAAATTTACTGTCTAACGGCTAGTTTCTGCAGATTTATCAATTTGACCGTTAGAGCCATTTTCAACCCTTTTTCTCACCTCCGTAAATACCATTATGTATAGAATTATAGAAGAACCTTTACCTACATTTATTACAAGCTTTCAAGAGTGATTTTAGTGTAAAATACTCTCTCCCTTTGTGTTATTGTAATAGTTTGTGAGGTAGTTGGTTGGGGATAAATTGTGTTCTTCAAAGTGCGGGTGGTAGCATTCAAGTGTAGCTTTGTGAGGGTTAATTGAGTGAATTGTAAAACTCTTTGGCTCAACTAGAGGTGCTAGGGTGAGCAAAGAGTGATCCCTACATTGTACATGTTGGTTTGCTTCTCCAACTTGTGAAGAAGCACAATAGTGGATTCAAACTCTAAGTTGAGGAACTTGGGAGTGGACATAGGTGTCAAGCTTGGCACCGAACCACTATAAATCGGTTTTGTCTCTTTCTCTCTTTTACTTTATTTATTGTCTATTTGTGAACTTTTTTTGCTATAACTTTATCATTATTATTACAAGTTCATTTGTATTATTATATTGGTTGCATAATTATTTGGGGCCAACAGTAGTTGATCTCATTCACTATGGTGTGCGTGACACTTAAGCTGGTATGTGGACTCTTGTTTGAGAACAAATTCATTGGATTGATCCGCCAAGAGTTTTTAACTATAGTGCCAATGGTTGAACTCTTAATGGCAATGGTGTAAGTGATCCTTTGACTTGAGATTACCATAGTAATTTAAGTGTGGATTGCTATACTTTGACTCTATTCCTCGGTGCCCGTAAAAGGGTAGCTCATAGGTTAGAGATTGGTTATAGTTTGAAATATGGAAAGATAGTGAGTAATCAATATAGGATTCACCACTCCTTAATAGGAGAGTATATCCCTTTATGGCCACTTGTTGGAAATATTAACTCATAAATGTTCTGCAGAAGTGATAGTATAACTTGGAAGTAGTTTCAAGGTTATACATCATGGAGAGTTATATTTCTGGAACAAGAAAACATAAATTAGTCTTTTAAAAGTATGCACTATACTTTTAAACTAATTGGGATATAGCGTGGTGAAAGGATATTAATTATACGGTAACATTGTCATTGAAGGATATGGTCTACCATATGACTTTCCTATTCACTTGGGTGGTCATGATGCATTACTAAATGCCACTCATGATCTATAAGTATGAATTGACTAATTAGTGAATTAATGATAAATTAAAAGTGTTTAATTTATCTAGCTCAATTAGTGAGTTATAATTTATACTTATTGCCAACGTGAATGGAATCTAATGGGTCACACACATAAAGAACAAAATCTTTGGGTTAAAATGTAATTAAGATAAGTATGAGATACTCATGGGGTTAATTTATGAGATAAATTAACTTAAAGGACTTGTTTATAACTATTATAAGTCTTGCAGGAAATTAGTTTCCTAAAAGAAATAAAGTAACTAATTGGTTTCCTTATGGAATAGATTTCCTAAAGGAGAAGGATTAGCTTAAAGTAAGTTACCTAAACCTTCTTGGATTCCAATTAGCTTTATTTCCTAAAAGACTAGAATACTTCCTCTATAAATAGGTTCATGCTTTGACTCTTGAATTATTTATTGCAACACAAAAAGAAAACTAGTGAGAGAAAATAAAAGAAAGAAAAGGCACGCCTCTTTTTCTCTCTCTAGGCGTCTCTCTCTCTCTCTCCTAAGGGTTAGGTTTTTCTTCTTATTGTGTTCTAAATAATTCAAGGGAGCTAGCACTTAAAAGTCAAAGCAAGCAAGCCTACAAGGTTCCCAAAGAAGTTGTTCGTGTGGATATCATTAGAGGCTCTACGTTTGGAGGGCTTTTCATGGTAGATCAAACATCTTCTTCGAAGGATCTTTGCCTAATAGCATATAAATCTTCTGTGCTTAAGGTAATCTTCATGTAAACCCCCTTGTTAATCATATAAATATGTCAAAGAGATCTATGATTAAAGTAATAAATTTTTATTTTTCCGCTGCGTTACCTATGCTATTACCTTACAACTTAATGGATGCATGATCTTGGACTACTAAGGTTGATGAATCCAAAGTTGGGGCCAACTTGAAATGTAAATGAACAGATGTCGACTAGGCTTCTGGACGAATGCATGACCTTAAGCTGTTAAGAATCATGAAATGCAAAGTTTGGGCTGTCAGACTTGAAAAAGTAAATGACAAATGCATGATGCTGGGCTGTCAGGATTGATGAATGCAAAGTCTGAATTGTTAGACTTGAAAATGTAAATGACAAATGCATGATGACATAAGAAGAACAAGAACGGTAAATTAAGATGACTGAGTATGCAATTGAAATGATATGATATCTAATGCTGCAAATATAATTAAATGAAAATTGAAAATGAAAAATCAGTACCCAGTGTTACAAATTGAGCCTATCGAGAACTGAAAATGAAAATCAATACCTAATGCAAGGATTAAGCCCATTGCGAACTAAAAATAAAAATCGGTACTCAATGCAAGGATTGAGTTTACCGAGAACTAAAATAAAGACGGTACCCAATATTGAAGATTAAGCCTACTGCAAACTAAAAATGAAAATTGGTACCCAATGCAAAGATTGAGCTTACCGATAACTAAAAATAAAAATCGATACCCAATATAAGGATTGAGCCTACCGAAAACTAAAAATAAAGTCGGTACCCAATGCTAAGGATTGAGCCTGCCATAAATTGAAAATGAAAATCAGTACTCAATGCAAGGATTGAGCCTACCGCGAACTGAAGATAAGGATGGTATCCAATACTGACGATTGAGCCTACAGTAAATGAAAAATAAAAATTGGTACCCAATACAAGGATTGAGCCAATCTAAAATTGAAAATAAACACGATACTCAATGCTGACGATTGAACCTACTACGAGTTAAAAATAAAGATGGTACCCAATGCTGACTATTGAGCCTACCGCAAATTAGAAAAGAAAATCGGTACCTAATGCTAAGATTGAACTTAACGAGAACTGAAAATAAAGACGATACCCAATGCTGACGATTAAGCTTACTGCGAGGTGAAAATAAAGATGAAAAAGTGCAAACACAACATGCGAACTACTAAACACATTAAAACACCGAGCTGTATGCTGGAAAAATGCAAAACAATTACTAAATGAATGCAAATTTGAAAAAGTAAAACAAGCTCATGGGGTTTGGGCTGCCAAACGAATGCATAAATGCATGAATAAAAATACAGAATCTGAGTTACCACACTAAAATAAATAGAAATTAAGACCCAACGGATGAGTTAGGATTTAACAGAAATGTAAACCCAACAGATGATTTGGGATAAACTAAAATAAAAATGATGTGCAAAACGTTTGACAGATCAAAACAAACAATAAATAAGTGTCGGTTCAGAAAAGTAAGACATGATGAAATAGTCCAGGCTGCTCGACAAAAAGCATAAAGAAATTTAAGACATAGGAAAACTTAAAACAACTGTCGAATATTGCATCCAAATTAACTAAAGAATAAAAAATTTTCAAACATTTTTGCCTCGATGTATGGCATCAAACTAACTTGAAATCACTCTGTTCGAGTCTTGGTGCCATGTAAAACATCAAAATTCCATTTAAACTAAACCTTCCAAAAAATTTTGTTCCAGTATAAATTAGTCTTTCCAAAATTTTGCCTGAAGAACGAAGCATCAAAATCAAATTTTTTCTCAAAAATTTGCCCCAGTGTCAATTTTAAAATCAATCCTTGAATTGAATTTTTCCTTAAGCATGAAGTATCCATATCAATCTTAAAATCAAAATTTTCTCAAAAAATTTGCCCTAGTATCAATTTTGAAATCAATTTTTGAATTAAAATTTGCCCCTTGATTAAATCATCACTAGCTTAAAAAATTGCCCCAGTTTTTTATCCTTGACGAAGGCCTCAATTGATGATGATGTCATCGCACCTGCAAAAAAAGAAAAACAACAAAAATTTTAAAAGTGATGCCCCCACTTGATGGTCCCTTGACTCCACTGGTGCATATAAACATGAGTATTGCCATCTTGAATCTTTGATACGGTCTCTTGCTTCGCTTTCTGCAAGTTTGCCGAATTCAATGGCATTTGATTCATGTTTAGATTAAATCACCCAAATAGTCTTTCAATTCATGTATGCCTCTGACTTCTGATAAATTTAGAATTGCCTTTGTTTTTATTTCAAATTCAAACAAAGTAAATGTCAAAGTTTTTCAGAGCATGAATTGATCAAAAAATGCTTCACATGCAAATATATATAAAAAAAAATTATGTATAGTAAACAACACAAAATGCACAAAAACAAAATGAAATACAATTAAATGAAATATTTTTTTTAAAAAATTGATTTTAAAATAATGTCCTAAAAAATAACTTTTGGTATTTGGATGTCATTCCCACTTGTTGACATTGCCACAAACCGATCAATACAAACAGGAAGCCTCAAACAATTATGGTCATCAACTTTCAAAGAAGTCCCATGTCGTCATACTGGTTTTCTTATTCGTGAGCCTTCAACTGTCACATTCTCCTAACCATAGAATCTTTTCGGATTACTGACTTTAGGGAAAGAAATGAAATGAACGACAGTGTCCAAAATTGAGATAATCTTTTCTTTTTTCATTAAAACATACTAGTGCTTGAAGATTATTTGGCATCAGTAAGGTAATCTTCTCTTGTTGATTTGGGATAGATATATTAACATTATCTGCCCTTTTGATTAGCAAATTTTTATTTCAAAATTATCACAAAATGAAGACAGAGGTCAGTGATATTCTCGGCTTTTGCGATAGGGTCAGATAATGTGCTGGAAATGTTAAGATTGGAAAGTAGAAGTTAAGAAGAGTTTAAACAACTTGAGGTCGCATTTGCAAAGAATTTGCCCCAATTTTCACATTTTCTTTTCTTTTTCGCCAATTTTCATCCCAACTTTGCTACTGACTTTTGGGGTTCTTCTTTTCTTTTCTCTTTTCTAAAAAGAAAATTTGCCCCAATTTATTACTTTCTTCTTTTTTTTCCTTTTTTTTTGGTGGTTTCCTTTCCCCCCCCCCCCCCCCCGCGCCTCCTTTCTTTAACAAACAAAAATAAAATTACCACAGTGTGGGGTGCGGCCATCAGGTGGGTTATGAAACGAAAATCACATATTCTAGAAGCTCGAAGGGGAAAACTAGGGCAAGCAAATGTTTAAGGAAAAGAAAGAAGATCTGCCTTTGATCCATCTCTTTTTGCAACAATTTTTAAAAGAAAATTTACTAAATCAAATGAGAAAGTCCTTTATGGTATCTGAATTAATGATGAAGGAAAATATCCGACCATTCACTTCTGCCGAAACACGGCCTTCCTTGGGTAATACCTATTCTTTTTTCTCTTTGATGGGAGCAATCAGAACCAATAGATCCGAACTCTATTCAACGTTATTATCCTGCAAAAATCACAAAAACTAGTATGTCAATCTGCTCAAAATTATTTTTATCTCAAGAAAATTCTAAATTTTTTGGGTGAAACACAAATGCACCAAAATGCATCATTCTGACAATTGTCAATTCTCCCACACTTGAATCGTTGTTTGACCTCAAACGATTTGGAAAATGCGAGATCAACTAATAATTCAAGCATTGAAATCACACATGTACGTTTTAAAATGTATTTCCTCAAGACCAAGTAAATAATCATTATACAATTTATTGTCTTGTCTTTAATACTTATAATATCAAGCAAAGCGGAAGGAATTATATCACAATTAAGCAAGCTCAACTTAATTTCTTTGCCTTACCGAATCTCACAAGCACATGAATCATATGATCAATCAAAGTGCAATACATGTCTATGATCAATTTCATTTTTCACATGAAGGAATTTTATTCTAGTGAACTAATAACTCAAAATACGAGAGTGTCTTTTGAGGAGAAAATCGACATTGGTTATGAAGGTTCTCGATTATTCAACATCTCAATCTTAAACCAATAGCAAAAACTGTATTCGAGAAGTAAAACTGCCTTTTTACACAAGAATCGACATTAGTTGGATGAATATCCCTAATTACTCAATAATTTACTTACTCAAATTTGCAATGCATTACTCATAATTGAAGTACCGTTTGACGCAAAAGTCAATATTTTTGGATGAAGACCTCTGGTTACTAAGCACAAGAATCATTGGAATAGAAAAACCACATTATTATTCTTCTTTTTCTTCCTTTTTGCTTTTCTTTTTTTTTATTATTGTAGCATAAAAATCTCTCATAATAGATTTTACATCACAGATTACATGATTGCACTAACTGATCAAAATCAGCATTTAATATGTGAAATTAAGTAAAGAAGAGAAATTTTCATCAAACATATAAAATTTAGAAATAATTCCAACCACTTTACAAGACATACTTTCTATAAGAACAAAAACTCCAAATCACATAATAATCATTTCTTAGTATCCAAAGAAAGCATTTGTGAAAGCGCATAAATTAATTTCAACCAGTAGGGGGAATTAGATAAAATCACAGTTGCTAAATAAAACTCACAAGTATATGACACTACCCTATTTTTTCACATTTATTCTATACAATGTATTCTACAAATAACAATTAAGCAGATGAAACAATAAAACTCCTCTTCTAAACTGGTTGAAGTTGTATCCTCTGCACGTTTGTTCCTTTTGTTGTGATTGAGTTCTCCAAACATTCATCCAAACTTGTTTTGTAAAGTTTGCTAAAATTTTCAAGGTTTCCAAAGCAAAAGTGCATCTTGTCCTAACTCTTTAATCCATTTCTTGGTGCCAATATTTGTAGATTCTTTCTCTTTCAGGTTAAGCTTGGATTCTCTTTTTGTACTATTTAAATTTCTTAAAACAAAGTCCAAATTCCTTTTTGGTGTCACTCTAACTCCTCATTAATAGCTTGTGTTTTTTTGGAATCCAGAGAGATATCAAAGTGGCAATTATCCGTTTCAAGTACAGTGACATATAAAAACCATAGGCATTTATTTTCACCGTTTAAAGACATGAAAATAACTTAATAAATAAACAAAGAAGAAAACTTTCATTTCATTGAATTTAAACTCATACTTTCTTAAACAAACACATAACTGGCATCGACCTTTAGGAAAGTAGTAAACACATTCCAAGTCAAAAATAGTTTCTTAAAAGTAAATAAAGGCTCATGACTATTTTTAAATGAAAGCAAAACATAATATGAGCCCGACACCAAAATCATTTGAAGAAAGAGATCCATTCCAGGGCTCTATCTGGAAATGAATTTTGTAGTAAAGGTAACACTAAATTCACCGTCACTTCCTCAGCACAAGAGAGTGATCGGTTGTCCAGTTTTTCAACATTCATTCTTTGATGACCTCGAAACCAGCAGTATCAGATGTTTTCCCTACCATGAATTTCTCATCTAGCACTATTATCCCAACAATAGGCTCATGTTGAGGCAAAGGATTGTTGTCGACATTAGGACCCTGTTTTCCCTCTCTCCTCAACATGATTTCTCCATTATCAATCATGTCTTGGATCTTATGCTTCAATTCCCAACAGTTGGCCGTAGTATACCTTGGACTTCCCGAATGATAATCACAAATAGCTTGAGGGTCATAATCACGAGGTAGCCCGTTGGGGAAAGTTTTCTCTGGTATGGTGCCAATCTTACCTGCCGTCTTCAACTGCTCATATATTTGATCAACAAGGCGACCGAGGGGAGTGAAATCTCTGTAGCGTTTTCGTGGTTAGTTGGCCTGACCAACAACTACTTGATCTTAGATAGGTGGAACATAAGTGTTAGGAAGAATTGGCCTTGGGTGGGGTTGAAATGGAAGACGAAAGTTAATTGGTGGTGCGTGTTGAAAATTCTGAAATATGGGTTGAGCATTTAGATAAAGTGGCTGTGCATTCATCGGTTGGGTTTAGGTACGAAAAATTGGTTGAGGACTCAGTGAAAAAATAGGGAAATGAGGTATTAGTGAAAGGTATTGCAGATAAGAGGTACGATAGTTTGTGTTGGTTTGGAATTTGGGTTGGGTTGTGAGCCTTGATTTAATACAAAAACTGATTCCCCTTCCTTCTGTTCGGCTTTCTTCCTAGCCACTTTCTTCGAATTGTTGTTATTCTATAAATTTTTTACTTGTAGTTTCATGACAGCCATGTTTACTACTTTTTCCTTCTTTACACCTCTCTCTGTGGCTTCTACTTGTTCAATAATCTGTGCGAAGGATTTTCCAATGGAGCCCACAATGGCCTAGTAGTAAGGAGGATCCTGGGTATCAATAAATAGCTTTACCATTTCATTCTCATCAATTGGTGGGCACACTTTGGTGGCCACGCTCCGCCATCTTTGACCATAAGTGACATAACTTTTTGAAGATTTCTTCTTTAACTCTACTAGAGAAAATGTCAAGTACTAAGTCGCAGTTAAATTCATACTACTTGATGAAAGCCCGTGAAAGGTCAGTCCAGCTCTGGATCTTTGAGAAGTCCAATTTCAAATACCATTCTAATGCATCTTTCTCCAAACTCTCTTCGAAAAGTCTCATTGGCAACTTGTCATCTTCAGTTGGTCTTCCAAGTTTTTTGCAAAACATTTTGAGGTGCACCACAAGGTCCCCACTACCATTATACTTAGAAAACTCAGGCACCTTGAATTTTAGTGGCAATTGGGTATCTAAATACATGCAGAAATCCTCATAGTCCAATCTCCCATATCTATCAAATCCCTGACTTTCTTTGATAAAATCATCAAACTTGTCTAGCCTTCTTAACAGGGCATTTTCTATCGTACTTGGATTTTCCTCTCTAGGATAAGGCTCTACATCTGCTTCTCCCTAAAATCTGGCATCGAGCACAAATTGACTTGCGTTAAGAGCTGGTGGTGGCCAAGTTTTTTGGATAAGTTGAGTTGCTTGCTAGGGGGTAGTAAGGTTGGTTTGGAGCATTTTGGGTGTTTCTAGAGTTGGATGGAATATGAACAAGCACCTGAGGATTTTGAGTAGGTGGGAGTGGAATTTGAGTGTCTTGGGTATTCAAAGATGAGACTTGTATTTGGACAATTGTACCATTGTTGTTCGTACCAGGGATACTTCCACTTGCATTGGGTTGGGTGTGCAGAGTTTTTCGAGTAGGTGGTACGTTCGAGGTGGAACCATTATTATTCATATTGCTTATAAAGTAGGCAATGATTTGGCTATGGGAGGACACCTCGTGAGTCATGTCATTCATCTTGGTTAACATTTCATTCCTTTGCGCTCTTTGCGCAGTCAGTTCAGATGCCCAATTTCCTGTTGGCACTTTGGAAGAATCTGAATGGTTACTCATTTTTAGATGTAGTAGTTTGGTGTGAGACCGCGTGTAAATAGGATTTTGCTGAAAAAAGTTATGATTTATGGTACCTGAAAGACGAGAATCGAAAAAACACAATTCAGGCATTTATCTTGCACAACACTGTCAAATTTTATTCTGAGAAAGAAAACAAAAAAGACCAGAGTTAGTAAATGTATAGACAAATCGGATGCATGTCCTAGGGGGTGCCATTATTATGTCAAGGGTAGGCCTAGCATGAAATGCAGTCCTTTAGGGTGAAACTTCCCTTTTTCTAATGAAAAACGCGCCAAATTCGTCGAGAAGAAAATGCTTCTAGTTTGCTCATACTACCTTACCTAGGGTCTCACCCACCAAGATGGTACTGAAAATATAAACGTGCATGTCCTTTTAGAGTTATGTACCCAAGACCAAAGAATGGCTCTCCTATAATGGGATTCCCAAAATGGCATTCCCTTTAGGGTTTATTCATGATGCCAGTTTATTAAAGCAAGTTAAAATATGTAAAAATGCAAAATTTGAAAAATAACGCATAATTTCTTTGAGAAAGATGGACCATGAATTGTACAAAAGAAATTATTAATTTCAAAAAAATTGAGCCTCCATGAGGCTACGGGACACAATATTGAAAGATAATAAAAAAAAATTATGACTTATCTAGGAACATACAAGTCAAAAATGTCAGTTTATTAAAATAGAATGAAATATGTGTTAAAATTACTTTTTGTATAATGTGGGACAGGAGGATGGTGCATAAGGTAAAAAAATGACACATAATTTCTTTGGAAAAGATGAACACAAACTATACAAAAATTCTCCCTTTTGAATGCATTTATTGATTTATTGATTTATGTCCTCCCCATATTTTCCGTTAAGCTATTAATAAAATTATGGAGTAGCGCCCTCCCCCGTGTACGGGGTTAGCCTTTAAAAAAAAAAAAAGAAAAATCGGTTCAAACAAAACTGATGGGTATAACAAGGATGAACTAAACTTTGAAAAAGGTCTAAAGCTACAAATCTTATTCGAAAATGTACAATTAAAAAAATTAGATTTTCGAGATTTTACAAAATTTACAATGATTAGACACTTGGGGTGCCTTATTTACAACAAAAAATGCAATTTCTAAATTTTTATGAAAATCTTGTTATCATCTTTAGTAAGACAGAAATTTAAACATACCAATAGCAAGTCGGCTTCGTACAAGAGCAACATGCTAGGGCTCTTTATTTTATGGTTGTAAATGCAATCAAAGAATAAGAGAGAGTGTGTTAGTTTATTCAACAAATATCACATAACACATTGATAAAGCAAATAGCAGTAAATAGCGCAATAGAAAATTAAAGGGGGGTAGATTCCCTCCTCTCGTGCCCGGTGTACTTGATATGATAAGGTTGAGTCTATCCTAAACTTATTCTACATGGATGTATGAGGTTGGGTTCACTAATGCATCTCGACTCAATTAAGCTGTCAATTCCCAAGCCTTCAGACTGAAGGGTAAAGGTCATTAATCTCAAAGCTCTTGGTCGGTGGTTCGAGTGATCCCCCAAATACTGTTACTTGCACATTGTGCCTCAGCCACGCTTACGAGAGGATCTATTTTTTAAAGTCCAAATCTCTAGACTTGTGGACTCAAGCCGAGAATTTGGGTGATCTCCTAGACATGGTCACATGCACATCGTGCCATGATCACATATCCAAGTAGATCAAGCTTGCGATACGGTTTAAGGCTCCCAAACCTTTAGACTTAGGGATCCAAAAGTAACAAATCCGTCAATTCCAAAGGTCCCAGGTCGGTGGTTCAAGTGATCCTGTAGACACCGCTACATGCACGAATGCGATGGACGCATGTCTAGGTAGATCGGTCCTAGTCCTAAACGGATGGGTGGGTGGCAACCACCAAAAAGAGAGAAAAGGGTAACGAGTATCGAATGCACGTATGGAGTGCTCCTTATGAGAGGAGAGAATGTAATATTAACATGCGTGGGCTCTAAGGGTGATTGACCCCTTCCCTAAATGCAAGCGCAGTTGACTAACAAAGATAAACAAACCATATATCACATAGATGACAGACGAAGTGTATGAAATGCAAAAACAACTCTATAAACTTAAAAAAAAAATTCAATATTAACATTCAAATGCGATAGTATAGAAGGGTTAAAGAAGGAAAAAGTGATTAAACCTAGTGCTCAGACTCATTAGTGATCCCCAGTGGAGTCGCCAAAAATCTATCGCGTCCCAAAATGATAGGCACGGTGGAGTCGTTGACTGTCGCGTCCCGAAAAGACGGTCCGGTCCAGTGACCCTTTTCGAAAAGATAGGTTTTTGAAAAAAACCGTGCGCGTGTATGAGAAAAATCAATTTTTTAGTTAAAAAGTGTATTTAGAAAAAATGGTATTTGGAAAAACAAAAGAAGGCCGGGACTAAACTAAAAAATAGTGTGACAGTTAAGGTGTACCAAGTCAAAACAAAATTAAATTTTTAAAAAATGTTTCAAAACCCCTTTTCGACTCTGGTTTACATAAAAACGAGAGAAAAATGTTTGGGGGTCACATTTGAAAATTGAGAAGGTAAAGGCTCGTGCCCAAGGCACCTTTCTACCTAGCCGAAACTAGTTATGAGGCTTAATCAAATTTTCCTAAAATAACCCTAGATTCTATCGCATTTGGATGTATCTATATGAATGCAAATCCTAAATCTAAATGTGAGTATCGGGAGGGTCGAAATGTTCCGTCGAGGCTTGTTCGCGATTATCATATTGATTGTGAAACCCGAGTCGAGACCTCGAGGGAGTCACGAGTGCGAATGCAAAATGAAATGCAAAAAGAAAAGGAAAAATAGTATAGATAGTAAGTGATTGAAGAAAGTGGAAATGCAACATAATGGGTACGGAGAACTAATAACTTGTGACTGAATGTTCCTACTCGCGGAGGGGGGAACGGCATATACACCACCGCTTCTCACGTAAGTAGGTGACTATTTCTAGTCAAATCACACAAACATCCTAAAGGTCTATGTGAAAATGCAACCTAAATGTCATGCACCGTGAAATGCAAAAAATAGATAATAATAGTAAAAATATATATAAAAAATTATACAAATATGGAAATTCTAAAAAGGGAAATGTGTGTGAAATGATATGAAATGCACACGAGGTGTAAAACTAACACTAAAATGCCCTAAGGATCTAACGTTGGACTAGCCCTTTCTAAGAATTTTCGCTAGTATTGGACTAACGGGAAAGCGATAAACCCACAACTAGTATTGGACTAGTGTGGGGACAGAATAAAAAGAACTAATAAAACATAAATCAAAATAATAAAACATAAATTGAAATCAAATAAATATATAAAGTCATATAAGAGCACATAGGAGCATATAGGAGCACATAACATGTAAACATAATATCTATATGCAAAATCCTAATGAAAGCGGTAAAACAAACAGGCACACAAGCACGCAAAAAGCATATGAGCCCTAACTATTGCACCGGAGGGGTTAATTTACAATTTAAGGGGAAAAAAGTAAAAATGACCTATCTATTACACTTGCTATCTAAATACACAAATATTTGTAAAAAATATGAAAGGAAAATAATCTAATTATTACATTAACTATCTAAATACAAAATATTCACTAAATAATAAAATTTAAAAATTAAATAACATAAAGTAAATAAATATGCAAAAAGCATGTAAAAATAAGAAATATATGAAGAAAATGCATAAAAATCCACAAAGGCATATTGGGGCACATAAAGAGAAATTAATAAGTAATAGGGGTACCTCTTAAAGACCCGGTATAAATACTAATCAAAATAAATAAACAAGTCAAGGTACTTTGGTATAAACAAACAAAACCTAAAACATATGAGTATTGACAAATTGGGCTAAGAATGTAAAGTCTAGCAATTAAAAGGGATAAAAATAAATCTTTATAAAACTTAAGGGGTAAAAATTAGAAATTCACAAAGTCTAAAGGAGTAGAAATGCAAAATTAAAGTAAATTGGGGGCAAAAATAATAAATTTCAACAAAAGTGGGGCAAATTGCTATTAATTCAAGACATAATTGACATAAAGAAGAACCTAGGGGACCAATCTATAAACAACAGGGACTAAATTGCAGAATATAGAAAGTTCTTGGAGAAAATAATGTGGACCAAAATTATAGGGATTGTAATTTAAAAATTACAAGTTAAAACAATCATCTAGGTCAAACAGTCTTGATTAACAAGAATTAATTAAATAACTAAACTAAATATCTAGAAAACCATAACTAAATTAGTACAAATTAAAGATTAAAGAGAATAACTAACTAAACAAACTAAGAAACCACACGATACTAAATTTTCTAATTTTTTGTCTCTCTTTTCCTCCTTTTTAATAATCAAAATCCTAAAAAATTTAACCCACAATTTCCCAAACAGTCAGTCAAACATCCAATTTCTTAATCATTCTATTAATTACATAAATCAATTTCAGAAATGCAAAATTAGGGATAGTAAAATAACATCGAAAATAACCAGACCCATTTAATTGACCTGATTACTTAAATAATTTGACAAATAAATAAAGCAAAACACACATTAACTGGACTAAAAAAATAGAGGGAATAAAACACTAGTCCCGTTCCCAAATCGTCTTTCTTCTTCTTCATTCAAGCAAGCCCCAAATTTCTGATCTCTCTATCTCTCTCTCTCTTTCTGATTTCTCCATTGATTTTCTTTTTTCTTCTCCTCCAATCAGCTCTGTTCTCTCTCTTCGTTTCTCACTCATTTTCTCTCTAGCTTTCTCCGTTTTCTTCTTCTTTCCATCTCTCTCTCCTATTTCCTCTCTCTGATTCTCCCTCCTTCTCTCTCTCTGAATGCTCTCTCTCTAGTTTTCTAGTCTTCTCCTCTTTCTCTTTCTGGTTGTCTCTTTGTATTTTCCAGCTACCTCTCTCTCGTTTCTATCCTATGTGGTAGTGAAGCTCTGATTTTTGGGGAACCTTGAGCTGAGATAGGAGTAATTTTGATGGTGATTTGACGGGTGGAAAGAAGGGATGGCGGTGATTGAGGGCAGTAGGTGTGCCTGTGCCTGTGAGCTGACAGTGGAGTGGGTTTGCTTGTGGCTGAAATTGGGGCTAATGGTGGATGAGGTTTTGGAGAGGCTTGGCAGTGGGTGAAGGTGGTGGCAAGTGACACTAGATTTGTGACTGCAAGGGGGTCTGATGAAGTGGTGGCGCTTGGGCTTTTATTCAGGCTAAATTGTAAGGTTGTGGTTTTATTTTCCTGGACTGCTAGTGATTCTAATGGAAATTGGGTGGTGGTGATTGTAGGTGGTTTTGGATGGTGGTTTTGGTGCAGTGGTATGGTCCGGCCAGTAGTTCAAGCATTGGGCTGTGATTTGGGGGGTGATTTGGGTTGTGGTGAGAGTTGTGTATGGTATTTTGGTACTGTGATAGTAATGGGGTTTATGGGGCTGTGGCCAATTGATTTGGCTTTGAAGGTGGGTAGCTGTGGGATCAGGTAGCTTTGGGGATGTTGTTTTCTGGCGTTTTTTGATGTCTCAAGATGGCAGTGATAGTGGGATGAAGGAGAAGGGGACAGGGGAATTGAACTGGTGGCTATTGGTGTTGCGCGATTGAGAGATGAGAGGTGGCTGTGGGGTTTGGGGCTTCAATGGTGTGTGCTGGTAAAGGTCCGGCTTTCAGTGAGACGGTGGTCCTGCGTGGTGGTTTTGGTGGTAATCTAGTGGCAATAGTGGACTGATTTGGGGCATGGTGATGGTCTGGCAATTTGTGTAGGGAGTAGTGGAGTGAGTCTTGTGGTGATGGGGCATGTAAAGGTCGTTTGGTGCTTGTCCAGGTGGTGTGGTTTGTGAGTGTTGTTGGTGGATGTTTGAGGGAATTGCTGGGTGACTTGGGAGGTATCGTATTGATGATTGGGTTCTGTTTCAGTAGGTGGTAGAGGTGGTTCTAGTTGAGGTCTGTCTTGGACTGGTTTTGCAGTCTTTTGGTGGTCAATGGCAAAGTGGGTTGGAAGGCTGTGATGGTGGTGATAGGAATTATGGTGATAGATTGGTGAGCTAACGGTGGTAATAGGTTTTTCTGGTAGAAGAAAGTTGAATGGTTAAATATGGTAGAGATAGGAAAAAAAGGAAAGAGATGACACGGTGAAGAAGAAGAAAATAAACCCAGTAAACCCAGAATAAAAAAACACAGAAAACCCAAACAAAAGGATAATCCAAAAATTCAAGAAGAAAATCAGATTAAGGAAATGAATTAAATAGAACAAAGACTAAAAAAAAAAAAATACCTTGTCAAGAATTGATGATCAGTTGTTGAAGCTTGATGATGAACAGCAACTTGTGGACTTTGGAACGGTGATGATGGTGAACAGTGGAGACGATGAACTATAGAAAATTGCAAAATGACGGCTACAGTATGTGTGTGTTTTTTTGATGGAAAAGTATGTGACTTTGATTTTCAATTCTTTAGATAAGGATGTGTTTTAGGTTTTTCAAATTTTTCTCTCTTTTTCTGATTTTAATGGGAGGTATTTATAGAGCTAGCAGTCTTTGTCTTCAAGAATACTATAAAATAACAAAAATATCACTAGTAATAAAAAATCTAATTTTATTTTTAAAAAATTATTTACCCAAAAAATAAAAAATACAAAGAAATGACAGTGAACTCCAAAATTTGCCAAAAAATTCAAAGTAGATTTCAGGATTTTAAAAAAAATTATAGCTTAAAACTGGCCAAAAATGCGTTCAGGGTATGAAATGAATATTTTGCCCCTGGATAAATGAAAATACATATAAAAATAGCTATTGGTCTCAAAAAATTACCAAAAATTAAAAATGAGCTTAAAACCCGAGAAAATGCATTTATGACTCAAAAATTGGTGAAAAATGTGTTTAAAATATGAAATAACGATTTTGTTCCTGAACGCAGTAGTTACAGAAAAAATAGCAATTGTTCTCGAAAAAATAAAAAAAATTTAGAAACATGCTCAAAATTAAAAAATAAATTTTAGACTTGAAATGAGTGAAAATAGTGTTTGCGGGTGAAATTATCAATTTGCCCCTGTGCTGGCAAAGTACAAAAAAATATCAATTAAACCCAAAAAAATTACAAAAATTTAAAATTAGTTATGAAAGTACAAAATATGAATTTAAAACCTCCAAAGCTAATGGAAAAATATTTACAACTAAAATTACTTTTTTTTGCCCCCCCCCCCAAGATTATTGATTTTGTTCCCCCTTTTTATTGAAAAATTAGAAATTGACCTCAAAAATATAAACATGCCCCCAATGATTGAAAAATAAATGGTGTGTCAAAATTTGGTATCTACAATGAGAAGAAAATTTTGATGAGGATAAATTTGCTAAAGTTGTTCCTGAAAATTTTGATTTGGTTGAAAGTTTTGATTTGGATACAATTTTTGGGGTGATTAAGGATGAAGAATTTGTCACTGAGGAAGAGTAAGTGGCTAATTTGTTAGAAGAAGAAAAAGAAAAAATTGTGGATGATATTTTTTTTGGTTGACTTAGACTCTCTCAATGGTAAAAGAAAAATTAATGTTGAAATTGGTGATGATGGGTTGAAGATTCTAAATTATCAAATCCATGACAATGTTGATTGGATTGATAATGTGGATTTTATTGGGATTGAGAAATTATTTGAAGATAGAGATTTGAAGGATGATAAGAATTTATTTTTTGGAGTGGATAAATTATATGAAAATTGTGGTAGTGGAGTATTTGAATTTGATGGTGGAAATTTTGTCAAGAAAGAACGTTGTGATTTTTTGAGCAATTTTGTTGGTAATTTTTGTGAAATTAACTATGGTGAATATGTTGATCAATGGGTGTGTATTAGTGAATTTTTTGATAAAAAATAATTGGCTGAAAAATTATTTGCGAAGTATAAATTTCATCCACTGCCATGTGTGAAGATAAAGGTCAATTACAAGGTGTTACACATCATGCAGACTGCGACAAAAATTTCAATGGAGATTTATGCTCGTGATGGAATTGGAATTGGTTCAATAAAGAGCTTGATTTAAGGGAGGCAATATTGGAATAATTAAATCAAGCTTGGTAGTTTCCTATTTGATTTTTAGTAATTTTCAATTTGTAATAAAATAGTTTATTTAGTAATTGATTGTGTTTAGTATTTCTTGTCTATTAAGTTTAGTTGATTATAAATAGATTATTTGTTGGTCTTATATGTTAGAGAGTTCCAAAGAGTCTAAAGAGAGACTCCATAGAGTCTACAGAGTTTTTTCTTCATTGTTTAAGATACCAATAATATTGTGAGTTTTTATTTTCTTCTCCCATATATTTTCTTGTAATTAATTTCTCTCAATTCTATAATTCTGTGAGTTGATATTTGAACCCATAAATTTTGTGGGTTCTACATTTCTCTTCTCTCAATAATTTTACTTCTCTAACTAAGTTTACTCTTGCTGATGGCTCACAACCCCAAGCTAAAATGATTGGCAAGGACAATCATCTTCCTCCTGTGCCACTTGAGTATGTCCTTTATATACCCAACTATTCTTTTAATTTAGTGTTCATCTTTCATTTATATCGTTGTATTAAATGTTTAGTTACATTTGATGTGGAATTTGTGATTATACAGGATTAGGGCATAGGACGGACGACTGACACAAGGCTTGAGTTACAGTGCCTTTACCATCTCTCTTTGTCAGATCCTTTGCTAATTTACAGTTGTTTGGGTCATCCTAGTTTAAATAAACTTGGAAAGATAGTGACATCCTTTACAATGTCTTTTTTAAAGTGTGAGTCATGTCAACTTAGAAAACACATCGTTGGATGCGTCATATTAAGTTGGACAATTTATAGAAGGATGAGGGTAGTTCATTTTTTTTTTTTTTTTTGGGTTCTGGAATGAAGGTAGTTGTTGTGTTTTAACTTTTTTGTTTCATGACTCGTCTTTGAATCATTAAAGATTCATAAAGTTAAGAATTTAACGTGTGATAGAATCTCATGTAAAGGGTTGAGATGACTCACTAACATTGTTTAAGAAGACATTTAAATCTTCGAAGGTCTGAATTCTCACCAAGGAGAAAACATCATGGAAAAAAAAAAGCATGATCATGCAAGTGAATCCAAACAAATAATCTGAAAATTAAAACACTATACCGATCCGGAGTTGGGACCCCATGAAATGACTAGATTAAAGTTTCTACGTTTTGCACGCAAGATAATTTCATTTCAAAGTGAAAGAAAGAAAAACACAAGGGCTTGATAAGTTAGGTAAGAGTGTTCTCTGTCTTCAACCACATGTTTCCTATACTCAATTCCCTAATCCCACATCGGTTAATTAGTAGTCAGGTAGTTAGAAATAAGTTTGATAAGCTGCACAAGAGGTTGGATCCCTTTTGTGTACCTCATCTCTCCTCTTTCTACTACTACTCAATTGTTGATTAATTTGAAAGAAAAAAATAATTTCATTTCAAAGGACGAATTTTTCACATAAAACAATGGGAATATCACATGAGAAATTCATAACATAAACTATAAAGAAATAGTTAGAAATCATGCCACTCAGCTAGGAAATTTTCTAACGGTATCTTATTCCAATCCCTACAAAAATTATATACCCAATTCCTCGATAATCATTGATGAATATCAAATTGAATTCTGTTTCAATTATTTTTATTTTTTGGGAGTAATTAATTTGATTAATTTTCTCGAATAACATCACGCATTACCAATCAACTTGTAATTAAATAATATTTAAAGTTGGTTACTAATATTGGAATTGGTCCTAGCCTTCTCTCAATGTTTGAAAATGATCAGACGTTTTTGACTCTAGGTTCAAATAAAAAAAAAATAATCCAAAGTAATTATTAGCTGTTTAATTATTCAACCGTAACGACAATCACTCGACATTCTTTCTTTAGTGTTGTCGGTGGATAAACGTGTTATCTGAACTTTCTGAGCTGGAGTGTTTGCTTTGTGATGCAACCTAGATCAAAGGCCAGAATTAAATGGAAAGAAAGTTGGCTTTGCATAGTGAGTTTACACGGTAATGAAGCCAGCATGGTGATGAGTCACATTTAATCTTGGATGACCAGTCATCCACTTCCCTATTGCCATACAGTATTTCAATGGTTAAAGTCCGAAAAATTCTTATATGGATTCGGTCTACGGCTCTCCTTGTATATCATGTAGTTTTAAATAAAGCTACACAAGTATTTTTAAATCACTTTTTTACATCAATATGCATCACTATACTTATGTGACACTTTTTTAAACTATAAGGTCTACAAGTGAAGCTGTAAATCCAATCTACTTAAGAATTTCCCGTTAAAGCTCTAGTACTCGGGTAACGTTTTATAGTAGAGGAAATACAACGTCAAATTTTTCCCCATTCAAAATTGAGAAAAGCAAGATCAAGATGGGTAAAGGTTCAATAGGGTAAAAAAGAAAATACTTCGAGTCAAAAAAGAAAAGCTGCTTATTACTTTTTGAAATAAAAACACGCATGTCAAACCTCTCCCCTCCTCTCCACCCAAGAAAAAAACAAACAAAAATGAAAATCCTCCCCCATTTTAATTTGTAGATATTCTAAATAAACTTTTGGAAGATTCTACATTTCCGTTGCCGTCATATGAATCTACTCACTAAAAATGCTATGGTACCGTAGTGCCAAATTATTATCTATAAATGCTTAAGCAACTACAAAATAGTAGTTTCAATCCTTTGTCCAATTCTTTTTGGTGTTCAACTTTGTCCAATATAGAACTACGTCATATCATAATCAAACTATGCCATATCATTGAATGATATGATGTAATTTCATATAGTTTCACATAGATACGATATAGTTTTATATTAGATATAATTGGATACCATACAAAATTGGACAGGATTTGGACTGAAAAAACAAGGATCAAATATATTTTATACGTAAGCTGTACCATACCTTAAAGGCACGTAAAATTTTCTCAAAATTTTTATTATAAATTCCCACCAACACGTCTTTTATGAAAATGGAATGGTAAAATTACTTCTCTTCCTTGTCCTACTATAGATGTTATTCAGACACAGAATATTGTTATGAGAAAAATTTATAAATATAAATAGGTAATCAACTGGATGTCTAGAAATGATACACACGAAGAATTTATCGTATGCAGCTTGTTAATTTCAGAGAAAATCAAATGGCCGTATGACATTGATGTAACGGGATAATTAGGTTTAACAACCATTGTGGCTTCAAATTCAAGTTTTCACGTACACTGGACAGGTTTGGTAGGGAAACTTTCCACAAGCAAGTCAAAAATCTACATAGGACCGATTGAAATCCAATACTTATCTGGATTCTCTCTGATCCCATCTTTCATGCTCCCTTTTGTTATCATGCTTTATTGATCTTCATCTTGAGGTGTAAAGGCATTATTTATTGTAGCTGTAGGCCATGCACACCAAATTTCTTGGGGAAATTTATTACAATACCTCTTATTCAAACTTTCGATGCCAATTGTCTATTTTAGCTACAGTTTAGCTAGGATTACCACCCCAAAAAATATCGTAGACCGGCTAGTAAGGATACTTTTGGAGTTATTTAACACAAACCCTCCATGAACCTACATCCAAGTTGCATATTATCCCTACGAATAATTTAGTATGAATATTGTTACTATAGCCTTGGGCCAACTAACTTAAAATAACATCATCCCTTTTATCTGTAAATTGTCTAATATACCTTTTAGTTAATTGAAATAATTGGCTAATATACCTATACCTTTTAGTTAAATATAATAATTGTTTAATAACATCATCCACTTTATTTTTAAATTGTCTAATATACCTTTTAGTTAACTTTTTCAAAAAAGTCTTATTTTTTTCTTATCATTATACCCTAGAATAAAAAATTTAATGTATGCTTTTATATTTAGTAGAAAATAAAAATAACTTTGTAGAAGTTAGAAAATTTAACATAAAATAAAAATTAAAAGTATTGAATTTGACTCGATGAAAAATAAAATTGGATATCAAAATTGAATTCGATTGGATATTCAATTCAAAACATGCTAATTTAATTCTAAAATCAATCATTTTTTTAGTGGTTAAAATTCAAAAATATTAAATTACTAAAAAACTAATACATGCCACACTGATACAATTACATCTCTAGCTGTCAACTTTATGCGGCAATTTTCTCTAATTAATGTTAATTTAAAAAAAAAAGTCCCCATTTTGGGGTCACTTTTTTCTCCATTCCGGTTTTAAAGTCGCCGCATACTCTGAGTGTGCGGCGACTGCTTAATTATTTTTTTTCCACGTGTGCAGGTGTATGTTAGGAGGGTTATTGTGCAATTGTGACAGTCACCGCACACAAATTGCCCAAAGACCCCCTATCAATTAAAACAAAAAAAAATTTCAATGTCAATTTCGGGTAATTTGTGACAGTCACTGCACAAGCTTTACGCGGTGACTCTCACAATTGCCCAAAGACCCCCATCAATTAAAAAAAAAAAATTCGGATGGCAATTTTTTAGCAATTGTGACAGTCACCGCACAAGATTTGTGCGATGACTCTCACAATTGCTAAAAAATTGCCATCCGAAATTTTTTTTTTTTTTAATTGATGGGGGTCTTTGGGCAATTGTGAGAGTCACCGCGTAAAGCTTGTGCAGTGACTGTCACAAATTACCCGAAATTGACATTGAAATTTTTTTTTGTTTTAATTGATAGGGGGTCTTTGGGCAATTTGTGGGCAATTGTGAGAGTCACCGCACAAAGCTTGTGCGGTGACCCTCACAAATTGCCCACTTCCGAAATGTTTTTTTTTTAATTGATGGGTTTTTTTTTTTAAATTGACGAGCTAACATGGAATTTGGATCGAATGCGACAGTCACCGCACGGTCGGCCACGTCTGGCCCTGGTCGAGCTGGACTGTGCTCGGCTAGACGTGGCCGAGGCTGGCCCTGGCCGAGCCCTTGGCTCAGCAGGTAGAAGGCGTGGCCTGGCAACCCCACCCGTATAATCATTTCTTGAATAATCATTTCTTTACCTAAAAAAGTAAAAATAAAAAAATTACATTTGGGGGGCTATATGTAATTGTAATTTTTTCACCTACAAATGTAAATATAAAAAAATGGGATGTATAAAGCAAAGATATTCTAATCACTTTCATTGAATGATAATTACGTGCAACAGTTTTGCCCCCCAAATGTTAATGGAAAAAAAACCCATATTCCTTTAATGTTATTGTTAGGTTATCAATAAGTTAATTTATATACAAAAATAAATTAGTTTTTAAAAAATTATTCTCTTAATTAATTACTTGAATAATTCTTGTCTTAATTATATCAATTAGTATTTTTATCGTGTAAAGAATAAGGGAAAAAATTAATTCACAACTAGGTAAATGTATGCATTTATCTTAATTCTTTACTTGAATTACTTGTTAATCCTTAAAAAAGTATCTTAAAAATAATTAATTATTTATTTATGAAAATTGTTCTATTGATTACTTATTTGAATAATAAATTTGTTACCTCATAAAGTAAAAAAAAAAAAAAAATTGCATTTAGGGGGCTATATGTAATTGTGATTTTTTCACCTACAAAGTGAAAAAAAAATAGAGGTATAAAACAAATATCTCTTAATTACTTTCATTGAATGGATAATTACTTGCAACAGTTTTTTCCAAATTAATTACGTGAATCACAATGTTTTTTACATTGACATAAACCCTAAACTCTAACCATAATCATAACCTAAACCCTATACCATATACCCTAACCAAAATCATAAACCTTAAACCATAAACCCTAACCTTAACGAGTAACCCTATAACCTAAACCCTAAGCCTAAACCCTAACCCTTAGCCCTAACTCAAAACCTTAACCCCTAACCCTTAAACCCTAAACTGAAACCCTAATCATAACCATAAACCTTAAGAGAAATAAACCCTAAACTCTAACCTTAACCCTAAACCCTAAAACCCTAAACCAATTTAAACCCTAAACACTAACCCTATACCTTAACCATAAACCTTAAATCCTAAAACCCTAAACCCAAACCCTACCCGTAATCCATAAACCATAAACCCCTAATCCTTAACGAGTAACCCTAAACCCTTAAACCCATGAACCCTTGCCCTAACTCTAAACCCTAAACCCTAAACCCCTAAACTCATAAACCCTAAACCGTAACCCTAACCCTAACCTACCTAATCATAAGCATAAACCTTAAACCCTAACCCAAGCCCTAATCGTAACCCTAAACCCTAAACCCTAAACCTTAAACCCTAAAACCCTAAACCCTAAACCCTTAACCCCTAACCCTTAAACCCTAAACTAAAACCCTAATCGTAACCATAAACCCTAAGAGAAAGAAACCCTAAATTGTATCCCTAACCTTAACCCTAAGCCCTAAAACCCTATGCCAATTTAAACCATAATCCTAAACCTTAATCGTAACCATAGACCCTAAACCGTGAACCAATTTAAACCCTAAACTTTAATCGTAACCATAAACCCTAAATCTTAAGCCTAACCCTAGCCCTAACCCTATCCCCAACCCTAACCCTTAAACCCTAACCTTTAAACCATAGACCCCAAACCCACAAACTCTAAACCCTAAACCCCTAAACCTATAAACCCTAAACCCTAAATCGTAACCCTAACCCTAACCCTAATCATAAGCATAAACCCTAAACCTTGATGTCGCGCCCCATTTTTCGAAAATAAATAGAAAGTGTAAAGAAGATGTCGGGAAAAGGGAAAAGGAAGTATTAAATGTAATGATTGTGGTTATTAAAAAAAACGTGTAAATTTTTGTAAAAACTAATTTTTTGAAAATGCTTTGTAAAAGATGATTCGATAAAAATGTGACAAAACAAATGCTTTACTTTAAAAAATAAAAGAAAAAGGGCCTAAAATGGGACTTTGAAATGCGACGATTTTTGGGCCCGAAAATAGAGTCTAAAAAGGGTTTTTTAGTGAAAAAGGAGTCGCCACTTGGTATTGAGTTTTGGTGTACCAAGTCACCCGAAAATATTTTATAAAAGGTAAGAAAATTAAGAATGATTCATTTAAAGAAATGATTTTGGCAAAATATAGGAAAAACAAGAAAAACCCTTTTAGACGACTCCAGGTCTTTGAAAACAAGAGAAAAAGGTTCGGGAGTCACAGTTGAAGAAAGGGAAGGCAAAGGCTCGTGCCTAAGGCACCCTTTCAACCTAGCCGAAACTAGTTGCGAGGTTTAGTCTAAAATTTTCCTAATATAACCCTAAGATTTTATCACATTTGGATGCAACTATATGAATGCAAATCTAATCCTAAAAATGATGTCGATAAGGGACGAAATGTTCCACTGAGGTTTGGTCGGAGTTATCGCATTGATTGCGAAACTCGAGTCTAGACCTCGATGGAGTCACGAGTATAGATGCAAAATGAAATGCAAAAGAAAAGGAAAATAGTAATATAGGTAGTAAATGATCAAAGAGAGTAGGAATGCAACATAACGGGTACGGGGGACTAATAAACTCGTGACTAACTGTTTCTACTCACGGAGGGGGGAACGACATGTACGCCATCGCTTCCCACGTGAGTAGATTGACTATTTCTAGTCAAATCACACAAATGACCTAAAATTCTATGTGTAGTGGAATCTAAATGTCATGCACTAGGTAGATGTTAAAATAGATAATAAATGATAAAGTATATAAAAATTATACAAAAATGAAAAAGGCCTAAAAGATAAAATGTGTGTGAAATATCATGAACACGCGAGAAATGATCCTAATACTAAAATGATCTAAAGGCCTAGCATTGGACTAGCCTATTTTCTAAAAATTCTCCGCTAGCGTTGGACTAGCGAAGAAAACGAAATTAACCACAACTAGCTTTGGACTAGTGTGGCGACGATACACATATATAATTAAAGCAAGTAAATAAATAAAGCATGTATTAAAGCAATAAATCACATAAAAGCAAGTAATAGCAAGTAGGAGCACATAGCACATAAGCATGGTATTCTAGATGCAAGTTCCTAGGAAAAGCGAATAAAACACACAAGCACATAACACACATAGCACACAAAAGCCCTAACTATTACACCGAAGAAGCCTAATTACAATCTAAAAATAAAAAGGTAACCTATCTAGCCTATCTATTACATTTTCTATCTAAATACAAAATTTTGCTAAATAGAATATTACCTATCTATTACATTTCTTTGAATAATCAAAAATTAAATTCGAATAAATAATATGACATAAATAAATAAAAACTCTCACATGGATAAAAATTATAAGCACAAAAACACGTAGAAAAACACATAGGAGCACGTAAGAGCACATAAAGAAGTATTGGAAGGGTAATCGAGGTACCTCCCATTCCTAAACCCGGTACAAATTGCTAAGAAAATCAACAAACATGTCAAGGTACCACTATTTAAAGTATAAAATATGAAATACTTAAAATTGGGGATAAAATGTCAATTTTGAGCAAAATTAGGGGGCTTAGAATAAAATTTCAACAAGTACCTAGGGCTTAAAACTAAGATTTCAACAAGTATAGGGACTTAAACTAAAATTCCAGCAAGTATAGTGAACTAAACAAAATTCCAGCAAGGTTGGGGGGACAAAAATAAAATTCCAGCAAGTTTGGGGGGACAAAAAATAAAATTCCAGCAAGTATAATGACTTAAATAAAATTCTAGCAAGTTTGGGGGGGACAAAAAATAAAATTCCAGCAAGTATAATGACTTAAATAAAATTCCAGCAAGTTTGGGGGGACAAAAAAATTCCGGCAAATTTAAAGGACTTAAAAAAAAATTTCAGCAAGTTTAAAGGACAAAAAAAAAATCCAGCAACATAAAGTTTCAAAAAGTGAAATTGCAGCAAGTTCATGCCAAATTACAATTAATGAGGACTAATTGAGAGAAAATAAAATCTGAGGGGTTAATCTATAAAATTGGGGACTTAATCACAAATATAAGAATAATCACTAGGGGCAATATGAATAATACTAAAAATATAAGGACTAGATATATATATTATTTTACGATGAAAAAATAATAATAATGACCAAAGGAAAAATGCCAAACTAAAACTAAAACTAAATTAATTAATTAATTAAATTAACCTTTTTAACTAGACTAACTAAAACTAAATTAATTAATTAATTAAATTAACTTTTTTAACTAGACTAAGTGTTCAATCAAACACACACTAACATAAACTAAACATATCAATGACCAAATAAATAAATAGACTAACCAAAATCGTCAAACTAAAAAGGAGCTAATAAAATGAATAGCTAGCCTAACTAAACCAATAAACGTAAGCCAACTAAAAAGCATTAAACTAAAATAAAATAGAGATGACGAAACATAAAGGAAAACGTCTCCAGCAATTGATTTCAGGCTTTCATTCAAAACAAAGAAACTCTGGCCCACCTACATTTTTCTTTTCATTTGACTAAGTCTAGGAATGAGAGAAGCAGCAATAAACTTAAGGCTCAAAATGAAGGAACGAATTGCTCTTTCTTTCCAATTGGTTTTCCTCAACGGATTCAAACTCCCTCTGTCACACGTGCTTTAAACTTTCTTCTATTAATTAACTAGCTAATTATTATGAAAGGGAATAAAGCAATAGACCCACCTCACTTTGTCTTCTTCACTCGTCCGTCTCCTGCTTTTCTCTTTTTATTCCCTTTTGTTCTCCTTCTCTTTTTCTAGCTAATCTATCCCGTTTGTCCTCTCTTTCTGGCTTCTCCGTTCAGTCTCTGTTTCTCTCCGTCTCTCCAGCCGAAGAAGAAAATTACAGAAATTGAACTCCCAATTCTCAAACCAAATCAGTTTCTTCAACAATAAGAGAGTAAATTCTTCAAAAACCCAAATCAAAACCTAAACTCTCATCACCTAACATCAACCGATAAACCCCGAATTCTTCAAACCCATAAACAATTTCATCAAGAATGAAGCAATACACACATAATCTGATGAATTTGTGATTCATAAACAATTAAAAGGGAGTTGAAAGATTTCTACCTTCTTCACCGAAAGAAAGAGTGGCGCTACAATGGTGTTTTGTGACTGTTTTTCGTGGGAAGACAGTGGTGGAGGTTGCTGTTGTTTTGGGGCCCCTTTTTGCTGCGAATTTGGTGCTGTTTTTCAGTGCTTTTTGGGTTGTTTTTGCTGCGAATTTGGGCTGTTTTCTTGTAGGAATTTGGACTGATTTTTTATGGCTGAAATTACAGATTTTTGGGGCTGGAATTGTGTGTTTTGTGCGTGCGTGTGTGTTTTGCTGGTGTGTGCAGGTGTGTGAGCTGTGTGTTTGCAGGTGGAAGTGAGGCGTCTGGTGTGTGCTTGGTGTCTGTGATGTGTGGTGTGTGTAAGGGTGTGTGTTTGATTATGTGTCTGTGTATGTGTTTGTGAGTGAGGGTGTCTGTGCTTGCGCGTGTGTGTGTTGTGAATGTTAGTGAACCTGGTTTGAGAAGTATGTGGTGAGGAAGTATGTGAATGTGTTTTGTTGCCGGATGTGAGTGTATGTGCAAGTCTGTGTTATTGTGTGATTGCTGCAAGAGAAAGCAGAGAGAGTGAGGAAGCCGAGAGGGAGAAGAGTGTGAGGGAGAGTGATCTGTTGTGTATCTGTGAAGAGGAAGAGAAAGAGGGGATGGTGAATCAAAACAAAATCCCCCAAAATCAGGTAGGTTGAGTGCAAATTGGGGGTGATGATGAGAAGAGGGATGGCTATGGGATGGAGTTTGCAGAAACTCTGCAGAAGCAACAGCAGCAGCAACGCTGCTGCTGTTCCATTCAGTTCCTTTTTTTTTTTTTTTTTTTTTTTTTAGCAGCAAAGAGAAAATAATTATATATATATATATATAAAAACTGAAATGCAATATTAAGGAAAAAGTAAAATTTAGTATAACAAATTAAAGGTTAATTCAACATTAGAAAAATACCATTTAAAATAAATACCAAATGGTCTTTTAAAATAATAATAATAATAATAATAATAATAATAATAATAATAATAATAAATAATAAATAAATAAATAAAATAAAAAATAAAAATATTTTTATATATATATTTTTTTAATCAGGAAAATTTATAAAATGCTTGTAGACAATTCTCATAAAGAAAATTTTAAATAAAAGTGCATTGGAAAGCGTGACCCAAATATGGTAAAATTATAACATTTATGAAAATTAATAAATGACATCACAAATATTTTGCAAAACATATATTATCACATAAAGCACATATAGTATAATTTTCACTCAAAAATTTAAAAATTAACGCATTCTTGGGAAACGTGCCTTTAAAAAGGATAAAAATTAAATAAATACTAAACGACCTCTAAAAATTATGAGATTTTTACAGAAAATTTATGAAGTATTCGAAATGCATATATAAAATTTTTCACTTGAAAATTCTCATAAAAATAGGCGCATTGGAAAACGTGCCATTGAATTAAAAATACTAAAATTTTAAATAAATATAAATGACTCCTAAAAATCATTAAAATCATAAATAATGATAAAAATAGTAAAATCAATGTATTTAAGAAATAAAATAAAATAAACTAATATTTACATGGTGAAATTACCATTTTGCCCCTGATGTACGACAAATTAGACGTAATATACACAAAAATTATAATTAGGCCCCTGAAAATCACAATAACCCCTAAATAAAGTAATACGCATATTTTTATAAAATGTGTGTCAAAATTTGGTGTCTACAGCTTGCCCCTCTTTGTCGGAAGCTCAAAGAGGTTCCAGACAAAGACGTAGACGAAACCAAATTTTGACTCACCTATGAATGAAATACAAATACCTTGATTCCCGTAAAGATAAATGTAAGAAATGCAGAAAGAACTGACCGGGCTCCCTAGGAGCTGCCTACGTATCCCACATGAGGGAATCAGGTCAAAACGTAGTTCGAATGCAGGTAAACTGTTGATGGGAATGATAACATGATTGCAATTGGTAACACAAGCATTCAAAATCTCTCTCTTTTTTTTTTTTTTTTTTTTTTTTTTTTTTTTTACAAATGGAGAAGAAAACGCCATGTTCGAACTGCTGGATAAGGATAACATAAAGCGATAAACTGCAAGACCTAATAAAGTGCTTAAACTAATAGACAAAATAAAATAACTCCAATCTGCTGGACAAAATAAATATTGATGAGTTAGATGCCATGTTTGGACTATCAGACTTGAAATGTAAACAGATGCCGACCAGGCTGCTGGACGGATGCATGACCTTGGGTTGCCAAGGTTGATGAATGCAAAGTTGGGCTGCCAACTTGAGAAAGTAAATAAATGATCCTGGGCTGCCAGGAATCATAAATGCAATGTCTGGGCTGCCAGACTTGAAACATAAATAAAAGATGCCGACCAGGCTTGCTGGACGGATGCATGACCTTGGGCTGCCAAGGTTGATGAATGCAAAGTTGGGCTGCCAACTTGAGAAAGTAAATAAATGATCCTGGGCTGCCAGGAGTCATAAATGCAATGTCTGGGCTGCCAGACTTGAAACATAAATAAAAGATGCCGACCAGGCTGCTGGACGGATGCATGACCTTGGGCTGCCAAGGTTGATGAATGCAAAGTTGGGCTGCCAACTTGAGAAAGTAAATAAATGATCCTGGGCTGCCAGGAAGTCATAAATGCAATGTCTGGGCTGCCAGACTTGAAACATAAATAAAAGATGCCGACCAGGCTTGCTGGACGGATGCATGACCTTGGGCTGCCAAGGTTGATGAATGCAAAGTTGGGCTGCCAACTTGAGAAAGTAAATAAATGATCCTGGGCTGCCAGGAGTCATAAATGCAAGGTCTGGGCTGCCAGACTTGAAACATAAATAAAAGATGCCGACCAGGCTGCTGGACGGATGCATGACCTTGGGCTGCCAAGGTTGATGAATGCAAAGTTGGGCTGCCAACTTGAGAAAGTAAATAAATGATCCTGGGCTGCCAGGAGTCATAAATGCAATGTCTGGGCTGCCAGACTTGAAACATAAATAAAAGATGCCGACCAGGCTGCTGGACGGATGCATGACCTTGGGCTGCCAAGGTTGATGAATGCAAAGTTGGGCTGCCAACTTGAGAAAGTAAATAAATGATCCTGGGCTGCCAGGAGTCATAAATGCAAGGTCTGGGCTGCCAGACTTGAAACATAAATAAAAGATGCCGACCAGGCTGCTGGACGGATGCATGACCTTGGGCTGCCAAGGTTGATGAATGCAAAGTTGGGCTGCCAACTTGAGAAAGTAAATAAATGATCCTGGGCTGCCAGGAGTCATAAATGCAATGTCTGGGCTGCCAGACTTGAAACATAAATAAAAGATGCCGACCAGGCTGCTGGACGGATGCATGACCTTGGGCTGCCAAGGTTGATGAATGCAAAGTTGGGCTGCCAACTTGAGAAAGTAAATAAATGATCCTGGGCTGCCAGGAGTCATAAATGCAAGGTCTGGGCTGCCAGACTTGAAACATAAATAAAAGATGCCGACCAGGCTGCTGGACGGATGCATGACCTTGGGCTGCCAAGGTTGATGAATGCAAAGTTGGGCTGCCAACTTGAGAAAGTAAATAAATGATCCTGGGCTGCCAGGAGTCATAAATGCAATGTCTGGGCTGCCAGACTTGAAACATAAATAAAAGATGCCGACCAGGCTGCTGGACGGATGCATGACCTTGGGCTGCCAAGGTTGATGAATGCAAAGTTGGGCTGCCAACTTGAGAAAGTAAATAAATGATCCTGGGCTGCCAGGAGTCATAAATGCAATGTCTGGGCTGCCAGACTTGAAACATAAATAAAAGATGCCGACCAGGCTGCTGGACGGATGCATGACCTTGGGCTGCCAAGGTTGATGAATGACATAATAAAACTTAAAACAATTCTTAAATGTAACGTCCAAATTGATAAAATTGTCAAAAATTTTTCTAAAAATTTTTTGCCCCAGTGTATGGAATCAAATGATTTCAAAATCATGCCTTTCAAACTTGAGACTTGTGCAACGTGAAAATCCACTTGCAATCAATCCTTTCTCTTTTTTTTTTTTTTTTTTTTTTTTTTTTTTAGAAAAATTTGTCTCAATATAAATCAAATGAAATCAATTCATTGTCTTCTTTTGAACTTGTCCCAATGTAAATTAATTTTGTCTTAAACTCGAACATCATAATCAACTTCGAAAATCAAATTTTTCTCAAAAAATTTGCCCCAGTGTAATCAATCTTTCGCAACATTTTGCTTTAAACTCAAAGCATCATAATCAATGAAAAATCAAATTTTTTCTCAAAAAAATTTGCCCCAGTTTAAATTTTCAATAAAGACCCTCAATGACGGTGATGTAACTTCATCTGCAAAATAGAGAAAGCAGATATAATTGTCAAAAAAAACAATGCCACCACCTGACAATCCCTTCAGACAACTGGTACATATAAACATGAGTATTGCCCTTTTGAATCTTTGATACGACTTCTTGCTTTCATGTCCCGCGAGTTCTCCGCATTCAATGAATTCTGATTCGCGGCTTAGCTCCAGTGCCCCGAATAATTGCTCAATCGGTGTATACTTCTGATTTTCGATAACTTTAGGATTGCCATTGTCTTTTATTCCATAAATCAAACGTCAAAATTTCAAAACATGAATTTGTTAAAATATTTCAAATGCAGTAATGTACGAACTTTTTTTTTTTTTTTTTTTTTATAAATAAAGTACATGCAAAAAAATTTTTTAACTACAGAAAATAAATAAATAGATACTAAATAGAAACCGTTACGCTTGGTTGGAGAAATGAATTTTCAGGGAACAGCCCTGAAACAACTGCCATTATGATCCTTTAGATGTCGTCTTGTTCGAACTCTGAAAGTCACCAGACGATCAATGCCGAAGAAAAATCTCAAGTAACTATAGTTACCAGCTTTCAACAAACTCAAATCCAATGCCTGTATCCTGACTTCTTCGCCTGCTAGCCTTTAACTGCAACTCCCAACCACAGCGCCCTTTCGGGTTTTCACTGTGGTGTCCCCCACCCTTTTTCTCTTTTTTTTTTTTTTTTTTTTTTTTTTTTTTGGAGGCGCCCTTTCGGGTTTTCGCCTTTGTAGAGTAGGATGAGAACAAACAACATTCAAGTTCTGGGCAATCCTTCCCCTTATCATTAAAACAGAATAGTATTCAAAAAATTTGGCATCAGTAAGACAATCTTCCCTTGATGATTCGGGATAAATATATTAACATCATATGCCATTTTGATTTGCAAATTTCCGTTCTAAAAATTATTGCAAGATAAAGATGGAGGTCGGTAACATTCTCGGCTTTTGTAATGAGGTCAGGTGAGGTGTCAGAAATGTTAAGGTTGGAAAGCAGACTTTATGAGGGAGCTGATTTGTCTTGAGGTCGCACTTGCAAAAGTTTTATCCCAGTATTGACCAATCGTTTTTCCTTAAGAAAATCTATTCTAACATTGTCATTTGCTTTTGGGGCTCTCCTTCCCTTTCCCAAACAAGATTTGCTCATCTTTTTTTTTTTTTTTTTTTTTTTTTTTGCCCCAGTATGGGATAAAAATCAAGACAAAGAATTTGCTTCAAATGTGGGATAAATTTAGTGCAAAAAGTTATCTGGGTGTGGGATGCGACTTTCAAGTGGGTTGCCAAACGAAATTATAAATTCTGAAAGCTCAAAGGGGAGAACGAGGGTAAAGAATTGTTTTATGGAAAAGAAAGAAGGCCCGCCTTTAGCCCATCTTCTTCTTGCAATAAAAATTATTTGAAAGAAAATTTACGAAATCAGATATAAAACCTTTTTACCATGTCTGAATTAATGATTTGGGGAAAGACCTGACCATCCATTTCGGCCAGGACAAGGCCCCCTCCTGATAACACTTTCTTGACAATGAATGGACCTTGCCAATTTGGAGCGAATTTTCCTTTTGCCTCCTCCTGGATTGGAAGAATTCGCTTCAGAACTTTGTCTCCTATTTCAAATTGACGGGGCTTGACCTTCTTCTGATAGGCACGGGCCATTCGCCTTTGGTAACACTGCCCATGGCAAATAGCATTCAATCGCTTTTCATCAATCAATGCCAACTGCTCATGACGTTCCTTGACCCATTCAGCTTCCTCTAATTGAGCTTCCATCAATATACGCAGAGAAGGAATCTCAACTTCCGCTGGCAATACTGCTTCCATCCCGTACATAAGGGAATATGGGGTCACCCCAGTAGAAGTTCTTATAGCAGTTCTGTATGCCAACAATGCATAAGGTAACTTCTCATGCCAATCTCGATGCGTATCCGTCATCTTCCGGATGATCTTCTTCAAATTCTTATTGGCAGCCTCTACAGCTCCATTCATCTGAGGTCTATAAATGGCAGAGTTTCGATGCTTGATCTTGAACTGCTCACACAACCCATCTACCACGTCATTGTTGAGATTCTTCGCGTTATCCGTAATCAATGTCTCTGGTATCCCAAAACGACAGATAATGTGATTTCTCAGAAAATCAGCTACCACTTTCTTAGTCACGTGCCTGTAAGACTCGGCTTCGACCCATTTAGTGAAGTACTCTATCGCCACCAGGATAAATCGATGACCATTCGAAGCAGGAGGATCGATAGTTCCAATCACATCCATTCCCCACATTGAACAAGGCCAAGGAGCAGTCATACTGTGGAGCTCCGAAGGAGGTGCGTGTATTACATCGCCATGTAATTGACATTTAACACATTTTCTGACGAACTCAACACAGTCATGCTCCATGGTAAGCCAGAAATATCCCGTCCTCATGATTTTCTTTGCCAATAAGTGCCCGTTCATATGCGGCCCACATACGCCACTGTGGATCTCCTTCATCAAATATTCAGCTTCCTTCTCGTCAACGCATCTCAATAAACCCAAATCACTTGACCTTTTGTACAGGACTTCTCCATTCAGAAAAAATCTCATAGACATCCTTCGAAGAAAATTCTTGGCCGCAGTATTGGCACCCGGAGGATAAAATCTATTTTTCAAATATTCTTTCAGATCATGAAACCAAGGAAAGCCGTCAGCTTCTTGTTCAATGCGCAGACAGTGCGCTGGTTCCTCTTGAATCTTAACGAAAATGGGTTCAATTATAGTACCATCGGGATGAGAGATCATGGAAGACAAAGTTGCCAAGGCATCTGCAAAGACATTTCGAGTACGCGCGATATGTATGAATTCCAAAGTTCTGAACTGTCGAGCCAAAGTGAGCAAACAACAATGATATGGAATTATTTTAGAATCCCGAGTCATCCATTTTCCCAATGTTTGATGAACTAGTAAATCAGAATCACTAAATGCTGTCAAATCCTTGATATCCATATCCAACGCCATCTTCAAACCAAGAATGCAAGCTTCATACTCTGCCATGTTATTAGTGCAGGCAAATTTCAGTTTGGCAGTAGCAGGGTAATGTTTTCCTTCGGGTGACACTAGGACTGCCCCAATTCCAGCTCCAAAAGAGTTTGAAGCACCATCAAAGAACAATCTCCATCCCGAAGATTCCTCATTAATATCCTCAGCTGTCCCTACAAACAAAATTTCTTCATCAGGGAAATAAGTATTCAATGGCTCGTAATCATCTTGCAAAGGGTTCTCCGCCAAGTGATCGGCAATTACTTGGCCCTTGACTGCCTTTTGAGTTGTGAACACAATATCAAATTCACTGAGAATCATTTGCCACTTAGCCATACGTCCAGTGGGCATCGGTTTCTCAAGCAAATACCTCAACGGGTCAGATCGAGATATGAGATAGGTGGTATGGTCAAGGAGATAATGTCTCAATTTTTGAACAGTCCAAGCCAATGCACAACATAATCTTTCCAAAAATGAATAATTCGCCTCATAGACAGTAAATTTCTTACTTAGATAATAGATTGCCTGTTCCTTTTTGCCTGAATCATCATGTTGACCGAGAACACAACCCATGGCTCCATCCAACACTGAGAGGTACATGATAAGTGGCCGACCTGGTTTCGGCGGTACTAACACAGGAGGATTCAACAGATAATCTTTGATTTTGTCAAAAGCCCGCTGACAATCTCCATTCCACTTCATTGGGGTATTTTTTCTTAACAACTTGAACAAAGGTTCACAAGTAAGAGTCAACTGAGCAATAAATCTGCCAATGAAATTAAGCTTCCCCAAAAAACTCTTCACATCTTTCTGCGTCTTTGGTACTGGCATTTCTCGTATGGCCTTTATCTTGGCAGGATCTACTTCAATACCCTTCTTACTAACAATGAAACCTAGTAACTTGCCAGCAGGAGACCCGAAAGCACATTTTGCAGGATTCAGTTTCAGATTATACCTTCTTAATCTTTCAAACAGCTTTCTCAAATCTCCCAAATGGTCCTCTGCTCTTCTGGACTTGACTATAATGTCATCCACGTAAACTTCTATCTCTTTGTGTATCATGTCATGAAACAGTGTAGTCATAGTCCTTTGATAGGTGGCCCCAGCATTTTTCAATCCAAAGGGCATAACTCTGTAACAAAATATTCCCCACGGAGTCATGAATGCCGTCTTTTCTCGATCTTCCTCTGCGACCAAAAGTTGATGATATCCAGCGAAACAATCAATAAATGAATCCATTTCATGCCCAGCAGTATTGTCCAACAGGATGTGAATGTTAGGCAAAGGAAAGTCATCCTTTGGACTGGCTTTGTTTAAATCTCGATAATCTACACATACTCGCACTTCACCAGACTTTTTGGGAACCGGAACCATATTTGATAGCCAAATGGGATAGTGAGACACAATGATGATTTGGGCATTGAATTGTTTGACTATCTGCTCTTTGATTTTGAGGCTCATTTCAGGTTTGAATTTGCGAGGTTTCTGTTTCACTGGAGAAAAGTTTGGATCTGTGGGCAATCTATGAACTACTATATCTGTGGAGACCCCAGGCATATCATCATAGGACCATGCAAACACATCCTTGGAACAGTGTCAAAAATTCAATCATCTCTTTTCTTTGGCTCTTGTTCAAATGAACACTGATTTTAACTTCTTTAACTTCTGTCTCAGTGCCAATATTGATAGTTTCTGTTTCTTCCAAGTTAGGCTTGGGTTTTTTCTTCGTATTGTTCCAGATTCTTAATACAGAGTCATAATCTTCTTCGATATCGCTCTCACTCTCATTAACGGTTTGCATTATTTCAGAATTTAGAGAGATATCGAAGTTGAACTTGTCAGTTTCAAACAAAGTGACATCCAAAGGATCATAGACAGTTATTTTCGGCCATCTGAAAATGAAACAAAATATGCAAACATAAATAAATAAACACAAATAGACAACTTTTGAATGAAAACTTGCATTTTCAAAAGAAGATGTTTACAATCATAAGCTAGCATTAGCCTTTGAGCAAAGATAGACAGCATTTCAATATTTTAGACAAAAAAACTTTCTCGATATAACAAAAGAAATTGAGAATAGTTTCTTTCAAAAGCTAATGCGATAAAGTCAGAGCCTAACACTAAAACAAACTTTGAGAAAGTAATTCATTTCAGGGCTCCATCTAGAAATGAATTTTGAACAAAAGACAATCCCAAATTTACCGAAACTCCCTCCGAACAGGGAGATAATCAGATGTCCAATTGTTCAATGACTCTTTCTCGATTTCCTCAAAGTCAGTAGCATCAGACGATTCTTCTGTACCAGTCATTCCAATGAAAAGACGGCTCATCCCCTCTTCAACATCATAATCCTCATTGCATATTTCAGAAATAACAACCTTGGATGCCCTTGAAAAACTGTGATACAATGGAGGAACATAGAGTGAGACCTGCCTTCCTTCCTTTTCAGCCCTTTTTCTCTCCTTCATCTCCTTCAAATCCTTACCTGTTGGGTGAAAACCAAGCCCAAAGGTATTTTTCTGTTCCATTAGTTGAATAGGTTCCGTAATTCCCTGCAGCATCTTTCCAATACCCTTTCCTGGCCGGTAGTCTGCCCTGATCAGTTCCTTAGCTATCATGATACTCGCATTAGGCAATAAGGGCTCCACAGGTGGCTTTCCTTCCGGAATCCAATTGACAGATACAATATCTGAAGCACGAAATCCCCGATCAAGTGATAGCTTATCCTTCGCCTCTTCAGCATGCCCCCGATTCACCATCATAGTGCAATCATCTTCCGCAAAAATAGTGATCAGTCTATCATCCATAATGAATTTTACCATTTGATGCAGAGATGACGGTACTGATCCAGAAGAATGAATCCACGGCCGCCCTAACAAAACATTGTATATGCCGGAAAAATCCATGACCTGGCAGGTAACCTGATATTGAGCTGGACCCATCTCGAGCACTAAATCAATCTCTCCTATAGTCTCCTTCCTCGAGCCATCGAACCCTCTAACAACGGTCAGTGATTGGCGAACTTGTGACCGTGAATATCCTAGCTTTTGTAGAGTGTTCCATGGGCAGATGTTCAGTGCAGATCCGTTGTCAATCAAAACCCTAGGCAAGTATCTTCCATTGCACCTCACAGAAATGTATAAAGCCTTGTTATGCCCCTTCCCTTCAGGAGTCAATTCATCTTCAGAAAAGGCGATCTGATTAGATGCCAAAACATTCCCTACTATCCCGGCTAGCTTCTCAGTGGGAATGTCCGTGGGAACATGAGACTCATTCAAAACTTTTAAAAGAGCCTCTCGATGCAGCTCAGATGTCAACAAAAGATTTAGAATTGAAATTTGTGCTGGCATGCGGCTCAACTGTTCCACCACTTTGTACTCACTTTTTTTCAAAATCTTCAAGAATTCTTCCGCTTCCTTCTCATCAACTGGCTGTTTAGGGGGTAGTGTGCTCTCTTTTCCTTTTGCTGGAATAATAATCTCTGGTTCGGCCATCACTCTTCCTGATCTTAGAATTGCGGAGACATCATTATTCAATTCAGAATCTTCGTAATTCCATGGAACCCTCTGCAAATCCTCAACGAGCATTTGTTCAGGCACATCAATGATTTCTGGTTCTGGAATCTCTAACTCAAACGGCACAACATCTAGGACAAATGGCTGGGCTGATGAGTTGGCGGCAGACAAGGACTTCTTTTAACACTAACCGGCTCTTTTGGTTGGGTTACAGGTGATGCCAACTTTCCTGCCAAAATGTCATCCATATAATGACTCATGAAGTCTTTTCCTGACATCGTCATTCTAGCTCGCCTGTCATCTCTATCAGTAACACCCACCGTCTCTTCAATCGCAACTATCATCTCAGAAGGGTCACCAAGCATTTCATCTGAAGTAATCATTCCAACAGTAGACCCGTGCTGAGGCAAAGGATTGTTATCCACATTTGGGGCCTGCCCTCTCCCTCTTCTCAATACTATCTCTCCATCGTCAATCATATCCTGAATTTTGTGCTTCAAAGCCCAACAGTTAGCTGTGGGGTGCCCACGACCTCCCGAATGGTAAGCACAGACGGCTTGGTGATCATAGTCGTGGGGTAACCCGTTAGGAAAAGTTTTCTGAGGTATAGGTGCCAATTTTGCCCGCTGCTCTCAGTTGGTCATATATCTGGTCTAGAGGACGACCAAGGGGAGTGAAAGCCCTAGGCCGTCTTTGTGGGGGGTTGGCTGGACCGGTTGTATTTGGGGGCTGATTGGGTGTAGTATAGTTGTTAGGGTAAATAGGTCTCGGGCGGTTTTGCACTGGGTGGGCGAAAGTTATTTTGTGTGGGTCGAGGGTTCTGAAACATGGGTTGAGTGTTTGGATAAAATGGTTGGGCATTTACTGGTTGGGCTTGGGTATTGAAAACAGGTTGAGGGTACTGGGGATAAGTAGGTGAGGGATGTGCCAACTGAGGGAATCGTGGGTATTGAGAATGGTAATTTGGCTTGTTTTGGAACCTGGGGTTGAAATTTGGGCCTTGATTTATCACAAAAGATATTTCTTCTTCTCTTTTCTCAGGCTTTTTCCCAATTGCTTTCTTCAGATTATTGCCATTTTGCAACGATTCAACTTGCAACTTCACAGCAGCCATGTCTACTACCTTTCCCTTCTTCACCCCTCTCTCAATAGCTTCTGCTTGCTCAATAACCTGGGCGAAGGTCTTTCCAATTGAGCCTACGATGGCCTGGTAGTAAGGTGGGTCTTGGGCATCGATAAATAATTTTACCATTTCGTTCTCATCAATTGGCGGATTTACTTTAGCTGCCACACTCCGCCAACGCTGCCCATAAGCTACATAACTTTCTGAGGGCTTTTTCTTCAATTCTACCAGTGAGAATCTATCCGGCACCAAATCACAGTTGAACTCATACTGTTTGATAAATGCTCGGGAGAGGTCGGTCCAGTTTCGGATCTTTGAAAAATCCAACTTCAAATACCATTCTAATGCATCCTTCTCCAAACTCTCTCCAAATAGCCTCATCGGCAATTTCTCATCCCCGGTCGGCTTGCCCAACTTGTTGCAGAACATCTTAAGGTGCACAACAGGGTCGCCAGCACCGTTGTATTTAGAAAATTCTGGCACCTTAAACTTTGGAGGCAGTTGAGTATCAGGGAACATACAGAAATCATCGTAATTCAAACCGCCGTACCGATCCAATCCCTGGCTCTCTCTGATGAAATCATCGAATCTCTCCAATCTTCGCAACAGGGCCTTTTCTGTCATGCCTGGATTCTCATCCCTGTTATACGGCTCCACATCCACTCCTACTTGATACCCCGGGTCTAGCACAAATTGATGTGTGTTGAGGTTCGGTAGTGGTTGAGTGTTCAGAGGGAAATGGTTGGCTTGTTGTGCATATTGTGGTTGGTTCAGAGTGTTTTGGGTGTGTCTAGGACTGGGTGGGATTGGAACAGTCATTTGAGGGTTTTGAGTGTTTGGGGGTGGAGGAGCCATCTGAGTATTTTGGGTATTGAGGAGTGGGGTTTGTACTGGAATAGCTGAGACATTGTTATTCGCATCCGGGGCATTTCCGCTCACATCAGATTGGGATTGTGGAGGTTCTCGAATGACCGGTGCAGCAGAAGTAGAGCCGTTGTTGTTCATGTTACTGATGAAGTGGGCAATGATCTGACTATGGGAAGACACTTCATGAGTCATATTATTCATCTTGGCCAACATTTCATCCATCTGAGCCCTCAACGCCGTTAACTCTGAAGACTGATTCCCGGCAGGTCCCTCGAATGATTCAGTGGGAGCACTCATGTTTATATGTAGCTGTCTAGTACGGGACCGTGTACGAATGGGGCTTCGGTGAAAAGAAGCTATGTTTTACAAGTACCTGAAATGTACACCAGAAAGAAGAAAGGTTTAGTCGCCCCATCGTCATTGTCACTGTCAATTTTATTATCACAAAGAAAAAGGAAAAGATTAAAGTTAGTAAGTATATAAATAATTCGGTGCATGTCCTAGGAGGTGCCCTTATTATGCCAAGGGTAGGCCTAATCATGAAATGCAATCCTTTAGGGTGAGACCCCCCTTCAGTATTGGAGTGAGAAGCATTTCAGTTTGGTAATTTAGCCAATGTTCATTCCACTTGATCATTAAAAGAAAATACTCCACTACTTTTACAGCCAGTCAGACATAGTGAAGCAAAATAGTACATCATTCGGTCAACTCTCCTATACAATCTAAGACTCTCTTCAGTTGGTCCTCTAGGCGTTGAGCTTTGCTGCGATCTGGCTCCCAAGAGTATCTGTTCATCGTGTGATTGATGTTATCTTTCAGCTCCAAACATTTCCTCTTCTTTTCTCGTAGTTCTTGTTTCGCTTCTGTGTAAAGTTGCTTGACAGATTCATATGCTTCCTTGTTCTTTTCAGAATTCTGCTCTGCTTGTATTAGTTCACGATCTTTCATTTCTAACAGGGTTCTTAATCGAGCAATCTCTTCAGCAGGATCAATGACAACTTGTCTTGTTGAAGTATTTTGATTGTTGAGCCACATCTCATACTGCGGAGTGGTAACAGGAGTAACCCTGTTTTTTGCATCGAACGGTAAGTTTTGGTCTGTACACTGGCTTTCCCATGCTTTCATCAGCTCTGATCTTCTAGGAATCTCAGTGGGACAGTTTCCTTTGTCAAAGATAATGAGAAAGTCTGATAAATCAGGTGTCGGCGGTAATCCTTGGATACGCCCTAACTGTCGAAGAAATCTTTTCGGAGTGTAAGCGGCAATGCCCTGAGTCCCTAGTAGCGGTATGAAATCGGCCAACTTAGTACGGAGAGCAGCTTTGATGCAGTCTGTCCAATCCAGAACCCATCGAATCCTTCGATCAGGTATCGTCATCAAAAAGTCTAGACATTCTAAAGCTGTCCTCATCGAGCTATTTCCTTCCACCCTTTTGTGATGCGTGACTATCCAGTTGTATCCGATCAATGGCAAACTGTTGGGAATAGCCGAGTGACTCTTGAAGTGTTCCATGGCCCAAATGTGTAAGATCCTGTTGGATGCATGAAAGAAATTGGTTTTCCTTTGGCAATTGGTGCAGGCAGTGAATATATCGGCTAACACAGTTGGCACTATAGAAGTCCTTTGACCTCCGATTCCAAAGAAAAGATCGGAGATGAGCTTAGTTATCTTAAAACTGATTTTTTTGTCTTCTCTTGGAAATAAGTAAGTTCCTGCCATGGCATACCCATACACCCAAAGTCTCTTGTGCGCCCATGCTGCCTTGGATGCAAGCGTGAAATCCCCTGAATACTTCTCAAACCCGTCCTTATCTGCAAACCTATCAAACAAGAATTTCACACTTATACTCTGATCGGAGCCTTGTAGTGCAGACTCCCTCAATCCAGCGAAATGGCAGAACTCGGCTTTTCCAGAAACAAATGGAAAGATTACGGTTGTCCGTTCTACTGGCAAATTAAGTAAACCGGCTACCTCTTCAATTGTAATGGTCAATTCCTTGTCTCTAATCCTAAATGCTGAGCAATCAGGGTCCCACAGATGAATCAGAGCTTCCACCAAACATCCGTTTGTCTCTATTTCCTTGAAGTCACCAATGGGTCCTAAAAATGCTGCTACTTGGTTGATCTCACTAGGCAGGAGGAGCCCTGGCCACCTCCGGACTTCAGGTAGGACTGTTAGCATTTGCTTGATGCGTCGTGGGTTATTCATTCTGGTGCAAAAATATGACTTTATCAGATCACCTTACCTGGGGTCTCACCCATCAGGATTTACTGAAATTTAAACGTGCAATGTCTTTTAGGGTTACGTACCCGAGACAAAAGGATGGC